>HG995416.1:4971133-6340301 GCA_905333125.1 Pheosia tremula | reverse complement strand
TGATAGCTGAATTGCTAGAACGCTCGCCTTGAGAACGCAGGTTGCAGGTTTAAACCCCGGCTCGCATCTCTGGGGTGGCCGGATTTTATGTTCAAACTTATTTTTTAAGATGATTAGGTAACACTTGCTAAATAATGTTTGCCTTCGCGTTCAGTAAGTGATGATCATTATCATTTACTATATAGATGATGAATAAGCCTTTTTTTAACTTTCATGAGCCCGACTACTAACATAAGCCACAGACTTATTACAATAAGCAGACAGCACATAGCGTCCGCTAAAACTGTAGCCTAAAAAACTCTGGTCAAGCTTGTTGTTTAAATGGTACACGAGAGTGTTTTTGGCTTCACTTTTGGCGGACGTCGTGTGCTGTCTGCTTATTCTAATAAGCCTGTGGTTGTAGCGTACAACTATTACAACAACTCTTATGTAAATAACTGTAATAACCAGTTAGGCCACTAGACAAAAACCTTCGCATTCCTATCCTTTTGAAGCCACCGCCACCGTCACTAAACGGTCTCTATTTGACAGGAGCCGACGAGAGCCGATCTTAGCCGAATCGAATCGGACAATAGTTCCACTTAGCGGTGCACAGATGTCGTTAGCGCCCGCTGCGCTTGCGCCGATACGCGTTGATGGGGAATTTTGGATTCGTATTTTAAAATTTGTTGTTTTTTTCGGTATTCATATTTTTTGTTACTAAATAGAACCTCATTATTTACTCCGATTTTTGTGAGAATTTATATAGATAATAATGTTGACGCAATATTAAATGTTTTTACATGCAAGTAGATGTATTATGGGATCCCGAGATAGTATAAAGTATTCAGTTAGCTCACAGATTATCTCCCACTTGACGCTCTGATCATTTAAAAATTAGTGCCGTACCTATTAAGAATTTCTGCAATACAATGACACCCAATTCTGATATTTGACTACACTACGTAGGTATTTAGAGTAAAATTAAATAAAAATTGATTTTGAATATTATTTTTACCAAAAAAAAATAAGTACATCTTCTGTACTTTCCATCAAAAATACTTATAAGAAAAATGGTTTACAACCTCTGATCAAGAGCTACCGTTCTAAATGTAAAAAATAGTCTTATATTATTCAAATAACGAATAGGAACATCTCCCTGGGGGGCTAGCTGCTTCATGATTGGTCAAACTTCACTCGACGCACAAATAACAAATGAATGAGAACGATGTTTTTTTTTCAGCTGGGTATTTAACTTGATTATTTACGCGTGGTAACACATTTATTATACGTCTTAGTACGGATGAGGTGAGTTGAGACTTGAATATTTAATATCATATCCAAAATAGTACCGTTTACTTACTTCCTTGTCGATATATTTTTTACTATTCGCATGATTTTAGTAATAAAAATTGTATGTATTTTTACCGACACCGTACAGACAGGAAGTAGTAACACTTGTGTTGGATTCAGAGACGTACTACTCTTAGTACGTATAGACTCTTCTATGACACCGGTTTGTTTTTTATATCTTGGACCAACTTTCCATGGAGAATTCTAGACATGCATCTGATATCAAAGTCAAGTCAATGAAAAATTGTTCAAACTCCCACGGAGCTTTAATAAAATCAAAACCTCACATCACCACGATCAAGAATACACACTCTGTAAACAAATTGATCAATCACACACCAATCACAAATCGATCCCGGCAATCTGATCGATTTACGTTTACACGAGTCGATTCCGATTCGGTGTCCGATTGTTTCCGAGACGCGGCGAGTACAAACGAATCCGCCGCGGCGACATTCGTCATGGAAAACGATGTAGGGCATGACTACGATTAAACTTTTTTATTCGATACCTATTTACGATTGTCGCTTCTTGATTCCTTTGCAAGAACTTTATACAAAAAGTATCTACCTACTCTTGCCTGCATTTTTCGTTTTTTTTTGCGTAGGCCAAAAGATGTGGAACTTTGGAAAAACCAAGTCTACATGTTATGTTTGTAGATTATTTTCGGCTTTTATAACAATAAAATACAATCTCAATGATATCTATGACAGTTAAGTAACCAATAGACAAATAAACCTGCTTTCCTGTCTAAATAATAATGTTTAATAATCATTCAAATATAAATAGGTAGGTCTGTTTATATTTAAATAAAAAAAACTGTTTAAAACCTGACCAGAAGGATAACATCGGCATATTTTTTATATAATATTTAGGTATATAAGTAACTATTACCTATAAGCCTACAACAATATTACTAAAATAGTATAAATTAATTTCCATTTCAATACACATACCACAGTTCCGAAAGATTATTTACGCATGCAACACGTCAATACAAAAATGTCTTCATTAACTCTCGACGTCCGAGAGAATCGAAATAAAAACATCGAGAACTCCCACATTGCGCGTTTCCGAGAAAACTTTACGAAAACCTCAAATACCAATACTAATCGAATAAGGACACAGCAATCGAAGCTCGGCGAATAAGCAACTGATCACCGATGTGATTTATTGCAAACAAACTATTCAAAAAACGAATTCATGACGATCACAAAAGTAATCAAATCGATTATATTCTCTATAGAAAAAAAATATTTTATCAAATATTACAGCCGACAAAAAGTTTCTAAAATTCCACTCGAGTTGAAAAAACTTTTTCGAATTTGGAACGCATAGGGCTGCGTTCGTCGCGACGGACCACGTGGTAGTGAGGTGACACTGCACGCACCCCGGGAAAATTCGCAAAGCCCCCTGTTTGCTGCAATGTTATTTACGCACACGAATGTGTGGGTGGGTGGTCCCTAATCGAATAACAATCGTAATAGAGGGTGCGATTAATGAATCATTAATATCGTGTTGAGCAATGTTCAGTGTTGACTTTTGACTTGCGGTTCGTTAACGAAGTTTGTTGTTCGAAGTGACAGCTGTTCGAATTTTAAAACATTTAACGGTTTCGGTATACACAGAGTGTGAGTATACACGTACAGCACATGCACAGGATAGCAATAGACGTCCATTTTCAAATAGGTATCTCAAATTTAAAAAAAAAAAACAGTACATATATACCTTAAGATGCCAAACTTGTTGCTTATTTAACAAAAAAAATAATTCTACAATCATCCGCACCAAAAACAAAACAAAATAAACAATAACATTGATTTACAACACAAAACCCAATAGAATGTAAGTCACGGAGTCACTAACTCGCTGTACCCAAGCAAACGCCTAAGCCCTACGAAATTCCCGTCACAGCGCGGGAATATTTTCCCAATATCGCAATAATATGACACAACACTGGCAACACAGTTTGAATAATAAATATGATGGTCCCGGGACCGCGCGACGCGTATCCTCAATTATTTACGCGCAAATTATGTAAGTAACATGCGTGTAGTTTTGAAAATAAAAATAAGGACGCCTTTGCCCGGAATAAGTCCATATTTGTCGCATCTCTAGCTGAACCTTTCTTAAAAAAACATTCATTTATTCATGCTTGGGTTACATATTAAGAAGATAACCATAGCTACCAATCACCATGTAGAAAGTCGTATTGATTACCCTCGTGTATAAATACCATACCTAGTAGGTATAGTCTGGTAAGATACGTAAAAAATAGGCAGGTTTACGTATTTACACACATTGTATGGCAAATTGAAAGTTTGATATACTATCCGCCAGAGGCGCTGTTCAACTCTCCATACAAAATGTCTAAATGCGTTGAATATAAAGTATACGGTTAGCTTACGAATAATTTCGTACTTGACGTATTGATCATCAAGAACGTTAAATAAAAAAGTATTATAATTTCCATAAAAAAATCCTACATTAAATATCGAATTAGAGAGAGTACCTATGCAAATTAATAGTTGCAGGACAAAGAAAAATATGATCCCAAGCGAGCAAACATAGCCAATCTGGCACAACAGTGGACAATGATGATGATGATGATGATGATGAGCTTAATAAATACCGGTAAATATTGTTCAAATATAGATTATAATAATATCGTTCATTCATTAAACGAATACAACTGTTCGTTAATGAGTAATCTATATTTTATTGAATCGATAAAATTGCCAATAGGAAACCTATAAAATAAAACCGTAACAAAATTATTTCAGCTTCGTATTAAGCTATAACCGAAAACAATGTATTAATTGTGGTATGAAGGTGATATTTTTATATTTAAAAAACTCTATAGAGCGACCACACGAAAATCGAATGTGCCTATCCATATAATTTTAGATATGGGGTATCTCTACATAAAGAAGTCATACATCAATGGCACATGTATAGTTGCACTATACTGTAACCTACCTCAATCACTGATAAAGGAAAAGTCAAGGTTTATTTTAAGAAAGATCGTCTAATTATTTTTACATTCATCTATGTCTAGTCAGTTTTTATACCAATATTTTTTTAATTATTTCTTCCTATAACTGTTACACAACTACAATTTATACTATTTTTCAACGAGTTAAGATATTTTGAGGGACGAATTTGTTTTACAAGGATTTTCGCCAAATAATATTTTATTCCGTCAATCTTTTTACCTCAATTCTTTTTTCAAATAATGATTTGAAAATATTTTTTTTAAGAAAAGAACACACCACCAATCACTTTTGTCGAAGCCCGTGCAGAAGTCAGGGGTAATGCAATAGTAATACTTGCGGCCCGCTTTACTGGCGCCCTGGGATGCGCGCTCGTAAACTTAGGGGATGAGGGGGGGCTAATGAGGATTTACGGATACGGTGAGACGTATGCGCCCGTTCCGCCAGGGTGTATGAATTGTAAAGATTTTGTAAGTATTTGCTTCAAAAACTTCCTAATAATGATTTTACCTGAAATACAAAAACGATCTTCATGGGACCCCGTACCGTTATTTTTAAATTAAAATCTAGACCCGTTTTAAAATAAATTAGCTGTTCGAGTAAATAAGTACCGAACTATAGCCATTGTAACATACTCGGTGATAAAAAAATAATTAAAAAAGACCGCTGAGGTTTTTGACAGATCTTCTCAGTAGAGGTCGCGCGTCCATTCGACTGTAGTTAAAAAATATATGATGACAATTCGTAAGTGACTGTAGGGCCTATGGGAAATAAATAAGTAAGACTGACTTATCAAAGAAAACTCAACTTTTTTAGGATTAGAAATGGGCTGCTTTCTATTCAAAGAAAATATTACAGAATTCTATCGAGTATTATGAAAGATTTTCGGCGATTTTATTTTTATAAAACGAACCGCATGCTTCATACCCCTGTCATTTGGCAGTAAGTACAGTTCGCCCGATGATGCGGCTGACGTTCGACCCCCACCTTTTTTACCTTCACGCTTTATTGTTCGGGGGTGACTAATGTGCTTTGTTTGTAAAAACAACACCGAGGATAAGGTTGCAAATCTTTTTCCGGCGCTGTGAAAAAAAAAAAACTTTCCTTGTATTGTTACACTTATCAAAAAAGATTGATATTATATTATTACTAGCTGTTACCCACGACTTCGTCCGCGTGGTATTTAACGATAAAGTTTTTCGAAAATTAAAGTAGTCTAAGGTACTCCTTGTTACATCAGCTATCTGCCAGTGAAAGCTCCGGCAAAATCGGTCCAGCCATTTCAGAGATTAGCCGGAACAAACAGTTGTTTTGGTGTAAGCGGATATTTTAATATTACAAACAGACACTCCAATTTGATTTATTTGTATAGATAGTTTGATGAACTGTTGGTAGTGCTCCTGCTTTCTGTGGCGAAGGTTCCGGGTTCTAATTCTGGTAGGGACAATCTTTGTGTGATGATCACGAATGCTTGTACCCAAGTCATGGATGTTTAATATCTACATAAGTATTATATACTGAGGTTGCCCCCAGGCCATTGTACGGTACCCATAGTACAAGCGTTGCTTAGTTTTGCACCGTAAAGGTAGCGTGTTCGTATAGCGATATTATATATAATTTCAAAGATATATTCATATCCATTCATTATAAACAAACTGGTAAGAATACCGATAGTAACTACGTTCAGAATAGTTTATTATCATGGCTAGCCAGTCCGGACGAGTTAGGCATTACTTATTCGGCAGGCCCTTAGACTGGGTACCCTGTCTGACTGGGTACCTACGGCCGAGCGCGCCCCTAACGGGGTTTATCAGTCACAATTTAAACAAAATACGCTCCGGGACGATTTGATCCGACCGTACGACTTCGTTTCTTCATTTGTACCGTCAGCATGTAAAATTAAAATTAATTATTTTAATATCGCCAGACGAACACACCAACTAAACGGTACTAGACTAAGCAACGCTTTTGTTTAGTTATGGTACCGTACAATTATGCATATAGTATTAAAAAATATCTATAGCTCAGATACAAAAAATCGTCCTCGTCACACAAAGTTTGTCCCTACCAGGATTCGAAACCCGGGAACTTTAGTACAGAAAGCCAAGGTCACTACCAACTGAGCTTATTAGGTCGTCAATTGTATTACATTGTATGACTATATACCTTTCTATATAATGACGGATTAATATTATGTATAATGCTTGTATCTGATTTATAGATAGGAGCAATCCTCGGAGGACACCAATTTTAATCGCGCCAAAGTGATTCGCATGAGCAATATTTCACATAGCGCTATAAGGATCTTTAGGTAACCAAAATTGACGATGTGTAATAATAAAAATCGTGAACTTAGGCTTGAACATACTAGATTTATCTAAATAAAGATGAAGGAAATCGTGAACGCAACGTCTTACTGCGGATGCTGTCATAAAACGAGTCAGGGTGCAATACTGCGTACCTATATGGTATTATTCCCTTCTCGAGAAACATTATATTTTCATTATTAATTTATTTATTCCATTGTATGATATCCTAGTACTTCTCAGTAATTTTTGACTGCATTATCGATGTCTTTATTATATGATACCCATCGCTATAAACCAAAAATCATCTGGTGCATTACATCGAATAGAAAATATTAGTTTGGTGCGATTCAATTTAGTGCACTCTGAGGAATTTGTTCGATAATTCTGACGTAATAATCGTGTAATAAAGGAAATTGAAAAGGTTATTTTAACAATTTTGCGAACCATATAAGTGCGTATAGAAAGTAATAAGTCGGTAAAAATGTGCATACAATGGGATGCATTTGAAATGCAAACGGCGGTGCATTCAGAGGTCGGCCGAGGGCCGTCACTCAACCACTCACTGCCATTATCCATCGCACTTGAGCTTATAATACACCCTGCGCTATATACAAAGGTATAACAAAAATAGTGGAAAATATATTAATCGATGAATCAGTACGTGACATGGATCTCGTCTATACATATAAATAAAATTGGAGTGTCTATTTGTAATATTAAAATAACCGCTTTTTACTAAATGCATTTGGATGTATACACGGTACCTATACCAAAACAACATTTTTTACAATTTTTGTCTGTCTGTTTGTTCCGGGTAATCTCTGAAATGGCTGGACCGATTTTGATGGGACTTTCACTGGCAGATAGCTGATGTAACAAGAAGTAAGCTAGGCAACTTTTATTTTAGAAAAAAACATAGGAAATCACGAAAAAAAATTAAAACCAATATTGCAGCGCAGCGCCTGATTAAGTTTGATAGCAACAACCTGCAATGCGTCCCGCGGGCTCAGAATGGGCGAGCAGGCTGTTGTCAACGGTTGTCTTTGTTAAATACCACGCGGACGAAGTCGCGGGCATCAGCTAGTTTGATATATGAAGTCATCGTGATGGTATTTTCTTACCTATAATCATTGGGAAACTGTCAAGTCATTGATGTCTAGTCGACTGAGAAAGTCTGATGATGTAAACCAGTCATATCCTCATTGGAAGTGTTACTCCAAAATTGCAGTATCGCAATAACGAAACACTCATGAATATGCACGAACTATCTCAGTATAACAGTCCCACCGACCAAAACATGAAAAAAGTAATCATTGGCATTAATACTTGTGTTTTAAACAGTACATTGTTTAGCGGAGACGGTGCTAAAGTTCTAGACGGAGAGGTTAAGACCAATTTCCAATAATCTACAGTTTCATAAAAACCAAAACTACAAGAAGACAACATCTTATAAGAATCTTGAGATATTCACTTCATTATATGTTTTGTGTATAAGGTAGATACATATTTTAATATTCACGAAATTATACCACTGGTGTAAAGTCAAAGTGAAAATGAGAGTTGACCACGGCTTGGAATAGCGGATTGAGCAAAGACCACTACACCGAAAGGCTACGGGTTTGGTTCCCGTCTGTTCAAATTTGGAAATGATCTTTTCGTAATTTACTCTGGTTGTCACTGGAATCACCCCCAATCCATTGTACGGTAACCATAATAAAAGTTTGATTAGTTATTTGTTTAATAATGGTTGTACTACACTCTCTCAGAATTAGCCGCCGTCTCTCCGTCTACGTCTATCGGTCCACGTTCCCAATCTGCATGTAAAGCATGTGGCATAATGGTGATTTACATTTGTACAAAAACGTCTTTGTCCGGGGACTGAGTCAGCCGTGGACAGTGTGAAAACCTCGGTCGACGGCCTAAACAAAGCCGGTACACCCGTTCATGATGACGAGTTAGATGCTGTTAGAAAATGTCTCATTTCTGAATTGTTTAAACTGTAGTTTTTTATTCTTTATTTGTACTTTTTTATTGATACACTAGATATTAATATTATATTAATTAAGCCGCATAATTTTATATCTATATGTATATATACATACATAATAGTAATAACATGTTTTTTAATACTACAGTTAACGTTATTATTAGACCACAATGCGACCACTGATTATATAGCATAATATGTACATGGGACAGCACCAAACTTCAGACGCTCTGATTATGTAGTTGTGTGACATTGGAAAATGTAAGGATAATAATATTGTAAGTTGTAACCTACAAGTAAATAGATTTTTAATTTCAATGTTTTTTTTATGACATGAGCCACGTCTGTTGCGAAAATAAAAAAATACAGGACGAACATCGAAAACGATTACCTATTTCGAAAACCCATGCCGAAGCACTCGCGAGAACGTTTACCCAGTATCAGCGTCTAATGCACTGACATCACGGCGAGTGCGTGCCGCGGAACTAAAACACTTCTTCAACTCCGGTCCCACTAATGACAGACGGACACCAGTTACAACAGAATGACAAATATTGCGCGACGCCGCCGCCATCTTGCGTGTACATGTAAAACATTATTCTGGGAATGCGTTTAAATCACTGTTTGTTAATAACAATGTTTTATTTACATCACATTTTTCGGTGATATATCGGAGTTTTACGGAAATATACCATCACGCCTGTAAATCTACAAACAGATATGCAGTGGTCCACTGTAGTGAAACCACATTTCACCGGTGGTATTTGGTCCCAATATAGGGTGCGAGTCTATTACCTTCATATTTACGGGTATACTTATAACATGAAAAAGAAAATAACTTAAGTTTAAGAGCTTATGGTGCTATATAGCTATTTAATATGCCTCTTGTGGGTCACGCTTCTGGCATAGGTCGCAAATATCTATAACAAATTTAAAATCTTGATTTCACTAACTGTCCTGGCGAATTTCGTAACGCTTCAGAATCGAATGTAGGGAAAAGTCTACAATTTTCCCCTGTGCGTATTTCTGGCAATCTAAAGCAACTCGGCTGATGGAGTCCCTTAATCTTTTTTTTTATTCTTCATCTTTTTTTAAGTCATCATTAAAAGACCGCCAAGGTGATTGACACCCTCAATGTCAAAACTCATTCACTCCAAGCAAAAAACCAAGTCACAAAAATATGGAAATTTTAAAAGGTTACCACATTTTTTACTCTGTTTACACATTTTTATGACTTCACACATCCATCTCATGTGACACAAGCATTCACCGTTGACATAGAAGTAAATTATTATGGTGTGAATTGCGCCTGCGCAAGAAAAACGCCTGCCATAAAAAACACCATGGATTTATTCATAAACTAGGGTAGGTACTTACGATATATATTAGGATCGAGTTCATATAAACTGATGTCTGTCTGTCTGTCTGCCTGTCTGAAGTCATTGTCTATGTGGATGGATATTTTAACAAACCAAGCGATCTTTTCAATAAATTATATTGGATGCGCACGCGCATCAGCGGATTTGGAATTGTATAGAGTCGCTTTTGGCGTGACTATGAATTTTTAGGTATAGTTTATATGTTGAAAATGTGGTTAAAGTTTGTTTTGGGAAACCTCCGACTGTAGTCAAACGTACGTACAAATTGATTCCTCAATTATTTGACTCTACATTGCTTTAATATAATCCAGGTTTAATTATTATACTAATAGTTAAAGTTAATTTATTCCTCCTCAAGTGTGTATATTTGCTAACATAAATTATATCTAACAATCATCCGCCACGATCAAATAACCTTTTACAACTCATCCAACTTAAAACCATACGACAGTTGAAAAAAAAAATGTAAACGCTAACACCCAATTAGTTTTCACACTTCCCCCGGTATCAACATCTCTCGAGAGCCACCTGCCGAGCCGGCCGGTCAATCTACCGCGGCTGCGCGAGCAGGCCGATGCAAATGCGCGGGCGCATTGTTACGCGATCGCTAACGACGATGTCCGAGCCGGATCATTACGAGCGACAGGATCGCGGCCGTGAGAATGTATCCGCCGATACTCTTACGCAATACTTTATATAGCTTTTAAAATGAAAACCTTCTATTAAAAAACTGTAGCCTCTACACTTTTTTAAGGTGGAAGCGCTAGGTCAGGGCGCGAAATTCAAAATGTCAATGTTTTTTATTTTTTTACGAAAACTTTTGACCTCTTTACGATGTAATTTAGTTTTTGGCGATATTGGCATTCTGCATTGGATGTCTCGATGTATTAAGTTTGCTTAAAAAAATACCTGAAGCTATACAACACTCCAAAGTTAGTAAAAGTAGCGGTTTTTACAAACCTTGGAGTATTGTATTGCTTTAGGTATTTTTAAGCAATGGAGGAGACCTATGGAGACCAATTAAGTAATTCAGATGCTCTATAAACGCTCTAACGGACGTATCGTGACTAAACACCGCACAGAGAGAGTCAGCGCTCTACGGTGATAGAGGACGAATATAGAGTGCGTACTCCACATATCATGTCCTCTATCACCGTGAAGCTGTATAGGACCACATTAGCCAACGCCGTAATAATCTTTCAGGTGGATAAAACCTGAAGTAAGCTATATTGTACCTATAACAGAACAAGAACTCTTCCTTTACTGAAGGCGAACTCAGTATATCTATATATATATAAATCTCGTGTCACAATGTTTGTCCTCAATGGACTCTTAAACCACTTAACCGATTATAATAAAATTCGCACACCATGTGCAGTTCAATCCAACTTGAGAGATAGGATAGTTTAAATTTCAAATTATAGTCGCAATTTTAATTTATTGCTAATTATTTGTCTGTTATTATTTGACAGTCACAATTATCTGTTAACTCCAAATGATTCTAACAGATGTCGATACCTTTCGACTGGGTTGAGTAAGTAATCAATAGATGGCGCTGCTATGGTAAATCTACGAACGTGTCATATAAGCTACATTTTAACAGCATAATTACCACGTGTTGTTGACGCTATAAAATTAATTAAATTTATTTTGTAGTGAACGAAATACCGTATAATTCAATTATTTCCACTTTTTAAATTTTTGGTGTTAGCCACAGCAACGCGTGGCCGGGTCAGCTAGTATTACTTATATAGATATTAAACATCCATGACTTGAGTACAAACATTCGTGCTCATCACACAAAGTTTGTCCGTACCAGGATTCGAACCCGGGACTCTCGACACAGCAAGCAGGTTCACTACCAACTGCGCTATTCAGGCCGCCACAAATCTCTTTACAATACATAAATACGACTCTGGTTGAGTAAATTGATAAAAATCATCATCGCTAACGTTTCGTGTCGAACGCTCGCAAAAAGTCCAAGTCCCAAACATTGAGTCCCCGGCATGGCCGCCTCGTCAGGAATCCCAGCTCCGCCGAAAAACCGGGAATGTAACAATGGACGAATAGCCCTCCGATCGTTCGTATGTTAACAGTGTTAGCTCGTAAAAAGTGCTAATTGACGCATTGTAATGTCGGTGCACTGGCCGAGTGATAGGCAGCTTGTACGATTATTAAAAAAATAATTTTAAGTCACACTGAGTGATTGCGAATGAGCGCCATATTATCTCTACTCTTACCGAGACTACATTTTGACATTTAATTTAGTTCTATAATAGCGTGTTTGACTGCATCCCAAATAAGCTTTAATTGTGGCTATCCTAAAATATTATAGCTTTTTATAACTATTAGTCTTAATTTTTCTGAGAAAGAGGTCTATGGTTTTGCTACGCGATAAAATCAGAAATGAGGAGATCCGAAGACGAACTAAAGTAACCGACAAAGCTCAAAGAATTTCAATGTTGAAGTGTCAGTGTGCGGGCACATAGCTCGCAGAACCGATGGCTGTTGGGTTAGAAAGGTTCTAGAATGAAGATAATGAAGTAGTAGAATTAAATGCATCAAATATAAATTGTATTCCGTGACAATAAGTTTGAATCTAGCATCTAAATATCAAAAACTATAATAGTTCTTGTTTGCACCAGTCGCCATTATCACTGACTAAATATGGTGAATTACACACGAGAAACGAACAAAAACGTCTCCACAACTTTTCAAACTTCAAAGCATTGACATGAAATTAAAATCCTTACAGAAACAGATATGCCCATTCTAGCGAAGAACAAAAAATAATAAACTTTAAGGTCCTATTCTGTACATATTATTTCCAAGTATCAATATACCTGTACGGTCTTGGTGGACCAAAGTGATGATTTGCGGTTTACGAGGAGACTCGTGGTGCAACAGGCTACCTCCACCAGAACGGAGAGATCCACAGACTGTAGAACCATCAGACATATCACCACAGAGCTATATGGTCTCACAGACAGAACTAACTACACGCAATTGACATCGATTCGATTTTTTTTTTAAATGTGACGTCAAACATTTGCTGGCCTTACACAAGGCCTATTGTGAACTGAACTAGAGATAGACTTCATAGACAGGTGGGCTAGAAAGCTCATTGGCAACAAGACCAACGTAGAGTAGCCAGCCTATCAGTCTTCTACAGAATACATTTTGGAGAGTGTGCGATGTTATTACACGAATTAATTCCCCATCTCCATTCTATCGTCGGTCGACAAGACGCACGGACAAGTGTCATCCGTACACTGTGGACACTCTTTCGGTACGTACTAAGCGTTTTGCTTCTACGTTCATCGTGCGAACTGCCAAGGAATGGAACACGCTCTGCCGGCGTCTTTGTTCCCCGTTGACTACAATCTGGGTGTTTTCAAGTCGAGAGTGAACAGATACCTTCTAGGCAAGTATGCTCCATCGTAGATCTTATCGTCACTTACCATCAGGTGAGATCGAGATCACATACGTGCCTATAATGTAATAAAAAAAAGAAGACGCGAATATAAAAAAAAATTGCCATGGAAAATGTAGTCTTATTTTTAACCGACTTCAAAAAAAAGGAGGAGGTTCTCAATTCGGTTGTATTTTTTTTATTTTTTGTTTTTTAAATGCGCCTATATTTTCTATGATCGGGAGTAAAGCAATTCCTATCTGATCAGATCTTAGATCTGATAGTAAATCGATACGTAGAAACCAATCAATTCGACGACATCGGAATAAGGCCCCTTATTATTTATTTTTTCATTCGATAATAGGTACATTCATGAAGTTAATTGCACCGATCGTGTTGCGTATCAATAGACTCTTACTACTATTGCTATAAGGTTGATTATTGTTTAGATGGGTGTGCAATACATTTTGGTGATGCAGAAGGTATGAAGCATTTTATCCGGTACTTATGTGGTGGATAATTCCTTTGGTTACGGTGACAATTTTCTTCGATTGTCCGCTATTGGAACGAGTTTCTTATTATTGTATATATTTATAATATTATATAATAATAAGTGAAAATTGTGATTGAAAATTATACTATGAAATGATCATAATATGAAAACTTCCTCATTACTTGACCATAAAAAAAAATAGAATCTCATATTTTTTCGTCGGTTAAAATACTATATGCTAAGCTAAGTCGCACTAGGCCAACATGGTGGATTATGGCTGGAGTCCCCCTCGATTTAAGGGGAGGCCCGTGGCCATCAGTGAAATTATTTAGCCATATTATTAATAATTTTCCAAAGTCACATTACCTTACTTAATAAAAAGATGCCATACAAATACCCCCGAATTTAAAGACGTTATACCTATAACCTTATCAAAAGTCATATAGTACTGCGCAAAGCAAAACATTTGTGCGCAGTACGATATGACGT
Source organism: Pheosia tremula (assembly GCA_905333125.1). Taxonomy (NCBI): domain Eukaryota; kingdom Metazoa; phylum Arthropoda; class Insecta; order Lepidoptera; family Notodontidae; genus Pheosia; species Pheosia tremula. The sequence goes on along the minus strand of HG995416.1, from coordinate 6,325,907 downwards.
TTGATAAAGTTATATTACGTTTATAAATTTCGAAGGTAAAAGTTTAATTACCTCTAGTAGATAGGCTATAGCCCCATCAAAAAAAATGTCACAAGGGGTCTGGTAGCGTTCAAGTATTACGTAACGAAATTTTTGGAGATTTTGACACCCGCGCGCCCCCTTGTATAAACGCGCCGTAATGGTAACGAGACGCGCCGGTCCATAACTTCCAGATGGAAAATAGCCTGCCACAAATAAAGTCTATAAAAAAATACTAGCTGTTGCCCGCGACTTCGTCCGCGTGGTATTTAACAAAGACAACCGTTGACAACAGCCTGCTCGCCCATTCTGAGCCCGCGGCACGCATTGCAGGTTGTTGCTATCAAAATTAATCAGGCGCTGCGCTGCAACATTGGTTCTAATTTTTTTTCGTGAGATCCTATTTTTTTTTCTAAAATAAAAGTAGCCTAAGTTACTCCTTGTTACATCAGCTATCTCCCAGTGAAAGTCCCGTAAAATCGGTCCAGCCATTTCAGAGATTAGCCGGAACAAACAGACAGACAGATAGACAGACAGACGGACAGACAGACAGACAGACAGACGGACAGACAGACAGACAGACAGACGGACAGACAGACAGACGGACAGACAAAAATTTTAAAAAATGTTGTTTCGGTATAGGTAACGTGTATACATCCAAATGCACTTAGTAAAAAGCGGTTATTTTAATATTACAAACAGACACTCCAATTTTATTTATATGTATAGATTATTTGTTATACCTTCAATCATGTCATAATAAGCATCACGGATGAAATTAATATAATTATTGGTGCTTATGCCTGCTGTGGCAACATATACAAAAGATCGATCGCTGTGAGAGAGCGATAGAGGAGTACTCCATACGTGTGAGCGAGAGGTGAATAAGAACGTGTTATTACGGTCAGCAAATTGGCGCGTTTATGTTAAATTCGTACAGGTACGCATCTGCCAGATATGGTTGTTTATTTTTAAGTTTGTTCCGTTTCGTTTTAATGTTTTTATTGTCATTTGCTATTCTTGTCTTTTATTTGCGTAAATAGGCTTTCTATTCGTACCTACGTTGAGTTTCATAGGTCTTGTTTAAGAACATAGAATATTATATTTATATGCAAACTGATTTAACAAATGGAGGGTAGTCTCTAACTACGTCAATTGCAAGTATGTTTTTTAAACGTAAGCAAGTTTTGTACTGCCAAATCAAACCTATAATCGATTAACATTATCGTCATTCGACTCCCAGTATCGATCAATCCATAAAAAAATACTTACCAATTTAATTTGCTATACGAAACCGTGCGCCCGCGTCGCACCGCTTCATGTCAAAAAGCGCGCCGCGGGAAGATAGATGGCGTCACTCGTACCGCAGTCACAGTAAATCAAAATGGCGGATGTCCTCTCTCTTTTTGCCACCGTATTTTGTATATACCCCTCCCACTCGCACACTTGATTATCGGATACGTCGGAGACTATGAGTGCTACCCGCATTAATGAGTTTTGATTTATGTTTGAGTTACAGATGGATGTAATTTAGATGGGCAATTTTTCTCTGATACAGAGTTGAGGAGATCCAGAGGCATCGCTTACTATAAATCAGGTCACATTCTATAGCTACTCTATAATAAGAATAAGGTGTATATTTTGAGTAAAAATCCAGTGTGAAAAAATAACCTAACGATATTTTTTATTTATATAACAGTGCAGGCAATGAAAAAAAAGTTACCGTGATATTAAATGTATTTTTTTTTATTTAGTATTTTATTTATATTAACTTTTCATTTGTGCTCTCCGTAAATGTTTGTTAAGTTTTACCGCTTTCCATTTTGACACATTAAATATAATAATTAAACTTGCAATAGATAAACCACACCTATTCGAATGCGTAGCTATTTCCACGTTGCATACGCGGCTAGATGAAGTTTTTCATTTATACATCGCACGCTTAATAATAGACTGACCAATTAGGGTTTAAGCCCAAAGTGAGATAAGCACACAGATAGATTTATTCCAACGTTATCTATCTACCAATCTCAGAATTTTTACGATATCTTATTCCTAGACTGAGTAACGAATATGTTGTCTTTTTTACTTATACAAATTTTGACAAAACTTTTAACATGAAAGTGACATAAATCATAATGCGTCTGAGATTGCGACAGTCAACTCGCGGTGCTTTTATATTATAGTGACCCATTCATGTTTCTGAACTTAAAAAACTTACAACATAAAAATAATATGTTATTATTTTATCAAGTATAGACTTATAACATAAAAGAGAAAGGGTTTAGTGAAATGTTTAATAAAATACAGACATATAACAAAAAGTGTCATCACTAGTACAGAAATATATCATTGATTTTATTAATAAACAGACGTATCTCAGGGACAACATTTCTGGAGGAATGGGCCCTGGAGCTGGGACTCTGCATTTTAAATAGAGGATCTGCTTTCACCTGTGTACGGCAAGGAGGTGGCTCAATCGTGGACCTCTCTTTTGCCAGCCCCGCCTTAGCGCGGCGGGTCCACAATTGGCGAGTTGTAGAGGAGGCGGAGAAACTGTCGGATCACAGGTACATACGATTCGACGTCTCCGCCCAGACCTCGAACAGCCATATACAGCCGACTCTAAACCACCCTGGTCCTCGATGGAACCTAAAATTCCTCAATGTAGAGGTCGTGAAAGAAGCGGCACTGGTCCAATCCTGGATCCTTAGGCCAGGTGACCTCACGAATATCGGGGAGGAAGTGAATTGGCTCAGATCCGCATTAGTCACCATTTGTGATGCGGCGATGCCCAGGACACGGCACAATTGTAGAGTGTCCAAAAGAAGGGTGTACTGGTGGTCGGAGGAGCTTGCACAGCTGCGTCACGCTTGCGTCGTTGCTAGACGACAGTACTCCCGCCACCGTCGGAGGCGGCGCCGCACACAAAATTCTGCGGCAAGAGAAGCCGAACTGTACGAGGCGTATAAGTCAGTCCGCAAGGCATTACAGCTAGCCATAAAACTGGCCAAAGAGAGGGCGCGCGAGGAACTCCTCGCCTCACTCGATGCGGACCCATGGGGCCGACCGTACAAGATGGTGAGAGGCAAACTACGCCCCTGGTCCCCACCACTCACCCAAACCCTCCAGCCTCAGCTTCTGGAGATAATACTTGGAGCGTTGTTCCCTAGCGGAGTGAATCACACCCCTCCGCAGATGGCTCAAACGCATAATGAAGGCGACCCAGCAAGTGGCGACACCACAGCCCCAGAAGTGTCACAAGAGGAGCTTGAGGAAGCGGTCGAGAAGCTCAAGACGAAGAACGTCGCCCCCGGACCGGACGGTGTTCCAGGCCGCGCCCTGGTTCTGACACTCAAGGTGTTAGGGTCAAGGTTTAGATCCTTGGTCAGCGCGTGCCTCCAGCAAGGACGATTCCCCCGAGAGTGGAAGACGGGAAGACTGGTACTTATTCGGAAGGAGGGGCGACCAGCTGACTCCCCTTCCGCATACCGCCCAATTGTGGTACTGGACGAGACGGGTAAACTGTTTGAGCGAATAATTGCCAACCGTCTCGTCGAGCACTTGTCTCTCGTAGGGCCAAATCTAAGTGAGCAGCAATATGGGTTTAGGAGGGGCCGCTCTACAATAGATGCGGTCATGGAAGTTAAAAAGCTTGCGAAGGAAGCAGTGTCCCGGGGAGAGGTGGTTTTGGCGGTGTCCTTGGATATCGCCAACGCATTTAACTCTCTCCCTTGGGACTCCATAATGGCAGCTCTGGCCTATCATCAAGTCCCGCGCTACCTGCGCCATACTATTAGGGACTACTTTTCCGACCGGAACATCACCTATCCGTGTCAGGCAGGAACGGCCGAGAAGGAGGTTACGTGCGGTGTTCCACAGGGGTCGGTCCTTGGACCACTCCTGTGGAACATTGCATATGATTGGGTGCTACGCGGCGCGCTACTCTACGGTGTCACCATCACCTGCTATGCAGATGACACCCTTGTTACGGCCAGAGGGCGTTCCTATCGGCAGGCCTCTGTACTGGCCACAGCCGGAGTTGCCCAAGTCGTAGGCCGTATAAGAAGGTTGGGCCTTGAAGTGGCCCTGAACAAAACGGAGGCCATTGCCTTTTACGGGCCTAGAAATGCGCCACCCCCGAACGCTCACATCGTCGTAGGGGGTGTGCGCATCAATGTCGGACAAACCTTAAAGTACTTGGGGCTACTTTTGGACAGTAGGTGGTCATTCCACCCACACTTCAAATCCCTGAGTCCCAAACTTATGAGAACAGCAGGGGCATTGTCGTCCCTGCTGCCTAACCTAGGTGGACCTAGCGCGTCATGTAGACGCTTATTTACAGGGATTGTGCGGTCCATTGCCCTCTACGGAGCCCCCGTGTGGGCGGAAGACTTATCGGCCAAGAACATCGCGCTTCTGCGCAGGCCTCAGAGGGCAATGGCCATAAGGGCTGCCAGAGGTTACCGCACAATCTCTTTTGACGCCGCCATACTGTTGGCGGGAACGCCACCGTGGCCAATGGAGGCAGAAGCCTTGACGCTGCTCTATCGGTGGCGCCGGGAGGCGCTAACCCAGAGTGAGCTACCAATAGAGACGAATACAACCCGGACAAGGACAGAACTGCAGACGGCAATGATAGAGGCGTGGAATGCAGCCCTCGCCCACCCTAGTGCCGGGCACCACACCATCGGTGCCATAAAACCCATTTTGAAGGAGTGGCTCGGGAGGCGTCACGGCGTTCTATCGTTTCGCCTGACACAGGTGCTCTCGGGGCACGGCTGCTTCGGGCAGTACCTGTGCCGGATTGGACGGGAGCCAGACCCAGCATGCCACCATTGTGGAGCCCCGCAAGATTCTGCGCAGCATACGCTGCAAGAATGCCCGGCGTGGGCACAGCAGAGAAACCAACTCTCGGCAATACTCGGAGGACAGCAGCTCACACTCCCCAATGTGACCAAAGCCATGGTCCAGGGAGGGAGAGCCTGGGAGGCAGTAGCCTCATTTGCGGAGGCCGTTATGACGGCCAAGGAGACAGCTGAGAGGGAGAGGGAGTCCATCAGCACACTCCCCTCTCGCCAAAGACGTCCAGGGCGGCGCCGTAGGGCGTACGCAGCAAACGACCTGCGACCACCATAAGGTCGGGCCTGCGGATGGCGGGGAGGGCAACCCGTCATCCGATCAGTAACAGGCCAAGAAGGAGAAAGCGGACGTGTTCTGTGTTCAACACGTCCGCCTAGTGAAGGAAAGAGGGGCATCAGCCCCTCACAACAGGAGGGGTCCGCAATGCGGGCCGAGGCCTGCCGGAGCAGCGCTGCGAATGCGCAAGCGATCCCGCAGCTCCGGCGCAGGCAGAAGTAGGGACACCAGGGGTTTTTAGTCCGGGCAGATCGGACATACCCCCCCCGCCGTGCCCTCGGCGGGGGGGCATGCGTTAGGCATTTTCCCCTGAAAAAAAAAAAAAAAATAAAAAAAAGGGACAACATTTTAAAAGCTATAAATAATTATAAATAATAATAAAATTTCTTCAAAATTACATTTTAGTATCAATAATTACTTAATCAAGTATTCTTACTGTTGATTTTGTAGATTCTTCTCACCGGCGTGATGTACACACATTAGTAATGAAGTCAAATTATGTAGTATTGCAATTATATCAGTACTTTATTAAGTAACAATTACAAAAGATGGAAAGAAAAAATAATTGAGAATGCCGGCGTTTTTGATAGATAAGATCGAAGTGCTTTTCTTTTTCACAGAATAAAAATAACACGAATGCGATGCGTCTTGTTCACTCCGGCCGCCCATTGACAGCTGACATCACTGACATTTAGTTGTAAAATCGATGGCTTAAACATCTTCCCCCCCATCGAAATCTCCAGGGTTTCGAGGTACTGATGCGGAATTATTCTCAGGCAAAGAGCAAATATTGTGGACAGCTCTACGAAGCGTGCCCCTTGCTGTATAAATGTCTGCGACTCGGGATATTCCATCGGAGCCAGGGTATAATTTACTGATGCGCCCCATCCGCCACTTCAATGGTGGGACGTTAGCTTCTTTAATGACAACCAAATCGCCTTCTTGAAATCCCCATTGTTTAACTCGCCACTTGGATTTCTGTTGCAATTCGCTCAAATACTCATTCCTCCAGCGGTCCCAGAAGTGTTGCCGCATCTTGTCAAGAGATCGGTATCTGTTGAGTCTATTTGGGTTCGCGTCGAGCAGATTTTCAGACGGAACAGTTGTGAGCGATCGACCGATCAAGAAGTGCGCAGGAGTTAAAGGATTAAGGTCATTAGGATCGGATGAAAACGGAGTTAAAGGGCGAGAATTGAGGATTGCCTCAATTTGCGCAAATAACGTTGACAACTCTTCAAATGTTAGATGTTTGTCACCTAATATTCTGGCCGTGTGATATTTGGCAGACTTAACGCCTGCCTCCCAAAGCCCACCGAAGTGGGGAGAGTAAGCTGGTGAAAATTTAAATAAAATGCCTTCGTCGGCAGTAAACGCGGAAACGTCTTCATTGTTTGATTTTAAAAACTTTGTGATTTCGTTGTTTGCACCGACAAAATTAGTACCATTATCACAGTACAATTCTAAGGGCTTTCCCCTACGGGCTATAAAACGTCTTAAACATAGAATGAAATTATCAGTAGTTAGATCGCTCGCTACTTCGAGATGTACAGCTTTAGAACTAAAACAAATAAATAAGCACATGTAGCATTTTGTTATTTTACACCCACGACCTTTGCGATCAGTGATGTAAAAGGGCCCAGCGAAATCGACGCCACTAACCTGAAAAGGAAGACTAGGAGTGACACGAGAAGCTGGTAAGTTTCCCATTATAGGATTAACGCTTTTTGCTTTTAGGATTCTACACAACTTACAATTGTTGACCGTCCTTCTTGATAATAATCTACCTCTTAAAGGCCAATATTTGTTCCTTAAATCATTGAGCAATAGTTGCGGTCCACAATGTAAAAGTTTCTTATGGTAATGTGCAAATAGCAATTTAGTAAAATTATGATTAGTATTTAATAATATTGGATGTTTCTTTTTACAGGTTTCATTGGAGTTTTGGATGCGGCCGCCTACACAGAGGATTCCATTATCGTCGACGAACGGGCTGAGGGACAGCACATTGGATTTAGAAGGTAAGTTTAGGTTAGCTTTTATAATTTTAATTTCATTTGAGAAGCATTCCATCTGATGTTGTTTTATTAAAATTTGTAAAGAAGATTCTAATTCGTGGGCCGTTAACGGGCCTGTTTGTTTAGTATGTTTATTTCGTAGGTTAAAAATAAAACGTAGGACGTAAGCTATAGATCTATGCATGATAGTGAACCTCGAATGCCTCTCAAAATCGACTAGCCTAGGATTTGTTGTAGATTGCAACGTAATAGTAGTAACCTTATTGTTAGTTTTTATTTCTGGTAACTCACTAATGGATTTGGTTTTAATAGACTGAGGCCAATCACAACGGTCTGCGTATAAGAAAGGTGGTCCTTCCCACCAAAGCGTAGCATTTTGGATTGACTTAGGGTTTAATCCCCTAGATGCTAAGTCTGCTGGATTTTTATCACCAGGAACATGCCTCCATTCGTCTGAGCTAGTTAATTCTTGTATTTCACCTACACGGTTTGATACGAATGGTTTTAAATCACATGCCTGTGAAGACAACCAACCCAATACGACGGTTGAGTCGGTCCAATGAACTACAGAATCTATCTTGCAGCGAACCGCTTTTAAAACCTTTGCACTTAGGCGAGCGGAAAGTAAAGCGCCGCACAATTCAAGGCGAGGAATGGTAGTAGGTTTTAAAGGTGCAACTTTAGTTTTTGCACAAAGAAGTCTAATAACAACTTGACCTGAACTATCCATTGATCTTAGATAGATAGCAGAAGCATATGCCACTTGAGACGCATCGGAGAAGGAATGAAGTTCAATTGTTACTGGTTCGCTTATGAGAACGTGTCTAGGAATTTCAATAGTAGAAATAGTTTTCAAATTGTTTATAAAACATGTCCATTCCTTTTCCAGGGCGTTATCTACTGGTTCATCCCAATCTAACTTTGATAGCCAAAGTTTTTGCAGAATTATTTTTGGAATTATGGTACACAAACCAAGCAAACCTAGTGGATCAAATAGTTTGGCTGAATTGGATAAAATTGTTCTTTTAGTTATAACTTGATCTAACTGTATGTCGACTGAAAATCGCAAAATATCTCGGGCTGGATCCCACTTCAAACCTAACACGCTTGATGATTGTGATGTTAAATCTAAATTTTTTGCTAATGAAGGGTTCGAAACCTCGTGTAAAGTAGATGGTGAATTAGAACGCCATTTCCGCAGAGGAAGGCACGCCGAGTTGAGAATCTCAGTGACTGACTGGATTATGCTATGTAATTCACTTATAGTATCAGCGCCAGACAGGTAATCGTCGATGTAAAAGTCTTCTTTAATTAGTCTTGCTATCTTAGGGTCCTCACAATCATTGCCCAGTTGTAATAAGCACCTGGTACTCAAGAATGGAGCCGATGCAGTACCGTATGTCACGGTATTCAATTGAAATATTTTAATTTGCTGCGACGGATCGTCACGCCATAAGATTTGTTGTAGCATTCGCTGATTAGGATATACCAGTATTTGGCGGTACATTTTTTCCACATCTGCAGATACTACATACTTGTGTTGTCTGTACCTCAAAAGAATCGAAAATAAATCATCCTGCACCACTGGTCCGACTTGTTGTATATCATTAAACGATACACCAGTGGAAGTTTTTGCCGAAGCATCGAAGACAACGCGGAGTTTTGTTGTCTCGCTAGCCTCTCGTATTACTGCATGATGTGGGAGGTAACAACCAAATGCTGGTTTATGATGTAATTGTGTCATATGCCCTAATCGTTCATATTCATGAATAAAGTCACGATATTGTTCCTTTACTACTGGGTTGTTATTTAATTTTCTCTCAAGTTGAAGGAATCTTTTTTCGGCAATGTTGTAAGAATCACCCAACAAGTCTACGGAATCCTTAAGTGGAATTTGAACACAAAATCTACCGTCCTCTAGGCGACGAGTAGTGTCAGTGAATAATTTTTCGCAATAATTATCCTGATTGTGTTCAATATTTCTAGGAATCTCTTCGAGTTCCCAAAACTTCGCTAGTTGTATTTTAATGTCTTGGGAAAAATGACAATGTATCTTCGCATTACTATTGGCATAATAGCTTCCCCCCATGGGGCCAGCCACTATCCAGCCTAGGTGCGTTTCTTGTAGTATTGGTCTTTGTGATCCTAAACTTATTCTAGTCGTTTGAATTAATTCCCAAAATATATCAGCGCCCAACAACATGTCAATCTCGGAAGGCAAATAAAACTTTGGGTCAGCAAGTTGGATATTACTGGGAATGTCTAATTCTTGTATACGCACTGCAGCATGGGGTAATTTGTCAGTTATTTGGGGTAGAATAAAACATTTAACAGGCATGCTGAATGAATGATTGTATAATGAATGTAGTTGTATGTTGCAATGCTCTGTTACATTTACTACTGTGTTACCTAAGCCGGACACTGAGTGATAATAATTTTTTCTTTTGCAGGAACCAGTCATCCTCTGTGCTTTATCACTGATGAAGGATGATTGGCTACCACAGTCTAACAACGCCCTCAAGATTATGGTTTTGTCATTGTTTGTCACCTTGACCAACGCAGTTGAAAGAAGAGTTTGATTGGTGGAGACCGCTGACATCGAAACTGAGTTGCAGGGAGCAGAAGCCGTGGCATGGACTACAGCATCCGGTAAGGTTGTTTCACTTTTGTTTGTATTCACAGTATTATCCGTTGTATTAGTGGTTGCAAATTGCTCATTTTTGTTTTGTTGTGTTTGTTGTAAAGGAAACTGCCTATGTAATAAAGTGTTATGTTTCCTGCGGCAGATTCGACAGCCGCCAAGGCGACACTGATAGGACTGGTGGCCGCCACGTAGACAGTTGCTGCATAGCTTTAATGAGGAAATTTTAAAAATTCGTTCTTCAATAGATAATGCCTTAAATTTTGAACACTCATATAACTTATGATCTTGTTTACAGAATACACATTGCATGCCTGGAGATGAATCATGTATACCAGGAGAGGAATTATTAGAGGAAGCAATAAATGATTTAGTTTTTGGAAAATTCTGACGTTTTTCATTTTTATTAGAAGACCTACCAGCATTGATAGTTTCTAGAACTGTAGCTCGCTGACGAAGAAAGGAATAAAATTGTTCTAAAGTTGGAGAATCCTTATTACTCCTAAATTCCTCCCACTTCCCGGCGGTCAAAGCGTCCAATTTCGCCGAGGCCATATATATTATAAGTGTATCCCACTTATCAGTGGGTTCCCCTAATAAATTTAATGCACTTATATTTTTAGACAAAGTGTCAATTAATTTATGTATGCCAACTTCAGATTCTTTTTGTAGCAGTTCAATTGAGAATAAACACTTGATGTGTTCATTTATTAAAAGACGTTTATTGTCATATCGCTGGCAAAGTAAATCCCAAGCGATTGTGTAGTTCTTTGAAGACATTGTAACGGAGTTAATGACTGAACTAGCAGCGCCCTCTAGGTACGACTTGAGATAGTGATACTTGCTAATATCATCAATATTTTCATTGTTGTGAACTAATGCTAAATATGTATCCCTAAAGGAAAGCCACTTAGATGTGTTGCCATTGAAAGGAGAAATTTGTATAGGTGGTAATTTTAAGTTAGAAAACACTTTAGATGTTGAGTTGGATGAAGACTCAACCTTGTTGTCCCTCTCATAAGCATCCAACAAAGATTGTGCCTTTGCTATGTAATAATAAAATAAATTTTCAGTAGTCTCACGTTCTAGAATTTGTTTCTCTGAGTCCTCCTCCAACATCTCAATTTGCAATTGAATTTCATCAAACGTGCAAGATAGATCACGTAATTTTTTTATTCTTAAACCAAGTTCGTTAATCTTTGACATATCAGTCTCCTTGTGCTCCAATAAAGGTGTTAAATATTTCTCAAATAATGTTAACCGAGCTCTGATGTTGCCTCTTTGTTTAATAAGATCCTTTAATTCGGCCATTATGCCGGTGCAACAACACAATCACAGATGTATTATAAACTATAGAATGATATTAATATTCAGATATAGGTAGGTAGTAAGAAATAACTTTGACTTACCTCTCTATATCAATAAAGTAGTAATTAACAATGAATACGTCACGGTTCCTTCTGCACAATGACAACAAACCAATGTTATCTCCGTGATGACACTCGACAAGTCAAAATGCAGTCAAACACTGCATGACTTTGTTGACTATTTCACTAGCTTACTTCCGGAGTACATCTGAAATAGTTGGCGAATATGTTAAAGAAATGCGTTTTACTAATAGGAATCATGTATGGACGATATAATTTAAGTAGGTACTTATGTTTTTACAAGTGGGAAACGTATAAGGATGAAATAATTTAAAATATGTTGGAAGATGGACGCGTTTCTCTATTGACACGATTAAACACCGTGTTTCGTGCATGAAATTCAATAGAAAAACGAAAACCTTTATAGTAAGGTTTCTTAAACATAAAAAGCCACTGAAACGACGGAACTAAACAAGAATACAGGTAAGTATAGAAGAAATTCTTAGTTTATTCTCGTTAGTGGGTAACTTTCTTGGCAAAGTGTATCAACGACATTTGAGCAAACTGAAACGAAAGTAATGTAGGTTGGGTATGGAATTAAATGAAAACGCACTCCCCTCGGATGGCTGCAGCTGCTGGCTGGCGAGTTTTTAAGAAAGATGCGAGTCCGTTGTTGTTTTCGTTTGTTCAGTTTTTGACAATAGCGTCAGTTGATATTGCCTGTTCTTGCATCATGTCTTGGGTCACCAAATGTTGATTTTGTAGATTCTTCTCACCGGCGTGATGTACACACATTAGTAATGAAGTCAAATTATGTAGTATTGCAATTATATCAGTACTTTATTAAGTAACAATTACAAAAGATGGAAAGAAAAAATAATTGAGAATGCCGGCGTTTTTGATAGATAAGATCGAAGTGCTTTTCTTTTTCACAGAATAAAAATAACACGAATGCGATGCGTCTTGTTCACTCCGGCCGCCCATTGACAGCTGACATCACTGACATTTAGTTGTAAAATCGATGGCTTAAACACTTACAATACATCATTTATTATTATTACGCTATTTTCATTGAGATATAAGTAATAATGTCAGACAAGTTGTAAATGACAAAACGTTTTTGCGATTTCCCAACAAACAGATTTTTTGAGTTAGGTCAGTCTATTAGTAAGCGTGCGACATGTTTCAGATATTTGAAGCTTAATAACCGCACTGAGTATGTAGGTATTTAAGGGATCTTCTCTCTTTATCAATATGCATTTTTTTTTATTATTGAAATGATAGTGTACCACGGACATACAGTCTGCTATTACAATGTGTTGCAATGTAAACTGCTCCTTTTTACGTACTTTATTTTATTGCCTTGCCTCGATTATACATTCGACATTATTCAAAAACATCAGATTAAAAGCGCAATTAAAAATGTTCAAACAATTGAAGGTTGAATATCTTTAGAAAAAAAATTGTCAAAGCCCGCAGCCAACACCTGTCATAGAAGAAACCAGTTTTTCGGACCTGTAGGACCCAATAAATGGTTAATTTTAATGGATCATGTTACACCAGTTACAATGCCAACGAAAAAAACACTCGATTCGTTGTAAAATCGATTGCAAGTTACCGATACTGAATCGATTAATTTGCTAATAAAGGTTAGGTGCTTACATTAAAAAAAAGAAGCTGCGGCACACAGGCGTTATTAATTACTAAATTATGTATCAATCATAATAAATTAATGTATAAAATGATAAACAGATGCCTCACTCTACCGAGAACTCCATACCTACTATGTATGTTTCGTTTTGCATAATTATTACAGGAGGCTATTAAAATTGTTTATACATGAAAATTGCCTCGATTACATACGAAGGCACGAAGGCAATACAAAGAAAAATACAACATTCCATTATTTTTTCATTAGCAGACTTAAAAAAAGTAGGAGGTTCTCAATTCGATTGTATTTTTTTTTGTGGCTCTATGCGATTTGTGTATGCTGCCAATGTTTTTTGAATCAGCAACTTTCAATAATGATTGTGATTTTTTTTATTTAGCCTACAAACGAGAATCGTGTAAAATATTTCAAGGGCTTGCCATTTCAGTAACGTTTATTTAAAAAAGAAATGTATATACCCATATTTTTTCCAACTGCACGACTTCGATCAGAAAAAAATCACGTACGGTTAACTAACGAAAGTTATAATCGGATAATTAGAATTGATTAATTACATTGTTTTGTAATCTATTTATTTCCTACCTACCTTACCTGTCATACGGTTTACCTTTTAAACTAATATCCACTTTAAAATAAAACTAATTTTAAACAGTTTATCGCGTTTATTTTATGTTATTACGTTCCCGACGTTTCGGCTGCTTTAGTGCAACCATGGTCACAGGAGGACTCAGGTGTTAGACGTAGTACTAATTTCATAGATTAAACTGAGGTACACTCATATTTAAAAATAAACCTTTAGATAAACGCAATAAAATCCGTAAAATTAGTTTTATTTCAATGTGTAGTATTCGCGTAAATATAAGAAACCAATAATTTTCCCCTTATTTTGTTATATATTATATTTTTTCAGCAGAGTAGGTAAACATTTGCTTGTCGACTTCTGTGGTAACATGTCATTAGTCTTTTTTCGCAATAATCTACATATACTCATAAATAACAATATAGTCCTGTAATCAGAACTTCCTAATCGCAACGCAATCGAACAAGCGTGCTGTCACCTTCATACCTATTTATAAAATCTGTGGTTTGAGCGGAAGAAAAGACGCTTAAGTTACCGTAACGCTACGTTAAAATATTGTGTTTGTGCCACAGTTGCAGTGTGTGCCAGTTATGGCCGGCGGTCGGCTAATTTCTTACCATCTGATAACACACCGAGATCAGTGTAATCAGAACGACGCGAAGACCACGGAACAAATAGACGCGAATTATTTTGAAAATGTTTTCTTAAGAGTCTGCCTGTGCTCGTTTCAGTGATAATTATCAAACTTGATCTTGGTATAGTGAGCTGTGAGTTAAACTTAATAAAAAAATCCGTACGTCATGTTACATTTTGGTCAAAATTTTTGGTCAGATATAGGAAATTCTAAAATATTTTAATCTTGAATTGGTACTTACGTTAATTATAAATTCTCGATTTCAATAGATAAGTAAATTTTTACATGTTTTATAAATATTAAGCAGGAAGTAAGTTATTTTTTAATAAAAAAAAATATTAATTCACACATTCAAACTATCCTTTGTCTGGTATTAGACAAATAAGGTCTAATAACATGACATAAGAACAGATAAAAGCGCGTATTTATTTTTATTGTGTTTGAAGCCAAATATTAGACTATGGCAGTCCGTTGTTCGCAACTTTTTATCTTAATAGTTCTTATAAAACTAATTAACGTATGAAAAACAATCAAAGATCGTTAAACAACACGACAGCTCATAAATCATATAAGCAGTTATAATATGTCACTGCTGGTAGAGCATTAAGTCTGTGTTCGCCATCTGAGGGGTGATGAAAAAATAATTTAACATGATTTATAGCTTACTCAGGTGCCCGCAAATTGCCGTCAGTTTGGGACGTTTAACTTAAGTGCTGCGCCAGCGCATCGAGACGTTAATTTAAAAAAAAAAGATGGGAAATTATTGGCGACTAAAATCGTGGAGCTCGAAACTGATAACGATTGATTTTAATAAGTATAGGGAGGGGTTGCGCCCAAACGGTTACGGCAAAATAATTTTGTTTCATGTTTGAGAATGTTTGCATTTTAAGATGCCTTATAAGGTACCAGGGGGCGTGGTAGCTTACTATGGACCTCATAAGAAGGCTCAAGGTCGCTCAACGCGCATGGAGAGAGCTATTCTCTGGGTTTCGGTACGCGATAAAGTCAGAAATGACTCCTCATTTCTGACTCATTTCTACGGATCTCCATCCGTAAACGAACTAAAGTAACCGACATAGCTCAAAGAATTTCAAAGTTGAAGTGGCAGTGGGCGGCACATAGCTCGCAGAACCGATGGCTGTTGGGGTAGAAAGTTTCTATAATGGCGACCACGAATCGAAAGACGTAGTGTAGGAAGGCCCCCCACAAGGTGGACCGATGATATCACACTCGTAGCAGGAAGCCGGGGGATGCGAGCGGCGGAGGACCGTGATGTGTGGAAATCATTGGGGGAGGCCTATGTCCAGCCGGGGACGTCTTTCAGCTGATAGCTAGATAAGGTACTTATAGGCTATAATAACATGTATCCCAGTTTATTATGGAACCATTGCATTCCGATCTGAATGTAGGTGAATAAAAAAAATACCATTGAGAGTACAAATATTAACATTTGATGGGTTATGTTTTTCATGTTTTGTAATTTTATCAGCTGATCGCCGTTATCATTAATCATTGAACCATTACCATTTATTGAAAACAATATGTCTACGACTTGACAACTTTTTATAAACACTGAGGCTCTGGACACACTACTGGCGATAGTTTTAAGACAAAAGAAGTTGGAATATGACACTTGAGAAAATGACCGTTGTGTAATTCACCTCAATTTTTAAAACCTTTTCGCAGCATTGCAATCCTTGTTAGCCTCTTGATTGGCTATTTGAATGAGTATTTTGGTAAGGGTACAACGTTTGAGGTTTGTAGTCAGAAAATATACACGAACCGAACTAAAATATTATAACGGGATAAAAAGTAGCCTATGTGCTGTTCTAGACTATAATCTATCTCTATGCCAAATTTCATCCGGATCCGTTCAGCTGTTCTGGCGTGACTTTCACATTTATAATTTTAGTGGGATTAATTATTTACAGACAAATTGTAAGTTGAGCCTTAATTTAAACTTACAAAGGCAAATAGGAGTAATTAAGTCATAAAATTTTATAACTACTTCATACATAATTTATAAGTTTGTTACCGTCAAACATGAAACTTGTTGAATTTAAACTACTTATTTGCAACTTGCAAACAACTTGGCACAGTATAAAAGGTAATTTTGATTACTTTTGACCACGACGTTTCGGCTGCTTTACAGCAACCATGGTCACGGGAGGACTGAGGTGTTTGACGTCCTAGTGTCACAGTATCTGTAAACTAAAATCTGTAAACTTCGTTTTTTACTTTTGACTATTATAAAAATTATAATAATACCAGCCCTTTTAATGTCCCACTTTTGGGGCCTCCCATCAATGCGAGGGGATTAGGTCATAGTCCACCACGCTGGCTCAGTACGGGTTGGCGGACTTCACACGTTATTCACAAGGTTTTCTAAGACATGCAGGTTTCCACACGAAGTTTACAGAAAATTAAACAAACGATGAATCTGGTTAAATTGTTTTGGAGTGGCAGTAATGTTGTTATGTAATGCAACGACAAAACAAATAACATCACCATACTTCTGACGCAGTCGGATAAAAACTGATAGTATATTCTTCGATAAAAAAAATCTAAATCCGTCGTATTTGACAATTCCCATCGTTTTTACGCCCAATGTTTTTTTTTATTTGGTCGATTTTGGCACTAAGGCGGTGGGCCGGGTGGGCTACTTACATGCCCTTACCTGTCATTTCTTATTCCGTGGTAACCGCAACACATGCAATAATGACAATTCGATCTCGGATAACTGGCTTATCGATACAAAATTATAATATCCAACAAAGTACACATTTCAAAAACGTATAAACATTATCCAAGGTATGTTAAATGCTAATAATTTCGCCCCTTCTTCAAGAACTACCTACATTACCTCGCGTTTGATTGGTGCCTTCGCTGTTCCAATATGCGGTATGAACCAGTAGGACCTTATTACGTATGGAATTTGTATCTGTCAAGGTGACAGCTGCGATGCCTATGGATAATTGCTATGACAGTTGCATTTTGAGTAATAAAAAATATCATCTTATTAATGCTATGTAATGTAACACGAGCATGCGAATTGGATGGCCATTTATTAAAAGAATATAAGCCAATTAAATGATAAATACCACACACGTTGTAATTGGGGGATCTTGTGTATTAAAAAAGATAACCGTTTATACTGAAAAAAAAAATGTGATGTGCACCTACACAAATATTTATGTTTGACTATTAAATAATACTTAAGCAATTATAGCTGTCAATCATAACCTGAGGTGATAAATAGCTCACTTTGACAGCTCTTATAACTCCTTTTTAGCGCCTAAATTAAGTTGAAATGTACATCCTAGGATTCACCCTAATAATACTTATAGGTACTGCCTTGACAACAACTGTCGTACTAAATGGCGTTAAAAGTATACTTTCTACATTGAAAATGTAAAACTCAATAACTCCTTAAAAATATTTTTCTATTTTAATCTAAATGTAAATATATGACTTAAATTTACATTATGCCCAGGCGTAGTCGAGTAACTATAGAATTATTGCAAGAATTCTTGTGCAATACAATTAACGTCCGGCGGACAACAACTAAAAACAACATTTTAAATGTCTATCAATCTAAAAAAAAAAACAATATTTTTTCTAAGCATAGGGTTGCCAAACAAATCTGTAAAGTTTTTTACCCAATAATAAGCCACGCTACAGAATACGCCAAGATGTCTCTACCGTCATATAACGAGCCAAATTTTTTGAAACCTCCGAAATATTGAATCTCAAAAGTGATCGCATACGAGAATCATGCTCCATCGGACTTCGTTTAACTTTAAACCTCAAATATCTGCATCCAGGGTTTATTTTGGCGTAGATTAGTGCGGAGCCTCAATCCTAAACATTGGAATCGTTTTGCGGTGTCCGAATCCGCGGTAATTGCGGGCGCATGTTGCCCATACACATAATTCTCTGGGACAACCCTAACCCTCACTTAAGCGGCACGGTTTGACCGTTCGCAATAGGGTTGAACGTCACCGAAACTTTATTTATTAACTTTTTGAATAACGATATACATAATTATTATTCTTTATGTTAACCCAAAATAATAGTTAGTTAGTAATATTAGTTCATATGATTCCTTACTATTTCTAAATTTGCAATGGTTGAAATCGGTTTTGTATTCTTCATATTTACGCTATTGGTCATATGCTTTATTCTGGCTTGCTTAAGAGCGCAATAAGAACAAAAAGAGAGTTATAAGAACTTTATAACTTCATTATGGCGCAAATCATATTTTCAAACTGACAAAACTTATATTATGATTATAACATCGCCAGACGAACCCACTATATAGTCCCGCTCTAAGCAAAGCTTGTATTATGGGTACGGTACAATGGACTGAGGGCGAACTCAGTATATAATATGTATATAGATACATCCATGACTCGGTTACAAACATTCGTGCTTATCACACAAAGATTGTACCTACCAGGATTTGATCCTACCAACTGCGCTCGGTCGTCAAACTTCAATCACAACTTTAAAACACAAACCCGCCAACCCTATCACCGTTTCCCATTGTTATCCGAGCCACAAAATAAGCCGTCCCCTGACCGCCGCAAGGGTTGTCGATATGCAATTGAATCTCAATACCAATAACTATAACTAACACTTTCGGTTTGGAACCGAACAAGAATAGGTAACGATGATAAAAAATGTATTATGGAAAAGAAATACCAGGAGTAGCTGTTAGCCTTCTTCCTCCCACTCGTTCGACAGAAACTTGGTTAAATCCAGGATGTGCTCTATGGTTGCTATAGATATGCTGGTTACTACTTGTCACAGGCTTTATTTAGACGGATCTATCTTCGTGTTGAATCGGTTGTACAAACGTAAGCCTTATTAAACAGAGCTTTAAGTACCATGCTTCTTGCACGCCAAACATACCCAGCATAGTCTGTGTATTTTTTATTATTTCACGCATATTGAAAAACATCGTTTAAAAAAATTGCTCACAGAATATAATTGATAGAACTAGGTGATACTTGGCGGAGATCGATTGTTAAACAAATGGGGGAAGAGGAACCCATCACTGACCCTCGGCTTGTCAACCTTTCCAATTATAAACCAAACAAGTTTGATCGATAATTAAAGAAGCCAGCAATACCAAACTCCTCTAAGATGTTAGTTGAGAAACGAACGAATTGTCATTTGGTTGGAAGCACTTTTTTTTAAATGACGTTTTGATATTGCAACTTCATATAATGTTTTTTTTTTTTTATTACATTATAGGCAAGTATTTGATCTCGATCTCACCTGATGGTAAGTGATGATAAGATCTACGATGGAGCATACTTGCCTATGTAGGAAGGCGGCAGTAGATCGAGACGCTACATTCACTAGGCACATGCAGCGCAGCTGATCTGACCCGCCAACCATGAATGGCAACACCGAACATCATGCCGTAACACGGCTAGGCCGCTTGGCGACTTGGCTTTGTTCAGTGGGTGGTGACTAACCACGGCCGAAGCCTACCACCAGTAGAGTTGTCACCTAGTTGGCACCACCCAGGGTCACGTGTAGGGTATCTCGAGGGTATTTAATTCTCCTACGGACGAAGGTGACTCGACCCCAAAAATGTATTACGAAATACGCTAGAGGAGCGAGATTCAAATGGTAGTATCGTGCTTATAGATTCATTCGCAAAGGATTATTAGGGTGGTTGGTCAATATTTACATTTGACATCGAGATTATCATATTATAGTGGTCAGTGGCCCGAACGGGCTCCAATCTAAGCCTCGTTCTGTTTACATTTGGGGTTGCAATCCTAGGTGTAGATACCTGAGTATACGGGATAACTTGCATTGGAAACGACACAAGTTTATCCTAAATAAACTTATAGAAAATCACCAAAAATATAGATTGTCAAAATTAAAATCAATTGTAAGTACATAGTTGGTTCTCATACTATTTTTAAGTTTTTTTTATTTTCCTATTTAGTTTAACTGTAATTGTAAATTGCATTGTTACACTTAATTAATTAAAGATGAAACATTTTATGTGACAGTATGTTCAATGCGTTATTCGGTTTGTGGTCACGTCGTGACGTCACAACGTTTACCATCATCTTGCAGAAAGCAAACTGTGGCAATGCCCAGCGCAGCCGGTTGGTCGAAAAAAATAATTCTATATTTATTTTTATTATCAGCCAGATAAATAAAAAAATACGTATAGGTACGTTGATACCTACATGATCATTCCATTTATGAAAATAAAAATTCTTCAAACACTCTAATTTCAAATATGTAATAAGTCATTAGGTTACCTGTCCGACCAACACAGCGCGTCGTCCCGATACCTGAAAATAAGCAATAAAAAAAAATTAAAATTCGTGTTTTCATTCTGAAAATGCCGTCGATTTTGTTAAGACGACAGCGAACTGAACAAGTGACTTGGTGCTTTTCGACCGAACGGCGTCGTCTTGGTCCCTTTCGAACGAACAGCGTCGTCACAATGTATCCGATCGTATTGTTTATGCAACACGCATACGTTATGTTCCATGGACATGTTAATTGACGCGTAATAGTCTATAGTTAGTCGTTTCTCTGTGTATTTAGTCGAGAATTTATTGATTTAAATTGATAGAAACGGTGTTCGTAATTGAAGGAATTTAGAGTTAATGTTGCGCTTTAGAAATTATGATTGTTGTGTGAATGCCATGCGATACACGGGGGGCGGGTGAATTAATAATCATTTAGATGAATAGAAGTCATATTAAGTTATTAGCTAGAGTTTCTTGTACGGACTGCTAGGCGATGTTGAGGTTTGAGAATAACCCCTAACCTCAAGACCGTTCGTTCTAAAAACAGAGCTATCTCTATTATATAATTGGTAGTTTCGTTTCGCGGAGAATTGCATTTTATTTGGGTCCCAACACTCGTAATAGATAGTTTCGCGACTAAGACCTTAGAGGAGTTCGGTGTTGCTGGCATCTTTAATTATCGATCAAACTTGTTTGGTTTATAATTGGAAAAGTTGACAAGTCTAGGGTCAGTGGTGGGTTCCTCTTCCCCCATTTGTTTATCGCTATTACGTTTTTCAGAACCCACAATCACTTTTCTTTTTTTATGTAGGTATAGAATTGACACACTAAGCACATTGCAATATGGTCCTACTCGATTACGTACACTGTTGGCAAAGACGGCCAATAAATTCCTGTGTTAAGATCGAATATCATTTACGCATCATAGGATGACCCGTCAGCGTCACCAACAAAGCCAAAGCTTGTGCTAGGAGTGTGATTCAAATATAGTCAATTGTTTTATGCCAAGGTAGGGATCAAACAAAGTGATGTCATACACGGTACTCAGTCGTGGTCGCTTACTTTGGGCCTCATAAGAAAACTCGAAGGCGCTCAACGCGCAATGGAGAGAGCCATGCTCGGGGTTTCGGTACGCAAAATTATCAGAAATGAGGAGATCCGTAGACGAACTAAAGTAACTGACATAGAAAGGTTCTAGAATGACGGTGGATGCGAGCGGCGGAGGACCGTGATGTGTGGAAATCATTCGGGGAGGCCTATGTCCAGCAGTGGCCGTCTTTCGGCTGATAGAATAGAAAAAAAAAATAGAATAGGGATAAGAACAATAATCCATCTGTTACGAGGCGATCTGTCTTACTACAAGGCTATTGTAACAAGCAATAAAAATTAGTTTGCTCATCGTGAGACCATGTTAATATCAGAGCGGAACTGCGGCCCGCGCCTCTCCTCACGCGATTCTCGCAAAAATTTTTTAAATTATCTTGAAATATATTTTGATTCATCGATTGGCACAGCTGGTAGCGACTCTGCTTTCCGTACTGCGAATGGTTCGAATCCTGGTATGGGCATATTCTATGTGATGTTTAATATCTATACCTATGAGTAAATGTGTATATTATTAGCGATATGGCAACACAGTTTGACAGTTCGCGCCTTCGTGCCTATATAAGGCGCGCGCACCCCGACATTGCGCTCTTTTGCTCTCCGGATTTTGTAGCGATAAGACGTGTTATAGCTCGTTGGCATTGTTAAATTTGAGTTATTTATGTTGGATTCAAATATTGAAGAATTGAGTTTGTTCGTTGTGTAATTACATGTTTTCATGTGATTTTATTCTTATTAATTAATTAAATCTACCCTCGGTTCCTCGTGCATATATTTTTTAATATAATTCTATAGGAACCGCTAACAATATGATACGATTGATATACTTATATTACTATACGCACACACTATATAATTCACGATTAACTTAGAATAAACACTTTAACTTAGAATAAATGAGGGAAATAAAGCTTATTTTTGGTTCTTAAGGTATGGTTTGGTCTTAAAGTATGGTTGGTATACTCATGGTCGTGTTTTTGTTATTATTTATAAACTTACTAGCTGTCCCGGCAAACTTCGTACCGCCTCAGAATCAAATGTATTAGAAAATGAATTTGTTAGTACTCTATGAAAAATTAACACAAACTGATCCCACGGGAACCATACATTTTATCGGGATAAAAAGTAGCCTATGTTCTATTCCAGACTATAATCTATCTCCGTGCCAAATTTCATCCAGATCCGTTCAGCCGTTCTGGCGTGATTGAGTAACAAACACCCATCAAACTTTAACATTTATAATATTAGTGGGAGAGATAGATAATGTCGGCTCTATAAAATCATTCTCTACATTTCTAAATATACGAGAATGCTAAAATGCCGTCGAAAACACGCCGTTCATGGCGTTGTATAGTAAAGCTTTAATATGCGAGAGCGTAGAGGCGCTGTGCCTCATCAGTATGCGCGGCGCGAACAACTTCCGATATTAGAGCGAGACTTGATGCCGCGCTGCTATGCGCCAGTTTTCTTCCGGGCGGCTTTTCGTACGGTGCGAAATTAAAAACAAAAAAGTTTGGAAAAAATACGCCTCTACATAGAGACATTTTTTTGCCAACATACTTATAATACGAGCAGTGATGGCCAATTGGTAGAACACTTGCCTTGGTTACATGGTTTGGAGTTTCCAAAAAATAACTAAAATATTAAATAACTATTTAAATACCAAAATTTGAATTCTTATATTTACGCGAATACTACACATTGAAATAAAACTAATTTTTCGAATTTTACCGCGTTTATTTTATGATTTTCGTTCCCGACGTTTCGGCTGCTTTACAGCGACCATGGTCACGGGAGGACTGAGGTGGATGACGTCCTAGTGTCATAGTTTGAACTGGGGTACCCTCATAATTAGTGGTTTCTTGCGATATTATTGCTTGTTAACCTAAATACTACTTAATTTTAATTATAATTCAACTCATTTTTGTACCTCATAGCACTACCGCTAACATATCCTTGTGTGTATCTTGTACATCAAAATGAAGCACAATACACAGCCTCTATATTATCTATCAAAAATACAGCCTCCGTACAAATATCTGTTCATATTTCATAACCTTCAAAGCGAGGTATCAACGATTGCCAATAAAGCCGTGTTTTACGCGCGCCGAGTATTTTAATAAAAACACCTAGAAACGAGAAACGCGGGCTCTTTACTTATGAAATATGTTTAACAATAATCCTTGTTCGACGGGCCGATGAGCCGAGGTGGATTATTACGTGAAGACTCAGTCATATTTGGAAAAAAAGATATTCGGCAAAACGTCTTGGTTATTTCCCTGCCATGTTCTAATCGAGAAAAAAAAACATTACTTAAATCTGACTGAAGTCGAAAACGGTAAAATAAAAGGTAGCTATCTAGTTTAAAATTGGAACGCAATATTTGAATAAGCCTAGAAAATTCTGCTGATGTCTAGAGGAATAAAATTTCGATGCCAAGTATCTGATTTTATAAGCAATGATACAAAGTACCTACTTGTATTCACTGACTGGTCCATTAGATAGAACCTAATGGAACGAAAAAAAATAGTATCGTAATTTTACCATGATACGTGTGAAAGTGTGATGAGGGGGCGAGGGGCCCCACCAAGTTAGATAAGTAGGTACTTCAGTAGTATCTACTCTGTCGATATCTGCATAAAACGGAACAACATCGCGAATATTGCAAATTGAATTTAGAACACGGGATTATTCTAAAACATTTTGCGAATCACACTCGTGCAAGGTTATTCTCCAATGTTTCCGAACATAAAAAGTAATAGAATTTCGTTTAGGAACGCCCTTGTTCTCAGTTGCAATTGTCAACACTTGCGTCGCGAGCGCTTTGCATTTTATAACACGTTGCCGAACGAATCCGCGACATGGTAATGGGAGCCATCAATTTTTACAGCGACGACGTCAATAGTTGTTCGAGGAGGTTAAATCTACGGCTCTTTGTGTAAGGACGTACTTAAGCAGCACATGTTCGAGATTTATTTACGCTGGGGTGTAGTTGCACGGTGAAGTTAAGCAGCCTCCGCTGAGTCTGGTTATTGGATGGGTCACGTTCGTCACATCTGCATACAGTTAAACGGTTAATCACCATTAACCCTTGAACTGCAATCCCGAGCGCGACAAAGTTGACGCGAACGACAAACTTACAGCTATTGAACGCACATGGCGTCGCCGCGTCGGTCATTCAACACAAACACAGATTCCAAATTATAGTCAAATATTAGCACTTAGCCAATAATTTAATCAGGATGAGTAAGCATTTAATTCTCTAGAAATTCAATATACAGATATACCTACATATTTTCTAGATCTATTATTATGTTATTCGCTTCGCACGAAAATCTAGCCCGTGACGACTCCAGCGGTCTATCGGGATTAACAGGAAATTCGAAAAATTCAAATTTTCAAAATTCGAATTCTCAAGACGTCATACCGTTGCTTGTATGTAGATACGTCTACTCTAAATTTAAATTTTCAAATTCGGAACACGTTTGTCGCGTTCGCGGCAGCCGCGGGCTCGCGGCTCATATTGCATAAAATTACAGTTACGCGCCAGCCGGCAGAGGGCGACACCGGCATTATGGCCGCACGTCGTTTTATTAGTTAAATAATATGTTTAATTGATTGTGCATTCATTAATTATATTCAAGCCGCCATACCGACCCAACCATATTGGTCCCATAATAAGTCACGTTTGAGCTATACCTAAGCGATTTCGGATGTTCGTATATTATTCTACTTAAATATATATGTGTGTGAAATAACGCAGTTTCGTCAACTAAAACACAAAATATTGACTCGACCAACTAAATAAAATAAAATGTCAATGTTATCAAAGACAAACTACCAAACGGCTTAAGAAGTGACATGTCTTAATGATTTTATTTCAACACTAAATTCATGTATTTTAGACCGAAAACTGCAATGTAAATTAAAACTCGATACAATCGAGCGCGCTAGCCACTCGCGCGCGTCGCATATCGCAAGGAGCATTGTGTTGTGATCGCGTGGTTTACGATACATTGCGCGCTGATAAATATAAAAAATTGCTACGCATGACTTTCGACGTAAATGAATTCTATGATTATGATACTAGTATAGGCATTAAGTGTGACCTGTACCCAAAATTTTCCTACTAAAACATAAAAATAATAACATAATAAAAATATATACCCTATTCACCCTCTCGCACTTTCTTGTACGTTCATCTCAAATGGTATAGTTCTTGCTGTATGTAAGTACTTAAGTAGGTATAGTTTTTTTTCTTAAAACTTCCTTATTCAATCGCATTGTCATTTCTACAAGACTTATAATCTGAGTCACTATACCCGTTTTAAGAACAGGTAATAATATATTATGTAATATAGACAAACAATCGCGCGATTTGTTTGCTCGCGTCGTCGATTCGCAGCCTACATCGTTTCCTGTGAACTTTGCCGGTATAGAGACGATTATATTTCTTTTTTTTAAATGCCAGATCGCTTATTCTATAAACCCCTATTTGACTTAACTTGGCGGGGGCACTTCCGTGCCTCCAAATTGTTGGCATTCCGTGTAGTGTATGTATAGCGCATTCAATAATAATTGGGAATAACTACCAGAGTATTTAGACCTAGGAAATAATATAAAGCTTAAAAATATTTCGGCCGAGTCGAGGCGAGCAAACGCAAGTGACCAAAATGTAAACACGTTCGTATAGCTCGCCTGTAATCAGCTAACATTTATTTATTGACTAGCTGTTGCCCGCGACTTCGTCCGCGTGGTATTTAACAAAGACTCAGCCTTTGGCAACAGCCTGCTCGCGTTCTGATCCCGCGGGACGCATTGCAGATTGTTGCTATCAAACTTTAATCAGGCGCAGCGCTGCAACATTGGTTTTAATTTTTTTTCGAGAGATCCAATTTTTTTTTCTAAAATAAAAGTAGCCTATGTTACTCCTTGTTACATCAGCTATCTGCCAGTGAAATTCCCGTCAAAATCGGTCCAGCCATTTCAGAGATTACCCGGAACAAACAGACAGACAGACAGACAGACAGACAGACAGACAGACAGACAAAAATTGTAAAAAATGTTGTTTCGGTATAGGTAACGTGTATACATCCAAATGCACTTAGTAAAAAGCGGTTATTTTAATATTACAAACAGACACTCCAATTTTATTTATATGTATAGATTTCTTATATTTACGGGAATACTACACATTGAAATAAAACTACTCTTACGGATTTTATCACGTTTATTCAAAGTTTTTTACGTTCCCGACGTTTCGGCTGCTTTACAGCAACCATCCGTCGCGGGAGGACTCTCAGTCGAGTGACAGTAAAAACGTAGAATAAACGCGATAAAATCCGTAAGAGTAGTTTTATTTATAATATTTATTATTCGGGCCCAGATCAAACTATAAAATACAACATCACACCTGTGATCCCGAAGGGGTAGGCAGAGGTGTACTGCAGTGCACCCCCATGTCACCGATGGTATTTTGGTCCCAATGTAATTGGGGGCAACGTATGCCTATTATAACGAACTCACTCCTCCTAGATATGAAGCGATTAGGGCTGTAGTCCACCACGCTGGCCCAGTGCGGTTTGATGAACTTCACACAACTTTTGACAGACGTGCAGGTTTCCTCACGATGCTTCCCTTCACTGTACAGCTTAAATAATAATCTTTTTACAAAATGAGATTCGCACATGAAAATCTGGAAATCTCAGAGGTGCAAATCTCATTTTCAAACATGATTATGACTTGATAAACGGTGAAGGAAAACATCGCGAGGAAGTCTGCATGTCTGAGAGAACCCTTCGAAAGACGTGTGAAGTCCGCCAACACGCACTGTGCCGGCGTGGTGGACTATGGCCTAATCCCCCGCGCCCAACAGTGGGACATTCAAACGGCTGGTATTATTATATGTACCAACTACACAAACATTAATTTGTCTCCGCTGGTCAAATCCTGCGCAATCGGCTAAGTGTTTCACTCCCGAGATTACAACGAAACGCAATTAGTCGCCAATTTACCCGCGCGCGCGCAACGATAAGATAAAGGTAAATATTCTAAAAGATACCTGACACCTACTTAGTGGACAGTATTTATTGTGTTTGAATAAAGACTGTATATACAAAGAAAATAATAAAACTATGTAGGTATATTATATTATCGCCAGACGACCATACAAACTATACGGTCCCACACTAAGCAACGCCTGTATTATGGGTACCGTACAATGTTATATAGATATTAAACATCCATGACTCGTGTACAAACATTCATGCTCATCACACAAAGATTTGTACCTACCACGAACCCGGGACCCTCAACGCAGAAAGCAGGGTCCTACCAACTGCGCTAATCAGGTTATTAACCTTAAGAACATAATCATTTTATAGCGACATTATCGGAAGGTGCAATAGTACAGTATGTTGTTCATTTTTGTCAAAGCCAAT
Organism: Pheosia tremula; assembly: GCA_905333125.1. Taxonomy (NCBI): domain Eukaryota; kingdom Metazoa; phylum Arthropoda; class Insecta; order Lepidoptera; family Notodontidae; genus Pheosia; species Pheosia tremula. Next base: position 6,298,010 of record HG995416.1, on the reverse strand, counting down.
AGGTTCAATTCCTGGCATAGGATTTTTTTCCGCCTTCTCATATCAAATAACAAAGAAATACAGAACAAATTGAGTGTAAAATTAAGGCAATCTCGGTCCGTTTCTCACATTCGAACTGTATAAGACATTAAAACTGAAATGTTCTGCGCGGGCGCACCGCGGCCGGCGCGGGCGTTGCGTCTGCGCAATCAATAATTTTCTATCAATGACCAAGCCGACACCGACCGCTTATTAGTATCGGAAAAAACAATAACTGTACGCATGATTATACGCTTTGATGCGCGTAAGGACAATGTGGATATGATCAGGGCTGTCACAACGTCAGTTCCTATTTAAAAAAAACATAATAACCCTAGCGTTTTTTTTTTTCAAAATTATATATACTGTTGGTCGCAGATGACCTGTACAGCTTCGCCGGTCAAGTGTCTACTTGACTTTAGCGCACGTCTGTGCGCTAAACGCGCTCCAGCCTGAAGAATAGGGGAGGCAACTAGCTCAAGAGTGCCTTAGGAGGCACAACCTTGGCTTGGGCTGTTGCTAGTGTGAGGGTTGACGACGGCCGACAGCTCCTATAGCTCCTATAGGTGCGAGAACTCACGTATGGGCAGAAAATATTGTTCTTCGACCTCGCCGGACAGGTCGGTGTCTGTTTGTAAAGCAACGATTGATTGTCAGATTTATAAATTTCCTTTCAGTTTTTTTTTTTTTTAATCATTATAGGCAAGTATTTGATCTCGATCTCACCTGATGGTAAGTGACGATGAGATCTACGCTGGAGCCTACTTGCCTAGATAGGAAGGCGGCAGTAGATCGAGACGTTACATTCACTAGGCACATACAGCGCAACTGATCTGACCCGCCATCCATGAATGGCAACACCGAACATCATGCCGGAACACGGCTAGGCCGCTTGGCGTCATGGCTTTGTTCAGTGGGTGGTGACTAACCACGGCCGAAGCCTACCACCAGTAGAGTTGTCACCTGGTTGGCACCACCCAGGGTCACGTGTAGGGTATCTCGAGGGTACTTAATTCTCCTACGGACGAAGGTGACTCGACCCCGTATTCAAATGTTGATGATTGAAAAGTAATTTTCTAGTAACTTTACGAAATGAGTATATTTTCTATTCCTTTAAGTGCTTAATGAGTAGTACACACAGATTTTTTTCTAACAATACTTAAAAGTAATGTCCACAGTATTTCCAACAACACAATTTTTATCAGTTTGCCGTGTAAAATCACCGTCGACGATATAATTCTCATAATCCGAGTTGCGCGCGCGCATTCAACATAACCTTTCACACCTAGCCGCAATCGCGCGCCGCCACGTGATTACCTTTGTACACGACTGTACGTACCACTTGTGTACACGATTGTACTTACGATTCCTAACGTAACAAAATATTGTGAAGAGCGTAATGACATGTGAATTTCGTACATAAAAAGCTGTGATTTATTTTTGTTAATTTTTTTTTCTTTATACAAAATGATTCAGAAAGGGTATACTAAGCCTTGAACATGGACTTCTTTAACGGATTTGTAAATGCTAAGTGAAGTAAAAAAATTGGTCTAAAAAAATGTCAATTGTCATATTGTTGGAATATTTTCACAAAATCTACTTTTCCAAATTCTGACTTCGCATAGTGTTTTCAAATGCGCTAAAGAAATCCAGGTTCCCGGCTAAGTATACTCTTTGTATATCATGCTGTATAGTGTACAGCCTGATAGAGAAAGAGTATACTATTATATTTAGACTCTATAGCGTCTAAAATATTAGGGTAGAGTGCTACACTCTCTACTAGCTTGACTTAAGTATCACTTGTCAACATGACTGCACCTTCAATACGCAAACATATATCAGACTAAACCCTTAGGTACAGACACATCGATAATAAAATGAACTACTAGACTTAAACATTGTTGCACAACTTGTCATAAAAAAATATCGTATCGTCATGAAATTATGAACTTAACGAAACATAAGGAACCACATATTGATATCTTCTATTTACGCGAATATTACAAATTAAAAACTTTATTTACAGGTTTTATCACGTTTATTTTGTGTTTTTACGGTCCCCACGTTTCGGTTGCTTTATAGCAACCATGACACGGGAGGATAAGGGGTCATTTAGAATATTTTTTTTTTGTTTTCAATTCTTTATTTGCAATCAGTCTATTGACTATAAGCGGATGGGTTCCACGGTAAGGGAAGAAAAAGACAGCGCCTACTCTTTCGTTTGGGTATAGGTACTTTGGTTTTTGACTATCCCGAGAACGTTTCAATTTCCCGGAAGAAAAATATCCAAATTATTGAGCTATAAACCACCATTAAACCATGTTTTATCAATTTTTTTCTCGTATTTTCCCGTTGAATAATGTCATCGAAAATTGTATTTAACTTACAGATACGGCCAAGTTAACGGTGCCTACTGGAATATTGATTTCGATCACGGGTGATTGATATAATTTAAAACTCAATATGTCATCGGAATGGGTCGAATCATCATCGTCGGCGATTTCGCCACCCGCAACCAATCAAAAGCGCCGATGAGATGCGATGCCGGGGTGTGGTGCGAGCTGGAGCGATGAGCGATTTCATTTTGAATATTGAAACACTTTTAGAGATATTTTACAAACACTCACCACAAAATATCTTACGAAGGAAATTTATTTATGGCTTGCAAGGATGATAAAATTTTCTTGTTAAAAAAGATGCGTAAGAAAACAGTTTCAATTCTCAGATTATTCAGTAAACATTTTTGTTTAGAAAGAAAACCAAAACACCACACACATTGATTCTATACATATGAGTATAATTAATATTTTCTGCTTGTCAACATTTTTTTTGTAATTACATTTTTAATACAATATTCACATTAATATGGGTGCTAATTTTAATGTTGACTTATTATATGTATCTTGAGATAATCCTAGATAACAAATTATATTATATCAGATACTAGAACCAAAATATATTTAAAATTAATAACACATCCTTTATTTACCTACTTTTGTGAAATATTTAGACGTATACCTACTGCATACCTTTGTATTTTTTTTCTTGCTCATACTCCCCGCTACCACCCTCCACTCGCGCCACACCCTACTCAATATGTAGCTCGCACCGCGCCGCCCTATAATTCCAATGCTTACGAACATTATACCTCAATGGAGACTATTATAATGTATTAAGGAATATTATTTTACGACCATACGATCGGGTTACGGCCCTAATGCTAAAAATACCGCAGTGTGTGAGCACCTTTATGGCGCGTCGCGTGAAATAGCGAAGACTGCGTATTCTGTGAGTCATTTAATTTAAAAAAAAAAAAACTATCGTTTATTTACTGCAACAATAAATACATCCAACCCACAATAAAAATACCACATCTCAATATTTTATTTTTATTTTAAATAAATATTTATTTATCTAATCGCGTAACAAATCGTAAAGGACGCCACTTTAAACCGGCGCGCGCGCCGCTAAGGACTTATTACCATACCAATCAGGGCGCATAAAGTTAAGATTGTACTAATTAACAGTACAGGCCGGTTGTCCGTTTATCTGCGCAAGATAACGTACACGATATAAATAAAGAGAGATCTAACAATGGTTGGCCATTTTACTTTTATTATTTAACAAGCGAAAAATGGCTCTTCGCCACTCAAAAATATGTTCTCTCCACCACAATCAGCCATAGTTGAAACCGCTTATAAATAAAATGTGTAACTGTAATGAAAAAAACAGCTTAAATTTGCCATTTATTTCCGCAAACATCATTTAAATCCAAGAATTCTGTGTAAATTGAAACGTATACGGAATAAAAGAGACATCAAAAATAATTATTAACAAATAAAACCATCCAGAGACAAGGCTAAACAAATAAACAATACAGCGAGACAGTCCCAGCGTGAATCCGAACGTAATCTATGCGCGTCGTTTTCTGCCCGCGGGCGGCGCGCGCGCTTATTCTCCAACTTTTGACACACAACCTCAAAATTAACCTTGAAAATAAAAATGAACTATAGAGCTCCATAAACAAAGCTATTCTCCTTATTTCATAAATTAATACGTTACACCTTTTTGAATTTAGAACACATTTCACACTTGCATACAAACAATTTTAATTAAAAAGTATAAAAAATAATGTATCTTCATTTAAAAGTCACACATAAAGTTCAATATCGCGAGACATCTGTTTTTCTGACTGCAAAATAAAGTTTGTGACGTAGGTCTACGTAGGAGCTCGGAAAGCAATGGCGTCGATTAATCAACGGCTGTTTTGTTTTTCGAGTAATTTTGAATAATTTGTGAATGGAAGCGCTATCTGGCGGGACAAGGCGAAAGTAATTTATGTTTTGTGTATTCGGTTAATTAATGACACAATTGTTTTGTTTTACGGCGCTGCGGACCGAGAAATATGTCTTTAAGTATTGTATCGTTACTCAATCATTATTTCTATGGATCCAGTTGCTATAATTCATCCAGAATACGGTAATAAATTAGTACGTATTAAATCTGACTTAACAACCTAAGTTGATAAATCTTTAAATAGAGTAGGTAGATATTTTGGTTATTATTTGAATAAAATGTAGTACTGATTTATGATTTGACGACCAGATTAGCGCAGTTGGTAGTGACCCTGGTCCCGGGCTCGAATCCTGGTAGGGGCAGTCTTTGTGTGATGAGCACGAATGTTTGAAACCAAATCTTGGATGTTTAATATCTATATAAGTAATATATACTGGGTTTGCCCCCAGTCCCTTGTACAGTACCCATAGTACAAGCGTTGTTTATTGTAGCACCGTATAGTTGGTGTGTTCGTTAAACGATATTTATATAGAAAAAACATTGATTCTATTTAAATAACAAGCCAAAGTTTGTTCGCTTGATTTATTTAAGTCCTGAAGGCTAGGTTCCCCAGACTCCACATAGTTACTGATGAATTAGTAACATTTGAATTAAGAAAATACTTAAACACAATAAATACTTACTGGCTGAAAACGAAAAAAAAAACAAGTTTAAACGAGACCCAAAGACAACGCTGCGTACTTTTTATCAACTCTGAATAAAATTATAGCTGGCAGCGTAACTATAACATTATGTATGTTGTTTTAATGGTAATATTAATGGAAAGGACCCACTATAGGAATGTTAATTGATTGAACTGTAGTTAAAATGATTATATTTACCTAAACACATTTTTTTATTGTGTTTTGTACTTAGCTGATTTTGGATATTAAGGTGAATTAGTACCATAGTGTAAACGAGATCGTATAAAAATAAAAAATCGAAAACCCGTAAAAAATTAACTTGAAATAAAAACTTAAAATAAAAAAAACAAGTCCAATAGCGACGTTCACAGTCGGGACCCAGTATTTGAGAGATAAGCGCCGTTCCAGATTTTTAATCAAACAAGCGTATAAATGTGTTGTATAAATTTAGCCATACGATTGGTGTTTGTCTGGCGATATTTATTCAATATCCACATTTAGGGCCACCCATCAACCTACAAACCTGATCAATAACACCTTAACCACCACAATCAATACCCCGACCACCTCATGTTTGATAAAACTATTGGCTCAAACAATATATTGGTTCAATAAAACAAATATACTTTAATAAAGTGTGACTTTTGTCGCCATTCTCGTGTACCTCGTAATGGTGGTCATTAATATCAGTATGCTGGGATACCTGCACCGTAAGTTCAATCCAAAAGTAAGGCAGATAAGGTTTAGTTTTCAGGTTCTACGTGTTTGATATACCAGCTTTAAAACAAATTGTAGTAGAATTGGAGAGTCTGTTAGGTATACTAAACCTCAGAAAATTTAATTTCTTTTAAACTTATATAAGTTTAAGATGTACCAGATAAAGTTTAAAATATTTTAACATATCAATCAGTAAATTATTTATTAACTTCATATATTTACGCGAATACTATACATTGAAATAAAACTATTTTATCGAGTTTATTTTATGTTTTTTACGTTTCCGACGTTTCGGCTACTTTACAGGACCCATGGTCACGGAATTAAATTATTATTTTTATAAATCGACATATTGGAATTCTGACTTCACATAACGATTACAAATACTCAAAGAAGCGCAGATTCAAGGCTTAGTACACCTTTACTTTTACTTTTCATCCCGGGAAGTGGAGGGTGCCTCTGGTACCAATATAGACAAACAACTAAAACTCACACCAACAAAATCATGGGCATAGCAACAGCTATATATAATTAATAGCTGTGCCCCGCGGTGTTACCCGCGATTAAAAAGTATGTCGATGCCTATGTCATTTTCTGAGCCCTAAACTACCACTACCTATGCAAAAAATCATGTCGAACCTTTGCTCTATGATAAATGAAAACAAATCTATTCCACAGGAATCATACATTTTACTGCGATAAAATGTAGCCTATGTGCTATTCCAGACTATATTCTATCCCTGTGCCAAATTTCATCCAGATCCGTTACAGCCGTTCTGGCGTGATTGAGTAAGAAACATCCATCCATCTATCCATCCATCGAAACTTTCACATTTATAATATTAGTGGGATGTGGGATATACAGTTAAATAATACATTTTAATTATCTACTTGACTTATCTAAAAACATTCACTTACCCATAGATAACATTAACACTCTACTATGTTTTTAAATAAAAAACCTGTGAATTTATCACAAAAACGCGCTAAAAGTTAAATATAATTTGCCTAATTCATCGTTTAAAAGGCGGATAATAATCTGAATGACTAATAAAGGCGGCTGCAGACGGGCGACGCGCCGGGGAAAGTCGCTGAGCACCTTTTAATTCTTACACCCCATTTGCTCGGCCGTTGCAGTCTGTGCAAATAGGAATAGAGATGGTGTAGAGTCGTATCCTGCATTTATATATATTTTGTTAATAAAAGGACTATTATGAATGTTCAGTTTCTCCAGATTAATAAGTAGTCTAATCATAACAATTATTTTGTCTAAGTACTAATAGTACTCTTCTCTTAACAAAATACCGGGAGCGAACCTAGTGGTTTGTACATTGATTGTGCATTGTGCAAGTCCAGAGTTCCATTGCCCATTTTAGGCAAGTGTTTGGAGCACCATGATCCATGACGCTCCCTAGTTCTTGCCAGGCGACCAACCCATAACCAGTATTACCGATAAATATATTAATTTTCGAAAAATCTAACCATATAATTGTGAAAGTTTGGATGGATGGATGGATGTTTGTTACTCTTTCACACCAGAACGGCTGAACGGATCTGGGTGAAATTTGGCATAGAGATAGATTATAGTCTGGAATAGCATATAGGCTTTAGATAAGGCTTTTATAATATAATTATTTTGAATTACCCAGGGGGTCCAATAGACTAACAATATCCCTGTCTCCAATACTGGGCCCCAAGTCTGCCAACACAATCGATTCATAATCGAACAGCAACCGTATAGTAACTGTACTATGCGGTTGCTGTTCGATTATGAGTCTATTGTGTTAGCAGACTTGGGGCGCTGTTCTTAATCAGTTATTTTTAGTGTTAGACGTGGAAAACTTATAATTGAACGATCCACTCCACGGCTTTGCAAGTCCCAATGTTTTCCTAATTCCGTGCTGAGTCCGGCGCCCTATCATTTGTACTCAATTGCTCTGCATCCCTTTGGCACATTTCTTTTATTTGCCCTTTTTATTCCACCCCTCGAGGAATGTCGCGACCTCCACCACCTTCTGTCGCGAACTAATTATTGCAAATGGAATTTGGTTCTTTTAATTTATGACACGAAGGAAAAGGTTCAAAAGGTCCAAAGTTCAAAGTAATATCTAAGCTCTAATTAGTAATAATATGTTAAAATAAAACTAATCTTACGGATTTTATCGCGTTTATTATTTGTTTTTTAAGTTCCCGACGTTTCTTTTTTATTTTTACTTTTTTATTTATTAGTAATAATATCTATATAAACTCTAATTAGTAATTGTATTTAGGCTCTAAGCAGTAATAGTAGTTTATTATTAACAAAGGTCTTAACCCAATATGGATTCGGGACTTATAGTTATGGATTATTATTGTTACAACCTATTATTATTTTGTTTGACAATACAATCCACGGATAGTTGGAACAGTAATTAAAGATAATAACTTAGTAATGAGTTGAATAACAGATTAATATTACATCCATATCCATTACCATATAATTTTAAATTACCAATTCTCTAGCTAATTGCTTTCTCTAGGATCGTTGACGAGGAAATGGTGAAGTTGAACCGCAATGTCAACACAGTCATTGTGCAACTGCTCCAGCCACATCATCATCATTACTGTCGCGCGGTTAGTTCTCTAACGGTATATACTCGGTTTTGTTAAATGCTATCTTGTTTCCTAAAACGTTTACTTGATAATAACTTCTACATAGCCCTTTCTGCTGATCTGTATTGAAGACAGCTATCAGCGTACGTTTATTTCGTCTGATTACCGATATTTACAAGAAGTGAATGCGACTGCCCTCAGAGACTGCCTGTCACCCATGGGTAAAACCATTTCTTAGAATTATTGAACTTCTGACTCTTCTAATAATTGTCTAAGTCACATTGGCAACCCGGAGCGCTAGGTCAATGTGTCCTGTTCAGAAGGAAATCGAGCGTCCTGTTAATATAGATTGTTTACCTACTGATATGAGTATTTTCGCCTTTGATATACATCCTAGATGAATTTATAACCAAAAATAAAATAAAGTTATAAGAATTTTTATTTTTTTCCGTTTACATTACATTTCTTTTACATTAAGTGTTTATATTCTTTGCCTAACTTTCTCTGTTTTTGGTTCATCGCGTATTTTTATATTATTAGCTTATTTTGTGTACACGTATTGTAGTAGGTAGGTTTTTATAGAACTTTTAACAGATTCTCAGCGCCCTTCAAATGTATTCTAAATTGCTCATCGGATATAATTTGCGTTTTACCTTTTTCGACTTCGATAGCTAGCTCCATGAAGGGCCAGCCAGTACCTTATTATAAATATCTTAATGCTAATCGCGACCATTCACTGACAATCTTCCGAACAGGATAGGGATAGGATAAAATTAATTTCTATGGGGCAATTAAGCCGTATACCGAGGGGATTAGCAGCGGGTACGCAGCTATTATGATCATGGGTATATTGATTATTTGAAAAGATAGTTTGGTGGATGGATGCTTCATATGCCTCTGCGTATATAAGGTATAACAAAAAATGTGTAAAATATTTAAACAGATTTAATAGAATCTTTCGAGGGGTTCTCTCAGATGTGCAGGTTTCTTCACGATGTTTTCCTTCACCGTTTAGCAAGTGATAATCATGGTTGAAAATGAGATTTGCACATGAAATCCAGGAATCCCAAAACTGCGAGCCGGGTTTGAACTTGCGATCCTCGTTACCGAGTCAAGTGTTCTACCAACTTGGCTATCACTGCTATCCTTTTAAAAGCTTCGGTTAAAATCAGAAAACGGTCAACCAATAGACAGCTTTTATTTTCGAAATGAGCCATTTCTATTGGTTATTAGTTCGGAACAGGCCCTGCCAACATTTTTAAACCATCGAGTAATTAAATACTTCCATACCCTTTCTGGGCCAGTTTTCTTACATGCATTGTCTATGGTACATAAGTAAGATAAAAATACCGCCGTCATTTATTATTAAGAGCAACAATGTTGCGAATCGAATTACGCTCCATGTATGGCGCACAAGGCGCCCGCGCATCGCGCATCCAACATCGATCTATGGATCACTGAATAGAAACAGCAGGTGATATGATTTATGGTATCAATAATGTATCTATGACACTTTTAAATAGGTCAGTATGTGACACACTACATTAAATCCCCGAACAAAAATGTACTTCGTGTAAGTCCGTCATATATGTAAAACCAATAAAAAACAAGTCTGAATCTCATCTTCAATTATTACCGTCATACCATGACGCGGTAACCTGTATGTTTTTCAAAAGCCGAGTGAATTTCACCAATCAGGGCCAGTTCCGTGGCTTATAGTCTATGGCCCACATCTCCATCGCATTGAGGGGAAGCGGGGGGTTTTGCCCGGCAATACTTTTTTTTTATTTGAAATGATAATTGCTGTCGGTCGCGGATGACCTTTACAGCTTCATCGGACGAGAGGGCGAGCGCTAAAGGAACTCCAGCCAGAAGGGTAGGGGGGCAACTAGTTCAAGGGCGCCTCCAGAGGCACGACATCAGCTTGAGCTGTTCCCAGTGTGATACTGTTACCCCCTATTGCTTTTTATACCAAATATCTTGGGCAACATGTGGATAAAATGTTATGCACCCCTGCCTCCATATTATTTAGTACGTACTTATTTCAAAAAATACAACAGTGTAATACTATAATTTATATTTGCTTGGTATACATTTACACACGCAATTATTCCATACAAAAAATTACACTTGTAAAATTGAACAATTTTAGGAATGGACAAGCTCTGAGCTATATTCACAGTGGATGAATCATAATTGAGTGATAATTATAGCAAGTCATGACACACAGGAATTCAGAAAAGTATATATTTATTTTCAATTTATACTCTATGAAGAACGTTGATAATTTTCATATCTACAACTCGAGCGGCAAGATTATTATACCCGAATTTATAGAAGCTTTTTTTTTATTTTTATCAAAATTCATATAGTACTGCGCAAAGCAAAACGCTTGTGCGCAGTACTATATGACGTTTTATAAAGTTATAAAACGTCTACAAATTTGGGAGTTCATGTGTGCTGACGTAAAAAGGTCCAAATTGTCTAGTGGAAAAGGATCTTTTAATTACCACTTTCGCGATATAGCATTGCGTATAATTGGGTCGAATAAAATCCGCCTGTCCACAATTTCTCAGCAGCGCATTCTGTCATACTTCGGCCATGTAGTACGGAGAGAAGATGAGAACCTCGTAAAGCTGATCGTAGTTGGGAACACCGAGGGCAAGAGAGCTCGAGGACGGTCCCCAACCAGAGGACCGATCAATTAAAGGACTCATCTTCAACCAAATTCAGCTCGGTGATCAGAAGCGCCATTAACAGAGACCGATGGAGGCTAATCGTTCGATCCAAGTGTGGACTATCCAACGATGACGATCCTCAGATGGACCGACCATAGAGAGAGAGATAACTTAAACTAAAATTGGGTACTACAAACACTTCATCCCACCAGTCGTGTTCGGAAAAAGTAAAAATCAACATTGCTTTACTTGCATTATCTACACACATAAACCCTCATTTGGCAATAAAGTCGGTCTGCCTTTAAGCCCTTTTTGTGTATACAAAGTGTTTTTTGCATATAAACCGAACACGCCATTGGCTGACTAATTGTGACGTATTTTACGATCAATGCTCTGATGAGAGGAATTAAAGGGGCAACTGTGGATAGTACAGTTTTTCGTATCGCGGTCTTCGATTTATGACGTTTGTGACTCTTTTGATACCCTTATAAGGTGAATGTCAGTCCGTCTTTATGTAGTTTAAGTGGCCGATGGAATTGCCGCAAATATATACTTACCGGGTGATAGTAAAAAGTAAAATTGTTGGTTTCCATCTCTATGGAAACGCCATTATAGTTTGTCGCTACCGTTTTTGAAAAGAGCCTATTTAGTGCTGAGATAATAGGTAGTGTGATAGAAGCACGCCGCTGTTTTTATATGGAAATGACTATCTATAACTACAAAAACTAGACTTATTATATCTATGGATATAGATTATAATATAACTTTAACTGGATCGTGTTTGTACACTTGAATAAAAAACTAACGAAAGTGATATGATTTTTGATCCCTAAACCAAATCGGTCCTAGTTTGGTATATTATCATACAAATAGGACGCCCTAGACCTATGACATGCCCCTGAAACTTGGCAAAGCGATAGCTTACACCCAGAAAAGAACATCAATACGAAAATCCCTAAAACCCAGAGAATTCTTCCGGGATGACAAACAAAAGCAAATTTCACGCAAACCAAGTCAGCGGCCATCCGAGTATATATTCAAACGTGCTCATATAAATACGTCATCCGAAAAGCAAACCTCGAAACGTAAGAAGTTCAATAATTTGCTAAAATCCGCAATACAGGAATGTGCGGGCAGCTCGCACCGGGAAAGTTATTCCACTGGCAATCATTAATTATTGATGATAAAGGGAACAGAGACGGCAAAACGCCGCCCGTGGACTGGGGCCAATCGACACCGGACGCTAATGAAGTGGTCCCAAATGCAAACAGATACAGCTGTCATTTGAAATAAGAACTGTTTTGGGAATACGAATGAATGCGTATTTAGGTTAAGGGTGCGTTCAAGAATTAAAAATAAAAGCCACCAAGATTCACCTCTTTGATTTCAAATCCATGTGCGAATCTTATTTTCAACCATGATTGTCGCTTGCTAACGGTGAAGGAAAATATCGTGAAGAATCCTGCATGTCTAAGAGAATGTAAATAGTTGATGAAATTAGTGAAGTCCGCCAGCCATTTATAACTCACTATCTGCGCCCCGGGGTGTTACCCGCGTTAAGATTTTACCGGGATAAAAAGTAGCCTACCTATGTGCTATTCCATACTATAATCTATCTCTACGCCAAAATTCACCCAGATCAAACATCCATCCAAACTTTCACATTTATAATATTAGTGGGATAGTAGGATGAACGGTTGGGCCGAATTTCATTACTTTGATTATTTGGATTCGTAATCGCCCCAAATAGCCGAATTAAAACATGGGAAATATAAACAAAAAAATAATATAATTAATCAGATAAAAGCTGATTAATGGCAGGTCTCCGCAAACCTTACAGTATTCCCATCTCATGCCAATCCAATCCTCAATCCATAGTCCCAATTATCTTTCCATATTCCTGCAATAGTTCCTCTGCCTGCTGAGGTCAATTCGCTGTTTATGCTATCATTTTCAGCAGTTGACCCCAGCAGGTGGCTAATATTACATGAAAATTCTCAAAAAGGGCCTCAACATGTTGGACCCATATCCCTGCGCAAGCCTTCCAAAGATCCGGGTATAGCCCGTACGGAGAGAGACAATATAATTAAATCTCTCATACATTTGATTCTGAGGCGCGGTACGAAGTTCGCCGGGACAGCTAGTCTATACAAATAAATAAAAGTGGACTGTCTGTTTGTAATATTAAAATAACCGCTTTTTAGTGAGTGCATTTGGATGTATACACGGTACATATAAAAAAACATTTTTTTTTAAATTTTTGTCTGTCTGTCCGTCTGTGGGTCAGTTTGTTTCGGCTAATCGCTGAAATGGCTGTACCGATGTAGACGGGACTTTCACTGGCAGATAGCTGATGTAACAAGAAGTAACTTAGGCTACTTTTATTTTAGAAAAACTTTTTTGTTAAATACACTAGTATTATACATATAGTAACAGCTAGTATTATATAAAACTCACAACTACATCCAACGTTCGTACTCTCAGTCCGCAAAACGAGCAAAGGAAGTTGTTATGATACCGAAAACCGCACATCTACGGCTTATCCGTATAATTAAGGCATCGATCGGTGACCACCCGACCCGCGAAATGACATGGTAACATTGCTAACTGCTATTTCGGCACGGCAATCTCGGCGTGCGTATGCGCAGATTACAGTGCGAGCCGACATTAGCGGGGATCGGCGACACGTGATGACTGTCATTCGAATTGTGCCGATTTGGAAACAAATCGATTTCTTGAGAGGAAACGCAGATTTAGATGGGTTTTTTACGGATAGCAGGTTTATTGGGGATCGATAATAATTTTAAATGGCAAACACTTTTGTAGAATACTCGAAATAAATAAATATCGCCAAACGAACACACCAACTATACGGTCCCACACTAAGCAACGCTTGTATTATGGGTACCGTACAATAGACTGAGGGCGAACACAGTATATGTCACTTATATAGATATTAAACATCCATGACTTGGGTACAAACTTTCGTGCTCATTTCACAAAGTTTGTCCCTACCAGGATTCGAACACGAGAACCTCGGCACGGAAAGCAGGGTCACTACCAACTGCGCTAATCAGGGCGTTAAAACTTTATTTTATAGGATGATATTTAAAATCCTGATGGTCATGGTAGAACGCTCGCGTTGGATGCAAGTTCAGGATCAAATCCCGACTCGCACATCTGAGACTACTTGTCTACTACCTGCGGGACCACTTTGGACATTTTGGACTACCTACTGAGCGAAAGCCATTTAGGATTCTTTCTTAATATCTTCTTTTTTTTTTAGGTTGGCAATCAGCTTCAAAAATTTTGTCAGTGTCGGGTAATTCTTGATAATTGTTATTGAATTATATGTACCCCTGATGTTAATGATAATGTTGTTTACGATAATGACAATGAAATTAATCCCCTAGCCCTATCAGTTAGCCTATAAGCTGTGGATACTTTACTGAAAATTTACCGGACATCTTGGGAGAACTTTAAAAGTCAAGTTATACTATATTATTTTAATTTCCTTCACTCGTGAACATTTATGTACACACAATGGTTAATATCTCACTAAAGTTACACATCATTTATCAAAGAAAATTGACAACTTCACGGTTCAACTTACCGGTAAAAAGACCCTTTTCGTAATTTAACCTTCTATGGGCTTTACCGGGTCCACCTTCATCAGTTTACTGCGCGGAAGGTACAATACTTATTTATAGTCTCATCCCTATAAAGGCAACAGATTCACAATCTATCAAATCGTATTATAAAACTGTCTTATACATCGAAAACACGAACGTGCGCTATGCGACGTAACTTATGCGCGCGCGCAAAAACCCGCGCTGCGCCGCCGCCGACGGCATCCTGCCCCAATAACTAACCATATCTGTGTTCCCACTTTTTAGTCCAACATACCTGCCACACAACAATCAACCTTATAGCTATGTAAATGCCGTATGCTTATTGGATAGTGTTATAATTGTTAATTAAGTTTTAATTACCGTGGGCTGGATTGACGACCAATCGGAATTGTGCGCTGATTAGAGAAGTACGATTGAAGTATTGTTTTATAGAATTTGAATAAAGTGTCAACACACTAGATGTCGGATTGACATCTCATTCCATCCAATGGCAAGGTCCGAAATGTCACTCCATTATGATATAGACCAGGAATTCCCAACCTATTTTGGGCAAGAGACCCTTTTTCCAAAATGAACTGATACCTCAGACCCCCCTTGCCAACTTACTTTAAAATCCTATCTCTAGTTTTTTTTCCTGTTTATAAAAAATAATTACAAATTAATAATTTAATCTTGTACTAACTTGTGCGCGCTTATCGACTTGTTGAGTTTTTTAAATGTAAAACAATGATACTTTCGACTAAAATATGAGTCATTCTTGTAATAAGCCCCCTTAAGTGACCCCAATGCTGGGTATATGCCTTGCGTCAATGCGAGGGGAATTAAGCCATAGTCCACCACGCTGGCCCAGTACGGGTTGGCGGACTTCACACGTCTTTCGACTTCTGGTGGGGCTCTCTCACACAGAACATTCCCTTCAAAATTTGGTGATAGAGGAGGAGGGAGGAGGGGGGCAATTGGTGCAATTACCACCTCCCCCCCTGACTCACGACTAAAGTACTTTATTGCGAAATTTTTTTCCTGATACTGTTAAAATCACACAAATCCTGGATTCAGCCCAGAGTGATAATCGTGGATGCAAAAATGAACTGAGCTCATGATATCCTGAAACCCCAGAGGTGCAAGGCGGGATTTGATCCTGCGACGCTCGTTTCCAAGTTGGGCGCACTACCAACATGGCTATCACTGCTATATAGTAATTATTTCTTGCTACTTCGCATTTCTAAGATGTCTCCTTGCGTTTAATGACTCCGGCTTTTTACTGACACTCGATTTATTTATTATTCATGTTAAACAATATGGGCGCTAGTTGTAGGTACATATTTGGTTTATCTATCTAATTTAAAAGTTACTCGTATCGTAGAGACATATACGCGATTCTAAGACTCCACCTACGTATCGTAGCGTAAGCGTGTTTCAAAGAGACAGAGTGAATTACTTTCGCGTGTAAAAAACAATAACGGATAGAGTGATAGCACTCTTAGATTGAAGCGCGCTTATCAAAACACAATATCATTAATAAATCTTATCGTATTTAATCGATAACGTATCATTTACCTACGTATTAAAGCAAAAATCCTAAAAAATAATCTTTGGTAGCTTTCCTGAGATTTGACCAAAAACTTTTGTTTTGTTTTTTTAATGATTTAAAAAAACAAAACAAAAGATTCAAAGAAGACAAAAGAAGAAAGAACTATATAAATTTAAAACAAGAGTATGAGAGAGAAGTTTAATATTGCTGCAATTTTTACAACCGCTCCGCGAGGAAGCTCGAGTGTTTACCTCGGGTGAGGCACTGACTGCGGGGCCGAAGCAGCCTCGCGAGTCTACTCAGTCTCTTTGTACACGCCTGGCTAAGCAAAGCTTTTTTAAAGGAACATCGAACTCTGCTAGGACGCCTTAGGACAGGGACTCCCAAAGTGGTCGACATAAACGAAAACTGATTTTGGAGGTCGAAGAGGTATAAAATCGACCGCTATTAATTAACACAAGTTCTAATTTCAAACTTTCAAGATACTGTATAATTTGTGTTACGTGTACCAACTTATTATAAGAACGACTAATATTTTGGTAGGAAGTATCTTTGTTGTACTTTTTATAACAATTCAACAAGTCGAAAAGCGTGCCCAAGTTCGTACAATATGAAAACAACTAGAGATAGGATTTTTAAAGTAATTTGACTATGGGGGTCGGAGGTATCAGTTAATTTTGGAAAAGGGGTCTCTTGCCCAAAATAGTTTGGGAATCCCTGCATTAGGGGGATAGCACCAGAAAAATAAGGTCTTACAACATAATTTAAGCAACACGAGACAAGAATTTTAGCTTTGATGAATAAGGAGCTAACGCGACTGCAGCTATACGATAAACATACTATATCTAATAATCTATATATATATATATAATTTTTTTTTATTACATTATAGGCAAGCATTTGATCTCGATCTCACCTGATGGTAAGTGACGATGAGATCTACGATGGAGCATACTTGCCTAAAAGGTACCTGTTCACTCTCGACTTTCTTATTTATAAAAAGCTTGTCTTTATATTAAATTCACTCACTCTTTTTTTATTTTTTTATTACGATATGTAATATGGGAACTATGGAACTACTCACCGGTAATATGGGAACGGCTGCGGCACATGCAGATCCATTGGCATGGGCGCGTGCGCATGGGCGTGCGGGTAGTCGTGCTGCATCATGCCGTGCATGCCATGCCCCAGCATCGCGGCCCACGGCGACGCCGCGAAGCCACCAGGGTGCTCCATCGTGACACTACTGCAGTTCCATTTTCAAACTCACAGTTCCACTTTCAAAACCATTGTTGTTCCACATTTGAATCAGTGATAGTTTCGATTTTGAATTCATTTTTATCACTGGTTATTTATACTTAGTAGTTTAAAAATCGAATTATTGTCAGTTCTAATTTTAAAATCATCAGATATCATTTTAAGCAGTGGCTTTATTATTTCACTTCACTCATTATGTTGTATTCCGCTGGTCATTTTGGAGTTCCATGTTCAAATTAGGTACGTATTTTTACTGTATAACAATAAGAATGTTTTGGTCAATATTTTATTTAGTTCTCAGTAGTTCTAATTATTGTTTCGGTGTTCCATTTTCAAACAAGATTATTTTTTATTGAAAACTAGCTGTCCCGGCGAACTTCGTACGGCCTCAAATGTGAATTTTATTGATGTTTTAATAGTTATTCTGCTATTCGGGCGGAGATAAAAAAAAACAAAGAACATAAAAATCGCCTAGCCCGTTCTTGAGTTATTGATAATGTATCTAACACGACTTTGTTATATACATATAGATTCTAATCAAGTAAATATTTACAAGCGTGAGTTTGCCTATCTTTGTTAGGTGTTCGATATATAGACTAAAAAGGATATTATAAAGTTGTTAAGCTCTACCTACTGGTTGTTTTAATTGATCAGTAATCATATACTAATATTTCTACAACTTTGTATCAAGGTGGGTACCAGTTGAGTTAAGTGCTCTACATTGAATAGTTTGTAATAATTATTACAAAATCAGGTGTTAGTATTTATGTTTTTGTTTTCATGTTCTATGTTATTACTTTACAAAAAAAAGGTTTTGTAACATAAATAAGGTAAATTCCTAATACCAATACATAATTTAAGTTCCTAATTGTGTTGTAACCAACTGATTTCTTATATTTACGCGAATACTACACATTGAAATAAATACTATTTTTTCGGTATTTTTTCTGCAAGACCTCAAGTCACTGTGAGCACTTTATACGTAGATCAGACTTCAAGCAACAACTAAATATGAGCGTACCCCAGTTCAAACTATGACACTAGGAGGTCAACCATCTCAGTCTTCCCGTGACCATGGTCGCTGTAAAACAGCCGAAACGTGGGGAGCGTATAAACATAAGATAAACGCGATAAAATCCAAAAACATTGATTCATTTGTTGTATCCTGCTTTTTGTACTTTATAATAACTATGAGTAATTGGTACGCGAGCTTCAAAACTATAGCAGACATATTTAACTTAACACTGGCATAATAGTGATAGATAAAGCCGTCTAGAAAAAACAATGTCTATGGTGGACGTATTTTTTTTTCATAGTTCCCAGATGTCCTGTACATGGCGACATGCCAAGTTTATCTGATCTGATTTTATCTGTCTCGGTACGCAGCTTCGTAGTTCCATTGCATCCTAGGTAATATGTGTTTGTTACATTATTATAGGAACGAACCCTAAGAAAGAACTAAGATCCAAAAATATGATCCTACGATCTGATTAGCTCAGTGGGTAGTGACCCTGCCTTCTGCGCTGACGGTCCGGAGTTCCAATACCGATAGAGACACATACTTTGTGTGATGAGCACGAATGTTTGTACCAGAGTCATGGATGTTTAGTATCTATGAAAGTATTACGTAGAGTTCGCCCTAAGTCCATTGTACGGAACCCATAATACAAGCGTTGTTTAGTGTGGGACCGTATAGTTGGTGTGTTCGTCTGCCGATATTATTTTCAAAAAAATCAACCGGTTAATTCTCAGTTTACTAATTAACTCGCTCCACCTGGCATTGAAATCAATACACAAATGATTATTGATCAGCCATTGATTAAATGTTTTGATAACGGCCTCTATTTGCTCTGCCGAGTGCCCGATCGCGCGGGGCTTGAAGATATGTCCACCTGATCATAGAGAATGAGTAGGTAAATAATTCGTGTGCTTATAAAGTGATTGGAATTTGATGTAGAAAGCTGTATTTGAACAACAAACATTGGGCCTTTGAGTTTACTAGTCTCATTATTTTCAAAATTCGAATATTTTTTTTATTTGCAGTGGATATATATTTTTTAAACGTGCTTTTAAATTGATTTCAAATTCTGTAAATGTGCCTGGCTAATACTTTTATATCGGCGATTTCCGAGAATAAAAATAAAAAGGAAGACCGGTTCATTTTCTCCTATTTCGAAATTTAAAATTACAAATTTCTATATACATCGTTTGTTGGTCAACAATTATTTTGAAAATAGAACTCTATGTTTAATACTCTATTATGCAACATTATTATGTATAACATCTGACAGTTTATTATTCACCTTATTTTTTTTCTGCTGGCAACAACAAACAGCTGTTTATTTGCATTTTGTGCTCATGCATCGTTAAATATCCATAACATTAAGGTATATGATCAAACGAAGAACACATCTGATGATGAGTTTGCAGGTACCTTTTCTACCACAGAGACTTTTCAGAAAACCAAAATAAGTACTCCAGCTGCAATACCTTCTTGTACCATGGAGGCAATAAAAAAGTAAGCAGGCACTGGCTGGCACACTTGAGAAATTCTATATTTGAATGCACACAACAATGAGCCGAACATTGTTGACAGAGTGCGTGTGCGCACCGCGGCGATTGTTCCTCACTGTCAAATCGGCACCTATTAGTGACGTCGCGATGATGTTTGGCCAGTGCTTAAGTATTTAGGTATTGCGTAGTGTTTTGTTAACCTCAAGGTATTACTGGTTTTCGTGTTTGTTAAGTAATAACAGATGTTTGTGTTGGACTCGTGCGCAAGATCCGATAACTATGGATATTATTTCTTTGAACCATATATGTATTACAAGTTCACGTACGAATTAAAAATGGACTGAACGATGGTTATAAAATGAGCTGTGCTACATTTTTATTAAATGTCTGCCTAACAACTTATTGCTTTTAATTGTATCTGCTTTCCATCTATAATTGTAACTAGTAAATTCACTAGTCAGGTATCAATATTTCGTCTGAGACACTAACCTTCGTTTAAAAAAAAATACTTTGCATATTTTTTTACAAATCCAAGTCACAAATCGAACACAAATTCACTGTTATTATTTAGCAATCACATCCAAACCACAATTGAGTCATATTTTGCACATCACATAATATTTCGGAGCATTCACTGTTCCCGGACGACCTACAGCAACCGCACGCGCGTTCGAAAAAAAATAAAAAGAAAAACGCTCAAATGTCAACTGCCAAACTTTTCCCGCGCGCGGCACGACACGTTCGGATACACGCGCGGTTATATACGTCACTATTTACATGCATTTTGGTAATACGCCGGTCGTCGGAGGTGGGCACACGTGTGCCGGGTCTGTCGGTCCAGCGGTCATTGAGGATCTGGTATCAAAACTATACGGCGGGTGGATGTGTGCGCCGAACCGGCCCGGCCATACGGCAGGCATACGAAACAAGCTCGCCTCGCCGCGAGCCGAGAGCGCGGAGGAGCGTGCTGTCGAATATCTGAGCGTCACGTCGGTGTAATTGGGTTAGGCTTACGTGACGCGGCGGCGTGTCACGTACCACCCGCTGTTATGGGGTGTGCCCTAATTACGTTTGCCGAAATCTTAGGTGTAGAAAAACCTTTTTTTTTGTTGTTGGCGAGCGTGCGAATTTGTGACGGCGTTTGTTTGTAGGTTATTTTTTTTTCTGTTAACGTGTTGATACAATGATGGGTATACAAAAGAGATGACGTCACTATTTTTTTCTATCAAATAATGCCAACATTATTTTTTATTAGTTACCTAAGTCTAATCTAACCTAAGTCTAAATCTAGATATTATCTAATTGAACATCACAGCAGTAGTTTTGGAAACCATTATTTCCAGATTTTACGTTACAGATAATATTACAGTATTTACCGCAACTGATCTGGTAACACACAGACCTTGAACCTCTTTCATTGAACCAAAAAATACCAAGATTTAGAGCAAACCAAGCGACTATTAATATTTAAGGAATGATTACATTATTTAATTAACCATCTAGATCCGATTGAAATCAACGTTCAACTTGAAAATTCACATGATTTATTTATCTACCTATATAAGTAGTTTATTCCGCTTCTTACAGATATGACATGGAATGACTCAGCATATCCATTACTTTTATTGCTCCCATTTAAGTAACAAACATGACAATTATAAAACTCCATACGACGGTTACGCCGAATATAAAAATGAAATATTCCCACGCTTTACATTCTAACCTGTGACCTAGCCTTAAAATTGTAACTGTGGTATAAGATAACCGATGTAACTCGACCTCCCGGACCCCTCCCGGTTCATACAATTGGAGGTGTGTGGAGGAGGTCGTGGTGGGTATGTAGAGGGCATTGTTTAATGGCTATGTTGATCATAATTGCAGACAGCAATGGCAGAGGTGTGACTAACACTTAACGGTGCTTTGACTGTGTTTCAATGTTGTACCTCTGAGATTGACATGTTTATTTTTTTTAATATGAAGAAAAATGCAGAATAGACACCTATAAAAAAGTTGTTTAGATTATTCCTAACTTTGTTCATTGTGTTGGCATTTTTGGATTAAAAAATATACTTTAAAAAATCTAATTAAAGGTTATTTTTGCAAAATGTTTACGTAATTAATCATCCAGAAACAGATGCAGGCAACCTTTTCTTTTGAATTAATAAAAAAGTTGTTGCTTCCTTATCTTGTAAAAAATTCTTATTTCAAACATCTATCCACCAATAGCACTAAAACAACATCCCACACCCCTTTTCATTCATGACTACACATCACCGAAACAACTTAGCACATTTCTTTTTATAAATTTCATATTCTCGGCCGAGGGGCTAATCTCCAAAATATCTTGAACCGCCTTATTCCAACAAACAGTTGTTAAACAGAGGTCTTCTTAACTCGGTGGCGGTATTACAATGGCTATCTTAAAAGGCGGTAAGTCTGATTTAGTGTTTTAAGAAGTTTTCTGCTGACACACCCCTGTAACTAACAATTTATAAGAGTGGTTTTGCACAAGAACATTTGAATAAAGTATGAGAGGTATTTGTCATAAATAAGCATTATTTTCTAATAAGTACTAAGAACTGGGTAACTATTATTAATCCCGATATTATTAAGTTTATTTCATATTTACAAGTTATCATATTATGTTTCTATGAAAACATTCGTTATAATTATTTTGTACTAATCTAAAATCATATCAAATTTACCGTTAATTTTTATTACGTAAGTTGTAACTAAATTCAATTTATAAAATAATACAGATCATAAAAAAATAGTCCAATGTAACTGTCTGTTTCATAAAGTTGGTGATACATTTTTAATAACGAACGCAATGAAAAAAAAAAAATATTCTATTTTCAAATATCCGAATATTCCTCGACACCTTTCAACTCCAAGAGTGACAGAAACGAATATACGTCGACGGGGACGTTTTAAAATTGGAACGCTGCTCTCCGATTGGCCGATGACGTGTCCGCAAGGCGTGGGGCGAGGCGATTGGCGGGTAGGCGTGGTGCCCACTAACGCCACATTCTGGGTCAGTGGCAGTAATAAATTAGTTTTGCGAGTTATAGAATATGCCTGTTTTATGAGCGTAGCAACGTCTGCTACGGCGTAGCACCGTAGTCAAGTTATGAAAATGACAGACAGAAATGAATTTTATTGTGATTGAAATAGGTTGTATTTTGTCCAAAATATAAATAGGTACGTACTACTACCTACGCTAATGGTCTCGTGGTGGCCGTCGAGGCTGTGGTTCATGAAGTCCTGGGTTCATTTTGAGGTCGTTCAAATAACGGCGCGCAGTGTTTAAATAGTATATGACATTACGCTTGGAACTGTATAACTACTTAAGTCATTGGGACCTCTAATACATTTACAGTGTACTTCTGCCTACACCTTCGAAGAATGAAAAGGCGTGATGGTGCATTGTCATCATTATATGCATCAATGTTAGTTGCTCCCATTGAAAACCATTCGAAACCGGCTGAACGGATTTGAACGCAATTTTGGTAAAGAAGTAGAGTTATATTGATTTTCTATATCAACGCGAATACCACACATTGAAATCAAACGAATTTAACGGATTGTATCGAGTTTATTTTACGTTACCGAAGCTTCGGTTCTAATACCAGCCCTCATTTTAATGTCCCACTGCTGGGCACGGGCCTCCCCTCAATGCGAGGGGGGATTAGGCCATAGTCCACCACGTTGGCCCAGTGCGGGTTGACGGACTTCACATATCTTTCGATGGGTTCTCTCAGACATGCAGGTTTCCTCACAATGTTTTCCTTCACCGTTTAGCAAGTGATAATCATGGTTGAAAATGAGATTCGCACATGAAAAATCCCAGAGATGCGAGCCGGGGTTTGAACCTGCAATCCTCGTTACCGAGGCAAGCGTTCTACCAACTTGGCTATCACTGCTGTTAAGTTAAGTTTCGGTTGCTTTACAGGAACCATGGTGACGGGAGGACTGAGGTGTTTGACGTCCTAGTGTCATAGTTTGAACTGGGGTACCCTCATATTTAGTTGTTGCTTGCGGTCCGATCTAAGCAGAAAGTGCTCACAGTGTCTTGAGGTTTTGCAATGGTGTGCTTGGTTTCATTTCAAAGTAGAGTTATAAAAGATGATTTAGGAGTCATATAGCAGTTGTATAGCTATACTTTTATATAACGATGGCTTTCTTTTATTATCTATTCCACGTGGGTAAAGTCACATTTAAAAGAGTTTTTATTTGTTTCTACGCTACACAGATGTCCTTGACAAGTTCTGAAGGTTCAAAAGTGTACAAAAATAAACGCACCACAGAGTCAAACAAAAATCAACTCTATACCACTACAATATGAGTGTCGTGAACCGCAAGCGCAAGTGTGAACGCTTCGGTATGCGGAGTGCGTACTCGCCAATCGATGAAACAAGGAAATGGAGACTTGGACGAATACTCTGGAATAGATAAAACGCTTTTTTTTTTAATTTGAAAACTTGCTGCGATAGGTAGCCAAGTAGTAGACAGCTTGTCTTGAAAACGAGAGTCGCGGGCTCAAACCCGAACTCAAAAACTCTGGAATTAAGATAGAACCTACGATCCTTATTACCGAGGCAAGCCTTCTAACAACTTGGCTATCACTGCAGTCTTCAAGTACTAGTTATTTTATGACAAATATAACCTTGTCTACTGTAAAATAATGTCAGAAATATGTTTTGTATGCGCCTGAAAAATACTCAAAAGAGTCTGAGGGCGGACTAATTATAACAGTAATTTAGATATTAAACATCCATGACTCGGGTAACATTCGTGCTCATCACACCAAGTTTGTCCCTACCAGAAATTGAACCCGCGACCCTCAGTGTAGAAGGTCTACCAACTAAGCTAATTAGGACGACTATTAGATTCCTAAGGCGCCAGGCAGGGTGTGAACCTGCACTCCTCATTTCCAACATGGCCATTACTGTTTTTTTACCTAAAAGTTACCTTTCTCTTCTAATACCGTGAAGGCACAGCTTCCGAGTCTGCAGCTCGATCGATGCCCCTACGTGACCCGGTTGTAAAGAGGCCGACGGTTCTGCCAGCCGCTTCTTAAGCTTTACCGTGATATAGATAGCAGTGTCGAAGGTGAGCATTCGCACAAGGCAAGCCGTAAAACAACCTTACCTGTGAACGCACTAAAAACTTAAAAAAAAACCCTAACTGACTTCACAAGGGTCGACATAAACGACAAGTGATTATGGGGGTCGACGAGTTCTAAAAATCGACCCCTACTAACACAAGTTCTTATTTGAATCATTCAAGATACTGTATAAGTTGTGTTACGTGTACCAACTTGTTATAAGACTGAATAATATTTTAGTAGGAAGTATCATTTGTAATTTTAAAAAACTCAACAAGACGACAAGCGTGCACAAGTTCGTACAAGATGAAAATATTATTTGTAATTATTTTGTATCAATAGGAAAAAAGCTAGAGATGGATTTTTAAAGTAATTTGACTATGGAGAACAGAGGTATCAGTTCATTTTGGAATAGCGAGGTATCAATTCGTTCTTAGTTTGGGCCCAAACCAGGTGTGTTAACATTGATGGAAATTGTTTGTACCAAGTGTAGCGACCACTTCATCCGCACCACAAGCTCCACAGATGGCACTGCAGACGCATTCAGAACAATAGACAATTCTTATCACAATCCTGAATCGCGCTATAAGAGTTTTCGGAGCAAGTAACATATATACAAGATCCTGACAAGAACCGTCGGGGCATGCGGCCGCCCCGCCAGTCACACCACCTACCTGGCTGGAAGATCTTCCCTTTTCCGCCAAACAAGTATATTCGGAGTATCTCTGGCTACTTCTTTCTGTATCAGGCTCTTGATGTTGTGTCCATAATCTATTATGAAGGTGTCATTATTACAGCACCAGTGGGTACCTTCACAGCGCAGGCAGTCGAGACCCTGTGGCTCGTGCGATCGATACAGGCACGTGACGTGGGTACCAAGCCACCAACCTACTATGATCAAGACATTTGTGCGAGCAGTACGTAATGCATTAATTAGAGTATTCCATCAACAGCCTGCCACCGCTGTTTATATTTATACGATACTAGCTGCGCCCGGCGGTGTTACCCGCGATAAAAAGTATGAAAAATTAAAACATCTATCCCACGGGAACCATACATTTTACCGGGATAGCCTATGTCCTATTCCAGACTATAATCTATCTCTGTGCCAAATTTCATCCAGATCCGTTCAGCCGTGAAAGAGTAACAAACAACCATCCATCCATCCATCCAAACTTTCACATTTATAATATTAGTATAGATTAGTATAGATACAATCTTAATCAATCATAAACTAACTTCAAAGTCGATTTTTACGAGATTACAAAACACTTGTCTTCGAAAAATGTCAGCGTGGAGGTAATTACTACTTTTAAATCTCGACAAATCAAAAATAGGCTTCATAAGTGTTTTTTTTTAATTGTAAACTACTACCTCTATGTACGATTATTTGATTAGACCATGGCAGTCCGTGGGGCGTGGGGAACCCATAAAATTTCTGGGATTTATGTTGATACCGGACATTATGGTTTGGTTAAGTGACCCAGGTGGCTGTGGGTTCGGTTCAGACTGAACGAATTTTCAAAATTTATCTTTTCTTTATTTGTCCTGGTTTTGGTGTTACTTGGATCGCTTCCGATCTTTTATATGGTACCCATAATACCAGAGTAGCTTAGTTTAATACCATACGATTGGTGTGGTTATCTGGCGATTTTAATATGCCATGGCTATTAAATATGGTTACCTATAGATTTTTACATCAAAATATAATGGATAATAGAGAAACGATTTAAATGGAGAGTTTAATACTAAGAGCAAAATTGGAGATGCCGGGGATCGAACCCGGGGCCTTTCACATGCAAAGCGAACGCTCTACCACTGAGCTACATCCCCTTGTTATAACAATTAGAAATACAACCTGCAATCTGAGATTTTCGGTGCTTTGATTACAGCTAATAAGGATTTAACTGAGCTAAATAATTTGGAGATGCCGGGGATCGAACCCGGGGCCTTTCACATGCAAAGCGAACGCTCTACCACTGAGCTACATCCCCTTGTTATAACAATTAGAAATACAACCTGCAGTCTGACATTTTCGGTGCTTTGATTAAAGCTAATTAACATTTAACTGAGATAAATAATTTGGAGATGCCGGGGATTGAACCCGGGGCCTTTCACATGCAAAGCGAACGCTCTACCACTGAGCTACATCCCCTGATGTTGTAACAATACTATATTCCAAATATATTTAACATTACAACAAAACCAGCTGAATAAACAAACATACCTAGAATCCAATGTTTGCCAGATTTGGTAGTCTCGACGAGTTTAAAATCAATACTCAAAGAGCATAATTACTATTCGGTATTATCATTTAAAAAAAAGCAGTGATAGCCAAGTTGGTAGAACGCTTGCCTCGGTAACGAGCATCGTAGGTTAAACCCCGGCTCGCACCTCTGGGATTTCTGGATTTCATGTGCGATCTCATTTTCAACCACGATTATCACTTGCTAAACGGTGAAGGAAAACATCATGAGGAAACCTGCATGTCTGAGAGAGCCCCTCGAAAAATATGCCAAGTCCACCAACCCGCACTAGGCTAGCGTGGTCGACTGTGGCCTACTCCCCCTCGCATTGAGGGAAGGCCCGTGCCCAGCAGTGGGACATTAAAAAGGGCTGGTATTAATTAATTATCATGTAGAAATCCATACGGCGTCCTAGCAGAAGGTTCTCGATAGTACGTACAAAATAAATCTTAATAGAGTACCTCTTAAGTTGCTTAAATAAATCTTTTATTTTTATTTTTTATACCTTATAGGCAAGTATTTGATCTCGATCTCACCTGATGGTAAGTGACAATGAGATCTACGATGGAGCATACTTGCCTGGAAGGTACCTGTTCACTCCCGACTTGAAAACACCCAGATTGAAGTTAACGGGGAACAAAGACGCCGGTAGCGTGTTCCATTCCTTGGCAGTTCGCACGATGAAAGTAGAAGCAAAACGCTTAGTACGTACCGAAGGAATGTCCACAGTGTACGGATGACACTTGTCCGTGCGTCTTGTCGACCGACGATAGAATGGAGATGGGGGAATTCATTTGTGTAATTCCATCTTAGACTTGGTTGCGTGAAATCAAAATTCGGATTTAGTAAAAAGGTCCGAGTGAATTGGCGCGGCCAGGCAGGCGGACGGGGGCAAGAAATCATTATAGTATAGCGGCGGAATCCATACAAATAATTGGCCCGTAAACATGTCAGGGCGGCGTCTCTACCATGTATATTATGGTAGGCTGTCACGCTGAAATGATATATTTTTGCAAGCTATTAATTTTTCTTTGGATTTACTCACTATAGACATGTTTCTGGGACATAGTATTATTTTTAATTATAACTGCTAATTGAAATAAAACTTATATTAGAGAATTTTTCGTTTTTTTAAATGTGTATACGTTCCTGACGTTTCGGCCGCTTTACAGCAACCATGGTCACGGGAAGACGTTGAGTCAACATAAAATAAATGCGATAAAATCTGTAAAATAAGTTTTATTCCAATGTGTAGTATTCGCGTGAATTAAAAAAAATTGTCCATGCCCTTATAACAAAACCCTCCGTGGCATTTATAATCACAGGCTATGGCAGGGCTAGGCAGGGATATCTATTGTATTTTTTTTATTATTAAAAATGATTCATAATTGTACTAAGTATTCCATAGCGTAGGTTGTATTAAAATCATGTTTAACGAGGGGATGTAGCTCAGTGGTAGAGCGTTCGCTGTGCATGTGAAAGGCCCCGGGTTCGATCCCCGGCATCTCCAAATTACATTTTAGACAAATTGTAGCCCTTATTAGCTGTTATAGTAAAGTTATGTTAAGTAAGAATGTGTAATGTAAGTTATTTGTATCTGGTTTTAACAGGGTTTTGCTACACGGGGATGTAGCTCAGTGGTAGAGCGTTCGCTTTGCATGTGAAAGGCCCCGGGTTCGATCCCCGGCATCTCCAAAGTATTTTTTGTAACTTACCATAAATTGGGACCCATAACGGTAATTATATCTTTATTAGTTCCGGTGCTTTTTAACTGACTTCAAAAAGGAGGAGGTTCTTAATTCGGGTGTTTTTTTTATAAGTACTGAAGTACTTATGTTTTAAAAAGTTAATTATATCCTTATTGACAATAGTCACGATTCTTTAATAAACACTGGCAAAGTTATTTTTGAAAGAACCAAAAAAAAAAATATTCCATAATATTTGCCAACCCTATAAGATCTCTCCCGAATCCGTCAATGTCGTATCAATAGAGCTGAGCGTCGCGATTTTTTCGTCGCGCGCGCATGATCGACGCGCCGCGACAGATGGCGTTGTCTGCGCAACACGCCATTGTGAGCGTTGCGCCTGCGCACATTCGCTGCACAAACTTGACGGTGCTATTGTTTTGAGCCTTATTGCAAAAGTCACAGACGCGCGATTGATTTGTGTGGTGTTTGGGGTTTGTTTGGAAAATATTTTCACACTTATTAATCGTTATGTTTATACTTAATATATTATTATTATACCTACGTGAAGATACCTAAAGTGGTATACACTAGTGGAGACAAATTGTTTATTCCAACAATATTCTACGAATAACGATGAATCAGAAGTAAAAAAAAAGAATATTTTACTCTTTTGGTATTTAATCTTTATTAAAACGCACTAAAATCAAAATTGTTGTTCGACTTGGCTGAGGCACCACCACCGTGCCCGCCAATAAGTAATAACACTAAGTAGATTAGTTCTCAGAACCAACATTTATAATAACGATTTGGATACTTCTTATAGCAAAACAAACGCATACTGGACCCCGCTGCGCCGATGCGCGGGCGCACAATTCAGCCGATCAATAAGATCGATACATCGATCGTTAGTTCGGCATTCCGGCGACAGGTGCCGTCATTGTCCGGCCGTAATTATAACGTAATTAATGTACGGTTTAATTAAACGCATCAGATAACTGCGGGGGCTTATTGATGCACCAATTAATTTAATTAAGAACCACTCCGCGCACTAAGATAGATCAGTGAATAGGTTTTCATCATTCAACTGTGATACATTACAATACTTGTCTATACAAATAACAATATTAGCCCTTTTAATAACCCACTGTTGGGCCCAGGCCCCCTCTCAATGCGAGAGGTTTGGCCTAGTCCACCATGCTGGCCCAGTGTCGTTTATTTAATACTAGCTGTTGCCCGCGACTTCGTCCGCATGGTATTTATCAAAGACAACCGTTGACAACAGCCTGCTTGCCCATTCTGAGCCTGCGGGACGCATTGCAGGTTGTTGCTATCAAACTTAATCAGGCGCTGCGCTGCAACATTGGTTTTAATTTTTTTTCGTGAGAGCCTATTTTTTTTCTAAAATAAAAGTAGCCTAAGTTACTCCTTGTTACATCAGCTATCAGCCAGTGAAAGTCCCATCAAAATCGGTCCAGCCATTTCAGAGATTAGCCGGAACAAACAGACAGACAGACAGACAGACAGACCGACGGACAGACAGACAGACAGACAAAAATTGTTTCGGTATAGGTAACGTGTATACATCCAAATGCACTTAGTAAAAAGCGGTTATTTTAATATTACAAACAGACACTCCAATTTTATTTATATGTATAGATTGCGTCGAGGACCAATTGGGGCCACATCACACACCTGACGTATTTTTAAGTTAATTTTAAATCTTCCTCACCGATTTTTCCCCGACTGCCCTAGAAGAAGGGTAATAGGGAAGATAGGGTAAAGGGTAAAAGACCTAGGTATGTATGTTTGTAATGACTTACATAACATATTTGCTGTATAAAATATACAGAGTTCAGACCACCATCAAACATTTTTGGGGACTGTTTTATCCCTGCTTGCTATGCATCTTATAGGTATATTATTATAACATTCAAGTAGGTATCGAACAAAAAATACTCGTACATGATGCATTCTACAATATTGCTTCAACCAAATTCTAAGACTTGGTAAACCTTTTTTGCAGTAATGAAATGTATTATAATATATAAAAATAAATATAAGATCGCAGCATCAACAATGGCTGTTTGTTTTTACATCTTCCTAGACGAAGCCATAAAGCCACAGATTGATTATCAACTCGCATGCGCCCGCGCACTCCATCTGCCGATTCTCAAGATAAGGGGTGTATTAAATCAAACGGCATAGCTTTTTCATGGCATATTCGTATTCATTAATGCTGGATATAAAATGGAAGGAGCCGCCCGAGTGGGGGGCTGACATAAACAGTTTGTGAGCAAAAACTTGAATTCCAAAGTTAACGTAAGCTGCTTAAAAAGAGGCTGTGTGGGATATTGTGTTGTGATTTTGCGGAGATATGCCAGCGTTTATGATCTTATCTCCGAAGCGGTAGTACAACTCCTAGCCTTTAAAACCAGTATGAACATAGTCACACAATCGACTACCTACCACCAGTGGTCGAGAAAAAAACGTCTAACACCTCCGTCCTCCCGTGACCATGGTTGCTGTAAAGCAGCCAAAACGTCGGGAACGTAAAAAAACATAAAATAAACGCGATAAAATCCGTACAAATAGTTTTATTTCAAGATAGCACGAAGTCTTCTCAGTTTTCTCAGAAGATTTCTCAGTTGTTTCACCGTTAACCAGTTCCAGTGGTACCTATTGCTAATATTATTGTTCTGAAATTTGCACTAAAATTAATTCAAACTTAACTTTTTAATTATACAAAATTAATGTTTCGTGTCCATTGATATTTCATTTCATATCGATACAAAATAATCGATTCGTGTCGTACAAAACCATCGGCGTATTACAAAGCGGGCGCTCGCACTGAAGTCGAGGGGGAGAAAAAAATTAGCGCAATTATTTCAGTTCAAACAGTAATTTCGTGTCATTGTTCTTGAGAAACACCAATTATATACAATTACAATGTATATGACATTGTGTCGTTCCATTCCGATGTATCGATATAGAATCGATGTGGGGATCACTCGGATGCCCGGAGGGCCGAGCGATCGGTACCTTTGTTTCGGCAAAAAGTGTAACAATGAGGAGAAATGTGGGCTCGGCGGCGAATGCGCGCCGGATGACGGCGAGGTGTCAAAATGTTTAAATATTTGCCAATTTTCGATCAATATTTTTTGGTACTTCGCGTGAAGTATGATGACGTATGCTTTGGTATGTAAAATTAAAATGTTGCAGCAAGTAATAAAGTAGTACGTTTTTGTTGTGAAAATATTATACTATGTTAGGGGTCCAATTTAAAGAACTCAAACTCTGTATGATCTGTGTTATATCAAATACAAGATTTCTGAAGGTAAATCACCTGTTTATAGATACTATAAATAAGGCAGTAAACCTTGTACCTAATCATGGTGGGGTAAGTACGTATATTATTGAATTTAGAAAAACCAATCGTAATTGACAATTAAAATCTCATTCTCTTCTAAGAATTAAGGGCGGGCGGGGCGGGTAGGTGCGAAACTGCGAAAAATTTCTGTTTTGACCCGCGTGCTAGGCCTGCAGATCTTCAGTCTCCTTATAAGACCACATAATATGGCACAGGGGGTAAATGCAAAAACCGATACTCACGGACAGATTTATTACGATCACTTTGCAAAGGGCACAGCGATAAAATTAAATTGCCCGCTGTAGCTAATTAACAATGGTTTTTTTAGTAACGAAGTTTACCGGTATTTGTAGCTTTTTTAATTGTTACTTTTAAATCGGTTTTTTCTTTTCAACTTATTTAGTTCGATATATCTGTCTTTGGCACCTAAGTAAGTGTTTATTTACACTAATTCCGTGTGAACATAGGTTTAGTTATTGTATTACAGCACTTGTTGTTTTAAATTGCATTATATAAATACGCTACAGCGAAACCGCAAGTATATCGTGGCATTTTCACTGTTCTGTCTTTATTTATAAAATGCTAAGCTGTCAGCAAAGTATTTTTATAGTAAATTGATAATTATACCAAGTTGCCATTAAAGTGTTGCTTATGCCATAAAACCGTATAAGTAAAAAGTTGCAAAGTTTCAATAAAAATATTTTCCATTTTCTCAGATACGCCCTTTTGCATTCCAACGCACCAAGTGCCTGAGTGCGGGATAGTGGATTGCGAGAAATTTGAATTATCTTCACTTATTTATCGTAAGAATAAGTCCAAGGTTGGATGTCTGGCGAGAATTTTTTTTTTGTTATATTTTTAAAGTAGATATGTTTGTTTAAATTAAGGGGGAAGCGCAAGGTCAGGGCGCGAAATTCAAAATGTCAATGGTTTTTATATTTTTACGAAAAATTTGGACATCTTTACGATGTAATTTAGTGTTTTTGCGATATTAGCATTCTGAATTGGATGTCTCCGATACAATACCATAAGGTTTGTAAAAACCGCTACTTTTTCTAATTTTATAGTGTTGTATCGCTTTAGGTATTTTTTTAAAGTTAAAGTTGAAAAAAAACAACCGATTTGAAAACCTCATCCGTTTTTTGAAGTCGGTTTAAAAAAGGGCCCCAAACAATTTTTTTCCCGAGGCCCTTGGTTACACAGCTACGCCGCTGAAAATAGCACACCCATTTCTATACCCTTAAAAAGCCTAACACCTCGCATAACATGCCCTAATGAGTTAAATAATAATATACTTATAAACGATATAAGGATTATTTATTGCATTAAGGCTGTGTCCCCAGTAGCAAACTGTTAGCGGCCGACTGAGTGAGCCGCAAATTTGACAGGTTGCGGCAAACGGACTCACTATACGCCCGGCGAACAAGCATATCGCCGCCGCCGACTGGAACCGGTTTTGCTGAGAGTCGGCCGCTCACTGAATCAGTCGGCGTGCGTAACGCTGTAAAACTGCGTAGAATGAGCGCAAACTCGCAAACTGTGAACACTCCATTTCAAATAGGAAATGGAGGAAATGGAAGGAAATGGAAGGGCGTACTAAACCGATAAGCCGCAAACTCAGTCGGCCGCTAACATTTTGCCTACTGGGGACACAGCCTTAAGGTGTTATAAAAAAGTTATATGAGTAACAGTGTACTGTCCGCTACGGGCTATGGCAGCTCCCATAGCCCGTAGCGGACAGTACAATAGATCATAATACTGAGCTATGACTGTCGTAGTGTAATAAACTCACTTGCAATCACTTCCAACTATCGTATATAGGGTTGTCACAGAATCGTAACATGTTTTTTTTTTTGTAGCTCTTTTCAATGTTATTTTATTATTATTACTAGCTGTTGCCCGCGACTTCGTCCGCGTGGTATTTAACAAAGACAACCGTTGACAACAGCCTGCTCGCCCATTCTGAGCCCGCGGGACGCATTGCAGGTTGTTGCTATCAAACTTAATCAGGCGCTGCGCTGCAACATTGGTTTTAATTTTTTTTGTGAGATCCTATTTTCTTTTTTCTAAAATAAAAGTAGCCTAAGTTACTCCTTGTTACATCAACTATCTTCCAGTGAAAGTCCCGTCAAAATCGGTCCAGCCATTTCAGAGATTAGCCGGAACAAACAGACAGACAGACGGACAGACAGACAGACAAAAATTTTAAAAAATGTTGTTTCGGTATAGGTAACGTGTATACATCCAAATGCACTTAGTAAAAACCGGTTATTTTAATATTACAAACAGACACTCCAATTTTATTTATATGTATGTATAGATATAGATATGCTTCAGCTTTAACTAACCGTGATGGGTGGCGGTAGGATAATGCAAGGGGGTACACTTGCTGTTATAAAAAAGAACACAGTTTGTTTTTTTTAATTATATCTTTGTGAATAAAAACTTGGGAGTCTAGATGGATTTCCAAAATAACTCAACACTTTATCAATGAATTCGGTATCTTTCTTTACCCTTTTCCTAAATACATTATTATAGATAGATGCAGATGCATAAGTAGTTACCCTGGCAACAATCTTGCCGGTGTTGCCATGTAAAAATAAATAAACATAAAAATTGGTTTATTGGTAAATCAGCTACGCAGGCAACACACTTAAAAATATACATTGTGTACTTAATTGAAATATTAAAATAGAACTAATGAATAAAATAAAATATAATGTTGGTTTCCCGCCGTACGTAGCTGCAACCAACAAGGTCTGCTCTCAGCCCTAAGTTGGGGCATCCTAGGAGCGCCTCAACGCTGGTTTTCAGAGCAAGGCCTTGGTCACGTATTGTCGCCGCGCAACATAATAATATGTATGTAGAGAGAGTGGTAATAAGAAGATTTAATTAGTTTAATCAGCCGTTTATAAATGCAATACACCCTGTATAAGCTTCCTAATATCGACGTGCCAACCCTGAACTTCCTCATACAGTTTTTATCATCGGCTCGCGATTTCACCACATACATCGTCTCAGTATGGACAAAATAAGTGACTACATAAAAGAAGCTAACTCTTCGTGGCAACCCTTGAATGTCCATGAAACACACTGAAAAACCAACCCTAATACAGGCGCGTACAGTCGTGATTACCTCGACCAATTTATTTATGTTACAGATTATATACCTATAAGGTAAATTGAACCTCAAATTAAGATTGTCAAGGTAGCTTTTTAAATGTTTTTTCAGTGATTCTGTGACAAAAACCATAGTGATGATGGAAATGGAAGCAGAATCTTTTATGGGTCTTTTGATGAACATAATATGTCCATTGTGGTGGGATCCAGGGTTTGGAAGGTTTACGGATTTTTTTGCCGATTTTTGGGCGATTCTACGGGATTCAGTACAGATAAGAGATTAAATAAGGAGATTTTTGTGTAAGGTTTATGCACATGTTATTTTTTTTTTCCAAGAAAAAAATAATAAATCAAATCCACCCAACGGTACATCTATTTTGATCAATAAGAAGGATTGTCCCTACCAGGATTCGAACCCGGGACCCGCATCGCAGAAAGCAGGGTCACCACCAACTGCGCTAATCAGGGCTCTAAGTCTGCTAACACAATCGATTCATAATCGAACAGCAACCGCATAGTAACTGTCACTTTTGACAGATATTGTATGGGATATCCGTCAAAAGTGAAAGTTACTATGCAGTTGCTGTTCGATTATGAATCGATTGTGTTAGCAGACTTGGGGCCCAGGTCGTCGCTTTGGAGACAAAAAATGCGGAACCATATTTGTATGTTTCATATTTAACAATTCCATGTTTACCAATAACTCCTCTAACTAAACTTCATTAGAACAAAACCCAATCGTACCCCGGAACAATCGATAAACTATTTATCATGTGCCGAGTGCGAGGATTAGTGTATGATTTACGACACGACACGACGAGCCGGACACGACACGAGTCCGAGGCGAGCGGGTCCTTGCGCCATTACCGACCCTCCCTGGGTAGCCATTAGTACGGGCCATTGAAACAGCGAGTGAATTTAGCGACACTAAACAACGCTAGAATCAGTATCAGAATATTTTAAATTCACGTAGACCATTAAGTAAAGCTACAAAATATTATGCTATTACATTACCGCCC
The DNA here is from genome assembly GCA_905333125.1 of Pheosia tremula. Classification (NCBI taxonomy): domain Eukaryota; kingdom Metazoa; phylum Arthropoda; class Insecta; order Lepidoptera; family Notodontidae; genus Pheosia; species Pheosia tremula. The sequence goes on along the minus strand of HG995416.1, from coordinate 6,261,545 downwards.
GTTCGGAATGCCGTTCCTACGGAGAAGAACGGGCAAGAAACTCCATGGTTGCTCTTTTTTAAAAAGGTCCTTTTACATTTTTGAGCAATACATTGTTATAGGTATGTGATAACAATGTAGGAACGGCTAATCAGACTTTAGGAGCAGGTAAAAAAAAAGTAATTACTAAGTATAAAATTACAGTTAATGGCTACATGGTTCCCAGTTTTACAAATTACGTATGTAAATGAAAATAAGAAGGAAAAAGAGGAAACAAAACTCAAAACGCAACGCTAGTAAACCTTGCTGGCTTAATGCGGTTTTATGAACTGCACATATATTTAGTTCTCAGGCATGCGTCCAGGCGAGACTCAATAGTCAAAGTCAAATCGTTTATTTCGTATAGGCCTACGGGGGCACTTACAAATTGTCATTACATTTTTTTTTTTAAACTACAACTGGATCGGAACGCGCCCTCAACTGAGAAGATCCGGCGAGAAACTCAGCGGGCTTGTCTTTTCTTTTCAAATCCTTTATTTTTACCAAAAAAAAATAGGAAATTAAACTCCAGTGTGTTGCCATGCGAGGCGCACACACGCTACACTTTAATATGCCACCACACCACACTTTAATAATAGAGAAAATATTAATCAATTACTACAACAAAAACGATAGCACACACTTCTGTAATGTGACGTAACCAACTCAATCATCAGTCATGTTATTATCGATTACAATTTTACATGCGTGCATGTTATTCATTTCACTTGCAACATTAGCTCCAGATCTAACTAACATACTTTTTTTTTCCTTTTTAACTAACATACTTGCACTACGAACAACGAGTCGTGAACCCGCGGAAGTTAGCGCCAAGTGGCTGCGCAGAACATAATTTACGAACCAAATGGCATCATTGGCGTTCTGCGCAGCCACTTGACGCTAACTTCCGCGGGTTCACGGCTCGTTGTTCGTAGTGAACTAACGGTGAATTAAATGACGCCCTCGTTTCATGGCCCCGTGCGATGTCCACGCACATGTCACTCCGAAACAATCGTATTGTACTTACACACTCACTTTTTTAATATAACCCCCTAAAAAACTCACCCACTTGTGGGTACAAACAATACCAGGGATTTCGTCATGGTGTTTTTGTGCCAACTTATTGTTTGCAGTTTTCTTTCATTACACTTTCGGTTCCTTCTATATTGGCTCCAGCGAAATGAGGCAACATTTTGGAAGGAAACTGGCTTTCATTAAACTAGCCATATACCCGAAGGTGACTAACAAAAAAATATTCATACAAAATTTGACCCACTGTTTTGACTCCTGAGTGTACCCCTGGGGTACTCAAGAAATATATCCTCTAAACTTCAAATCTCTGGGTTCAGGCGTGTTAAGATTTTTTTAAACATTACAATGTATTTATTTTCTTAAAAGCTTAGAATATCACTAACCAACCCTCCACGGATAATATACTTGATGTAAACCCGTAAGTATATGTCAATGTCGCCAACATCAATCTAATAAACTGCCATAAATTAAAAACCTAAAAATTACATTGTAAGTCTCAAAAGTCGTTTAAAAGGGACCAACAAAGTCCCACTTTCGACGCAATCAACCGCCGGCACTATCATCTACTTAGCGCGATGGGGTGGTAATGAAATAAAAAGTAGGCCCTCCACCCCGACAACCCCAGTAGGGGGAGGCCCCACCACGCTTACCTGAGTACGCAGGCCGCATAGTAACACCGCCATTAGACTGGAGGTAGCAAGAGGTGCCGTAAAGTACACCTACCTTAAAGATGGTTGGATCAATTGGATTGAATTTGGAACCGTATCTTTGTTGAATTTTGTAAATTTATCATAGCTAACCTAGAACTGTTATTTCATAGGCCAACTGTCAAATAAGTACAATCATAGCGGCAAGTGTTGTAATGTGATAACCCCAATGCTAGTAATCTTTATATTTTATTAAGATTATAATTCGGAGATGTATTATGGACGACCTGATTGGTACAGTTGCCAGTATAATAATTCCAGCCCTATTTAATGTCCCACTGCTGGGTACGGGCGTCCCCTCAATGCGAGGGGGATTAAGCCCTAGTCCACCACGCTGGCCCAGTGCGGGTTGGCGGACTTCACACATCTTTTGAGGGGTTCTCTCAGACATGCAGGTTTCCTCACGATATTTTCCTTTACCGTTTAGCAAGTGGTGGTCATGTTTGAAAATAAGATTCGCACATAAAAATCCCAGAGGTTTGAGCCGGAGTTTGAACCTGCAATCCTCGTTACCGAGGCAAGCGTCCTACCAACTTGGCTATCACTGCCTGACAGAAACTAACGACATAATATTTAAAATAGAAAATATATCACACAAAACGACAATCCATTTGTCGTATTCAAAAACCTATAAATTCATAATAAAACTACTATAAACATGTGAATTACAACCGCATTCCGGTCTTTACGTTGTGGGCGGTGAGCTGTAAACCGTCCGTCTGTGCAGGCACGTGCCGGGATCGATCCGGCGACGTGCCGGATCCGACTCGACAACAGACGTGCCGAGGGTGTGGTACTCAAAAAAATTTGGATCGACTTAGATTTTATAGATAGGCAGTTTTAAATTTGACGGTTGAAATCTATATCTGTCGCCTACTTTTTTAGTAGTCTCGTTCTAGATGGAGAGCTTTGTTATGTTCTTGTTGTTCAAACCATTAGCACACCATTTTGAAATAAAACATATACCCGACGTTTCGGCTGATCTACAGCAACCACGGTCACGGGATGGCTGAGGTACCTACTAGGTATCTACCTACCTATCTATTTAATATATTTTTTAACAGTCTTCCGCCAAAAATCCATGGAGAATCCTAAATCAAGCTATTCTCAACCTTGATATTACATTTTCATTCACATACCGCTATTAAACATCGTCCCGCTAAACTTCCATCATCCGCAAAAGTTTCATTACTAATCACCCCCACGACCCCTCCCTCCTCGCGGTGGGGGAGGCTGGCTCACGGGTCCCTGGCTCATGCCGGTCACGTAGTTGGTACGTGGGCGACGGAGGTGTAGCTCTGCCTATACGTTTGCGGGTATTTGCGAAAAATAATATCCTTTTTGGTAAGCTACTGGTGGCTATATACCTAATGTAAGATCGATAAGTATATGTGGTACAGGCTTATCATATTCGTGCTTAATGTTACAGATAGTTCAATGAGGTGAAGTTTTAGGGAATATAAGAAAAAATGTATTGACAGTACCAACCTAAAAAAACATATCTTAAAATTATAAAAATAAAGTACCTATCAATTCTTAATTGATTCCAATTAATTCGATTTACCTAACTTACTATAATACAAACGTAACGAATTTGTAGTCAAATATGTAGGTACCTATCCTATCTGTGATTCCGATAAAAAATTAAGTGTCAACAGCTGGCAGGCCTCCCCCAATTACTGCCACATACATATTATGGTCTTCCGCCATACGCATCCACCGGCTTCCTGCGACGTATGTGATATCATCGGTCCACCTTGTAGCAGACCGTCAGCCACTCCGCCTTCTGGTTCGTGGTCCCCATTTTACATTTATAATACAATTATATCGCCAGACGAACACACCAGAATGCAGGTTCACTACCAACTGCGCTAATCAGGTCATCAAATTTATCACCAATTTATTAACAAAATTTTATACTTACCATAGGTAGCACTTCCAATTTCCATGTATACGATCGCCTCACAGTTATAGGGTTAAAGCCCCCAAAGCGGGCGTGAAGATATTTTTATGGTGGTGCAAGAATGCCATGAGACGGCGGCAGGGGGCGCCACAGCCGCCCTCTGACGTTAGCATGATTTACTGCATACTCTCTTTGTGATAATTATACTTTAATATACGCTGGGTATGGTGCCAGAAATAGCAGTGATAGCCAAGTTGGTGGAACGCTTGCCTTGGTAACGAGGATCGCAGGATCAAACCCCGGCTCGCACCTCTAGGATTTTCATGTGCGAATCTCATTTTCAGCCATGACTGTCACTTGCTAAACGGTGAAGGAAAACATCCTGCATGTCTGAGAGAACCCCTCGTAAGCCGTGTGAAGTCCGCCAAGACGCACTGGGCCCGCGTGGTGGACTATGGCCTAATCCCCCTCGCATTAAGGGGAGGCCCGTGCCCAACGGTGGGACATTAAAAGTGCTGGTATTATAATATGGTGCCAGACGGTCTTTCTGTCTCAGATCGATGGGAAATATTTTAAAATTGGCAGGTGTTTTTCTTCACAATATATCTCATCGGATCCTAAAAAGCAAAAAAAAACCCTACTAAGAAAATATCACCGAACAAAAGATAGCGACCTAAATAACTAGACACTGTTTAAATAATAACCACACAAAATTAAAAAAATAACAACACAAAGGCTCCTAACCATTGTCAGAGAAGTGGCAGACCATGTGTGTCATCGAAAGAAAAAACGTGGATCCAAAAGAAAATTCAATAGAAAAGATCCGGTAAGAAAGAACACAGCGGATTTTTTTTTCAGAACCTAATACGTAAATAATATTATGTAGATGATAGAATATTGATTATGACATATTCACCTAACTTAACAATTGCTACAATCAGTAATATCAGCTATGTAAACATAACACAAATAAATTAATTTTGTGTACGTAGGTCAGCCATGAAAGAGGTTTATCAGTTTTGACACAAACTCCTAAGGTTCATATTTGATACGTTCTAAGTTCAAATAAATAACAAATGACAAAAGTAGGCCTTGCGATTCTACGATGCGCAAATGATATTCAACCTTAAGGTGATAGAGTTGCTTGGTCAATTTTAACTATATAATGACAAACTGGTAACCCTCTTTTATTTACCCAAATGGACGCGTTCAAAGTATGAAATTAAACAAATCCATCGTAAGGGGATGTAGCTCAGTGGTAGAGCGTTCGCTTTGCATGTGAAAGGCCCCGGGTTCGATCCCCGGCATCTCCAAGTTACATTTTAGACGTGTTATGGATCTAATTAGCTGTTACAGTAAAGTTATTTTAAGTTAGAATGTGTAATGTGAGTTATTGTAGGTTTTTATATTACCAGATATAATACAAGGGGATGTAGCTCAGTGGTAGAGCGTTCGCTTTGCATGTGAAAGGCCCCGGGTTCGATCCCCGGCATCTCCAAATTATTAATTTATTGATTGAATTAATAATGTAGGTAATTAAAAAATTAGCTTTAGTGGAGGATTTACCATTACGTACCAACCCTATTTTGTTCCCACCAGGATGCGAATACGGGACCCTCGGCGCAGACAGCAAGGTCACTACCAACTGAACTTATCTGGAAGTTAATATTCCCGCTAGGTACCTAATAAACATAAAAACAAACAAAAATTCGCCCATCAAACGCAGATCTAATCTAAACAGTCGTATAAACAGTTAATATAACAGCAAAACAACACAAGTTAATTTACGGGTAGATTGACAATGCGTACCTATTCGGATATAAAACGCCAGTAGCGGCTCCATGCGGATTAGTTGTAAAAACTTTTTTACAATCGACTCTTGGGGATAGCGAGTAGTGTTGGGAAAACATCGACCGGAGATATCGAATACATTCACTGACTATAAAGATGGCCTTAAATTTTTTGATGTATTATGTGTCAATTTGATCAAAGGTTGACTTAAAACATTTAAATAAAATTAATTTTACGGATTTTATTGCGTTTATTTTATATTTTTACGTTCCCGACTTAAAACTTTAAGTTGTATGTAAGTCATGAACTGCTCACCATCGCACAGATAAAGGCAGAGAGTCTCGTGTATGGCCAATAATGGCTTTGTATGAGTAGGATAGATGTATTGGATATAAATAAAAGAAAAAAATAAAAAACTGGTCTACATTCCTAAATGTCTGGTGGTCCTGCTTGATCGTGGTTCAATCGCGCTGATCTAAGGCAGATCTTGACGACCTGATTGCCTCAGTTGGTAGTGACCCTGCCTACTATGTTGAGGGTCCCGGGTTAAAATCATGGTAGGGACAAACTTTGTATTATGAGTACGAATGTTTCACACCGCAGTCCTCCCGTGATCATGGTTGCTGTTATTAACGCGATAAAATTCGTAAAATTAGTTTTATTTCTATGTTTCATGTAGTCAGTAAGCAAGGTGATAACACCATCATTCCTGAAATGCCTGAAGGTGTAGAGTAGGGGTAGAGCAGAGGTAGAGGGGTAGAGTAGAGGTAGAGTGGTAGAGTAGGTGTAGAGTAGGGGTAGAGTTGCACGGCAGTGATAGTATTTTGATAAGGAGGTACCTAATAGGGGCGCGAGACTATAATCACGGTACCTACCTCGCAGGTGTTAATAAATTTATAAAAAATCGAATAATGTGTCCTACTCTGACTGAATGACCATAGTATTCATTTTATTAAATAAATGTTAGTTTAAACAGATGTTAACCTTGAATCCAGATACAATGCATGTATAAAACTGAAAGGCTAGTGGTACGGGGATGTAGCTCAGTGGTAGAGCGTTCGCTTTGCATGTGAAAGGCCCCGGGTTCGATCCCCGGCATCTCCAAATTACATTTTAAACAAGATGTAGACCTTATTAGCTGTTACAGTAAAGTTATTTTAAGTTATAATGTGTAATGTGAGTTATTTTAGGTTTAATATATTACTAGAATTAATACAAGGGGATGTAGCTCAGTGGTAGAGCGTTCGCTTTGCATGTGAAAGGCCCCGGGTTCGATCCCCGGCATCTCCAAATTACGTTTTATTATTTTTACCACTATATTTAATAGTTATTGGAGTCAGTTCTCGATATTCACGCACTTCTCATAGAATGATCTTATCGATGCATCGTGTATCGGATCGACCGTGGTACAACACTAGCAAGCCATAACTCTTGGCCGCACCTCATTTGCATTTCTTTATTGGATAGCGACGGAATTGAGAAAAATTCGCTCAAGCCCGGACCAATTAGTTTTAATTACAAATTGTAAAATAGTTAGGTACATTGTACATCGATAATTTATTGGCTGAGATACTTACCATTATGTTTCAAATACCGTGTCGTATTAAATATTAGTTTTATAATAGCATTATCAATGTGGCCAGTGTAATAAAAAAGGCCCGGTTCACCCAGGTCATTTCATTCGGACCAAATACTATCGGCGAAACTATGTGGGCGTACAACAGTGCAACTACTTCTACCACGTCAATAAGCATAGAGCAAAAAAAACTAAAATGTTTAGTTTTGTATTTTTTATATTTAATTGTATCGAGTTCCAAATTCAAATTGCTCGCAGGCGAGGCTGTATTTTCAAATAGGTACATTTGTTGTGGGCCCAATCGGCAGACGACTCGATAGATCAGGTGTAACTCGCTATACATCGAGCTAATAGCGCCATGCCTCGTATGGGCACATAAAACTGAATGTTTTATACAAACACCGCCACTAGATATAAGATCTTACCGCGACGATTTATCGCTGTCAATCGTAAAAGATTGAGGTGGATGTGAGAATAGCGCATTTGGAAAAAAAAAAATAAGGCAAGAGATTTTTCAAACACAAACAATTTATTTTTCTTGGCAAACTGAGATTCCAGATTTTATAACGTAGACACTGGCCATCTTTCATCTATTTATTTAAGTATATTTAGGTTTGTTGTAGGTAGATATTTCTAATAAAATTATTGCAATCATTTATGTTCAAGTTAAGCGAATAAAATGTTGTGTACACTCCCCATACACTCTAAATAGTTGCGTAAATAGGAACAATGCTCGCATCTAAATCATGCGATATCCGTTTCTGGGCCAACCTATACGTCTTACACAACATTTACATATAAAACATTCCGATATATCAATTCGGCCACGAAATGCAATTTGTGAATGGCGCCCATAAATAACTATTTCCCGTTTGACGCATGGCGACCCTTCGTTTAGGCTGGCAACACTGCGGCCTGTTTTCCCGCCTTTATTTGACAGATGCGTTCCGTTCGAGGACGAGGACTTTTTCAAATGGCCCCCGAACCAAATCAAGTGTGAAATTCAATTGTGCGACCATAAATATTGTCGGTTTGAAAAATGTATCAGATTCCACTTTTAGATTTCCATTGTGTGATAGGTATTTCTACACAATACAAACGTTTGCCTACTGTTAAGGATACTGTGATGACTTTATAAGGCCCTGGGTGGGTTCCTTATTCCTAGACGGAGCAAAGTACTTTTTATAAAATTAAAATGAGAATAGAAAATCATACTGCCTATTTGACTCAATAAACGTTTTTCGAAGTACTAATACTAATAGGTACTATCAGGATTTCGTTCATGGAGCAATATTGTATGATTTTGCCTATCTTTCAGAAGATTAGTTAACAATTTTGAAATTGAAAGGGGGGTCAAACATTTAGTACACTAAGCTTCTAATTGCCCTTGTAAAATTATGACGACCATATAACCTACACTTTAAATAGGTACCCATTACAGTTCGTCCGCCGAAAGAATTCGTTCCTGACAGGTCTTGTTTTTTCGTATTTCTTTCGTACATGATGGTATTATAGTATTCTTATCGTTTACTTATATGAACGACGGACACAAAATTTAATTAAAGTTATATTATTATATCTACTTAAAGAAACGATTATGGCGAGCAAACTTGTAGGAACCTATTATTGTTTGGAACGCATTATCTCGGCGGTCAAACTGTAGGCATTTTATTGAATCCAGTCCACATAACTCAGCCAATTTCTGTCTCGAAATCATATTTTAAGCGGAATCTAATGTGTAGTCGAGATACATAAATCGCGTTGTCATTTATCGTGAGTAACGGAGAGGGTCGTCGTGGCCCGCGGCCCGCCACACAGAGTTGACCTCGCATGACATAATGATTTAGAGAAACTAAAGTACTATAGTCGGCAAACGTGACCTAGCGTATGGAGATTATATTAATATCTGCATTTAACTTAACGTACCTACTTTCCTGGTTAGATAACCTAGGTATGTATATCGGTCTTCTGAGGTTTACGGATTTTCATAAAAAAAGTTTTGTATATCGACAAAAACCTACGTGGATTCTTGGTGGATTCAGGCCAAAGGTCACATTATCAAATCAATAATTTGGCCAATAATTGAGTAAGTTGAGCGACTTTGCGGAAACCCGCTTATTCGTTTTGCCAGAAATTATTTTAAAAATAATACCTACGTGATACTACTTACTTGTAAGAGCGAATCAAGGCTTAGAGCCAGCATACCTCCTAGGAGCTAAGTAATTAATTCCATTACAGGAATAAAGGTAACTTATTTTGTAAATCAAACGTGCGGGAGAATGAAACAAGCTCTCATTTGCAGCATTTGAAAAAAATATAATAGCCTGCATAAAAATAAACTGTGATTGGTTGGTAATTAAAGTTATTTTCTGTAATGAATTCAAGATTTTACAATCAAGCGGATCATAATTTGGTTAAGCTGGCAGAAAGGATATACTTAGACATTAGTCGCGTGCTAGGTCTGGTATACATTTCAAGGTGTCCTCATTCCTCGTCGAGCGAATCACGTGATGACGTGAGTAAGATTCGTAAGATGCGCTAAAAATAGTGAATTATGACACTTTTACTGCAGTGTTGCCATTTTATAGAAAAAATACTGTTTTAGTAAATATAGCTAACTATTTAGATACATTTGCGACAGTGTACACAACTTAAAATACTTTTTTTGTGATGGGATTTCACGAACCAATGTCGTCATTATTATTGTCGATGATTATTAGTTGTGTTCCGTTATGGTTGTTTAACCTGTAGCCCGCCGAGCCCGCGATTTGGCGGCCGCAGCAGATTTTTAAGTTAACCTCATTCAACTCCTATTAAGAAAGTAATAGTATTAATACGATGATGGTAGGGGCTCAAAACCTTTCCAATAGCCCAATCTCCAGTCCATCCGGACTTCATCTGTCCCATTTTTTCATTACATAAATTTTCAATAGTTCCTGCACCTGCGGGGGTCGATGCGCTGTATGCTATAATTTTCAGCAGTTGATCCCTGTAAGTGCCTTACATAAAATTAAAAAAATATATTATGCTTCTACTGGTTGGCTCTATGTCCCCACGCAAGACGTGTTAAGGACAGGACATGATATGACCGTAAAATCTCTAAGTGAGAAACATAATAGTAGTTTTGTGGCACGTTTCTGGCAACATCCTCAATTTGGTAGTTTTCAAGCGCAGGCGCGTCAACACCACTTGTTTGTTTATCTGTGCGGAGCCGACCGTACGTGTAAGTACTAGTGTTGTTTTTGTAGAAAACTGGGAGAAAGAAAATAAAAAACACAGCTGTTTTATACTTCTTCTTAACCTTGAGGAGACTAAAATAATTATGGAGTTTAATGACAAAGTTGTGTTAATAACTGGTGCTAGTTCCGGAATAGGGGCTGCAACTGCCATCTACTTATCCAAATTATCCGCTAAACTCGCTCTCGTCGGCCGCAAAGACACAAATTTGAAGAGAATCGCTTTATATTGCGAGAAAACTCAAGGTGTCAAGCCAATAACATTAACCGGAGACGTCTGTGAGGAGGTAGACGCAGAGAGGATCATCAACGAAGCAGTCGCACATTACGGAAGACTTGATGTATTAATAAACAACGCCGGTGTTATTGGCATGGGCGGCATCAAGAACTCGTCCATGGAAACATACGACAAAGTTATGAACACAAATATGAGATCCGTGTACCATCTAACAATGCTCACCGTACCACATTTAACTCAAGCAAAAGGTTGTGTTGTTAACGTGTCCTGTATCGCGAGTTCTAAGCCCAGCACGATGGCGTTAGCGTACAATATATCTAAGGCCGCGTTGGACCACTTCACCAAGTGCGTTGCGTTAGAGTTGGCGCCTGATGGAGTCAGAGTGAATTCAGTTAATCCCGGTTTTGTGAAAACTAATTTACTGAAAGATATTGGGTTGTCAGAGGATCAGTTGACGTTGTTCGCGACCAATGTCGTCGGTAACGTGCCTTTGAAGAAGGCGGTGGAGAGTGACGAAGTGGCCGCCTTGATTGCATTCCTGGCCAGTGATAAAGCTAAAAGTATTACAGGCTCTAATTACGTTCTAGATGGTGGCAGCTTATTGCGATAAAAAAAAATCGTACTCTAAAATATTAAGTAGGTAGGTAAGTACCTACCTACGGATTTTTGTAGTTCGAGTAGTTGGTTATTACTAACTACTCCAAAAATCAAGACGTAGCATAATAATAGAAAAGTTTTCATGAAATTATGAAATATATTATTATTATTGTAAATAAGTAGGCATTTATGCATGTAAAGCTAGTGATCATCTACAAAATATTAATTATTTATTTAACTACCTACCTATTACTAATAATCGTTGTCAATAATTTATTGTTATGCTCTGTGTTCATATGGCTAGCCTATGGACAATTTACTAATTTCATAGTCTAGCTTCATTGCAATGTTAATCTCAACTAATATTAAAAAGATAAATATCCTTGTGTGTAGCCATCTTGGTTGTATTTTTTTATTACCTGCTCTCATCAGACGAAGTTAAGCAACTAATCAAATGTGAAGGTGCTTATAGGTAGGAACGGCCGCGGACTTTATCTTGAGACTCATTTAAGGTTCAATATCGTACAGCAAACATATATCATACGGGTACTACAGGCTATTTTTACTGACGTTACTAGGAATAACTACTCTCAGATATGACGATATACGACCTTATTGCCATGCCACAATACTAAGCAACGACTAATCTTTAGGTCTGTAGAGTACAAACTAAACTGCAATGAAACTACTCAAGAACCCACATTCTTTCGTAAAATTTAAATTTAGAACGAAGACTTGTGTGATCTATGGTTGCAAGGGTGGGCCAGGCAACACGCCTCTTTTGTCATTGGATACTCGGGGCAACTGCCTAGACTCCCCTAATAGGGGAGTAGGAATTAGAAGTTCCAATAACTGCAGTTGCGGTTATAGTATTATAGTTCTCTGTCAGTGATAAGGGCCCCATTATCCTATCGTGCCCAGGACCTCCAGAAAAACTAAACTATTCTAAAGGTTATGAACGCAGCACAAATACATACTTATTTGTGAGAAGGAAAACTTGACAGGACAGACATTTTTTTATATAGTAACCAGGAGCTGAAATATATGGTGAACATTCTAGGACAGTACTTTATACGTACCTTTTTGTGTTGATCTAGTCAAGAGGGCTCATTGGGTCCTTCGTTGAGTACATAACTAGTATATTATAGCTATTAATTTTATTTTACATTGAAAAGGAACAAGGGTCCGATAATATATTAGATGCAAAAAAAAGTAACAAAATACAAAAAAAATATGTCACATTCGCTTGTATTTAAGTCTGAGAAATACAAATTAAAGTAAAAATTAAATACAAATTTAAAAAAAAACGACTCAGTCATTATAAAATAAACTTTTAGTCAACTCGGGGAATTGCAATACAAATTAGTTACGTGCCAACCAATTTATTTGTTACACTGAAAAATAATTTATTGATAATTACAATAAATTTGTAATTTATAATTAGAAACAACTAATTAATTTGATTTCCAAATAAAATACACTTGTAAAATTAAGTTAGATTTTTTTTTTCAAAAAAAACAATTTCCTTTTTTTTTTCTTCAAAGGAATGGAAACATCATCGTTACTAATTACTAAAGAATCGATTATATTCATTTATAGAGTACCTATATACTTAGAAAGTTAATCGATTCTACACTTTTTGAACACGACTCGAAGACACCACGAGCTTATACGAACGCACTACTCTAGCCAACACTAGGATACAATGAACACATTGTAATTTGGGAATTACCTAAAGTATTTTTACGTTTACAATCTCGAGATTTTTATTTCAAGCTTATAAGCCGTCTACACAGCCAGGTACAACACCACAACAGAAAGAGACAGATCTATGGCATAAACAGAGACCATTGTCGTGTAATTTTTTTTGTAGCACTTTCTCTGTTGCACGATTGAGTTCATTGGTGTAGAACGGCTTTTAGGGGTGATGCAATATCCGCTGCGCACGCTCATGTAAACTTTTAATAATTTCATGGTATACCCGCCATTATCATGCAAATCATCAGGGCCCCAAGTCTGCTGACACAACGATTCATAATCGATCAGCAACCGCATAGTAACTGTCCCTTTTGACAGATATTGTATGGGATATCTGTCAAAAGTGACACTTACTATGCGGTTGCAGTTCGATTATGAATCGATTGTGTTAGCAGACTTGGTGCCCAGGAATTATGTACAGTCGTGCTTGAGCGTGCGTAGTAAGCTTCAAACTGATAGAACATACATCATTTAAATAGTACTAAAATAAAATTTAATGTAACGCTAAGATTTTCCGTTTATCAGTCTCAGAATAATGACTAAAATATAGTTTCTGAAAGCTTCTCGAATAACAGATTTGATATTTTTTTTCTTTGTAGCTGTTTTTATCTAGTAGGTAGTGGCCGCATGCTGCAAATGTAAGCTTGATGTCAGAGAGATGAGAATTAGAATCGAAAATTGGAACTAGTTGAGCGTTTCAGAAGACTATTATTTCAATCATCCTAAAACGAACAGGCGTTAAGGCTACATTCTTAGAAATACTTAAAATTTTATTAAATATTCACCAAATAAAACTTCATACGATTCTAGTCGATCCACAGGCGCGGGCGCCTCGCGCGCACGAGGCCGAACCGAACGCGAGCTTCGGCGGCCACAGTCAATTGGGGCTACGTTTACACAGAACACCGATACCGACGACGACGCTCCTCCAAACGTTTATGAGAAGTTTGCTAATTTTTTTATATTTTTTTTAACTTGCAACTTTTTTTTTAACATTTTTACCCGGAGTCGAGTCGCTCGTCGAATCTCATCGATGAGCGGTCGGGTCAGCAGGTCACGGGACGGTCGCTACGGGCGCGGCAGGTGGCGGCGCGCGGGGGCGGGGGCGGCGGCGGCGGCGGCGGCGGGGGCGGGCGCGGGCGCGGGGGCGGCCCCCGCCGCGCCGCTGGGCTCGGGCTCGGACTGCTCGCACAGGGACGGCAGCGAGGGCCGCTCCGACGCGGCCGGCGACGGCGCGTCCACATCATTCTGCAACCATCCAACGCGCTCAGCTGAGGCGCCGCCGGCTACAACACCACGCCGATGCGGGCGGGAGCGGGAGCGGGAGGGGGGGACGGGAGCGGGGCGGGGCGGGCCGGGGGGCAGGGGGGCACCGTTACTCACTCGCATACTGTGACGCGTTACGAACGGCCGATTGTCTCGCTAATAGGGGGGGACAAAACTAAACCTACTACTACTCATATATTTACGTTCTATAGCAAACCGTCTCTAGCTTATAAAATCATGAACAGCTCAGACAGGCGGCGCGCGCGCTTAAGTGCACAATAACTGAATAACAATTGTTGGTAAATATAGTTTATTTTTATTTATAACTATAAAATAGGTTTCAATAATGATTATTGATCGTAAAAAAAATAGACTCAATTAGGGAGGCGGTGTGTTAATAATGAATTTACCCACACCTCCCGCACTCAACAGGAACCTACTCAGTTTGAAGGTAATTGCCTGTAAAAATTAAAGGCGACTGTATGCAGCTACCGAGACAACCACACGTCTGTAAAGCGTCATGTAATCACTAAAATACTGTGCTAATGATAATTACTGATGGTCTAACGTAACTATGGAAACAAAGACTCGTGTGATGGTACTGTATATTTGAACTAAAAGGGGGTTTACATTGAAATAAATTGACTAGAAACATAGTACTACAATTTATCATTGTCGTATCAAATGCAGAAGCGAATGGATGGAAAATGGAAGATGTTTTAATAATTATGTATGGATTGTGAATGATTAATGGTTAAGGGAGTGATTATACAGGTGATTCAGAAAGCGTATACCAAGCCTGGGACCTGGAGTTCTTAAGCGGCTTTTTAAAGACAGATTTTCAATTAGATCAATTTTTAAGACTACATTTACTAACAACACAATGTGAATAAGAATTATGAATGTGAATGAATGAGAGAGATAAATTGTGATCTTTAGCGAAAACTTTGTGTTTTTTTTTATTGACATCCAAATTTCGACTTGAAATAATCTAAAGAGGCAATGGTTTAAGGGTTAGCAAATGCTTTCTGAACCATCGTGTATACAAGGTGGTAATGAAAGGCTAGGTGATGGTCGATATTCTAAATCCATATGTTGTTAATCAAAGCTTACATTCACTGGAGTGTAGTTAAGTACTTCATTTAACCCGGGGACCTAAAAAATATTGTTTTATTATCATTCAAATTAAATAAACAAAACTTTAAAATATGACAATAACATCATCAGAGATAATAAAAATTCTCAAAGAAATCAAAATTAAAAAGTACTGAACAATCTTGATGAAATTTAAACGGAACCTAAATAAAGATATATTCTACAATCTGATCATCCACTAAAAAGTTATACGCGATCAAACAAACAAGTAAGATCGAATTAAAAACCTCCTTTTTTGGTCGGCTGAAAATATTTAACGGAGTTATGGCACAGGGACTAATATACATAGCATATGGATTTAAAATATGGCCGCACAAGGATCTCCACAAATAAACTGGACCCAAAGACTGCTATCAAAATCGACGCATAATCGATTAGCAATGACATCGTTATTGTCATTTTTGACAGCTTTAAAAGAGAACTGACAAGTGACAATTATACCACTGCAATTCGATCATCAGTCAATTGTGACGGCAGAATAGGATCCTGATATACAGCGGCTCAAAGGGCTAAGTCGGATGAATAGGCGGCGTCCCAAGGCGCGAGCTTTATGGCGGGAGAAAAGCCTTTATGCTAACGGGATAAGGACTTAACATAGGTTGTCCTCGTTTAAGCTGGTAGCCCCTTAACATAAAGGTGTTTCAGATAGAGGAGTGAACAGATGTGGTTAAGGCAACGCCCAATATAAACAAGAAGTATGGTGCACATAAGTAAAGCAGAAATGAAATGAAGAATGCATCTAGCAAGCATGTATGGGCACCAAAAACTAAGTTAACACTAATAAATTAAAATAAATATCGCCAGACGAACGCACCAACTGTGCGGTCCTATAATCAGCAACCCTCGTATTATGGGTACCGTACGATGTACTGTCCCATCCCGGTATACAATGCCTTATATATTATTAAACGTTCGTGACTCGGGTACAAACATTCGTGGTCATTACACAAAGTTTGTCGCTACCGGAATTCGAACACGGTATATTCGGTACAGAGAGCAGTGTGGAACCAACTACGGACTGTGCCAATTGAATGCTTTACTTCGAATCGAGAACGTTGATGTGGTATCCGAATGCATTTATAGTATCCACAGGATACAACCGTCATAAGCGCGATCTACAAATCAGCCCCCAGATTGCGTAACTTGCAATAGCCTAGCGATAGAAATAATCGCGCAATATTTGCTTTCAAATCGTTATTTCGCATTACTTAGCGCTGCGACGTCATACAAATTAGCAATTTGAAAGCAAATATTCCGCGATTATTGCCGTCGCTTTGCTATCGTTAGGCTAGGCAAGATACGTAATCAGGGGGCGGAGCGCATAATATGAACGTGAACGCTGTCAGCGATATTAGCACGTCTCGGAATGCAACCATAAATGTAGATTCGATTTCGACTTTGAATCTTGAAACCAACAAAACATGACCTACAATCCCGTGACAAGCGTGTTATGTACTCGCGAACTTATACTAAGAAAACACACATTATGTAATGATCGATGAATATGCAACTAAGTACGTCATATTATTACTAATAATACCTATTTTATTGGCAGTGTGAAAAAAATGTGAATGATTTTATATTATGTAGATGTTAAAAATACTAACCCCCAACTATATAGACGTTTTGTAACTTTATCAAACTTAATATAGTACTGCGCAAAGCAAAACTATTGTGCGTAGTGCTATATGACGTTTTATAAAGTTATAAACCGTCTATAAATTCGGGGGGAAGTGTTGGGAAATACTATATCGATGAAGATAAATAGCAAATATTTGTCGCATGCAGTGTTGTTAATGTATGATAAGGTATATTAATGATAGCTAATAGCGTTATATAATAGAATACATACGATAAAACGGCAAATTTATAAAAAATAAATAACTAATATTACTTTGGATTTCTATATGACAATTTGTTATTTTGCACTGATGACATTACGGTATCCTATTTTCAAGTGATGTGTCGGCTAATATTGAAACGATTTTATATAAAACTAGCTGTCTCGACGAAATTCAGACCGCCTCAGAATTAAAAAATCTAATATAAAACGGGCTTACTAGTTCTTGAGTTATAAATGGTGTAACAAACGCGACTTTGTTCTATATATAACATGATAATCGTTTCATTATCAGTCATTACAGGTCTCTTTTATGATTTTTTGACAATGGATCTCACTAGTTTTTTTTTTTTAATTTCCATTAATATTCTAATTATTACCGTCTATTTTACGAGCATATTTATTATACAAATACATAATAAAAACTATATAAATATATGTGTATACCTGTAGCAAAATACGTACCTAGATATAATAAATCATACTAACAAACAACGGATATGTATACAATTATCTATCTTCTAATATATTAACACGGTACTATATGTTTAAAAAAGTATTATAAATCATAAACTGTAGCAAACATCAAGGTCTTTGAGTATAAAAAAAATCTAAATGTTAATCTTTGGTCATGCTATTCTTTGGCAAGTATTTACACAATCATATAATCCTATATCAAAACTATTTCATTATTTTTATAATTGTTGTCATAAACACACAAGTAATCTAGCTCTAAATTCATAGCACAAACTTTCTAGCCTCAAAAGTCTATTGTCTATAGCCTGGGTTCGTCACAGATAAAAATAAAAACTCTATGTCCAGGGTTGTCGGCTGCCGACGTAGCGACGCTATTTGTATACTGGTTTCACTCTTATTATCGTATCTACGCACTTACTGTGGGCGACGTGCTTACAACCCAAGTACGCTCTCCTGAGTGCACTTGTCAATTTGCCCTGACGAGTCATATTGAACATTTTTGAGGGTGGTTGTACGTGTTGGCAGAGTTAAGGCGTGCACAAAATAGGAGCTTTATAACTTATATAATCACGAGCAATTGTTTTATTATAGGGCTCATATGCACATGTATCGCAATATTATATGCTATAAAAGTACGGTCAGCGGATTGGCGAAACTTAATGCAACTCTGATCAGAATTGTTAACTTCAATATTTAGGTTACTTTTACTCCACCTCGAATTCTTTGCGATATTAACATCGCCACCGAGGAACTGTGCTTATTTAAAACTGCGTTCAGATGACAGTCCAAAAACTGTCAATACCGAAAAGATGGTGTGCATTTCCTAAGAATTATTTTATCGATTGCGAGATTCCGTCTCGGGAAATTTTCGATTCCTTTTCCGATGTAGGGATCGTTCGTTCATTCAACCCGTTATACATGATAATGTTATATCCCACCATGCCCACTTCAAATCGACCAACACGTACAACACCATAATCAAACACATTAAATGCCATTAAACAAATGCATCGGTAAACATAGACAATGTGGACAACACAGGAAAATATTAAAAAAAAACAATTGTCAGATGAGATTCGCAATGACCAAAATGTTGTTTAATGTAAGAGCGAGATTCATAGCATAGATAGATAGATAGGTCGACTCGAATCTATAATAAAAGAACCCCCAAATTCAATAAGAAATTTCGATCCATTCACAATTTCATTACAAGGTCATTTTAAGGCAAAAAAACTGTTTAATGCCAATGTAATTAGATTATATTTGTATTATTGATTTCTTATATTGACGCAAATACTGCACAATGAAATAAAACTAATCCTAATCATCGCAAAAGAACACCGATTCCGATCAAGGATGATACGTGAGGCCATTTAAATTAAAAAAAAACATCCTAATTTCAATGGGGAAGATGGCTGGTTGCTCAATGACTTGGGATCCAGTAATTAATATAACTAAATCTAAAACCCACCATTGCAAGCCATCAAGATACTGTAAGCACTTTCTGCGTAGATCGGACCGCAAGCAACAACTAAATATGAGGGTACCCCAGTTCAAACTATGACACTAGGACGTCAACCACCTCCGTCCTCCCGTGACGATGAAACGTCGGGAACGTAAAATCATAAAAAAACCCGATAAAATACGTAAGATTAGTTTTATTTCAATATTTCTATTAATTTGGGGGGGGGGGGGGGGGTATTAAAAATATTAAAATTCTGACTAGAATATAGAGAAGAATATCATGCCAAAGAGTTCTCACCACGCTAACTCCGGACTTGGCCTGAAATATCACAACACGCGTTGATACTATCATCCTATACCTATATACATAATGTCAGTTACTTAGGTACCTCTGTACGTCTTAATACTAATATTTATAAAATAAATTATGATATATACTCATTAATGAACATAAAAATATATAAATACTATACATAATATACGTATGAAATCTTTACTTGCAATCGTTACATCCTTTTTTTTTAATTTATACTCGAATAATCATTTCATTAAAACCATCGAGCGTTGTACTCCACAAATAACTGTCGCGTTTAAACCAAACGTTTTACGGTCGCTAAACATCCCATAAACAAATCATAAATGTTGAGGAAACTAAGTGAACAAGCCACAGCTGTTGGTGGGTAGTGTGTAAATAGTGGCGAATCTACATTCTAGCACCAGAAAGGGACATTGCAAAAAGAGATGCAAAACATTTAAAAACACAAAAACAATAAACACGATCCGAAAGAACGACTTTTTTCCATTAAAAAAAAAGTTACAGAACCAAAATCGGTCAAATAAATATATCTACGCGCCATCTCGTATCCAAGTGATACCAATAACAATGTACGATTGCAAATAAACTGACAACCGAATGGCAAGATTCCCGTGTGCTTGTGTGTGTGTGTGTGTGTGTGTGTGTGTGTGTGTGTGTGATATCACCAGAGGCTGGCGAGTGTGAGCATGAGCGGTATGAAAGCGAGCAGCGCGTGCAGCCAGGTGCGCAGGCTATGGCGCGGCGGGCGCGGAGGGGTTACCTTGAGCGGCACGGGCGGCACCTCCAGGTGGTAGCCGATGTCGCACAGGTTGCGCAGCAGCTCCAGCCCTGCCGGCGAACACGACATTGAAAGACCCTCAAATCGCGTCTCCTGCGCATGTTTTTCTCTACACACGACACGAAAACATCTCAACATTTTCCCTTCCGCGCGTAAAAAGGGGTGGGGTATAATCATCTGCGCTTCTTCTTTTTTTTGGGTTGGTAATCGGCTACAAAATGTCACACAACAATACAACACCCTCAAGTCGCGTCACAAAAACATTTCAACACTTTCCCTCGCGCAGATTACGAGGGGGATTACGAGGAGGGGGGGACTAACAATCTACAAACATTGCCATTTCTGCCAGATTGTCGAGTAAATTTTTGAAAGTTATATACAAGTGCCCCTGATGATAATCGTGATGTCGATGACGATAATGATAATAAAATGAATCTCCCACCCCTCCTAACACGATGGTTAATATTGCACTAATACTACACATAACCATAAAACACATTTTTCTCAAATAACAATAAAGCAAAATTGAGTTCACGATTCAACTCTCCGCCAAAAAGTCCCAATCACCTGTTCTGTTGTGCATCGAAATCAAATATTTTAGGAATATGTTTAAATGACAAACTCGTCATACAATTGCAACTAAACAATTAAACGTTACGTAGGAAAACTGTCACCACTGTAGGAACCATAGATAGTAGTAAGACCGCCTGGACAACACTCACCTGACTCGCGGTTGCGTCCGTAGCGCGCCTCCCAGGCGTCGAACAGGCGGTTGTAGTAGCGCGGGCCGGCCAGGTAGGCCAGGTACTTGTGCGAGTGCGGCGTGGGGAACACGCGCTCCATGTCGCCGGCCTGCGTCAGCTCGTCCTCCGCCTGCAGCAGGTGCCGCACGTCGTCCGGCGTCAGCGTCGACAGGATGTCTCGGAGGTACTGCAACAGTACGTCAGCGGCCGTCCATAAATTACGTCACACGTGAGGGGGAGGGAGGGGGTCGACGAAGTGTGACAAGAGGCGGGGAGGGGCCCCAAATTTTGTGATTTTTTTTTCAAAATATAATATTTTGTATCTAAGTATTACCAACTATTGATTCTATTGAAAAATAATTTAAAAGGAAATAAAAACAATTTCGGAACACTGCTGTTTTAATTTCATACATTTATTTCTAAATGTAAAATTGCAAAATATGTGAGGTTACAACAGGGTTTCCATTATCGGATAGTTTATGATTATGATAAAAGGATAGGTACACATCAACCACAAGAGCCGTTGGGGTGAAACTGCAGAGGTGAAAGCTCGTATAGTGAATAATATTTCTTACCATATCCCGTTCTTCCATATTGGTGTAGATTATATGTTTGTCTCTCTCCTCCTTGGACAGGTATATAGTGTATAATCGACTGTCGTACGGCAACCCTGACTGGAATAATAAATACATGCATGTTACTAGAACTATGCTGAGTAACCAATTATGAAAAAAATATCGTTAATTGTCATTGTTTTTTCTTTTTTAAACGGGTATTTTAAAATAGAATAAGAATAGTTTTATTAAGTATTGGTGTGCTCCAAACAACACAATGTCTGTATTTTGGAGTTCAGTACACTAATTATTAAATAGTGTACTGAACTCCAAAATAATTAGTAATAAAGCATTACATTGTTACGTGTTATAGAATTTCTTAAAATAAAATGTGTACTGATATTAATCGCGCCTTAAAATCGGTTCAGAGCCAGAGCCCTAATATATCACAAATAATATAGGTGCTTGATGTTCTTACACTACATGTTGTGTATGCGTGAACGTGTATGTATGTGTGTGTGTGTGTGTGTGTGTGCGCGCACGTAGGTGTGTGTGGGCGTGTGTGTGCGTGTGTGTTTGGGCGCGTGCGCGTGTATGTGCCTGTGGGCGTGGACGTGGTTGTGGGCGTGGACGTGGGTGTGGGCGTGGACGTGGACGTGGGTGTGTGGGCGTGGACGTAAGTGTGTGTGCGTGTGTATGTGTGTGTGTATTACACTGACCAGTTTGTGTGGCTTGTCTTTCGCGAGCATTTCAAGGTTGGTCCTGACAGGCACTTGGAACTGCGCGATGTTGAGCACGGTGGTGACGAGCGGGCCCTTCACGTGGATGTCGAGCGGCGACGCGCTGTGCAGGCTCGGCGATATGTTCACCTGCAACCGCATACTGCACACATAACTGTTACACTTGCACTACAACCTCCTTGTACATTGACTTTATAAATTATATTTTAATTTAATTCAAAAATTTTTTTTTCATATTTATCACGTTTATTTTTTGTTTTTACGTGCCCGTCAAACTATGACACTAGGACGTCAACCACCTCCGTCCTCCCGTGACCATGATTGCTGTAAAGCAGCCGAAACGTCGGGAACGTAAGAACAAAAAAATAAACGCGATAAAATCCTTAAAAAATTGTTTTATTTAAAAAAAAAATTAACACCCCTCATTCGACCTAATTAAGGGTCGCATTTCCAACAATCCCTACTTAGTGCACCTCTAGGTTACTGAAAAAATATATCCTCGAAATTGCAAACCCCTGGGTCCTGGATGAAAATTAATCCTCCCAGTGAATTTAATATATTTATGTAAAATGAACAGTGGGTATTTTATTGTTTTTAACATATTACTGTATTGTAATAAGCGACAATATAGTATATAGGAATCAAAGAGGAAAAAACATCAAATAATTCAATAGAGCCAGTTAAGTGCCGTTAGCTTTTCCACCTACACCAACGCGGATCCACGTCAAGTTTATAGCCATGTTGCGGATCGAACACGGAACCCGGAACACGGAAGCCGGCCTCGTAGCCTCTCTGTTATGAGGCCGGCTTCACTGGCCACTAGGCTAAGTTTGTTGTATTGCACTATTGGCTTATGCTGCCTTTACAACTTCAACGGGGTTTTAGTCGAACGCACAGTGCACTTTAACCTTACCACTAAGCTATTAAGGAACCTTCGTGTCACATATGCGCTGTCACCCTAATCATTTGTCCTACTCTTCGTTTTTGGAAAAAAAAAATTTTGTAAAAAATAATGGATTTAAGACAAGCCCGCTGAGTTTCTCGCCGGATCTTCTCAATTGAGGTCGCTTTCCGAACCGGTTGTAGAGTTAAGAAAAAAAATTTACGACTATTTGTAGGCGCCCTCGTAGGGCTATACAAAATAAACGATTTGACTTTGACTTCCCTGTAAGTTTGTCACTGTATCTCCGTACATATTTACCTCCAATAACCACGGCTTTAAGTTTTCGTCTAGGAGTACATCAATGCCGAACAGCTCGTAGCAGTTGTATCGCGATGTGATGTTGGCCTTCGTCAGCGAGCTGATGCTGGCCTCGCCCGATATGATGGTCTTGATCACTAGGTCCTTCATGGCGTCCCATAGACCGTCGGTGTCCACCTTCTTTTCAGACTTCAGGTATTGTAAAAGGGTTTGTAGTGTCCTGAAATTGAATTAAATAGTTAGAAAATTTGTCAAAACAAGTCCGAACATGATCTCTTGTAAGAACTCATTTGGATTGCGACTCCAAATAATCGTATTTTTTTCTATAGGGCTTTAGGGTAGTGTTTTTTTTTTATTAAGGTTTTGTCTATGAACTGTTCATACGAACTATAAACATGTTTTTTTCAAAATGCGAAACACATTTTGAGATCATCCATAAAAAAAAAACAATTTTCGTATACTAACTCTCAATTAGAGGATTGGTATCTACGAGAAAAATAAATACAACCACACATGGCATATATCAAACTAAAATAAAACCATCGAAACTGGTCCACAAGTGCTGTAGATATATGTTACAACCATTGCACAGCAGACAAAAGCAAAGACGCGAGGAGTTGAAAACCAGCGCATAATCGTTGGTTGCGTAAACGGAGCCGCGGGAAAACGCTAATAATAAGATAAGGTTAGGTTAGTATGTAGTTACCACTTGTGCCCCTCGCACGCGGCGAAGTCCTCGTTGGGCGTGTAGTGTTTGGACAGTCTGTTGATCGAGTAGTTCGTGAGATGCATATACCTGTCGTTCAGAGATGCTATCTCGTCGTTATACTTCACTGTAACAACACATTTTTTTAAATTAGGGTTGTGCTATTGAAATGAAACTACTTAAACGGATTTTATCGCGTTTATTATACGTTTTTTACGTTCCCGACGTTTCGGCTGGTTTATAGCACCCATGGTCATGGGAGGACTAGGGTTGTACTATCTAAGGAAGATTCAATCAATTTGCTTTGGGACACGGTCACAAGGTCACAAGTCAGTTAAATATATACTGGGATCACCCCCAGTGGTATTGTATGGTACCCATAATACAATCGTTGCTTAATTTGGGACCAAACCGTTTGGTTGTTCGTCTGGCGTTATTAATATATACTATACTAGCTGACCCGGCCACGCGTTGCTGTGGCTAACACCAAAAATTTAAAAAGTGGAAATAATTGAATTATACGGTATTTCGTTCACTACAAAATAAATTTAATTAATTTTATAGCGTCAACAACACGTGGTAATTATGCTGTTAAAATGTAGTTTATATGACACGTTCGTAGATTTACCATAGCAGCGCCATCTATTGATTACTTACTCAACCCAGTCGAAAGGTATCGACATCTGTTAGAATCATTTGGAGTTAACAGATAATTGTGACTGTCAAATAATAACAGACAAATAATTAGCAACAAATTAAAATTGCGACTATAATTTGAGATTTAAACTATCCTATCTCTCAAGTTGGATCGAACTGCACATGGTATGCGAATTTTATTATAATCGGTTAAGTGGTTTAGGAGTCCATTGAGGACAAACATTGTGACACGAGATTTATATATATATAGATTATAAAGACCGAATGCTTGTGAGTTTGGATTTAGGGAGATGGAATTTCCGATTTGGTTGTGAAAATTATTTCACTACTAAAAATCAACTACGTTTTACCGAGGTACCGCGGGCGGTGCCGACGGCAAAAGCCAGTATTATAGATTACCTGAAGCAAACCTAGCTAGTCCATCCTTGTACAGGTATATTCGGAGGGGGTGAACTGACGTCACGAGCACGTAGAGGCGGAGATCGAACTTGTTGCCGTTGATGAGATACGGCTTGGAGACGTACCGCTGCACCACCACCGGCCGCTTCTTGGGGATCTGAGTCCATTTCGACACCACTTTGATGCCTGTGCCGCGGGCCGACGCGGGCTGGAAGACAAAGGCAAATGTTATTTCCCATGGATGTGTAGTTTGCAGCTTTGAAGGGTAAGAGCGAGATCGAAAACTACCAAACGCATGTAAAAGAAAGGAACAGATTATTCGGAAAGAGTATACTATGCTTTACATCTGCGCTTCTTTTTGTAAACATCATGTCAAGTCAGAATTTCGATATGTCAATTATAAAATGAAAATGCTCACCGAAAATTCAATTTTCACTATGTTCGAAACGTTATTTTTTTAAATCGATATATCGACATTCCGAGTTTACATTATGATAAAAAATGCGCTAAAGAAGCTTCCTGTATCATCATGTCCAGCCATTTCAGATATTAGCCGGAACATACAGACAGACAGACAAAAATTGTAAAAATGTTGTTTTGGTATTCATGTACGGTGTATACATCCAAATGCACTTAGTAAAAAGCGGTTATTTTAATATTACAAACAGACACTCCAATTTTATTTATTTCTATAGATGTATAGATATCAATGGCAGTACTGATCGCGACAAAGTCTAGGACCATAGTCGGAAGAAAATTCCTGGAGTACCGTTTTATGGTACCATGTGTGATACCTACTTACCGGTTTAATAATCCACCTTTCATCGTTCGCCGCATACTTCTCCCAATCGTGCTTCAACAGCTTCAAGTCGTGCGGTAAGACGTAAGTCTTCGGCATGATACCGAACTCATCC
The DNA here is from genome assembly GCA_905333125.1 of Pheosia tremula. Classification (NCBI taxonomy): domain Eukaryota; kingdom Metazoa; phylum Arthropoda; class Insecta; order Lepidoptera; family Notodontidae; genus Pheosia; species Pheosia tremula. The sequence continues at coordinate 6,235,479 of HG995416.1, read as the reverse complement.
AGCCCATACTTGGAGACCAGCTTCTGAAGGTTCCTCCACAGTCGGTCTTTGCGGCCGATTTGGAAGGTCCCAGGGAAGTGGTTCATCTTCTGACCGTCCTTTATCGCTCTGAACATCAGGGATTTCATGTGCTTGCCCCATATACCTATCCATTCTATCGTCTCTGAAAAATAAAAAAATACTATAAAGTTTGTAGTAGCTCTGCTTTTTGTGCCGAGAGTCTCGGGTTAGAGTCCCGGCAGGTGCAAACTTTGTGTAATGAGATCGAATGTTTTTACCTGAGTCACGGCGTTAAATATGCATTTTAATATGGAACAGTTTTAATCCTATGAGCTGTTTAGGTGAAAACTAAATTAATCACTATTCACACATTGATTTTATAATTAATTATTTTGATTAAATTTTCATAGATATAATGCATTTTGATTTACAGTTCATTAGCGAGCAACCGTCAAATTTGACGACCGGTTTAGCAGTTGGTAGTGACCATGCTTTCTGTACGGAGGAGCACGAATTTTTGAACCAGAGTCACAAATGTTTAATCCCACTAATCCCACTAATATTATAACCCACTAATATTATAAATGTGAAAGTTTGGATGGATGGATGGATGGATGTTTGTTACTCTTTCACGCCAGAACGGCTGAACGGATCTGGATGAAAGTTGGCACAGACATAGATTATAGTCTGGAATAGCACATCGGCTACTTTTTATCCCGGTAAAATGTATATACTTTTTAATCGCGGGTAACACCGCGGGGCGCAGCTAGTATCTATATATACGAGTAATATATACTGGGTTCGCCTCCAGTCTATCGTACGGAACCCATAATATAATATTTGCCTAATTTAGTTGCAGTTGCGGTGTTCGTCTGGCGACATTATTATTAAATACTAGCTGTTACCCGCGACGTCGTCCACGTGGTATTTAACACAACCGTTAGCAATAGCCCGCTCGCGCGTTCTGAGCCCGACCGGCGACCTTTGTGATATTAAGTCGTTGGCGTGGGGTAAGTAGCCTAAGTTACTCCTTGTTACATCAGCTATCTGCCAGTGAAAGTCCCGTCAAAATCCGTCCAGCCATTTCAGAGATTAGCCGGAACAAACAGACAGACAGACAAAATTTTTAAAAAATGTTGTTTTGGTATATGTACCGTGTATACATCCAAATGCACTTAGTAAAAAGCGGTTATTTTAATATTACAAACAGACACTCCAATTGTATTTATTTGTACAGATGTATACATAGAAGATATAGATGTTACTAACCTTCCTGCGGACATTCGGCGGTATCGCATTCGCTCTTCACAAGCCTAAACCCAGAGTTAGTTAGCGTCTTCTTGACTATGATCGGCGTTATCGTGGTGAGCTTCCACTTGAGGTGCTTCTGTATGGGCACCGGGACGCGGAGCGTGGGCCCGTCCTCGTGGCTGATGAACCGGAGGTACGGCGGGACGCGGGGGAAGAGGGACGGCCGGAGGCAGTTGGTGATTGAATCCGGCAGGCACATGGGCGTGTCTGTAACGATATTAACATACAATTATTAAAACAATATATCGATATTATCAATATATCGATGCGATGGAATTACACGAATTAATTCCCCCATCTCCATTCTATCGTCGGTCGACAAGACGCACGGACAAGTCTCATCCGTACACTGTGGACATTTTTTTTTATTTTTTATTACATTATAGGCAAGTATTTGATCTCGATCTCACCTGATGGTAAGTGACGATGAGATCTACGATGGAGCATACTTGCCTAGGTAGGAAGGCGGCAGTAGATAAGAGACGCTACATTCACTAGGCACATGCAGCGTAACTGATCTGACCCGCCATCCATGAATGGCAACACCGAACATCATGCCGGAACACGGCTAGGCCGCTTGGCGACATGGCTTTGTTCAGTGGGTGGTGACTAGCCACGGCCGAAGCCTACCACCAGTAGAGTTGTCACCTGGTTGGCACCACCCAGGCTCACGTGTAGGGTATCTCGAGGGTACTTAATTCTCCTACGGACGAAGGTGACTCGACCCCTTCCTGGTGTACATTCCTTCAGTACGTACTAAGCGTTTTGCTTCTACTTTCATCGTGCAAACTGCCAAGGAATGTAACACGCTACCGGCGTCTTTGTTCCCCGTTGACTTCAATCTGGATGTTTTCAAGTCGAGAGTGAACAGGTACCTTCTAGGCAAGTATGCTCCATCGTAGATCTCATCGTCACTCACCATCAGGTGAGATCGAGACAAATACCTGCCTATAATGTAATAAAAAATCCTCACTAACACAGTGTTTTGGTACATGGTAAATATAAACTACAATATTTTAAAAATACTTTTCTTACCCCCGAATTTATAGACATGCTATAACTTTATCAATCGTCATGTAGCGCACAAGAGATTTGCTTTGCGCATTACATTATAACGACGTTAGATAAAGTTATAGAACGTGTATAAATTCGGGGCTAGTTGTAGGCGAATTGTTTATGCTATGATATTAAATAATGTATGTTACATTTTCGAACTCAAGTTTACTTTAAACCGGGATGCCAGACAAACGAAAGCGATTATTTTAAAATGTACTACAAAATACTTGAATCATAATTAATAAAAAACAATATTTTACATTACGAATAAATTATAGAGCAATGGGCAATTTTAATGGAGTATTCTAAAATCTACAAAACATCGACATATAAGAATGATATTGTCATTACATAATACTAAGCTGAATAAATAAATTAAATTCATATTGTTCTAAACCAGAATTTATTTATGGCTACGAAATCTGCGACAGTGATAAAGCACAGACAATATTATTTGTTTTCAAGTTCTGTCTCAGCCTAACCTTGCCCCATTTTACCCGGGGCCAGCTACATTTTTTTTTATTTGACTTGACTGGAGAAACCTCAACACCTTTTGCATTATTATGCCAGGGGCTACACCAGTGGTTCCCAAACTTATTGTGTCTACTGCACACTTTGAGAATGAATTATTTTTAGCGCCCCCATTTTTTCACCTACTTAAAAACCACTATAACTTCAAATTAAATTAATTATTATAAGCCTCTACACAACGCCCTCATTTTTTTCTAGGTCTCTTACCGCCCCCCTTTAGGCCTGCAGCGCCCACAAGGGAGCGTTATCGCCCACTTTGGGAAAGGCTGGGCTACACGATTCGAATTGTCAAGTGGTATGTTCGCAAGTACTCAAGCTATTTCGCAAATTGATATCAAGTTGACATGCAAACTGTCACGACAATCTGCCATCACGACACCTGTCAAACCTACAAAAAAACTACAAACTGATAACCCCGCGATGTTAACTAAATCGAATTACGGCATAGCGTGCTACGGTTTGCGTTTAACTTAACTATTAACAGGCTAAACGATGTAATATGAGGTATTAGGGTGAATAGAGATTAGCATTAACCTTTGCATGGCAATAGCGTTTTGAAGGGATTTGTTGTGTGCAAAGCTGTCAAAAACATCTGATCCTTGTTCGTTTTCTCTGTAAACAACGTTGAATGGTGCCGTCAAAACAAATGGCTGTTGCTTGTGAAATGAAACGAACTTGAAATACAGTCGCGACCTTTACTTTAGGACCCATCTAAGGTTGATTATCGTAGAGCAACATATACATTGAACGCTACTATTTCGATTGAAGTTATTAGAGGCAACTGCTCTCAGATATGAAGACCTTATTGCATTATAAGTGTCATTGTAAATATTAAGGAAATGGGTCCCATATAAATGTTCGCGACCGTACATACATATAAAAAAAAATACACGTTTTATTATCACATTCTAAACGGTGAAGGCACACATCGACGGGAAACCTGCATGTCTATGTGAACCAACATAGAAAGATGCGTGAAGTCTACTGAACCATCTAGTTGGAGGCAGCAATCGTTCAAATCCCCCTTGCAATGTGGGGAGGCTTATTGCTTAGCAAAGATGCGATAAATCCACTGAACCACCTAGACAGAGGCAGCATAATGTGGACAGCATTCGTTTGAATCTTATTGCTCAGCAATGGAATGTTTCCTTTCAAATGAATAACATAGAGGGCGCATTCGGCGCTAGGGCCCAACACACACACAAAACTCTTTCAAAATCTTACCTCTAGAAGGTACTTTCTTAGGCGTGACAACAGCACCGTTGAGTTTGGTTGATAGTTTCGAGACGAGATTGTGGTCTGAATGTCTGTCCTCTTCTCTCTTGGAGATAACGGGCGGCGGCTTATCTATCCTGTCGATGTCTGGTATCGTCGTGTCGGTGTCCATTTTCCACGTGGTGTCAGTCAGTGTGTCTGGCGATGGTGATCTGCTGAGGCAACTATGGGATGAAAAGGTTTTAGTTCAAATATGTCTAGGGCATACTACAACATGAATCAAAAATTGTGTGCTAACCTTTGAACCTGCGCTTCTTTAGAACAGCTGTAATCATTATTTGAAGTTACAATTTTCTATGTTACGATTTTAGAAAATGTTTTTTTCCCAAAAAAAATAACACATCTATGATTCTTGTGACCAGCTATTTTTCCATTCTGAATTACGCTGTATATATTACGGATCATAAGAAATAACTATAAATTTTTCGGTTAGATTTATGTATGTGTTAATCTACTTTTTAGCTTTGAGATTGCCTGAAGACTCCGCACTTCCATACCTTATTTAGTTATAATATCGCCAGAGGATCACACCAACTATACGGCCCCACACTAAGCAACGCTTGTATTATGGGTACCGTACAATGGACTGGGGGCTAAACCAGCATATAATACTTATATAGATATTAAACATGCATGACTTGGGTAAACACATTCGTGCTCATCACACAAAGATCCCTAGCAGGATTCGAACCCGAGACCCTAATACAATATCTGTCAAAAGTGACAGTTACTATGCGGTTGCTGTTCGTTTATGAATCGATTGTGTTAGCAGACTTGGGGCCCAGTTACTCACTCTTCAGCATCCGATTCAGCGCCCGTACAATCTATCTTCGTGTTGGACTTCATCTTGGCGACCTTGGCCTTGGATTTGACCGGCTTTTTCGCTTTCACCGCTTTCTTAGCGACTGTGATAGACGTCACCGAGCTGACCGGCAGCGCTGGACTCACCGCTGGGCAAGTGGGCGTGGGCGTTTCGTTACGAGGCTGTGTAAAAATAAAGTTTACAGTATGGGTCTAACAAAACTGTAAGTAGTTATTAAAGACGCTCGTTGACGGGCCAGTTTTGCGGCAATTTCTACCTGCTATGATGCGTCAATGCTAAATAATACTACCAGCCCCTTTAATGTCCCACTGTTGGGCATGGACCTCCCCTCAATGCCGTGGGATTAGGCCATAATCCACCACGTTGGCCCAGTGCGAGTTGGCGGACTTCACACGTCTATCGAGGGGTTCTCTAAGACATGCAGGTTTCCTCGCGATGTTTTACTTCGCCGTTTAGCAAGTGATAATCATGGTTGAAAATGAGATTCGCACATGAAATCCAGAAATCGCAGAGGTGTGAGCCGGGGTTGAACCTGCGATCCTCGTTACCGAGGCAAGCGTTCTACCAACTTGGCTATCACTGCTATGAATGCAGACAATAACATTGCAACAAGATAATGTCGCTAGCAATATTGCCGAGCTAGATTTCCAGTAAGATGAAATTGTATAGCCCGTTTAAAGGCCATTCAATGGCAATAGTTCAGCAATGGATGTGGCTTTAAACAAGTTAATGTCTCTAAAAATGACACGCTAAGGGCTTATTTACAGAGATGCGACGCAGTGCACAGAGCGTTGTGCGTCGCAGAGCGCGTCACGCGTAATCTGTTTTTATGGAAAGGCGAGACGCGTGAAGCGTGGTAATACCTGCGGCGTAACACGCGTAAACACTAACATATGACGATGTGTGGTCTCGTTAACGAAGACGAGGCCAGTGCGAACGATAGCGCCTTGCGCGGAGTAAATGGAAACTGACGCGACCGTACCCACCACCCTGGCCTAACATGGCCTCTCTTTACAACGTCGCTTAGAGTACGAGAGAGTTATTTGACTGTCTGTTTGCAGTGAAAGAAAGAATGGTAAAACTCCCCCACTCTCATCCCCCGCCTTCCTGCGACCCGTGTGATATCATCGGTCCACCTTGCGAAGGCCGTCCTACACTACGTCTTGCCTCTCATGATCACCATTATATAAACTTTCTGCTCCAATGGGAATCTGTTCTCAGAGCTATGCGCTACATAGGTCATGTACAAGAAAGTCTCGCATTTATGTTTAATGTATCATTCACCGTTCAATTATCGTTACCAATATAATTTAATGTGACAGTTGTGATTGGTTCAAAATTTATAGCAGTAAATATAGCAGATTTGGATCGGGTCTGATCCAGATTAGCGCAAGTCCGCCTGCCAAGCTATCTCGGATGTCATCATCAAGCCGTTACAGCGTGATAAATGGATTTTAGTACATGGAAATGTGTTTCTGAGTGAGACATAGGACTTATGTTTTACTAGCTTTACACGTGGATTTACCCGTGTGGACTTATGAAACAGAAAAAATCAGAAGCCGCATTCTACATGTATTTTCGGGTAAGTAAATAAATAAGCCTGTCATTCCCAAATACTGAATTCAATTCAAATCCGTTCAACCGTATTTTCTTGAATCTCGGACAAACTTAGAGTCAGAATATTTTTTATTCATGTAAACCATTACGTACCTACAGTACTTATGAATCGTGAAAATAGTTACAAAATGCTAAGCTACAACTTTACCACCCGTTCAGAATGCCGTTCCTGTGGAGAAGAACGGGCAAGAAACTCAATGGCTGCTCTTTTTAAAAATTCCGTTACATTTTTCAGCAGTAAATTGTTATGGTTATGTGAGAGCAACGTGATTAGTAAAGTATGACCCACGAATTAAAGTAATTATTTAACTCTAAAACTGTTCAGTCAAAGATAAACAAGAGCATTCGAGTCTACAGAATTCGTACACATTTTTATGTACAAAGAGACAAGAGGCCGCTTCACTTTGATCTTAAATTTTCCGAACTCTAGGTCGACGTAAATACATCGGTACGAAAATATTTTCTTTCACGACTCACCTGAAAGTAAGTGATAAGTGATGTGACTATTTAAAAATATTACGGTATTTACCGTAAAACCTATAGCTATACATTTGTATAGCTATAGGTATACATTTGTATAGCTATAGGTTTTGTTGCCTGGCACCAATATAAATTCACGACCCTCGAAACAGCCGAGTGTTAATAGTTATAGTGGTCACAGTTTAGGTGTCATTTGAAGTGTCTTACCGCAATCTGACGCATTGCCAACCCCGGTTCATCCAGTTCTTGAGGAAAATGAGTATAATATTCCGTCGAATAGCACACTACAGTTGTCGTAAACGTTGATACCACCATCGTGGAATATTTGAACACGCAATCGAGAAAACTTGTGTGTGTACCGTTCAACTTGTGCCAGAATTATGTGCGAAAATTATTATAACACGAATCGTTTATGCAATATAAATTAGGATATAACAGCCACGGAAATAGGTGCACTGAAATAACAGGAATTTTGATATTTACAAGCGCGAATCTCCAGTACTTTCGCAAAACATTTTGGCAAGCACTACTGGCGATTTCTTTAGCGAACACTTATTGTATTTTCACCGTGGTCTGAACGAGCTGGTCGAAAATAAAACTGCACAAAACATGTCAAGGTTGTAACCTCAAAGGTTAACTTTTAAAATTTGGAACACGGCAACCGTAAGTCCCGACACCGGAGAGACTCTCACTGCACTAAAGCAAGTATCGTTGGATCCAATTGATGCGCCAAAATGTCAGGAGACAGGAGCGCCACGGTGGAAACCGTGATAATGCATCGTATTGACATTTCCTACAGTTTGGCACCCGGCCAGATCTCGTGAACCGGTGCCACAATAAAATTCAAAGTGTACAGAATTAAACAGACAATAAAACATGATTAGATGAGATGTAACCAGCAACTATAAAACGTTTAACACCTACGATTGTTACGCGACAAATATTTGTGAACTGCGCTAATAGTATTATTGAATTATGCGAATTAACCATACATTGCGAATTACGTTTATGGGTTTTGTGACGTCATTAGATTAATTCATGGCGCGCAGCGTAATGTATGATCTGAATTATTTATGTATTAAAAAAAATGTTATTCACGAAACTCGTGTTAAGATATGTTTTGTACTGAAACATTTTACAATGATTGTGAATGATCGAATGGCGCCAGGAAATTGTCAGACAGCCAGACGCATGTCGTTGATTTGACAGAAGAGCCAGGAAGACAGCGTAGTGTACTCAACACCGCATTGCCGTTGGTCTGTTTCTGTTTCCAAGAGGTTTACGAATGCGTCAACAATAAATGGGCATCAACAAAACCATGGAGTTACTAATATAGGTTTTTTTTTTTCAATTTGTAAATTAAATTAATACAAACTCAAATATTATTTTTTATCAAAATTATTAGCTTCGATAAAAGCAAAAGTTTGTGTAAGGGGTCAAGGTATAGTTTGAAAAAAAAATGCAGATTATGCAAAATGCTAATATAAATTAAATTGTCACAGGAACTCTGACCTCTTATCAGATTACTATATAGTTAGTTCAAGGGTAGTCTCTTGTACATATTGAGCGGAGTGTTGTAAAGTAGTGCCTTAAATTTACTTACATACTGACAAAACGTCTTTAAAACTTTTTCAACGATCCCCATTATCAAAAAATAACAACGTATCCTTCTTTAAATGTACGTGATACACTAAACACCGCAACAATATAAGTCAATTCATCACAGACACGTTATGACACACACTCTTGGCCGAATCTTGCATAACGCCGACCAACACGTCACATTCATAAAAACATCGTCACTTACAACGAAAATAACTTTTAGAGAAAAATTCCGCAACTTCCGCGCCGATGGGGATAGAATGTAAACAATAATTGAACGATATTAGCGAGCGCTCGTAAAATAGCCTCACCGCTCTTCGCTACAACTAATAATGATATTTGGGTTTTATTAATTCTTGATTCGATAATAAATTGCGATAACATTAAACGAACGGAATAATGCGACGTTCGAATTTATAGCTATGTTATACTAAGGAGATTTACGAGTTTTTGACGACTAGAGCCCCAGCCTCCAAGGTTATGATATACTTGTCTGCCTAAGTTTTGTTTTGCATTTGAATAGTAGCGTGCGCGAAGCTATTTCGAAACGGTAACCATGAAACATCTCTACCGGCCGACAGAGTCATAAATAACGGACTTGTAAAAAATCTGACTCAGCTGTACCCATTCAAACTTTCATCAGGTTTAAACTGGACATAAGACTTACTGAAAATGTCTAATTAGTCGGTATAGCCTAGTCTCCAAAGGCAAGTGGGAAGGATGGGTTTCAGTCATCATGCACACGATAATATACCTAACGCACCGGTAAATAAAGTTCATCTCTATATTTTTGTTAAGGTCTAAATTATATTAAATATCAGACAGAGCGCGTGAGCAACGGCGGAAAACCACATGTTTGTCACGTTTCCAAGTTATTCCTACACTCGCAAATATATTTCAGCACATCACAATATGATTAACCAACACGCGGTTACTAAAAACGCTACTTATTTTATTTTAAGCCCCAACATTCTGGATAAAAATCCTTAGAACCTAAAACTACTCATTTATTTAAATAAGTCCTTAGTATCTTCTATGACAGGATACAAAATCATTCCTCGATTATGGGTTGCATTTGACTATTTGCTATTTATTTAAGGCCCTATTTTATGTCCCACTGTTAGGCACAGGCCGCCCTCCAATACGAGCGGGATTGGGCCGTAGTCCACCACGCTAGTTGAGTGCGGGTTGGCGGAATTTACACGTCTTTCGAGGGGTTCTGTCAAGACAGTTTGCAGTCTGCAGGTTTTCTCACGATGATTTCCTTCATCATTAAGCAAATCATGATTGAAAATGAGATTCGCACAAGAAATTCAGAAATCTCTGAGTTGCAAGCCGGGGTTTGCTTGTGCAATCCTCGTTACTGAGGCAAGTTTTCTACCAACTTGGCTATCTTTGCTTAAAAAGATATGATTATATGAAAAGCACTCACCAGCTCCAACATGGGCTCCAAGCTGACAGTATTACTATTAATTGCACTGGTTCTCAGCAAATGCATAGCATGTTCCTCCTTCCCGGCGCCAGGGGGGGATTTGCAGTTACACCTCGCATTCTTCGAACTCTGGACTCTTGTGGGACTCTTGGCTGGGCTCTTACAGCTTGGTGTGTTAGCCAACGAAGCAATGGCAGAGCCATAGGAGTACCCTATACCCGAGTTGTCTTTAGCTCTCTTCATGTTGCTGGATAGGTATGAGATACGGCTGGAAAAAAATACAAAATTATTTCTTATCTTAATATCTATGCTTCTTGATAAATTATCCTCAATTTGATTCTTTGTGAGATTGGGCATTTTTTCTTGAGCATATTATTTCAATCTTGGCTATTTCCTAATTCAATTAAAAGAATACAAATGATATAGATTGATATTCCAATCAACAGTACATAATATATAGATAAAAAATGTCCGAATATCATAAGTCTGAATAAGGTTATTAAGGATTTGTTTTTCCAGAACAGGACAATACTTGACAGGTCTGTCAGTATAGAATATAGAAAAGTAACTATTTCCTACGAATAAATTATGTGCGAGGGGCTTAGTATGAGTTTGTAAAGCAACTAATAAGTAATAAAATTTCACATCACTCCCTAAATAATGTGCAGTTGTACGGATAAATTAAAATAGAATTATTCAATCTATGTAAGATTACGTTGAAAACATGTACTAAGGGCCCTGTATCCTTTATATTTAGAATTTAGGGATTTGATAAAATAAGCACAAATTTAAAGCAATTACTGTTATTAAGATAATAAATAATATAATTAAGTACTCACAATCATAGTATGGGAATTGGTGTTTATGTTTTTTTAATTATCAGAACGAGAATTTAGATTGATTGACACACACAATTTTGCTAAGACATTGACGTAACCAACTTGATTTTATCATACATATACTACAATACTTATGTATAAAAATCAACATATACATAACTATAGGGGCCACACAGGTTGTTACGCAAAGATACCTGCTTATGTAGTACTGCTTAAAAAGATTTGAATCATGTAAGCATGTTATAACCTATAACATATACAGTCTGTCTTATTTAACACAAGCTATTATTTACTTAAGGTATATTGTCTGAGTAAATTTATTCTGATCTTGGTACAATATTCTGCTATGCTAAGTGTCAGTAAAATCTGGTTTGTGAATTTTGAGGTCCACAGTTCTGGCTTTTAAAAGTATCCTGGACGTAAACATTGTTTATAAAAAATTGTCTAACAACAATAATTGCCCAAAAGTGTGGATTTGGTATCTGTATCCAGAACCACCTAATTTTTTTTTTTAATACAAGGTCAACTCAATCAATTTGTACTTGTATTATATGTATTGATAATTAATAACAAAAGAGCAATTTTTACTCACCTGTCATAGCCTGGAATCGGAGATGACATAGGAAAGTTTCCATAAAAGTTATCAGATTCACTTGACGCTCTCTGCCTTCTCCGACCCTCTAAGCTTGCTTTAGAATCCTGGCACTTATTTTTAGGCTTCTTGAGTATACCATGAGGAGGTGACTTGGGTAATGGATTGTTAAGTATTGACTTAAGCGGCTGCTTAGCCACATGCACTTCCATAATTTCTGGATCAATTTTTTCAAATAGCTCTTCAACTTTTGGCAAATGGCTATCATTGACTTTTGTATTTGATAATGTTGTTACTAGCAATGGTCTGGTTGGGCTGTTTCTGTAAAATTTCGATCTTCCCGGTTGATAGCTGTGGACAAAAATTGCATATATTGATATACAATTATTTATTTTGTTTGATTACATTACAGAACTGTAGATACTATATGTTAATGGTGAGGTTATATACTAAAGAAATTTACAACCTTACCAAGTTTAGAGTATAGCTTGCAATATACATGGATGTTAGTTGCACTAAATCAGATTATTGATCATAATATTATGTGACGGATAAAAGCTAGTCTAGTATTGATATGCGAACATTGCAAGATATCTGATTTAAACATGCAAGTTACTGCGGGTGTATGCATGCAATTGTCAAATGGAAGTAAACAGTGGCACATGTGTTTCATTGACACAAAATACGAGTTAAAAGCATGCAATCTACTTTAAACTTGCATGCATATGTATTGCTTATAGGTTATGTTTACGAAATGCTCACCCTGGGAATCTGTCCTGTTCGTGCGCCATCAGATAGTCACCGTTCTCCGCGGCTGGTAGCGAGCACTCGCGGTGGAACCTGTCGTAGTGCGCTTCAGTGACGTTGTTCAGGGTGAAGTGGCTCTTGTTGGACTGCGCCTTCAGGTGCCGAATGCCTTCCGCCGAGCGGTTCGTCTCCCGACTAGCATCCTCGTACGGCGAGCGGTCCACGCCTTCGCTGCGGCAGCGGCGCCGCAGTATGCGCGCCGGCTCCCGCCCCGTCCACTTGAGAACAGACCCTAGCGGATCGCACGCGTCGAACCCGGCTTCGTAGCTTGGGCACGCTCGGTAACTATCCATATCCGACCCGCCTAACCGCGACGCATCGTCGAACATCCACATCGATCGCGCACCACCAATTTCACTATTGCACTGCTAATTTTGCAGGTAACCGATGAAACACTAACGTATATCGGCGTCGACGAGGCCAGGGGGCGACAGGTGACAGCGTCGTTCGACGTCCGCGAACAGCGTGCCAGACCTCCCGCCAAAATTGAGAGAAAACTAGGTTCTTTTTATAAATACATGTGAGAACCTTCAACTAGGGAACCTTCTTCGCAGTTAACACACTACATGGTCACACACTGTGCACAGTAAATTTAATAATGGTCGTTTAGTAGAATGTAATGGCGAACGTAATAACTGACGACGGTCACGATATTATTTCTCAGGTTTTTGCAGATTGTTTACTTTATTTATTCCAATATACAGTCACAATACGTCTGCGTTCCAAGATGATCCAGATTTCTTAAATTATAGAACTTGATTTAACTGCATAATCTGAAGAAAGAATAATGAAAAGAAAAAATGAAATGAAAACGCACTCGATATGATTGATCAGTTGAACATTTTATTTCTTTCATTCAGGCATGGCATGTTACACACCACACCACATATTTATTGGCCTATTTCTATTGTCACTATCTCATCACATGCTTTCTTCATGGGAGCGAACGAGAGTACCGATTAGTTCGCTTCATCGCCGCTACTGTATTTTATTTTGTTTGGTTGGTAAATTATGCGTTTTCATTGAGTAATTTCGTTTTATCGTAAGCACATCGTAAGCTCCGATTGGTTGAGCTTGTGGGATCGATCGTGGAGTTGTTGATAAATGCCGATTCAATAAATCGGAAATAAAGCCATTTATCGAAGTCGATTGATCAAGTATCCGATTCGATTGTGTACTATTTTAAAGGATGAATAAATTATTATTCGAATACAAAGTAGATACTTAGATTAGAGAGAGCCTACATTGGTCACGCTTGTAGAGTTCTTAGAACGATACAATCAGATGAATGCAGTTTTATTTATCGAATAATAATATTTATTATCATAGTCATCTATATAATTCTCGATCGAAATACACAATATTATGATATGACGACACACGGAAATATTCCGTCACATAGGCCTTTTGGTATATTCTCCCTTTTCCATTTAGTTAGTTACTTGTTTCCTAGATTAGCTATTCATATGCTCTCGATATTGCAAAAAGGACGTTATTTTTTTTACCAGAGTACAGCGAGCACAACGGCACATAACTTCAGGCGTGACCTACGTGGGGTTGAGACCAAACACAGATCATTGAGATCCTTTGTTTCGCAACTTACCAGATTCTCATGAATTCGACATTTTGTAGATTACAACAAGCAAGGTTCTAAAAATCTGTGTTTATAATAAACTGAAAATAAAAAAATTACATCCAAATTTCTCCGAAATTAATAATGTGGCAAGCAGCGAAGAGGGTTGAGACCAACAGGTACAAAAATAAAACACATTGAATAGAGAATCAGTATTCTTTTTTACACAGCGTTAAACCTAAACCTTACAGCTGACGCCATTATACTTAAATATAATACGAATCTGACTCTTTCACTAAGCTATATTAATTTTAATAAAAAGTTCTATCTGTGAGATAATATTATATAATTTTTCCAATTTATTAAATCAATACTACTATTATTATAAAACAAAAGTGCGTTTGCCACTAAAAAAACCATGGAATTTTATAACTTACACCTAAACTATTACTTACTAGGTAATATTCAATTATTACGTGTGTGTAATAGAATTCTTTTTCATTCCTGGCACGGAGGAAATTTAACATTTGATTGCCACTTACGATCACACATTGTTGAACAAAATAGTAGTGATCCGGGTCGTCCGCTTGGCGTATTTACAATTCAATAAAAACATATTCCAAATTAGGTACCCATTATTATGTTGAACTTCATAGTAAAAACTTGGACAATGATAAATAATAAATGAACTTTCAAGATACAACTTGTACATTATCTGTACAACACAAAACGGTCCCGCACAGGAAACTTACCGCTAAAAACATTGCAACGCCATAAAAAAGTAATCTAATATAAACTATTTACTTTAAAATTAATTTTCGATCGTCCATTACGCAGACTGATATACAAAGTAGAAAAAATATACATTGTCACCGCGTCCACAACAACTGGTTGTGTGATTTAGTCGAGGCATGCCATGTATTTGAACGAGTCAACGCACGCGTCACGCTCAGCTAATAAAAGGCTGGAAGGACCGGGCCTGCAATTTGCTTGGTATCGATTGCATGGGGTTCAAAGCCGTTCATAGACTGCCACGAGAAATCTGGAACAAACATACGAATATCCTCGTTTAATTATTACCACCGAGTGAATCCTTTTTAGAGCCTAAGCCACAGAGAACATTCAACATTCCACATTCCTTGAAGTATATGAGTTGGGAACTTGTATGTATAGTTCCTTACATATTACAACCAGAACAATTTCTAGACAAGAATGCATTTCCAAAATGCAAATATGAATTAACGAAGTCCGGGAATTTTATCCTTAGTGTTCAAGCGATGGGTTAAATTCTCGTGCCAGCACAGCAGAAACATACCAAAGTCGACAATCTTACGTGAGTATGTACCTAGACCCGGCAACCCGATGTAATGCTATTAGATACATTCAGATCCATAGGAGTGTTGCCCTCACCTTAGCTGGTGAGTAGCGCGATATTGATCTCCTTGACCATCTTGACGCGGTGCAGCATCTTGGCGAGCGCCTGGCGGCTGAGCGCCTGCGTGGAGTACCACACGGGCGAGTCCGGCACGCACGAGCGCTCCGGCTGCAGGTAGAACACGTCGTTGCGCGTGCGCACAGACTCCGGGCTGTAACAATCATCGTTTTTTATAACCAACCAAAAAAAAGGAGGAGCTTCTCAATTCGACACGTGTATACTATATATGTTGTGTTTAATGTACTGGTTCAACACCCAGCACATAAGAGAAGAGGGGAAATCATTGAAAAGTAAAAAAGTGTTTAAGCAGATTGAATCCTTGTCCTGTGAGTCAATCTTAATATATACCGCGTGTAACAAAAATACGAAATAATATTTCAAGAGGTGTAAGTACTAATGACACTGAACAACGTTTGTTCTAGCACATAGGTCGAAAAGTGATTAGGACTCGAGATAATGAGGTCTAAACTTTTGCCAAAAAAATTTTAAGTGCAACCCTACAATCAGTGTCTAGTCTTTCCAATTAAGACCAACGATTTCACAGACGTGACAAAATAGGATATGTTTCTTGCCTACGACACAAAAGGTTAACAATAAACATTACGCAAGTTACTGATATCTTTGATTTTAATTCAGCATTAAAATACCATTTATGTTACTCATTATTCTTCTAATTTTCATATCAGTTCCTATTTTACTAGGTATTTAGTACTCACCTGCTGCTTAAAAACTAATTATAACTAATATTTGTTAGTTAATAAAATGTTATAATTTCGATAAAACATTTACATAATTAATTTAAATGTTAAATTGGTATTTTTTGTATCAAGTCTGTTACCTTTACAGATCTGAGACAACATTTTACCAATTCATCATTCTACCAATAACTAGTCTTTGATACGACAGCGTAGTCCACGTGGACTTACGGTCAAAGTTCAATGAAATCCTTTGCGCTGGCGTCGCCGCTCCAATGATAAAGTCGCGCCAAATGTTCAATTACTCTCATTGGCTGGGAGCGACAAACATCGGCATGTACAAAGAAATGTCGGCACATGTCAAACAAAATAAGTAACGCCCTTTTCACACCGCTATTTTTATTCTTTGAATTGATTGGTTCCGTCGATTATTATTTTTTATTAATTAATTAATGAAATATTTTTTTTCTGGTACCATTTAACGTTAAAGTAGTTATTTTGTGTCTTAAATTTTGTTTAAGCACTTAATTAATATTTCATTTTCTATTTTGCTTCGCTCCATCGCTTATGTACGTGTATTTATTTGAAAGGGTTTTTTAATTGTTTTATGGGAACCCAACAATTCGGAAATGTCGGCATTTCCACATTTTGTTTGATTCCGCTTTCAAGTCGTCCAGTTAGTCGGAGTCTTTTAAGGTGTAAGCGCGTAAATTGAAGAAGCAGTGCCTCATTTTAACTATCAAATAGTGAATACTACGAAATGATGTTGTGTTTGGGTGAAGCACGGGGAAGTATTCTCGAGGCGGTGAATATTTACCGCCATCAGTACAGTGATGGAAGGCCGCCTGCTGAACAGCGCCGGCTTCCATCATACACGTGCTTCCGCAATCTTTGCCTGCGGGTGCATAGGACCGGTTCCTTTCGCGGGACCCGTGGTGGCGTGGAGTCGGGCGCTGGCCGCCCCAATCTGCGCGCTGGGGCCGAGATTGAGACGCCGATTCTCCAGCATTTTTTGTTAACAAGAGGACGAACACTCGCCGTGCCGCTGCTGTGTTGAACGTCAATCACATGGTGGTGTGGCTTACTCTCCGTGACGACGGACAATACCCTTACCACTTCTAGCGGATACAAAAGCTCACGCCAGCGGATTATGTGCCGAGGATGACGTTCTTTCAGTCGTACAGGGAGCGCGTATCTACTGATTCGCGTTTCACCGAGCGGATCCTGTGGACCGACGAAGCGAGCTTCACCAGCCACCACATACGAACCCACACGCCGCCACTGAAAACAACTACCAGCATCAGTGGAAGATTAATGCCTGGGCTGGTATTCTAGGCTGTCTGGTTGGACTGGTAATCCTACCCCATAGTCTCGACTCCACGAACTACTTGGACCATCTGACGGGGTACGTGGAAGACGCAATATTGGAGTTGCCATTGTCGGAGTACTTGGCCATGACTTTCCAGCACGACGGAGCGCCAGCGCATTACACACGCGTCGTCCGGCAGTATTTAAACGCCCGGTACCCTGAGTGGATTGGCCGAGGTGGGCCAGTGCCGTGGCCTCCCAGGTCCCCGGACTTAACTCCACTGGACTTTTTTCTCTGGGGTCACATAAAGAGCACAGTGTACGCTGAAAAGTGCACCACGCGTGAAGAGATGGAGGACGGAATACGTTCCGCATTCAGCTCTGTAACCCCACAGATGCTACAGAACGTCCGGGCGTCAACTTTGCGCAGGATGATGCCCTGTATCGAAAAAGAAGGGGCCCACTTTGAACCATACTTATAGCATGCGTAATAGTGATGGATGCGATAGACACCTACGTAGTCTCAAGAATGTGTGCTGTGCTATGCTGTGTGATAATAATAAACACCTAATTTGTTTTTTGTGTGAATACCATCATACGTGTAAAATGCGAATCTGGTAGGTACAAAGGTTGTCTACATATTAAGTTTTTTGTTATTGTTATGGTTACCATAATTACATACGAAATTAGGAATATGTCGCTAGTGAATTTGGTTCACTAGCTTGTATGGTAGATACCTACTTACCGATATCGTTTTGTTTGTGATTAAAATCGTTAAAACGCTGTAGACGTGCCCAGTAGGAGCTAATCTTTTTGTGTGTATACCTACTTACCTACTCGTAGGCAGATATCAGGATTGTTATTGTTGTTAAATTAAATTAAATAAAACTGTAAGTAATGAGTCGCTAAGCTTTCGAAAATCGTGTTATGATAATATTGTTATTAACTTGTTGAATTTGTTTGATTACTGTGTCTGACTATGTTTTGATTTCTGAAGTAGATTGGGTTACCTGTACCTAATAAAACTTTAATGATTGCATTTAGTACTTTTATTTATGTTATCACGACCCTGCTTAGGTAGGTCGCGGGAATCAGCTAAAATCAAAAAGCACAAGACTGGGCGTAGTGGAGGTCTATGGGGAAGAGGCCTATGCCCAGTTGGACGTCATTCAGCTGACATGATGATGATGATGATGATTTAGTTATTAGATAGGATAGGTACCTATGTTAAATATGCGAATGGAAATCATGTAGAAATTTCACGGTGGGTACAGACGGTGATAGCGAGGCGCGCGGGCGGCTGCGCGGCCGCGGCGCGGGCAGTGTCGCGGCGGCAGCGGGGAGTGTAGCGGCATAGAGGCGGGGGCGGCGGTGTTCATTCATACGCAGGGTTGCCGAAAAATGTTAGACAAATGGTTTTTTTTAAGTTTATATGGAAATATTTTTTCAAGATTTCGACTTATGTTCCCTGGGGAAAGTTCTTCGCTTTTATGGGTACATTCATACCCAGAAATATTATTTCGTATTTTTGTTACACCCTGTATAAATCTCGTGTCACAATGTTTGTCCTCAATGGACTCCTAAACCACTTAACCGATTATAATAAAATTAGCACACCATGTGCAGTTCGATCTAACTTGAGAGATAGGATAGTTTAAATCTCAAATTATAGTCGCAATTTTAATTTATTGCTAATTATTTGTCTGTTATTATTTGACAGTCACAATTATCTGTTAACTCCAAATGATTCTAACAGATGTCGATACCTTTCGACTGGGTTGAGTAAGTAATCAATAGATGGCGCTGCTATGGTAAATCTACGAACGTGTCATATAAGCTACATTTTAACAGCATAATTACCACGTGTTGTTGACGCTATAAAATTAATTAAATTTATTTTGTAGTGAACGAAATACCGTATAATTCAATTATTTCCACTTTTTAAATTTTTGGTGTTAGCATAGCCGGCCACGTGTTACTTAGACTGAAGTGTAAATTGAATTCATATTAGACGTCTGGTGATGATGATGACACCTGAGGAGGACGGCGCGGCGAGGGCGCAGGGGGAGCGAACGTCTGCTCCCCCATAAGGGGGCGAGGCAAAAGAGGGGGGGGGGGGTACCGGTGCGTTCCGTTTGGAGATCCCGGAGTCCCTTCAACATGTGTCGAAGGCGGCCACCGGGAGGGTTTTAGTGCGTAAGAATCCCACATAACCCGGCCCTCTCCCACACAGAGGCCGAGTATCTTTCGAAGATTTTGAGGCGGTACGAAGATCGCCGGGACAGCTAGTCAAATTATAAAATTTATCACATTGAACTTAAGTTCGTCACAGTAATTTGTTGTAAGACTTTTTTCAAATGTTCTATGAGAATCAAAAAATATACTATTTTCAACTGGGATAAAAAAATATAGCTCATATTCTTATCACTATGACAAGTAGTGCCAAGTTGAATTTATTTCTATACGTACTAAGACATTTCTTAAGTGCGTTGGTAATGTGATTGTTTGCTTACCATTTAGATATATAAAATTCATATAACTTAACAGGACACCGTAATGGATTCTCTTCGTTTTCTTGTTGTTCATAGACTTTCTTTTTCCTTGAATTTGCTTCTGCAAAAAAAAACCATCATATATTCAGTAAGCTAGAAAGTCTCAATAGGGTGTTGGACTACTATTGAATTTAGTAATTATTTATAATTTGTTAACATATTTTGTAGTTATTTATTCAGAACATATCAATATTTGACCAATTTTATCTCCATCATTTGCAACAGTGGAACGAATCGAACCCGAAACCACGCGGCCTATCTATGCTCAGACCACTGTGTGTTTCATTAACATTAGCATGGGCAACAAAAATGTGGTAAAGGTCACTCACCTAACGCGGATTGTGGCGGATAGAACCTGAGTAAAACATTCCTAGAGCCAGGTATCTTGGCCTGACCCGGCTGGTTGGGATTCCGCTTCCAATGCTTCATTATGTGCGAGAAGGATAGCTGCATATGCTCGTCTACCGTCTGGAATGAGAAAATAAGATTTGCAAATCATTATCAACCGCCAAGTTGTTCTATCGCATGCTAAGCAGTCATTGGATTAAAATTATGATCGGCTCATGTCCAAGTGTCATATTCTAACGGCCATACAGCAAAGCCACATAAAGTTAAGTTCCATCTGGATGACTCTGGGCGAATGCACCACCAATCGATTGGCTATTACTGTCACTACAGTACCGCCTGGCACAATAATTGCGTAAATATCTCAAACGGGCGGAGTAGCGACCTAGCGACCGATTTGATACCAACTGAAACCCAAAACTCAACTTAGTAAATGATAATCATGTTTGACAATGAGATTCGCACATGAAATCAAAAGCATCCGGTGATGCGAGGCTTAAATCTGGGATAATTGTTGCCAAGCTACCTCTGAGTACTTAATTGGTGATGTTTTTGTACTTACTTTTAGGTTATTAATGTACTTACCACTAAATTAAAATGCTTCGTGTTAAAGAACATGAGTGTGGACAACAGCACGTGCGGCGAATGCGCGCCCAGCTGCTTGCTCTCCCACAGATGCTCCTCCTCCACTCGCGTTACTATGTACTCTGTAAGCGTTTGATCATACTATAAAATCCTATCTTGAAACTTAATTTTATTATACAAATGGGGGAAGAGGAACCCACCACTGAACCTCGGCTTATCAACTTTTCCAATTATAAACCAAACAAGTTGATCGATAATTGAAGAAGCCAGCAACACCGAACTCCTCTAAGATGTTAGTCGAGAAACTGTCTGTCACGAGTGTCGGGACCCCAATTAATATGCAATACTCCGTGAAACATAATATATTTTATTAATAATAATAGTCCTTCTGACCGAATTTCGGTCACCATGTCGAATCTCAACGGAAACTAGCTCACTACGCAAGTGATATCATAGTACACGAGTGTATGCGCAAGCACAGGTGCACTCTCTCTTAATGTTTGAGATTTTCCGAATGCGTTCGAATAACACATTATCACGATTTATGTAGCTATCGGGTCTGAGCGCACTCGTACCGTGAGATCACAGCTTGAACTCCTTTATAGATCAATAGCTTGCTAATTGCTGTGCAATATAATAATAATATTAATACGAGATAATATAATACTCACGTGAATCATTATATAACACTGAAAACTTCCTGGCAACTTCGTCTAAACAATCCGTGAACTTTTCATAATATGGATCCGTGAATATGTTGTCTATCCTACCGTTTTCGAACAAATATTGTTGAATACCTGTAAATATATATCGCATTAGGCTACATAATTATTATGAACATCAGTGATGAGCATAAATATGATCTATCCTCATCTTACTCGGGAATCGAATACCATTAAAAAAACATAACGTAGTTTAAAAAGAAAATGCTATCACACTGTCAGTAATACGTAGTTAGTATACTGCATAATTTATTTAGTACAGCAAAAATCACACGGCTTCAAAAGACGTACAGGTTATCATGATGATTGCCATCACCATACAATAACTGATAATGATCATGAAACACAGAATCGCGTTGATTCTGACCCAATGGAAATTAGCCATTAGAAAAAAAAAACTAAATAAAAAAGCAAGTTTGGGAATCTATACATCTTGTTTGCAAAACAAGTGTCAGACAAATTACCCAAGATTTACTATAATTTCATATCATTGTAAATGCGTGTTCAACTCACCTAAAACCAAATAATAAATAGTGTCCGGTGCATATTCGCTGCCGTTAGGCTTCCGCACCTCTTTAACGAACAAACACAGCGAGTAGTTGAGTTCGTCCGCAGTTAACTGTAGTATCTCCGACTTGAACGGTTTCCGTCGAATGGAGCTCTTCTCGATCTCCGCGTTTTTAGTCATCACCCATTGCTTCCATGCGTTCACGCCGAATGTGTACTGCAACGAAAGTTCATAGTTTTTGAAGAAAAACACCATGTACAGACCATTAAAATTGGCTTTTGTCCGAGCCACCAGGGATATTTCTCTACTTTAGTGTGCATAAATTAAATTCCTGTGGCATTTTTAGGACGAAAATGTGTAGTCTTTAATACCATTATTAATAAAATAATAAAAACATAATTTAAATTTTCCTATCGCTTTACAATGCACTTTTAGAATAATAGTATTTTTAGTACTATGGTAAATAGACAACAACTCTGTTAAATGTTATCCAGTCTAATCATCGACACCGACATCGATACAATTTAATCGATTGAAAACTATCGAGTAATTTGTATCGATTGGTGTCGATTCGTGGCAGTGCAATGATGCAGGTGTTATGATACCTTGAGGCACATGTTGGCGTCGGGCTTCTCGGCGGGCTCCCGCGGCGGGTCGGGCTGCGGCGGCGGCGGCGGCTCGGCGCGGCGGCGGCGCGAGGCGCGCGCGGGGCGGGCGGCGGCCGCGGCGGCCAGCGCGGGGGCGGCGGCGAGCGCGGGGGCGGGCGCGGCCGCGGGGGCGGCGCCGCGCTTGCGCGGGGCGGTGGACGCGCGCAGCGCCGCCACCGCGCGCTGCTGCTCCAGCACCATCATGTGGTGGTGGTGCATGCTCTCGCCCTCCAGACCTGACACACATTATACCCTCACTCGCGCGCTCACGTGATATGGCTTTAGCGCGAGAACAAACGAGCGCGCGCGCAAGGCTGACACTCCATTGAGACGGAGCAGAACGTAGCAGAGTTGAGCGAAGCAGATTTTTCCGCATTCAAATTGCACTGAAGAAAAAAAGGAACAGAGAAAAATAAAATCACCATATTGGTTAATTTTCAGTGCTCTGCATCCATGGTGATCAGCCTAAAGATATACAAGTACGCAAAAGAGCGCCGACCACGCATGCTACTACGCTCCGAACGCCTTTATCAAAGGGAAGGCGATCTTTTTTAAATAAAATTGTAGGCAGGAAACCAGCTGTCACATACTCTAGGACTTACACAGATGATAGCGCGTACTTAGCCATTACTATGACGCTCATCACTTTGTGAACAAAAAACCAAGAGCAATGATTAAAACGTTTTCAACTTTAGGAGTAGCTTTTCGACAACATTATTTTATTTTCCTACTTGCTTGGAAATGTTTATTATTACAATAAACAACGCGGCAATCAGCTCTTTTTCCGTTCGCACCGTAATAACATGCCAGCAAATTTCTATACAGTAATCGAAATTGAAAATATTACAGTAATGTAGTATATAACATACGGTGGAGGACCGTGTTTTGTGGAAATCAATTGGGTGAGGCCTATGTCCAGCAGTGGACGTCTTTCAACTGATAGTATTAGCAGTAGTATATTATTTCTTTCTTTCTTTGTGACGAATTCACACTCACCAGGCATCCCAGGATGTGAACTTGGCGTAATAGTGTTGGCAGTCATTGCTGACTCCAGGTCCACGGGCTGGTCCTCGTATTCTGTGGCCATCTTGAGCGCCATTTGGAGCATGTCCTCGCCGAACGCGTTGTTGCCGTCCATGCCCGCTACAGGACTGAAGGTCTCCTCTGGAAATACTTGGAGTTTAGTAACTGTGGTTTCGAGTTTATTTTCGTATAAGCGGATTGCGGAAATGACGATTTCATATTGATTGCTTATATTTACGTGAATACTACACATTGAAATATATAACTTATATTAAGGATATTATCGCGTCTATTTGATGTTTTTATGACCCCACGTTTCGGCTGCTTTACAGCAACCATGGTCACGAGAGGACTAAGGTGGTCGACGTCCTATCTTGAACTGCGGTACCTTCATATTTAGTTGTTGCTTGCGGTCCGATCTACGCAGAAAGTGCTCAGTGTCTTGTCTTTCAAGACCTCAAGCCATAATATCCTTAAAATTAGTTTAATTTCAATAATATGTTCGTAATTTGCCATGCTGTGGATGTTACTGGGATAACCCCTACTCCTACTTTTAAATCATGTTTCTTTGTGGGCACGAAATAGAAATATAGTTTTTTTTAAAGTGCACTCTCTTATTTTTGTAGCCTAGTCTTCGAAAATAAAAATGATTCTATAATATTCTAGTGATAGTGATGACTTACCGTTCTCCTCTTCCGTATCAGAATCACTTTGATCCTTCTTTTTATCACCGGCGACCATCTCGGCCATCATCAGCAGCTCGGCTTCGAACGGGTCCGTCGGCATCTTATCGTGAATCTTATTGATCTCCTTCATTATCCCCTTCGCCGAGTTCCGTGTCGTCGGTATAAATACCGGTGTGGGAATCGGTATCGGGATTGGAACCGGTATGGGGAACGGTAATGACCACATCGCGCACGGTACGGGTACGTATATTGGTACCGGGACTGGTATCAGGACCCTGCGCTCTAAGCTTGGGTCGGTTTGACACTCTTTAGTGCACGGGTGCGGCCGGCATGAGATCCCTTTGGATACCATCATGGGTTTAGCCATGGTGCCTTTGTTTGCGATCTCTTGGGGTGGTAATGTTTTGACTATGACGTGGTTGAAGATCTTCGGGGGTGGCGGAGGGGGTGGTGTGGGTGGTTTTGGGGGCGGAGGGGGTGTTTTGGGCGCTTGGGGCGGTTCTATTTCGGGGACGGGTTGGGCGTGGCGTTTGGATTTCTGCCGTGTTGGCATGGCAGGCATGAGTGGCGGAGGACTGGCCAAGGATTGCACGCTCGCGATCACTGGCATGCCGGACCGTTGTTGGCTCTTCGCTGGCATTGCTGTGGAGTGAAACACTTTCGGTAACTATACACTTAACTTTGAAATTGCTAAGCAAACAGCCAGGTTTATGTGTATACCTTTGTATAGCTACTTTTCGTTTACGAAAAAAATTTTTGAATCGATAGAATTTTCGTTTGGAAAACAAAAGTCGCACTACCAAACCCCAGTTTTCACTTTTGGTTAAAGAAAACATCGCGATGAAACCGGCATGGTTGTTAATCTAGGTCCAACCTATCTAGTCCTCAAATGTCGTGCGAAGTCTGTACTAGGCCAGGCCTAGCGCACTTCTGTAAGTACATCGGCGGCCCTTTCAGTGCGTTAAAGATAAGAGTTACGCGATAGAAAGAGAGTTGCCTTGTATGTGAATACAGTTCAAGGGACGCAGCGCTGTGCGAGCCGAATTTGGCACTGTATTGCGTCGTAGCAAGAGTCGCAATCTATTAAAATGTTGGCGTAGTAATCTCCTGGTACCAGTATTATTAAGTATTAGTTCCCGGGCTTATGTGGTGGACTAAGATATAAATCTATCTTTGCATTGACGGTTGGCCCTAGCAGTGGGACATTAAAGTGCTGATGGACATTATTATTCAAAGGCTCACCATTGTTTTTCGAGGCTGGGTAGGTCCGGCGCGGCGCCCCCGTGGGGACTGCGGTCGGCTGGTCGATGGACTCGCCCGGCTGCAGCGGGGGCGTGTGCTTCGAGTACTGACCCTGGGTCCGCAACACATCAGGTAATGGAGTGACCATGGTGATTAGGTAGTGTAGGATATTTGTTATATAGGTACAATGAAACATAGCGTACAGCAGTTAGGGATAATGTAGCATCCTATTAGTGAAAGAATTTTCCGAATCAGAGATTGCCCCCTAAGTCCAAACTCACATAATCTCTTAAACCTCTTAACGAATTTACTGTAATATTGGTATAGATTGGGAGTACTTTTTAAAATATATATTTACATTATTCTTAAGACACTGGCTATTAAACTTTGGTAAACTGATTTCTTATATTTATCGGTGTTCTTTTGCGAGGATCTGTGGCTTATCAAATCTGATATAATGGCGGGTGCGATCTTGTACATGTCCACAGATTGCAGACTTCGACGGAGCGCCGCTGTTTCGCGTATAAACGTATAATGAACGCGATAAAATCCGTAAGATTAGTTTTAATTCAATTTGGTAAACTGTAAAAGAATATAATTGATAAAACTAGGCGATACTTGGCGGAAATCCATTGTTAACCTATGGGGAAAGAGGACCCACCACTGACCCTCGGATTGTCAACTTCTTCGATTATAAACCAAACAAGTTTGATCGATAATAAAAGAAGCCAACAACACCCGAACTCCTCTAAGATGTCAATCGAGAAACTATCTATCACGAGTGACGGGACCTCAAATAAAATGCAATTCTCCGCGACAATAAGCGAATCTATAAAGTATTCGACACGTGTTTCGCCTCTAAACGAGGCATCCTCAGGACCGCTGGGCTACGAATGAGGCTCAAAAGAATGTTTTGAGAAGGGTATGGAGAATGCTTACCTGGAATGTCATCACGCACTGGTATGTGCAGAAGTTGCGCACCGTGGCGTCCGACATCGTCAGATGGTATTGCGCGAGTGATGTCCGCTTGCACATATCACATTTCGTTCTGAAAATTGTTTTTAAATTACATAAATTTTAGAATAATAACAAAACAGTGTAGCTAGTATATATAATTAAATATGTATTCAGAAAGGGATGAAAACCGCTATTATAAGTATTAAAACCACGTACAAACGTTTTTGGAAATAAATTGGTTTGTCTAACCATATTATGATAAATTAAAGAATATCAAAATGCTAAGTGCATCTACAAAGTTTTAAAAAATTTCAAATACACCCAAATTTATAGACGTTGTATAACGTCATATAAGTAAGCAAAACTCTTGTGCAAAGTTATAAAACGTCTACAAATTTGGGGGTTATAGTCAAACTAATATACTAACCTCCTACAAGACACAGCATTAACAGACACTTGATATAGATTCAAGCAATTGAGTGAGCACATCATTATCGGCTGTCCGTTCGGCTGCACCCTCCTGATCATATCGAAGTTGTATTTCTTCACTTTGCACCAGTTGCATGGAACGATGTGCCTCGAGTTGCTTATATACACGTTCATGCAAGACTTGGAACAGAAACAGTGCGGGCTGGAGCCGTCGTAGATGGTGAAAAACTTGGATTGCTTGCGTTCAAAGTACTTCTTGCACCAGCGGCATTGATCTGACGGGTAAATTATTAGCTTAGACTAGAGCTTTATCAATACCGTTAAACTTAGATGAGGTACAACAAAAATGATGTGAATGTAAGAGAAGGACCCACTAGTCACCCTTGGGTTGACAACCTCTCTGATTATATGTGCCTGTTTTACAATGTGCTATACAAAACTCAATTTACAGAATTTATATGGGACTTGTGAGGCCTACACAGGAACTCCTAATGTAATGTCCTATGTAACATCATCATGGTTATTTATGAATTCTATGATGTGAGTGGGATGGAACACATTTATGGTTGTGGTTAAAGAATGTGGTTGAGCTGCTGGCTCTGAACCAAATAAGTTAATGGGTAATACAAAACCAAGCTACCGCTAGTCTTATTCGAGAGACTGTCTACCCCTATGAGAGTTCCACTTCTTAATGATGCATACTCAGGATGGACTGCAAAATATAATGGCTCGCTAGACAGTCTTAATTACTTGTCAAGAAAAATCCGTTTAATACAAATTAGATGTAAAAATGAGCCAGGCAATATTGTCACATTTTGTCAATGTAGACTCAAAATGTGTGTGATAATATTAGTATTCCATGAAAATATGTTCTTACCTGGAAATACATTATTGACGAACTTGTAGGCGGCAAAGCATGGATCCGAGCATAATCTCTGCATCACATTGTCACTGATTTCAACCTCAATGGACGTTGCCTTTTCTAAGGAGCACACCGCACACTTCGCCCACACCGGCTGCGGGATCGGATTCTTGCTCATCTGATCAAACTTCTCCATGCACACTTGAGAGCAAAAGTCTTTAAATTGTCCTTTGTCACCCACTGGAGCCAGGAACCCTTGATGTCCGACTGATATATCCCTCTGACAATAACAACATATCTTCAGGCCCTTCTTGAACTCCTCCAAGCATCCTGAATTGCAAAATTGACGGATATCGTAGCCAAATCGTACGCAGTATTTGCCTAAACTCGTGTGTAGCACAGGATTTTTGCAATTAGCGCATTTGGATCCAATTTTGTTTTGGTACCTTCCCAAGCAGACTTCGTCGCAGAAATCCATGGTTTCCCACGTGAGGATCTTCGATTCGACGTTCAATAACATAGTACATTGAAAACATCTTCTGATAAACGTTCTCTCGCGTTCTTCCCTCGCTGCTTGCACCATGGCGGGCGTCTTCGCCTGTATTTTATAAGCCTCATCTAAATACTTGTCGGTTGCGTTGCTGATGACTTTCAATTTCAGCAATGGCGGATTCTGGGGCTGCTGTTTTCTCGGCGTTCTCATCTTTTTAATGTGATACCTACCATTTTCTTTACTGTTCAATGCTTTCACACAAGTGGTGGTGCATATCATGTGTGTGTCACCGTACCTGATTGCTTTTAGACCGCATTTCTTCTTCTCGTTACATACGAAACACTCGACCTCTTTGCCCGGCGTGATCTCCTCAACAACGATCCGCCGTCGCTTAAACACGTATTTGTCTGATTCGTCGGCCATCATGCTGTTCAAGCATGTCATGGAGCAGTAGTTGGTGTCATCGCCATCGTAGTTGTAGTAGAAGTAGCACATTTTGCGTTCCTCGCATTCGGAGCACGTCATTACTTTGGGTACAATTTCCTCGATCAAGTATTTCTTGTGTGTGACGGTGTACTGTCCGGGGTGTTCGGCTTGGTACGCTTTCACGCAGGTCTCGGTGCATAGGTAGCATGTCTCATTGTCTTTGTTGCAGAATCGGAACGTGCACGAGTGGTCGGCGGTGCACTGCGCACACGTGCTATCGAACGGGCTTATCTCTTGTATCACGTTGGGGACGATGTTCTCGTCTATTTCAATTGTGTCGTCGTGTTCGGTTTCGTTTTCTTTGTCTGGGGAATGTGAAAAATCGTTGTCACACTAATTCATAGAGGTTATTTTCCATTTACAAACATTGTAAGCCTAATATTACTTGTAGATACTTTTTTTTTTGTAATATCTTAAAAATGCATTGCATAATGGACAACGCAGCCATGGGAAACGTATTTTTTTTATTGGGAGATCTAAGATCACAATAAGTATGAGGGATTTTATTTAAGTTTTCTAGAGCACTCACAGGTTGTAAGTTGTGCGAATATTCACCCTCGCCACTGATAAGTACTCACCCCCATCCCCGGCGCCATTCTCCTGCGACGCGTCCTCGGTCGCGGTCTCCGTCTCGGCGTGACTCTCGGCCGGCTCGCTGCTCAGCTGCTCCTCCGGTTTCTGCAGGTCCACCTCCATAGCCTCGTTCTCTTCCTTGGGTACCGCTTCCGCCGCAGAAGCTAGCAGCAAACGGCGATTTTATAATCACTTGACTAATACACTAACCCCCAAATTTATAGACGTTT
This sequence comes from Pheosia tremula, assembly GCA_905333125.1. NCBI lineage: Eukaryota > Metazoa > Arthropoda > Insecta > Lepidoptera > Notodontidae > Pheosia > Pheosia tremula. The sequence goes on along the minus strand of HG995416.1, from coordinate 6,205,763 downwards.
TATAACTTTATCAAACGTGACATAGTACTGCGCATAAGAATTTTGGTTTGCGCAGCACTATATGACGTTGTGATGGAGTTATAAAACTTCTATAAATTTGAGGGTAACTGTATGGTGGCAAACTAAGCAACAATTGTATTCTGCACAATTTATTTGAAGCATCCATACCAACTGGCGTAAACGAAAAGAGACTTCTCTCATAAGTTTTGGTATAATGGGAATAGGGTCGCAAGTGGCGTGTTTACCCTTCGGCCATGTGGGCCATGGCCCGGGGCGGCAGCTGCCAGTGGCGGTGCTAGCCACTCCTTGCGCTCAGCTTTGGGTACCTTTCATATTCATATCCAATTTCGTTAATTTATGGGCAGCAAACCTCATAGGCCCAGGGCTCTTAGCTCCGGAGCGTCAAATCTTAGAATACGCCTCTGAAGGTCACACTTTATTACATTGGGATCTAATACTATCGTCAAAATATTCACACTGTTGTGACTCTATCTTCATTATGATTGTTAGAGCATACCTTCAGCCAGTTTTCTCTTCTCGGCCAAAACCTTCTCGGCTTCAGCTTTATCAGCCTCGGATATCTCTCTCTCGGTGTCAGGTAGCAGGCACACCTCCTCATCAGCGCCGGGCTCGTCCACTAGTTCCGTCACGGCGCTATCGTCCATATTATCTGGAAGCACCATTTCATAATACAATATTGTAAGGATATCAGTTATTATTTGCCATTATATTATGCACTGGTTAAATTTTTTTCAATACAAATTACCGAACGGAATATCCCGAATTGAACATAATACTGCCATAGTTAATGCTACCATTTTTTTTAAACTGGAATGTGTTAATCACGCGGTAATTTAACACATCTAAAAATATATCCTATGTATATGTCCTGTTCACAAATAACATAAATAAAAAGGACAGCAATAGTTTGGTTAATTTTTTTACCATAAATTAGCACTAATTTCTTTAGAAAATAGTTTCAATATCAGTAATGAGAGCACAAAAATTATACATTATATTTATGTAATAAAAAACTACAGGCAAACACTTTATAACTCAAATACCTGCTTCATCTTCGTGCTCAACATGGCTAACATCACCGTCAACATTATGATCGTCATCATCATCATCAATGTTCACAGATGCCACACTATGAGACTTTTCTGCAGTCTCCGTCATCTGACCTGAGTCATTCATATCTTTTAGAAGGGCATCAAAGGGATCTAGTGCCTGTAAATAAAAATTTGACAAGTTACAGTGGACCAGTATTACATAGAGTGCAAGTCAATTCAAAATTATCATAATCCAAAACAATTTTTTAGTGGGTGTGATAATTGCAACATTGTTTTTTAAACCATAAATTAACACTACTGCACCAATTTCTTTGGGTAGTTTATGGTTTGACAGTGACCATTGCATGTTGAGCAGTAAGCAAAATCAATGGCTGTGTCCAAAAGCTTGTATCCATTATTTATCTCACCACCAATCTCTATAGGGCCCAAAATTTGTGAAGAGTAATTATAAATACAGAAGAGTTGACCCCACTGCCACCGTTAATAACATTTACTGTTTGCAATTCTATTCATGATGGTCTCATTACCTGTGTATGATCTTCTTGTGACTCATCAAGGGCCACATGAGGAGCAGTCTCAAACTCCGGTTTACCAACTTCATCATCCTTCTTTTCAACATCGTCATAATTTGCTGCCTCTTGGCTATCCTCTCGACTGGCAGACTCTTGGCTTGTGACATCTTGAGAACTAGTCTCTACTGGGAACTCCTCTTTAGGTGCATTCTGTGTGTCCGACGGCGTCTCCTGGGATTGGTTATGTTCTATCTCATCAGGTTTTGATTGCTGTGTCTCTGATTGGTCAGGTTGTGATTCCTCTAGCAGTATATGTTCAGGTTTTTTATCTGAAAAGACAATATACATATTAAATGGTTTGCTGTCATAGATAAACATCCAAAAACAAACTGATTTTAACCATAGTAGCACTGTGACAAGACAAAATGTGAGATATATCCATTTTATCATACTCTCTTATGAGTTATGAAAGGGAGACTATGTGTAACATAAACTGTGACATAAGTGACATTATTTTTTAAATCCAAAACTAATGCTAAATTAGACAGACAGGTACATCAACATGACTAAACTTGTAAATGCACTCAAAAAGTTACATAATAAGTATGAAATGCATAAACACTAACTCTGATGACTACTTAAACATAGCTAAATGAGACATGACTAATGTTACTGCTATCTTGCTCAAAGAATTCAACTATGATAAGGGCGACAATATATTTTGTTTGGTCAACAGCGTGTGTACTCACATAATTGTCACTTATTGAATACATGTTCAGAATCCTTGTTTATGTACATTGAATATTGTTTAAAAAATATCATTGGATCGCATTATATTAATTACACCAGGCACACCTGCGTTTATAATATTTTTGCCTGTGCGTCTGTTAGTGCAACATGGGAAAGTACTGAATGGATTTGGATTAAACTTGACATGGCATAGCTTATAACCGGATCCACATTTTCGAGAATAACTATACTTTTATCAATGAAAAAGGATAACTTCACAAAATCTAATAGCTACATTTTTATTATTCTAGGCATAGGTATATCTTATAAGTTATATTTATATTTGTTTTAAGAAAAAAGATAGGTTTCCCTTGCATAGTCAAGAGCTGTTGCTGAAAATTCAATGGACAAATTATACTAAAACAATGAATGGTAATAGCCCATATCCTGAATTCTTCCAGGATGATAGTATTAAAACTACTATCTATGTGTAAAGCATCACAGGCAAACTAGGTGTGCCAGTGACTTTGTTATTCTCTCATTATTTTTATAGTGATAATTAATTTCTATAATTAATAGCATACATACCATCATCATTATTTTCAGTTTCTTTACTATCAACATGGTCAGTTTCCATCTCCTCAGTGACATCCTTCTTTACATCACTGTCACTCACACTGCTGTTTTCTATTTGATCCACATGATTCTGTAACTCACTAACACTTGGTTCTGCTTCCAATTCACTTTTATTTTCACTATCAGTTTTCACTTCACTATCACCAGCTTCTGGCATATGTACAGTGGGTGCATCAGGGTTCTCCGGTTCTTCGACGCTAGGCTTTTCGGCCACAGCGTCACCAGAGCTCTGCCCCGATCCTTCGCTTGGAGTGACCAACAAACTCTCCTTTTCATCCATTATTCCAATTCTATTGGAAACAACTCAAACAAATAACATCTGTAACAAAATAGCAGCGAGTTAGTTATTTCAGAGTAAGTCTTAGGTCTTCAGAGCCCTTGGTTTTAAATGCCGCACCCGGCGGAATATTTTGTAGGTTATGATGCTTCAAGGATTTCGTTTGAGTATCACAAAAACATCATTCCGAATGATTTCAGTGAAAAAAATTATAAGCAACTATTGTTAATAGGACCATGCAGACAATTTTTGCAGCATAAAATGTAATGTAATTACAATTTATGACGCCAATCTATACGCAAGCCACATCCCGCGCTTATTTCTGGTAAGAGTACAGATTCATTATTGTTGCGATTGTATGACCTAAATTTAAATTTATATTCAAAAGAAAGGTAAAACTGTAAAATAGCGCGATAATTTACGTGTATTTCTGTAAATTTAACAAATAGCTACTAGGCTGCCTGGCAAGTTCCTTTGTAAGCAGTGAAAAAAATGAAAGGTCATAATGATGGAGTTTTATAGTTTACAAATAGTATCATGTTTGAGTAATAGCATTTTATGAGGGTATGAAGAATAACAGCTCAGTAGAGATCAATATTTTTACTTACTTATAATGAAATAGATCACAAATCACATAAAAGCACAACAAACGGCCACCATTTTGGAATCAACCTGCTCCTGCCTGCCAAATTATTGCGGAAATAGATATCCATCAAATTAAATCATTATTAATATTATCAAATAACAGTAGCACAAAAACATTAAATGTAATAAACATTAATCATGTCTTATTTTAGGAATGTGTGTCAAAAATAACATGGGCATTTAAAAATATGTGCATATTGAAAGTTTATAAATGGTAGGAATATTGCATGATTAGGTTGGTAGAAGGTGACGCTTACTATTTTTAGGGCCGTGAAAGACAATATTTTTATCGATAAAAATTTGGATTTTCGGGTAATCTCTGTCTGGCAATTACAGGTTGATATAATAGTTATTATTTAACATTTCATGACAATATCTAACCAAAAATACCAATAGCCTAACAGGGTGGATCCTTACTTACATTAAGTCAATCGATTAGCCCTACCAAAGGAAAATATGTACATATAAATTTACACGAGGACTGCGCGCATATAGCATGCATCCTTCCTTGGTCTTAGGTGTTTTATTAACACATGAACTCGACAGGTGATGGATAGAAAACCTCTTAATACCATTATATAATGATAAATACAATAATGAAATTAGTTGGTGAGCTTATTGAACAAAATAATTAGATGGAGTGTCGCAAAGAATATATTGAAGCACAACAAACCAAGCCGATTTGTGTAGTAAATGCAAATTAGCATAGACCATAGAAAAGAAACATTATTTGGTAAAGACACAATGAACGTGTACTAAGCAAATCGGCTCGATGTATAGTGTGATTCCATATAATATATTTTACAACACTCCGTCTATAATATTTATTCGTCTAAGTTTGTTGACTGCAAAATGAAATCTTACGATGATTTTTGGATAAACTTTTGTTATACAAGTATATGCAATTTGCATCTACAATGTATTTGTAACGTTGAGGAGATCGGTAGTAGCGTTCAAAGTAGTCTTAAATTTATTGAACGCAACCATGTTTTTCTAGAACGCAGCTTATGACAGCTGATTTATGTCTTCTATGTTCGCTATTACACAATGTCTTATTTAAAAATTATCATATTTTTAATTGGTGGATATCAATACGCTTTGCTATTTCATTGGACAATAGGAAGTTGGAACCATAGTCAACCAATAAGCAATCGGAAAAGTAATTCAGTAAGTTGTTTAACTTCTACTATTATGGCGGGTTCGTGTTTTTTCGAGCTCAAATACGAAATGAGTAGTTATTTGCGCCGCTCGGGCGGCGACATTGACAGCGATTTGTCGAATATTCTCGTGCGCCATTTTGTGAATGCTATGGAATTTTGTGTTAAGTAATCAAAGCGAGGGAGGCAAAATTCTTGTAAGTTCAACCGCGCCGAGTACCCTGTGGGTTCAAAATGATATTGTAAATATTCGCGTTCCGTATATGATTGCCGCGGCGTGCTTACGATGGTTGATTCGCTGCTGTTTTGTTTCTTTTCCTTGTGAAAAAAAAACGGAAATTGGCGTTATTATTGAGCGCTTACTCATCGCTCAATTTGGTGCATAAACTAATCCATTTCCAGGTTTATTTACAATGACTGAGAAGTTGGTCGGCAAGACCGTGTTGAAACGACATGAGGTTGCAAAGCCCCTGCACGTTCAGAGGTTGGAAGCCGCCTTGGACGTGAGGCCATTCGTCAGCCAAGTGGAGAGGGTGCTGAACTCTGATGGATCAGATGAAAGTGACGACGACTCTGATGCCAAGTCTATCGGGAATGAGATGTCGAGAGGAGACAGAGTAGTGCATGGTGTGGTGACCACTAAACAGGGTAAATATCCTCAATAATGCTGCCTTAATAGCCTATAGGCTTTACAACCTATTGGAGCTAACAGTAAACATAGCAGGTATATTCACCTTCTACACTTAATAAAGAAGCTTGTTCAGCCATACATTCTATATTATGTGCAATTTCACAGTTCTGACCAATTTTCTATAATGTAAACAAACATCATTCAAAGCAAATGTGATAAGAGTGGTTTGTTTACATCAACCGCAAATCAGTTTAGAATCGAGTTGATATGTTACACAAGTCATATTAAAGAAGATCATAATAACAATTATTTTATACAACAACATAATAAACATCACCATTATAATAGAGGTTGATGTAAGGTTAGAAATATGTCATTCACTAGTAAGCATAATATAAAAAAATTGGGGCTTAAAGATAGACCCAGATTGGACCAAGTCTGTATCTCTGCAATCTGGATGCTTATTTCCATTTATCATCATGCACATTTTCTGATGATATGAAACCTTAAAGGGGGGACTATATCACATAAACAGTCCCTCTTACCTTTTGTCCTATTCAGAAACTAACCCTGAATCTATGTTCCAGAACGCCAAAGCGATCGTCTTCGACTGTACAACTTCAGTTCAGTGGGTGAGGAAAGGGAATGGCTCCGGGATGTACTCCTATCGTCAGGATCTGAAACCAGTAGCGATGAGGACACACCGGCTGCTAAGGAGTTGAGAATAAAAAGGTTATTGAAGGAGAGGAAATACCAGAATAAATATGCTAAGAAATATTATAAGCATCAAGCGGTGAGTTTAAAAGTAAAAAAAAAAATTTGCCAATTTACATGATGGTTATAAAATTTTATTTTGAAACAAGACATTTCTAGTTCTCCAGAGAAGTCCAGTAATTTGTCATCCATAAAGTCTGCTCCATTACATTGATAGGGTTAGTAGGGTATACCAAGCCTGGTCCTCATAGTAGGTCTACATAGAGTTTTCTATATTTAAGAGGTACTCATTCTTGATGATGGCAAAATAGTAGGTACCTGGTGGGTGAGACAAATTAATAAAATAAAATAAAAAGTTAGTAATGGTTGCACTAGTATACAAAAATGTATACCTACATTATTAAACAGATCACGTCTAAGGGGATTTTTGGCGGGGTTTTTATTTAAAGAAAAACTTAAGAAACAATGTGTAATATTTATAAGATATTAACCATTGTATATATTGATGTGTGTATATGTGCATAAGTGAAGGAAATAAAAATGCAGTAGTTTAAAATAAAAATCCATTAAAGTCCAGTAAATTTTTCAGTAAAGTATCTACAGCTTTACTGATGGTGTCGGGGATTAATTTCATCATCATCATTGTCATCAGGGCTACTTATAATTTATAACAATTATTATCAAGAAATACTCGATACTCACAAAAATTGCTCTATTTTGCAGCCAATCGTCAACCTTAAAAAAAGAAGATCACACCAAATGATTAATTTTCAATCAACTTTATCTTTATGTATGGATATTGTTTGTGTCAGAACTCCCGCTACATGTACTACGGCGCCGGGCTGCTGTCCACGGTGGACCGCTACCCGGAGCGGCGCTTGGGCGGGATGGGGGCGGGGGCGGGGGCGGGTGCGGCGGCGGGCGGAGGTCGCGGGCGGGCGCGCCGCGGCCGGCCCGCCGAGCGCGGCGCCCACAGGGCCCGGCGCGGCCGCGCCCGGGACCCGAGGGCCGCTCACACCGGCGATGCGGTAAGCCGTCAATTCATCACTGACTGTCTTTCAGTTATTGAACATGCTTATCTTTTTATTCCTTAATACATATACAGGTTGATGAATAAAAGGTACGCTACACACCTTTAATCATGCGTTTCTATAGCGAATTTGTAATCATTGTGTTGCCAGAATTTCGAAATGTCAATTTTAAAAAGCAAGCACGCAAATATCACAATTGTCATATTGTTAGGACCACATAATACAAGTGCGGTGTTGATTTTTAATACAGACTAATTTATACGACCATTTTTAAGAGGTCGCATTTATTAGTTTGTGAGTTTGAATGTACACAGTAATCTCCGGATCTACAGATCCGATTCTGAAAATTCTTTCATTGATATTAAACTACACTACCCCGAGTGTTATACGCTATATTTCATCGAGGTACCACAGGAGGCGCCGCGGTCAGAAGTTAGTGTATGTCTAAAATTAACGATTTACTGACACATATAATGTTTATTTCTCTAGCCCGATGGCGTTGTCGACTGGGAAGAGCAGCTGCGCAATCTAAAGCAGGAACCCGATAATGATGAGTATAGTATGGCGATAGAAAAGCCTGGGGTCAGGTGAGTCCACAACTGACATATCGCAAGATCTGTGTTGGACGTATAGATGTTTGTTGATGAATACTGTTGTCAATTTGTTATGGGAAATACTGGGTGATAATAAAGTATATAAAATTCGTCAAGTCTGTTGTTACAAATAATGCGATTTTTTTTATTAGAAAATGGCCTCACCTTTGGGTAGGTATTTTGCCAACTTCAAGTGGAATGTTTTTTTTTATATTAAATATGGGAGATTCCATATGGTAAGCCTCCAGGTTGACTAATTGACTGAGAACGTCTTCCATCAGGGGTCGCAAGAAGCTCTCAACACTGAAGAGTCCTGAGGCCTTGACGGCCCGCAGACGCCGCCACTGGCTGCTGCTCGTCAAAAAGGAGCTGGGCAAGGTGCAGAGGGCCAGGACAGCTACGCACCGGGAGGTGATGCTGCAACGGAAGCGGCTAGCCACCTTGTGCTGTAAACACTGGCGGCATGTTGCAATGCAGGTAGAACTTACAAACACTCGACACTTGCTTCTTAAGTGCAGTTTCAGCTTACGGAGCGTTCAAGTATTCCGTAACTGGACAATAATCTATGAAACTGCTCTATATAATGTACTCTATAGTTTTCTCTCTCTTCTCTATGGCGCGTTCTCGGCATCGTGTGTGGTATAAAAAGTGTTCTTTGTATTTAATTGTAGTTCGATGCGTTACAGGGGCGGGAGGGCGTTTCGAACTACGCGTTACGTAACATTGTTTTAACCCTTCAGAACGGTCGCCTAGAGATTTTAGGTTTTACTAGGGGCGAGGGGGGTAGGTGTAAAGAAAAGTTTTTTTACTGGTGGTAGGCTTCGGCCGTGGCTAGTCACCACCCACTGAACAAAGCCATGTCGCCAAACGGCCTAGCCGTGTTCCGGCATGATGTTCGGTGTTGCCATTCATGGATGGCGGGTCAGGTCAGCTGCGCTGCATGTGCCTAGCGAATGTAGCGTCTCGATCTACTGCCGCCTTCCTACCTAGGCAAGTATGCTCCATCGTAGATCTCATCATCACTTACCATCAGGTGAGATCGAGATCAAATAAGTACTTGCCTATAATGTAATAATAAAAACGTTACGGCGCGTTACATGGTGGGGTTGGGGGGGGGGGGGTCATCATAGCATACAAAAATGACGTTGAAATCGTGTCACGGATGTTAATAAATATTCATATATATGGTTTGGCACTATACAGATGGTGTGGTCTGGCGATATTATTCTTATTAATGTGTAAATGTGGAACTGCCTTATTTTAAGTTTGGTTGAAACTACTGTAGTAATTTCAATTCAAAACATTGTGTTAGGGGAAAACTAAAAGTGTCCAAAGTGACAATTCAATTGTTATTCGTTATTTTCAGTATACTGAGACTTGTGCTAGGAGACTTATAATAATTCCAGCCCTTTTTTATGTCCCACTGCTGGGCACGGGCCTCCCCTCAATGCGAGGGGGGGATTAGGCCATATCCACCACGCTGGCCCAGTGCGGGTTGGCAGACTTCACACATCTTTCGAGGGGTTCTCTCAGACATGCAGGTTTCCTCACGATGTTTTCCTTCACCGTTTAGCAAGTGATAATCTTGGTTGAAAATGAGATTCGCACGTGAAAAATCCCAGAGGTGCGAGCCGGGGTTTGAACCTGCAACCCTCGTTATCGAGGCAAGCGTCCTACCAACTTGGCTATCACTGCTCTTCCTTGGCTATCACTGCTCTTGCTAGGAGACTTAAATACAGCTAATGGGTATATACCAATGTTTTGTTTCATAGTCTCAGAAGAATATGAAGGAGACAGTGTGGCGTTGCAAGCGGCTGAGTCGCGAGATGCAAGCGTACTGGCGACGATACGACCGCGCCGAGCGAGAGACGCGGCGCCGGATGGAGAGGGAGGCCGAGGAACAGAGGAAGGTAAACACACGACACTTTAGAGATTATTTAAAAGTACATTATGAAAATAATTCGCTCTTTTAAACGTCCTATTGCGGGTCACAGGCCACCCCACAATGGCAGGATGTAGGCCATAGCCCACCGCACTGGTCTAGTACTATTAGTATGTTGGTGAACTATGTAGGTACGTCTTTCGAGAACTAGGTACTCAGACATGCAGGTTTCTTCACGATATTTTTATTCAACGTTTAGCAAATGATAATCATGATTGAAAATAACATTCGCACATGAAATTTAGAAATCCTGAAGTGCGGTTCGGGGTTTGTACCTGCGAACCTTGTTTTCATGGCGAGCGTTCTCCCAACTTAGTTCCAATTTTTTTTTCAAATATTGAATGATCTAATTAAAAATCAATTAGGCTCACAAAAGTAGACTAGTGTTGGGTAATCCCAATTGGTCTCATTGGTTCGTGATTGCAACTGGTTCCCTTGGCAGATGGACGTGGAGCTGATGGAGGCGAAGCGGCAGCGGCGCAAGCTGAACTTCCTGATCACGCAGACGGAGCTGTACGCGCACTTCATGCAGCGCAAGCTGAGCGCGCCGGACGACGCGGACCGCGCGGACCGCGCGGACCGCATCCTGCGCCACCTGGACGAGGACCGCGACCCGCGCCTCGCCGCCATCGACCACTACGACAGGTGCGCACCATATATACAGGATGATTCCGACAGGGTATACTAACCCTGGAACCTAAGCTTGTTACGCGCTTTCATAAGCATCATGTGAAGTCTTGATTACAAAGTGTCAATAAAAAAAAAATGTTGCCATTATATTCACAATTGTGATTTTTTGCATACACCATCATAAATTGACAATATCGTAATTATTGATTTCTTATATTTACGCGAATACTATATTCAATTTGGTACGGTGTTAGCTTTTAATAAGATCAATATCTAGTTAATTTTTCCATGAAGATTTCCCCGAAATATACAAAAACTGTATCCCACAACTCACCATGCAGATTTTATTAAAACAGGACAAAGCAATTAACTTTCAACTGATACATTTTAAGTCACGGTAAATTAACAAAAATAAGTTCGCGTCTATGAATCTTCGTGCACTGCTAGTAATTAACAAATATACTAATTTTAATAATAGCAGCAAATTCGAGATTTTTAATTCTTGTACTAATTGTTCAGCGAAGCAATGAAAGCGCGAGCGTCCCGGAACGCGCGCGAAGCTTTCCGCCTGGAGCGTGCACGCACGAAGCAGTTTGACGCGTCCGCCGGCGCCCGCGTCGCGGACCAAGACGCGGACGCGGACCCGGACCCGGACCAGGATGGGCACAGTCGCCGCCACGGCGACCACGACCAGCCCGACATCTTCAGGGGCACGCTCAAGGGTTACCAGTTAAAAGGGATGAACTGGCTCGCTAATCTCTACGATCAGGTCAGTTAGCGAATCCACGGATTAATATTTTCAATGCTTATGTTTTTCATGCTTCCATCCATCAGCCGATAGACGTCCACTGCTGGACTCATCGGTCCACCTTGTGGGGGGCCGTCCTACACTACGTCTTCCGATACGTGGTCGCCATTCTAGAACCTTTCTGCCCCAACGGCCATCGGTTCTGCGAGCTATATACCCTGCCCACTGCCACTTGAACTTTGAAATTCTTTGAGCTATGTCGGTTACTTTAGTTCGTCTACGGATCTCCTCATTTCTGACTCTATTGCGTAGCGAAATCCCGAGCATAGCTCTCCCCATTGCGCGTTGAGCGATCTTGAGCCACTTATGAGGCCTATAGTAAGTATATTTAAGCTTATTGGTATACGTATATCTCAGAGTATTTCTATTGAGGTGTTAATTTTTTTATAGTGTTTGTTAGTTGTTTAGGGGAGCTATGTTAAATGTAATTTATCCCGCTAATGTATGTATATCAGGGTATCAGCGGCATCCTGGCCGACGAGATGGGTTTGGGCAAGACGGTGCAGTGCATCGCGTTCCTGTGCCACGTGGCGGAGCGGCTCGGCGTGTGGGGCCCGTTCCTGGTGGTGTCGCCCGCCTCCACGCTGCACAACTGGCAGCAGGAGATGGAGAGATTCGTGCCGGACTTCAAAGTTGTCAGTATCTCTTCATACATTACATATCGAAACATAAAACAAAATTAAAGCAAGAAAAACAAGAAAGATTAAATTCGTGCGCGTTATTTTTTCCCGGGACGCGCCGAGGGTCAAACCTCGGTGTCATCATTGGACACCACTGTACATCCTGGCTCCCAGGGAAGATGGCAAAAATCCCTTTCCCATTTTCCGGGAATTGTCTGCCTGGTGGATGGGAACGCTTGACCCCCCGTTCGCTCCCTTCCCCCGATTCCCGCACCACACCTATCCTATCCTGCTGGGCGGCGCCACGGCAGCCGGCCCTCAATAATTTTTATTACGTTAAAGGCAAGTATTTGATCTCGATCTCACCTGATGGTATGTGACGATGAGATCTACGATGGAGCATACTCGCCTAGAAGGTACCTGTTTACTCTCGACTTGAAATCACCCAAAGACGCCGGTAGATGGTTCCATTCCTTGGCAGTTCGCACGATGAAAGTAGAAGCAAAACGCGAATTACTCTAACACCAAAACATATGCTGCAAAAAGTAAAACTTGATCTTCAAAACCTATCTTATTTCCACAGGTCCCATACTGGGGCAGTCCCAGTGAACGTAAAATCCTCCGTCAATTTTGGGAACGCAAAGACTTGCACACCCGCCAGGCCGCCTTCCACGTGGTGGTCACCTCGTACCAAATAGTGGTGTCAGACCTCAAGTATCTGAACCGAGTCGCATGGCAGTACATGATCCTGGACGAAGCCCAGGCGATCAAGAGCTCAGCGAGCATGAGGTGGAAACTATTGCTCGGGTTTAGTTGCAGAAATCGACTGCTGCTTTCTGGTAAGTACAGATTTTATTTTTACCCCAAAATAGGCACTTATGAGTACTCAGAATGTATTACCTACACTTTAAAAAACAGATATGCATAAATTTACAGAATAATAAACGCTATATGAGTAGACAAGACTTGTCACGTAATAATACTCGAACAGTATCAACTTATTGAATTAAATTAAAGGATGTTTAGATTAATTTAAACTTAGAAGCCAGCTCAGTGAGGAGTTATACATAGATGCTTTGGATATTGTTTTTTTTATAGTTTATAGTTACTTGTAACTGCGCCGGCGCAACCATTGATTTTTCTATGCGAATCAGCGCCTAGTATGATGATAAGTTACACTATCTTTGCTATAAAAATAGTTTGCTGTAGTTTTTATGTGATGCTGTAACAAACTGAAAATAAAAAAAATTAGTGCATCAAAAAAAAATTTTTTTTTATTATGATCTCCAATTGAAAAATTGACCGTTGTGTCTCGAGAGCCTTTCACTAGCAACATCCCGAAGGAGCAAAAAAGATTTGTCAGAAGTGGGATTCGAACCCACGCCCTCAGAGAGGACCAGAACGCCCTGAACCCGTATGCACGGGCAAGTTGCCTTGAGTCTGGCGCCTTAGACCGCTCGGCCATCCTGACATGTGTTGCTTTGCTAAAATATAGGTCTTATTTGACTCGTATTAAGGTGGAAGCGATCAGTCGCATTCCCATACAAATTTCAACATGGTAATACTCGATACACATACAGTTTTTTAGTTGTACAAGCATTGTTATCAATTCTCTATAAATTAAAGAGCTCGCAGAATGAAATATCAGGCAAAATCTTATAGTAATAACATCATAAAACGATATTAAATTTTAGGCTTGTGTGCGTGAATAAAAGCGCCTCTGTCCAAATTAACCCGTAACTAATAAAGCATCCGATTCTTTGTCTTTCAGTATTTACGGCGACAGATGGCAGCAGGAGTTTTTACTTATAATACATAAAGACATAACATTATAATATATAGAGAGATATAAATTTTCTATAAATAAGTATAAAGATTCATAATAAAAAATTAAAATTAAAAAATACATATAAATTTCGTTCGTCCATCGAACCTACGAACAATCGCATGTACCTACGTTTTTCACTTGAGCCACTTGGGGTGTGTTATTATCTGTGTGTGCAGATCGTCATGTATCCCTATTTCCTGTAATCCAAGTTTTTAGGATTTGTCTGCACCCAAAACATATTTTTTCGGGTTATTATAATAAAATAACCTACATACCTACATAAGGCATGTATTTATTTTTTTAAATAATCAATGAATGAATGAATATGTCATGTTTCAATTGGTTGTAAATATCATTGAAACCTATCAAAATATTCGTCGTCTTGACTAGTGGTCTACGTAGCCTAATGTTCTACACGGTTGATGCAAACGTGTACTACAGCAAGTTCAAATCTTGTCGGTGGGCTTGTCTTTTTGAATGATTGATATTGTTTCTGTAAGTGAATATTAGATTTCCAAAACACACAGCTCGGCCGTGTTACTCCAACATGGTGTGGTAGTAATATAACGAAAATATATATAGGTAGTATGTACACCTTCCTTCCAAGGTCATAGCTAGATGATGTCGTGTTACGAAATATGTCGCGCGAGTCTTTGTCGATTTATTGATCAATTTATCAAACATTTTTTTAGGCACTGCCGGGTGTGCTACTGATATATATATATAGATATATATATATCTATATATATATATATAGATATATATATATATATATCTATATATACTAGATGCGCCCGGCGGTGTTACCCGCGATAAAAAGTATGAAAAATTAAAACATCTATCCCACGGGAACCATACATTTTACCGGGATAAATAGTAGCCTATGTGTTATTCCAGACTGTAATCTATCTCTGTGCCAAATTTCATCCAGATCCGTTCAGCCGTTCGGGCGTGAAAGAGTAACAAACATCCATCCATCTATTCATCCATCCATCCATCCAAACTTTCACATTTATAATATTAGTATAGATATACATATATATATATATATGTATATCTATATATATATATATATATATATATATATATATATATATATATATATATATATATATATGTATATATATATATATCAGTAGCAAAAAATGTTAGAATACATCGACAGCGACTCGCGCGACATATTTCGTAACATCGGTTTTTAGTAATTATTCAATATTGAATCAATCTGAGAAAATCTACATAGCGACCTATATGTGTACCTATCTCTTCTTCTTACTTACTGACTAGCTATAGGAAGGTACCAACCAGCAAGGCATGTATGTATATATATATATACATACATATATATCCAACCAACTAACCTAACACGATTGGCGATACAAGAAAGCAAGCCCCGGCACCTAGTATGAACGGGTTTTTCGAAATTATAGGGAAGCCTAATGAATGGGATACCCCTTGAACGTTTGAACAAATCAAGTGCGACATAGCTCGTAATTGAATAAATCTAAGAAAACATACCTATGTGCACCTATTTCTCTTCTTTTTACTTACCGATTTATTATAGAGTAGCTATAAATTGGTACCAACTAGAAACCTACTTAGTTTTAGATATATTGATATTACTTTTTTTTTCGTTTCTGAACGCAAAACCTTATACCTCGGATACGAGTACTCGTCTACATAATAAATAGGTGCCTAGGCCGAAAATAACTGGTTTTGATGCACATACATTCTGTACTTAGATATTATGTATGTGCTTACCTACTGTTATATTTTTTAAAATTATTCTCTTTGGATTCTGTTAATCTGAGGTATAGATATTTAATAAATATAAAAGTCGGTAAGCACTTACCAAGTTCTTAGAATGTATAGAATAGTGTTACTTATTTTGTTCTGGGTGTCTACGAAGTTAATTTATTATATCTTGACCAAATTGGCAGCATGTCTATGGTATGCTGATGCCAAATTCCAGAATTATAAAAAAAAATGGACTCACTACTCTGCTGCGACCGATTTCATGTTGTGTTTGTGATTATGTATGTAAAAACTTACTTCAAAATTCAAATAATAATTGTGTGGGATTTGCGATTAGTTTTGTTTTAATTTGTGTTTTGTTTGCTATTTGAATTGTAATGGAGATACTGATGGAATGTGACGCTGTGAAAGTCGGGACAACTTGGTAACAAATACCTTAGAGCATAACTCGTATTGTAAAGTGGCTACACAACACAAGTTCAATTTCATGATTATCACTTGCTTGTGCTTCGGACAACACAGCCCGATCTCTCTGATTGTACCGGATTGCCATCCCATCGTATTATGAGAGTGAAGAACATCAGCGCATCTAGTGGAATCTATTATATTAGTATAGATTCCAAAGTTGTACAGCAGTGACAGCCTCGTTGGCAGAACGCTCGCCTTGGAACGAGGTGTTCAGGTTCAAACCCTGGCTCCCATCACTGAGATTTCCGGATTTTCATGTGCGAATCTTATTTTCCATAAAAAATATCACTTGCTGTACGATGAAGGCAAACTTTGTGAGGAAACCTGCATGTCTGTCAAAAGTCGTGTGAAGTTCACTAAACTGCACTGGGCCTACGGCCTATATGCCCCTCATATTGAGGAGGCGTGTGCCCGATATAATGGCGATGGGCTCACCCTCTATTACATTGGTACCAAAATACCATCGGTGAAATGTGGGTGCATTGCAGTGTGACGGTGTATGTTGGCCCGTCTCTGGAACGATGATTGAATGATTGAATCTATACATGTCACAGCAGCATTTACCTTATAATAAGTATGGATACAGTAATAATTATTATTGGACTAAACAATTATTTTTTTCTTTTTAGCGGAGGAATGAAGCACAGGAGGTTGCAAGAATCAAGATGACTGTAAATTGTATAGAGTCGATTCTATATCATAATATTAGTATTTGAAACAATGTTATATTTACCTAATTTTAGAATACCAACAACAAACAACATTGTTTCAAAGAAATTTGGAAATGTAGCTGTATCCCTTATTAGGTATAGAACTACATTGCCAAATTTCTTATTCCCTTGTAAATTATAATAAATATTGTTCTTGTTGTTGATCTGGTATATTGTAAAGCGTAATACTTTTACAGTTATCATGCAAACCTTGCTATATTTATAAGATCTATACAATAAACATTATATTTACGAACATGAAAGTATACATTTTTCTTTTCTATCTTTTATTTCTGAAACTTTTAATATTGCAAAGCTCGCAAAAGTATTTCTATTATTTTACAACCGAAAAATAAGTTTTTTTATGATCGCTCTACCTGGTGGCATAAAAAGACAACTTTTAGTATGCGAGACTTTTAACAAGTGCTGCGCTCTAGCGGCACAAAAAAGACGTGTATTTGTCTATGTGTGAGTGCCTATTTATACAAGGATTTTAGAAGCCATGGTATCTCATCCATTATAAATGATTTCAGGTTAATGTTTTTTTGGATATTTCAATGCAATGTCGTAGTAGTGCTCGCAATTTGCAACATCAAGTCTCATAGATGCTCGATGTTCGTGTAACTAGTTGCAGAAAAACAGGACCATCTATCGAAAATGTGCGGCAACCGACCCTGAGCATTCACCTTAAGTGCCCGATAGCACGCTGCCCGACAGATACAATGCAATGCAAAGATGTATTAAGGTCATTTTTGCATAGCATTGTTCTAAGTTTTACAGTTAGTTGTTCATATAGAATAACATGATGATACTACTAAGGGAGCGTTCAAGTATTACGTAACGCAATTTTTGTAACTGACCAACCCTCCCCCTGTAAAACAAATTGTACTATTGCCTTCTGTTTGTACGTAGGTACTCCGATACAGAACAGCATGGCCGAGTTGTGGGCACTACTTCACTTCATAATGCCGACGCTTTTCGACTCCCACGACGAGTTCAACGAGTGGTTCTCCAAGGACATCGAGAGCCACGCTGAGAACAAGACCACTATTGATGAGAGTTAGTACATACCACATACTAACACATTATAGCGTTTTTAAATAATATTTTTTTTTGCGGATTTTATCTCGTTTATTTCATATTGATTTCTTATATTTACGCGAATACTACACATTGAAATAAATCTATTTTTTAAGGATTTTATCGCGTTTATTTTTCGTTTTTACGTTCCCGACGTTTCGGCTGCTTTACAGCAACCATAGGAACGTAAAAACGAAAAAAAACGCGATAAAATCCTTAAAAAATAGTTTTATTTCAATCGTTTATTTGATGTTTTTACGTTTCCGACGTTTCCGAAACCAAGCGCACCGTTGCAAGACGTCAAGACACTGAGAACTTTCTGCGTAGAAAACATAAAATACACGCGATAAAATCCTTAAAATTCGTTTTATATCAATGTGTAGTATTCGCGTAAATATAAAAAATCAATATCTGTACAATTCGTACACAAATATTATATTTTATCTGTAACACCATAGATTATAAGTAAGTAGGTATGTTTGATAGTTGGTACCGACCCGCCACCGCGATAGCATTTAGAACCATTGTAATTACATTGAATAACATTATATAAATAAATACAGTCCGCTAAAAATATAATATCTCAAGTTTGATTGCGCCTCCTACTATATCTTCCCTGACTCTCATAGTCCGGTGTGACGCAGGCAATCCGATACGACCGGAGAGTGATCAGGCACAGGACCAACTTCTTTACGTGATCTCAGAGACACGACGCAGTGCCACTAGTATAAGTCTATCGCAAACCCAACTCAGGAGTGTTGATTAGTTTTCATATTATTCCACAGAACATTTATCCCGTTTACACATGATACTCAAGCCGTTCATGTTGCGGCGTATCAAGAAGGACGTCGAGAACGAGCTGTCGGACAAGATCGAGATCATGGTGCACTGTCCGCTCACGATTAGGCAAAAACTATTATACATAGGTAAGATTTGGTACAATTTGGCGGTGCAATTGAAGTCATTGCCAACATTTTATCTATACGAATAAATAAAATGTTAGTGTCTGTTTGTAATATTAAAATAACCGCTTTTTACTAAGTGCATTTGGATGTATACACGGCACATATACCATTTTTTTTTTTTTTTTTTTGTCTGTTTACCTGTCTGTTTCTTTCGGCTAATCTCTGAAATGGCTGGACGGATTTTGACGGGACTATCACTGGCAGATAGCTGATGTTACAAGGAGTAACTTAGGCTACTTTTATTTGAGAAACACTTTTTTGTTAAAACCACGCGGGCAAAGTCGCGGGTAACAGCTAGTATTATGTAACATTATAGCAGTGATAGCCAAGTTGGTAGAACGCTTGCTTCGGTAACGAGAGTGGCAGGTTCAAACGCCGGCACGCACCTCTGGGATTTCTGGATTTCATGTGTGAATCTCATTTTCAACCACGATTATCACTTGGTAAACGGTGAAGTAAAATATCGTGAGGAAACATGCATGTCTGAGAGAACTCCTCGAAAGATGTGTGAAGTCCGCCAACCCGCACTGGGCCAGCGTGGTGGACTATGTCCTAATCCTAACCTCCCCCCTCGCATTGAAGGGAGGCCCGTGCCCAAGAGTGGGACATTAAAAGCGCTGGTATTATTAAAAAAATCTCACCATGTCTCATTATTGGTACATCCTATGCTATACTCAAGCTACATTTCCCGTACATGCGCACGCGCCTAATTGCTTAAACTAATGCAGAAGAATGCGCAAAGAAATTCTTGAGCAGTCGATACTATAAATATTTCTAAGGAAAATACTGAAATTGTTGTTGATTACAGCGTTGAAACAGAAAATAAAAATTGAAGAGCTTCTCCATTTCTCCGTCGGCGCGGAGTCCGGCCACAACGTTGATAAGAACTTTACATCCAATTTGATGAATCTAGTCATGCAGTTCCGCAAAGTGAGTAGACCATAATAAATGTTCGTGTGCCAGCTGCAAACCCCCCCCCCCCCCCCCCCGCCCCTGACTCGCGACTGGCGTACTTTATTGCGACCAATTTCAATTTTTTATTTTTTTTTATTTTTTATTACATTATAGGCAAGTATTTGATCTCGATCTCACCTGATGGTAAGTGACGATGAGATCTACGATGGAGAATACTTGCCTAGGTAGGAAGGCGGCAGTAGATAGAGACCCTACATTCACTAGGCACATGCAGCGCAACTGATCTGACCCGCCATCCATGAATGGCAACACCGAACATCATGCCGGAACACGGCTAGGCCGCTTGGCGACATCTACAGGAAAACTACTGGGACGAATTTTATAACACTTAGCATGGTGATAGGCAATAGTCCATGCCAATGTACAATATATATATATATTATTTTAAGGTCTCCTCCGGAATAGGCAAAAAAACGCAATCGAAGCGCAAACATGGGAAATAAGGGGGAGAGCAGCTGACATAGAATCGGTTTTCATTTTACAAAAGCGGGCTATTAGGGCATCTATAATTTGGGCAGTCGCGAATCCCTAAGAGAATTATTTAAGGAAACTAATATTTTGACAGTACCATGCCAATATATTTATGAAAACATTATGTATGTTAGGAAAAATTTATTTCTCTTTAAAAGGCTCGGTGATCAACATCGTTATAATACAAGAAATAGAAACAAATTAGATCAAACACACTTTCGACTAGCAAGGATTCACACATCTTTCATGGGGTATTGTGTTAAATTTTATAATAAAATACACTCTGACATTACCGAACTTAGTGAAAATAAATTCAAAGCGTGCATAAAACGTACGCTGTGTAAGAAGGCATACTATACACTAGATGCTTATCTTAAGGATAAAAATGCTTGGTTGGATGCTGGTCCGGCTCCTCAGGAATATAAATGACCTTGTTTGAGCAGACTATTAAGATTTTGTATTTCTCTTCTTCCTTCTTATTTTCATTTACATAAGTAATTTGTAAATGTGGGAACCATGTAGCCATTAACTGTAATTTTATACTTAGTTAGTACTTTTGTTTTTTTTTGACCTGCTGCTAAAGTTTGATTAGCCGTTCCTACATTGTTCTCACATACCTATAACAATGTATTGCTCAAAAATGTAAAAGATCTATTTTAAAAAAAAGAGCAACCATGGAGTTTCTTGCCCGTTCTTCTCCATAGGAACGGCATTCCGAACGGGTGGTAAAGCAGTAGCATAATATTTTTGTAACTTGACGATTCATAAGTACTGTACAATAATGGTCTACGTGAATAAAAAATATTCTGACTCTGATTCTGATTCTGAAAAAAAAAAAAAAGTCGTGGATACAACTGGATAATAAATAAACGCCTTTTTTAACCGACTTCAAAAAGGAGGAGGTTCTCAATTCGGTTGTATTTTTTTTTTCTAATAAAAAATCTCTCAACAGGTGTGCAACCACCCCGAGCTCTTCGAACGGCGTGACGTGAAATCCCCTTTCGCAATGCAAGTCGACGACTATCACATACCAAAAATTATCGCTGAAGAATGCATACTGCTGCGGTCAATTCCATCTAAACGACACTTATTATACAATAAACTGTGTATATTAGTGCCTGAATATGTAAATAACTGTGTCATTGGAAACGCGAGACGAATGGGTGATAGTGAAGTGGGGGCAAGTGTTAAAGTGGGTGCAAGTGATATAGTGGGTGCAAGTGAGACAGGGGCGGTGGATAACAGCTGCTTCGCGTTCTCGAGACTCGTGGACTTATCGCCGATGGAGCTCTATAGAGTTATGTTGTGCGGTTGGATGTATGCGTAAGTAATTTATATAGTTTGTTAATGTTTTGTTAACAGGTACCTTCTAGGCAAGTATGCTCCATCGTAGATCTCATCGTCACTTACCATCAGGTGAGATCGAGATCAAATATGTGCCTATAATTTAATAAAAAAAAAGTTTAACGTTTATATTTACCCTCAAATTTATAGAAAGTTATAATGGATTATAGAGCTATTATTATTTATGAAAGAAACACTTTTGTTTTTTTAGCTTCACCGCCAAGACAGCTTCATCCGTTTTTTGTATAAATCCGATATTCGAATTATCACAAGATATTAGATTCCATCGCTTTAAAAAAAAACATTATGTTGCATTTAATTTCTTTTTGACTGAAACAATTCCAACTCAAAATAAAGAGGAGGTTACCAATAAGACTATATAACTTTTAAACAATTAATTCAATGTGTAGTATTCGCGTAAATATAAGAAATCAATCAACTATTAATTCTCCCACAGAATGCAACACATACAACAGTGTCTTGAAAAATACGAAAAGCTCCGTCACCGTCACTTCTGGTGGCGTGACAACCACATGAATGACGTCAAAGAGGAAGAGACAGAGACGGACATATCGCCGCGGCACTATGACAAAGTGAATAGCAAAGATATGCTGTTGATATGCCCTGATGGTGACACGTTGGGCATGAGGAAGGGAGATAGTACAATGTGGGGGGAACTGCTGTTCACTGATCCACTATGGGTTAAAGGTAAATTACAGTTTTATTATGGGCCGTGTACAGACTTAACGCTCGGCTCCTCGAGGCTGCTTTGGGTACATGTCGCGTGTCTCACAATTTAACGTATGAGAAAATGAATTAAGTATCTTTATTATAATTTTTTTAGTGAAATTTTCACATGTTTTAAAGTTCTTCAGCGATTCTTTATATGCTATATTTTGTCATTTTTATATTGATCTGCAATAAACCTCAGTCTTATTTACAGGGGGTCCATTCTACACGCATACAGATCACACGATACACTACATGCCCGAAACTATAGATCACCGAGCGCTGCGCTTGCGCAATCTACGAGAGAGAGAGGGACAGGTGAGATGTCAGTCGTCCCTAGTACCTTATCAGAAATGGAAGTCCTAAAGCTATGTGCCCCACTTGCTGCCACTTCGACATTGAAATTCTTTGCGCTATTTTGTCACTCTAGTTCGTCTCCGGATCTCCTCATTGTTTTTACGTTTCGGCTGCTATACAGCAACCTCCCGTGTCCATAGTTGCTGTAAAGCCGAAACGTCGGGAACGTAAAAACAAAAAATAAACGCGATAAAATGTTTAAAAAATAGTTTTATTTCAATTAGTGGGATATATATTTGTAGACCCAGCCGGATATGCTGAGCGAGATAAAGACGGAGGATGGCGGCGTGGTGGCGGTGCGGGCCGCGGAGCCGCCGGACGTGTCGCACGTGCCGCGCCCGCCGCGCACCCACGCGGCCGCGCCCACGCCGCTGCCCACCTTCCTGTATACGGCGCAGCAGAAGGTACCTTAAAACCTATTTCTTCCTAGTATTCGTACACAGTCCGTTTATTCAACACGAGTGTCAAATTTTAAAGTATTATTGGCAAAATATTTCAAGTAGATTGGTCGAAACAACCGGCGACCCAAGGGCTTTGCATTGCCTCGCTCAGCGAGTAGCTTTGGCTATTCAGCGAGGAAATGCGGCCAGCGTCTTGGGTACGCTACCGCATGAGCCAATTTGTTTACACTTTTTGTATATTTTTCTGTTCTCTTTTAATTTATATTTGTTTTGTATAACAATGTAATTTTCTTTATAAGTATAATTACTTTGTAAACATTTAAGTTATTTTATTTGTAATTATTGTGTGTAATGAAACTAATTTTGTTTTTGGCGTAAATTTTTAAACGATTTTTGCATTCAATTTTGTATAGTTTTTAAGGCGTACTAACTAAAAGGGCCTTAAAAATAAGGCGCTTTTAGCGCTAATTTTATACTGTTTTGGCGTATAAAATTAGATTTTAAAGCTTTGTTACTGTTATTTTTCAAGCGGAATGAATCCTGTTATTTTAACTATAACGATACTTGCAAATGACATCTGCTAAACATGTTGTTGTTGTTGTCATGTCGAGTCACCTTCGTCCGTATGAGAATTAAGTACCCTCGAGATACCCTACACGTGAGCCTGGGTGGTGCCAACCAGGTGACAACTCTACTGGTGGTAGGCTTCGGCCGTGGCTAGTCACCACCCACTGAACAAAGCCATGTCGCCAAGCGGCCTAGCCGTGTTCCGGCATGATGTTCGGTGTTGCCATTTATGGATGGCGGGTCAGATCAGCTGCGCTGCATGTGCCTAGTGAATGTAGCGTCTCTATCTACTGCCGCCTTCCTACCTAGGCAAGTATGCTCCATCGTAGATCTCATCGTCACTTACCATCAGGTGAGATCGAGATCAAATACTTGCCTATAATGTATATATAAAAAAAAATGTTTTGTTTAGCGATATTTCTGTCTGGTAACTAAGAGCAATCAAAGAACGAAGTTTAACAGCAATAAAGAAGAGAAAAATCTAGAAATTAGATTATAATTATATATTCGTAATGACCCAGGTGTGCGCCAACACTCGCGCGGCGTTCGCGGTGTCCCGTGGTTTCGCGTACCAGGAGACGCGGCACCGGCACGCCGAGTGCGCGGAGGGCGGGCGGGCGCTGGCCGCGCTGGCGGCCGCCGCCCGCCCGCCCTGGGGCTGGGCCTCGCTGCAGGTGCCTGGTGAGATATCTTCTATACATACATATAAATAAAATTGCAGTGTCTGTTTGTAATATTAAAATAACCGCTTTTTACTAAATGCATTTGGATGTATACACGGTACCTATACCAAAACAACCTTTTTTATTTTTTTTGTCTGTCTGTCTGTTTGTTCCGGGTAATCTCTGAAATGGCTGGACCGATTTTGACGGGAATTTCACTGGCAGATAGCTGATGTAACAAGGAGTAACTTAGGCTACTTTTATTATAAAAAAAAATAGGATCACTCGAAAAAAAAAAAAAAACCAATGTTGCAGCGCTGCGCCTGATTAAGTTTGATAGCAACAATCTGCAATGCGTCCCGCGGGATCAGAGCGCGCGAGCAGGCTGTTGCCAACGGTTGAGTCTTTGTTAAATACCGCGCGGACGAAGTCGCGGGTAACAGCTAGTCATATATATATTTAAGTACAAGGAGTCAGGACTACTCATTCCATTAATTTGCTTTTTGAAACAAAGGTAGAATACTTTTATCCACGTAAACCAGGGATTCCCAAAGTGATCGTTAATGAACCCTAGGGGTCTATATCGGTTACCCACGAGTCAACATAAACGATAACTGATTGTGGAGGACGATGTGGTCTAGAAATCGACCCCAATTAATTAACACAAGTTCTTATTGAAAACTTTCAAGATACTGTATAAGTTGTATTACGTGTACCAACTTGTTATAAGAATGATTAATATTTTAATAGGACGTATCATTGGTTTTAAAAACTCAATCAATCAATCAATCAGCCGATAGACGTCCACTGCTAGACATAGGCCTCCCCCAACGACCTCCACACATCAAGGTCCTCCGCCACTCGCATCCACCGGCTTCCTGCGACGCGTGTGATGTCATCAGTCCACCTTGTGGGGGGCCGTCCTACACTTCATCTCCCGATTCGAGGTCGCCATTCTAGAACCTTTCTGCCCCAACGGCCATCGGTTCTGCGAGCTACTCTACTACTCTACTATTTTTTTTATTTTTTTTTATTACATTATAGGCAAGTATTTGATCTCGATCTCACCTGATGCTAAGTGACGATGAGATCTATGATGGAGCATACTTGCCTAGGTAGGAAGGCGGCAGTAGATCGAGACGCTACATTCACTAGTCACATGCAGCGCAACTGATCTGACCCGCCATCCATGAATGGCAACACCGAACATCATGCCGGAACACGGCTAGGCCGCTTGGCGACATGGCTTTGTTCAGTGGGTGGTGACTAGCCACGGCCGAAGCCTACCACCAGTAGAGTTGTCACCTGGTTGGCACCACCCAGGGTCACGTGTAGGGTATCTCGAGGGTACTTAATTCTCCTACGGACGAAGGTGACTCGACCCCAACTCGACTCGATTCGACTCGACTCGACTCGACTAAAAGCTCAACTAGTTGATAAGCAGGCACAAGTTCGTACAAGATTGATTGATGTCTATAGTATAGAGTGTATAGACATTACTCATATAAATAGTGGTTATATTTTCATTGCAGACAAGAACCAGTTGGTGAGCGACGCGGGTAAGCTCACAGCGTTAGACTCGTTACTGAAAAGACTGAAGGAGCGGGGTCACAGAGTGTTGATCTACAGCCAGATGACCAAGATGATTGATCTCTTAGAGGTACGTTTATAATAATAATTAACCTTATAATGTCCAACTGCACCTGTACATGTGCCCTCACTTGTACACTATATTGTCTTCTACGTAGTTGGCTAGTCTCCGTCTTTGGCCGCCGTGACCGAAATTCGGTCAAGAGGACTAGTCATTTGTAGCATGGTTAGAACAAGTTTCTGTTTTGTTGCAGGAATATATGTGGCATCGTAAGCATAAGTACATGCGGCTGGATGGCTCCAGCAAGATCTCGGCTCGGCGGGACATGGTCGCTGATTTTCAGGTATACAATGTGTGCCAAAAATGGTGTAAAATATATCACGACGACGCACCAGGAGAGTTTAATACGGCACCTTAGACTATTGGTTTGAGTGTGGGCCGCTTGGCTTGCTGTAACGGTTGGTTGCGGGTTCGATTCGCGCCTCGGAAAATTTGGTACCCAAATGATCTTTGCATATTTTTTCTCTATTCCGGGTGGAAATGGTATCAAATTGATCATACAAGCATTAAATAGTTGCGGATCATACAATTAGTCTATGCTTATGCCGATATTTGGATTCTGTTTTAAACAAATAACCTGTTACCGTGCTGTTTTACAATGTGTTTACAAAGCCTATTCTCTACTTATCTGACAGGGCCATCTTTCATTTTTTTTTAATGGATTATAGGCAAGTATTTGATCTCGATCTCAACTGATGGTAAGTGACGATGAGATCTACGATGGAGTATACTTGCCTAGAAGGTACCTGTTCACTCTCGACTTGAAAACACTCAGATTATAGTCAAGGTAGTTTTGGTGAATCGGACCCTGAGTGTACACGTTTAGGTCGCAATTTCCCCAACAGGCCCGCACCGATATATTCGTGTTCCTGCTGTCGACGCGCGCCGGCGGGCTCGGCATCAACCTCACCGCCGCCGACACGGTGATCTTCTACGACTCGGACTGGAACCCCACCGTGGACCAGCAGGCCATGGACCGCGCGCACCGGCTCGGCCAGACCAAGCAGGTCACTGTGTACCGGCTCATATGCAAGGGGACCATCGAGGAGAGGATCATGCAGCGGGCGCGGGAGAAGAGCGAGGTGAGATCATGACGCTCATAAAACTATAACATATTAACATTGATAAAGACTTAGTAACATTAATTTTCTGTTGAATATATTAAAAAATTAAATACATTACAATTAATTTTAGCTACGTCTTTATACCGCTTGGGACCGCATACACTAATAGGAGAGCGTGACGTCACATCCAAGACATTTTCACGGTTAACCAAAAAAAAATACAACCGAATTGAGAACGTCCTCCTTTTTGAAGTCGGTTAAAAAGACAAAGTATTACCCCCGAATTTATAGACGTTTTATAACTTTATCAAACGCCATATAGTACTGCGCAAAGAACTTCTTGTGCACAGTACTATATGACGTTCGATACAGTTATAAAACGTCTATAAAGTCGGGGGTTAGTCTTTGTCTATTTATGTATACACACAAGGTTACGTTGTCTTTGTGCCAGGACAGTGTAAGATGTTTTAGCGGATTTCTTATAACTGAAATAAATCCAGTATTTTTTTTTAAGAAAATATTAATATAAATTGATCTTTACTTACGTTTATTAATCATAACCAATGGGACACACAAAATAGGACAAAACTGAGCATTTATTTCAAGTTATAAACATTTAATTACTATATGATTTATTAACAGATTCAAAGGATGGTAATCAGCGGCGGTAACTTCAAGCCGGACACGTTGAAACCGAAGGAAGTGGTCTCACTGCTGCTGGACGATGAGGAGATTGAACTCAAATGTGAGTATGACTTTGAACTGTGAACAACATTCATAAACCGAGTCTTATATAGATTGCTTAAAACCCGCCAACCATACTACATAACTGAAGCGGAGACGAACGGTGCGGAGAGGAAAAAATCTGGATCGACATGGTTATATTATGAATGCCGAGCGAATGGAGCATTTTAAAAGATGATGTATTCATTGTTATAGATCGACAGAAATCCGAAGAGAAGAAAATCGAGGAAAGGGAACGGAAGCGGAAGCTGGGACTCCTGCCCGCAGTGGTGACAACACCGGTAATATACTTTTATTTTTATTATTTACAGCAACCATGGTCACGGGAGGACTGAGGTTGTTGACGTTCTAGTGTCATAGTTGGACAGGGTAACCTCAATATAAACGCGATAAAATTCTTAAAAATTGTTTTATCTCAATGTGTAGTATTCGCGTGAATATAAGAAATTATTTTTAGAAATCTGTATAAGTAAATAAATAATGAAAATATCAAAAGGGTTAAAGTATACTTTAACCGGGGTCTTTGTTCCCCGCGGACTTCAATCTGGGTGTTTATAAGTCGAGAGTGAACAGGTAGTACCTTCTAGGCAAGTATGCTCCATCGTAGATCTCATCGTCATTATAGGCACGTATTTGATCGCGATCAAATACGTGCCTATAATGTAATAAAAAAAAAAAAAAAATATAATTGATTCTGGCAGCAGCCGGCTCCGGTGGAGGCGAAGCGGGCGCGGGAGTCGGGCTCGGAGCCGGGCAGCCCGCTGCAGGTGGACGACGACGGAGACAACTTGGTCGTCGACGTGCCGCCCCACTCCGTCACGCCCATACGTGAGTACAAACACGCTTTGACCACCGACGGCGTGATTAGCACAGTTGGTAATAATCATGATCTCCGTGCCGAAGAGCACCGGGTTCGAATCCTGGTAGAATACCAGTCGGGCTGAAACTTAAGTTAGTGCGTACTTTTGTTGTAATTGTTAAATAGCCGTTTGTCAGTATATAAGGCTTAACAATAATAGTGTTAAATATTTTAAAGGGTCCATTATAAAGGTCTTGAAAAAATAACAAATTATTTGAAATTTTAAAAATAACACTACGTACGATCGAAGTGCGTGGTGAAATTGGCTTGTTTTCTGAAAGAAAAAAAATCAAACATTGTATACATATATATTTTATACATAAGCGTGATCGTGATTACACGATTACGATCTACTAACTAGTTAATCCCTAAAAAATATTTAAAACTATTTTTTGTTAAACCTTATATAATCCCTCCTTCAAATTTATAAAATATAATGCATTATAAAGCCAATATAAAGCAAATTTTCGTCTGATAACTTCGTTATAATTTGGGGGTCAAACTTTGTTAGTGTAAATGCCGCCTCCTCCAAAGTGTGACAGACAACCCTGGATATCTAGTTAATATTGCGGTCCCCCCCCCCCCGGCAGCGTACTCTCCGCCGGTGCGCGCGGCGCCGTGGGGCGTGTCGCGGGCGGCGCGGGGCGCGGGGCGGGGCGCGCGGCGCGGCCGGCCGCGCGGCTCGCGGCACACGTCCGCCCGCCGCGCCGACCACCCGCCGACTGACAACGCCGGCGCCATCGCCGCCGGTCAGTAAACACTCCTTGGCCCCAAGTCTGCTAACACCACTGACCTCTATGGTATACATCGCTGGACTAATCATAAGCCCGGTTATCGTGTGCCTATTTGATTTTCGCCATTTTGGCGCTGATAGCGGCAGTGAGGGGGAATGGAACTAATAATAGAGATGGGACAGTGATATGATACATCGATAAAAATGTTTATGCTTAAACCTACCCATGCAGTAAAATGAAAATAATTATGATCCATTGCTTTAACAATGGCTAATGTTCAAAATAGTCGAGTGGTTAATACTAAGATGAAGCAAATAATGATAATGATTAGCCGAATCGCTCATGGGTAGGGTAGGTAATCTTAGGATAAGCCGAAACCGGACTAAAGGGTGGTGTGTGACTAGCTAGATCCTACTTAAATAAGGATTGTTTTTTAATTAGAAATGAGGTAATGTAATGTAGTTTGGGAAGCAATGGAGTAGGTAAGGTATTAATAGAAAATAAAAATCATCAAAGTAGTACATGAGTTATGTTTAATAAAAGTCATCAGAGAAGTGTTTTGAACAGATGTAATCATATTTTTTCGGACGCCAACTAGGCTTTTCAATGTTTTTGAGCCATAATTCTAGTCTTCTATTGTCAGTCGAAAACCTGTGAATTAGTAAACATTGTTTTAAAATAATATGTATTTGATAATACAAATCTGTCTTCGGCGATTTTTACGTTCTTGAACGTTCTATCTATTTAAGATATTGATAGAAAAAATATCGATAAATTTTATCGACAAGGAACTTTAACAGCACTATAGAATTTTATTGTTTATAAAAAACCGATAATACAAAGACAAATGCGTTGTAATCACGTATAAATAAGATTAGTAACATATTTTTAAGTGCCTATAATATCAATAGAAGTTTTAATTTCTTGAATATTAGCCGTAAATTCACTTACTTGTGGAATGTAACCCCACTTCCCTTCTGGTAAAGATTTTTGCATAACACGCACTCTTTCATGGTTTACCTATTAACTAACACCACTTATTTATGTATTAACTATATTAATACGACACAACAAACAAGTTTAATCGCGTTAAACCTTCAAAATCACTTTATAAACACGGAGACAATGTAAACAAAACAACGGCCATTTGCAATTTACGTCAGATTTAGTTCCTTTCCCCCACGATGGGGGCGCTTCAAATAGGCATAATAGATAGCTGTCATTTTAAAGGGTATCATTAGTCTAGCGTACTTGTATCATGGACGTCAGTGGCTAACACAATCCATTCATAATCGAACACCAACCGCATACTCACTGTCACTTCAGACAGATATTGTATGGGATACCTGTCAAAGGGACAGTTACTATGCCGTTGCTGTTCGATTATGAATCGATTGTGTTAGCAGACTTGAGACCCTTGCCGGGAACAACAACCGTCAACTTGTCCATTTTGTTTTATGTTCTAATAATGTGTAATATTAGTGGGATATTAACCATTGCGTGTTCATAAATGTGTACGAGTGAAGGGCATTGAAATAGTATGACATGAGTTTTAATGTTTTCCCAAGATGTCCGGTAAATTTTCAGTAAAGTATTCACAGATTTACTGGTAAGGTAAAAGTGGTACAATTTTGTAGCCAGTTGCCAACCTAAAAAAAAAGAAAATGTCACACTATGGAGTACACCCCACTGCCGACCATAGGGTCCACGAGATCACGCGTACAGTAACTCAAACGCAATCCTTTTCGCCTGACTTGTTTGTTACTTTGTAGCATTCTAGATACCAAACGGATGAGCTGATTTTGATGATTCTTACGTCTATAGATTTCGTGTTAATCTTGCAAATATTACTTAATAGATGACAGTATTTGAAATTCAATATGGCGACATCCAGACGCCATATAGTGAAAAAGAAAAAAAAGTTTATCCGTCAAACTATATTTATCATAATTTTCAGATTTGTATACGAAAATGATTTTTGAGTTTTTCTCATAATGTTTAATTTATATAATGAAATAACGATGTTTCATTTTCCAAAATGATCAGGTTCGATTCTGGATTCATGTATGTGTTTTTTTTTTTAAATCTATGAATGCATTTTTTATTGTTTCTCATATTCTCATGTAAGAATTTAATGAGTTCGATTCCACTATTTTATCAATATGTCGTATTCATTGTACATATCGGAGGATAAATGTCAATATAAAATACTCCTAAATCAAATGCATGAGTAAGATGGTAACGTCTCCCGCGCAGGCGCGCTGCTGCTGGAGTCGGACGCGCCGCTGGAGGCGCCGGAGGGCGGCGGGGGCGGGGGCGGGGGCGGGTGCGGGGCGGAGGGCGGCGCGCGCGGGCGGCGGGGCCCGGGCCGGCCGCGCCTGCGCGCCGCCGCCCCGCGCCGCCCGCGCCGCCCCCGCGAACCACTCCTCGTGCCGCTGGCGCCGCCGCCCTAGCGCAACCTGCACACGCAACACACACTTGTACGGTACCCACATACACACTTTATGGTTCCCTAATTAATACCATCAGAGTTGGATATGCACTTTTGCCACGTTTTTCGAAAAAAAAAAAACTAATTTAGATAATCGTAAAAATTTTTTTTTTTTTTTTTTTTTTTATTACTTTATAGGCAAGTATTTGATCTCGATCTCACCTGATGGTAAGTGACGATGAGATCTACGATGGAGCATACTTGCCTAGGTAGGAAGGCGGCAGTAGATCGAGACGCTACATTCACTAGGCACATGCAGCGCAGCTGATCTGACCCGCCATCCATGAATGGCAACACCGAACATCATGCCGGAACACGGCTAGGCCGCTTGGCGACATGGCTTTGTTCAGTGGGTGGTGACTAGCCACGGCCGAAGCCTACCACCAGTAGAGTTGTCACCTGGTTGGCACCACCCAGGGTCACGTGTAGGGTATCTCGAGGGTACTTAATTCTCCTACGGACGAAGGTGACTCGACCCCATAAATGAAGACTGTTTTGATTAAAAAATACCTACACATAAATAAATAACCAATTTTGATAGACTATTTCCATTATCATGATTTCGTTGTATATCCTGGTTGTTCGGCTTTGTACTTGATGTTTCTGCTTCTAACAAGGCAAAAAGTGCCACATTGGGGGTGAACCCGAACGCAACATTCGATAATAATTACGAGACTGAGAATCGACACGATACAACCGAGCGATTTTGAATGAACAGTCTATTTGCAATGATTAAATACATACATGGAATGTCATAGTATTCAAAATGTCATTAACTACCATCAAAAATTAAATTAGAAACTCCAATATAAATAACTTTGGAGTATCTTTTCTTTAATGCAGTTTCTAACACTAACTCCATGCGCCCATCGTCTGGTCTGGTCACCGAGACCAAACGAACGTAGGTGAACTTTAAGAGTAAACAAGACTACTACAAAGATGTTTAGACATTATCTCGTGATGAGATGTCAAGTAAATAACTTCTTCCTTTTACAGAAATAATACAAACGCGGGCAAGATGGCCGCCCGCACCGGTCACAAGATACATCCCACCTCTAGTGCTAACTTAATTAGTCGCCAATCATTATTAAAAAAAAACACGCTATAGATGTATAGACAATTAATATTGAATGCATTTATTTTTAAATCCATACGAGTTTTTAAGAACAAATTTTATTTGGCTCTCGTGTTTGCGAATATCTCTAATAGTTAACTATCGATACAGCTTTTAAAATGAAATTAAAAATCATGTCACAGGACTTATCTATTATCATTTAATATAGCTATGACATAGATATAGTACGTGCTAGTTACATGATAATGTAAAGTATATAATATCATTCTAATTATGATCATAGATACGGTGTTGTCATACAATTTGTCTCTACGGGCACATATGATTCTAGTTCACTGTCAAAGATAAATGATAACATACATATCTACATTGAATTAAAACGATTTTTTCGAATTTTATCGCGTTTATTGTATGTTTTTACGTTCCCGACGTTTCGGCTGCATTACAGCAACCGTGGTCACGGGGTGAGGAGGTTAGTTTTATTTCAATGTGTAGTATTCGCGTGAATATAAGAAATCAATACAATTGTCTACTTTAAACTCACTACTTGTAATTTTCTTGTAAATAATTATTTTAATTGTCTATGAAATTATCCAGAATAGTCTATAATCTTGTAAATAAAGTACCATGTTTGGTACTGTAGCGACTACTTCCACCGCACCACAAGCTAGGCAGATGGCACTGCAGACGCATTCAGTACAATAGACTATTCTCATCACTTTGATGCTTGAGTCTTCACAGAAGGATGTTGTTCGTTGTCAGGGATCACCAATGTAGCGGTAAAGCGAAGATCTTCCAGCCAGGCGGGTGGTATGGCCCGACGGTTATTTTCGGTATCTTATATATATGTTACTTGCTCCGAAAACTCTTATTGCGCGATTCAGGATTGCGACGTCAATTGTCCATTGTTCTGAATGCGTCGGCAGCGCCATCTGTGTAGCTTGTGGTGCGGTTGAAGTGGTCGCTACAGTACCCTTCGCATCCGCCATTGTTCTACTTGCTTGTTATCTCATTATACGCAGTCTGATGCAGTGCAGATGTATTTACAAAACGACGCTTTTACATGTAATATATTGCGTTTCAAAGTTAAACTTTGAAATTATAAGCTATATATATAAATGTAAATAAATAACGAATTCTAATAAAGATAATAATGAAATTGTTTTGTTGTTTTTTGTTGTCTACTGGTGGTAGGCTTCGGCCGTGGCTAGTCACCACCAGCTGAACAAAGCCATGTCCCCAAGCGGCCTAGCCGTGTTCCGGCATGATGTTCGGTGTTGCCATTCATGGATGGCGGGTCAGATCAGCTGCGCTGCATGTGCCTAGTGAATGTAGCGTCTCTATCTACTGCCGCCTTCCTACCTAGGCAAGTATGCTCCATCGTAGATCTCATCGTCACTTACCATCAGGTGAGATCGAGATCAAATACTTGCCTATAATGTAATAAAAAAAAAAATAATGGTTCGTGTTGCCTTTTGTGCGGGAGCGAAAGAGAAAACAGTTTTGTACTTCTTGCTGAAATAGGGCCAAATGAAAGATTATAAATAATGCGTCAAAATTATACAATTACTTTATCAGCTGTGTAAAACCCCTAGCGTGTTAAACACGAATATTTGGTACCTTAATCAGGGCCGTTTTGTGTATAACTGGGTTCGCTCCCAGACTAAGCGTTGCTTAATGTGGAACCGTATAGTTGCTGTGTTCGTCTGGCGATATTTATCTATACAAATAAATTAATAAATTGGAGTGTAAGTATGTTTGTAATATTAACATAACCGCTTTTTACTAAGTGCATTTGGATGTATACACGGTACATACGGTCACGGTCTGTATGTCTGTCTGTTTGTTTCGGCTAATCTCTGAAATGGCTGGACCGATTTTGACGGGACTTTGGCAGATAGCTGATGTAACAAGGAGTAACTTAGGCTTTTTGTTAAATACCACGCGGGCGAAGTCGCGGGTAACAGCTAGTTTATTTATAAATTCGTTCTCAGTACATACTGCATGTCACAACTTGGTCTGCTATTGTCCTTTTAATTACCCTTCCATTGAAGCCAGTTATTGTGTTTTATTATCCAATAAAACCGGTAAAATCGGTTTTAATTGCACACGAATGCATATTGATGCAATCGTGGTGGGAATTCTAAAAATTATACTATCATCTACGAATAATTGTACTGTTTTACTAATCAATTGTAAAGCTAACTAAAGGTATTTACTTACATATCTAGTACTAGATACCATACTAGTGTTGCATGACTAGGTGTAGAAGTCCTAGGATGATAAACAAAAACTCGCTGAGTAGTCTTATGCATCTCATACTTATATGACGACATTGGCGCAGTGTCCGTGACGGAGACCCTGATTTATGGGTCGCAGGTTCGATTCCCGGTACGGGAGAACTACGTGGGATGAGCACGAATTTCAAAAAGGGAAGTTTTTAAATTAGCTGATATTTTTATTAGTGGGTCCAGCTAGAATAAGTGTCTTAGAACGAATAGAATATGGGACGGACGTCATCAACTTTATAAACAAATATCACATTCTAATAAAAAATATTATGTAGCTACTCGAAACAGGCAAACCCGAAAGCGTTCAGTAGTGCGGTGTTTAGGAAAATCACGTTTTAATGCCATAAACGTTGGCCGCAACACGTCGCCAAGGATTTATGGACTACCATCTTTTACTGCGAACATAAACGGTTCGGTGACTCAACGAGCTGTTTGCATCCATATTACGACATTAGTCCATGGCAGAAAGATTTTGTTTTATATGATGGTGTTATTATATAGTCCATACCCGGTTTTGCATAGGAAAACTTATTCTAAGTAGACATTAAAATAGGAAGAAAACTACCTACTTTAGTGTTGACCTACTCACAGTATACCATGATAAAAATACTATTTATTGCGGTGATGGTGAGGCATTGTTTATTATTTTGAACACAGAACCTCACGGATCAAGGCGGCACCGGAACATCCAACCTAATCACTAAACTATAATAACTCCTAGAAATTATAGGCAGACACGCTACACTATATATAGGTATTTGGTATTTATAGTTACTTATGTCTGCTTATAATAAGCATTGCAAATAACTTACAGACAGTTTTTCCACAAAATATCTTACCGGCATAACGTTACCGTCGACCCGTGTCGTTGCAGGGAGGTCCGGTCACGGCTCGTCGCTAAACATTCTAATTAGGACCGCTTGTCGCGATGCGCCGGCGCACCCGACGTTTACGACACGCTTTTGTTTTTGGCCTACGTGGTCTTCACTGCTTCGTAATATGAATATTCAATGGTTTAACTAAATATATTGTCTATATCTACACTCATGTGTAAATTAGTGATCCAGCTTCCGCGTCGTTTTCACATCAAGATATGTGAGTACCTACCTACCGAACCTACTTCAAGTCTCTTATAGGCTATAGCTAGCTAACTAGGATCTATGGAAATGTTATCTATACTCTATACATACATATAAATAAAATTGGAGTGTCTGTTTGTAATATTAAAATAACCGCTTTTTACTAAGTTCATTTGGATGTATACACGGTACCTATACAAAAACAACATTTTTTACAATTTTTGTCTGTCTGTCTGTCCGTCTGACTGTCTGTCTGTCTGTCAGTCTGTCTGTTTGTTCCGGGTAATCTCTGAAATGGCTGGACCGATTTTGACGGGACTTTCACTGGTAGATAGCTGATGTAACAAGGAGTAACTTAGGCTACTTTTATTTAAGAAAAACATAGGATCTCACGAAAAAAAATTAAAACCAATGTTGCAGCGTTGCGCCTGATTAAGTTTGATAGCAACTACCTGAAATGCGTCCCGCGGGCTCAGAATGGGCGAGCAGGCTGTTGCCAACGGTTGTGTCTTTGTTAAATACCACGCGAACGAAGTCGCGGGTAACAGCTAGTCAAAATATAAGACAGAATTATTAAACGAAAAATGTAATCCTATGTATGGTTTAATCACCTTTATCAGTAAACCAGTAATTATATAGGCTGGCTTTTAAGACTAAAATACCTAACTACATATTGATTTGACGGCCTGATTAGCGCAGTTTGTAGTGCCCTGCTTTCTGTGCCGACGGTCCCGGTTTTGAATCCTGGTAAGAACATATTTTGTGTGATGAGTCTGATGAGCACGAATGTTTGTACCCAAGTCATGGATGTTTATCTATACATATAAATAAAATTGGAGTGTCTGTTTGTAATATTAAAATAACCGCTTTTTACTAAGTGCATTTGGATGTATACACGTTACCTATACCGAAACAACATTTTTTACAATTTTTGTCTGTCTGTCTGTCTGTCTGTCTGTCTGTCCGTCTGTCCGTCTGTCTGTCTGTCTGTCTGTCTGTCTGTCTGTCTGTTTGTTCCGGGTAATCTCTGAAATGGCTGGACCGATTTTGACGGGAATTTCACTGGCAGATAGCTGATGTAACAAGGAGTAACATAGGCTACTTTTAATTTAGAAAAAAAAATGGATCCCTCGAAAAAAAATTAAAACCAATGTTGCAGCGCTGCGCCTGATTAAAGTTTGATAGCAACAATCTGCAATGCGTCCCGCGGGATCAGAACGCGAGCAGGCTGTTGCCAACGGCTGACTCTTTGTTAAATACCACGCGGACGAAGTCGCGGGCAACAGCTAGTCTATACATATAAATAAAATTGGAGTGTCTGTTTGTAATATTAAAATAACCGCTTTTTACTAAGTGCATTTGGATGTATACACGTTACCTATACCGAAACAACATTTTTTACAATTTTTATCTGTCTGTCTGTCTGTCCGTCTGTCTGTCTGTCTGTCTGTCTGTCTGTCTGTCTGTCTGTCTGTCTGTCTGTCTGTCTGTTTGTTCCAGGTAATCTCTGAAATGGCTGGACCGATTTTGACGGGAATTTCACTGGCAGATAGCTGATGTAACAAGGAGTAACTTAGGCTACTTTTATTTTAGAAAAAAAATAGGATCTCTCGAAAAAAAATTAAAACCAATGTTGCAGCGCTGCGCCTGATTAAGTTTGATAGCAACAACCTGCAACGCATCCCGCGGGATCAGAACGCGAGCAGGCTATTGCCAACGCTTGAGTCTTTGTTAAATACCACGCGGACGAAGTCGCGGGCAACAGCTAGTTATATATATAAGTAATATATACTGGGTTCGCCCCCAGTCCATTGTACGATACCCATAATACAAGCGTTGTTTAGTGTGGGACTGTAAGTATAGTTGGTGTGTTGGTCTGGCGATATTAATTTCAGAATATTCTCTATAGCGTGAAAGTATAAAACCCGTTTTATTTCTACAACCATTGCAAGTAAGGATTAGAAATCGACGAACCGTTGCACTTCTACAATAAAAGATATACCTGAATAATAACAATAATACCAGCCCTTTTTAATGTCCTACTGTTGAGCACGGGCCTCTCCTCAATGCGAGGGGGATTAGACCTTAGTCCACCACCCTGGCCCAGTGCGGGTTGGCGGACTTCACACGTCACATGGTATAGGTTTCCTCGCGTTGTTTTCCTTCACCGTTTAGCAAGTGATAATCATGGTTGTTAATGAGATTCGCACATGAAATCCAGAAATCCCAGAAGTGCGAGCCGGGGTTTGAACCTGCGATCCTCGTAACTGTGGCAAGCGATCTACCAACTTGGCTGCACTGCTTTATACCTACCTTTTTAGCTATAATATATATATATATATTAGAGTTTAACCGGCAAATAACCATTGCACTAACTACAAGAATCACGAGATATAATCAGGTATACAGTAAGTCGTCCCAGAAAATGAGTGCTCGTCAATAAATCAGTCTGTCACGAGCTCAGCCGATTAGCATGCGAGTCACACGCGTCCGTAATGTCTACCTACCTACCATCCGTGAGTCACCGTGTGAACTGGGACTTTTCCTCAAAACACTGCGGTCCGCTGCCAACGTGAAGCAATTCGCCAATCGACTCTACGTAGCGCCATCTAATGGGTGGTGGGAACTCTCCCACCACCCATTAGATGGCGCTATACTTAATACGGCTTAATACGGCCTATATTATCCAGTATTGAGACGGTCAACGCTAGTCAAATTTAGCAATGGCTGTATTATGCGTACCGTACAATGACTGGGGGACGAACACTAGAACGTCTATCGGGGATAATTACGCAAATATAGTTCCGAAATTGATCCAGCCGGGAATTCAACCCGGTGTATAACGCCGAGTGGCCTACGCTCAAACCTCTAGACCGAGCTGTACGTCATGTGCGAGATTATTCGTAAGCTAACCGTTTACTTCATAGTCGACGTATTTAGACACATTGTATAGAGAAATGAAAGTTATAAATTATGTCCGTAAGCTATTCAGTTTGTCATGCAATGTGTCTAAATACGTAAATTATAAACTATACAGTTAGAAATATCTCGCACTTGAAGTACTGACGATTTTACTATACACAGTTATTCAAAAAGGGTTTACTATGCTTTAAAGCATCGCTCATCTAGCACATATTCTATTCATATAAATAAAATTGGAGTGTCTGTTTGTAATATTAAAATAACCGCTTTTTACTAAGTGCATTTGGATGTATACACGTTACCTATACCGAAACAACATTTAAAAAAAAAAATTGTCTGTCTGTCTGTCTGTTTGTTCCGGCTAATCTCTGAAATGGTTGGACCGATTTTGACGAGACTTTCACTGGCAGATAGCTGATGTAACAAGGAGTAACTTAGGCTACTTTAATTTTAGAAAAAAAAAATAGGATCTCACGAAAAAAAATTAAAACTAATGTTCCAGCGCAACGCCTGATTAAGTTTGATAGCAACAACCTGCAATGCGTCCCGTGGGCTCAGAACGCGCGAGCCTGCTGTTGTCAACGGTTGTCTTTGTTAAATACCACGCGAACGAAGTCGCGGGCAACAGCTAGTTTGTAATAATTATATGACGTCAGAACTTCTATACTATGCTCACATAAAATCACAATGACCATTTTGTTGGGAACAAAAATATTATAAAAAAATGCCCTAGCTGAGTCGCTTGTATACATAGCAGTATAGATATACTTACGTGGACTAATACATGGAATTTGTCTATAACTGTGTCTTTAGATAAGTAGGTTATGGTTAGCTGTAAGAGTCTTGCTTCAGTGGAAATTTGTCTACCATACGAGTATCATTTTTGTCTCCCGCTTTGCAATGGAGGGAAGTGGATAATTTTCTTCCATCACCTCCTATTTTTATATTGCGATTAATTTCATGCGGGTTCCAAGACAATTAACTTTATCCCGGGACTCGCCGAGGGTCAAACCTCGGTGTCTTCATTGGACACCACTGTAGAGCCTGGCTGACAGGAGTAGCAGTGGTGGGAGTGTGTGGCGCGCCTAGTCCTATATAAAAAAAAGTAGGTTATGCACAGTGCAGCAGTAGATGAGGCATGGCATGTTGCTAGTGTTTCAGTGAACTGAAAGCGCGATGGCCGCATACGAACGAGGCCGATGCGCTGACCTCTTTACGGATCCCATCCGCTCGCCACCCCGGCACCGGCTCACACAACATGGACACAGCTTCTTTGCTCTTAAAATTCTTATATCCTAGTACAGACCCTCTGTGTCGTCGAAAATGTCACAAAACGCTAAGCTACAACATTACCACCCCGAGCTGGAATGCACTTTATTGCACTGTAGAAAGAGTCGCTATTTATTTAAATGTATTTTTGGAGTGAAATATCTGTTCGCAAGAACTATTACATAATCTATGCCCATACTTTGATAGACATCTATCATTTGATAGATCTCTGAAAGTACTTATGTACACGGATCTATATTTATAGATGAAACAGAAGACACGCCATTTTCATATCATCACGTCACATCCCTTATTTTCTTTATAATGTGTATTTATTGAATGTGTTATTGCTATTAATTACTTGACATTGGCGAAATACCCGCTAAGTTGTGAGTGAGGCCATAGTCATATCCATTTTATTTCATCGCATCTCATTTCGTAAGGAAAGAAAGAAGATGAAACAGGAGTGGTCTCTATACTAAGATCACTCGAAAGCATCCCCGTCTCACGTCCTCGCCGGTGGATGGACCATTATCACCGCTCTCCCCGTCTCCCATACAAATTAGCGAGCATGTCATTCCACACGTTTCCTTAAACACGACGCGTTTTCTGAATCGCCTTCGAGATAAACAAAGGCAAGTTAGCGCGTTTACGCTTCCATGCATTTAGTATTGCGCTTTGTTTTCAACGGTCCGAGTTCGAGTCCCGGTAGCAGCAAATTATGTGTGATGACCTCGAATGTTTGTACCCTTGAACGTTTAATATCTATATTGTCAGTTTTAATTAAATAGTGAAGCGGCAGCAGGCGGAGGAACTATTGCAGGAATATGGAAAGATAGCTGGGATTATGGATTGAGGATTGGATGGATATGGGATGGGAATATTGGAAGGGTTGCGGACTCGTGCCATGATCAGCTTTACTCTAATTACTATTGCTAGGTGGCGACTAGCCGCTCTTGAGGTAGGGGCCGTCAAAAAGGCCGTTATTATTTTATTATTATCTGTCTTAGTAAAGGATATAGAACGTTCACACAATCTATTTAGAGCTACCCGCAATCAAATAAATCAAACGACGTGATGTTCCACCTTCGCACCCCGCGACATTCATCACCCGATGACAGATGCTAACTGATGATGTTTTTGTGATCATACATCATCACAGAACGCCTCGCTATCGATGGGCCACTTCCTGGGGTTTTTGCAGTGGTGGAATTCTTCAGGCGTGTAGTCAATTAGTAAAAGTAACTACACTCTCGAGCAATGAATCTGGGTCACCATGTAAATCTTAATTATATCTTGAAAACTTGCACTGCTAGTTTATTCAAATAAGAAGTAGGTATTTTATAGAAAGTTTAATACTACTCCAATAAAATGAATAAAACTTCATGCTGTAAGGTGTAAATGTATAAAACTAATTGCTGTCAATGTCAATGTCATTAAGGAGACTAAAAACTAAATAAATGATTAAATATTTGCAAATTAAACACCATAATGGTCCATTTTGTAACAAACCGTAAAAATAAATTAAGTAAGAACCTAATACCGACATAGCTCAAAGAATTTCCAAGTTGAAGTGGCAGTGGGCAGGGCACATAGCTCGCAGAAGCGATGGCCGTTGGGGCAGAAAGGTTCTAGAATGGCGACCACGAATCGGAAGACGAAGTGTAGGACGGCCCCCCCACAAGGTGGACTGATGACATCACACGCGTCGCAGGAAGCCGGTGGATGCGAGTGGCGGAGGACCGTGTTGTGTGGAAGTCGTTGGGGGAGGCCTATGTCCAGCAGTGGACGTCTATCGGCTGATTGATTGAAGAACCTAATTAAATTTAAGAAATAAAAATGTCCAAGAATGTACGAAAACTGTCACGGAAATATTACGGTTTTAGCTTCAGCTGAAAAAAAACTGCAATTCAAAATAAGAAGAGTGTTGTAATTGTAAACTTCAATTTACATTAGCCAATGAAGATCTTTGTACTAACATTTTCAAATTCAACTGTGCAAGTCCAACTTGCAAAGCCACTTTTTATTTTCTTTTGCAAGTTTAATGCAATCCTATGGTCTGATTTCCCCTAACGTTAATGGGAAACCCGTGCACTACAGAATATCAACGAAATCTACTAAGACAACATCATGTTGCACGTTTCAAAATCCCTAAAAATCACGGTAAAACACTAAAGTATTCATCGGAAATGACACATTACACACTTATAACACAACCAGAATTAGATGAGCTATTCTGTCTCCTATGTGCCGGTATAACGAGCTATAAATTCAGGGGTATTTTTAAAGTAGTTGGATAAGAGGAGCTGGGAGGATAATACGTGGGGTGTCTAAATCGTCGTGGAGCGTATAATGACGGATGTCTTTACTAGGTAGACGAGATGTCATCAGGGTCGACGCGAGTCTTAGGTTCTCAAGCTTTATCATTTTCAATCCGTTATTTTAAACAAATTTCTTTGCACAAGAAGGCGATACGTAGTTAAGAATAACATCTTTATGTTATTGTGTAATGGAACGCAATCCATTTGACAATTATATAGGCTATGCTTTTTACCGCCAAGTTCTGATGGATTATAAAGCTATTATAACACACTTTTGCCTCTGATAAGTTCGTTATAATGCAAGTATAATCAATTATAAATGTCTATAAATTTGGGGGTAACTTTTTATAATCTGTTGTTCGTTCGTTATAACTTCCCGCAAATAGTTGTTCTTCAAAAGTATTCCGTATTTTAATTAATTAATATTAAGACAAATCGTCTAATATCCACACTTTAACAGATTCGTGAATCTATGAAAATAGTCGACACTATTTTTGTTATATGTATTTGAGTTGAACTTTGAGAAATTCTCATCCGGATTGCGATAACATATCGCTCACGCGAAAGATATCTGTATCCTCCCTTTTTTATCCAAATTAAAACGTTACCGAGGGGTTCTTTGTGGGACCAAAGTACCGATTGGGGCAGAAGGAGTCGGGTGTCACCAACACGTGTCACTGCGAAGGAACTAAAATAACGCATGTTTCACTTACGTGACGATTTTATTATGAGTTACATTATATCTATGGATAGTTTTTTGGAGGGCTTAAAATAAAAGTTGTTATATTAGGACCTAATGTAAAATATTTTAGTAGATTCATCGCTAGTTTATAAATACTACACACCAAATAGTCTCCACAGCAATAAGTCGAAATATTGTATATTTAAAAATCACACTAATGACAAGTCAATATCAGATGTTAATACTATTCAATGAACATAAATATACCTTTTTTTGTTTTCCCTGGAAAATGCTTTAACGCACGTCCAAAGTTCGGCCGGGTATGTGGGATTCCTAGATGTGCGTATACCTAACTGATCTTTTATTTTGTTTTCGCCGGGAAATGCATTTAATACCTAACTGACTTGACCTGACTGACGACCTGATTAGCGCAGTTGGTATTGACCTGTCTTTCTGCGCCGAGGGTCCCGAGATTGAATATCGGGAGGGACAAAATTTATGTGATGAGCACGAATGCTTGTACCCGAGTCATGGATGTTTAATATCTATATAAGTAATATATACTGAGTTCGCCCTCAGTCCATTGTACGGTACCCACAATACAAGCGTTACTTAGTTTGGGACCGTATAGTTGGTGTGTTCGTCTGGCGATATTATTATAAGACGCATAGCAGACGGGTATTAGCACCTCATTATATCAGAAACTGCAGTCTATAACTCTGTGTGGCTTCAGCAATTACTTCAGAAGTCTTTCAAAGTTTTCCCATTAACCTACTTTTCTTACTGTGCCATACAAGTGCTGTTTATTTTTGAAGTGCATCTCAATTCTCGACACTGTACCAATTAATACACTTATAAATTACTTTTTAAACCTTTTGATGGTTCTGTTATCGGCCGGTTATAAAATAGATACAAAATAAATGTGAATTTGTAAAAACAATAACTTATTATCTAATCTAAAATATAATAATAATAATATCGCCAGACGAACACACCAACTATACGTTCCCACACTAAGCAACGCTTGTATTATGGGTACTGTACAATGGACTGGGGGTGAACCCAGTATATATTACTTATATAGATATTAAACATCCATGACTCGGGTACAAACATTTATGCTCGTCACACAAAGTGTGTCCCTACCAGGATTCGAACCCGGGACCATCGGCACAGAAAGCAGGGTCACCACCAACTGCGCTAATCAGGCCGTCGTTTTATCAAAACGGAGAATTGCATTTTATTTGAGGTCCCGTCACTCGTGATAGATAGTTTCTCGATTAACATCTTAGAGGAGTTCGGTGTTGTTGGCTTCTTTAATTATTATCGATCAAACTTGTTTGGTTTATAATTGGAAAAGTTGACAAGCCGAGGGTCAGTGGTGGGTCCTCTGTCCCCATTAGGTTTTCAAAACGTTCGTTTAGCATATGCCACACTCTACCCTGTGAAAACATCATCCCCACAGGGTGGATACGGCCTAATTCGACGCATCGCGACTGACATATCC
The DNA here is from genome assembly GCA_905333125.1 of Pheosia tremula. NCBI lineage: Eukaryota > Metazoa > Arthropoda > Insecta > Lepidoptera > Notodontidae > Pheosia > Pheosia tremula. Next base: position 6,160,764 of record HG995416.1, on the reverse strand, counting down.
GCCGTGTGTATTTTTAAAAGCGTCAATGGGGTGCGAAAATGGAGCGAAGATAAATTGGTGCGCGGGCGCATTTTTAGTGTCACACTAATGATCGTTATTTTTTTTAAGCAGAACCTTTAGGAGATATATTGATCTCAATGATCTCTATTGCACTCAAATAGAAAGAATAGTACCTGATGTTGAAGCACATCACTTATTAGTATCTATGAAAAAATATAAATATATTGTCTACTAGCTGTTGCCCGCGACTTCGTCCGCGTGGTATTTAACAAAGACAACCGTTGACAACAGCCTGCTCGCCCATTCTGAGCCCGCGGAACGCATTGCAGGTTGTTGCTATCAAACTTAATCAGGCGCTGCGCTGCAACATTGGTTTTAATTTTTTTTCGTGAGATCCTATTTTTTTTTCTAAAATAAAAGTAGCCTAAGTTACTCCTTGTTACATCAGCTATCTGCCAGTGAAAGTCCCGTCAAAATCGGTACTGCCATTTCAGAGATTACCCGGAACAAACAGACAGACAGACAGACAGAAATTGTAAAAAAAATTGTTTTGGTATAGGTACCGTGTATACATCCAAATGCACTTAGTAAAAAGCGGTTATTTTAATATTACAAACAGACACTCCAATTTTATTTATATGTATAGATGAGAAAAAAACGGAAGATAAAACCAGAGAGAAAAATGGAAGACTACTACAACATCATGAAGAGGATCGAGAGGACGAAATAAATATGTAAACTCAACTACGGATCTGTAAAAAAAAAAACGGTAAAATCCAAACCTCCTTCTAATAGAGTTTGGCACGCCGATACATCATCTATACATCTATACATATAAATAAAATTGGAGTGTCTGTTTGTAATATTAAAATAACCGCTTTTTACTAAGTGCATTTGGATGTATACACGTTACCTATACCGAAACAAAATTTTTTACAATTTTTGTCTGTCTGTCTGTCTGTCTGTCTGTCTGTCCGTCTGTCTGTCTGTCCGTCTGTCTGTCTGTCTGTCTGTCTGTCTGTCTGTTTGTTCCGGGTAATCTCTGAAATGGCTGGACCGATTTTGACGGGAATTTCACTGGCAGATAGCTGATGTAACAAGGAGTAACTTAGGCTACTTTTATTTTAGAAAAAAAAAATGGATCTCTCGAAAAAAAATTAAAACCAATGTTGCAGCGCTGCGCCTGCTTAAAGTTTGATAGCAACAATCTGCAATGCGTCCCGCGGGATCAGAACGCGAGCAGGCTGTTGCCAACGGTTGAGACGTTGTTAAATACCACGCGGACGAAGTCGCGGGCAACAGCTAGTAGATTATAAAATTTCTTGAACTCGACTCAGAGTTCCGTTTTTGCAACTATAGTGCAATGCATTATGCAGTACATAGCCGGCGCATCGAGTTCAATAATAAATGTATTATCAGTGTGTCTGTATGGGGTATTGATTTCCCATTATCCAGCGCTGTAGTGCTCAATAATTACGGCCGGCGAGGTGTCAATTTAGCCAGATCAATAGCTCGGAGTCTGGGACTAATGGCTCCTGTAGTACCACTCACACAATTTTTATAACAATAATTATAATTTATTGTGAGTATTTTCTTTAATACCGTTAAGATAGTTTAGTAAACAATAAAATAAACATCTTCATTCCTATATTGATTTCTTATCTTTATCTTTCATATTAACCATTATTCTTGTTACCCCTGACGTGGTAGGCAGAGGTGCACTTATGTGCGCCCAAATTTCGCTCATGGTATTGCGTCCCAACGTAATAGGAGATGCCTATTTTCATCCCATGCTACATGTCTGGGTATCTTCTTTCTTTCCCAAATGAAATGCGATGAAATAAAATGGAATAAGATGAAATAATATTAAACAAAATAGAATAAAAAAACAATGACAATAAAATAAGACTGCCAAATACCAAACTCGTATCACTGTTGTATGTGACAGTACACACAGTTCACGAACAATGAATAATATTTCAGGTGCGACTATCTGCCGCAGTAGTTTAATTAATAATGCCGTACGGACTAATTATTGGATGGCTAGGCTCTATTAACCTTAAGTTATGGCCTTAGGTACAGGTAATATCTGGCACTAGCTGTAACCCATCGATCATGTTGCGGAACTAAAATGTAAATCGATTAAAGATTTCTCAAATAAAAAGAGATATTATTTACCCTAAAATTGTCCAGAACCAAGGCGGGTAGCTAGTTAATAAAATACACTGAAAAATAAAAGTTTTCAGGCGACTTGCAGTCCATTCGTAGCTCGCGTGACTTGAGCTAGCTCGCTAGTGCCACAGATGTCAGGAACGAATCTACTTCTTCTTTCTGTACGAAAAGAGATGCAATGAAATAAAATGGATATGAATACGGCCTCACCCGCGACTGTTTTGCGGGTATTTTGCCAATGTCAAGTAATTAATAGCAATAGCACATTCCATAAATACACAATCTATACATATAAATAAAATTGGAGTGTCTGTTTGTAATATTAAAATAACCGCTTTTTACTAAGTGCATTTGGATGTATACACGTTACCTATACCGAAACAACATTTTTTACAATTTTTGTCTGTCTGTCTGTCTGTCTGTCTGTCCGTCTGTCTGTCTGTCTGTCTGTCTGTCTGTCTGTTTGTTTGTTCCGGCTAATCTCTGTAATGGCTGGACCTATTTTGACGGGACTTTCACTGGCAGATAGCTGATGTAACAAGGAGTAACTTAGGCTACTTTTATTTTAGAAAAAAAAATAGGATCTCACGAAAAAAAAATGAAAACCAATGTTGCAGCGCAGCGCCTGATTAAGTTTGATAGCAACACCTGCAATGGTTCCCGCGGGCTCAGAATGGGCGAGCAGGCTGTTGACAACGGTTGTCTTTGTTAAATACCACGCGGACGAAGTCGCGGGCAACAGCTAGTTATTAATAAAATAATGAATGTGACGTGATGATAACAAAAAAAAAATACAACCGTATTGAGAACTTTCTCCTTACTGATGTCGGTTGAAAATGGCGTGTCCTCTAGAAACGAATCGCTCGCCCGATGTTGTTTAAACCAATATCAAACTTTAAAGACATTTTTAAAAGCAAATTGGCTTTCTACTAGTTTGGATTTACGGGAGGTGTTTTACATCGCATGGCTTTGTAATTGGACGGGCTTAAATGTATTTGGTATTTTGAATATTGGTCTGGCTAGGTATCAGGCAGGGATATTACTGTATGGACTAGACATATTTAAAGTCAGTTTTTCATGGCAATATTTAGAACTAGTACCATGGCTTGCGATATTCATATAATAACTTTGAAAAGGAGGAAACAATTGACAATTGACAAGTTGCATATAAAATTCAGGTTTTAGGGGATGCTGGAGGCATGTTATAACGCTTTTGCGTTTACGACTTCTATGTAAGTACCTAGTACTATATTTTATAAATGTATTAAGTAATGTAAGCTGTGTATGAGATATTTACGATATTTATATTTTTGGTGTAATATATAAAAATAAAATTCCAAATGATGAAAATAATATAACAATCACGATTAAAATTGAAAATATAATAAGTTTTTTTATAGTCTAGGTATAGGTATCTACATTCAGATTCCGTTTCCTGGAAATTCCAAACAGTTCAAAGTTGACGTCATCGACAAAGCATAGTCTCAAAGTAGTCAAAGTAACGCTTAGTTTTTTTTATTTCGTTAAACCACAGAAAATATATTGTTTTATTCCATGGGTTTATCCGTGGTTGTGGGGAATGGAACAAAACTAATAACTGCATTCACTCCACGAATATGTTTCAAAACATTGTTGGTAATGTTTGGTATAAATGGAATATAAATCTGTCATATCAAAACCAGGCGCAATATAGTTGAGCATGGCTACAGGCAAATTGATCCCAATTTGTCAGTGCGAAGGCGTGTACACCGCGTACTTTCATAATGCGCAAGAGTCGATGCGCGGTGAAAGCGAGTCGTGGGTGGATACGCTGTAGGGTGTGCATATGACGCGTCATCGTGAGACACGAATACTTAGAGCATCTTGTCGTACTGCACGGACGAATGTCGCGTATGCGATGGACCGATCAAATAAAATCTTGCGTGGACGCAGTCTTGCATGAGTGAATCAAAATAGGCACCGACACTACTAGACAGCGCGACATCACGACCGCTCTGACATAAACTAGCGGCTGTTGATTCGAATTCCATAAATATGAATTGATCAAAAAAGTAAAATGGAAATTTGAAAATCGAACAGAAAAAAAAACAAAATTTAAGATGTCCAGTGGTTTGATAAATAATATGGAATATTGTTGGAAATTTAACTATTGTGTGTATTTTCAGATCTCCCAAAGTCTCTAGGACATTTTCCGTCAAGTATCCAAAGCTTAACTGCCACTATCAGGAGGGGATTAATTTCATCATTATCATCATCACGGACCTCGTCATTATCAATAGGTATACTTAAAACAATGATCATGATCAAATAAATTTTACTCGACCCTGGCAAAAGTGTTTCTATTTTGTACCAACATAAAAAACAGAAGTAGGATGCCTGTCCCAAATATCGATCTATCATATATGGTCCTCTTAGTGGTAGATCACAAGCCATGACTACCATGTACCGTGTCAGATGGGACGTCTCGCGATGGTTAACGCACCGATGGTGGGAATATCTCGGCAATTGGGTCAGTCGCGTTCCAATGTGCAAACCTATTGTGGGGCAATCGGCTGATTGCACGAAGCCATAGGACAATAATGGAAAATTGATACCATATCAATTTACGGAATTAGTCATTTATTACGAACATGTGAGCAATAAAATAATTAAGCTCAATTCTATTACTTATTTACACAGCGATGCACGGCACGATATATAATACATAGCTGAAATATAACTAGCTGCGCCCCGCGGTGTTACCCGCGATTAAAAAGAATGTCCTTTTCTGTAAATCATGTCATACTTTGCTCTATGAAAAATTAAAACGAAGCTATCCCATGGGAACTCTACATTTTACCGGGATAAAAGTAGCCTATGTGCTATTCCAGACTATAATCTCTGTGCCAAATTTCATCCAGATCCCTTCAGTCGTTCTGGCGTGATTGAGTAACAAACATCCATCCATCCAAACTTTCACATTTATAATATTAGTGGGATAGTAAGGATTTTATGGCGTTTATTTTATGTTTTTACGTTCCCTACGTTTCGGCTGAGTTACTGCAACCATGGTCACGGGAGGACTGAGGCGTTTGACGTCCTATTGTCATAGTTTGAAGTGGGGTACACTCATATTTAGTTGTTGCTTGTGGTCCGATCTACGCAGAAAGTGCTCACAGTGTCTTGAGGTCTTGCTGGTCTTGCAATTTAGTTGGTACACCGCATTGTACTGTCCCATGAGACTGAGAGTAAACGATTCAATAACTGTTCCCCAAATTAATATAAAGTTTTAATCTACATACAAAGTCATTACAAAGCAAAAGTAAATATAAATCTGCATATACATGTATGTGCCAATATACTTAATAATACATATTTATTTTTGCATATAATTAGACTATCAATGGAAGCACCCTAATACCCACCCGCAAATGTCAACCTTATTAGTAAAACTGTTAAGTCTGAATTTGCATAATTGAATCGACCTACATAACCCGCTAATATTATACTAGTTGTTGCCCGCGACTTCGTCCGCGTGGTATTTAACAAAAAGTGGACGAAGTCACGGGTAACAGCTAGTCTAAAATAAAAGTAGCCTAAGTTACTCCTTGTTACATCAGCTATCTATTAGTGAAAGTCCCGTCAAAATCGATCCAGCCATTTCAGAGATTAGCCGGAACAAACAGACAGACAGACAGACACAAAATTTTTTAAAAAAAATTGTTTTGGTATATGTACCGTGTATACATCCAAATGCACTTAGTAAAAAGCGGTTATTTTAATATTACAAACAGACACTCCAATTTTATTTATTTGTAGAGATGTATAGATTAATTATAATATTCTGAAATGAATCACCTGATTCCATCTGCATAGTTGGGCAAATTGTGTGGTAACCGCTCGGGAGGTTACACCACGGCTTAGCTATGATTTACTCCTTGGGCAACACGACTATTTAATCACCCTGAATGGCCTAAAGATGCGTGACAAATAACGTAGAAAATGTTATAATTTCCATAACATACTTGATAGGTTTTGCCTTGCCTTTTACCTTGAAAGCAGTGATAGCCAGGTTGGTAGAACGCTTGCCTCGGTAACGAGGATCGCAGGTACACACCCCGGCTTCAAAATTGCTATTTAAACGGGTATTTTCTGACATCCTGTTACAAATGCGCTAATGAAGCCCAGGTTCCAGTATATCCTTTCTGTATAATCCTGTATAGTGCCATGCATGTAAATTGCAACAATAAACGATGCAAGCATTTATAAATGCTCTAACAATAAACGATGCAAGCATTTAAAATGCTTGCATCGTTTATTGTTAGAGTTGCTTAAATGCAACTCTAACAGAGAATATGGCAAGCTCCTCAGAGTAAGGTGACTGCGCCGGTCTAGTTTCTAAAATCTTCTAATAGATGGTGCTGTATCCCTAGAACCTAGTTATTTATTTTCACACGAACCTTGAGCACCTATGAGACGTGATGTTATAAATCGCGACTAATACTTCTAACACTGCATTGATATATGCAAATACATCAACCTGAAATTAATTTATAATGAACAGATTCCTAGATTTATGTTGAACGGATTAAAATTATCGGATACGTACAGGTGATACAAGAGGTATCAGTATGAATCCTTTTTTATTTACTTATCGACTTGAGTTTAGTTTTCTGGTATTGAAACATTAATAAAAAAGTACCAATTTATTTGACAAAACGGTTCACATAAAAAAAATACAAAGATAAAGCAAAGCCTAAATCTAATTAAACTTAATTAATTATCACTTTTGGAAAATAGTCGTAAGTTATTTGTTTTGAACGTAATGCATTTAAGTATATCACACTGGCATTTTAAGCCATAGACAAGCCGTATTAAAACAATAAACCATAATAAAAAAAACAACGTCTTTTTAAAATATTAGTCTTTTTCATCTTTCTCAAAGAACTCGTCGGTGAGTGGCACGTGTGAGATCTGGTCATAGGTGTACGTATCGAAGAACCTCTGCGTCACGTTCATGGCGTAATCTATGGCGTAGTCCAGGATCGGGCCTCCGAACTCCTTGGCGAAGGCTTGGGAGTCCATGTTGAGGACATCCAGGACCTGGGCACCTGTAAGGTATTTTACACACGTTATGCTATGTTCTCTGTTCGTATTCCTTTCCTTGGTCATCATGACCTAGTCACCATGTCACCATGACTATTCAACCGACTATGTTTGTAAAAGTCTGAATAAGATTTGTAGGGAATAAAATAGAAACTGCTGTTTTTTTTATGGGATTTGGACACGAAATGGCTGTCGGGTCAGCTAGTTAATCTATACTTCTATACTTATATTATAAATGTGAAAGTTTGGATGGATGGATGGATGTTTGTTACTCTTTCACGCCCGAACGGCTGAACGGATCTGGATGAAATTTGGCACAGAGATAGATTATAGTCTGGAATAGCACATAGGCTACTTTTTATTCCGGTAAAATGTATGGTTCCCGTGGGATAGATGTTTTAATTTTTCATACTTTTTATCGCAGGTAACACCGCCGGGCGCAGCTAGTTAATAATAAAGCTGCGATAGGAAACAAGAGTCGCAGGCTTAAACCCCAGCTCGCACATCAAGAAGTTATGGGTTACGTGTGCGTGTCCTTTTTTTTGTGAAGGAAAGTATACCAACACTGGGCCAGTGTGGTGGACTATGGCCTGAATCCTCCTCGCATTTAGGAGAGGCGTGTGCCCTGTATAGTAGTAGATTTAATGAGGTTATTACTTTTTCCTAATATTTTAAGATCGGATCTCAGAAATATTTTCAATGAGACTGTGTCCTCTATGACTCAGTTCTAGACGTTTTGGGAACAAGACGTCAGCATCTTGGGATAGTCTCAAGGCACAAGCTTGAAAGTTTTATTTCAGCTTACTAATTTGTGGATTGCCCCTGATGAGGTTAGTCAAATTCAACTTGAGGTCAGTTCCGTAATCCGCCTTATACTTGTACGAGTTGATCTTGTAGTGGCCCTCGCCGCTTTTCTTCACAATCACTCGTTCCACCACCTCGAGGTGGATGTGTTGGTTCCCTGTGAAATAACAGAAACTGCGTAATAGGTAGATACAAAATTGAGCTTGAGAGGTTCTGTCTTCCTTTTGAGTGTATGTAAAATACAGATACATAACCCTAAAAAGCATATTTTACATGTATTGCAGAAAGCTATTTCGTAGGCAAAGGAATTTAATGTCCGCGGTTCGATTTTGCTCTGCTGCTCGACCCTCAATGATTTCAGCGTGATTATACTTCTAAACTATAAACGTCGAATCATTAGCTATACCATAGTGAAAACCCTGTTAAATTCGGTCAAGTAGTTTTTCATTGATCCTTGAACAAACAACCTAGAATTCTACTTACTACTTGTCAAATATAGGGTAGTTGGTAATAGTAAGTTAGGTAAGTTTATTTCAAAGGTTCTATTCAGGGGCGCAGCTATATAGCCAAGGGCTTCGGGGCAGTAATTAAAAGATGGATACACCCTGTTAGGTTTATGTTTTGCAGGTGGAAGGTTTTTTTTTGTAATTTCAGTCGTTCGAAGTTTGTTTGTCAGGAACCAAAACTAAAATAATCGAAAGATCCTAATTCATCTAGGATATTATACAACTTTTTAACGTTGATGGTGAAGGTCGACCCTTGAGCTTGAGGGCCCCGGGGCACTGCCCCGCCTAGCCATACGGTAACTACGTCACTGGTTCTTATGCTATAGGTTCCTTAGTATTATCTTACAGATCTTGATCTTGGCAGCGCCCTCTGTGTCCAGGTTGAAGAGCAGCAGTCTTCCCTTCAAGCTGTACATGCCGCGGACCGTCAGGTTGCAGTGCATATCGAACACGAACGTGCGCTTCTCACGACGAGACCTGTAGGGTACGAAAGCATGCTGTCACTGTCATTCTAATTTATAAAACGTGTAGTGTGAGTGGGATAGAAGCCGGTACTCTGCGTAAAAAAGTGCTGCTTGAGCCACTGCCAGGACAAACGACAAACGGGCGTAGTCGGACTTTAAAGGTTCCGTTTTTACCATTATGGTACTGAACCCTAAATTCGTTAATTTAATCAGACTGCGCTTGCGACCATGAGACCAATAAGGCTGTCTGTACAAGATAATATTACTATAATAACGGACAGAATGGCCTCTTTCCATCCGATGCAAATATGTGCCACTGTGAAGCCAGTCACTCTCTTCCTTCTCATACGGTTACGGAGAGCAATGGACTGGTCCGACGACTTTTGACTTTGTAACCCAATCGTTGTTGAGGAAAATCAAAGGTGTTTGTTCTATTACTTTTGCGTGCGACAGACTAAAGAGTGTGCATTAAACTGCTCAGTATTTGCAGGTATCCACATTTGCCGTTCCGGTCACTAAGAATGTATGATCAAACCTTTTTTAGATAAGTTTTTTGCGTATATAATCAGCGGTTGGTTTGCGCAGGCGACCTCCGCTTACCATGCTGCAATTGGTGGCGAAACGGCACGCGTGTCCATTGCGAAATATTTGTGTACGGTAACAACGCTAATTCATAATGTTTAGCTTGTATTTTGTAATGTTTGTTATACGAACGATATGTAGAAAACCGCATGTGGGGATCAACAGTGTGTTGTTAACACAAGATTGGGGCCCCGAGTCTGCTAACACAATCGATTCATAATCGAACTGCAACCGCATTGTAACTGTCACTTTTGACAGATATCCCATATAATATGTGTCAAAAGTGACATTTACTGTGGGGTTGCTGTTCGATTATGAATAGATTGTGTAAGTAGACTTGGGGCCCAGAACTCCTGCACGATTCTTGCCCTAAATGCTACAGAAAACCTTTTATTTAGTTACAAAGGATGATTGTACCCTGACCATCTTGACCCGCGCAGGAAAATATGTGTTTTTGTTGAATGTTTCATAAAACTTTTAGCAGGTGACACGCGAATCCTAGACAGATTCAAACAACATTGATGCGTAGTGATTGTCGAAGTCCCATAACTGCATGCAATTATTTGAATTCATGATGTCTACGGCCCTGACCGGTCGCCATGATTGTCGAGTGGACGTCTTTGTCATGCGAAGTGGTTCTTATAGACATCCTCTGCCCATTAAAGGTAAATCTGAATGATTGCTATCATGATTAGGTTGGATTGAAATACGTGTTGTATGCACTTAGATTAATTTTATATACTACATTATAGGTAGGCTGATGAGATACCGTCCAATTGAGTGACATTTCTCCTCTACTGAACTGAGAGAAGAAAGATTCTACTTACGAAACGTTGTCCGGGACACAGGATTTCAGTCCCGTAAGTTTAGCGTTGTGAAAGGTCATCTTCAAGTTCCCGGGGAGTTCCATGCTGATGTTCCTGTCCAGGTAGAGTGGGTCCAGGGATGGGATTCCAGCCTCCGGGATTCCCTTCACTATTCCCGGGATGGCGTCTTGAGTTGCCTTTGTGAAGCATTCGTCGCTTAATTCTTCGCAGGGGTGTATATAATCCGCTGCGGAGGAGAGTCGAGAAGTATAATGATAGAATTTTATTTTAGTACTTCAGTTTTAGGTATCCCGGGGTACCGGTCCTATTTGGAGTCAAACAGTGTGTGACAAACTAAAAATCCACCCGAGTAGTTTACTGTGATGAGAGAACCGACAGACATACGAACAAAAAGATCTGTATTCCTCTGTTTTAAAAAGAATTTTGCTTCCAATATTTGACTTGGACACATTCTCTATGGCAGTCATCTCAGAAAAAAGAAACAAATTTATGCCAACAAGCTAATGTCATTTGTATTGCGAATCTCCAATGTTATTGGAGAAGCCATGTGTAGTCCGCCGTGCAGCTTCACTAGGTTTGCTCTAGGATATTCCACATGCTGCACTATATACTGATATAGTGGCGCGATTATTTTATTTATAATGTGTATTTATTGAATTTAATATTGCTATTAATTACTTGACACTGGCAAAATACCCGCTAAGTTGCGGGTGAGGCCATTTGCATATCCATTTTATTTCATCGCATTTCATTTCGTAAAAGAAGAAGAAAGAAGAAGAAGAAAGAAGAAGATATAGTGACGCAAATTGACAGATGACAGTGATCGCCCGAGGCTACTTGCGCTGGCTTACTCGAGCGCTGACGTTGATTCGATATGCTCGGTTTACACGAGGACAAGGAAATAAAAGCTCAAGGGCGCTCAACGCGCAAAGGAAAGAGCTATGCTTAGAGTTTCGCTACGCGAAAGAATCAGCAATGAAGAGATCCGTAGACAAAATATGGTAACCGACATAGCTCAACAAATTTTATGGTTGAAGTAGCAGTGGACGGGGCTCGAAGAACCGATGGCCTTTGGGGCAGAAAGTTTCTAAAATGGCGATCACGGGCCGGAAGACGTAGTGTAGTACGATCCCCCACAAGGTGGACCGATGATATCACACGTGCTGCTGGGTTGCCGTGGATGCAAGTTGCGAAGGACCGTGATCTGTGCAAGTCATGTCCAGCAGTGGACGTCTTTCAGCTGATGGATGGACACGAGGACAGTACGTTAGTTACAAGTATCAAGTAAACACGTGTAAGCAGTTCGCCAAGTTCAAAGTGACAAATAACCGGAATCGAGGTCCATACATTTTCGAGTGGTCTGCTCGATACTTCGTCACGTGTCACTTACTGACGCGTACCTACTCACTGACATATTCTAATTCGAGCATAACAGATACTTGCATATATACATATTAATCGAAATCAATTTCTTTTCACCATTCTATCGAGCAATATTATCCAGTTCGCATTTCAAATTTACATCGGATTATTGCTATTCTAAATTCAAAATCCGTAAAATAACTCACGCAGGGGCACCAACTGGAAACTGCTGTAAATACACGCACACAGCACAACAATCACAAAATGTTCGTTGTTCAACATATTTAAAAAAAAAAGTCACTTCTACGCACAGGACTGCTGCTCACGGCCTGTCTAACACGAATGTTCGAAGACTTGAATAAATGATCTTTAATTTCGTAGTGATTAAACAACACTTCAAGGATTTAAGGTGAGTCCCCGCTAAAGCGATTTTGGGTGTTAAGGTCGATTGCTTGGTTGCGCCTGCTGTCTTGCGGTTGGCTAGGCCGCAAGGTTTTGCAACTAATAAGACATACATTGTAGGTAAGTACTTCAGAGTATTTTGTATGTTTGTTTGATAATTATCAGATTATTCTACATCACAAGGAATATTTGATCAGATATACATCTATCTATCTTTATCTTCCCATACCATTCCCCTACATACCTATATTAGTAGTTCAATAGTTTTTTTTGGAATCGTATTTGAGTTACCCACTGAACTACGATCTTTATACTCGTCATCTATATATATCATGTATAATCATGGTTAAATAACACATTTAATGGTAATAATTTCACACTAATTATGGCATGAATATTTCATGTGAAATGTAAAAAAAATATGTTTGGAGATTGAATAGTTTTGTCTTAAAATCGTTTTATGTAAACATTACCTCAAGTACAAAGATTAATAATTTAAACTTTCATGGAGTTGATTGCTGTTTTTTTTATGTATTATGCCAAATAGATAACCAGTACCAATCGTTTTAAATATCTAGTTACGCCTTATATAAAACTAGCTGACCCGGCAAATTTTGTTTTGCCATATACATTATTTCTAGGAAATATTTTTACAGTTAAATATTTTCGATTATAAATTGAGATATAAACTATCCTATCTTTCAAGTTGGATGAAACTGCACACAGTATTCAAAATTTTATTTAAATCGTTTTAGTAGTTTAGGAGGTCCATAGCGGACAAACACCGTGACACGTAATTTATAATGAAGATAATGCAGATAAAATATCGACGGTACTAGTAAAAAAAAAAAAAAAATATAATCCTAAATAAATTTTGTTTTCCTTCTTGTCATGTACTCTTAATTAAACGGTATGTAGGATTTATTGATTTTTAAAACAGCTGTGAAATGATCCAAAACGCTCCAATTGTTGACTCCCCTGATTGAAGTTACACTATTTGGTTGACATTCACTCGCTTCTCTCCACATTCGCATAGCTCAGCTTGCACGGTCAGTTTTATTCCCAATCCAATCAGAGAACTTCTTAGCTCTTATACGTGTTGGCTATGATTCTAGTTTGATGATAATATTTGTATAAATATTCAGACTATTGCCGAATTGCACCAGATGCAGAAACTTTAGCCTTGGCCTAGCGTTGGTAAACCGGTTATATTCCATCATAAAATGCGGTCCTATGCTAATATTTGAGAAAGGTTTATTTATGTTAATGTACCTATAGGATGGATTTTGTAATTATAACAAAATGATGAGATAAAACTAACTTTAAGGATTTTATAGCGTTGCTATTTTTTTTTTTACGTTCCAGACGGTGCGGCTTCTTTACAGCAACCATAGTCACGGAAGGGCTGAAGTGTTAGACGTCCTAGTGTCATAGTTTGATCTGGGGTACCCTCATATTTAGTTGTTACTTGCGTTCCGATCTACGCAGAAATTTATAGATATAATCGTAAGAACTCTATACACTAGCTATGTAATTTTCCTTATCGTCTACCTGCATTTTTGATTTGCCTCCCGACTTTGGAAGATGAAGCCAATTTGGTCATCAATTTGGACGCACAGACCATAAAATCGAACTTTTCATGAACAACACATTGTCCTGACTTATTTGACAGACCATTGGTCACCGACAATGTAAATAAACGTCGATTGTGACCACAAAAAGCCGGGTAATTCGCGAACAGTGGGACAATGCCGTGTATTTACTTTTGTCCACGTTTTTTGCTAGTTGAACTCCGTGCGAAATGAATTTTACCATTCACATCGACATTTTGTTTGGGAAACTGGTGACCTTGGGTTTTTGATTTTGGTTGCGATTTTCAGGAATAAATCAGTGGGTACCTAAAAAGTTTAGTGGGAATCCGGCGCTGGCAACTTTTTTGTTTTTTTATAGTAATTTTCTTCTTAGTGTAGTCGTTATTTTTTTAGTATAGTCTGGTATAATCTCTAGGTAGTATAGGTACATATGGAAAACTGTAACTCGATCGTGTCTTAAAATTTTCAGGGAAAAATAATCGTAGGGGGGGACCGGATACCGCCATTTTGGATTTCATGTCTGTTTGGTCGTGAACGTATCACGTGTACACCACTGAGCGTATAATAATTAAACTTGCGGCCTAGCTTATCACCTGGGTCAAAATATAGGATTCTTTTTATCCCGGGAAATGGATGGGTTTTCATGGCAAATCCAAAAAAAAAAACTCAAAACCCACTGAGCGGATTTTAATAAAATTCGGCTTAGTGATAGCTTGTAACGACAATTTCTCTCTTAAAAAACAAAACAGCTCCCCGATATATTTAAAAAAACTTGAGTCCACGCGTAAAAAGTCGCACGCGCAACTGACAGGTATATCTTACAATTTCAATTGCTATAGTTCTCAAGTATAGCAATTTATGTTTGTGTCAGACAAACAAAACGCTGGTGGCCACAACAATGGGTCAGCAGGGACACACAATGTGACAGATATGATACATTAGTGAGTCACCGTGCGAATTGGGCCATCGTGGTTCCCATCCAGGGCTAATACCAAACATCTCGAAAATGACGAAAAAAAGACGTCTGTCGAGTATACCTTGTTTAGACGCGTTTTTAGTCATTGAGCGTGCTGCCTCGTGCGGCTGGTTCGGGCACGCCTCACGCGAAACAGCGCTCGGTCGAGGCAGAGGGCTCGGTCGTTCTGTGCCCGCCGATAACGAATCTATTATCTATATTATCTACTAGCTGCGTCCCGCGGTGTTACCCGCGATTAAAAAGTATGTCCTTTATCCCACGGAAAACATACATTTTATCGGGATAAAAAGCCTATGTGTTATTCCAGACTATAATCTATCTCTGTGCCAAATTTCATTCCGATCCGTTCAGCCGTTCTGGCGTGATTGAGTAACAAACATCCATCCATACATCCATCCAAACTTTCACATTTATAATATTAGTGGTAATGGTATATTCTATATTCACACACTTTGTGTGATAAGCACGAGTATTTGTACCCGAGTCTTGGATGTTTAAAATCAGTCCAATCTACGGTACCCATAATACAAGCATTGCTTAGTATGGGACCGTATAGTTAGTGTATTCGTCTGGCGATTTATATATTTATATCTAATGGTCTATGTGGCAGCCCTATCTAATAGGCGGGCCTGTCTGTCCGTCTGTCACGAATCACTCAATTAGGTTAACATTACGTGACACGCCCAATTCGCTCGTCATACTTTTCATTGTCAACATAATTTGACTAGAACACAAAACTATAATGGATAATAAGTAGTCAATTTTCATTCAACTCCTACTTTCTTTTCGACTGATTTCGTTGCGGGTACCAAGACAAGCTTTTTCCCGGGATTCGCCGAGGATCAGATCTCCGCGTTTTCGTGGGACACCGCTGTGGATCCTGGCTGACACGAGTTAACAGTGGTGTGTTATCCTGTATCCATTAGCAGGGTCAATTTTGAAAAGATACCAAGTATAAAAATCACTTATACCCTTAAAGGAATCCGAAACCTTATAAGAAGTAATTGATACAAACCCAAAAAAAAACAGTGGTTTGTTTGTGGCGGCCCTGGTCCCGTGATTCACAGAACTATATACTACTTAGAATGAAAAAATAATATGTGATGTAATTTCTGTTTTAATTTGATGTTTAGGCAGAGGTGCTCTGCAGTGCACTGCTGGTGGTATTTTAGTCCCAATGTAATAGGAGGCTAGCTTATCTCTGTTATGGGGGCTCCTTACTTGTATTAGAGTCGAACTTATTGATTTCTTATATTTACGCGAATACTACACATTGTAATAAAACTAATCTTACGGATTTTATCTCGTTTATTATACGTTTTTTACGTTCCCGACGTTTCGGCTGCTTTACAGCAGCCATGGTCATGGGAGGACCGAGGTGGTTGACGTCCTAGTATCATAATTTGAACTGGAGTACCCTCATATTTAGTTGTTGCTTGTGGTCCGATCTACGCAGAAAGTGCTCACAGTGTCTTGAGGTCTTGCAATGGTGCGTTTGGTTTTGGATTTAATAATATTAATTAATAGATCCCAAGTCGGTGGTAGCACCCTCTTCCCTATTAAAATTAAGAAGTTATTAAATTTCAATGGCCTCGCGTATCATCCTTGGTCGGAATCATAGTTCTTTTGCGAGGATCTAAAAAAACGTAAGATTAGTTTTATTTCAATGTAGTGCTGAACCTGCTATATTATTCGCAAAAGGTTCAATATTGTCAGTTAGAACCACTGCTTACCGTTCAGCGGAGAGCCAGCGTGGTGTACGAGTGGGTTGCAGAGATGGTGCGCGGGAGATGCGCGGCAACAGTAAATCCTGCTCGTGCGCCGCCGCCTCTCCCCGGCATACTAATGCAATTGGGTGCGTTCACATTGTCATACTGACTTGCTATTGCCCGCGGCTCGCGCGGCCTGCGCCCTCGCGTCAATTTTGTTCTGAGCTTTATCCCAATGGTTATAGCGTGATACTATGAACCCTATCATTTGTTAGTATATAGTAAGGCCCATTAAACAGGATTTCATTAAAAGGATAGCTGTTGCCGCGGCTTCGTCCATGTTGAAAAGTAAAGTAATATCAGTTGAAAAAAAGTTGTGCCTGGTAACTATGTGTAACTACAGTCCGATAAAATTAACCTAAAACTCAATGGGTCTACTCATTAAAAGGAGTGTTTTTGGTTGAGTGGAAATTTAAGTTTTAATATCGCCACACGAAGACACCGATTGTACCGTTCCAAACTAAGAAATGCTTGTATTACGGGTACCGTACAATAGACTAGGGTTAATCCAGTATATAATAGTTCTGTAGATCGATCGATCAACATCGATGACTTAGGTACAAACATTCGAGCTCATACACAAAGTTTGTGTCTACCATGATTCGAACCCGGGACCCTTGGCACAGAAAGCAGTATTACCAACACTGCACTAATATGAAAATCCTGACGGTTCAAGTCGGAGTATGACCCTGCTCAACTCTTTTCTAATGCGAATCTTAGACCAAAATGACTATTATGATACATAAAGTTACGTACATTTATTTGTAACAGAGTTTAACATAATTTAATTGTAAGGTCATCTATACATCTATACATATAAATAAAATTGGAGTGTCTGTTTGTAATATTAAAATAACCGCTTTTTACTAAATTCATTTGGATGTATACACGGTACCTATACCAAAACAACCGTTTTTTAAATTTTTGTCTGTCTGTCTGTCCGTCTGTCTGTCTGTCTGTCTGTCTGTCTGTCTGTCTGTCTGTCTGTTTGTTCCGGCTAATCTCTGAAATGGCTGTACCGATTTTGACGGGACTTTCACTGGCAGATAGCTGATGTAACAAGGAGTAACTTAGACTACTTTTATTTTAGAAAAAAAATAGGATCTCACAAAAAAAATTAAAACCTATGTTGCAGCGCAGCGCCTTATTAAGTTTGATAGCAACACCTGTAATGCTTCCCGCGGGCTCAGAATGGGCGAGCAGGCTGTTGTCAACGGTTGTCTTTGTTAAATACCACGCGGACGAAGGCGCGGGCAACAGCTAGTTATAAATATATCGTGTCGTGGTAACTTTTAGGCAAAAATTCACGCGTTATAATAATAGCTTTCAAATTCTTCCATCTATATATTCTTAATATTCCGAGGTTAAATTGTAATAACGGAAACACACAAATATGTAGACAAAGTTGGGACATACATACGATATGCTTATTAATAAAAATGTTGGAAAGCAACATGAGATTGCGCAATAAACATTCCTACATGATTTAACTATACAACGATCTTGCAATTTTAGTTACGCATGACATGAAAGCTAAAACTTTTATGAATTATAAAGTTTTGTCATTTTTCAAAAGAGAAACTTAAGAAATAATACAATGGCAGCTCCATTGCTGTGGCGGCATTTTTTTTTATTTAGAATCACCATAGTTATTTTGCCAGTGTCAAGTAATATAAATTATTTCAGTTTTCAAGCACAGGCCCAAAGGCTAGGCTCAAGTAAAATCCCCCCCATTCCTCAATCAGTAAAATGATGGATACTTTACTGAAATATTTTTTATTGATTTTTTGTGTGAAACTGCAAAGCCAAGTTACGTCACTCTGTTTTAATTACCTACACTTGTGCACTTTACCGAACCTGGGAACTCTAGTTTTAGAAATGAAATTACAATTGAGTAATTAATATTAGTAATCCAAAACCAAGCGTACCATTGCAAGACCACCAGATACTGTGAGCACTATCTGCGTAGATCGGACCACAAGCAACAATTAAATATGAGGGTACCCCGTTTCAACTATGATACTAGGACGTCAACCACCTCAGTCTTCCCGAGACCATGGTTCCTGTAAAGCAGTCGAAACGAAAATCCGTAAAATTCGTTTTATTTCAAATTTTGCCAACCACTTTCAAATGGACAACGTAAACATTCATTCTCGTTTTCTTCTATATCAGCTTTTAAATATGGAACACTGCACTAAAATAAACATTCTTCATTGGACAATATTTTTATCATCACTTCAAAGGAGACACAGCAGGAACATTAAAAAACAAAAGCAACATGGCGCCTAACATAGCGCGGCAAACGGGACGCGATGTTACAAAGATGGTACGGACAAACTCGCAATATATTAAGTGGAGTTAAATTCAGTTGTGCAGTGTTTATACTTAGCTTATAAATAGTTTAAGTGCAGCCATTAAATGATTTCGATTGTACTTATTGGAGATTGCCGCGCGTGAGTGAATTTGTTCTGTGCTTGAAATTAATTTTCTGAATGATGTAATGGTTCTGAATGTGTTTCTCTGCCTGGCGTAAGCAATACTCATAAAAATAATATCGTAGAGTTAGGTTAGGTTACTAAGTAATTAAACACTTATGCAAATCCATATTAAATACAATTATTTTCATTTAAGAAAGGAATCTGGGAAGTAACCAGAAATTTAACTGCCTTTGTCATGATTAAGTTTTATTTCTTCTGCATAACATAATTTTGGGCATTTTATTTTTGTCCATGAAATAATAAAATTACGTAGTTATTGCAGAAAGTTTTATAATTTCGTTCGTCTATTCGATACTAGATGGCGTTACTAGTAAGCACCGTTTGATTTCATTCGTACTGAAAGAAAATATTATTTATGGAATGCTGATTCACGGTCGTATATTCATTCAGCAATAAGTTATTCCATTTTCACGTTGCATAATATTATGAATGGAATATTCTAAAGGATTTTGAATGTATCAAAGCGTGGAATGATGGTGGATCAATAATCCTTTCCTTATTTTGTAACTGTTTTGCTTCTTCGAATCCCGGGTATACATGACCTGGATAGCTAGATGTTTATATAATTTATTCATGATTCATGATGATGCTGAAGTACCTACCAGGGGTTTATTCGTTTAGAAACGCTCACTATTTGTTCTTCCTTGAAATGGGTTAGAAAAGCCCTACAATTTATGATGGCATTTGTTTAACTAATCACCCAAAATCAGTGGAGACACATAGATTAATTATCTATGGGAGGTAGATTAAAACTTTTTAAGTTTAAAAAAAATCGTCCACCTCCGTGATTGGGCACAGCACAGGCAGTCGGCATAGTGGCGCCCCCCGCGGACCGTGGGAGCGTCGCCACGTGCGACCACCGCGGACCTGCGCGCGCGCATGTCCCGACATGATCGCGAATCTGCTCTACATATTACAGGGCTGGGAGTTAATTGAACGTTTTTTTTTAAATTTGTTTGTTAATTAAGTCATTAGGCAATGTTGTGAGAGCTATAACGCAAGTATTCTTAAGTTTTATAATCGCAATTAATTTGAAGAATTTTTTTTTAAATATGAAACAAGGAACAGCTGTCAAGGTTATTTCTGTAACTATAATGTAGTTTGTTCAGTAAATTATTGCTCTACAGTGAATTGATAAAACATGAAGATAGTGACTGACTCCAATCTTGCATGATGAAAAAGATTCAAGAACGATCTTAAGTATGTATAATGTATATCCCTGCATGCATAGCTACTTAAGAATCAGAATCAGAATATTTTTAATTCACGTAGACTATTAAGTACAGGGCCCAAGTCTGCTAACACAATCGATTCATAATCGAACAGCAACCGCATAGTAACTGTAACTTTTGACAGATATCCCATACAATATCTAAGCTACTACTTTACCACCCGTGCGGAATGCTGTTCCTTTGTAAGACTAATATGTGTACACATATAAACATAGGTCGCATCAAATAAAATGAATACAGATGGCGGCTCTACTAAGTCGAATTCATACAATTTAGGCAGGCACTTTTTTGATGCGACCTTTACAAGTTGAGCGTGGTATCCCAGGCTGGCAAGTGGCAACCCTGTTCCTAGCGCGTTTTGTTTTTATTGGAAGTGGATTGACCCGCTATTGCTGATATATTTAATAGCTTACTGTAATTTTAAATCTCGGTATCATGTGCTCTAAGGGAATCCCATAAATCTGGTTGTGATTATGCTTCAAAGAGACCATACACTTTTCTTCGAGTTTTCAGTTCATCTGCTTTCTGTACTGTGTGTCCCGGTTTCGAATCGAAATCGAATAATAGGGACAATCTTTGTGGGATGAGCACTAATGTTTGTACCCCAGTCATGGATGTTTAATATCTATATAAGTATTATATACAGAGTTCGCCTTCAGTCCATTGTACGGTAGCCATAATACATTCATTACTTAGTGTGGGCTCGTATAGTTGGTGTGTTCGTCTGGAGATATTGTTATGATATAAGTATTTTTAGTTATTAACTTTCCTAGCTTACAATATGTCTAAATCACTATAGCTTAGAAAAAAATGTATCATAGCTTAGCTAGTCTATTCTTGCTGATATTCTATATACATGGTACAATAATATGCAAGGCTAGCTAGTCGGCCACAACATCCAGCCATCTTCCCTATTGAGTCTTCTTATTGAGTGAGTATTCTTCCCTATTGAGTGACTTTGGTCGGAATCGGTGTTCTTTTGTGAGGATCTGTGGCTTATCAAATCTGATATAATTTCGGGTGCGATACTGTACAAGTTCACAGATTGCGGACTTCGTGGAGCGCCGGTGTTTGACATAAACGATGTGTTCTTTTACCCGGGTTTTTGGAACGAAGTTCCTTATCGCGCGTTACGAAAGGGGGCTAGACGGAAAAAAATCGGACGAAAAATTAAGGCGAAAAATTAAATCGAAAAGTTGTATCGACCAATTGTAAGCATTTTTATAAACGAATGTATAGTTCACTATATAAAACTGATTTGAGATTGATTTTTGTACATAATAAATAATAAAAAATAATAAAGGAACTTCGTTCCATCCGGGTGTCCCTTGACACCTCTCAAGTTTTTTTTTGCCCTATGTTTAGTTTGTCTTATGTTGCTATTGTTGTCTTATGTTGCTATTATTGTTTTATGTTGCTATTGTTGTCTTATGTTGCTATTGCCCAAAGATGTCTAAATAGGTTCGTAACACTTGAAAATACTTTTCAAATCACTACTGACATCAATGCGCTGAATATTTATACTCTAATGACGGGTACGTTTGCTTTTACTATAATAGCCTGTTCTCGTACAAATTAGGCCGTGAGTGTCGAAGATGGCGCCGTCTGGACGATTCGATGCATCGCTGAATATAAATACTAAACATCCAACACAAAACACACAAACTGCAACAAGTATAATGTACCACAATAATGTACTATAACCAAGTATCCTTCCAAGTACATATACTCTATGATCCCCATATATCCGATTTGTAGTTGGTAGTAATCCTGCTTTCTGTGCCGATGGTCCCGGGTTGGAATCCCGGTAGGGTAAACTTTGTGTGATGTTGGTACCCGAGTATATTTTCTTTGCCGTATGTCATTACTTCATTGTCTTGTCATTTCCTCAACTTGATCCTTATTAGTGACATTATCAGATGGTGCAGTAATACTGTGTGTTGTTTATTTTGTCAAATTGTTTTCAAAAATCGTACGATATTGTTTTAGTTTTAATGAAAATCGGACTCGAGACTCTGTTAAGCATTTTGCGCTAATCTCTATTGTTTCGAGAGAGCTGCAAAAAAATTCAAAACAGACAAGCCCGTTGAATTTCTCGCCGTATCTCCTCAGTTGACGTTGCGTTCCGATCCGATTGTAGAATTAAGAACAAAAAATGTAAATGACAATTTGTAAGTGCCCCCGTAAGCCTATACGAAATAAATGATTTGACTTTAACTTTGACTTCGACTTCCAATTTGACATCCACGCCCACTTAAAAAATCAGCCTGTATACTAATTTAATCGCAACTCGCTAACTCCCAATTACTCCTGCATCGCCGAACTTCGCTAGTTATAGGGTAAACGGGCCAGTTAGCGGTCAAGGTTACCTATTTCAGGCGGGGTCAACGCCCATCCAATGGCGCACACGGCTGGCGGGCCGACACCGACACGACGACTAAACGATATATTGTTGTCACGCGAACTTTACAACATGTGGCTTTTGAGGTGTGGACCGAAATATTATTAATTAACGATTTTTATTTTAAATTTGGAAATGTTTTCACGTTTTTGGAATGTGTGTTTATTATACTTAATAGGGCGTGTGTGGCCTGCTTGTAGTTGTTGCCTCAGAACTTTTGCCAAGATTAGCTTATTATGTTTATATACTAAGACATGATGTATATTTTTATTTGACTTCTAAAATTCAGTAACACTAGGTATACAGTAAATATTATGGAATAGAGCAAGTACTTAACTATGGGGTGAAAGGTTGTTCTTGAACTTATAAATCTTACCATCTAAATATCATGTAGATTAAAATCAGAATTAGTTTGGTAGCGAATAGAAATATTCGTTATGAAATAGCGTGACGGCATGCAATAAGCGCTCGGACCCTCCCGAATATGAGGACATGCAATCTCAGAGGTAAACGAATGCAACAAAATATGATTGTACTTTTGAGTTCATTGGTATTGTTGGCATCTTTATTTGCTCGAGTTGAGGTTTTAACTGAACAGTACGTCAAGTGGGAGCTAACTGTATACTTTATAGTCTAACGTATTTAGACATTTTGGATGGAGAATTGAAAAGCGCCTCTACCGGACGGTATTTAAAACTTTCATTTCTCCATACAAAATGTCTAAATACGGTAAACTATAAAGAATACGGTTAGCTTACAAATAATCTTTCACTTAACTCAGTCATTTCAATTACAACCATTGCGCGGACAGTAATCTCGTGAAATGTTGCCAGATACTTTATTTTTGCCATGTTGGTAGAATGATTAGCTAATCGAAAGGTAAGGTAAGGTGTGGATTGCCCATAGTCCACTGTACGTAAGTATACGATACCTATACCCAATCATACCACGTTGTTGCTTGGATCAGGAATGAACTTTAAGTATTATTCCACATTCCGTGTTTCCGTCGACTCATAAATCATTGTCGTCCTTCATTGCAGTTTGTTTTCCTACTTAATACATAATGATAATCACCACATCTGCTCTCTAGCGTGCAATAAATCCAATAGTATTGCAGAAGCATGACGCCATATTTGTTGGTACTTTGTGCAAAACTGTTAAGGCGTTTGAAACTATTGTGTGGCAGGTACGATCACTGTGTTAGCGAATTATCAGATTGGTGAAGCGGAATAAGTTATAGAGTAATCTTTTGGGGATAAAAGGGACATATGGACTATTGGATATTGTAGAAAAAATACATGCGCTGATATGTTTTTTTAAACAGTTGAAACGCGGATTTTAAAATTATGAGCAAATATCTTATACAAAATAATAGGATTGCTTCTGTAGCGACCTCTTCAACCTCGCCACAAGCTACACAGATGGCGCTGCAGACGACATTCAGAACAATTGACAATTCTCCATACAATCCTGAAACGCGCTATGAAAGTTTTCGGAGCACGTAATATATTGGTCTTTGTCAGGGGCCACTCAATTAGCGGCTAGTGTTCTCAACTTGGCTATCACTGTTTTTTATTATAAAAATAACGCAATAAGTATGCTTATATTATTGGTATGCCACTATATTTATATGCACGACCGATTGCTATTGTGTGGGTACCATTTTATCATGGTTTCCAACCCTCGTCATGGATCATGTGTACATTCGTATCTGTCATCAAGTTGCGCGCGCGCATATTACGCGTCAAATCTGTAATCCACGCGTTTTCAACTACGTCACGTTTAGCGCCCTCCGCTTCTAATATGGCAATTTTATTGATGGTAAACTTTATTTTATGCTTAGCTTTATTACTGGTAGTTTAGGCAAGTCCTTTTCATGTGCCTGTAATTAAAAGTTTACATTATTTTGGAATTAAACTATTCTTACCGATTTTATTGCATTTATTTTATGTTTTTACGTTTCGGCTGCCTTACAGCAACCATGGTCACGGGAGGACTGAGGTGTTTGACGTCCTAGTGTCATAGTTTGAACTGGGGTACCCTAAATAAAACTACATATGAGGGTAACCCACTTCAAAATGTCAATGTGTAGTAGCCGCGTAAATATAAGAAATTGATATTTACATAATTTTATTTAATTTGCAGTATATGTACGCGTTGTTTTCTTTTATTTTTCATGTTTCCCCTTTTCATTTTGTGTCATGTAAAAGGCACGACCAAGATCATGAAGTGTTTTAATATCGAAATAGAAACAAAATATTATTTATTGTTATGTTATGTTAAATATAATAATCACGGAATAAATGAATAATATATAGATAAAATATCCAAGTAATTTCAATTAAGCTCGAGTGAAGATGTTTAATTACAACAGCTATCGCCATGATGAATGGTATCATTACGATTTTAATATAGGCTTAAGTCGCACGGTTTCACTCGTATGGTGTGCTCGTTGCGTGTGCGCATCTAATGTGTCTCATTTTCAATCTTTCTGTTTGGTAGTTTTGTGAAAATCTTAACGAAAGAGGTGGTAGTCTGCAAAATTTATATTGGTTTTTCTGATGGTCGAACACATGACTTGGTTGGCTATGATTTGGTTTAGTAATTTGAGGTTGGTTGGGTGGTAAAATTTCGAAAATGATTTCTTCGTAATTAGTCTCGATTTGGGTTATACTTAAATCGCCCCCAGTCGGCTGCATGGTACCCACAATATAAGATTTGACTAATTAGGGATTAAATAGGTGTGTTATTTATATAATAATAAGTTATTATATATATGTATATACAAATCCATTTAAAAATGTCGCCTCCTTAGAATTCTGGTCATCAAATAGACATTTTTAACGGACTTCAAACAGAGGATTGTTTTTTTTTTTGTTAAAAAGATTTTTTTATTGCATAGCGATGTCAGTCAACAGCCTTGGGAGAGTTGGATCACTGCGCTGCTGGTGCGGGTTCGATAACAGGGGCCAATCTCGAAAAAAAAATCTAATTTTGGCATAGTCTGGAAGTTGGACTAACTGGAAGTTAATGGTGTAAAGGAGAACGCGTTATCATCTTAAACATAGCGGCCATTTTTAAAAGCTGCTTAAATATCTATCTACTTAATACCTGTTGCGAGAATTAATCTTTCATTACGCAATCGACAACACTGGGGCAACGCATTATAGTTTATTAATTCATTTGTCATCAGCGCAAGCGCAGGCGTTTTCAATAACACGACCTCCTCCTTATTTATTAAATGTTTATTTATTAAACATTACACAAATGCTGGCCAGCGGACCATAAATAACACTGGTAACACCGACACTCTAATGCTGTGCCTATGGTGTTTATTTATTGTGCATAGACAATTAATCGATGTTTTGTTGCGCAGTCGCAGCGCACGCTGGGCGACTGAATTAGATGATCTTTCATAATTATTTTCTTTTTAAGTGCATTTTGAGGGATGTGTTTTTGGATATACAAATAATATGATGGTCCATAGATTGTTACTTTTTTATTATCTTAAAGTTGATATGGTAGAAATCTTGGTCATCATGGTTTGATGGCCTGATTAGCGCAGTTGGGAGAGACCCTGCTTTCTGCGCTTTGGGTCCCGGGTTCGAATCCTAGTAGGGACATACATCGTGTGATGAGCATCCGTGTTTGTTACCGAGTCATGTAAATTTAACATCAATATAAGTATTATATACTGAGTTCGCCCTCAGTCCTTTGTACGGTGATCATAATACAAGCGTTGCTTAGTGTAGGACCATATAGTTGGTGTGTTCTTCCAACTTCATATACCTAGCATAAGCGCATAAGAGTTTTGCTGTATATGACCTTTGATACAGATTTAAAACGTCTATAAATTCGAGGCTATGGATGACCCCCCCCCCCAGCTTTGAAGGGGCCCCTCACTTCACAAGCTTCACTTGAAATTGTGTTATAGTATATTCTTTCAACTATGTATATATTTTTAACGTTCAACGATAAGGTATCTAACCTAATTACCGTCCATAAATATCATAAAATCCTTATAAAATAGTCGTATACCAATTACTAGGTTGTATACAGGCCGGTACGTTGTACAATGTAAGAGGCCCGCTATCGATGCTATCTGTACCTTTCGGCAGGATTCCGCGGAAGTGACGCTTGTAAAAATTGGCGCAATTGAATAGATACTCATATATCGTGTTGAGAGCCATCGCGTTCTTATTACCCAGTTGTTAGTTGTTATATACATTGTAGTTTACTTTTAATTTAGTATCACTTAATTTCAAGTACCTACTTTTTGAATTTATAATTAGTTTGGGGTGTCTCTAAGGAAACTTTGGTGAACTCTATTTGCTCATATTAACTTATCTAGAATTTTTCAGTGCAAGCGGCGTGCTGGCTGTTCAAAAATGCAAAAAAAAACTATAGTAAGTCTAATTTTACGGATTTTATCACGTTATAATATGTTCTTTACGTTCCCGACGAGTCCTCCCGTGACCATGGTTGCTGTAAAGCAGCCGAAACGTCGGGAAAGTATAAAACATAATATAACGCGATAAAATCAGTAAACTTCGTTTTATATCAATGTGTAGTATTCGCGGAAATATAAGAAATAAACTATAGTAAGCACATTTAGGCCAATTTCCATTAAACCGACAACATTGCACGCTAACTATAGGATTTATTTTGCAAAATTGTTTATAGGTCGGGCGTAGCGACGCTAACATTGCCCGGCCGCGAACAGGACCTGATACCTCGCCCGCTCCCAGGCCGACGACGGTCACGCGCCAGCCGCATCTGCATAATGCATCGTGCATTGCTAGGAATAGGTGTTGCCACCCTATGTGCTGGTGATAGGGAATCATTCGAGACAATGCCAATGTAATTGTGATTACTTTTTATTAAAGGCTAAAGAACATAGCCACTGGCGCGTGAGTCGAGTACGATTCGATTATTAATGAATATTTATTAAAAAAAAAATGATGTATGTAATTAAGTTAGGTATTTCATTTGTTTATTTACTTTAAAGAATATCTAAATTTACGGTTCCAGAACTCAGTATTGCGGCTGATAAAACCATGAGCCTTATCTCGACTGTTTTCGGTCGGATTTAGACATATTGATGTGTTGAAGATGATTTATTTTTAAATATCAGTGTCATTAATTAGTGAACGTGATCGAATTTCAAAGAAGTTAAAAATGTCCACGCTATCACGTTTCAACTGCATTCCATTTTTGAATATTCAAAAATAGAATAGGAATTTGAAATTATTAATAGTAATTTGGTTTACCTACTTACGAAAAACAGACGTTGTTACTTGTAAAATAAGTTATTGCACCTAGTGTTACGTTTTGTTTTAGTATTTTTTTTCATCTTGCAACATTGCAACAGCGACAAAATGTATATTACCATAAATTGAATATTATTTTGAATATTTACACTGTCTTATTCTCTCATTTTAAAAATAGAACACTAATATGAATTAATGACCACGTTCTCTAGTCACCGCTCAGAAAAAAAAATACAGATTAGGCACGCACCACATATTTGTTTTTCGAGTGTGAAAAATTACGTTTTTGACGGTTTGCGGTAGCGGTGACGGTTTTTAAGTTTTACGAATGTTTTCGCATTAACCGTAAGTAATTCGTTCTAATATGCAGCTGTGTGGTGCAACACGTGATTTGGATTTTCTAAAGCTTGTAGAACAAATTACTGTGCTTTGAAATACGTGTGATGAAATGTGTACGGGAAGCTGTGTTTATCTCGTTTTG
Organism: Pheosia tremula; assembly: GCA_905333125.1. Lineage (NCBI taxonomy): Eukaryota > Metazoa > Arthropoda > Insecta > Lepidoptera > Notodontidae > Pheosia > Pheosia tremula. The sequence goes on along the minus strand of HG995416.1, from coordinate 6,132,341 downwards.
GTTACGTACCTAAGTATATTTTTGTTGTTGATTGCTTGGGATATGGTTTAATTATTTCCAAATAAACGGGTTCTAGAATAAATGAAAATAAAGTAAGACTAAGTGACTACGTACGGGGTTTGAACCTGCAATCCAACGCTTGCCTCGGTAACGAGGATTGCAGGTTCAAACCCCGGCTCGCACCTCTGGGACTTTTCATGCGCGAATCTCATTTTCAATCATGATTATCACTTGCTAAACGGTGAAGGAAAACATCGTGTGGAAACCTGCATGTCCGAGAGAACCCCTCGAAAGATGTGTGAAGTCCGCTAATCCGCACTGGGCCAGCGTGGTGGACTATGGCCTAATCCCTTTTGCATTGAGGGGAGGCCCGTACCCAGCAGTGGGTCATTGAAAAGGGCTGGAATTATTATAAGTGACTACGTGTACTTCAGACTTAACAATTATTTGCGGCAGAATTGTAAATTAAACAAGACTGGCTGTTGCCCGCGACTTCGTCCGCGTAGAAAAGTAGAAAAGAAGACCATATGTAAACTGAACTTTTGTAACGTGTGGTGTCGCGTTTGCAAGTTGCAATGTGCAAGCTATTTGCCAGCAACTGCGGCCCATATATTACCGCGAACATTACCTAATTGCTTCCCGACCCAGTAAACACGACGTACGAACTGTTTATTGATCGTAAACTGTCAAACTAGTTGTGAATTGTCAAACGGAGGTTGGCGTTATTGATGTGTCGGGTGTCGTCGCGTTGTGAAAATCAGGTGTGCCGTGTGTGACTGTATGAAAAGTAAGCTTTAAATTGTGGCCATCCTAAATTATTTCTTTAACTAGTCTTCATCTTTCTGCAAAAATATGGATTAATTTCTTTAAAATTATAATATAAAATAATGTTGTTTTTTTGGTCTGTCACGTATTCAAAAGCGCTGCGGATTGTTGGTTGATGCGTTGTGACGTCACACCGTCGTAATCAGTGTCAGGTTGTCAATACGAGTTTGGTAGTCATTCCATCTAGTTTATCCCATCCGTACCGGGAATCAAACCCGGGCCTCCTTGGTATATGAATCAGCAGTTGCCAACCGGTTATCGATAAAATAAGATTATGAGTGTCGGCATGACCCTGTACTGCTGTACTTTTAGTACACTACAGTATCGTCGTTGGTACAGTACAGACTCTATATTTTTACTTTACTTCTTTCTACTTCGTGAAGGTTTTCTATTCAGGTACCAACGACATTTATCTGGGGGATTAGTACAAGTTTTGACTATATTAATTATAAATGGAGTAATCGAATCTTAACCAACATTTCAGAGCACTGAGTGAAATTGTGAAGCTTCACTCATAAATGTGCTTACAGAACAATTTGTCCATTCTTTCGGTATTTAAAAACATCGTAAACCTATACTAAGGGCTCTACCACAGATCACGAGAGATATGCCGTGCGGTTCAAAATGTATGGGAACTCGCTGTCTCCGCTTTGTTCCACACCACTCTCTAAAACCAACCAATACGAAGTCTCTTCGGTGCGTGCTGCGTCGCCGCCGTATACAGCGGCCGTACCACGCGACGCACCAGTTTATTCAAAGTATCGTTAGACGATCTATACATTGCCTCGTACATTCACTCAGTAGCGAACATAGGTGGTACTTAAAGAGCCATGTATTTTGTACAAAAATAAAAAAGTCGTTGTGCTACATGAAAACTAAAATAACATAATAAAGGCATTCAATATTTTTTGATTTGTTGTTATTAATGATTTTAAAGATGAATAAATAAAATACTTAATACTGGCTGGTGAAATGAGATTCCATCTTTCGCGTAGTTCACTTTGCTGCTAGTATTTTTGCACACAACCACGGAATAACACGGCATTTAAAAAAAAGTTAGAGCTCCGATACCGACGTGCAGTTGCAGTCGACTGACGGCGAAAACTCTATGTTAGCGTAATTTTGGCTAAATGTGAGCGCAAGCCCACCGTTTTCATAACATATCTCCTCTCATATATCTGTGGGCTCTACCCTCCCTAGGGTTGTGCACAGTGTTGACAACTAACACGTAATTACAGCCCTGATAGATGTTACTCCTTATTATGTTTGAAATCTCTCATCCACACAAAGCAATTGGAATATACACTCCAACAAAGACATATTCAACTGCCAACCTCTTTATTGTATGTGTAATAAAGTTGAAAGTCCAACGGCCATTGGTTTGGTTAGCGAAGATGTAGGTTTGTTGACATTTCGTCCCCTTTAAGATGTAAACATTTTAGATGTCTTCCGGATGAAAGGAAATCGTTTGGGGTAAATTATAGCTTACCTAGGTAACATGGTATTTTTCCCTTCGAATGCTTAAATATAGTAACGTGAATCAATAAATAATTATTGTTGGACAAAATATTTACTGTATGGTTTTAAACTAAGCAACGCTGTATATTGCTTGCATTGGGTAATTATTGCCATACAACAAAATTCTAAGGCATCGTCCTAATTGGCTAACGATCGTAGGAATAAACGATGCGATTTCGTCGGACAGAGACAATGCAACCTCAAGGCATAGACCACCATTATATTACTGATTAACAATGTCAGAAATTGTAAAAGACTATTTTGTTAAAATTAAAAAAGCAAATCATCACAATATAATTATAATTTTGTTGGAAACTAATGATTTTACTAGGTTTAGGATTGTGTAAATAAAACCCCGGGATACGTAAGTAACGGACGTTATCAGTGAATATGGAAAAAAATTAGTGACAGAGATGAACCGACCAGAGAGCTGAGCCAAAGACAATTAAAAACCTTTCTATAGGGATGTTACATGTTACTACTTACTAAAATAGGGTTGCGTTCCTATTTTATCAGAAACATTTTTCCTTCAAAATTGTGACATCACATAATGATTACATATGTACTAAAAAGCGCAGATAAAGAGGTAAGTAATCATACCATTTTGGAATCAGCCCGTAGATTGGTTGACTTTACACGTCTTTGCAAAAGACCAAGTTAGGGAATATCTTTAACGCCATTAACAATAATATCCATCACTTTATATTTAATTTAAAATCAAAATAAATCAAACAATCGTCAATCGACTCACGCGCAGCACGACGTTAGGGCACGCGCACACGCCGCGCCGCCGACGCGTGCGACGCGACACCGCGCACCGTCGCGTCGTGACGAGCCCTAGAGCCCACCGGCCGGTGGTTATAAAAATGTAAATACCATGTGTTTAATTTAAATAAGAAGTGTTCTTGTTCGTGGTATGATTGGGATGCGGTTGGTTTACATGGGACCATCACAACCTGGACCCCATAGAGCCCCTCCATGTAAATGTCTACTTCAAACTCTATCTGTCAAGCCTTGATTACACGTAAAAAGGCGTCATGGATCATGTATGAGATGATAGACCAAATTTATGACACTATTGAAAACTATTATCATGTTTTACATTAGATATAAGATAATTATGACGTGTTATATATATATAATCATAATAAATAATATCGCCAGACGAAGACAACCACTTTACGGTCCCATACTAGGCAACGCTTGTATTATTGGTACTGTACCATGGACTGACGGCTAACACAGTATATTATACTAATACTCGTATAGATATTAAACAATGGATGTTTATATATGTTGGATATATATATATATATATATATATAGCTTAGGCGCAGGAGCAACGGATTTACGTGCTCTCCAAGGCACGAAAATATATATGAAGTAAAGGATAACCGAACAGCTCGTCCATGTAAGCTGCGCGTGCGCAGTCCGACACCCACGTGCGCCGTAGCACGCGCCCGCCGCCCGACACCGCCTGCATATTAATTACCTACTTGTAATTATAACTTTGGACGTTTGATTAAGCTGTTCTTGAGTAAGCTTGGTACTGGAATTTCTTTTGAACGGTACCAATATCCCACGATATTGGTCTATTAAGTAATCTCCCCCTCTCCCAGACTAGGGAGTCAAGCTAGAAGGTGCAGCCAACCTTTTTGATGTGAATCGGAGGTTTTCCGAATTGTTTATTTCGATTTTCGTTCTGTAACAGTAGGTAAGTATTTTCTTTTTGCTAAGAATATTTTTTTGGAATAATGCGATATTTTTTTTTTTACTTTAAATTATGATTATGTTCGGTTAAGTAGGCAATTGCTACATTATAAGGAAATTGCATAAAGTATTGCTTTAAAGGCGTTCGTTTTCATATTACAAAACATTCCAACACTATAATCAACACTAATATTACACCTATAACCTATTTTTATTGTTATCATTAGTGTAATGACGATATATAAAAATGCATAGAGAGCTAAGTAATCGCTACGAATCATTGATGATTATATTGCATACCCACATATTTGTATTTTAAACGTCTCATTCTTATTCATCGATTTTAACATATCGATATGTTGTAATCGATATGAATAATCGTTTGTGTGTTCTCCGTCATTTTGTAGTCCTGGATTGGAAAGTGTGGCGCTACTCAGAAAGCTATGTGATACTGGTAGCGTTAAAAAAATACAAAACTAATATTTGTTTCTTATTTTTATCTTTTTTAGTGTGCACATTCCAAGATATAGCAAGTTAATTTAGAGTTCAGTTCACAGTTACTAAATGACATAATAGTCTTCTAAGAGCCGAGTTTTCAAACGTCAGATAGTTTATTCTCCACATCAAATTGACATATTGACAGTTATTCCATAGAATATCTTTTTAAACGTCGAATTTAATTGAAGAATAAACTGACGATTGAAAAATCGGCCCTATGAAAGATTTAATAAATTAAAACATTCATTAACTATAAATATTTTAGACTTAATTTACATTAGTATTCGAAATAAGTTGGTACTTTCGGTATGTATACCACCATTGCAAAACTCATTAAATTGCTTATAAGATTTTTTTTATAAATTATTTGATGATGATTTTTTAGTATAGCTCTTAGTGTGCACTCGGTTTTATAATCAAGGCGGCCTCCGTAACAAGTCGGATCATTAGCCGGTGCGTTACTGCCCTAATGTCGGATGACTCGTTGTGTGTAATGGGCTTTATAGCGCGTTGAGCTATGAACTGTATGGGAACAAATATAATTTACAAAATAAACATTTTGTTTGAATTATTCTGTAATCGATCGATCCAAGCTACAATCAATAATAAATAATAATCAATAGGTCTCAATCTCAAAAGTCTCCTATTACATAAAAATAACATGTATGTAAAAGGTCTTTATATTTTTCTCAAATAACCAAAGCGGTGACCAACAAACACGTCATGGTTTGACCCCCGGTCAAGTCCCAGGGAAAAGCTAATTGAAATGACTCAAGCATTTATGTAATATTTTATCAGAAAGCTAACAGCAATGAAACTGCTGAAATTTAAATTTTAAGCTATGGAAGAGATGAAATTTAATCAGAAAACTAAAAGCTATTAAACAGCTGAAATGTAATCAGAAAGCTAAAGAAACAGCTGAAATGTAATCGGAAAGCTAAAAGCTATGAATTATCTGAAATTTAAACAGAAAGCTAAAAGCTATGAAACAAGTGAAATTCAAACAGCAAGCTATGAAACAAAGATACTATGAAAAAGACCATATTGTTATTCTAACTCAGGTAGTTATACGCCATGTGTGTAAGTCTCTGATGATCTCTGCTCTCCGGAAGGGATGCTACGGTGATGGACGGTTCACAATCCCCATCAATCACACACTTTATAACCACAATTTCCTGTGCCCATAACATGAAATGAACAAGCGCAATTGTCAAGTATAAAATGTGCAACAACACAGATTGCGACTCGTGCGCAACTGACGTCATAGCGACTTCGGTCATTACACAATAACCTATTATCCAACTAACGTTTTCCCTGCGAGATATGACTTTATTATTGCTGAGTTAGTGTTGAAATTTAAATGTTAGTTAGATGGTAGTTGATGGGTTATTGCGTAGATATTAGGTTTTACCCAGTGGTACGAAATGACACGCACCGTTGGACAAAAGCACAGCGGGACAGACGTACTTTATGTGTAAAGGTGTTTCTAGAGTATTGTTATGTAAAACAATAATTAGGTTGGTTATAGGTATTGCTATGAATTACTTCATTGAAATTAATTTTAGATAGGTCCTTATTTACACCAGTATTTACCTACTCACACACAACGGAATTTACCCAGTGGGCTTTGCACTGTAATTCCCCAGTTTTAGTGTGCCGAAGGTCCCGGATTCGAATCCTGGCAAGGGAAAACTTTGTGTCATTAGCATGAATATGTTTAATATATAACTATTATATACTGGGATCGCCCCCAGTACATTGTACGATACCCATAATACAAGCGTTTATTAGTTTGGAATCGGTTGTTATGTTTGTCTGACGATAGTATTCAAGTATCTGTAAAACTAGCCAGTACACAAGTTGGCGTTTAACCCTTAGTAGCCTGATTTACGAAAGTGATTTATTTTTAATATTACTGTGTTTAATGTTACTGTGTTTAATAATAAAGACATGTGATTTTTTTTTAATTTCGTTGGAAAGAATATTATACAACAGTAAAATACGTACAGCCAACCTATAAAAAAAAACTAATAGTAATGTGAACATTCGGTTTAAAAGATTGGTATCAAAATTGAAACTCTAGGCTATTAAGGGTTAAGATTCACGCCATATTTTATACCTCCTGTCGCGATAATTATTCAGAAAAGGCTTTACAAAATGGTTTAACGAATTCAAAGTTACAATTCCAATTGTATAACATCCCACCACATCGGCCCAATCGGAAACGCACCGGCGGCATGTGTGTGTCGGTTAGATAAAGGGTTGTGTGTTTAGCACCTTCCAGTTCCGTCCTATTGTGACATAATTTGTGGAAAAAAAACGCTAGGAGGCCCGCTGCGATCGCTGTTAGTAGGGGACGGATTTTAATGAATTAAAATAATATTGGTAATGCAACAGGCTAAACCTTTCTAATATTGATTTCTTATATTTACGCGAATACTACACATTGAAAAAATCTTTCTAATATTTAGGACCTGTGTCTAAAAATCAGGTTTATAAATCAAAATAAAACTAATTTTATGGATTTTATCGCGTTTATTTTATGTTTTTTACGTTTCCAACTTTTCGGCTGCTTTACAGCAATCATGGTCACGGGAGGACTCGTGTAAATATAAGAAATCAATATCAGATTTATAAATGTAGCGGCACGACATTCCACGGCACATTAGTGTGCTTCTATCTTTAGGATTCTGTGTATCAAGGTCTTTTTCATTGAGAAGAAATAAAAGGAGGAGGGTCTAAATTTGACACGTATTTAAGGTTTGACAAAAACAGTGAAAAATATTTTAACCGATGAATTACCGATGAACGATGAACAGTTAGTTATATGGATCACATTGATGTATACAATAATTGTGGTTCTGACGTTTGATATATTATTAACGAGACGAGTTTTGCCGTGAGCTCAGTACTCAGTACTCTTTGAGGATCGCGATCATCGTTGGATAGTCCACACTTGGATCGAACGATTACCCTCCATCGGTCTCTGTTCATGGTGCTTCTGATCACCGAGCTGAATTTGGTTGAAGATGAGTCCTTTACTTGATCGGTCCATCTGGTTGGGGACTGTCCAACTTTACTTACTTTTTTACTTTGAACACTGTTGGTTTTTTAAATAATTAAATGAATAAATTATGAATAAGTCAAGATTTGTTGATCAACTCCCTCCCTGGGCAGGCCAGTGTTGCGCACTCGGGGCGGCACCGACGTACGTTGCATTATTATTATATTATACGTCACGGCGCATGTTAATGTGCGCGGGCGGCGCGTGCGCACCCGCACGATGTCGTTGCGTATTCAACGCGGCGATTTGGAGACGCAGGACAGTAATTTGGTGCAAACTAGGTAAAAAAGGGATGGGTTTATGTTAGACGTCTGTCGTATATTATTATTGCAATATGAGCAACGACTCAGCGGATTTTACCGAATGTTCTCAGTCATTCGATTCAAATAGCAACTTCTATTACGGTGTAGGGATCGATCCGATAGATGATTGGCATCATTTTTTTAACCGACTTCAAAAAGGAGGAGGTTCTCAATTCGGTTGTATTTTTTTTTTCACATCAGTTCTCACATTAGTTTTGATTTACATTGGCATATAAATAATGTATATTGTCTGTTTATCATTTCAAAGTACGTTAATTAGATGCGTACCCCCGAAGCTACGATATGCTAGCCTAGCAAAAGAATCCCTTAAGTATATCAGAAAGTCGAGACAAGTTGGCAACGCCCCTAATATAAATAAGAAATGAGAGGAGATGAACATATAATAATATATTTCGATTAAAATGACCATTAGATATACACATATTGGACGGGTTTATAGGATAAGTAGCATAAAATTAGAGACAGTCCTTCGTAAGAGCAACGCTTAAAAATAATTAAAAATCTTATTTATGTCGTATTTGGATTGCCAAAGCGTTAGAATGGAAACTATGATGCTGTAAGCATTCTCACGCTACGTTCATTTTCCACATTTTTATTACGTTATCGAAAAAACGTTTAACGTGCATTGCTTTTTTTTTAAATGTGTGTATCAAGAAAAGATTTTATTTCATTTTTAATCATTTAACACATTGTATGAATTGCACCTTTTCACATACTCAATTCCTTAAACACCTACCCTACGTTAATAAGGGCGAAGGGAGTGTAGATAATTCGGTCAATTCACCCCTTTACCCTCCGGTCTTCGCGACATAACGACGAAATAAATAATTTGTTCAAAAAAATGAAGACCGTTGGTTATGGTCAGATGAGTTTATGATTTTATTTTTTTATTTTGAGCAAAGGAAGGGGTGAATTAACGATCTCGTGTGAGACGCGTGATTATTTTTAAATGTTTAAAAATTTGGACTGTTATTTTATATGACATATGTAACATGCGCGCGAGTGGATTATATATCCGCGAATCGAATATTACACATTACGCAGCGGTATATAACTACATTACATGCAAAGCACCCACATTTCGACGATGGTACTAAATAATGTAAAAAAAATCAATAATAAAAAAAATACATCGCCTTTGTCGATCCATAGTGTATAGATGATTTTACTACAACAATTTTAAAAGCCTCTCGAAAAAAAACAACAACAAAAAAGTGCAATCACATTCAATAAACGGAACGATAATAAAAATAATGTAAATAAAATGAATCGATAAATAATGTATGGCTTGATTGATAGGTAATGTGACGTCACATGACTGTTTTTTCAGGTTTATTGCGCACTGCCCTCGTTTAGGGAAACATCTTATTTATTGAGCTGTAAAGGTTATATCTGTTTAAAACAGCAAATAAACGAACGTGCACTGAATAACATGTGTTTATGGTAAACGAATAAAGAGTTTTTGTGTGCTCCTAACGAGTTCTTTTTAAAGTTGTTGTATATATTCCAATAGAAAAAAAATTAAATCATTCCTTAAGCCTTCCTTTAATATTAAACTTCATTTAAAATGTAATAAGTCACAAATAAATTTCGCACTGCGGCGTTATTTTTCTCGCTAAAAGTTCAAAGATAAGTTTTGTTATTTTGAAATAAATTATATGCATCGGTGTGTTTTTCTTTGACACTAAAATTGAGATTCTATTCATAAATAAGTCGAGACGTTAGGAAATCGCACAATTTATTATTAGATAGATTAATGATATTTATCAACTAGCTGTTGCCCGCGACTTCGTCCGCGTGGTATTTAACAAAGACAACCGTTGACAACAGCCTGCTCGCCCATTCTGAGCCCGCGGGACGCATTGCAGGTTGTTGCTATCAAACTTAATCAGGCGCTGCGCTGCATCATTGGTTTTAATTATTTATCGTGAGATCCTATTTTTTTTTCTAAAATAAAAGTATCCTAAGTTACTCCTTGTTACATCAGCTATCTGCCAGTGAAAATCCCGTCAAAATTGGTCCAGCCATTTCAGAGATTAGCCGGAACAAACAGACAGACAGACAGACAGACGGACAGACAGACAGACAAAAATTGTAAAAAATGTTGTTTCGGTATAGGTAACGTGTATACATCCAAATGCACTTAGTAAAAAGCGGTTATTTTAATATTACAAACAGACACTCCAATTTTATTTATATGTATAGATAGTATTCACTATAGACGCTCAAAGCCGTTCGGCAGATGAAGTATTTATCCGTCTACTGTCATTTTTATTGAGTTTGTTTTACCACCCAAGTTGTAATACGAAGCGCAAAACACACCATTTTACCTTTATAATAATAATAAAAAAATCGAAAACTACAATAAGTAGTATATTTTTACCCCACACAAATATTCCAATCATTATTCGTGTTCACATTCTTATTTTAATAGTAGTTATACTACTCGATAAGAGATGGCGCTAAAGGTCCGTAGAACTGTTAAAGCATAAAGTCATGTTATTTGCAAACGAATATAATATATTCATATGAGTGAATAGTATCAATGATATCAATGTTATTTTTAAGAATCCCAGTACGCATTTCATTTGTTATTAATTAAACATATTATTAATAGGTACTTGTTCAGTATGTAAGTCTTGTACCTACATAGTTTTTTTTTGTGGACATGCCAACTCACGAACGTTGCTTTTGTGTCCGAATTAGAAATAGGTACTAGTAATATAATACTGTCAAAAGCTTTTTGTTCGGAAACAACTAAATCCTCATTGTTTTTCTGTACAATGTAACTCAACACTCCACGGCTATACCATAGTGTTGTATTACTAAGCGTTATTTTTTTTTCTCTACAGAACTCTTCAGTTCGGTCAGACGTTTTGACTACACATCGTGGATTGCGTCGCTGGTCATTTATTATATGGTCTTCGGTTCGATTACCGTGTCGCAAAGTGTTATTCTAACAATCTTCAATTCTCTATAGGTTTATGTGTTCGGTAAAGGAAATCGAAGTCAATTCATTCTGATATTGTATAGGATTACGGGGGCACTTGAAACAATGCCGTACCGGGGGCCCCGGGGCCAATATAGTTTGGGGCCCCATGTCAACTAAACTAATCACTCTAAAGGTCCAAAACTACTCTATCATCAGCCCCTTATCAGCTCTCCTTGACTATCATATCATCCTACTGCTGTGATGACCTGATTGGCACAGTTGGTAGTGATCCAGTTTCCGTACCGAGGGTCCCGGGTTCGTACCCGACCCGAGTGTATAAGTAACTATATACTGGGATCGCCCCGCCTCCATTGTACGGTACCCATAATACAAGCGTTGCTTAGTTTGGGACCGTACATTTGGTGTGTTCGTCTGGCGATATTAATTTATTACTAGCTGCGCCCCGCGGTGTAACCCGCGATTAAAAAGTATGTCCTTTTTACCGGGATAAAAAGTAGCCTGTGTGCTATTCCAGACTATAATCTATCTCTGTGCCAAATTTTATCCAGATCCGGTCAGCCGTTCTGGCGTGATTGAATAACAAACATCCATACATCCAAACTTTCACATTTATAATATTAGTGTGATAGTGTGATTATTGTCCACCGCTGGACAGACTTCTCCAGAGCACGCCACTGCTCGCTCATTGGCACTCTTCATCCATTTCCGCACGTCATCAGTCCACCATTCCTATTTGATGAGATCAATTACAATGTATCTTTAAAAAAGCATACTTACCTCGCAACATGACTAAATGATTGTGGTAAAAAAAAAATAGTAGGTAGGTACTATTAGATCGAAAATCCCAAAGTTCAAGGTTTATTGCGTGCGCTATACAGAGTACTAAGTAGGTACAGTCATGCTTAATAATATGTGGCTAAGACACAAGTCTCATAGTTTGATGGCCACGGACTGTAATTTTGTTAAGGTTATCACATTTTACTTGCATTTTTTTTTTTAAATTACATTATAGGCAAGTATTTGATCTCGATCTCACCTGATGGTAAGTGGCGATAAGATCTACGATGGAGCATACTTGACTAGGTAGGAAGGCGGCAGTAGATCGAGACGCTACATTCACTAGGCACATGCAGCGCAGCTGATCTGACCCGCCATCCATGAATGGCAACACCGAACATCATGCCGGAACACGGCTAGGCCGCTTAGCGACATAGCTTTGTTCAGTGGGTGGTGACTAGCCACGGCCGAAGCCTACCACCAGTAAAATGCAATTTTTTGTTCATGTTATTATGTACCTTAGTGTGTAATATATGAATAAATATAACATGTTACCTACAAATTCGCTTCAACTAAATGCTGGTTCTGCATACAGGGTTACAACTTACTAGGTAAGGTTGAAAGTTTCGATTCGATCGATTTCGATTTTCATCTTACCAAATTACTGATTATTCTGTTTATTGATTTCATGTATTTATGCGAATACTACACATTGAAATAAAACAAATTTAAAGGATTTTAACGCGTTTATTTTACGTTCCTACGTCAAACTATGACACTAGGTCGTCAAACACCTCAGTCCTCCCGTGACCGTGGTTGCTGTAAAGCAGCCGAAACGTCGGGAACGTAAAAACATAAAATAAACACGATAGAATCCGTTAAATTAATTTATTATTTTAATATTCTGTTTATTTTAATCTTACATGATTACTAATTTAGCTATAATCATATTCAATGCTTACGTATTACGTAGTCGACTGTAAAGAAGGAAGATTTTTTATTTAAACTGTGATTTATAAATGTGTACTATCTTATCGCGCATCAGATCTGTTTTTTAGATAATATTGTTGAAGCGATATATCCTGGTTAATTTTTTAATAAGTGTCTTAAGTGATGATGCGAAATCATCAACTGTAAAATCACTGAATAATACCTACTTGTGGCTAACTTAACTAGGCTCCTATTAAGAGTGGGCATCCTCTTTGTAAACCACTGCTGGGCAAGCCGTGCCTTCGGAATCTACACCCAATCATTCGTCTCGCTCGTTCGTGGGAATTTAATCTCGATTTGGCTCTTCACTCCTTTCACTACAAACCAATTATCACTTAAAACCAATTATTAAGTGTAATGTTATCTGTGTTTGTAATTAAATGTAAGCTGAGTGTTCGGAGTTCAGCTGTTTTAAGAAAAAAAATATGTTTTTAAATTACCGATTCGCTACGTGATAAAATAAATATATAAATTGTAACAATAATAGTGAACAATATAATAGTAGGTTATAAAGATAAAAACCCCAAAGAAATAAATAAAAGTTATAGACTTTTAAAAATAACGCGTTATTTAAAAAATAAATAAACATAATTATTTTATACACCCACGTGATACATATAGCTCACTGATTCATCGGTTAATATATTTTACACTATTTTTGTTATACCTTATATACTACATTATTTTGTTCAATTATTGTCCCAGTATGGCCACTCAATTAACATTTCAATAAAAAAATGGTATCATCTTTCTAATTCTTAATCTAATATTGACACGACAAGAAACACATTCAAAATACGAAATACACCTTATCAGTCTCCCAACATATTAATAATTAAACACTGACTCCCGACCGGAAGTGATAACACGCCGGATGCAGCCACGCCCCCTATTCAAACTCACCTTAGAGCTGGGCTGCTAAGATATACAAAATAATTCAGAAATGGTATACTAAGCATTGATCCTTTTTATATAGGGCATATGCAATTTTTATGTGAAGTCAGAATATCAATATGTTGATATAAAAAAATATATAATTTCGCCTTTAAAAATAATGGTCGTTTTAAATAAATATGCTTATTACGGATGCGCTAAAGAAGTGAGTAACTAAGTATACCCTTTCTGAAACATCCGGTATAACTTTTTTATGAACATCAGATAAAAATCTGCCATACATACTATAATTAACGCAGCCGGTAACATTATATGACATTTAATTTAGTCTTTAAAGATAGATAATAATCCAAATACCAGTGTAAAAGAAATTAAAACATAATTGCGTTTGTTGTTATTTATTTAACTTATTGTTGGGAGCTTTTATCATATTGCAAAATAAATACCTATTATAACTATGCAGGTGGAATTTTGTGGTAGGCACTATAATTAAAGAAAGGGATTACTTATTTATTTTACCTTTTATAATTATACTTATCCGATAAAGACAAAATATGTTCCAACTACTTTCTATTTAATCAATTTAATATAGGTTTACGATCATTAGATTCATGTTTCCGGGATTGTATCAAAGTACCTATATCCGTTTCCGAAACTAGTAACATTTAACTGTAACTTTAACACAAGTCTTTCAACTTAATCCGTTTTGTTTATAAAGCTTGATGCCACCATTTTGCTGCTCGCTCCAATCAATCGCTGGCTACACGATACTGACCTTTATAAGTAAACTGATACAGTTTATATTGTCATTTGTGCATTACTCAATGCGTTTGTCTGATTTGGGATGTTTTGTTGTGATCTCAAAATTGATTGCCAACATTTAGAGAGTATTTTTGTAAAGATCATAGGCACACACCTAGGGTTACCAATTTTTTTTGTTGGTAGTAATGTAATATATTTGTTTAGAAAATTGGAAAAAAATATAGTACTTTGGGAAAATTCATCATTATTATCAAGGCTTACTAATGTTATAACAATTTCAAGAAACACTCGACAATGGCAACATTGGCTTTATTTTGTAAACGATTCTTAACCTATAAAAGAAGAAGAAGAAAAAGTACCTCACGCTATTTCCGTAATTATGACATTAAATAGCTCAGCCATTCATTGAAGCGTCATAGCCTAGTAGGCTAACAGGGCCGCCCTCGTAACCGAAAAGTTCCGGGCTCGATCCCCACTTTGGACATTAAACTATTGACGTGAGCCCACTCCTAGCACACGCTTTAGCTTAGTCGATGGGGCTAACGGGATTTCTAGTTACGTGTTTATCGCACGGTACTAGTAAACTTTGTAAAAATATAAAAGTATCTGGTAAATGGTCAAAACACGAACCGGTAGCGTGTCGACAAACACGACTATTTGGACAGTGATAAGGTTGTTAGTCCAGCGATCTGTAGACATGGGGCGACTGATAAGAGCCACACAGATATACCATGACCGCCAACCTGCTGATTTTGGCAATGAAATTATGTATTTTGTGTCTAGTGCCATAAGAGATTAGCTTCACGTACGCTCTTAATAAAGTTCAAATTTTATTTAAAATACGTTTTATTTTTCAGACTAGCTGTCCTGGCGAACTTCGTACCGCCTCAGAATCAAATATATGAGAAAATGAATTATCTTTATTTATTTATCTTTGTGATTTTTACCCATGTTTTACTAGTTATTGTGTTGAAATAAAACTATTTTTTTCCGTGTTTTTTTTTCATTTTTTTTTTATTACATTAGGCAAATATTTGATCTCGATCTCACCTGATGGTAAGTGACGATGAGATCTACGATGGAGCATACTTGCCTAGGTAGAAAGGCGGCAGTAGATAGAGTCGCTACATTCACTAGGCACATGCAGCGCAACTGATCTGACCCGCCATCCATGAAAGGCAACACCGAACATCATGCCGGAACACGGCTAGGCCGCTTGGCGACATGGCTTTGTTCAGTGGGTGGTGACTAGCCACGGCCGAAGCCTACCACCAGTAGAGTTGTCACCTGGTTGGCATCACCCAGGGTCACGTGTAGGGTATCTCGAGGGTACTTAATTCTCCTACGGACGAAGGTGACTCGACCCCATATTGCGTATATTTTATGTTTTTATGTTCCCGACGTTTCGGCT
This sequence comes from Pheosia tremula, assembly GCA_905333125.1. Taxonomy (NCBI): domain Eukaryota; kingdom Metazoa; phylum Arthropoda; class Insecta; order Lepidoptera; family Notodontidae; genus Pheosia; species Pheosia tremula. The sequence goes on along the minus strand of HG995416.1, from coordinate 6,116,616 downwards.
GATATACAGCAACCATGGTCACCGAATAGCAGTTATTCTGTTATGCGTAGTAGTATTAGTTGGTGTGTTCGTCTGGCGATATTATTATTATTTTCTCACTGAATGGCAAAGCCGCTGAGTGGGGTAATATGTTACCAATATTTTTAATTATTTTTTTAACAATCCGTGGTCGCTAGGGACTACTGAATAGTCTCATACGAAAATATAATATAGACCTTGTGTCGCGAACAAAGTAGGTAGTGACTAGGGTTGCCAGATTTTTTTTCAGCCTATAAGGGACAAATGGTTAAATGGGCAAAAAATACGTAATTTCAGTTTTTTACCCGGGACAAATTAAAAACAATTTTTTTTAGTGTATTTTTTTTTATATTTTTCCGAGGATCGAGTTAGTTTTAACATGCATTTGTTTCTTTAATGTTTGACTAGGCATATTTTTGTAATTTTTTTTCTTAACTTCTAACATCTGTAAAAATCAATACAATTATAATCGTAATTAAAAAAGGTCATCGACTCGCTTTTTATTAAATTAGGGGTAAATTTATTTCTTACATAATTATTTCAGCTATAAATTTAATAAATTAGCTATAAAGTTAATAGATTTATAAAGAGTACCTTGGAGAGAATGTTATTTTCTGAAGCCGAATGCGAACATTGCGTGTGTGAATACTTGGATCGATTTCATAATGAAAAACGGAGTTTGGTTCAAATACGGGACAGATTCAGTCCCGCCGGGACATTTTACTCTATGCCTAAAATACGGGACGGCCCGGGAAATATGGGGACGTCTGGCAACGCTAGTAGTGACCCACAAAAATACAAGACGATAGGTAACAGCCGACTTGTCTAGTAGGTACACGCGAATGTGCATGTACTTAAGGACGCAATTCGCGTGTACTACACAAATTGGCGTGGTTTTTTGAGCTTCAATATAGAGCTGTATTATTTCTGTGCCTAAGGACATAGTATATACTAGCTGCGCCCGGCGGTGTTACCCGCGATAAAACATCTATCCCACGGGAACCATACATTTTACCGTGATAAAAAGTAGCCTATGTGCTATTCCAGACTATAATCTATCTCTGTGCCAAATTTCATCCAGATCCGTTCAGCCGTTCGGGCGTGAAAGAGTAACAAACATCCATCCATCTATCCATCCATCCAAACTTTCACATTTATAATATTAGTATAGATTCTATGACTAGGGTCTCTTGACTTATTATTAGAATTGTTAAAATCCCTTTTCACGTCACTCATTCTTCCATAATTAGGAAGGTTGTGTGAACCGCGCAGTTCCCAGTAGATGTCGCGATAATCGCTGCGCTCGCGCCGCGATCGCGTGCGTTTGCGCTTGCGCACACAACTGCACGCTAATCGCTCTGCATGTGGCGGTACCAATTAAAATTGTCGGTAATGTTAAGTTCAGTCCGGGCTTTTGACCGATTTCGTAACACGAGCTTTAATACACTTTAATGTTCCCTGAAGAAACAACAATCTGAGTTTAATTTTTGAAGTTATCTGCTGAATTTATCAGGGCATGGGGTGATATACGTAATTCGGACGATCTCTGTTAATTAAAAACTTAACAAACCTTGAAATTGTATGTGAACTTTTTATAATTAACCTTCGAACCTTCATATACGCCAAAATTATTTTAAGTTCGACGGAATTTGTTCCCCGTCGACTATAATCTGGGTGTTTTCAAGTCGAGAGTGCACAGGTACCTTCTAGGCAAGTAGTATGCTTCATCGTAGATCTCATCGTCACTAACATCAGGTGAGATCGAGATCAAATACTTGCCTATAATGTAATAAAAAAAAAGAAAAAAAAGGAACAACGTCCACGGTAATACCGCATCGTAAAAGATACAGAGGGTTATTAAAATGGTAATTTAAGCACTTTTCAAGGTTTCATTGAATTACCGTAGTATACCTACGAATTATGTTCACACGACGACGAACTGCGCATTGGAGTATGGACCGAATGAGTCGACGAAAGCTTGTGATCTACTTCCTCATACAACCTTCAGCCGAATGACGATAACTGCTGGACATGGCCGATGACTTCCACATATCATATAATGTTCCACCACTCGCATCCATAATATGCTTCTTGAACTTGTGGGGGCCGTCCTACACTCCGTCTTCAGGCACATGGTCGCCGTTATAAAGCCTTTCTTATAATAATACCAGCCCCTTTTAATGTTCCACTGCTGGGCACGGGCCTCCTTTCATTGCGAGGGGGGATTAGGCCATAGTCCACCACGCTAGCCCAGTGCGTGTTGGTGAACTTGAACCTTTTTTACTCATAGCATTTCAATGTTGTATTAAGCTCGGCTTCCAATCTATTCTGATTTGGTTTATTACAGATATTTATATGGAGAGATTGCAGTGGTTTTAGAAGGATCTTTTTACGTAGCTTTAAGGTGACGTCAGCGTCTTCCGTCTCGTTCACATGATACACATCACAAATAAGTATGATAGTGACAGAATACTTTTTAGATGACGTTGCGAGTTCAGCAGGAACCCTACAGTTTGCTTTCCAAGACTATACTAGTGGAAGTAGCTAAGATTAATAATAATAAAAAAAATTGTGATAGCCAAGTTGGTTGAATACTCGACTCGGTAATGAGGGTCGTAGGGTCAAGCCCCGGTTAGCACCTCTTGAATTGATGGATTTCATGTGCGAATCTCATTTCCAACCATGATTATGAAAACATCGTGCGGAAATCTGTATTTCTAAGAGAACCCGCTTAAAGCGGTTGAAGTCCGCCAACCAGCACTAGACTGTCTTGATGGATTCTGGCTTAATCGCACTTGCGTTGAGGGGAGGCCCGTGACCAACGGTGGGATACTGGGTTAATTATTATTATTATATTGAACGGTAACTATGGTTGCCACTCGAGTATATTATTTAAACTGGATTGTGGAACATATTTCAACTAAGAATTTGATATTTGGACTCATGTTTTTAAAAGTGATAGGTACATATCTAGTGTCAATTGAAGTAAGTATTTTTTTTTTTTTTTATCGGGCGGCTATAAAATAAAAATGTTCGTATTGTCTATGGTAACGACGCGACCCGTGGCATATGCCTAAGGGTAATTGTGGAATTGTATTTTTATGATCATCTTATAAAACTTTATGTTGAACGAACTCAAGTCAAGGTCTGTAATAATAATAAGCCTTTATTACTGAGCGAATTCAAGTTTCACAATGTTATTGAAATTATACATTTATACCTACGGTATCTCGACTCAAAGTACATTTTGACTAAAGCCTCTCTGAGTCCACCCTAGCGAGATCTATCTAGCGTTCTTTAACCTAGGGTCCTGCTTTTATTCCAGTCCAATCAAATCAAAACTTTTTTCAAATAAAAAAAAAATACAATACTCACGCTCTTACCTAATTATATTAGCATATACACCTATCTGTTACGTCATATCCGATGTCCCAGAATTATTTGCGTTCCACAATCAAAATTAAATTAGGGCAACATAAGTTTGGCGCCAACGTAATCGCATATTTGCTTACACTGAATAATATGTACTTACATTATGATGTTATGTGTACTATACGGATAGCTATTCCATTTTTGAAATATTTGTAGACCATGTGTGACTCTGTGGCTAGAGTAGCATACCTTACCTTTTCTGTAAATTGTTATGCAATGATTTTAAATTGGTCGAATTTGAAGGCTAGTTTTTGGATTTTTTATCGTTAGCTTTGTACAGATCGTATAAAAGATAAATATTGTTACGATGCGTATAAAAGAGGTATCGATAACTCGAGAAATAGTCATCGAAGCTTCTAGAAACAAAAACGCATTGTTGGGTCCAAGGTCCCCTATCGATCTGTGAAGAAAGATCTAGAATCGTCAACAATAATGCAACCGGCTTCCCGAATATATCTCGTATTATTTTTATTAAAATTATTAGTAAACAAAAGGCGAGGACAATGTAATTCCTGGAACTGGGAGTTCTCGGAATAATACCGATTTCACGAATGCAGCTACGTACACTAGAACATTCTAGCCCCTCCTTATTACCGAGTAAATAAGGTTCAGTTTCCTTATGGAACATTTCTGTTTAATGTGTTTTTATCGACACCTTTCTGGAAAGATCCACCCTCGCTATTTTCGGACTATAAATAGTGTGCAGGACCAGCGACGAGACAGTTTCTTTTTGAAAGCGATTGTGAACACATCTCTCGGAAGCGAACTAAGAAGACTATACCGGCGACTCTAGCGAATACTCTGGACAACTGTGTTTCTAAGTGATTTGGTGAATTGTGATTTGAGTGTTTACTAGTTAGTGTACTGGTGTGTACTATTTTTGCCTTCTGTGTGGAGAGCGATTAAAGTAATTTTCACGTAATCGGCATTTGATTACCCCCGCACGTAACAATTGGTGTCAGAAGTGGGATGCCGTTACTACCACGTGAAGACGAAGGGCGTACTCCACGAACCAGACGGCAAGTGGAAATGGATGCTGCACGCCAACGTATCCGTGAAGAGGAAGAGCCTCGGGCTGGAGCTGAGATTCCAGCGGAACCTGTGGCAGCACCAGGGGTTAGCTCGCCAGACATGAACATGTCAGTATTGTTGGCATCTATGCAAAAAATGATCCAGGCCAGTCAAGAGGCCAATCAGAAAATGCTCCAGGCCAACCAAGAAGCCAGTCGGCAGGAGCTTAAAGAAACCAAGGAAGCTATAGTAGGGAAAGTCGATGCCGGCATAATAGCTCTTGGAGAAAAGGTAAAGTCTCTTGAAGACCGCATGGAAGTCCTAGACAAGGAAGTAATTCAAAAAACTGGAAACCTAGATGACCGCCTGAAAGCCCTGAATAAGGAGGTTCTTCTCAAGAACGAGGCTATGGAAGACCGCTGGGAAACACTTAACAAGGAGGTGATGAAGCTCAGAACACATGGATCTATTGCAGTGGCTTCAACATCGTCTGCAAAAGTTGACCTACCACGCTTCGATGGAACTTCGTCGTGGTCAGCGTTCAAGTACCAGTTCGAGGTACTTGCAAGTGGTAATAGCTGGAGTAACGAGCAATCTTTTATGGCTCTCACGCTTGCTCAACGAGGGGATGCTTTAACCATTCTAGAAAACCTGCCGCCTGAAAGAAGAACGCTGGAGACACTAATGGAAGCGTTAGACACGCGCTACGGTGATAAGCACCTGGAACATGTCTATCGAGTGCAACTCCGTGAGCGATCACAGAAGGCTGGTGAAAGCCTCCAGCAGTGGGCTCAGGAAATTGAAAGACTGGTTCGTCGAGCTTACTCATCGGCACCAGAAGTCATCGAAGTGACACTGCTGCAGGCATTTGTCGATGGTATAAGAAACTCAGAGGTTCGAGGGGCTGTGAAATTGGGACATCACCAGTCCTTGAAGAACGCACTTGCTCATGCTCTTGAGGTGGAAGCTGTGCATCAAGACACGAGGCTGCATAAAGTTAGAGCAATGATACCAGAAGAGAAAAAGTCTCGGTTTGTCCCCACGTGCTATGAGTGTGGACAAAAAGGGCACATTCGGCTCGAATGCCCTAAGAAAAAGAGAAGGGTCAAGGACTCCGAGACTCAAGACGATCAAGATAGTCCGTTAAACTAAAGGTCGCCAGGGCCGCGGGGCGGGCGCTGGCTGGTCAACATAAAGCCCCAACAGTGACCATAACTCAAGTTTTCAATGGGAATAGTCTGATCCTCGAGGGCACCGTAGGTAATAAATCATGTAGTTTAACAGTGGACACCGGAGCATCGCGTACCATTGTGAGACCAGAGCTACTGAGACGCACCATAATGTGGAATAGACGATCGCCAAAATGTCATCTTCAGACAGCCACCGGCCAGCCAGTTTCCGTCCTCGGCGAAACAGATGTTAAGTTAAGAATTGGTGACCAAGTATATCTCCAATCAGTTTTGATTGCTAATATAACCGACGATTGCATTTTGGGACTGGATTTCTTGAAGAATCAGCAGTGTGTTTTGGATGTTTCTAAAGGAGTGTTAAGGTTTCCTGACCAAGAAGTTTGTTTGCAAGGATCACGCTCGTGCAACATTTATTGTCTGAAGGACACTATACTGGCTCCGAGATCAGAAAACTTGGTAATAGTGAAATTCCCTCGAAATATTAAACAAAGAAGATGCCTCATTGTTGAAGACACTGGAAATTACCCACATTTAATTACAGCACGGACTTTACTAATGTCGAACAGAATTACTAAGGTGAGAATTCTTAACCTTGGTACTGAAGAAGTTCACCTGAAGAAGAATAGTGTGGTTGGAAGATGTGAGGAAGTAAAGTACCTGAGACGATTAAATAGTGATACGGTTAAACAGAATAGTACCCATTTGAAGGAGGATCACATCCAGCAACTACTGGAATCTTCTAAGGAAAATTTATCGGCAACAGAACTGCAGCAAGCCAAAGAACTCTTGCTGAAATTCAGTGACATATTTGCTACTGGAAATGACTGTGGAAGGACGGGGCTCGTAAAACATCGGATCGACACAGGCGACGCCAGTCCTATAAAACAAAGACCACGACGCATACCATGGGCAAGAGAAAAAGAGGTGACAGATATGATTAAGGATATGGCTGATAACGGAATAATTGAACCTTCTACGAGTCCATGGTCATCACCCGTGGTGCTGGTGAAGAAGAAGGATGGCAGTACAAGGTTTTGTGTGGATTACCGGATGTTGAATAACGTCACAAAGAAAGACAGCTATCCCTTACCTCGGATCGACGACACACTGGACATGCTCAGTGGTATGAAATGGTTCTCAACTATCGACTTAAAAAGTGGCTATTGGCAGGTAGAACTAAGCCCAGAAGACAAAGAGAAGACAGCCTTCAGCACTGGAATCGGAAATGGATTGTGGCAGTTTAATGTTATGCCTTTTGGGTTATGTAATGCTCCAGCCACATTTGAGCGCCTTATGGAAAGAGTGATGGTGGGTTTACTCGGAGACGTATGCCTGGTCTACCTTGATGACGTAATCGTTATGGGTCGTAGCTTCAAGGAGAACCTGAAGAATCTGGAACGAGTGTTCACCCGAATCCGTGAGGCTAATCTAAAACTTAGCCCAAAGAAGTGCGCTTTATTTAAAAAGGAAGTAAGTTACCTTGGACACGTCATCTCAACGGAAGGAGTCCAAACCGACTCTGAGAAGATAAAAGCTGTCCAAGAATGGCCTGTCCCAAGAAATAAAACAGAAGTGCGCGCCTTTCTAGGATTATGCGCATATTACAGACGATTCATTAAGAGCTTCTCGGACATTGCAAAACCGTTGCATCGACTTACAGAAGAGAAACGCGATTTCATCTGTGACCTGACTTGTGAGGAAGCCTTCAGTGAGCTCAAGCAACGGTTATGTGAAGCCCCTATTTTGGGTTACCCAAATAGAGAAGGAAGATTCATCGTGGACACAGACGCCAGTAACACAGGAATAGGTGGTGTTTTATCTCAGATACAGGGAGATCGTCAAGCTGTTATAGCATATTTCAGTAAGTCACTTTCCAAACCAGAAAGAAATTATTGTGTTACTCGCCGTGAACTACTTGCTGTGGTGAAGACCTTACAACATTTTCAGAAGTATCTTATAGGAAGGGAGTTTACTATAAGAACGGATCATGCTGCGTTAAAGTGGCTGTTACAATTCAAGAATCCAGAAGGTCAAGTAGCTAGATGGCTCGAGCAACTACAGGAATTTCACTTTGTAATAGAACACCGAAGTGGAAAAGGACATAGCAACGCCGATGCTTTGTCACGAAGACCATGTGCTGAAGACTGCAAGCACTGTCAGAAGAATGAAGTACGAGAAGAGGTTAAAGTCATCAGGACACACGGACTTGATGACGAATGGACTGGAGCCAGCATGAAGAAGGCCCAAGAAGAGGACGATGACCTTCGACCTATACTGGACTGGAAACGTCTTGGGAACAAACCCCAATGGAGTGATGTGTCTGCTCATAGTTCGACCACCAAAAGCTATTGGGCTCAGTGGGACAGCTTGACTCTGGAAGACAGTGTACTATGTAGAAAATGGGAATCCAACGATGGAAAGGAAGTAACCATTCAAGTCGTAGTACCTCGGAGTAAAGTGGCCCCTCTTTTACGGCACATTCACGATGGTGTTTCTGGTGGGCATCTTGGAGACAAGAAGACCCTGGTTAAAGTGAGACAACGGTTCTACTGGGTCCGTTGTCGGGAAGATGTCGAGGATTGGTGCCGTAAGTGCACCGCTTGTGCTTCAGTGAAAGGCCCGCAGACTAGAAGCAGGGGAAAATTAAAGACGTACAATGTTGGAGCGCCATGGGAGCGCATCGCTATTGATGTTGCTGGACCGTTTCCAATGACGGATGACGGGAACAAATACATCATAGTAGTGCAAGATTACTTCACTAAGTGGCCCGAAGTCTTTGCGACACCTAATCAAGAAGCTATAACTGTGGCGAAGAAACTGGTCCAGGAAGTGGTCTGTCGATATGGCGTACCTATGGAGCTTCACTCAGATCAAGGGCGGAATTTTGAGTCTGCCTTATTTCAGGAAATGTGCAAACTGCTGGGAATCAATAAGACTCGTACGACTCCAGCGCATCCGCAGTCAGATGGAATGGTCGAGAGGTTCAACCAGACCTTAGAGAACCACTTGGCTAAAGTCGTGGACGATCATCAGAAAGATTGGGACCAATACATTCCGCTGTTTCTAATGTCCTATCGATCTGCGGTACACGATAGTACGGGACATACTCCGGCCAAGGTAAATTTCGGTCGAGAAATAAGGCTTCCAGTGGATGCAATAACAGGCACGCCACCCGATAGTCCTAAGCCTGTTACGGACTATGTAAGTGAACTTCAAAACCAGCTGGATCAAGTGCACAGAAGAGTACGGGAGAATAATTTCAAGACCAGTACAAGGATGAAGACCCGGTACGATCGGAATGCGAACACCAACGGGTTTGAAGAAGGAACACTAGTGTGGCTTCATAATCCGCTTCGCAAAAAGGGAAAGTCTCCGAAACTTCAAGCTCGCTGGGAAGGACCGTACACCATCATTACAAGGATCAATGATGTAACTTTCCGAATCAAGAAGGGACTTAGAGGAAAACCAAAGGTAGTCCATGTGGACAGGTTAGCACGATACCATGGCTCGAATAATGCTCGGGACGAGCATGACTAAGAGGGGGGTAATGTTACGATGCGTATAAAAGAGGTATCGATAACTCGAGAAATAGTCATCGAAGCTTCTAGAAACAAAAACGCATTGTTGGGTCCAAGGTCCCCTATCGATCTGTGAAGAAAGATCTAGAATCGTCAACAATAATGCAACCGGCTTCCCGAATATATCTCGTATTATTTTTATTAAAATTATTAGTAAACAAAAGGCGAGGACAATGTAATTCCTGGAACTGGGAGTTCTCGGAATAATACCGATTTCACGAATGCAGCTACGTACACTAGAACATTCTAGCCCCTCCTTATTACCGAGTAAATAAGGTTCAGTTTCCTTATGGAACATTTCTGTTTAATGTGTTTTTATCGACACCTTTCTGGAAAGATCCACCCTCGCTATTTTCGGACTATAAATAGTGTGCAGGACCAGCGACGAGACAGTTTCTTTTTGAAAGCGATTGTGAACACATCTCTCGGAAGCGAACTAAGAAGACTATACCGGCGACTCTAGCGAATACTCTGGACAACTGTGTTTCTAAGTGATTTGGTGAATTGTGATTTGAGTGTTTACTAGTTAGTGTACTGGTGTGTACTATTTTTGCCTTCTGTGTGGAGAGCGATTAAAGTAATTTTCACGTAATCGGCATTTGATTACCCCCGCACGTAACAATATAAACAATATCGGGCGGCAAGATCTATTTATGCCAATGCGTAGGATGTCACTAGTATTCTGAAGTCCATACCCCGCTATTACTTGAGAGAGAATTCTAAACATTTCTTATAACCGAGTGATTTTAAATAACGTCATTACGATTTTGTTTCATTTCATGTAGTTTCATTAGGTATTCATAATGAGCCAATACAAAAAGCATAACTCGATCCCATAATCGAGAAGGAAACTAGGTATCTGCCGTTTTTGCATCTATTGACCCCTCTAAATCTTAATAATAATTATAACTGGCCGCATGCCTGACTATGTTTAAAAAGGTTGTCAGATAATAAAAACATTGTTCTTATTTTAAATACAAAATATTTGAAATTGGAAGAGACTTAAGGACAGTGTCGCACAACAATACAGTGAAATTATAGATTCTTATATCTTATTATATGTATATATACCATCTATGTATATATATATATATATATACCATAATACCTGTTCCGAACTATAAAATAATAGGTACCTTATAAAAGTGAAGGTATAATTTTGTCCTACTTACAACCGGACTTGTACGCACTGCGCATCCACATAATATTCATAGTTTTAATAATGTCAAAGTTAAAAGCATAATTGGACTAGTATTTATACAGTTTAGTGCGCTGAACGGAATGATTTTGTTTACCTTTTTAATATATCGAATGTTTTTTTTTTATTACCTTATAGGCAAGTATTCGATCTCGATCTCACCTGATGGTATATACTTAATCCTTTTTTTACTTATTATTTAACAGGATTCATTCTAATTCAGTATTATGACGCCATCGTAACAAGTAACCTCGACTAAGTAATTAAAGGGGGGTATTTTATGAGAATATACTTACTGTTATATTTTTAATATTTCGATATAATCTCATTCAGCCAAAAATAATTATTAATTAAAAAATTCAATACTTTTCTCAAAGACCGTGCTAAAACGAAAGAAGTAAACATGTCATCTATACCAGGTAATCCACTTAATGGGGAAGCTCAGGGTCAGGGCGCGAAATTCAAAATGTCAATGGTTTTTATTTTTTTACGAAAAATTTGGACATCTTTACGATGTAATTTAATGTTTTGCGATATTAGCATTCTGCATTGGATGTCTCGATGTATTAAGTTTGCTTAAAAAAGTACCTAATCCGATACAATACCATAAGGTTTGTAAAAACCGCTACTTTTACTAACTCTATGGTGTTGTATCGCTTTAGGTATTTTTTAAGCAAACTTAATACATCGAGACATCCAATGCAGAATGCTAATATCGCAAAACACTAAATTACATCGTAAAGATGTCCAAATTTTTCGTAAAAAAATAAAAACCATTGACATTTTGAATTTCGCGCCCTGACCCTGAGCTTCCACCTTAAGTTAATAGAAACTGGCAACACCATAGTCATTCCAATGCACGTCGCGTCGGCTATCGCACGCCTCCCATTATTAAAATAGAAACAAAAATGGTGACACAGAGTAAATTAAAATATGCGATATATTTCTAATAAAAAACCGTATTGAATGTTACACCGTGTACTTCGAACTGGTTAAGGGCGATCCCTATAAAATGCACAAGTGCACTTAAGTTTGCACGTTTTTTATGAAAGGCTACTGATGTTAGAGACTATTTATTTATTGATTTCTTATATTTACGCGAATACTACACATTTAAATAAAACTACTTTTACGATTGCACGACCTCAAGACAATGTGAGCACTTTCTGCGTAGATCGGACCACAGGCAACAATTGAATATGAGGGTATCCCGTTTCAAACTATGACACCAGGACGTCAACCACCTCAGTCCTCCCGTGACCGTGGTTGCTGTAAAGCAGCCGAAACGTCGGGAACGAAAAAACAAAAATAATCCGTAAAATTTGTTTATTATAAAAATCAAAGATGTACTTAGGTACTAGAAGGGTTATACAGAGCTGCACAACACTATTATGCTGTCTTTGCTCGCTCAGTCAGTACGTGGTTCGCACTCTGTTATCTGCTATTTGCATGGTTGCACGATCGGTTTATAAGTCTGATAAAATTCTATCCAAAAAAAAAATATTGCTCTCCGCGTTTTAGAGCTTATAACCAATTTTTGAGTGGTAAATTATGGATAATATGCGGCAGGCTTAAGTGCGGCTGGTTTAAGTGCGATCAGACTAAGTGTGACCAGAATAAGTGCGATCTGTCTAATGCGCTACTGGCTGAGCCTTACGGGCGATGTCAGAGGTTGTAAATGGCTCAAGTAAGCACATTGGAGGAATTACAGATTTTGGCATAGACCGCCGCCCAAAGGTAGAGCGACGAATAATGAATCTTGTTTGTTGAGTCAAAAAAGCAGTTTAAAATTGTACTTGATACTTATAATACCAGCCCTTTTAATGTCCCACTGTTTGGCACATGCCTCCCCTCAATACGAGGGGGATTAGGCCATATTCCACACGTCTTTCAAGGGGCTCTCTCAGACATGCAGGTTTCCTCGCGATGTTTTCCTTGACCGTTTAGCAAGTGATAATCATGGTTGAAAATGGGATTCGCACATGAAATCCAGAAATCGCTGAAGTGCGAGCCGGGGTTTGAACCTGCGATCCTCGTTACCGAGACAAGCGTTCTACCAACTTGTCTATCTAATCGTTTTAAAGGTTGACCAATGACAGGTGCGTTTATCAGGTTGATATAGTTTCTCACTATACACCATGAAACCTTAAAACACAAGTAATAACAAATAGTAAATTAATTTTATTTGAATTGCCATGAAATGTTAAAGTTAATGTTACGTCTTAAAAACAATTAACGTATACGTATAGCATTCTTGATTCAATTAGTAATTAGTCAGTCGTGGTGTGTGCGCGAGCACTCAGCGCTTCCATCGCTTCACGACAGCGGCACTGCGGCGGGACATAATAATTAGACCACTTTGTGAAGCGGAAAGCGCATTCATCAAGTGCGCTGAGATGTGTAGGGAGACGTTTTAGTGCATGAACACATTCAATAGCTTCTATCGAAATTTGAATTTAAAAAATCATTCTAAAAAAAAGTACCTGGGAGAGTTGTGATCCAAATTAAAAAAAAAAGTAATTATTTAAAAATATTATTGACAAATACTATTGAAAAAAAACTTATTTCAAGATTTTGAATAAAGAATGTTTTCTGAATAAGAAGAATCTGTGATTTATAGTTCTACATGTGTAGTGTACGGTAATTTCGGGGTGTTACGCATAGCCCGGATAGCTCAGTCGGTAGAGCATTGGACTTTTAATCCAAGGGTCCAGGGTTCAAGTCCCTGTTCGGGCGGCTGACATTTCTTTTACAATTATAGTATTTTTACAGTAGCTGTCGATTAGTATTTTTTTCAAACTTCATACTAAATGAAAAACAATTATTAATTCAAATTTAATAAGATTTTTTTTACCAATTCTATTCTCAGTTCTTCCTTACACAAAAGACGTGTTATAAATGTTGTTTACAATTTCAAATCTATCGACACAAACGGTGTCGCATCACTAGTCCGCATCTGTGTCAGATGTTCAGCAGGTGCATCGTGCAGGTGATCGCCATACTAGGCGCGCACATCCTTGCCTTCTCCTGCCAAAATCTTGAGCTCTTAATGTTTTTAATAATTCAGTTCTCGGCGGAGCACTACCTAAAGGCACTTAACTAGTCGAGGCAAGCAAAGAGGCGACAACGAATGGCGGCCTCGTCGTTCGTCTATACTCGCTCACTCGATATGTGCTAACAGCGACTCTATTCTATCAGCCGAAAGATGTCCACTGCTAGACATAGGCCTCCCCCAATGATTTCCACACATCACAGTCCTCCGCCACTCGCATCCACCGGCTTCCTGCGATGCGTGTGATATCATCGGTCCACCTTGTGGGGGGCCGTCCTACACTACGTCTGCCGGTTCGTGATCGCCATTCCAGACCCTTTCAGCCCCAACGGCCATCAGTTCTGCGAGCTAAGTGCCCTACCCACTGCCACTTCAACTTTGAAATTCTTTGAGCAATGTGGGTTATTTTTGTGCGTTTACGGATTTCCTAATTTCTGATTCTATCGCGAAGCCAAAAAGCTCGCTCTCCATTGCGCGTTGAGCAACTTTGAGCCTTCTTATGAGGCCCATAGTAAGCGACCACGTCTCGGTGCCATGTATCGCAGAGAACAAGTGGGTAGCATAGATAAGGTTACAATACTTTTATAGGAACTAAACGTTTCTTACTCAGAGTACCTGTTTTATAAAGACTATAATAAACAGACAAAAGTGAAGAGAGAAATTCGTGAAGGAAGGAGACGAGTGCCTTTTTTTCGGCTCCTACATAATAACTATGCTTTTAATTATTATACTTCATAAACTGTGGTGTCCCTAAAACGGCGCGTGCGCAACGTCCCCGAGAGGTAACGGCACCGGCCGGCAGATGGCGAGGTGGCGTCGCGTAACTTCCATAACTCGCCAATCGCTCACATACATTGTAACTAACATGTTTTATTAAAAGGCTGTATTAATCGGAACTTTAATATCGTTACGCATTTGTCTTGAAACAAATATGGCGCAGGAGACCGCTCGGGTAGTTACATTGTGCCGATAGACCAAAGCAACGAGGCATCTATTACATCGTAATCTAATTAGAATTTTAAAATGCCATGTATGTCGCCAACTGGAGCTTTCATCATAAACGGAGTCCTGTTAAGGATATAGAAAAAAAACAGTTGTGTTGTGCGGTTTTTGCGCACGCGCCGGCCAAATGTCACGGTCCGCAAGTGTCAGTTCATTGACAAGATGTCGTATTGTATGAAAACAATACTCTTAAATAAGCGTCAAATTATATACTTTACGCTAACCTTACGATAAGCTGGCCTTTCTGTCGGCTACATTGTGTATTAAAATGGTTGTGCAAATTTGTTTTTAAGGAATCCTAAACAATAAAAATAACCATTTGAAACAAATTATCTCTTCCTTTATTCAGTCTACTTACTTATATTTCATCCGTATTTCGTCATGTCATAGGAAAAATTATTTATTCCAATCATCTAAACAAACCTCATTGTTTGATTAAAACTTATTCCAAATTCACGTACGACGTAGGTTATGAAGAAATTTTTATTTTTAAATACTCCGTGTTCGAAATTCAAAATTGTTCGATGGGGGCGTGGGAAAAAGGCCTTCTGTTCGTTACTCCTTTTTCAAATCTTCATTGTGGATTACACCTGCTGGCCGTTCGCAGCTTTGAATAAAAAAATCACTGCGCTCTTTTTTCGAACAGACTATCATTCGCCCCGATATTCTTATGAGTAGGGTGAGGTAGCCAATAGGAGGCAGAGCGCAAAAGTATACATCAACAGTTTGATAATATTAATTATTTATTGCCCTAATTCTGATTTCAGTTTATTATTTATTAGCTAAATTACTTGAAGAGTCAGTTAATATCACGTCGATCTAGATACTTTAAAATTTGACGCACCAATTTTTTCACTACTATGTTTTTCATGTGGGCCCATTAAACATGATAAGGTCTAGCCAGTAACTGGTGCATCCACCCAAACATATTTTTTTATTTATAAAGTAGTCGTGAGATACCGGGTATACTACGATTATTAAGTGGTAGAATCACGACGCGGTAATTTATTTTTTTTCATTCCGTTGCATCACGATCGACGAAGGGTTATTGATCATTATAGACATCATAACGCGATGCTCTGTTTTTTCACTACGAACGATCTCATTTAACAAAATTAAATCAGACGTATAATTTAGAACGTAGTCTAACTCTAGATCTGAATAGAAAACAACCTCCCGCGTGCATATAAAATCGTATAATGGTCACAAAAAAGGACTACCCCACAAATACAGATAAAAAATTACACTTCTTAATTGTGTCAAATAAACCATAACACTGTCACGTACTTCGCGTAACGCGATAGAGAGCAGCATTAAAAAAACGATTACAAACCTGTTATTTTGAATATTCTAGTCGCCGACAGTCGATTTTGTTGCTTTAATTTAGTTGAATTATCGAGTGACCGATCAACGATGAATCTGTTCTACGTGTTACCAGATTTGAAAAAAGAAAACAATCACTGGTACTTCCGTTGCGTTCTTTTATAAATCGACCGCGATGACAGCGTTTTAAATATTCAATTTTGGAACGATATTTTTACAGCAAGGATGTCACGGAGGTGTCGGTCGGAGGCATTTACTGTCGTGGGAATAAAACGACACTGACTTAAATTGTCATTTTAAAATATTATAATGGTCGCTCATGCTTATTGACTGCTGACATTTCTGCCAACTGGTAGATATATAATCATATTCCCGAATAAATGTGTAAGTACTTATATAAGTTGACCCACAACTTATCACTTTTGTACTACCTATAAAGATTTTTATTTGTACTCCGCAACCGAGTCCGTTCGAAATTACAAATAATTCCACATTCCGATATGCTTATTATGGTCTGATGACGCCGTCAGTTGGATATACACTCGACTGATGATATCGATCAGAAAACTTCGAACGAATTAAATGATTTCGATCTATAAGTTACTTGTATAATTTGAGACACGAAGCAGTATTTCGCACACTCAGAACGATAGGGCCTCAACTCAAAATTATGAATTTAAAATTATGGTTTTAATGTATGTTCTATCCCAGGACTTCCCAACCGGTGGGGCGTGCCCCCCCGGGGGGTGTAGAGAGATCTTAGGGGGGCATGAAGTGTATCATTTGATGAAAGCTCTGTCAAAAATAGAACCTGATATCGACAAACTGGTTCAAAAAATGCAGGCGCAAACATCCCATTAATATATAATAATGGTGTGAAATAAATATCGTAAAATAACTTGTGTTTTTTTATTGAAGCAATGTAGAGAAATATAGGGGGGGGGGGGGGCATGACAGCTTATTATATTTCCGTCTCTTTTACACCGGTACTTTTCGTCCTCCCCGTTCAGTTGGAAAGATCTTTGATTGCGAATTTCGACAAAAAAATATTTTTTTAGTTGAGTTGTTTTTGAGTTGTTGCATTCTGAGGGTGCGAATTATGAATATTAGGTAAGGGACTCAATAAGAATTAGGTGTCGAATATTTACGACAATCCATTCGGCCATATATGGATTGCGCGTGCGCACCGGCCGCCATTACGGCGCAGCGAGCGCATTCCGCATTTTAGAATTCCGTATTTGATGGTTACGATAATATTTTATTGTTTATAATGGTTGGGTTAAACCAATTACTTATTAATTGGTTTAACCACTTATGATTGTAGTTCTGGCGCCTATTATTTTAACATGACTCTTTGATGGGGACATTTTTTTAGTATTATTTTAACAAAAGGAAAAAAACAGAAAATAGAGGTATTTTTATTTTTATTTTTTTTTCAAATTTTTTACTTCTAGATAAAATCTATAATATTTTATCTTTAAAAATATTATAAATTCAAAAGCGTAAGCAATGTAAATGTTTCGTCGGTGGTGTTACATCATGTAATTATAATAAAGATAATGTTACTTTACCTAAACGTAATAACTTTCTCTCTTTCCTTCCAAGATCCACGCTAGTCTTTATGAGACTATTGTATCCAAAGTCTTATCATCTTTTCTCTTCTAGTCTCTAAGGGGGCTGGCATGCTGACCTCCTTCTCTTTCTAACAAGACTTATATCTAGTTATTTGTCACAGTTTGGTCCAGTTTTTTTGTAAGCTATAACAATATCTGCAGAACCTTATCGACATCACTCTCATTTATAGGTAGGTAAGTATATTGTCATTTATAAAATTGCAATTTACTGAAAATGACTGCGCCGCCTTACTTTTTTATTTCTGACAACATTGTTGTCATATTTATAAATATATAATGTTACTAGCATTTTTTATAATCGTAATATAAATACGAACGAACACACAAACCGAGCGGTACCAAAATAAATATCGATAGTATGAAAGGCACCGAACAATGTACTGGGGCAATTCCAGTATATTATTTATTATATAGAGATATTAAACAGCAATAATAGCTAAGTTCGTAGAACGCTTGCCTCGGTAATGATGTTCGCAGGTTCAAACCCAGGCTCGCACCTCTGCGATTTCTGGATTTCATGTGCGAATCTCATTATCAACGTTGATTATCACTTGCTAACTTCATGTCGGAGAGAACCCCCTAAACATACGTATGAAGTCCGCAAACCCGCATTGGACCAGAGTGATGGACTATGGCCTAATCTCCTCGCATTGATGGGAGACTCGTGCCCAAAAGTGGGACATTAAAAAGGCTGGTATTATTATTACAGCGACCATGACGAACATCGGTGTAAAGATTGTACTTACTGGAATTCGAACCCTGGACCCTCGGCACAGAAAGCAGGATCATCGTCATAATTGTGGTTATCATTTTTATTGCTTATCCAAATGGTAAATGTGTCTTGAAAGATAAAAAAAAGAATACATAAATGTATGTTGATTTTTGTTATACAATGTGCAATCGATTTAATTTTATGTTATTTTTTTATATAATAAACGCGTAACAAAATAAACACTGCACATAAAACAAACACTATCACCTGCAACTTCATTATACTTACATACATTCAAACGCACAAACAAAGACGCGCAACCTGCGTAAGCGCACTCTTAAAGTTTTTGCGCGCTTCCTGGCGCTCGCAGGCGTTTCCGTATCCGGCGGATGTTCGCAGACGAGATTCGGCGGGGTTTTTGCGCAATCCCCGCTTTGTCCCGTTTCCGGTTGGTTCAGGTAGATGGTGGAAGGTGCACTGCGACCTTGGAGTCGTATTTCGTTAGGGGTGGAGTGGGATGAGAGTTTCCGGTGGAGATCTAGGTGTGTTAGGCTTTTCCGGTATATTGTGTGAGGACGAACAGAGGTATTGCGGCCGTTTTGATAGGGCAAGGAGAAAAATAAAGTGATGATCATGATGATGAAAACTAATAAAAAAATGATGATCAACTTTTTGAAATCATATAATTATTAGGGACCATTCTTCGTACTGGCGATTTATCCAGAGTATCTAAAATTTTTTACCACCTGCATGATTCATGACATTGGTGATTTTTTTAAGTTCATCGACATAAAAGAAAATCGATTCGAAAATTTAAGATTGTTTATTGTTCTAAAATCGATTTATAGAGATTAAAAATTGAATTATTAATCACTATAACTAAAAAAATATCGATATAATATTGCCGAACGGCTATGGTCAAATGGTTTAAGCGTGGGTTGCTTGGTTCACTGCACCGGTCGGTTGCGGGTTCTGTTCCCGCTGTACCAACATTCGGAAATAAAATTTCTTAACTTGTCCAAGTTTAAGTGATACTGGTATAAAACCCCAGTCCATTGAAGGGTTTCTGTACTAACGTTGTTTAGTTTGGCTCCATACCAGAATATTTATTTTCTTACACTCAAATCCATACTTGTGATAAGTAACAAGGGCAGGTGTTGCTCACATACGAATTAATTCTAACAATATGTTTTATTCTCTCTTAACACTAGTACCTACATCTCCAAGGACTCAATGTTCATCACGGCTTCACAATAAGGTGCAAGCAGATGGCGCGGGCGCCGACACAACAAAGCACTTGTGCCGAGCGATTTATTTTTTCAAACGCCATCTGCACTTTAAATCGAAGTTTTTGTACCAAAAACGTCATATTTGCATCCCATAGAACAGCATAGAAGCGACACATGTTAGGAAAAATCACAAAAAACCGAGATTGAAAAAAAAAAGGTTTAAGAAACGACAGATGTACCAGAAGAAGTAGAAGCACGTGCCATCTGCCAAATCTAAGGAGCGCTCACACAAAGGAATAGATTTGTGCGTGCGTGTGTAAGACGCACGCACACACGCGCGCCACAGCGAAGATCGGCGCGTGCGCAGCGGCAGATGGTCCGATGTGATTGGTCGACGGTGTTTGGATTCCGAACTTCCGCACAATAGCTTGATAAGGAATATGACTTATGGCTAGGGTTGCCAATTGGCCGGTAATGTTAAGGACAGACAGGCCATCGGATATTGATAACCATGAGCTCTATTAATCGTTAACGTAAGATCTCCCACATAATATACTGCTTATGCTTAGGAAAGTACATCCGCCACAAGATGTCGTGTCCTCCTGCTAAACGATCGACTGGGCCTCCATTCATACCCCACTGGTCTCTCTCAGCAGGGACCGATCTCTGAGGCGGCGTGATTGATCTATGATGCCCCGCCCCCCCAACCGCACACCTCATGAACCTGCGAAAACCAAGATCACATACACACACACACATTATGTTACCTTAGTCCCACTCGTGTGCTACTTTATGTTACCTTAGTCCCACTGGTGTGATACCTTATTTTACCGTAGTCCCACTGGTGGGCCACTTTACCTTAGTCCCATTCGTGTGCTACTTTATATTACCTTAGTTCCACTGTTGTGCTAATGTATATTACCTTAGTTCCACTGTTGTGCTAATGTATATTACCTTAGTTCCAGTGGTGTGCTACTTTATATTACCTTATTTCCACTGGGCCATTGAAGACAATCGCTTCGTGTAATATTCAGCATTAATAGGGTGAGCTGGAAAACCAACTAAGGCTAAGATGTAGTAACAGATGTGTATTCGTAAAAGGTCCAAAATAAATAAATAAATATCGCGAAACCGATACACTAACTGTACCATTCAAACCAAAGTAACGCGTGTATAATGGGTTCCGTAAAATGTGTTGGGAGCAATCCTAGTATATTAACATTCGTGCTTACACGGTATTTGCCCGGATACCAACCCTTGGTACTGGAAGCACGTTCACTACCAACTGCTCCAGCCGAGTCATGATATTACAGGACAAAGTAAAGGTTTATTATTACTTATTGCAAGACACTATGTCCCGTCTTTCTTACCAACTTATCGTGTCACCCCATTCCTTGTCCAGACACTCAAGACACTCAGAATGATTTATTTCCACTGAACCATTTACAATTGTCGTTTCAATGAAATGTACAACAATTGCGCGTTTATAGCTATTTCTTTGACTAATGTTCTATATTAGAAATCGTTCGATTGATCATCAATGATTTCTACTTTCTATATATCAATCATTTATTCGAAATCCTTTTGTTAGTCGTGATTTAATGGAGTGCAATTGATAATTCATATAATGATAGTGTTAATTGCGATAAAATTAAAAGTTACTTTTATTTTTGCGTTCACACGGCATTGATGATGATATAAATGATTCAGTGCTACATTTGATTTTGGCTTTATAGTTTTATATTTAATAGCTACATTCATATTTAAATGCATTCACCTTGAAATATATTTATATTTGTACGTTCCGTTTACCTATAACAAACATAAAAAAAAAAAAAAAAAAAAAAATACAACCGAATTGAGAACCTCCTCCTTTTTGAAGTCGGTTAAAAAGATTTTCCTACAGCAGATAAAAAGAAACAGGGAACGATAGGAGGAATGATTTGCACCGAACAGAGCTAAGAACCTAGCTAGGTAACTAGGTTGTTAGCTAGCAATCAGCTAGAATAGCTACCAAGCTGATAGCTAGATAGCTATCAGCTTTCAAAATCTTTTTTTTGCAAAACATAAGCCAGATTTGAAACTAAAATGCCTACTGCCGTGAAGTTATACTACACGCCCGTATTCTCCTTTAAAGTAGGCAGAGATGCACCGTGATGAGCCCGCATTTCGCGAATGCTACTAGACACAATGCAATAGGAGCGAGTCTGTTGCTACTATAGCGGGCAACCTTCGCGTTGAGGGGAATTGGGTTTGGTCTTTAATTCTCCCACTGTTCAGAGCGGTTTGGTGAAGTACACACGACTTTTGAAATATCTGTTTCTTTAGGACTTTTGTGTTCAATTCAGCCACTGCTCAGAGCGGTTTGGCGAACTTCACACGACTTTTGAAAGACCTGTTTCCTTAGGATTTGTATCTTTAAATACAGCCACTACCCTGGTTTTGCGAAACACACACGCTTATCGAAAGACGTGCATGTTTCCTCAGGATGCTTAGAAGTATGATTTTTGCAAGCTATAAATCCTTACACTAAGCCCCCAGAATGGCAGCGTAGGTAGATTTCTTCCCACGAAATTAAGGCCTTAAGACGTACATGAAGTAAAAAATAAATAGGCTTAGATTCCCATCCAAGCGGCTCCTACCTGGATACGAAGAGCAGCTGCATCACTTAAATCGATCATATCTGCGTCCCTTTCGGACGTTTATGAAACAACATCCATCTCTCTCTAGATAAGACGACGGAAAAAAAAGAAACAGCTGATTGTTGTGAGGATCTTTGAAGAAAGCCTCTTTATATTGTACTTGTTTGTTCAGATTCTATATATTTTGTTAGTAGGTACATAGAGGTAAATACTTTATAAATAATGTACAATTTTGTATAAACGTCTCCTTGGTTTCGTTCCTTGAAAAGGGTTTCTAATTATCGAATATTAAGACTTATCCTATGGAACCTCAAAATCTAAGATAAGGCAAAGTAAAAATATGATGTCTGTACATATTAGAAGATATTGCACGTTAGGGAAGAATGATTCAAATTCAAAAACAATACCATAAACCAATGATTCTGCTAACGAAAAAAAAAATAAGGTGAGGAGTCGAGGCAAAGAGGAAGAAAATTAAAACAAAAAAAAATTAAATGGCGTGCCAACATAAAGCTTACATAATTGACTCACAATGGAATCAATGCAATGGAATCACAATCACATCTTAATTGTTACTATATAGGTTTTAGTGTTGTGTAAGCTGTCAATAGTGACAATGACGGTGCCATAGACATTAATTATGAGTCAATTGTGTTAGTAGACTCGAATCTGGACGACTGTCGGGTAATTCTATTCATTTTATACGGTTCATAATCTGTCATTGCTGCCCTATAGAATTTATCGGTTTTGAAGATTTTTTCCATACGTTATGTCACCGTATAGATCTTGGCTTTTATCACACAGTCGCGACTTGCACGTGTTCATTAAGTTTAAAATTTATCAAAGCTAGAAGAAATATCTGCACATACATTATTTAAGTTCTGTGTAAGTATACTACACCTCAAAATACGACCTTATTTTGCAGCCATCAAAGTTCGATTTTTGGTATTCCAAATGCGTTACTAGTTATGTACCTCGCGACGGAATAAAAACTTTATTGCTAGTGCATTAAAGTATAATTTTATTTCACAGCGTGCGCTGTCAAAATCAGCTGATTCCCATGCACACGTGTTGCAGTCGTACGTATTTGCGATTTTTTTTCGACCCGAGATTATCTAAAAAAATCTTTTTCTTGTGTTTGCGCAAAGATCGTGGGAACGTCTTTGTAACACGTGCGCAAGAGTTACCTGGGTTACGCAAAAAATGGTTTTTCGAAAGGCATATTGCATAGTTGCGAAGGATATACGCTGGGTAGTTACCCATTTTATGTAACTACGACAATGAATTTAATAGTTTTGATAGCTCAATATTTGACTGCCTTCCACCTAGGCTAAATTCAATTGCTTGAATATCAAAGTATTGAGTGGACCTATTTAGAACTACGGTCCCAAACTAAGCAACACTTGTACAATAGACTGAGGGCGAACCCAGTATATAATACTTATATAGATATTAAATATTGACTTGGGTACAAACATTCATGCTCATCACCAAAAGTTTGCCCCTACCGGGATTCGAACCCTAGACCCTCGGCACAGACAGCAGGGTCACTACCAAGTGCGCTAATCGGGTCGCCTATTTCTTAGGGTCGTTAGTCATTGGTTTTATAGTTTGATCTTTTGGGGCAAATAAGAAAGTATTGCTTTGTTCACAGACTTCAAAAAAGTAGGAGGTTCTCAATATGGTTGTATTTTTTTTGCAAGGTTACGTCGAAACGGCTCTTATCTTTAAGTTTGATGATGATCGATTCAACAGTATTACAATATATCATTAGGTTTTATATTATTAAGTAGCTCCTTAATGTCCCACCACCGGGCCCAGGTCTCTCCTTAATGAGAGGGGGACTTAGGCCATAGTACACAACGCTGGCTCAGAGCGTATTGGCGGACTGCGAATAGTGCACTCAAACATTCAGATTTCTTTACGATGTTTTCCATTACCGTTCAGCAAGTGATAATCACAGTTTTAAATGAGATGCGCTGTTTTTTTCAGCATGAGGTTATTTTTTTTTATTTTTCTTGGACTCTATATTTCTCTATGTTTAGTTGATATCTACAGATATGTGTCATTATTATTACAAGCATTCGGTTCTGTCTCACCTCGCCAACTAAAATTCCAAACTGTAATGTTGCAACAAGGAAAAATATAATTGTATAAGTATTTTGAAATAACGTTACATTTGACCGTTAAAAAAATCGTTACAAAAAACTGTATCAATCGGCGCAACCAATCTGTATCAAAGATAATTGGTCAAGAGTGATCTCAATAATTGTGTAGCGGGTTCTGCAATATTATTTAAATCTCCTCGAACTGCGCTTTGGTCGCTACCCTTAGCCCGAATTCCGCTGGAAGAGATGCGACCTCTTTGAGTTTTACATTATGGTGATACACGACTGAAGTACAGAATACGAAATAGTTATATGGCAGTGGAATGGTTGGTCAGTGGAAAGCAGCCGCGGGTCTAATAAAAAAGTAGACTACCAAATGTCTAAAATCATTCAATCGACACGCTAAAGACACTCCACTGTAGCGTTTGTAAATTTGCAGAATTGCTCCCCTGTGCGGTGGACTATATGGCTTACATTTCAGCTCACATTGAATTGGAAGCGGAAATCCAAACAAGTGGGACATACAAAATGTTTAATAACTATTAGATAGTATACCTAATTTACAGAAAATATTAGCGTCCAAAAATTTATTGCTCAATGGTTTTGGTGCCAGAACTAGGGGACCCTAAAATTCGCTCCAGCATTACTATGTCGCGTGCTCTCAATGAATATAACATGGTGGGTGCAAGATCGTTAAATAGCGTTATGTTTTAACGTCGAGACGATGGAATCAGTGCAAAGAAATGACCTTCGTCACGATATGTTCTTACTGAGCTCGAGGTAAAGTTGTATGATCACTTTATCACTTTTTTTTTTTTTTTTAGTACATTATAGGCAAGTATTTGATCTCGATCTCACCTGATGGTAAGTGACGATGAGATCTACGATGGAGCATACTTGCCTAGGTAGGAAGGCGGCAGTAGATAAGAGACGCTACATTCACTAGGCACATGCAGCGCAACTGATCTGACCCGCCATCCATGAATGGCAACACCGAACATCATGCCGGAACACGGCTAGGCCGCTTGGCGACATGGCTTTGTTCAGTGGGTGGTGACTAGCCACGGCCGAAGCCTACCACCAGTAGAGTTGTCACCTGGTTGGCACCACCCAGGGTCACGTGTAGGGTTTCTCAAGGGTACTTAATTCTCCTACGGACGAAGGTGACTCGACCCCAAAACTTCAAGTTAGGTTAAGGTGTGTACAGGCACCCTGTAAGGAGGCGAGGCCCAAGAGAGGCACCGGTGCGTTCCGTTTGGAGATCCCGGAGCCCCTCTAAAATGTGTCGAAGGCGGCCACCCCGGGGGGATCTTAGTGGGTAAGAATCTCACATAACCCGGCCCTCTCCCGGCCGAGTATCTTTCGAAGATTTCCCCCCGTCAAAAACAAAGGTATGTACAACCTCCGCTCCTATTACATTGTCATTGGACCTATACTTTCGGTGAAATGTAGTTGTGCCATAGTTCACCTTGCTCACGTCTTCTAGAAATACAAGCATGAATATTGTTCTGTTGGTGATGAGATTTGAACATACATTAATTTTATATAAGCTTTAATAGTCAAGCTGTACTATTAAAATGTTAGAATCGTTTTATAATTTTGCTTAGGCGGGTATTGAAGCCGCAATTCACCCGGTGCAAAAAGCCGCCTTCGCTCAAACCTCTAGGTCGAGCTGTCGACTATTATACACTGTCATTCCAAAAGGGTATACTAAACCTTGAACCTGCGTATCTTTTGCGAATTTCTAATCATTATATTTACATCGAATAGTATCAACAAGCGGGTACCTCTGATTGAGATCCTGGCGTACTATTTTCGCTTGTGCCACACTCGTACATCTCCTCATACATTCTGTCTGTATAAGGTTCTACGGACTTGCCCTTTCTGGAATAGGCCATTTATGCGTAGGGAAGGTTCTCCTTGAGTGCCCCGTCCCAACTTATACCACTTACGTTCGTTCAGTATATTTATTTCGTCAGTCGTCTTACATCCATCCTCTCCACATAGCCAACTTTATCCTAAGCAATAACCCATAAACCAACACTAAACAAAGCGTACCGTTCTAGCTGGAGCTATGATATATTGAAGACGGCCAGACAATTCTTTGAGAAGTAGAATGCAATCTCCTTTGTGCTCTTATTATACCGTAAGTACAATAGGACAATGCAAGGACGAATTTACTTCACCATATTAAAAGGCTATTACAAAGTTATATTTTCCACCCATGTGATATTAGGACACCTTAATTATGATGGTGTTAGAGTGGAGTTTTCTGTGGTAATCTATTTTATGAATGTTGTATGAAGTACGAAAAGTATTGTGGGAGCCATCCAGTGCTCTGTCTGCGGTAATAATACGTATTTGCGTATAACGGAACGTTTTATAGGCAGTTTATGAGACAAACGGTCTGCGTATTCAATAATCGAGACTGGGAACGGAGCGTTTTACAATTTGTGGACGGCATTTAGGCAATTTTTTTTATATGTTTGTGCCAGGATTTTGTTATTTCTTGTTAGATTTTACCAAGCGCCGATTTATTTACGTATCAAAGCTACTTATTAGAGACACTATAATTAAATAGTTTTTATTAAAAAGTTAAGGATGTGTCACTATTAAAAAAATAACAAAAGGTACTTCACTGATCTTCCATCCCTTCTCGGTAGAATTGTATTTTTTTAATTTCGACATAAGTGCACGTTTCACATATTTATTTATGTAATAAAGACCACACAAAATTATGGCATACATTTTATTTAAAAACAACCATGTACTAATTACAAGTCACTAGCATCAGTCACTAGCACATATTAAAAAAAAAACTACAATTTACAAATTTATTTTTTATTTTAACATACTTTATGACTTAAAAAGAAATTACACTACTTTTCTTACACCCTAATCCTAGTCTTTGGTAAATGATTAAAGCGTCCGTGTAATTTTACCTCTAAATTGTACAAGAGATCGGTATCTCACCCTATACCACACAAAACGACCGCCAACAATGGCTAACAACATTAAGAAACCACCGTTATACTAATATCCATAGACTTTTTCCGACCCCGACGCATCCTGCCACAGCTACCACAATGGTCTATAAAGACCACGGTGAAAACGATACGATCTTGGGTCAACAATCGTGTGTGGACCGCATTGTGGTCCCATCTCGAGATATCGAGAAAAAAATCGATTCAAGAGAATCTATAATATTATAAGAGATAAAGTCCGCTGCTTTGTGAGTTTGGATGTAGGGGGTAAACTACGGCTTCCTGATTCGATCCTAAAAATTACACTTACCAACATCATTTCATGTTTTTTTACTAATCCATGTAAATAAAGAAAAAATATTTTAAGATAATATGCTAAAGAATATTAACTCTATGGAGTAACATCTTGGGCTATATACAAATCAATCGTATAAGATGCTATTTTTTTTTCTCTCAAAACGCGGAAATGAATGCCAAAACCGCATCCATAAGAAACAACCAACCTTCTGAGACGGCTGCAAAACATCCTTCGGAACATTAGCGTTCTATATTTAATGCACCGAAATGCACCAGATGCGAGCAGGTAGGTACGAGAGCCAGCATCATGTTGCAAATTAAACAACCCGACTGAGCGCAGAAGCTATGCTCCCAAAAGAAACATCACAGACAAGGGTCTTTTAAATTTAGTTGCGTTGCCGAAAACCACATCTTGCTACGACAGATGTAAGGCACCAGCATGAGGAAGCCAAACAAAAAATGGGCACGTGCCTTTTTAAAAAAAATCGCATGGTGGCACAAGTAGACATATGACACCTTTAGAGAAAAAAACGTACAAGCATAGCACGTGATCTCCGAGATTGTTGTGTTATTATGTTCTTGGAGATAAGCATGGGCAGATGGTTATATAAAATTGTTCGTGAATTTGATTATAACATACAAATATTTTCTTCTCTACCGTAGATGTTGTATCGTATACGAAATTAAATAAATGCGAATACCGCAGTATTCTAAGGATGAGACGGAGTTTTTTTTTGTTTTTTTTTTAGGTTTTTGCACTCTTAATGTGAGTTTTAAACGTAATCAAACAGCGATCTTATCATCGAATGTTTCTATACATTACCAATTAAGGGGGCAACGACTAGGAAAACATAAAAAGGATTCAGAATTTTGTTGAAATGTACTAAAAAAAACTATTTTAAGATATTTAACTGCATTGTTTATTTCTTTAATTTTCAAAACAAATTTTGAAGAACCTAATAAAAAATCGTAAACGCGATTAAAAGATCCACCCCGAAGAAGCAGCTCCTGAGGACTGCGGTTTATACGCAGGACGCAATTTCTCAGTTTTCTCAAACGTTTCCCTATTAAAGATCAAACCGCACTTAGCGGCGTGTCACAGACCAATCGCCGAACACGAACGTTTCGCGAATGTTCAGCAGGATACAATTCCTTAACTCTTAAAAATATTCGAGTAGAGTATTTAATATTTCTCCCTCAACTCCTCTTATTTCGGAAGCACATCATGATTGCACGTGTCGCCTCGACCACCCACACTGCCTACCCTCATTGGTACCTAGCGGCGTCGTGTTTGTAAACAATAGATGATGTTTGATGTGATACGGGTTGTGAACTAACTCGATCACTGAGTGGCCCATTCCGGCTCTTGAGAGTGATAAGGAAAGTGGATGTTTCCTCTAAAATTTGACATTGAATTAGCTGATCTCATTCGTACTCCAGCCGTCCCGAGGATGTCTGTCGAATACTTTGTAAATTTGCTTTGTTTCGCAAAGAAAGGCGTATTCTTATAAGGGTCCCGATTATTACTAGGCATTGCAATATTACCGTTTAAAAATTCCTCCCACACAGGAATCGAACTCACGCCTACGCGATGTGGTAAAAAAAAAAAATTCGTCCTCCATACTGTAAAAAGAAAGGCCAAGGATTAAACCTAGTAACCGATGAATACCTATTAATTATACCACCGTCCGAACTCAAAATGGTGGCGATACCGCTACGTGTCCCCGCGCATGCGCGATACCACGTCATTTCGTGCGCACACGCCTCCACCCAGCACCTGTACGGAATGTAACGGGACGCTGCGTTTTTGCTGACCGTACATCTAGTAATTAAACGAGAGCAAAAGAAATACTTCGCAAAATGTTAACGAAATACCTGTCTAATTAATAACGTGGATACTAAGTGATGTGACCTTAATAAATGGTGCGGAGATAAATTCAATGTTTGAGGAAAGATTCGATCCTGAGGAAATAAATGGTAGAGCGGATTCGCAAAGGCTATCATAAAAAAAAACCTACATATATGTTGAGTAGCGATGTAAAATAAGTTCACATATTAAAAAAGTATACCAAAATTTGTGTAAAAATGTTTTGGAGCTTCACGATAATGTATAAAATAAATGAGTGAAACGGGGTTTTTTATGAATGCGAACCATAGACAAATCACCGCACACTTATTAGGTATGTTTTGTCATTATAATATTTCTAATTACTTGTTTTTTTTTGGGAATATGAAATTCATAGCTTACTCGTTATCCTCCTAAAATATTTTACACTATTATATATACACAATATACTAGGTATAAGGGGCATGGAAACGAAAACATTAGGTAAAGGTTACACTTAACGCCCATAGTAAAATTATCGCGTAATGTATCGTAAACCACGCGATCACAACACAATGCTCCGCACGATATCCGACTCGTGCGAGAGGCGAGCGTGCTCGAGCGTATCGAGATTTAATTTACATTGCAGTTTTAGGTCCAAATTATTAATAATGTATTTTTTTATTAAAAAACACGTTGAGATAGACTTCTATTATAATTTCATGCTTGAATTAATTTAACAATACTGCAAAATAATGCGTATAATTCATGAAAAGATAGACAGGAAATTCCAACACCCGAGAGCATATAACCGTGAGTTAAACCCTTGGTATCACTTTGAGTTACGAATTAACTTACACCTTGTATATTATGTTCATAAAACTTAGACTTGCTTAGGTAATACTTGGCCACATGGCAACGCCAAGATTTATCATTCATAACTAGACTTTATATTTATGTACTTTTATGGTATTGGATATAATTGTAACACATGTATTCTACAGAAATATGTAGTTACACATACATATTGCCGCATGCCGACAAGTACAATAATTATATTTATGAAAACATAAATAATTGAATTGTTACATTAATTACAAATAAGTAATTCTTGCCGAGGGTTTATAAAATGATATAGCTTAGCCGTCGAATTACATTTGTTCACAAATGTATAATGCAATCCTGTTGTGCTATTAAAATAACTGGAACGATAACTTGCGTACTGTCCTTGTGTATACCAAGCAGTAGTTGGAGGGGCTAACAGGAATACTAGATGTTAATTTATCGCTAGACAGTAATATTAAAACAAAACTTGCACGTCCTCCGGTTTTAAAAAGAAAAGTGTCTCTGTCTTTCTTTATTTACGAAATGAAATTCGATGAAATAAAATGGATATGAAAATGGCCTCACCCACAACGTAGCGGGTATTTTGCCAATGTCAAGTAATTAATAGCAATGACACATTCAATAAATACACATTATAAATAAAATAATGGATGTGACACGATGATATGAAAATGGCGTTTCCCTAAATTGTCTCATTCAAACCACTAGATTTATGTCATTAGGGTCATGATAAATTACGTACGTCAAAATTATATTTGTACAAAACAGAACGTGCCTATTTAAAAAAGTAACAGTATTAAGTGCATCGTCTCACGACAAAGGGCCCAGTATTCCACACGGGAGCCCAATCATTAATTTTGGCCACGCACGCATCTGCGAGAAGACAGCTGCCTTGAACAACCCTTTCTTAAAAAAAGTTTTTAAGAAAAAAGTTTTTATATGTAACGTTGGAGCTTAAGATACTGTACCTACCCATTCGGAGTTACTGAAGCTTTTAGAATGCACTGCTGATTCGCCGACCATACAAATTGTTTATTTCTGTGCATTTGGCTCAATGAATTAGAATGGCAATGCTAAAAGAAATAACGGAAAATGTTGTTTTTGCGGTAACAGATGTCGCTAGAATAAGTTGACACTTTCAATTTAAAAATATTTTCATGATATTCTAGGTTTAAAAATGGAAGACAAACTAATTGGAAAAGTCGAAGAAAAATCTGAATACGACATTGTTATTTTATAGATTACCAATCTAACTACGTAACTGGGGCTAGTGCTTAACACGTTGACTGCGTTAGGAGGTCTAAAAGAACTCTAACGTGACTTTCAGCTGGTGCGGCGCCGAAAATCGTGTTCTCCACCTCTGTGCGGGAGGTCGTAACTTCTTTATTTCTATGTGTTTGACAGAGACAAATATACATACCTACTTCCCGCTGCGAGTTTGATTCAATAATGTAATAAAAAAAATAGGAGATGGATGAGGTCTCTAACGCACTGAGTTGTAATAATATACATCTGTTGCGTGAAGAGATCTTTCGGACCTCCTAAAACACAGGCGTCATAGACGCAAGGAGCGGAGCGCGGGCGGCGCGGGCGCCGTTAGCTCGCGCTCAGTGTTGTTCAAATGTCGATAATGTGTACCTGCGCACTCCATGTAAAAAAAATACGCTCTTATATTTTGTCAGCGTGGTAGCAAAAAAAGTCGTTGCACAGGCTGTCACAGTAAATTACGGCTTACATTTAGTAGCACAGATGCATCCAAAACAGCCAAACGAATAAATATGTGTATGTGTGTGTGTGTATGTACAACTATGTGTGCAATGCGATCAAAAAATGTGTTTACCATGCTTCAATGAGGAACATTTTTCTTAAATATATTTTAGGTCACTATGTTTATTGAAATAACACTAATTTAATGGATTATCATAATTCATCATTCACGGAAGGACAGTCACCATGGTCAGTCCTCCCGTGACCATGGTTGCTGTAAAACAGCCGAAACGACGGGAACGTAAAAAACAAATAATAAACCCGATAAAATCCATAAGATTAGTTTTATTTCAATGTGTAGTATTCGCGTAAATATAAGAAATCAATATTACTATGTTTAAATGATTACTTCATAAAAAGTTTAGCTATCGATAACTGGGGTTTTATTTTAATCCCATTACTAGTCACAACCCAAACGGATCTATCTTTAGTTGCGATGCGAGATTCAATGGATACCTAATTTTTTTTTCGTTATATCTCATAACCCACTTTTCATATCCCCATGCGTAGCAAACTTGAGATAGAACAGTTAATTCTCTATTATTTACAGAAAGAACATAGATTGTATCTTATTTTTTGATAAAGATATGAGTTTTTTTAAAATACCTTATTTTAGGAGATGGATTAGGTCTCATACGCACTACAGTGAAGCTCGGTTATGAGGTCGAATAGGTCTCTACCGCACTGGCTGAAAGTCCTCTGAAAATGGCACCGCACTCAACGTGTTAAACACCACAGATACGAACTCCTGCAACATATAATGATGAGCAAGATTGCCGAAAAGAGATGTGTCGGTCGTAAGAAAAATCCTGGTTGCGTATCAGGGAATGCTGGGGCATCGCGAGTGCTGCAGTACTGTCCCGCCCTGCGAGATAGAAATGAGTATGCCAAACTGACAGTCAACCTTCACTAGCCGGAGAGGTACACTTAAAAAAAATCTGTACTGACTGTCCAAAATTTTAACTGATTGATAGTTTTATTTGATGATTTATTAAAGTAATATAACCATTTTCGATAGCTGTGACCTAAAAATTGCATCAAAAGTATAATTTTAATAAATAAAGGATTCTAATAAAACCATTTACATACCATCTAGCTTTTTACGCCATATTGTTGTCTATGAAAAAAAAAACTTTAAAGTAATAATTAATCACAGTTTACGAGAAAATCGATTAATCATCACTCGATTAAAGTAAAGTTCGATGCTCGGTACGGAAATACCGATCGAATAATCATTTCATGATCACTCACAGTTTATAGAAATTTCCGGGAAAATAAATTTGTAAAAAAAATATACGAGCTATTTTCCATGAAATTATTCATACAAATACTTATTTCGGTTCAGTTTTATTGCTGCATCAATAAAAAAGTTGTAAAACTGTAAATAGGTAAATATGTCTGCTTTATATAATGAGCTTCGTGATTCTACTGATATTTTTTTTAGATACGAAATACTAAGATACATGCACGCAAGTTTTACAATATTAGTGTGGAGCACATTTGAATCGGACCTACGACGGTCACCAATTACCGACCACAGTTGTGGACAAATAAAATAAGTAACCATAGTTCTCATTGTGAGTTCTTTGAATCTAGATAAAAAAAAATTCTTTATCATATCCTTTATTCCGGTTGCCAAAGCAATTATTTGTCCAATTTGACTGTTGACAACATTCAAAAGGAAGTTTAATAAAATTCCACGCATTTTCTTTATTATCGCAGTACCAAATTACTTGACGTTATTTTTTTATTCTATTTCGATCGGAGGTATTCGTTAAATCTAAATGTCATTCTTCGGCAATCCAGCGGTATTCTAATTTTGAATATTCAAATTGAATTTCGAATGCCTCGTGTTAATGATGCACCTGTCTTTTGCATTTGGTTTATTTGTGGTTTGCAAGGTGTTCGATTTGAATTTGGAACTTTAGATTTTTGACATTGCCAGTTTGAGTAAATGTTTATAAAAATAGTTGTTTATCTATCGCAATGTGGGTGACATTTATACGGGTCTTATGCAAGGTGGTAAATAACTTCTATGTGGTATGCATTAATAAGTAGATATATTATTATATCTACCTACTTAATGTATACTTACACAAGCGAAGTATTTGTTTAGGTAGAAAATCTAAGGATATCTCATGATTGTATAAAAAAATAAAGATTTTATACAGTTCTCATAACGTTTTAATACGGGACTCGGGCCGAACACCATATACTGAGACCATGTGGGTGGTTCTCATATATTACATACCTAATTAAGCTTCTTAAAATTACAATTTTTGAAGCAGACGCTCATAACAATCATTACGTATTGTCACACCACTTATTAATTTTATGTACTTAAAGACTAACAAAAATAGTCATAATTTAGACTTACAACATAATGTATTGTACTTCATATGTCGAATCAAGATGTACAGGTTAACCCATAATGTTTGCATTCACCATTTAGCAAATGATAATCATTGTTTTAAACTAAATACTTATCTACAAAACAGAATTAATTGGTGTACTATGTATTAGATACTCTAGGTGCATCTATTAAATAAAGTTCTTATAACTGATTGACTGGCTCTGGCCTGTGCTAATAGTTAACGTACAGCCCAAACTGCTGGACCCAGATATTGGATATTTGGAGAATATAAATATTCCATGAGTGCACAATGGCGGGAGTTTTAGAAATTCGACTCCTAAGGTGGCAAATTAGAAATCAAAGATATTATGAATAAACATTTTGTTTTTAAACTACGATCGGGGACACGGCTGGTCAGTCAATAAACGTCTTTAAATGGAGCTTAAAAGGCAATTGTCCAAATTTTTATTAACAAAAAAAAAAGTCGTTCTAAATGTTTTGCGTTGTATGCTGTACTTGTTTGCTTGTTGGAAGTCAATATGGCGACTGGAGGCAGGTGATCAGCGCGCAGCTGCGCCCGCGCATCAAGGTTGTCCCCTCCCCGCGTGTTTACTCGATCCCCCCGGCGTATCGATAACTGATAGTGGTGGGATATGAGTACTATACTTACATACTTTCAGTAACTGAGCTTTAAATTCAGTTTGTACTTTTTATTACCTGCCAGTATCAAAAATATTAACGAGAAAGCTGGATACCCATACGTTGTTTATAAGAACCCGATTGGAACCCCTATTTATCTTAATGTGTTATTTTGACATTATTAATACTTTAATACGTTATACGTTACGTTTTATACGTTAATTTTAAACCGACTTCATAAAGGTGGAGGTTCTCAATTCGGTTGTTTTTTTTTATGTATGTTGCCTCACATCTCCGTCATTATTATATGAAAGGATATGCTTACAGATTGCTCCCATTTTTTTTCCGAGTTACATTTGTATTACAAAGTTTCAAAAAAATTTGTCTATTAAGAATTATTTTTAATCATACTCGTTGTTGACTTACGGCAGCATGAGTACATCACTATAGTTGCGATGTCCACGTGGGTTGCGCACGCGCCACGCTCGCACCTCGTGCCGGAGATAATGACCGACACCCTCGCGTCTCCCCCGATAAACGCGATCACCGGACTACACATACGGACTAAATTATTCTTAGCTAAGTATGTCGTAAGTATATGTCATTTTAAGGACCATAGCAGCGAGAATTCAGAAAGGGTTAAATAAACCTGCTACAAATTTTAAAAAAAATATCATTTTAGTGAAGTCACAATTCCGAAATATCAATTTCTTCCTTTTTTTTACGAAATGAAATGCGATGAAATAAAATGAATATGAATATGGCCTCACCCACAACTTGGCGGATATATTGCCAATGTCAAGTAATTAATAGCAATAACAAACATTATAAATTGAATAAGGGATGTGACATAACATTTTAAAAACATTCGTCCAAACGTAATTACAGTTGTGATTTTATTGTAGTCACTTTTTTTTTTGTTAAAGGAGACCTCCGAGTTTCATGCCAGCTCTTCTCAGTGGAACCAACATTCCGAACCGGAGCGGTGGTAACTTTTAACCAGCTTTTTGGCCAACATAAATAAAAAAATGGTTCTTGGATTTCATTACGAGTATGAGAGTCTCCAAGTCCGATCTAAGGAACAGTAAGGAGATGGTGAGGTGTGAGGAGAGGGGGGATGTTCCCATAAAGCACGTCGTTAGCGCGGGCACCCGCCAGAACGCGATGTAGGAAGTCAGCGCTTAGCCGTGGCCGTTGACTAGCTAGGAGACCGGACATTAAGGCTTTAGGGTTTTCAAATG
Source organism: Pheosia tremula (assembly GCA_905333125.1). Taxonomy (NCBI): domain Eukaryota; kingdom Metazoa; phylum Arthropoda; class Insecta; order Lepidoptera; family Notodontidae; genus Pheosia; species Pheosia tremula. The sequence continues at coordinate 6,080,535 of HG995416.1, read as the reverse complement.
ACAATATATAATAATAATAATATAGCTCGCCGATCATACCAACTGTACGGTCCCACGCTGAGCATCGCTTGAATACTATGCAGAAAGAGCTCACTGTGTCTTGAGGAGCAAGACCTCAAGACACAGTGAGCTCTTTCTGCGTAGATTGGACCGCAAGTAACAACTAAATATGCGGGTAGCCCCGTCAAACTATGACACTAGGCGTCAGCCACCTCAGTCCTCCCGTGACCATGGTTGCTGTAAGCAGCCGAAACGTCGCGAACGTGACAACAAAAAAATAAACGCGATAAAATCCTTAAAACATAGTTTTATTTCCGTACCTAGTTATTTGATTTTTTTGCAACAGTACTTAGGTGTCTTAAACCTGCGCTTGTTTAGCGCAGTTATAAAAAATATGAGAAGACAGAATTTCGATAGATTAATTAAAAAAGAAAAAAAAACCACAAAACGAACTTTTTTTGAGCGATTTTCTTTTTAGTTTTCGTCTCGCCATCCTGACATCTCATAATGATTATAATTGCACCAAAGAAACGCAGGCCCAAGGCACCATAGTGCTCTTACACAAATTTGAATATAATATAATGCTGCTAATTCGCTTGACACCAACTAGCCTAAACTAGACCAAATTATAGTTTACTCCTGTCAAACGGCGTTCGCTATTCTGTTAACAGCAGATTAGACTAATTTTGGTTTGACAGCTCCTAAAATTGGTTTAGTTACTCAACTTAGCTTAGTTGGTCATTTTTGTATTCTGTTGTACACACTTTACGTCAAATTGCGTCTAAAATTAGAAACGTCAAACTATAATCCGTCTTATTTGGTCGGCATCTAATTTGGTGCCACCTAAATTTAGTTCGTAGTTTTTCAGGTGTTTTTATTATTAAGATAAGTTGTGAAAAACTATTTTATCAAACACGATGGAGGAATATGTGGTTGCGGCTCTTGTGGATTCATCCGAAAGTGCTAATTTAACCAAAATAATAATAAAACAGAGCCTACTTCAAAGTACTTACTTTAAACACAAAATTAAGGCCTTTCTAACCGTAGAAACTATGAAGAAAGAATACGCCTCGAAGGTCTTAAGAGAAGAACACATTCAAATCCCTTCGAATTAGCAGAGGAGAAGTTTAAAAAAACTTTTTTGGCTTCCCAAATTTGCAGCACTTCAATTACTGAATACTCTAGATGATCCGCTTTTAGTGGAGGGGCACATCCCCAAAACATAATATAAAGGTTTGCGATTTAATATTTTATACAGATACCTAATTTTTACTTGTTTATATATGTTTATAAATACATGAACATGACACTTTGCAGATTTTAACAGCACTGCAATTTTACACTCATGGGAGCTATCAGGCTGCTGTAGGCCAAGATAGTATACCAGGAATGCGCCAACCAGCAGTGAGTAGATGTTTGGGAATAGTGTTGAACATAATTGTGCAACAATTGACACCCCAAAATATAAAGTTCCCTACAACACAGACAGAGAAAGAATCTGCAAAAACTGAAGTAAGTTTCATTTCATATCCACTAAATTGGTTTAGTAATGTTTGAGCTCATACATTATAAACAAATAAATGAATAAATATCGCCATACGAACACATAACCAAACGGTCCCACTTTAAGCTTAACACTTGTGTTGTGGGTACTGTACAATGGACTGCGGGTGAACTCAGTTTATAATACTTATATACATATTAAACATCCATGACTCAGGTACAAATATTCGTGCTCATCACATAAAGCTTGTGTCCCTACCAGGATTGAAACCCAGGACTCTCAGCGCAGAAAGCAGAGTCATTACCACTAGGTTAATCAGGCCGTCGAACCAATATATCTTTTGTCTTTATAATATTAGCATAAAAAAATATCTTGACATCAAGTTATAACATGTAAATGTTTCTACTTTTGCAGATACGGATGAGAATTATACCATTGATTTAGATCATACTGATAAGCTATCTATGGTGGAAGAGTACATTGAAACAGATTTCCTTGCTGAAGCAAGACACATTTGGCAAGTGTTAATAAACACTATTTTACTCAAAATTAATAAAAGTATGGCAAATCATAAACAAGACTTTAATTTCTGAATTATTATAATAAAGCTTTTTACTTATTACAATGTTATCAATAATCAATAATAAACATCAACATTAAAAATAATTAACAATCAAAATAATAAACAAATTTGTAAGTAATAGAATTTGAAAGGCTTAAACAACAAGCTTCTGCACATGGGGGCCATTTGTTGCTCACACTCAATGAAAATGGCACTACCGAAGATAACAACTATGCAATAAATGCTTTGTATTACTAACTTATTACATAGTATTATGGTACACTTCCAGGCGGCAAAATCCATCCACATAGGCATGCCCAACAATATCCAAAATTTTGGATTCTATGTCTGTCGGGGCTCCTCCTGCCGGTTCGTTCGCACCTTGCGAGCCTTGGTCTATAACTTCGCCACCCACACACTCCAAACCTGTTGATAAAAAAACCATATAAAAACCATTTCGATGAAAAAAATGCATAATATTCAGAACACAAAACTTACATGCTCCCACTGCTGTGCAGTTCTTCTGCAGCCGAGTTGTTTGAGCTCATCGTGGTTGGTAGGGCCCCCTAAAAATCTACCACGGCAGAATCTGCTTGGTTTCCTGAAAATATAATTGATTTTTAGATAGATGTCCTCGCGCGTCGATGTAATTATTACCATTGATTGATTATAAGTAAAACAAAACTTTGAATCCTTTCAAATGCTTACCCCTCGCTATTTTGATGTTGTTGTGGAGTCGCTCCACAAGCAACTCCTGTTGTCTCTCATTAGACCCTTTCCTATCGTTTTCCATATTAGATTCAAGCCACTAGATAACTTATTACAACAACTACAATGTAGCACACCCGTCTGATCTGAAAACGGTGTTTTGTTTACCTACTGTCAACAGATACAAAATCGAATTTACCACAGAACAATAGATATGGAACACAACCACAGACGATATAGAACAAGTCTCTATAATTTATTATTGTAAATATCATAAAAAAATAACAATTAAAATATTTAGACGCCGACATATATTTTAAATTAAACTTTTATATATATCAAGGTTATTTTAAAAGAATTTAATCATGTTATTTCGATTTTCTTTTCCATTCACCTTATTTTCATTCATTCTTCAGATATATTTTTTAAATACTGGCAACATACCTCAATTCAATTTAGGTGCTGTCAAAATCAAATTAGTCCTGTCAATTACGATATTTAAATTAAGTTCGATGTGACAACAGAATTGATTTTAATGATTTCTAAACTATACTTAAAATTTTAGCTAGTTAAGTTAAGTTTAGAGAGTGTGCAAGCGAATTAGCACCAATATGTATATAAAATGTATCATCGGGACAGCTGTTATAACGTCCGCTTGGGTCGTAAGGCCGGTCGGTCACGGCCGGCGCCTCGTCTGATGCACGCTCCAAGGAACAGCGCCGCCGCGGCATCGCCTCGTTCAGTGCCCGCCGCCTCGTTACATGTTACACAATCCGCAACAATACTGGCCCATTTCACTCCATTACTATGCAATCGAGTCTATGAATCGGAATAAAAATACCAATTACGTACTAGTATTACTATAAATCAATAGATATCATCAATCATGTTTGTGTTATAAATGATTAAGTATATAATACCAGCCCTTTTTTATGTCCCACTGCTGGGCACGGGCCTCCCCTCAATGCGAGGCGGATTAGGCCATAGTCCACCACGCTGGTTTAGTGCGGGTTGGTGGACTTCACACGTCTTTCGAGAGGTTCTCTCAGACATGCAGGTTTCCTCGTGATGTTTTACTTTACCGTTTAGCAAGTGATAATCGTGGTTGAAAATGAGGTTCTCACATGAAAGCCCAGCGGTGCGAGCCGGGGTTTGAACCTGCGATCCTTGTTACCGAGGCGAGCATTCTACCAAGGAGGCTATTCTTATCGCTACCTTCCGAAGTGTCGGGCGCGTATGACAAGATTGAATGAGCCGATGGCCGTTCGGATATTAGAGTAGGACCCTTGGATCTATTAAAGACAGTAGAGGATAGCATTAATGCCATAAAAGTTACAATAAAAAACCACTTTTCTTCACTTCAGGGAGTCTATTGTCAATAATGGCTGAAGCAATTGATTAATGTAATGGGCAAGGATAGTAATAGACTTCTCGACTGTTTCATCTGATGTGTATCTTACTAAAACCGAAAAACGATAAAACTTTTTTTCTTGTAGAACACACCACAGAATAATAACATACATCCCTATGCCTACTTATCTAATTTATCATGATTTATGATCGATCAACGCCGTCAATAGTTTTAACGGCTTTATTAACGAGAGTAGTTAATGCAATATAAAATGTGTTTGGTGTTGTAAAGATGGGAGCGTATTTTTTTTTATATTTTTTTTTATTAAAGCGTATCGCGAATCACGAGGCGCTTCTAAAATGGGATGTCTGTATTATTAAACGTCAATATGTACAGTCACGAACAACGTGGGCTACCTAAAAATAAGTAAGTGTTAAATATATTATGACGATTTCTTTATTCGAATCTTTCGAACTACCTTTTTCCAAGACTTAAGGACTTGAAGGACGAAAATTAAGGATTTTCTGCTTCTTTGACAATCTCAGTCAATTCGATTACAGAATACGATTACAATAAAAAGACAAATGTGTGCCGAAAATATTTATTTTACAGTAATTAAATCAGATAAATAAAACATTGCCAGATAAATACTTCACACTAATACTCTCACTGCCCTTGAATTCTAAAAATATAATTCTCCATAAGTATATAGATAATTGCAACCTGTTTTCGTGATGTCTCAATATTCCGTTCATATGTTACAGCTAAGTAGTTCATATCCGACAATTTTGTGATAATTATTTTCAAAGTTCAAACACTTCTCTCGCTGACAATCCCAACCACAATAGGCAATGAATTTAATTCGATAACGGATAACAAAACGAATAAAAAGATGGTACAATTCGATAGTGTCAGAACCGACAGACGCACTTTTGTTTGCAAACACCTTTATAGAGAACAAAAGTTGTTATGGCAGGCAGCTGTTGACGTCTATATTTGAGGAGATAAGGTAACTTTTATGGTGTTAGCCTAAGGCCATGAAAACATAAAACACACGGACTGCAAAACTGGATTTAAGTGAGCAAATAAGTATGTGTGATCATATCTCTAAGTATGTAGATCTCTATCAGTCTTTCTCTATTAATATCCCTCTACTCGTCCAATGTTAAAGTCCTTTCGGGGTATCAGAAGAAGACCTGACTCTGTTTTTCGTCTCTTGAGTGTTGAGTGGTCTGACCGTGTTTTTGTATTTACACATTTCATTTATAACAACCAATAATTGATGCTCATTTTTTATGTATACCTACGCCGTTTTAATGCCAGCGTTCGCATTCGTTATTTTGATGAGACCATAAAAAGATTTTATGACGTTTTTATAAATCATACTTTTACGATTTTTGAATAGTCCAGCAGTGTATAATTTAATAGTTGTCAGTCGTGTTAAAATTAATTGACAAGTGCATGATTAATTATGTATAATTATCGGTTTGTGTCGAATAAAATGAATACAACTGGGTAATTCAAAAGATCGTTTGTGCTCGTTTGTTAGGTTTATAATATCAATCTATTCATATTATATTTGCAATACAAATTACACATGTAATTCAACTATTCATAATACCAAACTTTGACATTATTGAACAAACTACGAAGAACAAAAAAGTGCATTAAACACATTACATAGGTGTAAAAATATTTCTTATAATAAAGAATTGAAATTGAAGAATTGCTTACATGATTAATTACATTTTTAAATAAATAAAAAAGAAAATAAAGATTTTTACTAAACAGCATCTTCGATAATATTCCATTATTAAAGTTATTATATTTAAGTACAAGCACACATTAAAAGACTACTGTAATTATAATTATCTAATTATATCTTAAATGTATATTAATGTCTCCCATTTTCCCATTTTAATAAAGAACACATACCTACGACATCCCATTAGTCACGCTTCCAAATAATGAATCAATTTACAGGATCATTTTTTAAATCTAAAAATATCGCAACATTTATCTTTCAGCTGCGCACGCGACGCTTTCAAAACACGAAAGAGTACAGGGAATATGACGTCACGGGCTGACGTCACGACACAGCCATTTTGGAACGCCATGTTTGGTAAACAGATTGAGAGACAATAGGCATTCGGATGTGGACAAATAAACATTGAAAATATGTATTGACGTGTGTACGTAAAGATACATTACTGATGATAATTGTATAGCCGCTAGTAATGGAATGTCTGGGTGTATAACCCAACACACTGGTGGTAGGCTTCGGCCGTGGCTAGTCACCACCCACTGAACAAAGCCATGTCTCCAAGCGGCCTAGCCGTGTTCCGGCATAATTTTCGGTGTTGCCATTCATGGATGGCGGGTCAGATCAGTTGCGCTGCATGTGCCTAGTGAATGTAGCGTCTCGATCTACTGCCGCCTTCCTACCTAGGCAAGTATGCTCCATCGTAGATCACATCGTCACTTACCATCAGGTGAGATCGAGATCAAATACTTGCCTATAATGTAATAAAAAAAAAAAAAAAAAAACACATTTTAGCAACACATAGAGCTGCTTTGTAGCCTAAAGCGCAATAAGAACGCTACAATAGCTGCGTTTACAACATATGGCGATTTAAAAGGTTAAGGTCTACAATCTATAGGATATCAATTAATATTGGATGCATAGTCGAGTATTGACTGATTAAGCCCCGTAATGTGATCGCTTTTCTTCCTTCAATTAGTACGTGGCTAGTCTGAGGCGAACTCTGGCGCTGATTCCTAGGAGATCTATTTGTTTGTTATAAATTGATTTTTTATGCGTTGTGTCATGCCATTTAAAGTTTTATTCCACTGCTCAATTAATCAGGTATATAAGTGGAAAACAGCGCACGTATTACTTCTTTAAAATGTAATTATTTGATTATCATCATAGCATAAATTTGTGCGCATAAGCAATCTTTTCATCGCTGTCTAGGTATTACACGCAGATGTAAATAACGCTTACTATCCCTGTCCAAGTGAGATGCATAGGTGGAGTCTTAATTAAAGGACGATGGGAAAAACGTCTGCACCCTCCCACAGATTCGAAATAAGACTCATTCCAAGCGTGTAGTAGGTTAGATATTTGTATAGCCAATCAACGACGTTCTTCAAATAAGTGTTTTTTTTTTTTGCATTATTCATATATCTATCGATGGCATTATAACCCATGGTCGTGTAATAGTATGACAGTTATACAGCAATTTTATTTGTTAGAGCGCTACTCAGTCCTCAATTCGATATCGAACATTCGGTTTCCTTGCATCGCTAGCTCGCCTAAGTACGGGGGTACCGCGGTGCACAGAAGGTCATGGCATCACGATCCACCATATTTATTGGATCGTGAATCTGATACAGAGATTAGGGCTAAGCACTGATGATGCAAAAACAAACGTTGTATAAACGCCCTTGGGCCGGTTGGAAAATTGACTGTTGAATGTTTTTCTAATGTGTAAACTGGCATTGTGTACGTGGGTGTTAAAAAAAACACTTGCTGCTTGCAGACCCATCTTGGTCATAGTTGGATGGTATATCTTAACTTAGTCAGACAAATGGTGTGGACGCAAAATGCTCGTCCCCCTGGGTTCAGTGGTATCGGGTTCTATATCTTGCAATAGGTCTATTCTGATCTTGAGATAAGTCTTTTCTGATTTCACATTCAATATTTCATGATATTTCAATTGGTTTTCCGCAAGTTTCTGATGTCATGGTATATTCTGATATTGCAGTTAGTCTTCTTCTTCGGAATTTTGTAAATGGTGTTGTCATAATATACTGAGGCTAGCAACCCCAGAATGTTGCTAGGATGGTCACGTCTCTGGCAGGTACTATAATACAAGGATTTCTGTTTGGAGCCATGCGACGGATAATCAAAACCGCACTGTGCCAGCGTTGTGGGCTATGGCCTTATCCCCCTCGCATTGATGGAAAACCCGTGCCCAAGAGTCAGACATTAACACGTTGACTGCGTTAAGAGGTCTAAAAGATCTCTAACGTGACTTTCAGCTGGTGCGGCGCCGAAAATCGTGTTCTCCACCTCTGTGCGGGAGGTCGTAACTTCTTTATTTCTATGTGTTTGACAGAGACAAATATACATACCTACTTCCCGCTGCGAGTTTGATTCAATAATGTAATAAAAAAAATAGGAGATGGATGAGGTCTCTAACGCACTGAGTTGTAATAATATACATCTGTTGCGTGAGGAGATCTTTCGGACCTCCTAAAACACAGGCGTCGTAGACGCAAGGAGCGGAGCGCGGGCGGCGCGGGCGCCGTTAGCTCGCGGTCAGTGTTGTTCAAATGTCGATAATGTGTACCTGCGCACTCCATTTAAAAAAAATACGCTCTTATATTTTGTCAGCGTGGTAGCAAAAAAAGTCGTTGCACAGGCTGTTACAGTAAATTACGGCTCACATTTAGTAGCGATGCATCCAAAAAAACCAAACGAATAAATACACTATGTGTGCAATGCGAACAACAAATGTGGTTACCATGCTTCAATGAGGAACATTTTTCTTAAATATTTTTTTAGTCACTATGTTTATTGAAATAAAACTAATTTTATGGATTTATCATAATTCATCATTCACGGAAGGACAGTCACCATGGTCAGTCCTCCCGTGACCATGGTTGCTGTAAAACAGCCGAAACGACGGGAACGTAAAAAACAAATAATAAACACGATAAAATCCGTAAGATTAGTTTTATTTAAATGTCTAGTATTCGCGTAAATATAAGAAATCAATATTACTATGTTTAAATGATTACTTCATAAAAAGTTAAGCTATCGATAACTGGGGTTTTATTTTAATCCCATCACTAGTCACAACCCAAACTGATCTATCTTTAGTTGCGATGCGAGATTCAATGGATACCTAATTTTTTTTTCGTTATATCTCATAACCCACTTTTCACATCCCCATGCGTAGCAAACTTGAGATAGAACAGTTAATTCTCTATTATTTACAGAAAGAACATAGATTGTATCTTATTTTTTGATAAAGATATGAGTTTTTTTAAAATACCTTATTTTACGAGATGGATTAGGTCTCATACGCACTAGAGTGAAGCTCGGTTAAGAGGTCGAATAGGTCTCTAACGCACTGGCTGAAAGTCCTCTGAAAATGGCACCGCACTCAACGTGTTAAAAGAGTTAATGATTATAATGTATGTCAATATTAATCTCACCTTTGAATTTTATTCATACAATATGAATTTTGAACAAACAATAATTATAGGTACGATTGAGATACTGTATCCATTCCATATTTTTTTGATTGAAATCCTTGATCATTTTTTAGTCTTCTTAAAGTCGAAAACGATGCAGTAGTATTCTGTTAATGTAATGTAAATAAAATTAATATAAATTTGGTGAAATGTATGTTTTCCTCTGCCTACTATATTGAGGAATACAACCAAATAATATTTATTTATTTTAATTTTAAAGTGCATTATTCAAAAGGTATCGCAGTATAACTCGCCCGTGTACAAGATGATATCGAATTCATTTAATAAGTCAGTATTTTTTGCCATATTAATCTGTCACTGTTTGCGCTAATTATACGTTCGGCCGTCTAGCCGTATGGCACCGATGACTCGTGTAGGTCATGTATGGTACAAAAACCCATAACAGAGCTAGCTTACGTTACATATAGAATATATATATATATATATATATATAAAACAAAGTCATGCTAATTACACTATTTATAATTCAAGAACGGGTGACCCGACTTTATGATATTTATTTTTTTAAATCGTTTACGCTCTGAATTGCAGAAAATCTATTAAAATATGAGAACAATTCAATAAAAAAAAATAAAGATAGGTCATTCTGAGGCGGTACGAAGTTTGTCGCGACGGCTAGATAAATATATTGACGCATCTTTAAGAAATTTAAAACAAATTGTGAGGGAGTTACGCTGATATTCTCAATTGTCATTCTAGCATCTATGTATGACAGTGGGCTACGTACGAATAATCAAAAGTCTGAAAAAATCGGACAACTCTTCTCTCAAGTAGTAAACTGTAACGATATAGTATGCGTTAAATAATGGCTAAATATACTTATTACATAAAAAGCACAATCAATTAGTAATTGTTGTGTAACATTGGCACTCACTTGATCTCTAACAAAATGATAAGTGGTGTATTGTAAGCTAAATATGATTTGTCTTACCAGACAGATTATTTATATTAGTTTTTATGTGCAACAAAGATTTAAGAACCGATGTTAAACTTATAGGTAACAATATTTTATGTTGCCAATAACAATAAAAGTAAGAGTAAACGTGATTAAGTTTTATTATATTAATCACATTTGAACGTGACTATATTTGTTAGTAAAAAAATAAATCTAAATACTATCACATGTATCGTTAAACAAACAGGTATGTAACAGTGAACATATGTTCACGTCCGGCGTCGAACCCGCTACGCATTGCTCGCTCCCCTATCTAGTACCCACCTGTCATCGATTTATGTTTTGATTTCGTTTGATTTAGCGGGCTGATATAGGGGTGAATAATGTGTAGCAAAACTGGGTGAAATGGGGTTGTAATCGGCACACTAACCATTTGGTGTCATGTTAAGCAGCGCTTGTATTACTCTTATAGGACTATTAGCTGTACTCGCGACTTTGTACGCGTTGAATTTAGTTTGTTGGCTTTCTCGCAAAAACTGTTCCGTTGCCCGGAATAAAAAGTATCTCATATGTTGACTCAAGTAATAAGCTTTCATATGCTAAGTTTAACCCTTAATAGCCTAGAGTTTCAATTTTGATACCAATCTTTTGAACCGAATGTTCCCATTACTATTAGTTTTTTTTTATAGGTTGGCTTTTTTTTTTTATTTTTTTTTTTTATTACATTATAGGCAAGTATTTGATCTCGATCTCACCTGATGGTAAGTGACGATGAGATCTACGATGGAGCATACTTGCCTAGGTAGGAAGGCGGCAGTAGATCGAGACGCTACATTCACTAGGCACATGCAGCGCAACTGATCTGACCCGCCATCCATGAATGGCAACACCGAACATCATGCCGGAACACGGCTAGGCCGCTTGGCGACATGGCTTTGTACAGTGCATGGCTGTACGTATTTTACTGTTGTATAATATTCTTTCGAACGAAATTAAAAAAAAAAACAAATGTCATTATTATTAGACACAGTAACATTAAACACAGTAATATTAAAAATAAATCACTTTCGTAAATCAGGCTACTAAGGGTTAATAAATTTTCGTGAGATATATTTCCCGTGATGGGCGAACATACACACATGGACCCACAAAAAAAACTAAAATTTGAAATTCGGCTTAGAGTATCGGCAGATTTTGCATTGCACCGCAATCAAACCAGCGCAAATTTAATAAATTCTTGTCAACTGACAAGCTAATATGACATTTTTCAAATCCACCCCAACCCTATTCGAATCTCATTCAAACAGTCGCATAATAGCTATAAAGAATGGAATTAAAAAGCTACCGGACAAAATTGCTAACTGAAAACCATCCTAGGTGAATTAAGGAGCCAAGAATGAATATAGTAAAGCAAACCTTATAACACCGAAATAAGATTGAGTGTGCAAGCTTTATAATATCGTATCTCCCATTGTGTACGATCACAATTGATAGAGATTATGTTCAAGCGAATCAGATGACAAATGATTAAAAATGTCCCTTTTGTTAAATGGGAACCGTTATTTGTGAAAGCATAGCTTCTTAGAAGTTGTATAGCAGTTGTATTAAGGAAATATAAGTCTAAATATGAATTAATTAAGAAGAATAAAATATTCATAAAACGTCTTTTTTTAACATTCCTTATGGTATTCGAATCATACTTTTTGGGGGATAATAATACATTATCATATAATCTATGATATAGATCTAGGATCATATATGCGTCCATAGACAAAATGTGTGAATCTATTGCAAACTATTATAATAGAAACATATTGCGTCCAAAGTATATATCATATAAATATGGCGTCCCAGATCTATGGCATTTAGTATTATTGAGTTTAAGTTCTGAAGACTTAAACCCGAGCTTCTACCAGCTTTCATACAATATAAGTCCTATTTACCAGTTTGAGATATCTTTATCTTACTTTTATTGTAGGTCGCCTTAAATTTAAGTAGTTCTTCAATTTAAGTTATCTTAACGTACAATTGAGTAACGGTGAAGGAAAACATCGTGAGGAAACCTGCATGTCTGAGAGAATCCCTCGAAAGATGTGTGAAGTCCGCCAATCCGCACTGGGCCAGCGTGGTGGACTATGGCCTAATCCCCGTCCATTGAGGGGAGGCCCGTGCCCAGTAGTGGAACATTAAAAAGGGCTGGAATCACAATTGATTAATGCAACATAGGAATGTGCATGGTTATGACGTCATAAGTATGCATAGTCGCGGGTCGTGATGCCAACAATAGAAGCGAGGGGTGTGTTGCATTGCCAGTGGAGCAGGCGGAATCTATGCCGGATGACAGCGATGGCAATAATGAGGACATTCCCGTGTACTAAAAAAAATAACATAAAAATTAATAAGACCCAAACCTAGTCTTCTTTCATCTCAATTTGTAAATCTAGAGGCTTCTTATCCACCCTTGAATTGTGATATTTCGTTATTTCCATGGTCTACGCTTTAAGACCCGACTAGTGTAGTTACATAAAAAATACTTTGAATACTTTTGAACAACAAGCTTGTATCATTATTGGTTGATTAAAAAGTCACAATGTTTTTATTGGGTATGTAAATATAAATATAATGTAAATATTTTATCCTTAAGCCATATGTAAAAAATATCACAGGACCGACATAACATTAGACCGTAAATTATACCTTAATACCAACTTTATAATTGTTTTTATTAATTTACAATGCTATTAAATTTTATATAAACTGGCAAGAAAGTATTCCTCCTCCTAGTCAGGCTGTTCAAAACCTCAATGCATGTAAAAAGTTTGATAGAGTGTTTTCAAGTCGAGAGTGAACACCTTCTAGGCAAGTATGCTACATCGTAGATCTCATCGTCACTTACCATCAGGTGAGATCGAGATCAAATACTTACTTGCCTATATTGTAATAAAAAAAAAGAAAAAGAAAAATATTTGGTCTTATCCATGTTAACTTGTATGTCCTGAAAATGAACACGAATTCACCGCAAAAGCGGCACAATAGCGGCGATGCCAAAGTTCATCGCACCGAGTCTGTTTATTCCTGTGACAATAACTGGGGAAATTTCAATCCTATATCACTTTATGCAAAAACTATGCTGAGGCACTTTGCACTTTAAAAATATAGCATTAAATACCAGATCGTGATAGCAATTATTGAAACCGTGTTCTCTTAATAGGTTTATAAAACTAAAAGTAAATAAAATATTATGGAGAAAAATGTCATAATTTGATTCCGAGATGATCTATTTAGTCTACTTGTCATGTTTGCGGTCCTATATTTTATTGGCCGAGTACAGTACATCCGATACAATACCATAAGGTTTGTAAAAACCGCTACTTTTACTAACTTTATGGTGTTGTATCGCTTTAGGTATTTTTTTAAGCAAACTTAATACATCGAGACATCCAATGCAGAATGCTAATATCGCAAAACACTAAATTACATCGTAAAGATGTCCAAATTTTTCGTAAAAAAATAAAAACGATTGACATTTTGAATTTCGCGCCCTGACCCTGAGCTTCCACCTTAACGTATTTAGCCGTTTTGTATGAAGAATTGATTTTAATTAGTTTAAATACTGTCCGCTAGACGTGCTATACTATGCGTACATACGCGCTACGAATAATCTTGCACTGATCGTTCTGATAGCGAGACAAATTCTATATGACAGCGATCGGACGAGCCAAGCCTCGAGGCTACGCGGTCGGTCTGCAAGTGGCTATTGGTTTAAAAGGAAAGATGCCGAACCGTATTTTTGAAGAAACATTGTATAACTTTCTATGTTCATTAAGCATCAATACTATAACAAATTGCCGACACCTTCCATATCGAATCTTCGTTTCGTTCCTTGCGGCACCTTTAGCACCCACTACTATTATATTTAATGTTATATTGTTTGCAAGAGAAATCCGCCGTTTTTAACGGATATGTCGTTTATATCGCTTTCGCTGTTATAACATAAATATTTATCGCTATGACAAATTATGTGTGTCAATTATGATACGAATTTGCTTTTACTGTGTTTTACGCGGTGAAAACATTCTCGTAAATTGTTCGTAGTTTTATAACCTACATATGACCATGTATGTTATAAAGGATTGTTATCGGTATACAGCATGATTCAGAAAGGGTATATGCATTGAACGTGCGCTTCTTTCGTGTATTTGTAATCATATAATCAATTATATGAATTATATTGATCGTAGTTTAAAAAAAAGTTTCAGTATTATAAATAGTTTTTTTAATGTTAATTTTGTTCAGTGCAGCGACTTTAGCAGACGTCTATGACACTATTTTAAATCTTAATGTGTCTTTCGACCTCATCGATTTCCTGTCGAAAAGTTTTTTTTAACGAAATAAACGCAGTAGAGTCATGATTTATCACTGGTATTGTCCTCGGATGCCATCAAATTGGGCAATTTAACAGCAAAATTGCCCAATTTTGGCAAAACTGCCAACTAGCTGAGCGTGTAACTTTAAATAGTTAAGGCTAATAAGCATTTTAGATTTATACTTCAACTATTTGTACTGTAAATATACCAAATTATGGATAAAGTGGTTGTGATTCTTTGGGTCTATGGTCCTTGACCTCTATGTGATTATTTTTTAAATTGTCTATTTTAAGGACAACGTGGATAATAGAACCTACTTTAATTAGGTAGGCTTACTTACTTTTTATTATTTTTTAAATTTATTTTAGTTTGTTTTGTTACTTTGTAGCGACCTCTTCAACCGTGTCACAAGCTACACAGATGGCGCTGTAGACGCATTCAGAACAATTGACAATTCTCCATACTATTCTGAAACGCGCTATGAGAGTTTTCGGAATAGTTTGGAGAATTGTCAATTGTTCTGAATGCGTCTGCAAGTTCTCTCTCTCTCTCTCTTAGTCTTCGCATTATAATAGATAAAAATTTGAAATCGCCTTATTTCTTCTCTGTCCTCGTTAACACCGTCACTGAGCTATCGAGCTATTATGTACATGTATCTCATAATCGTATAGAAAATCTCAAAGGAGTGTAGAGTCTTTTCAGTGACAACTTCCAAGACCTTTTTACTGTATACCACACACCGCAGTTATCCTTTGTTTTTATCTTTAAAATTGTTGAGACATTAAAAGCGTCATTTTCTTAAATGCTTTATAGAATAGTTGAAGGAATGCGAATTATTTCCACATCGAATTTCAGCGAGGAACAAATGTTTATAAATGATGGTTGCCGCCAGCTACGGCAGCTGGCTCATGATTTATCGAATTCCGCTTTTTAATGGATTTTCGAAAAATATTCCTAAAATTTTTGGGAACGTTAAAAAATCAAAACATGTGGGATTCTGTCTGTTGTAGGTGCTGTCATTGTCGCGGCGTACACTCGATTCGATTAGTTTTGATACTTGATAATCTAATTTACAAAGGTTTTATAGGTAGTGATTTTAAATTTCGAATGCAAACAAATTCTGTGTTGTTGAATTTTTTTATCATTTTGAGTACATTTTAATACCTATGTATCTTATAATTTGATTTTATAAAATATTGTAGCATCAATATCGTGTACATTGTATATCATAGCGATACGTATTACGGGGCGTGAAAATGTGTGAATAAATTAGATGCCACAAAAGAAAAATATAATACTACACATACACGTATCAAGATGATTCGCTCCAACTCCGGTGTCCGTAGAACCACCGGAGGCCTACCCATATGTTCGTTTTTTGGTGACCCGATAGGTTTCCATTCAATTTTTGTAAAAAAAAAATATCGCGTGCATTTTTTTAATTAAAAAATAACAACGAACCCGCATATAAATTGTTATAAAGATATTAAATCAATCAAGGTGTTAAAAAAGCAATAAATAAAATGGCATAATCTAATGTTAAATAGTTTTAAATAGCGGGGATGGCAACAGACTATAATTCATTATTGTCGGCAACAAAAATAATTGCAACACAGTTATTTTTTATTTATTAACAATTAAAAAACACGCGACGGGACAAGTGAAGAGTAGTGATCTCACTATATCATGTAACGCTCTTGAGAGCGCCAATATAGTGACATAGCGGCCATTTAATTAATCTTCGGACCATAAATAATGTTTCTCGGTAATCGATACTAGTTTCGTTGTGACATTTTTGTAATTAATTATCAGATTGATGTCAATATCTGTCGACATGTGAATGCGACTGAGGTCTGAGGGTACGTTCTAACTGGGTACTTTGTCATTTCGACCACAATATACTCGTCCCAAGGGAGGGGAAATAAAGAATCATATTATTTGTTATTCCTCATTTATAATGGGATGATATGGCGAAAAAAAAATATTTTCGTAATTTCATTCTATTTTTAATTTCGTCAACTTAACCTAATTATTTATGTATTTGTAATAGAGACAGTGGTCGCTTGTATTATGGGTACCTGACAATTAATATCTTTCGATACGTAGCACAGAATGAGAGAGAGAGTATTTTCTGTTTTGCTTTTCCTTCACTCGCAATAATAGCGTTGTTTTTATTTAAATAACCAGAATTGACCACCGGTTTGAACCTTTGGATCCACTTAGAAGTCCCGATAAGAGATTTTTATGTAAGTACGTGACACATAAGTGCGCTAGGAATTCAATGGTTACTCTTTTAAAAAGAAAGTGGTTTATAGTTGACATTAAAAGTTCCTTATCAAAGATTGTCACGTCACTTATCAGTCACCAGCGGGTATGTGTGGTCTATCCAGCACGTGTTGCGCGCGCGCAGCTGCTTCCACAAAAACGAGGAAGTGCAGCCATTACACAGACGAATACTTTTTCTATGAAGTGCACGCTCCTTTTTTGAGACGATCAGAACAAGTTGGGTCTCAATTATGATCGAAATAATGTGGACTTACCTTATAAAGTTGTAGTGTGAAAAACATAACATTAATTTAATTACGTCATCCATCTCAGTCCTCCCGTGACCATGGTTGCTGTAAAGCAGCCGAAACGTTGGGAACGTAAACAACATAATATAAACGCGATAAAATCCTTAAAATTAGTTTTATTTCAATTGATTTAATTAGCATCACGCAGCCCTGGACTTTGCTCTGTAGTTCGACTCCCAATAACCATATTGTTGTGTTGTGTGTGTTAATGATTATGAGAGATAAGGTACATCCCTATCATTTGTGACTAACTATAGGCTATCAAATAGTGAAATCTTCATTGAAATTATTCCAGTAGTTTTTCAGTGATGCTCGATTGAGAATTGAACACTTGTTTTGTGTTGAAATAAAACTAGTGCCATGGTTTGAACTGAGGGTACCCCAGTTCAAACTATGACACTAGGACTTAGATTAAATCCGAAAAAATGTTTTAGTTCAATGTGTAGTATTATATATATATAGCAACTTGTTTTGTGTTCATTGTATAATACATCTCTAAAAATAACATGATCACGTCTTATCCATACTATTTCCATCAAATAAAAACATCATTAAATCAGAACGTAGAAATGGGACAATCAAAATACACGCACGTGTTACACGACACATGTGCTTTAAAAAGGAAGGTTTTTTTAACACAAAGG
The DNA here is from genome assembly GCA_905333125.1 of Pheosia tremula. Classification (NCBI taxonomy): domain Eukaryota; kingdom Metazoa; phylum Arthropoda; class Insecta; order Lepidoptera; family Notodontidae; genus Pheosia; species Pheosia tremula. Next base: position 6,062,645 of record HG995416.1, on the reverse strand, counting down.
GAAGAATCGGAAGTCCTACATCCGAATTTAAATAAGTAGTACCACACCTCCACACAAGTTCTTCATAGAACCACTATAAGTGCAACCTCACTGATTTCTAAGTGAATGAGTTTTTTGAGAGTAAAAAGCATTTCTAAGAAACCATAGAGGTTCGGTTATAGTGGTTTAATGATTTGAATGAAGTTTGAATGGAATGCTTCCGGTACATTTGATAGTCCTTAGATCCATTCATTTTTTTAATTGCAATTTTCAACTTTTTAGACAAGATGATAAAGCCGATCTTTAGGGATTGTTTTTAGCGCGGGTTCAACCGTCTATATTATTTCCTTTTCTCCGATAAAAATCAGATCGGGTGCACGAGAGTTGGTCAAACTTACTCCGATTTTGAGGACCCGATTGGCAAAGGCTTTACTTACCGATGGTCCCGGGTTCGAATTCGGGTAGGGGTAATATTTTTGTGAATTATAGGAATTTATGGACCCCAGTTATGGACGGGTAGATATAAACATCCGTAACGCGGGTATATATATTTAAGTAATTATATTGGACTTTTGGGGTAACTTTTGGAGGAGAGCTTTTGACGGGACTTTCACTGGCAGATAGCTGATGTAACAAGGAGTGACTTAAGCTACTTTTATTTTAGAAAAACTTTTTTGTTAAATACCACGCGGACGAAGTCGCGGGTAACAGCTAGTTCAAAATAAAAACCAAAAAATCATCCCCAATACATTTTATGGTATCCATATTACAAACGTTTTTTTCGTTTGGGACCGACCACTTTTCTCTCATCTCCAACACCATAGCAACATCGTGCCCTCATAAGAAGAATTCGTTCATTAATCAAACAACGTTAAGTTAGGCGTTTAATAATATTGACAGATGGTGTATCTTCACGGCGCGGTCCGGGGGCACAGGTCAGGCTGCGCGCGAGCATTCATCTGCGAATAACTGTACAGCCGTTGTGATTGCGCGCGCGCATGTGTGCTAAGGAATTTCGAATATTTACATATCATAGTGTAGGTGTGGGGATAAATTAAATTAGGTACCTAAATAGAGTATTTAGGCAGGGAGTAGGTAGATTCACACCTTCAATACCAATAGTACCTACCTACAATAATTACTACAACGACCATATTACGAGTAGGTACGTTAAGAAAAGCAGTGATAGCCACGTTGGTAGAACGCATGCCTCGGTAACGAGGATCGCAGGTTCAAACCCCGGCTCGCACCTCTGGGATTTCATGTGCGAATATCATTTTCAACCATGATTATCACTTGCTAAACGGTGAAGAAAAACATCGCGAGGAAACCTGCATGTCTGAGTGAACCCCTCGAAAGACGTGTCAAGTCCGCCAACCTGCAGTGGGAAAGCGTGGTGGACTATGGCCTAATCCCCTCGCATTGAGGGGAGGCCCGTGCCCAGAAGTGGGACATTAAAAGGGCTGGTATTATTATAATTGTTAATTGCAATGGCAACAATAACGATCCCAATTATGTATAAAATATATGTGTATACAGTGTTTGATTACTCTGTTAGAAAGCAAGCCAGTACAGTACCACCGCGCACATATAGCGTTTTTACTGGTGGTAGGCTTCGGCCGTGGTTAGTCACCACCCACTGAACAAAGCCATGTCGCCAAGCGGCCTAGCCGTGTTCCGGCATGATGTTCGCTGTTGCCATTCATGGATGGCGGGTCAGATCAGCTGCGCTGCATGTGCCTAGTGAATGTAACGTCTCGATCTACTGCCGCCTTCCTACCTAGGCAAGTATGCTCCATCGTAGATCTCATCGTCACTTACCATCAGGTGAGATCGAGATCAAATACTTGCCTATAATGTAATAAAAAATATGTACCCGTCATGATAATGTAGATGATAATGATGAAATGAATGCTAGCTAGATAGATAACCTAGCCCTATCTTTAAAGCTGTGGAAACCTTGCTGAAAATGTATATCTTGGGAGAACTTGAAAAGTCAAGTTGTACTATTTTATTTCAATTTCCATCACTCGTGCACGTTTATGAACACACAATGGTTAATATCCCACTAATATTACACTTTATATTCCAAATAAACACATTTTTTGAAAAATAAAACAAAGTTGACCACTTCACGGTTCAACTTCCCGCCAAAAAGCCACTATTATTGTTAAGCCTTGTAAACGTCAATGCAACACCCCATTCCCATGATATTCAAACGACCTTAAATTGTAGGTGAGTAGGTTGAGTTTCATTTTACAAAATTCGCCATACTCAAAGCCATAGAGCATCATAAAATATGTAGGTCTATAGAACAATCTCACACTTGATAATTATAATGAATAGATATTGTCTTTGGTTATTGTTATTGAAAAAAAACGTAGGTAGTTGCAGCAATTTTGAGATTGGTTTCAGTACATTTGGTTTAATGGATTCAATGGACATTGGATTGGGGTATTGAGTGAAGCTAAATATAAAATGTAGGTGGCGCCATGGTAACGTCACTGTCTTCCATCGCTCCGTCCGCCAACCCGCACTGGGCCAGCGTGGTGGACTATGGCCTAATCCCCCTCGCATTGAGAGGAATTAAAAGGGCTGGTATTATTGTTATAACAACATTCGAATTATACAAAATATATTACAGAATAGTCCCGCCAGACTGCGCGGGTCATAGTGCAAATCGCATCTCCCATCACTTTCACCCATCCGGTCCATTAGACGGACAGCGCATCTGTCTCAGTCATATTAGCGGTAAACACGATTTTTTACCTTTTAAAATACATTAAAAACCATTACATTCAGCCGTCAGATTGATTTCTTTTGTGCTGTGAATCGTTTTATTTTCGGTTTAATAGATTTGAAGTCGATTTGTTTGTTTCGATTGTTTTTGGCGTGGTGAAATCGAATCGGATGATCTTCCTCATGACCTTGTTTTGAATAAATACTTGAGTATTATGAATAAGTATTGGGTATAGTAAATTTACATAGATATGCGAAACGACTGAAGAAAAAATATAAACATAATTAAATAATTACGTGATAAAAAATTGCATGTCAACAAGCAAACATCTTACAAGCATAAAATATAATATTTGAGCATCAAAGAACATTTATATATTATTTGTTTTGTTTTTTTTTGTACCAAAAGGCATCCATTAATTTGTGTTGAAAAAAAATAAGTCTGCAATTTATTTCAGAACGTGCAAAACACACCAATTATTATTATAGCGTTATGAGCAGTTGCTTTTTTATCGTATATTTTTTGTTAAATTTAAATAAGCACGTTTTTAAATTGGAATAAGTACGTACTTTTAAATTTCGAATATTTTTTATCGCGACCCAAAACCGTCAACAGAACGGTTGCATTAGCAAAAACATTAACCCTTCACCGGCGGTAATCAAAAATAAGCATGTGACATCAGCGTCTGTCGCCAATGGCGGCCGGCACATGCCGAACACGAGAATAGCGGAACAAACCGCCATATGCACGCTCAAAAAATTACAAGGAACACGCAACACCTAATTAAGTCATTAATATTCAAAAGAATACGTACAAGGTTGGAATTCGCACTAACGTTAAGTAAGTACCATGCGTTCAACTTACCTTTATTTCCAAAAAGAAAAATGTTTGTAGTGTTTTATTAATAAATCACTAAAATGGACCCTAATGATGACGCAGGAAATTATAGAGGCAAAGGTAGGAGAAAACATTACAAAAAAAAGAATTATACTGTTTTTATGTGTTACAATATACCAAAATACCGAATTTATGGTTTACCCCAAAACATGATACAATGTCAATTAATTTAATTTATCGTCACTTAAGATCAGCCAATCAATTAGTGTGAATAAAAAAATAATAATTTGGTCATAATATATACACGAAGTGCGCAATAAATGTCATGTTTAGTAAAATAAAATAATGTCAGTGCCATTCTAGGCTCTATGTACAATCATAAACATAAATTATGCTAAGTGATTTCACTATGGTGTCTGGCCGTGTCATTAGCAGCCGTTAGTATCGACCTATTACCCTATAATAATATTTATTCTAACAATTTGCACGAAATACGCAGCTGACACTGTTTTACTGAAAAACTCAGTTGGGTACACGACGTAGTTCTTTTTTTAATATTGCAATTCAAAAATAGAATTAAGGCCATATGCACAAAGAAAAAAGTCAAATGGCATACTTAAGAAAAAAAATCTAAGGTAAGCACCGTAGTGTTCACTTTTCAAAAATAGAAACAACTGCTTAAAAAGGCGACGGAGCATAGATAATAATTAAAAGGGTTAGATATAAGCTCAGCGCGCGGGTTCGCTTATGAGATAAACTAGAATTAATGGCTACCAGTCTTAAGATCTATTGTAACTTCTTATATACCATAAACCTGAAATTGAAACTAAATTAGTTTAAAACAAGTAGAAATCTTTATTTAAAATACACTCAAGCTATTCATGTCATACTAAACAACAAACGCATAGACAAAATCCCTACCTTTCGTTGTGTTATTTGAAGGGACGAAGAAGGGTTAAAGATTTCTTCAAAACTTCCGAAGGGGTTCGGAGTAGGGTCTTGTAGACCAGGTGCGGCGTAGTGTTTACCGGAAATCTGTGGTACCTACACGAACAACCCGTTCGTGACGGAAACACCGGCGCGGGCGCATCCCTCGGCGTTCTTATTTCAAAAAGCATCCCTTTAGTTATTTTATCGTAGCCAGTTTTTTCTTGTTTGAGTGAGTCGTATTAATTTTCTTCGCGGGCCATGAATGGGGTTAAAATAATAAGTTTGTGATGCGCAGATGTTATGTTATAAATATGGAAAACGTTAGCGTTACACTCCTAGCTATTTCTATTTTTAATAAAGTAAAGGATTTCATTATCTACAAAGTTAAAGTCTATTTTCAAAAATCATCCTATATATATAATAAACATATATTTCTTTTAATTATATATCGTTGCTAAAACGACATGGTCCTGTGTTTATTTTTTAATTAAATGCCGTAAAAGACTTACTATAATGTCTCTACTATAACATGTATTAATCAAGATTACTCTAATCGGATCAACATTCAATTTAAACTCGTATGACAATTCACGTGAAAAGGCGATTTCAGGTAACTATCGCAGTTTGCAAAATTCTCATTGAACAGCCTTGACGTCGATGGGAAAAATAAACCTATAAAACGTGGCACACCATGGGCTGAGCCCCGTGAAATCACACCATCAGTCCAACAGGTGGCGGGCAGTAACGGAGGGTCGAATTGAAGGCAATTTGCATGTGTGCTACGGACAGCGAATATAACTTGTTTTTTATTTTTTTTCCTTTGCTTATATTGAATATTTGCTTATCTGTATTGAAGGGTGGAAGGTAAGGTATTTTATAAGCGATGGTAATAATGAATTCAATTGTTATCATTCATTATTACCGTCGCTTATAAAATATGAGATAGTTTTGATTTTTTATATTGCGAATACTACACATTGAAGTAAAACTAGTTTTACGGATATTATCGCGTTTATATTAAGACACCAGGACGTCAAAGACCTCAGCCCTCCCGTGACCATGGTTGCTGTAAAGCAGCCGAAACATTGGGAACGTAAAAACATAATATAAACGCAATAAACTCCGTAAAACTAGCGTTACCGTAGCGTTTTTTCAAGTAGGTTATTGTTTTTTTGATATTTTTTTTAAATGACTGAAAAATTCTTTCAAATTTTGCTTATACAATTCTTACTAAATAATACTTTATTTACTAATACCCAATTACATATATATAAAAAAAACCTTGTTTGGCAGAGAATCATGTCAATAATTGTGTATATTATGAAAAAAACATAAACCAAGCTTACCTACTATCAATCTAACTCTATGTTCCATCAGATCTAGTGAAATTATACAGCTGCCAACTAATAAAAGCTAAAAAAAAAGCTAATCAATATTCCTCTCTTATAAATATGTTTGATATGCTTGTAAATAAATCATACTTTAGTCTCTGCCATCCCTCCTCACGCTTTATGATTTACATGTGTAAGGGTTGCCACCAGTTAACATGCTAGTAGTATTTTTAACTCGTACTGTGATATCATGTGGTATTCATAATTTTAATGAACGGTTTATTTTATTGTTTGAAGTTTTTATTTCATATTTTTGGATGAGCTCTATCAAAATCTAGAAATATAGGCTATAGCACTTGGGGATAATGTAGCGTCTTAATAGTGTATTATTTTTTAGAATCGGTTCAGTAAATCCGCAGATTACTGACATTCAAACTCACAAGCTAAAAATGTTACCTCTTTATAATATTAGTATAGATACAGGGTGTAGGCGACATGATAACGAAACATTTGCGTAAATGTTGCACTTAATGCCTATAATAAAATTATAGAAGTCATTATGTCGAAAATCATGGAATAATTATTTTGTTATTTTTGAGCGCGAAATGTATCGTAAAGCACGCGTTCACAACACAACGCTGCGCGCGATATCCGACTCCTTCGAGTGGTGATCGCGGTCGAGCGTATTGAGTTTTTATTTACATTACAGTTTTATGTCTAAACTGGGGAATATTGTTTCATTTTATTACAAATTACGTCGAATAAGACTTCTATTATAATTTAAAACTGAAATCAATTTAATAACAATGAAAAAAATGCGGTATACTATGAAAAAATAAAAGGAATATTCCATCTCTGGGAGGTCCAGAAGCATGAGTTGAATATATAATATATGTTTTCGTTACGAGGTCATTTACACCCTGTATTGCTTTGAATATGACCTTCTTGATAAAGTAGGGTAAAAAATAATCTTTAACACTCAATAGAGGTCAATTTGGTTGGTCAAGGGATTTCCTACGTTTCGAAGCAGGGACCAATTTATTGATTGTACCATAAAGTAATAACGCCTGGTACCCAACACCACATCCGATCATCCATTAACTACCCGCCCAAACACAATAAACTGATCAACATTCTCGGCAAAGTTGAAAGCGATCAATCCGCAAGAAGTTCGTCGACTCTGGGTGATCTATCACTGTGATACGGTGATACGTTGAGACAACAGACCGTGTTTACACTGCCAGCTCCCACGGCGACGATGGGAAACGATATGGCTTTTGTATGAAATCACAAAGGTGTATGATATTCAGCATTTTGAGTCCAGAAGATTAATTTGCTGTTCTGGGGTTTGTGCGTTTTGAGTCCAAAATATGCATTAGCTGTGCTAGAGATTCAGCACTTTGAGTCCTAAAGATCAATTTGCTGTTCTAGAGATACAGCGTTTTGAGTCGTAAAGATTTATTTGCTGTTTAGGAGATTAAGCATTTCATAGATCCATTTACAGATCCATTTGCTGTGCTGCTGGAAACTATATTTCTTGATGACTCTTATTTTTGTTACCAGAACCGCTTTTACCCAAAGAGCTAGGCAGAGGTTCTTTGTTTCTCATATTATCACCGATGGAATAAGAATTCTTGTCCATCACACTGGCCTACTGTGGATTGGCGAACGTCACACGACTTTCAATTACTGCAAGTTAGGTTTTCTTAAGTTTAGTACTGAATCATTTAGGTTTTCTAGAAGCGGCTGTTCTTATTCAATATCGCTGATCAGTCTTGCAAAGATTATGGCCGGAATATTAATACGTAGTTTTATACACTCAAGAAAATATTTTATAACAACTTGGCTTTTTCCTAATATGGTTCTCGCCATATGATACAATCAGTTGTATTATGCCGGAACAGGTGGTAAATGAACGAGCCGTGCATGTTGAGCCTTAGCCAATATCATATAGTTAAATCTGAAAAAAAATATAGGAAGACGCTACAGAGGCTGTGCTAGAGAGGGACAGGTAATCCATGTCTTTCCGTTTCCGTTTTATTGTAAAAAATCATGGACCATCTGTCTGCGTCATGACAGATTCGTTGACGGTGGGAAGATCTGAGGCGAAATTTAAGACGATCGGTTTTTGTTATGGGAACAAGATTCTTACAAAAGTTTCAGATAGGTTTCAGCTTTTGAAAACAAATTTTTTTTCGGGATTTTGCCATCATATGTTAACAGTTACAATCAGATACTTATGGAACACGTAAATTGGAGATTGAAAATATGATACAGAGCTTTAGAGCAAGTGATAAAACTACTCCAAGGAAGATATATAAAAGACGACCTATTATCAACACTAGTCGCAGTTGTACTGTACTTATTTTCGTAGCCTCCGGGAGCTGCACGACAAGTGCAAGTTTATTCGTAAATAACCGTATACTTTATAGTCAACGTATTAAGACACATTGTAGCGAGAAATGAAAGTTTTAAATACTGTCCGTTAGAGGCGCTGTTCAATTCTCCATACAATGTGTCTAACTACGTGAACAATTAGCTCACGAATAATCTCGCATTTGACATACAGACTAAAGCGGAAATAATTTCATTGAAATTAGACAGTTTATTACATAGCCCAATAGTAATAGCCCCATAGCCCAAAGGTCTTAGGGTATAGTCCAATTCACAGTGACTTTAAAAGAATGGCAACAATAATTTAAAACTAAACTTCTTCATTATAACTAGTCATAATTTAATTTCCTCACGTCCGCTGCGTCCTAATAAAAACAATAATTTTAACAAAGAATTACACTTAAAAATACACTTAAATGGCTAAATTATATTAGTTACCAGAATAGCCAGCACACCGGGCACTGCATCCATAAATCATATCTACATACCTTAGAATTAACTCAAGAGTGGGGGGCTATTCTGTATACTAACAGCTTTTTTATCACCGGCATTGTCTGATCAACATAAGCTATCGTAGAGCTGATTATTTTTTAGAAACAACTGACTAATAATAATTTGTACGTATATTACTTTTTATAATGTGGTTTCGGTCGAAAGCGTTATTGAAGTTTGTAGGTTGAAGCTTCATTTCATACCTTGATCGCCTTTAATCCCACTATCCCACTAATATTATAAATGTGAATGTTTGGATGGATGGATGTTTGTTACTCATCACGCCTGAACGGCTAAACGGATCTGGATGAAATTTGGCACAGAGGTAGATTATAGTCTGGAATAGCACATAGGCTACTTTTTATCCTGGTAAAATGTACACTTTTTAATCGCGTGTAACACCGCGGGGCGCAGCTAGATAGGTCTATTTTTGCATTAATTAGTACCATACCTTACAACATTTTTTGTACATAACTAAATAAATATTGGTGATAACCAATCCGTATCGGATGGAAGCGTAGAAATATCGTTCGATATTGTATCGCACGATTCGAGAATAGCTCAACAATGCAGTTTATTTTTAACCTAACCCCTTTTATATGGGAATTATGTTCATTAAAGATGCTTTTTTTATAAGCTACTATTTCCATTGGGAAGCGCATATGGCGCCCTCATTGGAGCTAGATTTGTAGCTTTAACCCTTCAGGAAGTCAACAAAAACGGCTCAAGTTCCTGCTTATCCAAGTCATTGTTTTAACCCGTCACTAATTAAAGTTTGGTGATTTATTTCGGGTTTTAAAATAGGGTTATATTAACGTTTATGTTAAAAAGTAGAGCGGTAACATTTACTTTCAATTATTATCTTCGAAGTATTTAAGTGAAACATAGTAGAGTCTAACAAACTACATGATTTTGAAATAAAACTTATTTTACAGATTTTATCGCGTTTATTTTATATTTTAACGTTTAGGCTGCTTTACAGCAACCATGGTCACGGGAGGACTGAGGTGGTTGACGTCCTAGTGTCATAGTTTAAACTGGGGTACCCTCATATTTAGTTGTTGCTTGCGGTCCGATCTACGCAGAAAGTGCTCACAGTGTCTTACGGTCTTGCAATGGGGGTGCTTGGATTTCGATTTAATTATATTTATTACTGAATCCGAAGTCGGTGGTAGCACCCAGCCATCTTCCCTATTGAAATTAGTATGTTTCTTTAAATTTTAATGGCCTTACGTATCATCCTTGGTCGGAATCGGTGTTCTTTTGCAAGGATCTGTGGTAGATCAAATCTGATATAATTGCAGACTTAATAATAGAGTCTACCAACTACATGTTGTTTTAAGAGTATTATGATTGGCATACCTGTTATGTTTATAACACAAACACACCTAGTCACTGTTGGTCACTTGCGAGGTCCCGAGATCGAATCCCGTATCTATCCAACTAAAATAACCCCACTTCTAGAAAGTGGCGAGTCGACTCCTGTTACTGCGACCGATTTAGCATCATTCAATATGGGCGTAATTGAATTTTTCTGTAGACCCCCTTCAATGAAAGAGGCGTAACGAAATTACACTATAAAGTAGAAATATGATATCCAACATCTCTTATGTAAACTGATCTAGTTCTCTGATCCACCATCGAGTGAGTTCCGGCCCGCCCTCACATCCGCATCACATCCGCAGGTACCCTCCGCAATTGTACAAATATTCGCACCCCGCGGATATCCTTTTAATATCGCATTTCATGGTCACCCCACAAAAAAACTGCGTTAACGTTATACTGCATCACCATTGATTTCCTTTCAAGTCGTATTAGCTGGTGGGGTCTAAGTGAACCGGTAATGTATTGAATTCATGTTGTAGTTTACGTGTGGAACAATTTTGAAAGTGTCACAGTTTCGTTGTATGCATAAGTGTGGTGGAAAGTGGATCAAATTCATTTTTGTGTGTGATGAGAACTGACTTAGGTTAATAACAATAGTTCTTTTAAGCTTTCTACTGTTATATGTACGACTTATTGACAAGCGCAGATGACACTCAAAAATATAACCTGAGTGAACCTGAAAAACATGCAAAAAACAAACTTAAAATCTTTAACTAAATCTAGGGTTGACTCCTGACAAAATTACGTGATGAATGGTTCAAAATATTTATAGCGTTTTAATCGCTAGCTATACATTTTTGCTTGCTAATCTAGCCAAATATCCGCTAGATGTGTACCTACCTAGCCTGTAAGAGTGATGACAAATAATAATGCTCTTGGTTAAGATCGCGATGCGACCTCAACATAAATTAATATTCCAAATTCCAACAAGGTACTGTTACATTTCCTCATCATAATCCCTTGTTAAGGTCAACGCACACATAATGAGTTATAAATGTTATAATTAGTTCACAACCATACGAGCAGACTAAATGTAACAAACTGACATACAAATATGAAGTTCTTTTATCAATAATGCAACATGCACTTGCACTCCAGTGATGATGAAATAAGACAGAAGTGACAGTTTGATTGACAACGTTTTATGCCTAATCACAAATCAAAAGACTATCGTAAAAACATAAAACTATACGCCAAACTATACTGGTCATTGGGTTTAGCAAGGTCTAAATAAATGATCAATCCAAACATTGTGTAAATGTTATAGTAAGTACTTAGGTTTAAAGACTACAAGTCGGAAATTCGTGTAGTTTCAGCCTACCTTCGCGGTAGTAGGAGACTCTTAAACTACTCTTATAAGACACCTAGCGGTCTGTTAACAACTACCCATGCATTTTTTTTTTTATACACTATAGTCAAGCATTTGATCTCGATCTCACCTGATAGTAAATGACGATGAGATCTACGATGGAGCATACTTGCCTAGGTAGGAAGGCGGCAGTAGATCGAGACGCTACATTCACTAGGCACATGCAGCGCAACTGATCTGACCCGCCATCCATGAATGGCAATACCGAACATCATGCCGGAACACGGCTAGGCCGCTTGGCGACATGGCTTTGTTCAGTGGGTGGTGACTAGCCACGGCCGAAGCCTACCACCAGTAGAGTTGTCACCTAGTTGGCACCACCCAGGGTCACGTGTAGGGTATCTCGAGGTTACTTAATTCTCCTACGGACGAAGGTGACTCGACCCCAAAAACTTTAAACTTATTAGTACTAGAATATATTTTAAGAATATTTTAAACCTCCCTATAACTTTACAAGAGCTATGCAGGGGGAATGACACAGCATATTAAATAATACATTTCTTTCATTTGAACTAAAATATTTTTGGTAATAACTAACAATATTAAAACGATAAATCTATTTTTAAATAACAAAATACGGTTAAAACTCTGACCTCAAAAACTGGAAAGCATATCTTTCAAATTAAATAAATATAGAATGAATAAACTCACACTGATGTGACGTATGTTTATAATCAAATAAATAACTTGTCAAAGAGAAAGAATTCCGTATTGGATACCATTTTATAGTATAACAAATACATTCGGTATAAATTCGTTTCGCAATATCAATTTCCATATAATGTATGACCGGTTTATGCTAAGATATTTAATCTTTGCCCTTTCTATGAATGTTGGGATTCTTACATATTTAGTATACGCTTCTAAACCATAGCGTAATATGTAAATGGTGTATAATAAGCCTTAACTTGTCTCGCATATTACATGCTTTTTCGAATTCTTTGAATTTATACCCCAATCATTACTGACCACCGGCACCGGCGCGATTGCTTGTCTTTAAAACTCAATGCTTTGACAACGCACAAAAGTGATAAGCTACATATCGCCATACACTTTCTACACATAATTACGCTTAAATGTATGTCGTTCAATGAAAATGTAAGCCATTAAATATGTCTATAGTGACTTGTCTGTTCCATTAACACGTTGACTGCGTAAGAGGTCTAAAAGATCTCTAATGTGACTTCTGGCTGAAAGGCCTCTGAAAATGGCACCGCACTCAACGCACCTACGTTGCAATGCGGTTGGAGAGTTGACAAAATAATAATAAAATTACAATTTGCACGTCACCCCGTAGGCCTTTGTGTAGCCCTATTTTTATTAGGTTTACATTAATGTTTTAAGACAAAGCCATGGTTAGTCATATTTCAAAATATTTTGACGGGGTAACAATTGATTCCTACTCAGATCGTGTGTAGTAACGTATCCTAAGTATGCTCCAGTGCAGTGCTAAGTGATTGCTTATTGATGTGGCCAGAGATGCCTAGCTATGCGGAAGTGCGGAGTTTCCTCCGCTAATCGTGTTAACAATTTGATAGCTGACCACTTAACACTCAAGATAATCCGTTCGGACTTTTGAAATCAATTTAACATACAAAACTGGGTACCATTCCCATAGTGTTTTCTTTTGCGTGCAGTCTTCCAGTCTACCTACCCTGATTTAACCATTAAATCTATGAAAAAGATTGGTCGACGCTACCGGCGACCCAAGGGCCGGACATTTCCTCGCTCACCGAGTAGCTTAGGGTATTCAGCGAAGAAATGCGGCCAGCATGATGGGCTGGGATGGGATGGGATGGACGCTACCGCATGGGCCAAATTTTGTACACTTTTTGTAAATACTAAATAGGTAAGCTTTTCTATTCTTTTTTTAATTTATATTTTCGTTGAACAAATTGTGTGAATAAAACTAAAAAAAAATGCAGATAATTCCAATACGAATCGTAAAATTTTATACACAAATAATAATTTTTTTTCGTATCGACATTCTTTTCCTCATACTTACACATATTTAGCGAGCTAATTTCCAACACATAAGTAGATATTTAATTGCACTTTTATAGATATCATCAATTGTGAAGCGTTCTATGCGGCACGCGTTACATTGCTGCGCCCGCGCATAATGCGTTGTGTAATAATGTTGAAACTTGTAAATAGAATAGTTACTGTATATTGCAGTAGTTAAATATGATCTACTAGTCGGTTATGATCTAAGACTACTCAACTCGAAGTGACACCTTAAAGGGGCCAGTAGTGTCTTGTTCTGCCTACACGTCAAGTGCGAGCTAACTGTATACTTTATAGTCTACCGTATTTAGACAGTTTGTATGGAGAATTGAAAAGCGCCTCTAGCGGACGGTATTTAAAACTTTCAATTCTCCATACAAAATGTCTAAATACGGTAGACTATACATTATACGGTTAGCTTACGAATAATCTCGCATTTGACGTACTGTATTACGGCATTAATTACTCATTTACTAGCATATGAATATAATATGATTCCTTAAACTCTTAAAAAAAAACAGTTACACACTTTCGCATATAAAACCATAGTTATCGCTAATCGAAGCGAGACAGCAGACCAGGTACTACCAGGAAAACAGACACTTGACCCTTCGAAGGGCATATTCAAATAGAAATTTCATTTGCAAGAATCTTCAGTTTAGTTAGTAGGTAAGGCTTTGAGCAGACGGAGCGAGTCACCTGCCACATCCTAGTCGTAACCCCGCGGAGAAAGTGGATATGATAATTGGAAGAGCGCGGTGTGCGACCGGACCGGCTCGGTCGAGTGAGTAACGGCTAGTGTAATATGGACATAGTCTTATATTGATTTCTTATATTATACGAATACTACACATTAAAATTAAAAATAATTTTATGGATGTTATTGCGTTTATTTTATGATTACCACGTTCCCGACGTTTCAGCTGCTTTACCATGGTCACGGGAGGACTGAGGTGTTTGACGTCGTAGTGTCATAGCTAGAACTGGGGTACTCTCATATTTAATTGTTGTTTGCGGTACGATCTACGCAGAAAGTGCTCATAGTGTTCTGAGGTCTTGCGGACATAGTCTTCTTAATAGTATTCTTACTGCACCTCAAGTACATTTTTTACATACCCTTTCTGTACGTTACGTTACGTAAGCATCTTCCCTCCCTCTCACAACACAGATTTCATAAATAAGAATAACAATGACAGCTTGTTTTCTCGAATACGATGTTCTTATTTACCTCACGCTCTGTTACGTTAGATGCAAGTGATTTTATTACCAATATTATTATACAGTGTGTTCCTGGATAATGATCACAAACGAACATGCGTGAAACTAAATAAATATTTATCGATGAAAAAAATTATTTATTAATATGTTTTTTTTGACATCGACTAAATTAATGTTTCTATTTTTTGTGCTTATTATTCAGGGACACACTGAAAGCATGGTATCGTTCCCTGGAAAAGATTAACATTAAAATCTTGATTTTATACTTATAACTTTTCTTCTCAATAAGTGTGATGTCAGTGAACTAGTAGAATCATCGTTTACAAAACGAATATCGATTCGCATATATTAGTCCTATCTTTATCTCAGCCAACATGCTAGCGAAATCAGAAAGAAAGAGAATTATAGTCACTCTATTTACAACAAGTAAACATAAACATTTTTTTTTCGACGTTTTTATCGAAAATCTATTTTTTTTTATTATCTCTGGTCGTATCCACAATAGTCGAACTGTGTCGTCCTCCCGCACGCGACGACTTCTACCGCGTTATCAATCATGTATTTTACAATTCCAACGCCCCGGGGCAAAATTTATGCAACGCTTTGCCGACATGCTTTGATTATACTCTATCTAACGTTGCGTTATCAAACACCAGTAAATAATTTGTTAGTTGATTTCAATAAGTGAGAATAAGTATAATGAACTCTCCTCTGCTTTGGTTTACTGCAGTGGATCTAGAGTTGTTTACGTAAGTGTGGAAAAACTGGACTTCACGCAAGAAAACAATAACCCTCCAATTTATAGACGTTTTATAACTTTATCACACGTCATATAGGTTTGCGTATTAGAGTTTTGCTTTGCACAGTACTATATGACGTTTGATAAAGTTATACAACGTTTATAAATTCGGGGGTAAATCTTCAGATGCTCCCATTCAATTTATTACAAAACTGATTGTTTACGCTTACTTACGCTCTATGGTGGACGAGGTGTCTTAACACTCTCCTTCTTCTTAAAGAATAGAAGAGAAGAGAGAAAAAAGTAGACAAAGGATAACTATTTCAATCAGATAAAATAAATGTATTACCCCCAGCGATGTGTGGGAAACCCGTTCAGGAATACCCGCCATTTAATAGACGACACGGAAAACAAAAATTCTTTGGAAGTAATGATAAGTCTGATGACTCTTGGGTTGAAAATCGAATGAAATATACGAGGGTGGAATCCGTACGACCTTATTTATAACGAGGTTAATATAATTTACATTTGCAAATAGAAAAATAGCTATTTCAAATAAACGAATGCATTGAGGTTGCATCTTCAGTTTCGCAATATTATCTAACGTCTGGCTCGCCGAGCCGTGGGAAGCGAATTAGAAAAATGTTATGCAAATATACACTGGAATATCGTGATTTATGTGCTACGTTTAGCGATCTGATATTCCTTTAAATATAACTAGCTGTCTTAGCGAACTTGTACCGCCTCAGATGTATGAGAGAATTTACATTTTCCCCCTTGATTTGTACTCATTCTGCTATTCAGGGCGGAGACTAATTCAAAAATCAAAGATCGAATGCGAAATGACTCTAAACTATCTCTCTTGTTCCTTATTATCTTTATTTACAAAAGTAATTCGTAAATGTGGGAACCATGTAGCCATTAACTTGTAATAAGGTTAATTATAAGGGTTAGTACTTATTTTAACTAGCTAATTAAGTCTGCCTAGCCGTTCCAATTTTATTCTCACATACCCATATCAATGTACTACACAACAATGTATAGGATCCTTTTAAAAAGAGCAACCATGAAGTTTCTTGCCCGTCCTTCTCCATAGCAATGACACTGGGAGCCGGTGGTAACGTCGTAGCATAACATTCTGAGATATTTTTGCCGATTCATTATTACTGTAATGGTTTACATGGAATAAAAACAATTCTGATTCTAATATGGTACTTTAGCGATAAAGGGAAGATCTTCCAGCCAGGCGGGTGGTGTGCCTGGCGGGGCGGCCGCCATGCCCCGACTGTTATTGTCGGTATCTTGTATATATGTTACGTGCTCCGAAAACTCTCATAGCGCGTTTCAGGATGGTATGGAGCCTTCGTCATTTGTTTTAAATGTCGTCATCTATGTAGCTTGTGGCGAGGTTGAAGAGATCGCTACAGTACCAACCAATTTAGAAAATCAGTGTTCCGAGTAGAATCACAATCAAATATTTTCTTTGAATGAATGGGTGACAGTGTGACGTGTACACAATTGACAAGTAAGCAAGTCGATTTTTAGTTGACTTGTCAACTAGCTAACTTGAAATTGACTTGCCTAATTGTCAATTCTCTGAACTGACCAGGCAGTTTGCATTAGGTGGAGTAAATCAACTCGCAAGTCGACCACATGAATCGATATAGCCGTTTAATATTTGGATGATAAAATTAAAAAAAAAATATTTGCGAGATATGGAAAAAACACAAACAGAAGTTGTTAACAAAATTGTAACAGTACTTATATATATTATATAAACTTAAAGTCCGGTTGGTGGCAAAAATGATTTAAGATTTAAAAATAAACTCTAGGTACGTACATTCTTCATCATATATAAAATCGAATATAAGTAGGAGCTCAATTAATTTATATCTAAGCAATTTGATTTTATTACATAATTTATGCACATAACTGTACCGCGCTCATTAAATGTAAGGCTATGCGCACACTAGCTCGGTGGCCGACTTCCACCATAATAAGGCCCACTTAATTTATGAGCATAGTTTTACAATCTGCATAGTTTTATAACCGCCGTCGTTTGATGAACGGAGATCTTCAATTTAGAAATAGATAAACATAAGAGGTTGCTTTGAAATTAAATGATTATATAAGTAATTTACTGGTGGTAGGCTTCGGCCGTGGCTAGTCACCACCCACTGAACAAAGCCATGTCGCCAAGCGGCCTAGCCGTGTTCCGGCATGATGTTCGGTGTTGCCATTCATGGATGGCGGGTCAGATCAGTTGCGCTGCATGTGCCTAGTGAATGTAGCGTCTCGATCTTTTTTTTTTTTTTTTTTTTGTTGACGGGGGGGAAATCTTCGATAGATACCCGGCCTCTGTGTGGGAGAGGGCCGGGTTATGTGGGATTCTTACCCACTAAAACCCCCCCGGTGGCCGCCTTCGACACATGTTGGAGGGGCTCCGGGATCTCCAAACGGAACGCACCGGTGCCCCTCTTGTGCCTCGCCCCCTTATGGGGGCCCGTCTCGGGGGAGCAGATGTTTGCACCCCCTGCGCCCTCGCTGCGCACGGCGGCGGGGAGCCACGCCCGCCGCCGTCCTCCTCAGGAGTCGTCATCGTCACCGGACGTCCGGGGCCCACACCCCAGTCGTCCTCGACCCCGAGGGTAGCCCGTTATTTAAGGCCCTGGGCATCAGGGCCGGGGGGCCTCGACGAAGCGCGACTCGGCGTCTTCGTCGGCGGCGAGCGGGATCGGCTCTCTCGCGATCCCGCTCGGCTGACTCCTTCTGGGACATAACAGTCTCACAGAAGGCAGTCATAGCCCCCCACGCCGCTTCCCCGGACAGCATAGCCGACACTACGCTGTCGAGGGAGAGATCCGATCCGATCCGTTGGACCAGGATTCCCCGCTCCGCGTCCCACGCGGGACACGCCTCCAGCGTGTGCTGGGCGGAATCCAGGTCCCCTCCACAGTGGTGGCAATTGGTCGTTGCCTCGCGTCCTATCTTGCACAGATAATCACTGAAACAGCCGTGTCCAGTGAGTATCTGCGCAAGCCTAAAGGTGACTCGCCCAGTCTTCCTCCTCACCCAAGTTTCGAGGACCGGCAGAATGGCGCTGACGACGCGTTTGCGCGCGTATCGCTCCTCCGAGAGCCGCGCGCGCCACTCGTCGAACGCGCGTCTCTGCTCCTGCCGGCGTATGCTTACGAGCGCTGGCACCTCCTCACCCCTCCGGCGGAAATCGCGGTACCGGTCATAGACCCTCGCGTCCATATCCGCCAGAATGTCCAAGGGCGGGAAGCGCGCCAGGATTGTCGCCGCCTCAAAGGATACCGTGCGGTATCCTCGTGCGACCCGGATGGCCATCCTCCGCTGCAGGGAATAGATTTTAGTCCTGCAGCGGCGAATACGCAGCCTGGGGGCCCAGACTGGGGCCCCGTATACCACCACGGATCGCACGACCCCCGCATAGAGGCGGCGGACTTCCTCGATCGGTCCCCCGAGGTTGGGCAGCAGTCTGTGCAGAGCACCCACTACCCTCTCGACCCGGGGGACCAGGCGCCCGAAGTGCTCCTCGAAACCCCATCGACTATCCAGGGTGAGGCCCAGGTACTTCATGTACCGCCCCACCCTTACCGGCGAGTCACCCACGCGTATCCACGAGTCGGGCGGTTCCCTGCTCCTCGGCAGTCCGTGGAACCATAGCGCCTCGGTCTTGTGAGACGCTATGTGCAGGCCCAACTCGCGGATCTTGGCAACGACCATTGCCACCCCAAGCTCGGCGAGCCTCTTGGTCCTCTCGAAGGTGTCCCCACTGGCAATAACCAACGTGTCATCAGCGTAACAGACGACATTTACGCCAGCGGGGAGTTCGACACGCAGGACAGCGTCGTACGCGATGTTCCATAAGAGGGGTCCCAACACGGACCCCTGCGGAACACCGCAATTGACCTCCCTCCGGTGCACTGCACCGTCATGTCCCAGGTACGTTATGAACCTGTCGCGCAAGTAGCCCCCGACTATGATGGCTTGCAGGTAGGAGGGCACATGATGATGTGCCAGTGCCCCCCCGATTGCGTCCCAGGGTAGGGAATTGAAGGCGTTGACGATATCCAAACTGATCGCCAACGCCACGCCACCCCGGGACACAGCCTGCTCCGACAGGGAGCGGACGCGAATGATCGCGTCCACTGTCGAACGCCCCTGCCGGAAGCCATACTGGCTATCCGCCAGGTCGGGGCCGACACGCGACAAATGTCCGCTGACACGACCGGCAATGATCCGCTCAAAGAGCTTGCCGGTGTCGTCCAGCAGACATATGGGACGGTATGCAGAGGGGGAGTCCGCCGTCCTGCCTTCCTTCTTCAAGAGGACCAACTTAGCCTCCTTCCAGGCCGTGGGGAACGTAGCAGTACGGAGGCAACTGTCAAACAGCTGCCTCAGCCTGTCCCCCAGGGCAGCCAGAGCCAACACCAATGCCCGACCCGGTATACCGTCGGGTCCTGGCGCGGTGTTCTTGGCGCGTAAGCGGCCAACGGCTCGGTCCAGCTCCTGCTCGGTCACCCCCAACTCATCGGTATAGTCCGAAGGTGTCGGGGGGATTGAGGGACTGGCCGTCGCTGCCGGGAAGAGCGTTTGAATTACCCTCGCCAGCAGCTCCGGCTCCAGGGTTTCCGTCACCGGGGGCATCCAGGGGCGGAGCTTTCCAAGCACCACCTTGTAGGGACGCCCCCACGGATCTCTGCCCAATCCCTCCAGGAGCTCACTCCAGGACCGAGACCTGGCGTCCGTGATGGCGAACTGGAGCGCCATAGTGGCCACCCGGTACGCCGCGTACGCTCTGGCTGTCTCTTCGGCTGAGGCTCGCCTTCTTCTCCGGGCTCTGGTGTACTGGCGTCGGGACCGCAGACACGCCTCGCGCAGTCGCGTGACCTCCTCAGACCACCAGTACACCTGCCCGCGCTTGGGGTTTCCGGCCCGGGGCATAGCGGCATCACACAGTGCCGTCATCGTGCCCCGGAACCAGATTGCCAACCTTTCCGGATCGGATCGGATCTCTTCGGCGATTTCCGGCCATGCCGCGACGCTGGCGGCGGCTTCGAGAATGTCTCGATCTAGCCGCTTGAGAGCCCAACGTCGCGGGGGGCTGCCTTCCCGGCGGCTGGAGTTGTCGGGGCGGTGGATGGCCACACCGAATTCGATGTGGCGGTGGTCAGACAGAGTGACCACCTCCTCCGCGACCCGCCATCCCGACAACCTGGCCATGGCAGAGGGAGTCGCCCATGTAAGATCCACGATCGACTCCCCCTGCCACCGCACACATGTGCTAACGGACCCCCGGTTTACAAGCCGGAGGTCCAGCACAGCCGCCCATTCTAGCAACGTCTCACCCTTCGCATCGTCCCTAGGGCCGCCCCATGCTCTGGCGTGGGCGTTGAAATCCCCCAGGACGATGAGCGGACGGGGTAGGCACCTGCGAATGCAGCTCGCCAGCCCGTCCAGGTACACCTCGTACTCGGCGAGGGACCTGTTGGGAGAGACGTAGCAGCCCACTATGGCCAGAGGGCCCCAACTAACCGCCACAAAGCCTTGCCCCCTTTCTATGAGGGAGCAGATTGGGACCCTCTCTCCGCCACCCCAGTACACAGCTACTGAGGCGACGTCGTCTCCAAACCAGCGAGGATGATCCGGGACGACGTAGGGCTCCGCCATTACGGCAAGGGCAACCGACCGCTCCGCTACAGTCTGCATCAGCAGGTTCTGTGCGTTGCGGCAGTGGTTGAGGTTGCCCTGGAGAATCGTTGGCTGTGCTGGCATCAACAATCCTCCATTGCCTCCGGCGAGCGAGAGCCCGCTGCGCTGGCAGGTGCCGCGGCGACCGTCTGGGGGGTGGGAGAGGGGAGGGCTTTATTCCCCTTCCCCTTACTCTTTGGCGGGGCACACTTTTTTGTGCCCAGCCGATGGTCTGCTCTGAGCCCTCTCCCCGCGCAGACGGGGCACTTCGGGGTTTCCGCAGTGCAGGTGCGGGCCCCATGTCCGGGCTCACCGCACCTGTAGCACAGCGCACTTCGGTCCACCCCGGTAGTGCATCTGCACCCAACGTGCCCCTTCTCGAGGCACCGGAAGCACCGCATAGGTCGTGCTTCCAGCGCCT
Source organism: Pheosia tremula (assembly GCA_905333125.1). NCBI lineage: Eukaryota > Metazoa > Arthropoda > Insecta > Lepidoptera > Notodontidae > Pheosia > Pheosia tremula. The sequence continues at coordinate 6,041,084 of HG995416.1, read as the reverse complement.
CAATTCGCGCCAGCCCCCAACCAATGCGGACGGTCCCGGCCGCGACCAAAACCCGCATCGCCGCCAGGGGGACACGGGCCCATGCGGTTCCCAACGTGGCGCCCGTTCGGCGGACTTCGCCAACCTTGACGTCGTCCGCCGAACAGCCACCCGCCTCCACTATGGCCGCCACCACCTCTTGTGTGGTGACGGCATCATCCAGGCCCGTGACCCGGACTTCACCCGTCTTTGTGGGGCGGCCGATGCGAAGGCCGAACTCCGACAAGGCTTCTCGCATCCGAGCCGCCAGCCGGTCCGCTTTCTCCCCGTTGTCGGGTCCGCCTACCTCCAGAAGGAGCCCACCCGTCACGGCTCTCTTCTGGCCGACTGTGTCGATGCCGAGGTCCGACAGTCGTATTCTGCTTTTAGCAGCGGCCATCACCTCGGCATATGTCGCAGTAGCGCCCTCGGGGATCGTCACGGAGACCGCGGCGGTCTTTGGGGGCTGGGGCTTCGCCTTCTTCTTTTTCTTCCTCCGCCCATTGCCGGTTGGAGGGGGACGAGCCGGCTCTGGCGCCAGACGGCGGGCGGCTGCCCTTGGCTTGGCCTTCGCTTTCTTAGCGGTAACTGTGGCCCAGGTCCCCGCATCTACCGCCGAAGCCGCTGGGGCTGCTTGACCCACAGGGGGGGCAACCGAACGTTTGGCCAATTGCGGTTGGGGTGCCGGCACCGGTGGCAGCTCAGGCACTGGTAGTGGTAGCTGTGGCCCCCGCCCTCCTCGCCTCCGCCTTTTCGCCCCTGGAGCCAGCGGCGTCCGGGCCTGGGGCGAGGAACAGGGAGCCACCTCTACGTTCACCGCGAGGGACGGTACCAACCGCCTCTCGGAGGGGAGTCCCTCCCGCTGCAGCCTCTGCCCGTCCGCACCAAGTGGTGGGCGAACAACCGGCGCCGGGAGAAGCCTTCCGTCGAGGCCCTCCAGCCGGGCATTCATCATCTCCCCGAGGGAGATGGTGAGGGACCGTCTGAGCTCCTCCAGGGCCACTCCGAAATCCGGAATCAGGGGCGAGCCGTTAGCCTGCGGCAAGGAGGCCTTAGCTGGCCTCTCGGAGTAGTCTCGCCGCACTGCTTTGACTTCCGTCTTTAGCTCTTCGAGCTCCTTCCGCAGGTTGAGGTTATCCCTGCGGAGACGGCGAGTCTCCTCCGCCACTGTGCGGTCGGCTAGGCAGTCCACTATTTCCTGCAGGGACTTCGCGGCCTCTTTGAGGTCTCGCACACATCCTCCCTGAAGATGTTTGGACTTCAGCGCCACCTCAAGCACCTTCGCCACCTTCTCCCCCGCCCGGGCCCTGATGGTCTCTGCATCTAGGAACTCCACATGTGGAGCTCCACCAGATCCAGCAGACAGATCCTCCGGCACTCTTTCCTTGCGGAAGGCCTGACTCCGCAGCCTGAGGTTGAAGTCGCTTTCCTCGTCTGTTTCGCGAGTGCGATTTCTCTCCAGTCTTACCCTGATTGTTCCAGGGTTAAGTCCTGGAGCACGGGCCTTTCCTCTCTTCGCCGCGAAGGCCTTCGCGGGCTCCGACTCCGCGACCTCAGTCTCCGACCCGGAATCAGGCAGCAGAGTGCGTTTGCGCCGCGCTGCCAAAGGGAAAATGTCCGAGTCCGAGGAGACAGACATGCCCCCATCGTCCTGGACGGCAACCACCGCGTCCATATGAGGGAATGTGGTCCCCTCCTTCCCACGTCTGGCTCCAGCTGGAGCCACCTCATGGGTCTCCTCGCTGCCATAAGTAAGGCGCAAGGCAGAACCTCCCGAACGCTCCGCACGCGACATTACACGTCGCGTTGGTGGCCCTAAAAAGGACCTTTTGTAATAGTGCAGTTAGCCTCAGCTAACCACAACAATAAAAAACCACCAAAGAAAAAACTCCAACAGCCGTCGTAGGTAGCCGTCAGTAAGAAGCTACGACGCACAGTGCACTTTAGCCGAACACCGGTCTGCCACTCCGTTACGGTGGTCAGAACCGGGTCGTTGCCCAGGGGACGCGACGTGGAAGCGTCTCGATCTACTGCCGCCTTCCTACCTAGGCAAGTATGCTCCATCGTAGATCTCATCGTCACTTACCATCAGGTGAGATCGAGATCAAATACTTGCCTATAATGTAATAAAAAAAAGTAATGACAAAGACAATTATCCATAGTCTAGTTTTCTAAGTACACATTGCATACACCAATAGCCGCGTAGTTATGGAGCCACAAATGTACGAGGGCACCTCTAAAAAATAAATCTTTTAAAACCTTTTAATTCAATGAAATAATCAAAAACAGGTGTTTCATTTGTTTCAAAACATAACCAAAAAAAAAAAAGAAATTTATAATATCATTGAGCAATTATATCGCTTCTACATTTTGGATTCGATTTGAAATTGGAACGCTAATTTATATCCAAGCAGGTGAGGTCTAGTAGCAACATTTTTTTTTAAATATTAATTAAGACGGACAAATATTAACGAGCCGTAGTGACGTCAGTTTAAAATAACGGTTGGCACCGGAAATAGTCGGTTTTTTGCTTAAAAGGCTTCATTGACAGGTTCCTCTAGTAAATATATTGACGCTCAATGGTCTGATTATTAACGCAACATTGGTCTTACTAAAAACTAGACGGGGACTGCAGTTAATGAGGCAGATCACTAGTGTGGTGTAAGGGATGCGAAAATAGAATAATTAATACTAGTTATTTTTTTCTGCTAAGCTTCAAGGGATTTGTGATTTCATATAAGGTACGGTTAGTTCTGATAAAGTTATCAATCTGTATAGTAAGTAACCTTTTGTATTTACTGTTTTGGCTATGCTTTTATTGATATTGCTTAAATTTTTTTAAGGGTTCTTTGACATGGGCTTTTAATTTTAATTTGAATTCATAGTTAGAAATTGAAAATTTCCTCGCTCAGCGAGTAGCTTTGGCTATTCAGCGAGGAAATGCCGCCAGCATCTTGAGCACTTTTTGTAAATAAAGTCGGTAAGCTATATACCGTTTAAATTAATTCGCTTTTAACTTAGGCCATACACCATAACAAAGGAGGGCTTGGTAAGCAGTGAATTTGAATATTTCACGCATTTTATTGGACACGCGCGTAGCGATCGGCCACCGGCCACCGGCCACCGGTGGAAGTACGAATCCCTTATTCAAATGTAGATGCAACGGTCAAGGTCTTGGGCACAGGGATTCTTTTTAACCGACTTCAAAAAGGAGGAGGTTCTCAATTCGGTTGTATTTTATTATTTTGTACGGTCTGAAACTAAACTAATTTTCTTCCAACTCCTCCTATTTTTATCTTTCGATAAAATTCTTGCAGGTTCAAAGACAATTAACTTTTATCCCGGGACTCGCCGAAGGTCAAACCTCGGTGTTATCATGGGACACCACTGTAGATCCTGGCTTACAGGAGTAGCAGTGGTTGGAGTGTGTGGCGGTCTGAAACTAAGCGAAGCTTGTATTATGGGTACCGTGCAATGGACTGGGGGCGGTCCCAGTATAAAATACTTATATTTTTATTACTTATATCCAAGACTCAGGTACAAGCACTCGTGCTCATCGCACAAGGATTGTCTCTACCAGGATTCAAATCCGGGACCGTGGGCACAGAAAACGGGGTCACTACTTACTGTGCTGATTAGGTCGGCAAGTGCGAGTTTATTTGTAAGCTATCCACCATATTTGAAAATCAGCGTATACAAGGTGTAACAAAAATTGTGTAATATATTTTAAGAGATGTATCAGTAAGATATATGGATCGCATTGATGAAGCTCTTGACTATAATAGTTTTTTGGTGCGTTAACGGAATAGAATATTTAATACTTTTTGCGTTAATTACTTACTTACTTAAAAAAAGTCCATACAAATTCGAAAAAATAAACCCCATTTTATAGAAAACACCTTTCGAATAAATACACAATATTTCTTTAAGTTTATTATTATTTCGATATGCAACGTCAAACTAACCCTAAAACGTCCATCCCCAAGCGTCAAACCCGTGACTCGTAATGGGGGTATAAATGACCCCCGTGCTCACGAAGCTTGCATACGCACCTGCTGCCAAATAATATAATAATTAGAAGCGGCTCATTTCCATTGTTTTAGGGTTATAAATTTAACTTTTTTACTACTCAAAATGGCGGTAACTGGAGCGAGTGGCATTTCTTTAATTGCATATCGTTATTTGTGGATAGTTTTACTAAAAAATAAATAGGTACAGCATGATACAAAAAGCGTATGCTACCATTTGAACCTGCGCTTCTTTAGCGCATGTTTAGGTACTCCCCTAATCGTTATGTCAAGTCGCAATTTCGATGTCAATTAAAAACAAACATGGCAATTGTCATTTTGTTGGGAGCAATATTTATTTTAATCTACAAATGCTTTCATGTGTTATTTTATCTGTTGTCACTGTGTTGAAAATGCGGATCGGTTGTACCCAAACTCAAATTTTAGGGTCAAAATCATGTACCTATTTTTAGGCTGGTTATAATTTCTTGCCCCCTTAATTGACTAGTAATATATACTTTGTATTCAAGGATCTTTATCTAGATAAACATAATGAGCAATGATTTTTATCAATGGATATTATGGCGAGACGTTCATTCCAAGAATTAAACTTTTAATTAGACTCAGGGGCTGTAAAAATATATTGGATGTGTTCATAAACGTATAACAATCCTATAAATATTAATCTCGAGTAGAATCTATATGACATGGAAAGTATTTTATTAGCGTACTAGCCATGTACTGATGTACTGATGACTGATCGTAACTTTTAAAAGAAAAAATCATCATGCAAACTTTGATCTCCGATATAACCCCTTTAGGGATGGATGTTTGTTACTCAAGCACGCCAGAAAGGCTGAACGGATCTGGATGAAATTTGGCACAGAGATAGACTATAGTCTGGAATAGCACATAGGCTACTTTTTATCCCGGGAAAATGTATGGTTCCCGTAGGATATATTTCTTTTAATTTTTCATAGAGCATAGGGTCGACATGATTTACAGAAAAGGACATTGAGGACAAGGGCATACTTTTAATCGCGGGTAACACCACGGGGCGCAGCTATTATAATATATGTCAATAGAGCGAGGAAGTATTTGACTAAGTATGACGTTTGCAGGGTATCAAGTCAATACATTATTCATTGACATTCGTCGTTGTGCACTTACACACCTTCGGGCAATAGAGACGAGATTATATTTTTTCAAATAGTACCAGCATCTTACCATCTCAAAAAACTATTTCAAACATCATAAAAACTCTCATACGACGAGACGCCACAAGAAAAATAAAAAGTCCTTCGTCTTAGTCCAAATATTCCCAGATGTTACACGAAGAATGTTTCAAAGCATATTCTTAACCAATTCACACTTTGAAAATTAAATTAAGCCAGAAATCGGTGCAAGCAGATCGGTGGGGTCACTGTTTGTCTGCTCATTACTGAGTGCGCTTGCGCACCGTGACGGTAGGGTTGCCAGCCCCTTATTAAGCTCACCGTCTCTAAGGTACAATGTATTTTGAAATTTATTTCGATTTCGATAAGGTTTAGGTTGAATTGATAGTAATTTTTGTACTTTTTTATTTTCTATAGTAAATGTAAAGAGTTAAGGTAACAAAAACGGCATTATCGTTGAATAGTTTTTTTTATTTGTTATGTTATGACTTAGATATTTTGGTATTTTTGCAAAACAATATATATATAAAATACGGGGTTGAGGGGGGTTAGGCCATAGTCCGCCACTCTGGCCCACTGCAGGTTTGCGGACATCACACGTCTTTCGAGGGGTCCTCTCAGACAAGCAAGTGATAATCATAGTTGAAAATGGGACTCGCACTTGAAATCCAAGAATCCCAGAGGCACGAGCCCGGATTGGAACCTGCGATCCTCGCTACGGAGGCAAGCATTTTACCAACTTGGCTTTCACTGATATTATAATATCCTTTCACAATTGATAAAACACTTGAATTTTAATACAATTAAATAATATATGTTGAGATATAAATAATCTAAATAAGACAACAATAGTTGATAAAGCACAAAATAAACGCATCACTAAACCCGACCTCCCCATCTACCCTTAACTCCTCACTGAAATACCATCCTTATCGCTCTAAATATAACGTTTACTTCACTGTACACTCCCAGTTCATAGGTCAGGTTCTGGTTGGTTGACCACGCCGTCTTCAGACTGACCGCAGTATTGTTTGGGTATTTTTTATGTCGTCTCATGGGGCATATGGTGGGGTTCGAAGGATGTGACGTGTCGTTGGTTTTCGGACGTTATTTTATTGGTGGCACGGGTGGGTGGATCCGGGATGCTAATGGTGGTTGTAATGAACCAGGGTTTTTCATATATCGTAGATTAGGTTGGTTGGTAGATAAGGCTCCATTAAAGAAAGAATCCATTTTACAAGAGCTCCACATCAAAAAACTACTTATCTCTCTATCCCGAGAACGTCAACTAAGCTTATTTACAGGGTTGCCAAATATGATTTTCCATTTCTACCCAAATTTGGAATCTCCAAAATGATACAATTAAGCCAAGTTTTACCCAAAGGCAAAAAATATATAATGTCGTATTGATTTCTTATATTTACGCGAATACTACATATTGAAATAAAACGAATTTTTCGGATTTTATCGCGTTTATTTTATGTTTTTACGTTCCCAACGTTTCGGCTGCTTTACAGCAACCATGATCACGCGAGGACCGACGTGATGGTCGGGTACGTAAAAACATAAAATAAACGCGATAAAATCCGAAAAAATCGTTTTATTTCAATGTCTATGGTGTTGACTACTCACACAGGTTGATGTTCGTGGGAATGTATGTATTATTTTAAGAGTGTGTGATCCATTGAGAGTAACCATAGACATTATTCTCTTCTCAGTGGAACCAACATCTGAATTATTAGTACTTTCTAATGTATCTAGCAATTAGTAATTCTTAAAAATTATTATTATTTACAATTTCGATACACTATTAAAGTTACACATTATATCAAGTTCTTAGCTAATCGCTCACGCTCCAATAACTATCTGGATTATTACATTTATGATAACACAAAAACGAGAATTTTACGTGAAATGATCACGCAATAACATTGTAATACCTAGATTGGTGGGTTATGCAACGACGATCGCATATTGTTTGCATCATATTTGCTAACTTCAAGGTAAATAATGTATCTGCACAACAGAAAATCTTCATTTACATATTTTTTTTATTTTTTTATTATATTATAGGCAAGTATTTGATCTCGATCTCACCTGATGGTATAAGTGACGATGAGATCTACGATGGAGCATACTTGCCTAGGTAGGAAGGCGGCAGTAGATCGAGACGCTACATTCACTAGGCACATGCAGCGCAACTGATCTGACCCGCCATCCATGAATGGCAACACCGAACATTATGCTGGAACACGGCTAGGCCGCTTGGCTACATGGCTTTGTTCAGTGGGTGGTGACTAGCCACGGCCGAAGCCTACCACCAGTACAGATAAATATATACAGACTTATTCAGAAAGGGTGTACATGCCTTTGAACCTGCGCTTTTTTAACGCATTTATAATAATTATGTGACGTCAGAATGTTGACACAACCATTTCAAAAATGCATTTGTTTCTAATAAAATTAAAAATTAAAATTGTTTGTGTGATTTTGTAATTACGATTTTGACGTTCCGAGTCCTCGTAATTAATGCGAAACGCAGATTCAAGGTTAGTATACCCTATCTGAATAACGCTGTACATTCAGTCAAAAAAGTATCGGGAATGGATGATTTTTTTATGGTTCTAAATTCAATTTTTGTTTTTTGTTCTTGTTGTTAGATTGGCACAACTGTTTTCCATTTTGGCGCGGGGTTTGAGTTGCATCTGATATTTAGATTAGGGTAGACTGGGTACGTTTGTGACAGTTTTCATTTGAGGGCCAACAATTTTGTTAGTATGGCAGTTAGCTATACAAAAGATTTTATTTATTGTGAAGAGTACATTTGCCTACGTATAAATACTATACTTGTACTTCTAAGTATTATGGTTAACCTACAGGAGCAGGTTAGAAAAAAAAGAGAAAATGTCACAACCGACCACACCCCAGGGGCGGTTGTGACAGTACTTGGGGTCGGTAGTGACAGGTTCAAAAATACACGAAATAGTTCAACAATCACTTTTATTGCACGAAATATCCATTCTTCTACGTTTGTTACACAAGAACATTTAATATTATACTCATACTTTAATCAGTCTTAAATTACAATCAGTCCAAAAAGCTAACTTAATTTTTTTTGAGGTAACAATTGTCAAAATAAAAACTAAACCACTAATAAATGCTATATCACTTCTACAACTTCAATCAACTTCTATAAAAATATGAAACATTAATGTAAGTATCAACATACAAAATAAAAACAATAGAAGAAATTTTCATTTTAAATTTTAAATCTGAACAAAAACATATTTGACGATCTAGTCAGAGTCATCACAATTATGACATATATAATGGCGACTACCATCTGTGCACTCTAAGTGGGACCAGAGATCACATTTTACTTGGCACTTTATCCATTTTTCGCCAGGCCTACTGTCAGAATATGCGCCTACACACACCAGACAAAAATACTCTTCTTCATCTGATGACGGTGGTGATGTATTCCGTTTCTTCGCTTTGTTTCTTCCTTTTCCTTTATTTTTTCCTTTTAGTTCGTTAAGATTTTTCTTCACCTGTTTAGCCTTCAAACGTTTTTCTCTTTCTTCATATTCTTGCCTTACTGCCTCTTTTTCAGGCGTATATTCTTCTTATACTTCTATATAAGCTTCTTCATATTTTCCTATGTCACATTGGCCTCTTTCCGTCTTCCTCAAACGTTTTCTTGGCATCTAAAAGCCAAAAAAAGGAATTTTAATTTTGTCACAACGGTACCCAAAAAATATGTCACAACCGTACCCAAAGCATTCATTCGCAAAAAAACGATTACTATGGCAATATAAAATAATGTACGTACAAAGTAAGCACTGCTATTTAACCACTAAAGTTTAACTAATAATGAAAAAGAACACTCATTACGGTATCTGTACACATATAACAACAATCATTAAAAGACATTGAATAAAAATACTTACTTTTGAGTGTTAAAAAGTAATGAGGACCTCTGTTAACCCCAACGCCGCGCGTTGACTAACGCAATACTGAGAAACACGTTCAGACACGCATGGCGCTCCTTGCCCCCCGTACACCCTCCCCGGTATTCCTTATAGTTTCGCTAATATTGCGATTGTCACAACCGTACCCTGGCACAACCGTACCCAGTCTACCCTAAATACAGTGCTGTTTTTAGTTAGATCATTTCTAGTGTGTATTGCGAATTTCATAATGGACAAAAACATCGAACAAAGAGTTTGTCTTAAATTTTGCATCGCCAATGGAGTTTCGTGTTCGGAGTCACTGAAAATGTTACAGAAGGCTTACGGTGAATCGACTTTATCAAAAACAGGTGCTTATGAGTGGTACAAAGCGTTTAAAAGGGGTCGAGATGTGATGGAAGATTTGCCTCGCTCTGGTAGGCCAGCAACTGAAGTTAACATCGCAAAAGTGAAGGAAATAGTGACTGAAAATCCTCATTCAAGTTTGAGAGAGATAGCCGCCGAACTTTCTGTGTCTCACAAGTCGATCCGTATCATTTTAAATAATCACTTGGGTATGAAACAGGTTGCCGCTCGGCTAGTCCCAAAAGACCTGAATTTTCTTCAAAAACTCAATCGCATAAAAGTCGCTGAGGACATGCTAGAACGAGTCAATTCCGACCCAACATTCATGAAACGCATTGTCCCTGGTGACGAGACGTGGGTTTACGAGTTTGACATGCAAACTAGTCAACAAGCTTCGGAGTGGCGCCTTCCCACTGAACCGAAACCGAAAAAAACACACCAAAGTCGATCAAAAGTCAAAGTCATGTTGACTGTTTTCTTTGACTATCACGGTGGTGTGCACTCGGAATTTTTGCCGGAGGGTCAAACGGTAAATAAAGAATATTATTTGAGCATTATGCGGCGTTTAAGAGATCAAATTCGACGAAAAAGGCCAGATTTGTGGAAAGAAAATTCTTGGATTTTGCACCACGATAATGCGCCTTCGCACAAGGCCATAATTGTGAACGCATTTTTGACCAAAAACTCAACAAATACCATCGAACAACCACCTTATTCACCAGATATGGCTCCAGCCGACTTCTTTCTTTTGCCTAAACTCAAATTACCACTTCATGGCACTCGTTTTCATTCGGTAGAAGACATAAGGGAGAATTCGCGGCGAGAACTGAACTCAATTCCGGAAAAAGCGTTTAAAAAATGTTTTGATGATTGGATTATTCGTTGGCGTAAGTGTATCGTTTCTGAAGGAGCATATTTTGAAGGTGATAAAATAAATTTGGATGAATAACTAACATCTTGTGTATTATTGATCTTTTCCCGGTACTTTCTTGACAGAGTAGTATATCTCCATTTTTCTTGAAATAGATACGCCATCCCCATAGTAGGTATTTTGCCAGTGTCAAAATACCAACAACATTGAAACCAGATAGATAGGTCCATATATGTTTAATCAAGATAGGTTATAGACTTCATAATGAGTACTTTACTAGCCCCAAAACAATAAAGTATAATCACCTACAAATATTTGCGAACACTTACTTTCTAAACAGACAAACAAATACACATTTGCATATATATACGCCAATAAATCATGGCGCTTCAATCAATTTGAAGCAACACTTTCAAAGTGCGATCATTTAGTGTTATGTAAGGCGTGTCAGAGAAGCAATTTGGGACGAACACACGGACATCTTCAAATTGAACGTGTGCTAGATAAGGTATGCCAATTTGTGGGGTTCCATAATATAGAAACGATTCTAATCATAAGTATATAAGGTCTAATATAACTTAAAGTATGTTAAACGATCAATCGGTCGGTAAGTTAGAAACATAATATTGATATATACTTACTTAAGGTGGAAGCTCAGGGTCAGGGCGCGAAATTCAAAATGTCAATGGTTTTTATTTTTTCTAAAAAAAAAAAAACCATTGACATTTTGAATTTCGCGCCCTGACCCTGAGCTTCCCCCTTAATGTACTTTTTCCCTGTTAAAAAGATATTAGACACCCTGTTACAGGTGATGAAGGTGGTATTTCAGGTCAAATTGACTCTACTACTCGGACCGGGTACTGGATAAAATGTGGCCTGAAAATAATACCTGAAAACCTTTTCAATACGAGGTTTGTACTATGTGTATGTTCTGTTTGTGAAATACCGTTCAATTATACGGAACCATTGATATAAGTTTTTAGGCACTTGTCCGAGTTTTATTTGGTCATAGTCACTCTCGTTCACTCATTGATGCGCAAACATTAAAGTCGATTTAAATACATAAAGATAATTTCATACAAACTCATACATATATTACAACTACAACTTTCTAATTAAGTGCTTATTCATTTTCATAAAGCGATGTATGGTCATAATATACTCATAGAGATAAGACTTATACAAGATGTATTAGTCAAAAAATCTGATTTAACATGATTATAAAAAAGTGCTAATGAAGCGTAGGTTAAACTTTAGAATACCCTTTCGGAACCATCCTGTATATAGGGTGAAAGTAGCTTCATAACTCCATGATTCTGGATCCCCGAAAGTAGAATTTTTTGTCGATCTTTTCATGAATATACACATTTTGTTTTCAGTATTTTTAAATCATAGTTAGAAGTCTATCGCAACGTGATTAAAAAAAACGTAATTACTAATTTAATACCTAAAACTGCAATGTAAATTGAAACTCGATACGCATGAGCGCGCTCGCCACTCGCACGAGTTGGGTATCCCGTGGAGGGTTGTGTTATGATCGCGTGGTTTACAATACATTGCGCCCTTAAAAAAATTATACATTTGTAACCCATGATATTTAAAAAATATTATATATATAATTTTAGTATAGGCATGTATAACTAAACTAAATGCATATCTATATTAAACATACACTAGATTGGCAACCGCGAGAGGGCGTTACCTGACTTAACAGGGTCCCGTTTATCAGCACAGCCCATCGCTAATCACCCACCTTAACGAACATCAATTAAACTGATGAATATTCATAAACACACCCCGACGAAGTTAAAAGCTGTTGTAAAGTATCATAAATCCTTTGAATAAGGCCCATCGCTCAAAGGTTAGCTCTCTACATAAGGATGAATTGTTATAATTATTTGCAAAAACCATTTAATATATAGGTTCCCATTATTTCTGTTTGCCCCACTTTATGATAATACTTTTACTTGAAGGCTAGTTGCTCGTGCGTGGAGTTTCTTGACGCACGAGAGAAATTTCAAAAGTGTAGATAAATTTGTATATTGGTGGAATTGGTGGAATATTACGCAATATGTGTTCACGAGTGAGGGAAAATTAATGTAATGTAACATGGTTTACATGTACCCTTAAGAACGCTATTTGTTGTCGGTTTATTATTTACCATGTTGCTGATATGGATGGGGGATTCCCCATCCCCCACGCAAGGCCTGCGAATCTTTACTAATATTATAAATGTGAAAGTTTGGATGGATGGATGGATGGATGTTTGTTACTCTTTCACGCCCGAACGGCAGAACGGATCTGGATGAAATTTGGCACAGAGATAGATTATAGTCTGGAATAGCACATAGGCTACTTTTTATCCCGGTAAAATGTATGGTTCCCGTGGGATAGATGTTTTAATTTTTCATACTTTTTATCGCGGGTAACACCGCCGGGCGCAGCTAGTATGGAAAATAAAATTAACACAAGCTATATTCTGAAAATATTAAAAAAAAAACATATATTTTTTAAGTTAAAATGCGACACAATTTGACATTCGGGAATTTAGATCGTTCTGTCCTCTTTCCTCGATCAAAAAATTAGCTTGATAATACACTGAGGAAATGCAGCCAGCATTCTTGCTACCATTCCACGCGGACGAGATCATTTTGATACATAGCTTCTCATCATAGTTTTTTTTTGTTTTCCTATTTACTTTAACATTCATTGTAAATATATACCATTATAACTACTGTAGAAGATATGTGTTGCCTATTTCGAAAACTAACAACCGGTAAGTTAACACGAAACATAATTTCGTATTCATAGATTACATATTAGCAATATTTACGACGTTCTTAAAATTTTACGTAAATTTAATAATGCCAACCAGTTGCATCTCCCGCGATGCCACTCGGCTAAGACGCAAAAGCAATATGAAAACTAAACACTATTCCGTATACAAGGTGTACAACAATGGTGTAAAATATTTTAAGGGCTCTATAGGAAGGCTAAAATGGTCACATTTCTGAAAAAATACACAAATTATCCGCCAACCCGCCCTGGGCCAGCGCGGTGGACTGTGGCCTAATCCCCCTCGCATTGAGGGGAGGCCCGTGCCCAGCAGTGGGACATTAAAAAGGGCTGGAATTATTATACAAAAAATATTTTAAATTAAAAAATAGCACTACATACAAAGAGCGCGGCAAAACGGTACTGGTTCGCTTTCATAAAAAAAATCAAATACTATTTATCACACATATATCTTTTATACATAAACATGATCATTATGACCCACTTGAAGACCTCATAAAATATTTTACACAATTTTTGTTACACCTTGTATAAATAGCCACAGCCTTTAGACAGTACTTGCAAACTCTGGAATATAGAATAAAAGATAAGTCCCTATTCGGTTCTTTGTACAAGTTATTAGAAACAGAAGAGAACAAACAGACAGACCGATTAATTTATTGTGATTAAATCTAGAAGTGTACCAAGTTATGCAAACACGAGTTATGACAGAAGATACCTAGTTACTGCGCAGCGCTTGCGCAATGCAACTCAGTGGGATGCTCTCTGCTTATATTACTTTGAAAGTTACTTAATTAACATCTTAAATGATTTAGTTATACATTAGCAACGTTAATAGCCCATACCGTCTTGAGTACGTTTTGACTCGTCAGAATATTTTTTATTAATGTAAACCAGTACTTATGAATCCTCAAAGCTGTCCCAAAATGTTATGCTTCGACCTTACTGCCTGTAAATTACATACATGAAGAATAATAAAGCTATTATACCGCATTTTTCCTCTAAAAAGTTCGTTATAATGCCATTATAACTTTCTATAAATTTGAGGGTAAATGTTTGTATAATATTTTTTGTTAGCAACATTACAGTTAAATTTAATTTTAGAGTTGGCAACTCTCGCTCTCTCTCGCTCTTCTTTCACGCTGTTCGCGCGCAATATGAAATAAATTGTAAAGATTTAATTACACAATAAACTAACTTACAAACATAATTGAGTTATTTATGTTGAGCACGCTTCAACACCGCCCGTTCGAAATTCCGTTCCTATTTGCAGTCTTAAGTGTGAAAGTGATATGTATATTTTCATCTGTCTCATACTTTCCTAATATTGCTTTATAATCCATCCATATTTACTTGTTTCTCACTCTTAAGGTGGAAGCTCAGGTAAGGGCGCGAAATTCAAAATGTCAATGGTTTTTTATTTTTTTACGAAAAATTTTGACATCTTTACGATGTAATTTAGTTTTTTGCGATATTTGCATTCTGCATTGGATGTCTCGATGTATTAAGTATGCTTAAAAAATACCTAAAGCGATTCAACACCATAAAGTTAGTAAAAGTAGTGGTTTTTACTAAATTTATGGTGTTGTATCGCTTTAGGTATTTTTTTTTTTTCGTAAAAAATAAAAACCATTGATATTTTGAATTTTGCGCCCTGACCTGAGCTTCCTCCTTAAGACTTCTCACCTCTTCTTTTCTCATTGAAATATTTAGATTTAGAATAGGGTAGGTACATGACGTCAGTGCATTTTCACAGTTGAACTCGGGCGCATTCCTCCGACCTGGGGCGCATGCGCGCACTCTACGGAAGAGCGCACACGTCACGCTGCCAGTACACCACCACGCACGGCGCGTGCGCACCAGACACATTTAATGTTTCTCTGTTATATATAGTGTTGCTAGGACAAAAAAATGACAACAATATAAAATCGTCGGTCTTCCTCGCACAGAGGTTTTACTTTTCCAATCCGTGATAATAATTGTGTTAGTCAGTAAGTTAAGTTAAATTATTAAATTTTAATTATGACCATAAATTACTTAGTTCCGGGTTGATTGTGATTATGACGTCACTTGTATAATAAAACAGTGACGCAACCGCGCTGCGATGAAACACACACCCAACATTTCTTTAAGTGATGGCAACACTACTACGTAACTGTTTTTAATTGCTTTTGAGCACTATGTACTTGCTTATTACTTGCTATATCCAACCCTAACTAGTAATCTATGAGTTTTCTCAGCTGTATCGCTCGGCAAAGGTTAGAAATCGATCATAATCAGTTTATTGCTATTAATTACTGAAATATGGAAGTTAATAGCTAAAAATATTAACGATGGGTAAAAGGGTAACCCTTATGCTGAAACACCAACTTGGTGTATGGATAAGTATTTTCAAATTTAGAACTCGAAACTTTCTTAAACAAAAAAAACAATCGAATTGAGAATCTCCTTCTTTTTTTGAATTATTTGCAACCATTCAGAAATAATGTGAATCAATTTCTTATAATAAAAATCAGTTGGGGTGTTTGAGGTATTGCGTTATTTATGCTACACGTTGTATAAGTACACCCACGCTTACTAACAACGTATCCACGAATACAAAGAAAGTGAACAAACAGTATCGTCTATTCTTTCATATCCGTAGGTCAAGAGTACTAGGGTCTCACATATCAAGGTACCCCACCGGAACGGCCAAACCGCGGCGCGGCCACCGCACGCCTCCATTACCATAACCTGACCATCGTCCTTTGAGCTATGTCCTTAATGAAGTGATGAAGATCATGTTTTGGAGTAGAGGGTCTTGTTATGATAGGTGTGGTATTAAGATAGAAGAGGATGTTATGGCCGGTTGGTAGAGTTTTGATAATTTGATGGTGGTATTGTTATAGTGTTATGTTTTTTTTAAAGCTATTGCTTAATTCTCTTATACAAGTTGGGATTGGATATATTAAAAAAAACGGATAAATAATTGTAAAATAATATGAATAAAGATTGAAATAAAACTATTTTTTCCAATGTTATCGCGTTTATTTTATGTTTTTACGTTCCCAGCGTTTCGGTTGATTTTCAGTGCCCTGGTCACGGGAGGACTGAGGTGGTTGACGTTCCTAGTGTCATAGTTTGAACTGGGGTACCCTCATATTTAGTTGTTGATCTGAAAGTTTTAAATACCGTCCCATAGCGACGCTTTTCAATTGTGACCTTCTTTATCCGTTTGGATTTTACTTCGTGTAGGTACATTCAACACCACTACGAGGTACATGACTTTGATTAATGACGATATTAACATGTAAATGATGCACTAATTGAAGCAGTAGCCTTCTGGTTATCAACGACCTACGGAGGAAGTCGTAAAATATTAAAATATTTTAATTAAATACGTAGGTACTATATATTCGTCTAGCGGATACGGCCCGTCCACGCTAAACCCGAACTAAATATACAAAATTATTTTTCGATTGTGTGTAGTACCCATAAGAATAAATAAAATCGTAGTTGTATACAATTTCTAATTTAATTAAATGAATAATAACAATTCTATGTATTGAAATAAAACTGATTTAACGGATTTTATTGCGTTTATTTTATGTTTTTCGCTACCGACGTTTTGGCTGTGAAATGCGAAAAATAAACGAGATAAAATCCGCTAAATTAGTTTTATTTCAATGTATAGTATTCGCGTAAATGTAATATATGAATGTGGTTTTTTTCAAAATCCACTGTAAGTGGATGCTCACGTTATAAGAGTTCTAACAATTTAAGCTATTAAATAATCTAAACTCCTTGCCTCAACTAAGCAGTTACTTACATACGAATTCCCGTCATAGATCAGTAAACAGTAATGTCTGTTACATACCTACTTACAGTCGGAAAGTCGGCCATGAAAACGTAAGTATTACACAACAACGTAAACATTGTAAGGTTACCCTAATTGGAGGCAAAATTTCTACGTAAGTATTATTATTACATTTGAGGAATATATTTAAATAATAATAAATAATACCAGCCCTTTTAATGTCTCACTGTTAGGCACGGGCCTCCCCTTAATGCGAGGGGGATTAGGCCATAGTCCACCACGCTGGCCCAGTGCAGGTTGGCGGACTTCACATCTTTCTTCGACTCTTTCGAGAGGTTCTCTCAGGCAGGATTTGGAATTTTAAACGTCCAAATACTGTTTTATCATATATTCTGCACCTGATTAGTGCAGTTGGTAGTGCTTTCTGTGCTGAGGATGCCGGGTTCGAATCCTGGTAGGCACAAACTTTGTGTGATGAACACGAATGTTTGTACCCATGTCATGGATGTTTAATATCTATTACTGGTATACTGGGTTCGCCCCCAGTCCATTGTACGGTGTCCATAATACAAGCGTTGCTGTGGGACCGTATAGTTGGTGTGTTTGTCTGGCGATATTTATTTCTTAAATGTACAGACAGCCCAATAACAGTATGAATAGTTAAACTAGTAAAGTAAAAGATTTACTACTCCTAGTAATAGTAAACTTAGTGGTAGTAATATAAGTAGATTGCGTTCACAATCCGCCAGCCGCCTCTGAGACTATTTGTAACGTGGCCACCCATACAAGATTGGTATGTTTAGTTCCAATTTTCTCCACAATTTGATACGTCGCTGATTGCGGGCCGCAACGGTTGACGATTCTGCTCTAACTGTGTTTAGAGTTCCGCATTCGGACGGTAAAACGGCACGGTTGGGGGGCGATAAGCACCTTACATTCTTGGTAAACCATTTTCTATAAGTAACATTTAGATACGCAGTTGCAAGAACATAAACAATAGATGTTTTATTAAGTTGAAATAATTTTCAAATTACTCGACTTTATGGCTATCCCCGGGCAACCCATAGATATTGATCCGGTGACCAGCCATCGCTATGGCAAGTTTCATCTAATGTAAATAGTGTTCCCGTGATCCACGAACGAACAGACCCCTCTCTCTCTATATATCTGTGGAACAGACAGATGGATAGACATTCTAAAAATGGCGCCTTCTGCTTACCGAAGATAATATCCTGACACGATCAAATAAATCTTATTATATTTAGCATTACGTCTATATTCCCTAGGAGGAAAGGATGCCTAGTGCCTACCCCTTGCCTAGCCGTGCTGATATACCCCCGTTTCGTTCACTACATAATCAACTGAAAAATATATGCTTATCAAACAAATGAACGCAATTAAGAGCCATTTTGGAATAACTCATGTTTACTCAGGCTGTTATTTATTGGCACTGGGACTGCGATCTGTATTTTTTTTTATGTGTCGATACTAGGACGTACTAATTATTAATATTATAATATTTTTGTTGCAGAATGTCAATTTACACATATATTGATTTCTTATATTTACGCGAATACTACACATTGAAATAAAACTAATTTTACGGATTTTACGGACGGTTTTTTAAGTTCTTGACGTTTCAGCGGTTTTACAGCGACCATGGTCCTCCCGTGACCCGTAAAATTAGTTTAATTTCGGTTTACACATATTTACACTAACCTACACTTTAATATTTCCACTTGCCAAGGAAGTGTTGCCCTTTGCACGGTCACAGGCTAATTAACGAGTCACTTCGAATTATTTTAATTGATACGAAAATCCTAACGTTTCCATTGGGTCTTCGCGAAATGGTATCCGCTAATTGTTCACGTAAAACGGATTCTTGTTTAATTAATATGTCGTGTGTGTATGTGTGTGTGTGGAGATTGCGTGTGCGCATGTGTGGGTTGTGAGCGCGCATGCGTGCGAACTGATGTAAGTATGATATCTTAGTTATTACCACAAGGAAAATACCAATGTAAAAATTCTTTATCAAGGATTTTTTAATAGATTGATTATAGTTGTTTTTTTTTTCCTATTTTACGGTATGCAACAACTTGCTTAACCAGCATTTTTTAAGGAAGGCAAGAATCAAGGCTCCAAGTCTACCAACACAATTGAGTCATAATAAAATAGAGTGACTTTTGCAAGTTCTACCATAACAAAACTAAATTATTGAAACATAAATTCGTTCATTAGAATTGGGTTAAGAGTATATAACTGCCATCAATCCCGAAGGATCTTCAGAGGTACTCATAGTTTAAATGACATGAAACAGACACTTGTTACCAACCGACCACAGATACCCACATGCCTTTTGATTGCATAGCCGGTGTTATCTTCAGGATCGGCTTTCAAAAGCGCGGTGCGTAAGCGCAACAAGCAGACCGCGACGCGCCGTTAGCGCACCGACACGACGAGCGCGTGCGGGCACGAACAGAGCACAAGGTGGTGAAAGTATTGTGTAATTACCGACCATTGGCACAGTTGGTAGACCCTGCTTTCCGTACCGAGGGTCCCGGCCTCAAATCCCTGGTGGTAACATTGTGTGATCAGCAAATGTTTGTACCCGAGTCATGGACGTTTTATATCTTACTAGCTGCGCCCTGTGGTGTTACCCGCGCAAAAAATCATGTCGATCCTTGGCGCTATGAAAAATTGAAACAATCCCACGGGAACCATACATTTTACCGGGATAAAAGGTAGCCTATGTGCTATTCCAGACTATAATCTATGTCTGTGCCAAATTTCATTCAGATACGTTCAGCCGTTCTGGCATGATTGAGTAACAAACATCCATCCATCCATCTATCCATCCATCCAAACTTTCACAATTTATAATATTAGTATAGATTACGTAATTACACAGTCCATTTTACGTTACCCATAATTCAAGCGACGATCATCTGATCGCTTTCATGCCCTGGTGGTTGTGGATTGCAGCCCTATGAGACTATGAGAATAAGGGTAGAGAGAGAGTTCACCCGTGGTTGCGCACTAAAATCCTGTCTGCTGCGTTCTTGGCTAGGTCCCATAGAGATTGAGATGCAGAGAAATTGGGTGAAGCGTATTTATTATTATAAAAGTCTATGGTATAATATCCATTTTTTTTTGAATTAATAAAGAAATTAAACTCATTAACCCCACCAGCTGTTCTAGCAAATAACCACAAAGAATCCAATTAACTCAACAAAAACGAATGTCTGAATGACGCTCGTCGAAAATCATGCATCTGCTTTCAACCCTTTCTCTTCGTGAGGGCTAAACACGGGGCCGATAATGACCCAATTAAAGATGGACAGGCCGAACAATAGCGCAGAATTAACTTTTTAAGGCACTCTTGAATTTGGATGGTTGCTGGAAGCGACAGTGAAATAATTTTATTGTAATAATATCTGCACAAGGATTCAATATTGCTTATTTAATACTATCTGTTGCCCGCGACTTCGTCCGCGTGGTATTTAACAAAGACAACCGTTGACAACGGCCTGCTCGTCCATTCTGAGCCCGCGGGACGCATTGCAGGTTGTTGCTATCAAACTTAATCAGGCGCTGCGCTGCAACATTGGTTTTAATTTTTTTTCGTGAGATCCTATTTTTTTTTCTAAAATAAAAGTAGCCTAAGTTACTCCTTGTTACATCAGCTATCTGCCAGTGAAAGTCCCGTCAAAATCGGCCCAGCCATTTCAGAGATTAGCCGGAACAAACAGACAGACAGACAGACAGACAGACAGACGGACAGACAGACAGACAAAAATTGTAAAAAATGTGGTTTCGGTATAGGTAACATGTATACATCCAAATGCAATTAGTAAAAAGCGGTTATTTTAATATTACAAACAGACACTCCAATTTTATTTATATGTATAGAGTATAGATGTATAGATTAATATCCAGTAGAAGTTGGTCAATTTTTTTTTAAGTTAAAGCCAAAGTCGTTTGATATTTTTCCTATCTACGCCTATGAGAGCAATTTGAAATCATCATTTTACATTTATTTTCCGTAATTCTACAACTGGATCGGAAGGCGATCTCAACTGACCGTTTTAGCAGGTTAAAATTCAAACTATCTGTTTAATTTGTAGTGTTCTGGTAAATGCCGATATTTATAAATTACCGCGACACATTGCTACGCGCTACGATATACTAACGGATGGATATGAACAAGCAATTATCTATACATCTATACATATAAATAAAATTGAAGTGTCTGTTTGTAATATTAAAATAACCGCTTTTTACTAAGTGCATTTGGATGTATACACGGTACCTATACCAAAACAACATTTTTAAAAAATGTTGTCTGTCTGTCTGTCTGTTTGTTCCGGGTAATCTCTGAAATGGTTGGACCGATTTTGACAGGAGTTTCACTGGCAGATAGCTGATGTAACAAGGAGTAACTTAGGCTACTTACATTTTAGAAAAAACATAGGATCTCACGAAAAAAAAAAAAAACAATGTTGCAGCGTTGCGCCTGATTAAGTTTGATAGCAACAACCTGAAATGCGTCCCGCGGGCTCAGAAAGCGCGAGCAGGCTGTTGCCAACGGTTGTGTCTTTGTTAAATACCACACGAACGAAGTCGCGGGTAACAGCTAGTTGCATATAAATAATGTTGTAACGTAGTATAAGGAGCCCTTTTTATACAATATACGAAGTCACGAGAATAAACAATGTGTTTAACTTAACCACCATCACACAACAAGTTACAATTCAACGTTCATAGATAAACGCTGGTGATAAAAGAAGTTATTTTAATAAATTCTGATTTATCAAAAATTTTATAACTTTAGATCTGTTGCCACGGAAGGGGATAGACAGGATTTCAAGTTGAAGAACCTCGTGAGAACTCCATAATTTTGCTAGTAGCAAAGATTATCATATTTTTTTCTTTAATTCTTATTAATTACCATCGCGATTATCAAAGATTCGCGTTAGTTTTATAGTGTTTTTATTTACAACCAGCTGTCCAAGCGAACTTTGTACCGCCTCAGAATATATTTTTTAAACTAATCATCACTCATCATCTGGTCATCATCATCAGTTTGTTAGTGTCAAAGCATAAAAACACTATAATATTTTAAATAAATATCGCCAGACGAACACACCAACTATACAATCCCACACTAATCAACGCTGGTATTATGGGTACCGTACAATGGACTGAGGGTGAACTCAGTTATATACTGAGTTCTATGATACTTATATAGATAATAAACATCCATGACATCCATGACTCGGGTACGAAGATTGTCACAAAGTTTGTTCCTACCAGGATTCGAACCCGGGACCCGCAGCACAGAAAGCAGGGCATTACCCACTGAGCCAATCAGGTCGTCAAGTTTTAGTAGGTTGGTTTCTTCTAGGGGTTTTTTTTGTTTTAAAATCGTAAGATAACCTAGATCTAAAGATGATCATTATGCAATCATAAATTGCATCAATGATTTTATGTATCCGATGCGCGCCTACAAAAATGTCACGCCTAAATAAATTCTTCATTTCACTGTTTCATAACAATTTATAACAATATTATTTATTAAGTGTGTCAGTTTGTTATTTAAATCAATTTATTTTAGGAACTAGTAAATACTGTCTTGTGACATTAGGCATAGTATTGTCACACTATTATTTAAATAATTGATGGAATACAGTGTCACAAATTTTGACGGCCTGATTAGCGCAGTTGGTAGCGACCCTGCTTTCTGTGCCGAGGGTCCCGGGTTCGAATCCGGGTAGGGACATGCTTTGTGTGATGAGCACGAATGTTTGTACCCAAATCATGGATGTTTTATATCTATATGAGTAATGTATACTGGGTTTGCCCCCAGTCCATTGTACGGTACCCATAATAACCGTATAGTTGGTGTGTTCGTCAAAAAAAATATTGTCATAAGTTATGACAACTGGTATTATGACAAAAACTACTACACACATACTTATATTTTTTGACATGTGTAATAATCGCTTTATTTGATATACCTAATATAAATTATCATAATTACATATCCTACATAAATTAAAATTAAAGTTAGTTATTGTTTAAACTATACCTACATTTTATTCTTGCTTTTTGTTTGTCACTTCCAGCTTAATCGATATAAAATCAATTGACTTCGATAGGAAGTGGAAGTCGGAAATTGAAGCTCGGTGCGCCGGGCGTGTGGTGCACACGTGCGCACGCGCATATCCCCCCCTATCGAACCCACCCCTGTTCACCCCTTTATTAACCAATCTGGTACATTGTGCGCGCATGATTAGGTAACGGTACTTGCTATGAAAGGGCTCAAGGGTACATTGTTAGGGAAATTCACTTTCGAGTTTTTACTTTCTTTATTTTGATTGTATACATCTAATTAGGATGTTTTATTGTGAAGAGTATGGAGTTTTTCGTATACTCTTTGTTGAGTATTGTTGCTAAGCAACATGTCTTGTTGATTGTTAAATGATTTGTACAATTTGTCTAGTCCTAAAAGGGGCCATCCATAAATTACGTCACACGTTAAGGGGGAGGGAGGGGGTCGACGATGTGTGACATTGTGTGACAAGGGGCGGGCAGGGGTCCCAAATTTTGCGACAATTTTTATTCAAAATAAAATATTTTATAAAATATTCTATACATACATATAAATAAAATTGGAGTGTCTATTTGTAATATTAAAATAACCGCTTTTTACTAAGTGCATTTGGATGTATACACGTTACCTATATCGAAACAACATTTTTTACAATTTTTGTCAGTCTGTCTGTCTGTCCGTCTGTCTGTCTATCTGTCTGTCTGTCTGTTTGTTCCGGCAAATCTCTGAAAGGGCTGGATCCATTTTGACGGGACTTTCACTGGCAGATAGCTGATGTAACTTAGGCTACTCTAATTTCAGAAAAAAAAATAGGAAAAAGACTAAAACCAATGTCGCAGCGCAGCGCCTGTTTAAGTTTGATAGCAACAACCTGCAATGCGTCCCGCGGGCTCAGAATGGGCGAGCAGGCTGTTGTCAACGGTTGTCTTTGTTAAATACCACGCGGACGAAGTCGCGGGCAACAGCTAGTCTAACATAGGACTTATTCAAAATGAGTTTATTTTATTTTAGTACCGAATAACCTATGTAGGTTTTTTGCCAATGACAGTTTTAATATAAGACGCTTACACATAAGTCCATATTTTCCTATTTCATAAGCGATATATTATAGAGCGATAAATTTAAAATTTAATCCAGCATAGTAATACACCACCATATCTAGCATCTATCCAATACAAGATAGCATCATTACGTCAAAATGTTTTGTACCAAACAACGTTTTATCTTCATTCTCAGCATACCTACTTAATAGAGGAAATCTCCAATTGCATGAAACAATGATGCGCGTTCTACCCCGCCACACATTGGCCAAACATTGGCTGAACGCTTTCATCCTATTCACACTCATTGCATACCCTGTAAGAGAACAAAGGACAGTGCGATGGCCGCCAATGTTGGCAGTTCTAGTTGGTGATACATAAAAGATCGTTGTCTATAAATGGCTGTATACCGTTTTTCTGTTATTTTAATAGTCTCAAATACAATGTTGCAATAGAAAAGAAATTCTATTGGCCCAGAGCGACTGGAGTCTGGAAGTAAATTGGTTACGAGAGACTACGATTAAATAGAAATACAATTTAGTTTACAGTGTACAGGAATTTAAATAAAACTAATTGTACAGATTTTATCTCGTTTATTTTATGTTTTTACGCTCCCGACGTTTCAGCTGCTGTACAGCAACCATGGTTATGGGAGGACTGAGGTGGTTGACGTCCTAGTGTCATAGTTTGAACCGGGCCATCCTCATATTTATTTGTTGCTTGCGGTCCGATCTACGCAGAAAGTGCTCACAGTGCCTTGAGGTCATGCAATAGTGCGCTTGGTTTAGGATTTAAGAGCATTATTGAAATAAAACTAATTTTAAGGATTTTATCGCGTTTATATTATGATTTTTACGTTCCCAACGTTTCGGCTGCTTTAACCATGGTACTTTAACCATGGTCACGGGAGGACTCCCGTGTTCCTTAAAATTAGTTTTTTTCAATGTTTAGTATTCGCGTAAACATAAGAAATCAACATTAGGCGCATAATTTTATTTAAATGTGTAGTATTCGCAGAATGTGATAGCCTAGTTGGTAGAACGCTTGCCTCGGTAACGAGGATTGCAGGTTCAAACCCCGGCTCGCACCTCTGGGATTTTTCATGTGCGAATCTCATTTTCAACCAAGATTATCACTTGCTAAACGGTGAAGGAAAACATCGTGAGGAAACCTGCATGTCTGAGAGAACCCCTCGAAAGATGTGTGAAGACTGCCAACCCACACTGGGCCAGCGTGGTGGACTACGGCCTAAACCCCCCTCGCATTGAGGGGAGGCCCGTGCCCAGCAGTGGGACAAAAAAGGGCTAGAATTATTATATATTCGCAGAAATATACTAAATACATGGATTATAATATAATTGACTCACTGTTAGAAGGCTCGAAAATGTGTATACTAACCCAAGGCGCTTAAATGTATGGACAAATAAATTATTGTAAATTTCCGCCGTCATCTGACATAAATTCCAGCTTGTTTTGCAATGCTATGCATCATGTGCGCGAGCGCTTGAAATAATACAATAATTGCGCATTATTAAGTCAATGAAGACGATTAGATCTCTGTGTATATTTACGAGTTAAGCATGTGTTACCAAGCGGACTGACGTGTTTGTTGTATTACTGGCAAGCTATGCGCAAGAGTGTAACCAATCGTCATCATAACAACCTGATTACCACAGTCGGTAGCGGCCCAGCTCTCTCTGCCGAGTGTCCCGGGTTCAAATCCTGGTAGGTTAAAGTATTACCTAAGTAATAAGTATAAGTATGATGGACTAGGACCGCCCCAGTCTTTTGTACGGTACGCTTCCAAACTAAGCAACGCTTGTATTATAGGTAGGTTATACCTATAATACAAGCGTTGCTTAGTCTGGAAGCGTACAGTTTAAGTGTCAATAAAACTTTGGTTCTTTTTTAATGGAATCGATTCGGATAATTGTCGACACGATCTGAATCGACCCGCGGCACCGCCACCTTTTTATTAACATTTTTAAAAGGGTTACGTCCCTTTGAAAATCGGAAGGGGTCTGGGTCTTATTTTTCGGTCATCCTGCCAAGGTTTGACCGAGACAACATGCCTCAATAGACCGGTCTATCATCGGACGTGTTTACTAATGAGGCTGGATCTTCTCTTTAGAAAAATCTACTACTACTACTACTGTCAGCTGAAAGACGTCCACTGCTGGACATACCCTCCCCCAATGACTTCTACACATCACGGTCCTCCGCCACTCGCATCCACTGGCTTCCTGCGACGCGTGTGATATCATCGGTCCACCTTGTGGGGGGCCGTCCTGCACTACGTTTTTCGGTTCGTGGTCGTTAGAAAAGTCATCCCATTGAATTATTGTATAATCAATCGCTCATTACGATGCTGTTATTTATTCATCACATTATATAAACGCCAAACAAAAAATCAAAACAATAATTGTTTGATGTGTTTGTTCGGTACAGTCAACAAAAACAATTGACACACTCAGTTGATTTAACACGATTAATATACATGTTGTATTGTTATACTGAGATGGTAATGACTGTAGACTAATTCAATAGAAGAAGAATGATCTCGAAGGCTGGTGTTTAAAAGTGCATATATTGTATGGGATATCTGTCAAAAGTGACAGTTACTATGCGGTTGCTGTTCGATTATGAATCGATTGTGTTAGCAGACTTGGGGCCCCGGTGCATACAATAGTGCTCCTGTATCTTTTTTTTTTTTTTTTTTGTTGACGGGGGGGAAATCTTCGATAGATACCCGGCCTCTGTGTGGGAGAGGGCCGGGTTATGTGGGATTCTTACCCACTAAAACCCCCCCGGTGGCCGCCTTCGACACATGTTGGAGGGGCTCCGGGATCTCCAAACGGAACGCACCGGTGCCCCTCTTGTGCCTCGCCCCCTTATGGGGGCCCGTCTCGGGGGAGCAGATGTTTGCACCCCCTGCGCCCTCGCTGCGCACGGCGGCGGGGAGCCACGCCCGCCGCCGTCCTCCTCAGGAGTCGTCATCGTCACCGGACGTCCGGGGCCCACACCCCAGTCGTCCTCGACCCCGAGGGTAGCCCGTTATTTAAGGCCCTGGGCATCAGGGCCGGAGTGCTCCTGTATCTGATCTATCTCTCTCTCTCTCTCTATGAGACTCTCGGTACCTCATGTCTGAGGATCGCGATCATTGTTGGATAGTCCACACTTGGATCGAACGATTAGCCTCCATCGGTCTCTGTTCATGGCGCTTCTGACCACCGAGCTGAATTTGGTTGAAGATGAGTCCTTTACATGATCGGTCCATCTGGTTGGGGACCGTCCTCGAGCTCTCTTGCCCTCGGTGTTCCCAACTACGATCAGCTTTTCGAGGTTCTCATCTCCTTTCCGTATATGCGATGCTAAATGCCTGGTGCACACGTCAGTGCGGACCGTGGGACCGCTGTGCTGACGGCGCGGCGCCGGCGCAACGTGACTGACTGCCTTGAATATAGACATCTATGCAACTAGCCGCCGCATTACATCACGAATAGGTCACGTAGCTATAAAGAATTCTATCAGTTCCTTGTAATTAGAATTGAATTAGCAAATGACTGGATAACATTTAAATATTTCAGTTTCTTTTTCATATATACTGGCTGGTTCTGATAGAGTGCACTACTTTCGGAACCTTTATACGGAATTTCGATATATCAATTCAAGAAAATTTTAATAATATATTTTTTTTTTAATTCTATTTGCTTATCGAAATTCTGAATGCGCATAATGATGCAAATGCGCTAAAGCAGCGTGGTTTCAAAGGTTACTACTGCTACTTACACCCTTTCTGGATAACTCTGTATACAAATCGGCATCCATATAGGTAGGTCTATTTCCATCTATAGCTCGAATCATATCCCGAAGCATTACCAAATTGCAAACTCTGATACCTGGGCCCTATTTTTGCTATTAAAATTAACTCACAACGAAATGATAATGACATTGCAACTGTCACATTAGCAGTTATCCTATAATATACCGTTTTTACGGAATGTATTCCATACCATTTGTATGGTAGCGATGAAACTTTGATGAGTTGTTCTGCTCACGCTCCTAGACGTTTCTAAGGCATTGCAACGCAATAAAGCTACTTATAAACTTGACTAACCTACCAATCTCTCGATCCACTAACTTAACTACTTCCTCTTACTAATTACTACACGTAAGTGGTCCAGAAAATATCCAGCGCGGAAACCTGTCGACAAACGGTCTTCCGGGCCGGAAAAAATAATTTACGAAGCACATTACATCCTCCATATTTTTGAAGCTTGAGTACGTTGCAAAAAGCGCTTGAAACGCACTCATGGGTCTATCAGACGTGTCAGACCGTTGGTAACTAGTACTTGACTGTATGTGCGTTTAATTGTAACCCCTAAACTGATTTCGGCACGTGCGAGGGGCCGCTTCCGATTTTACGATGAAAGTGTTCATTGGAAAATATTGATGATTAAGTGAATTAGATAAAATGCAGTTAAAAGCTCTTTAGTGGTTGGTGCTTAGGGTAAATTGTATTCTTATCAAGTATCCTTGAGTGGTACGAAGGACCTAGTACAATTGATGAGAGTATCCGTCAAGAAAGGAATGGTTGGAGATAAACTTCAAACGATTTCTCTAAATAGTCAAAGTCAAATCATTATTACTTACTTGTAAATTGTCGTATTTTTTTTCTTAACTCCACAAACTGATCAGAACGCGACAATTTTTTTTTTTTTAATAAATCTACATGTCTAAGAGAACTCCTCGAAAGACGTGTGAACTCCGCCCACCCGCAATGGGCCAGCGTGGTGGACTGTGGCCTTATCCCCCCCCCCCCGCATTAAGAGGAGGCCCTTGCCCAACAATAGGACATTAAAATGGCTGGTATTATTATTATATTCAAATTACTTACGTCATTTTTATATTTGCTCGTAAATTCTATATTTATAAAATCTAAACCATCCATTAACTAACCTTGCGAAGTGCGCTTTAAAAAAAACAATCCAGCGATGATCACCTACATACGTCGGCAAGGTTACTGGCATCGACAGTCACGTCCGGCGACCGCGCGGTCCCACGATCGAGTCTCGGTGACGCATACCGCTCGCCTAGGAATTAGGAGGTCTGCTAGGAAGATTTGAAATACACATTATCAAATGTGGCTGTGATAGCGACTGTTTACGAGTAGATTCGGAGACACATCTTATTGGTTGTCTCATGGGAACCTTGAACGGAATAAAAAACATATTATTGGATTATTATAAGAATGATACCTACCTATACAAAGATGCGATTTATCCAGATTAATGAAAAGGTGGGAAAACTCCGACCATTTTCTGTTCCATTGACATCCATCAATTTATGAGGTTTTTTGTTATTTTTTTATTGAACGGTATCAAATCAATTTCATTCTTTATTACCTAAGCCCGAGACATTATTGAATGCTGGCAAAAAATTCTTAATTAAAGATTTATTTTAGCAAAGTTTAGATTGTGTGTGTGTTCTTTTTAGTTTAATTTATGACTTCATAGACATTCAACGATAGATATATACTGTGATAAGTGTTCTGGCATCCCATATACAGGTGATCCCGAAAAGGTTAAACTAAGTCTGGAACCTGGACGTCTTCAGCGCATTTGTAAACACTATGTGAAGTCAAAACTTTGATATGTCGATTAAATCTTAGTATAACTTTTCTGAATCATTCTGTACAGCTTTATCTGCTTTCTTATATTTACGCGAATACTCGTACTTCACATTGAAATTTTTTTTATTTTTTTTTTATTACATTAAAGGCAAGTATTTGATCTCGATCTCACCTGATGGTAAGTGACGATGAGATCTACGATGGAGTATACTTGCCTAGGTAGGAAGGCGGCAGTAGATAAGAGACGCTACATTCACTAGGCACATGCAGCGCAACTGATCTGACCCGCCATCCATGAATGGCAGCACCGAACATCATGCCGGAACACGGCTAGGCCGCTTGGCGACATGGCTTTGTTCAGTGGGTGGTGACTAGCCACGGCCGAAGCCTACCACCAGTTAATAAAACTAATCTTACGAATTGTATCGCGTTTATTTTATAATTTTTACGTTCCCAACGTTCCGGCTGCTTTACAGCAACCATGGTCACGGGAGGACTGAGGTGTTTGACGTCCTAGTGTCAAAGTTTGGGCTGGGGTACACTCATACTTAGTTGTTGTTTGCGGCCCTATCTATGCAGAAAGTGCTCACTGTGACTTGAGGTTTTACATTGGTGCGCTTGGTTTTGTATTTAATTATGTTAATACTGGATCCCAAGTCGGTGGTAGCACCGAGCCATCTTCCCAATTGAAATTAGGATGTTTTTAAACATATAATAGACGCGATTAAATCCGTAAGATTATTTTTATTTCTATTAAGCTTTGTCTGCCGTTAAATGTGGATTAC
The DNA here is from genome assembly GCA_905333125.1 of Pheosia tremula. Taxonomy (NCBI): domain Eukaryota; kingdom Metazoa; phylum Arthropoda; class Insecta; order Lepidoptera; family Notodontidae; genus Pheosia; species Pheosia tremula. Next base: position 6,010,536 of record HG995416.1, on the reverse strand, counting down.
GCCACACCACATCGACGCTGGCCGGCTACCTTCACGCTGCATTGTTTCCGACCCATCAGAGTCGCCGTCATGATAATTGCAATATAAATCACACGTATTAAAACCAAGGCTTTATATCAATAGGGTTGCCGAGTTCATGTTAACTTATAAGCTTAGACGAAGATATAATGTAGATGGAGTGTCACGAACAACATATTGAAGCACATACTATGTTGATTCGTGTAGTACCTACTCGCGAACTACGTCCATACGTTGAAATAAAAATAATTTTACGGATTTTATCGCGTTTATAATATGTTATTACGTTCCCGACGTTTCGAATGCTTTACAGCAACCATGATCACGGTCCGATCTACGCAGAAAGTGCTCACAGTGTCTTGAGGTCTTGCAATGGTGCGCTTGGATTTAATGATGTTTAATTGGCATACATTGCCATCGTTTATGAAAATAAATTGCATAATCATCCGATATTTTCATTCAATGTGAACCTATTGCGTGGAAGCCCTACATTCAAGATAAAGTCTTTATTGTGTAAATGGACAATTTGCATATTATACTCATCGTGCGATGTTGGGACTGTTGTGTTTATAGTTAGCCACGATAGATGGCGCTGTCTTTCATCGGTGGCGAGTCCACCAACGTCACGAGCGAACCATGCGCTTGCGACCGTCGTATTCGAATGAATCGGAATAGGATCAATAAGCAATGTTTTTCTTCAGGATCATAAAGCTAAATTAATGTAGATTATGCATGGGTATCATAAATACAGACCAGAAGTTGGCATCCAAGTATTTATAACGCATCCGAATAACTTTCTTTTAAGTCTAGAGATATATTAGATAGAATCAGATGATTCTATCACTAAATATAAAAGAAAGTGGAAGATGAGAAAGAACTGGCACTACTGAAGCATTCAAATATACTAGGTTGCGTTCAAACTACAGAGTAACAAAAGGTATCATAGACGAACCTACTTGGTACGAGTCGGACCACGGACCTGGTCGTACGAAATCTAGACTACAGACCAGTCTGCGGACGATACGGTACGGACGGTTGGTACGGCGTCTACCCTGTGTTTATTCTATAAAAAAAACATATCACTAAATTCATGGCCAAACTTCGAAACGATCAGCGGAGTATTTTCAAATACCTCATTTTTATCTACCGCCGCCAGCCCGCGCTGTGACCAATCAGTATTACTATGTCTAATTCGAAATAAGTACGTGAACGATACCTACAGAATGTAGTCTCACGTCCACTATTGTTTTGAATTAGTTTTCCGTCCTTGATACTTACGGCAAAAAATAACATCCATACCAAATAAAAGATTTGTAAACGATACCGGCTTTGCAATTCGAGAGAACGCTTTTGAATCACTATATTATCATTATTGTTTCAGGAGTGGTAAAGAAGGCATATTGTTATGACGCCAAATAAAAATAATAATACAAATTGACAATGATGATCATGTTGATCATAGTTGAGAATCATAAAACGAAGAACAATCCCATCCCAGTAATGTTAAAATGTGAAAGTTTGGATGGATGGATGTTTGTTACTCAATCACGCCAGAACGGCTGAACGGATCTGGATGAAATTTGGCACAAAGATAGACTATAGTGTGGAATAGCACATAGGCTTTTTATCCCGGTAAAATGTATGGTTTCAGTGGAATAGATTTGTTTTAATTTCTCATGGAGCAAAGGATCGACATGATTTTTTGCATAGGTAGTGGTAGTTTAGGGGTCAGAAAATGACATAGGCATCGACATACCGTTTAATCGCGGGTAACACCGCGGGGCGCTACTAGTAAGCAATATAAAGAAGTTTCAGTGCGCTAGAGTCGGTCGTCATTTTTATTTTCTAAAGCCAATATAAAAAGGCACATAGAGACATACAAATACATAACAATACTTTGACAGTTAATTCAGAGCTGAGATTAACGAAGCTCTATGAATTACTGATCACCGGGGTTATTTTAAACCATTCGAAATCGATATCGGAAACAGAATCGAAAACTTCCGAACTGGATTACCGGAATCGCTATTAAAATTTCCGAATTTGATTATGTTCGATGTATCTTGGTGACAATATCAAATCGATATTTCAAAATGTTTCCGTCGGAAAGCTCGTCGGGAGCGACACCAACATCGGAAAGTTTTAAACCGTTTCCGATGTCGATTCCGAATCATGGATGGCGGGTCAGATCAGTTGCGCTGCATGTGCCTAGTGAATGTAGCGTCTCGATCTACTGCCGCCTTCCTACCTAGGCAAGTATGCTCCATCGTAGATCTCATCGTCACTTACCATCAGGTGAGATCGAGATCAAATACTTGCCTATAATGTAATAGTAAAAAAAAAAAAAAACATTTAAAATAACCCACCAGGTATACGATATCCAACACTGCTCTACCGATCGTAACGTCCCACAGTTCGGGGTTTATATCCCAAATGAACATTTTCATTATAACCTTGCAACGCGCAAATCACCAGTAATTACTGAGACCAGCGATCGCGAGTCACAAACGACCTCCAACGGACATAAATCTCAGGCCTCGTGACCCCCACTCCATCAAGAGCAAGGTGTTTAACCCCCATAACACTTGGTATTCCGCCATCGTCACGGCAATTACCATATGTAACTATCAACACGGATTGACGCGAAAACCAACTATATTTTAGGCCAACATGGGAATTGCTGCTTCCACTTCTGGTCACGTACCTGGTGAGGGTGAGGAACGCGGAATCGGTTTGGACGGAACGTTTCTTGGAAATAGTGTGGAATAATTTCCAAAAAAAAAAAAAAATGTATGCAAGTAGACTATGCGATCGTGGATACTGTTGATGTATGATGGTACTGTCTAGACCAGGGACTTCCAAAGTGGCCGGTTTCCCAGGGGTCAAAATAAACCGAAACTGGGGGTCGACCAGGTCTAAACATAGACCCCTATTAATTAAGACAAGTTCTTATTTGAAACTTTCAAGATACTGTTTAAGTTGGGTTACATGTACCAACTTGTTATGACTAATATTTAGTAGGAAGTTATAATTGTTGTACTTAAAAAAAAACTCAACAAGTCGATAAGCGTGCACAAGTTCGTACAAGTTGAAATTATTATTTTGTAGCAATAGGAAAAAAAACTAGAGATAGGATTTGCAAGTAATTTGGCTATAGGGGTCTGAGGTATCAATTTATTTAGGAAAAGGGGCCTCTTGCCCAAAATAGTTTGGGAATCTTTGATCTAGACGCTTAAAGTGATTGCCGATGGATACAGGAGAAAAGCATTATAAAGCCATCAGGCCTGTACTGCAGCCAACTTTAGACGATAATATTTCGTCCTATGTTATAAGGAGCGGACCTATTGCCATTATACAGGCCACACTACCCTTTAATGCGAGGGAATTAGGGCCATAGTTCATTACGCTAGCCATGTGAGGGTTGGCGAACTTCATACAGCCTTTGAAGAACGTACAGGTTTCCTCACAATGTATGCCTGCGCAAGAGATTCTCAAATCCAATCCGAAAGTTCAAAGATTGCCTGCTGAGGTTTGAACCTGCACAACTTGTTTTCAAAGCGAACGTTGGACTTACTTGGGTATTGCAGATTTCTATTAAGAATGGTTGATTTTCTTTCTTTATTAATAGAATATGCTTTTTCAGTTGCGTTAATCTTCTATTATTTGGCTTCTTCTTCTTTATGGTTACACTCTTACCAGAGGACTCTCATGGTAATCAAATGGTTATCAGCTTGCATGCTTCTTGTCGACACAGAAAAATATGGAACTTTGATTCATATGATCACCAGTATAAAAACAAAGTATCGCATATGAGTTTTTAATTTCACTTGCATAGAATTGCATTTTATCTGGACACTCTTACATCGGAAACGTACGAATGACGTAATATGGAAACGAGCATTCGTAATGGGTCCCACGGTCGTCATTTTTGTATAATTAGCAGAACTTACCACCAACACCGAAATGACTCCCTTAATACTTTACCTTAATACTCAATTATATCTCGACCTATCAAAAGCTACTGAGCTGTCTCATAGAAATTAAAATAATCCTACGTAAACATTGTATAATACAATATCAATTTAAGCTAATCTTAGATCAAGGTTCGATGACGTCACTCACTATGTATAGCGTTGCTGCAACACGATGAACAGTATATACAGGAATATATCAATCATAATTGTTTACATTAACTCCCGAAGCACTTAGTTCTGCTGAGTCACTCGCTTTAACAATGTCAATGTCTCGATTATTGACAAAAGTGTAATCATAAGAGGACCACAAACAATACAAATCTCTACCTAACTTACCTAAGTATTCAGTAGCATCTCACAGAATTGATATTAAAAGCTAAGATCCCTAAAACATCTCCACCCAAGATCCATTTATTTTAAACACAGTTATCATATACTTCATTCAACACGAACCTACCTACACAAATACACGTAACTGGCACAATTAATATGTTCACTAGCTTATATCTCCACTATAAAACAAAATTTTACCGCTACTTAACTTAAACAACTCTTAAACAACAGAGAGAGGACTTAAAATCCTTCACCGACGACTCCAAATACGAATTTCAAATTGTTCTCTTGTGGCCAGCTTCTTCTTTATCACCTGCAAGGAAATGTAAACTTAAAAACACAGGTAACAGAATCGAATTCACTTAAAACAGTAGGCGATGTGGATCTTGGTGATGTTAAGTTAAAAAAGGCTCTAAGTTAGCCAGGTAAAGTTGAAAATGTATTGGATAATAGAGTAGGTTTTAATAATAACCCGTTTGTAGCCGCCGTGGGAACGAAGTCGGATATGCGATGTATAATCGTCTGTCGGAACCGAGTGGATGCAATAGTCCAATTTTGCAGCCTTTTACTTAGATTACGTTTGCGGCGAGTTTGAAAATAAGAACTCGTTTATGCATCGGATGTCTCAAGAAGTTTTTGGGTTGTTGCCCGAAACTGTGAACTTGGATTCCAGCTTGGTGACTCAAAAAAAATGTAAGTGCACAATGTAAACGGAATGACTCTACTACAGTTACTGAAATTGTAGTTTTATCGTTTGCACTTTCTTTACGTGCGGTTTTCACCGTTAAGCTCATCCATATCAAGTTCACATAGAATTTAAGAAATGGAATTCCACGAAAAACAATTCTTCGTCTCCAATCTGATCTTCAGGCAAGCAAATTAACATTCCGACGAGGCTTTGTTGCGAGCAATCTGTCATGAGCAATTTACTATCAACATTGGATTTATCCTTGGGAATACAATCGAAATGATAGCTCCGATTAATCATTAACTCGTTTTGCCAACATCTCGAGAGCCACAAGCCTACCATCATAATGTGCTAAGTGGTATTTTTTATCGCGTCAACTAAACAATACTTCTAATATCGATACAATCTGTAATCGAATGCGGAAATGTTTTTTTTATTCTGTTTATGGTTTGCGGTGTTGAAAATAACAAAATCAATTACGGTCACCCATCCATTTGCTGACCACACCTCGTTTATAGACGTGGATCCGATGATCTATAAATGCATTACCGTTTTTATTTGTATTTTTTTATTGTTTGACATTTTGTTTTGCAAAGCCTCCGCTTTGCCGATTTTTTTATATGTTTTAAATGAATGACGTAATAATCGTTTGAATATGAAATGATTGGAGGTTAGATAATTAATTAGTTTAATAGTTTTTTTAATATGTCAATCTGTACCTACTTAAGTAAATTCCTTGTTGCTTTTACATGCTCCAAGGTAAACATTTGCTTTTGAATTGAAATCTGAGAATGCGCTTCAATCGCTAGCTGATATTATCTGAAGGACCTCAGTCTGAGGTTTCGAAACGCTTCTTAATAAGCCCGCCTACATACTATTACTAATATTTAGGAATTATATTCCTCATTGTATTATTGATTTGTAAAATGATTAATTCATTACGAATGTTCCTTTTTGTACTGAATATATGTATAATAATGTTTTCTTATAACTGAGAAGTGATTTTAATCGACACACATTAAAGTCTGAGAGTAGATATACTTTACCCGTTTCTTTAAGTAATATGTGGTCGATATTTTTTGTCTAAGTATCATTTGCGGTTTATGCAACAATAGACCTTCTATCATCAGTAATAAAAGTATCTTTCTCTTTGCCGGACCTTCTTTAAAGTTCTCATATTCATCTGTAGCTTTGTTAAAATGTATTAGATCTGTAATCAAGTCGTGCACAATTATTATTTAGTGGTTTTGTTCAAACATTACTTTATGTGTGTGAGAACGTTGAAATTCACGTATCATTTAAATTGTTTTTTTTTTCAGACTGGATAAAAAATCAAATGAATATAAATTCGGTAATTAGAATTCGTGCGACATTGAATATGTGTCGAGATAAAGAACAAAATAAGTTGACAGCGTAATGTAACACATTCTCATGCACAAAGTGTACCCGGGCTGTTCCAACAAAAAACCACACGTACCTAGAGTCCGACGTCTCTATTAAATCTCACATATAACAGTCAGGTAACACCACATTCGTGTGTAAACAGGTGCTTAACTGCTCTAAGTTTACTGACATCCGTAATAATACCAATACATAACTATACAATTACATTAGCATTATTCACGCAACCATTGCTTGATGTCTTTTTATTTTTTTAACCACTTCAGCGCAAAGGCGGCAATCTGTATCGTTTAATTCCAAAATGTCACTGGGCTGTTAGGCTAAGTTGGTGTGAATACTGTAGGTTGTGTTGTGCGATTGTGTGAGTACCTATAGCTTGCGCAAGCGCTCGAGACGAGACGGGGCTGAGTCACCGAAGCGTCTATTAGGGTCGGCTCACACTAGGTCACATGCTTTATAAAGCCTTAGGGTCATTAGCTGAAAGATCTCTCATCTCGCCATAACGAGAATGAATAGGTGTTTATTATAATCCATCTTAAGTGTTTCTTATAGGTCTTATTTGATTTCTTAGCGGAACGCGCCTTTTGGACTGTGCGAATGCGCATTCTAACTAGAATTTGGTATACAAGCACAGAATTTGTAATGGAAAATCTAATACAACTTTTCTATAAAACTCTCCATATTACTATCGTAAAGATCAAGCCTCCATTGAAATAAAACTTATTTTACAGATCTTATCGCGCTTTTTTATGTTTTTACGTTCCCGAAGTTTCAGCTGCTTTACAGCAACCATAGTCACGGGAGGACTGGTGGTTGGCTGGTTGGCGATAAAATAGCTATCTATGAAATAGCCTCAGTATAACCTAACCCTTATACAGAGCAGTTTCAAGTGTGAACTGGCGGCGACCTCGAGAATTAACTAAAAAACAAACACTGGCACTTTGAACTTTACGCATTTTTTGCCGAAAGCCAGTTCTAAGACGAAATTAAATTAACTCGGTGCCTTTTGTTCATTTAAATAAAGGTAATTGCCTTGGCTGTATCAGCCATCGCACTTTGTGTGTTTGCACTGTATTTCCATAATTTACATATAACTTTTTTTTTTTTTTGTTGACGGGGGGGAAATCTTCGATAGATACCCGGCCTCAGTGTGGGAGAGGGCCGGGTTATGTGGGATTCTTACCCACTAAAACCCCCCCGGTGGCCGCCTTCGACACATGTTGGAGGGGCTCCGGGATCTCCAAACGGAACGCACCGGTGCCCCTCTTGTGCCTCGCCCCCTTATGGGGGCCCGCCTCGGGGGAGCAGATGTTTGCACCCCCTGCGCCCTCGCTGCGCACGGCGGCGGGGAGCCACGCCCGCCGCCGTCCTCCTCAGGAGTCGTCATCGTCACCGGACGTCCGGGGCCCACACCCCAGTCGTCCTCGACCCCGAGGGTAGCCCGTTATTTAAGGCCCTGGGCATCAGGGCCGGGGGGCCTCGACGAAGCGCGACTCGGCGTCTTCGTCGGCGGCGAGCGGGATCGGCTCTCTCGCGATCCCGCTCGGCTGACTCCTTCTGGGACATAACAGTCTCACAGAAGGCAGTCATAGCCCCCCACGCCGCTTCCCCGGACAGCATAGCCGACACTACGCTGTCGAGGGAGAGATCCGATCCGATCCGTTGGACCAGGATTCCCCGCTCCGCGTCCCACGCGGGACACGCCTCCAGCGTGTGCTGGGCGGAATCCAGGTCCCCTCCACAGTGGTGGCAATTGGTCGTTGCCTCGCGTCCTATCTTGCACAGATAATCACTGAAACAGCCGTGTCCAGTGAGTATCTGCGCAAGCCTAAAGGTGACTCGCCCAGTCTTCCTCCTCACCATAATTTACATATAACTATCTTAACGTACAAGGTGATAGAGAAAGGTTATACTAAGCCTTGAACCTGCGACTCTTTAGCGCATTTGTTATCATTATCTGTAGTCAGAATATGGAAATTTCGATTTTAAAAATAAATTTTGTTCCCAACAAAATTTTGAGATTTTTTCTGAGAAATTTTCTTTTTTAATTATTACATATTTATCGCAATTCTAACTTCACATATTTTTTACAAATGTGCTAGACTTTAATAGTAGTGTCTGTAAATTAAAAATATTTTTGGAAACCGAGGATTTATCCGCCATTTTTTTTTTGTGTGTCTATGGATCTTAGACTTATTTCAATCAAACTTGGCTTTATAACCCAGAGCGATATGGGATACATTTTATCCCGGGACACGGATATATTCCTGTGGAATAGAATTAAACTAAGCATGATGATGGTGTTGACGGTGATGATGAAAAGACTCATCACCAACATTAGACAAGTCATCATTCCGAACTTTGATAGTTTGTCACTGACAGACAATTCAGGATTTACAATGGTGATGTTGTATTATTGAGATTTTTGAATGCATACTTATAATACCGACATGTCAGATAAGCATATATGACGTCATGACGACCATCGTTTTAAGGCGAGCAGATATTTTTCATTCGTTTTATGACGTCACGCGCCAGAGCCCGCTGAAAAACAACATCTTCATTATGATTTAACCGTTTTAGTACATTTAACAGAAACAATGGTATTTTAAGTTTTTTGCATTACATTTAAAAGATAAAACCATTGTTTTATTTGTATTTAATTATATAATGTTAAATAAATATAAGATTGTCTAATTGGTTAAATTCTCAGGATTCAAATCAATGAAATAAAATATTTTACACTGCGAGAGAAAACTTTGAAAATATTTTTTTAATTTTTTACTCTCTATAATTGAGATATTTAAATTGTTTAATGCCTTTTGTTATAAAGCTAATCTAGTTACAGCACAATAGACTAGGTACTTGAGACCAAATCTTCTGACCTACTTACCAGCAGATATCTGTTTTTTTTTAAATAAAATTTGATACAAAACCAACAAACTCTATTTTTCATTGACGCGTTTTAGAATGGTTTTAACAGTAAGTTCTTTTCGACTAAACATTTCTTTAAAAAAAAAAAACAACGGCATATATAAAGATACTATCATTCCATTTTTAACTGAATGCAAAAAAGTAGAGTTAAATATACTAATAATAATAATCCGTCTGTCTCAAACAGACCACGTCCGAAATATGAAATTACACGGACAGCGATACTCAAAACTGCGGACAGACAGCCAGACATATAGTCTTACTTATTAATGATATTCAATACATACAAACATTTGGTGGACAATGTAATCTATACCTCAAGAAGCTTAAGTTAATATTTTATAAATTGAGACGGAATGAGTATCATTTCTTTGTGCCTCGCAAACGAACACACACACATATATATATAACACAAACACCAACTAAATATGAGGGTACAAACTTTGACACTAGGACGTCAAGTCACCTCAGTCCTCCCGTGACCATCGTCGCTGTAAAGCATCCGAAACGTTGGAAACGTAAAAGGCAAACAATAAACGCGATCAAATCGGTAACATTAGTTTTATTTCAATGTGTAGTATTCGCGTAAATAAATAAGAAATCAATAAGTAAAACACTATGGCAGCTTTTACCGGTGAAGCTTTTTCTAACTGTTGCTGGCTTTTTTGCTATCTCAGATCATCTTATACCATACGATATGATTTCTTCTTAATCTGGTAGGAAGAGCTTCTCTTCAAACTACCCCTTATTCTAGGCTACGTATTTTCATGTACCTCGCCACGTTATATACTTATCATTGTTATTACTACTTAAGTATCTTATCACAGACGTTTTTGTGAGTCTGTGTATCTAGTAGTTTTTCATATACCAATACTAAATATGAGAGTAAGCCTTTTGTAACTGTTACCCTTCTGTTACCGACTTTTTTATACTACTTTATTTCTTTTTTATTATCTCATAATTTTTGTATTTTAGAAGTATATTTAAATTATTGAGTTGTATCATATTGTCTTAAGTTGAAACAGAGGTAAGTTGTAATTTCCCCAATATTATATTGTTTAATTATCTTACAGTCCACACACATTCGCTTCACCTTCACTTTGGGAAGTCTTAACATTAATATTGGCGAACTGTCTCCAACTTCACGAAAAGATTCATTTCCATACGTTTATCTGTATTTCGGAAATCTAACGGACTTGCTACGTGCTAACTACATACTAATTTGTAAAATCGTAGTCGACAATCGAGATGTATCGAATAAGTGAGGCACTTAGTATTCCGATCATGAAACGTGGTCTGTGGGAAAACAAACGACTATCCTATTCAGTGTGAATAAGAAGACAGAGAAGTAATTGAACGCGTACGGACGAGGATTAAAAAAAACTAGACTCTTGTCATGGCATTAATAAGATTTAGGCAGGATATTTAAAAGAAAAAGGATATCTATTAACTTTTTGTATTGATACAATGAACGTACCATTTTTTTTAAAATCAATCATTTCAATCGTGTATTCGAGCGTAAAATTGCCAAAATAAAAGTCGGCTTTTCTTAGCCACCATACAAAAACAGTGCACACACCTTTGTGCATGCATTTTGTCAGTCAGGTGCCAAATGTTTCTTTACAAGTACTACCAAGATATTATTTAGCAACGATCCTGCAATGCCCACTCAAAAATGAACCTTATAATTAACGCTCATGAAACATATTTAAATACGAAACCCGCAAAGATAACTTTGCAATTGCTTCTTAAGAAGAGCCTGCTTCTTTTGAAAAAGGAAGGGACATACGATGTTTTTGTGATAAATAACTTGAAATTTTAGTTCAAAGACAGCATCTGTCTCCGAAGAAACGCGAAATTCGCGAAATGATCGGCGTCGTGCGCGCGCGCAGCTGCCGCCGTCGCAACATTTGGTACGTGCCGAATGAGGAAAAAAACATCTTAGCGACATGTTGTCTATGAAAAAACTTCTGGGTGCCAAATGGGATGCTGTAAGAAAAGGCAAAAATGAACAGATTGTATTCATTTCTGACAGAAGTGAAGCCTGAATTTGAGAAGCCTTATTCCTTTATGTTGAAGTTCCACTGGGCTTCTGCTATCCTCAGGTCGGTATCCAGAGGACTCCCTTAATATAAAGGGGATTCTAGCCATACTCTATTTCAAACCCCTTTAGTAGTGAGGGTTAGGTTCAACATAACCATATACTACAGTTAAATCTGATTTAACTGTAGTATATAAAAATAAATAAAATAAATCTGCATGTCTGACATGCAGATTTATTTACAAAGTTTGGATTAACTGGACAGGAATCGAACCTACGATCTTTAGCTGGTCGATATTTGCTTGCGGTATCAAATACAGAATATCTAGCTCGTATCTCAAACCAAGTTACACTTAAGTCTTGAATTGAAATATTATACTGTACCTACCTCTACTTATGTTAAAATAGATTTAGTTGAAAAGAAATTTAAATTAAATCAGAATCTTCTGTTAATCAGAGGATCTTGGTCAAATCTCAGAGACCCAAAAATATTTTAGACGATTTATGCTTTAATAGGTATAAGTGATTCTCGATTTTAGTATCTAGCAAATGATTTTTATTGATACTGTGGTTTTCTTAGAAATTTATATTTTTTTGATTCTACGGTTTAATCTAAGCACACAAACATTATGTCTGTCACTTTTTATCACAAGTGAATGTAATTCACGTTGTCCCTTTTATACTTGCTCGCGTTGCGATCCGATCGCGCATAGGTCTTAACATAGGACCAAACTTCCAGACCAAAATGTTAAAATCCATTAAAAATAATAATTAAAGCATTTGCATCTATACCGGAAGCCGCTGGAATTGACCCGTGGACTCCTGAGAAAGCATCTGCCTAAGAAACCGTTTACCTGGACGCTTTCTTGCCTAAAAAAATCACATAATGATACAAAAGTGACTTCGGGACTGTGTGAAACACATCTGCTCAAAACTTCAAGGCTTTAAACCATTAATAAAACCACCAATCCATTCGAAAAGGAACCTTCGAATGTAATATAATGGTTTCTTTTTGCCTGCGTGTGCGTTTGTTTTGAAAGCTCTTCGTGCGTTTTCGGCAATCGTCGGCAATCTTACGACGCGTGGCCGAAACGCCTTGAGGCAAAAGAATCGAGACTCGTTCATGATTAATAATTAAATGCTGTTAGTGTGTTTAGCCCGCAATGATTGTCTTTGTAGTCTTGAATTGGCGACGATAAAGTCAAACTTATTTATATAGCTCAACGTAGTCACTTACAATAAGTTAATTTTGAATACAATAAAAAAATCTATATTTTTTAATTTTCAAATATAATTTTCTACAGTTTCAAAACGCAAGTTAACCAAGTCAAAATATTAATATAGCCGTCATTGTTAAATAACAGGTTATTGGCCATATTTAACGCTGCCGCAAGAATTACTAACAAACAAACAAAAAAGAACATGACCGAAACATTTGAAACCTGCCAAACATCAAACTGCTCTAGAAAAACTTCGTAATCTAAGTACTCGAAGCAGCCAGTCACAAATCCTTAAGCATATCTTGAGAACATCTTCAAAAGATAAAAAAAAACAGCCTGATGGACGCCTAAGCAAAGGTGTTGTTGTTTTTTCCGCCAAACATCTTCAAGGTCCCATTACATACATCTGCCCCAGTCTCGGAAACTATTTTTTAAAACCACATCTGCATAATGAATTGATAGCAAAAACTTGACCTACAAAGTCAATGTTTTACAAGGTTTTCAATCCTAAAATGAACCTTCATACCTTTGTAATAGGAAAGTCTATTTATAGTGCAATTTAAAAAGGTGCCAATATCCGTTCGTTTGTGGGACATCCGTTCTTAAAAATCGTCGGCGCGTGATTAGTGTCGCATGTGTATTTTGTTTTTTTTTTGCAATTTTTTAACATTTTTTGGCGTAAACGATATATCAAGTTGTTTTGACAGACAGCTGGTGTTACAAATGTTTTGCATCTTGTCGAAATTTTCTGTAATTTTTTAGGATAATAAAGATTTTATAAAAAACTAGCTGCGCCCTGCGGTGTTACCCGCGCAAAAAAACATGTCGATCCTTTGCGCTATGAAAAATTTAAACAAATCTATCCCACGGGAACCATACATTTTACCGGGATAAAAAGTAGCCTATGTGCTATTCCAGACTATAATCTATCTTTGTGCCAAATTTCATCCAGATCCGTTCAGCCGTTCTGGCGTGATTGAGTAACAAACATCCATCCATCCATCCAAACTTTCACATTTATAATATTAGTGCCGCACATTTATAATATTAATGCCGCAGCTTTTCTGTTTCAGAATATTCTGCTCTACTTCAATATAATCTCAGTTTCAATAATGAATATCATTTGTAAAGTTCTTCTTTTAAAGCAATTTAAACCTACCTACCTTCTTATACATAATGCAATTTTGCTCTTAATTAAACTAATTTCTCTCCTGATTGAAATAAAACTAATCTTGCGGGTTTTATCGCGTTTATTTTGTGTCACCATAGGACGTCAGACACCTGTGCATCCTTTGACCATGGTTGCTTTAAAGCAGCCGAAACTTCGGGAACATAAAAACATAAAATAATCGCGATAAAACGCGTAACATTCGTTTTATTTGAATGTGTAGTATTCGCGTAAATATAAGAAATCTATATCATTCATCTCCTATAAACCTGTAACTGTAAATAATGGAAGATAATAAAAAAACAGTTCTTTATCGGTACTTTAATAAAAGCTGCTTCGATCCACCTTCCCGATTTCCTGAACACATGCTCGGTCCGATTCCCACCTACACAACGCTGTTACCATTTTCCCACACTCGACAAATACAGAGACACCTTTCAGTCGGTACGTACAAACTTTTTTTTCTATAATTGTTTTTTAGGTAGTACTTGTCGCTAATATTTGTGAGTATCATGTGTGAAGCTTTGAGGTGTATTTTTGCGGTGGTCTAAGTGTACCATTAAGTATATGAACATTGTTACGTTATATAGACTATTAGCGCAGTTGGCAGTGACCCTGCGTTCTGTGCCGAGGGTCCCGGGTTCGAATCCTGGTAAGAACGACGAATGTATGGTACTCATAATACATCGTTTCCTTATTCAAGATATACCAATAAATTTTCAGCACCAAAAATCATTGTTGTCTTTCTTTGCTCAGATTTTTGGAAAACTAAAGTGACAATGGCATGGTTTTGAAAAACGCTCGTGACGGAAACGAGAGTAGATTCGAATCCGAGCTCACAAATCTGAGATTCATGTGCGACTCATATCTCCAACAAATGAATAGACCTGCATATATATATTTCCAAATGATGAAACCTGCATATCTAAAATCGCTGTCAGCTTATAAATCACGTCAGATACTAAGAAAAGATCAGCAGATGTCTTGAACCCGTTAGGTGCTTTTAATACTGTGTCGGGCCCACGGTCCGCATGTTATGGCCTGCGCCGGCGCATCTGTTCTCGCGCCACTGTTGTCTCAACTGTTCTAGCGTGGTGTTTTATGAAAGGCTTCCGAGATGGAGAACAAAATATGCCTTGGAGACCGCTTAGTTTAAATTGTCATAAGCCGTACGGTGTCGCGAAACTTAGCGTTTCGGTTACTCCCAAGAAGCGTATAATTATTCAGTTAAGTATACTTGCACGTCACATTACTACCCTAGTCTAGACTTTAGTCCTCTATAATGTGCTTGAAGTGCAAAATTTACTGAAATTTATTTATTTCTTGGCTTTTCCAAATATAAATAAAAAACTTTTTAACAAAATAAACAAAACTAACTTTTTATTTAAAACAAAATAAAAAGTATCGCCTAGTTCTATCAATTATAAAATGAGAACCGTCTTCAAAAAACTAAAAAGCAATAAATAATCTAATCCTGAAATCTACCTTGTTTAACTAAATCAAATATTTAATGTAATCTGAAGTCGGTGCCAAACAAACAACACCTCCTTTTTGAAGTCGGTTAAAAATAAACTAGTCTAGTTGCCTATGCCAAGAATTAAAAATGACGAATAGATGAAACTTAAACTCTATGTAAACTTCTTAACGTTATGTAATGTAGGTAAATAGGTTGGCAATATTGATGTGCGGATGTGATCTAATTAGTTTTTTTATCGTGCCGTGATTGGGCTCTGTGTGCTGGACCAGCTGTTCGATGCTGCGATGAGCCAAGTCTGAAGATATATTTGTATGGATAAGAATATTAAAAATATTAATGTTGTTCATGCATGTGAGATGTGGAATAAGCCGACATAAAGCTTTGAGATAGTTCACACTCGAGAAAGTCCTATAACGAAATCACCAAATATTAGTCTACAACATAATCTACAACATAAAAAAATCAGTTGCTAGGAAACATTCGATCATAGAGTATGTATAAACATACTAACTCCTAAATCAATTATTTTATTTCAGAATCTTTACATATGATATTCCGGTAGAAGTACCTACCCAGTATATTAGAACCAATAAAATCGAATTAATGCCCAAAATTGGGACTGTAACGTGTCAGGAAGTTTAAAAAAAAAACACTCATTTTAAAAATTATCTAAATATCTCAGTGTCAAAACCAAAAACCTACCTAATATGTAATCTTCTAAGAGCAAACGATTCATGTAATCTATCAATAATAAGAAAAAAGTAGTAGTATTCTGTTAATTTTCGATCAACATTTTCGATACAGCAAAAAATCTCTTTACCTGACACTATTTTATTTTAATGCCATATCCACATTATACCCTTCTCTGCCAAACATAGTATCGACATAGTGTTACAGTGCAGGCCATGTGTATTGCAACATAAAGATTTGTTTTTTACTATTTTCACGGATAAATTATTTTCAGACGGATCCCTGAACATCTGTCGATGCGATCGTCTTTTATCTTTGCCAAAAAGATCAGTTCCTTTAAAACAAAAGCGCCCCCTTTGATTTATTCACGTGTGTTAACTTAAAGGTGCATATTAGGTGCACGTGAATTTGATAATAAATATGTATATATATTCTTTTATTTAGGTTTGTACTGTATGGTCTCAGACAACTTCGTCTGAGTTTATGGTATCGAAAAACATTGATTTCAGTAAACAAATAGTTTTTTGGGTTTCTATGTAGGTACTTATGAATTTCTCAAAAGTTACCGTAAGCTAACAAAACACGCGACATGTAAGTAAGTACAACACTATCAAATTTAAACAATAAGTAGCTTTAACAGTCACGAACTCAAGATTACTATCTTAAGTCTATTAAAGTGTTTGAATGCCAACACATGTGTACACGGGCGCAATTATTGTAATTAAGTATTTAATGGTATAGAGTTCACGAGGCTAGGTAGTGTGACTATGATTATAAGAAAAAAAAAAGTAACAAAGAAAATACTTTTTTTTTCTGACGTAGTCTGCAACCTATGAAAAAAGGAGGTTCTCAATTTCACATGCCGATTTGTTTTTGTTTTACACTATGGTTGTAAAATCGCAACCATGAACCCCTTGGGAGTTTTTTTTTGGCGGGAAACTGAAAAGTCATGGCGTCAGTTATGTTTTAATTTCTAAAACTATTGTTCCTGCGAGTTATAGTGAGTGGTATAAGCGGAATATTAACCATTATGGGTTCGGTAAAGTCCACGAGTGTAGGTAATTGAAACAGAGTGACGAAACTTGGCTTTTCAGTATCTCACAAAAAATAAATTAAAAATCCTTCCGTAAAGTATCCATCACTTTACTAATTGAGAGATGGGTATTATATTGATGGGGCCTATTTTACTCGGGCCTAGCCTTTGGGCCTGTGCATATGCTCGAAAGCCGAAATAATGTATATTACTTGACACTGGCAAAATACCTATGGTGATGCCAAATTGAAAAAAAAACCCCATAGGAGGACTTTTTGGCAGAAGTAGCTCTATTTTGTAGCACATTATTTATCGAAGAAACACATTTTTTTTGAAAATAAAACAAAATTGAGAACTTCAACGTTCAACTTCCCGCCAGAAAGTCTCCTAAAGGGTTACGACTAGTCATTTGTGTTGAATTATCGTAAACTATTTTCTTCATTAGTGAGTGTAATGAAATATCACTCTTATGAGGTTGCATTACGTTTTAAAATAGGTACTGGCAGATTCATTTAATGTAGGTTAATTAAGTTTTTTATTCGCGACACGGCAATGGTCATTCGTCCATAAAGAGCAGGGAAGCATTTTTAATTTGGCTTACGCGATTAGGGTTAAATTAAAATACTTAAAATTATATTTTATTGACCTTGACTCCATATTAATAGATCGTTTTCGTCTATTAACAACAGCATTACCATGCATTGCTTCATCTGAAAAATACTTTGCAATGCCATGGTAAATTGATAAAACTCTTTGAATGTGACATCAAAATACTTACTTAGCTTGACCACTAAAATCGAACGCATTTAAAAATTATCTAAACGCATCTCTTATTAAAAAATAAGGTTTTGTGAGTGGATATAAAGAAAATGTAAGGCTCCGTCAATCTCCACCTTGGCATCGGCAGGTGATATCAGTGCCTGCAAGTTTTTTTTTTACTTTTTTAAATTAAAAACTTCGAGGCGTCATGTGTCGCGATGCATTCACCGATGACACTAATGTCTGTTCAGCTAAATGATGAGACGTCTTTAAATTAATTGAATACTTACCTAATTATTGTACCCAGTAAAATAATAATTTTGATAATGTTTTAGTTAGGTGTTTTTAATGTACTCTGTATACTTAAAAATAACTTTATCTGTTCATGATATATTTTACTGACATTACTGCGATTGTGTCACTAAATACTGACATAATTGCACAGCCGAGCTCCATATATATTGCTATGCTATAGGTTTAGTTAAGTTGGGCTATGTTTTCAAATGTTGTAATATAATATCGCCAGACAAAAGAAGCAGTGATAGCTAAGTAAGAAGCAGTGATAGCCAAGTTGGTAGAACGCTTACCTCGGTAACGAGGATTGCACGTTCAAACCCCGGCTCGCACCTCTGGGATTTTTCATGTGCGAATCTCATTTTCAACCAAGATTATCACTTGCTAAACGGTGAAGGAAAACATCGTGATGAAACCTGCATATCTGAGAGAACCCCTCGTAAGATGTGTGAAGTCTGCCAACCCGCACTGGGCCAGCGTGGTGGACTATGGCCTAAACCCCCCACGCATTGAGGGGAGGCCCGTGCCCAGCAGTGGGACATAAAAAAGGGCTGGAATTATAATATCGCCAGACGACACACCAACTATACGGTCTCAAACTAAGCAACGCTTGTATTATGAGATCCGTGTATAATAGACTGGGGGATCCGAGTATAAATAAAATTGATTTAGATATTAAAAAGCCATCACTCTGCTACACAGATTCGTGATCATCACACAAACTTTAACCCTACTAAGTTTCAAACCTGGACCTTCGGCACAGAGAGCAGGGCACTACCAACTGAGCTAATCAGATAGTCGTATATAAGTAATTTGTAAATGTGGGAACCGTGTAGCCATTAACTCTAATTTTATACTTAATTAGTACTTTTTTTTTGACCTGCTGCTAAAGTCTGATTAGCCGTGCCTACATTGTTCTCACATACCTATAACAATGTACTGCTCAAAAATGAGAAAGATCTTTAAAAAAAAAGAGCAACTATGGAGTTTCTTGCTCGTTCTTCTCCATAGGAACGGCATTCCGAACGGGTGGTAAAGTATTAGCATAGTATTTAGTAACTTTTGACGATTCATAAGTACTATACTTAATGGTCAACGTGAATATAAAATAT
Organism: Pheosia tremula; assembly: GCA_905333125.1. NCBI lineage: Eukaryota > Metazoa > Arthropoda > Insecta > Lepidoptera > Notodontidae > Pheosia > Pheosia tremula. The sequence goes on along the minus strand of HG995416.1, from coordinate 5,991,394 downwards.
TCTGATTCTGATTCTGATTCTGTATATATGCAGTAAGAACGCACCATAAACTGCTATACATACTGTAATAATATCAATTCGTCGTTATCTCGAACCGATAAAATTAAAGTGTCTCCGCGGTTAGCATATGCAAAACGGCACGAGTCAATTTAAAACTTATCGATACATAACCTAATCGATTTAATTGACGACTGATGAGCTCAGTGGGTAGTGATCCTGCTATCTGTATCCAGGGTACCGGGTCCGAATCCTGGTCCATTTTGATCTAGTGGTTTGAGGCGTACGATCGATACAACTGACGATCGCGCCCAGCCCATTATACAAGCGTTAAGCTTAATTTGGGACTGCCCATACAGTTGGTAGAACGCTTGCCTCGGTAACAAGGATCGCTGGTTCAAACCCCGACTCGCGCCTCTAGGATTTCTGGATTTCATGTGCGAGTTTTATACTTAGTTACTACTTTTTGTTTTTTTGACCTGCTGCTAAAGTCTGATTAGCCGTTCCTACATTGTTCTCACATACCTATAACAATGTATTGCTCAATAATGTATAAGATCTCTTTAAAAAAAAAAAGGGCAACCATGGAGTTTCTTGCCCGTTCTTCTCCATAGGAACGGCATTGCGAACGGGTGGTAAAGCAGTAGCATAATGTTTTTGTAACTTGACGATTCATAAGTACTGCACAATAATGGTCTACGTGAATAAAAAATATTCTGATTCTGATTCTGCTTCTGATTCTGCAGTCTCATTTTACCACGATTATCGCTTGTTAAACGGTGAAGGAAAACATCGCGAGGAAACCTGCATGTCTGAGAGAACCCCTCGAAAGACGTGAAGTCCGCCAACCCGCTCTGGGCCAGCGTGGTGGACTATGGCCTAATCCACCTCGCATTGAGGGGAGGCCCGTGCCCAGCAGTGGGACATTAAAAAGGGCTGGTATTATTATATACAGTCGGTGTGTTTGTCTGGCTATATTAATTACACCATTATTATGACCATAGAACGAATACATCTGCCGAACAGTTGTGCGAATGATAAATTTGCGTTATTTGTTTATATTTCTAATGTCTACTCTATAACAGGCCTATGCTATGCATTCTAATTAAAACATCAATGACTTAATCGAAAGCGATTTGTCATGTGAATTAGATGTTTATTTTTCCGTATACGATGTTATTTTGAAATGTATAGCTAATTATTCAAAGTCAAATCGTTTATTTCGTATAGGCCTATGGGGGCACTTACAAATTGACATTTTTTTTTATCGCCATACGAACACCAACTATACGGTCCCACTTTAATCTTAACGCTTGTGTTATGGGTACGGTACAATGGACTGAGGACGAACTCAGTATATAATACTTATAAAAATATTACTAATCCATGACTCGGGCACAAATATTCGTGCTCATCACACAACGCATGTCTCTACCAGATTTTGAATCCGGAACCCTCGGCGCGGAAAGCAGGATCGCTACCAACTAAGCCAATGGGGTCGTCAAATAATAATATTTTTAAGACATTGCTTCCAAGGCAAGGGTACTGTAAACCTGGCTATAATTACAAAAAAAGAACACTAAAAATAATTCAATATCGAAATAAAACTAATCTTACGGATTTTATCGCGTTTATTTTTTTTTACGTTCCCAACGTTTCGGCTGCTTTACAGCAACCATGGCCACGGGAGGACTGAGGTGGTTGACGTCCTAGTGTCATAGTGTGAGCCGGGGTACCCTCATATTTAGTTATTGCTTGCGGTCCGATCTACGCGTAGTATTCTCGTAAAAAAACAATAATTTAATAACTATTATACACAGTAGGTACCAAAAACGGTCACTACCACCATTCGCACCTCGCCCCCAGGTAAACCAGATGTCAGAACATTATAAATCTCTCACCCCATTGTCTATGGGCGTTCTTTTTTAACATCACTGGACATAACTAACTCTATGGTAAAACGCAGATGGCCGTGAAATATGCCGGCTTGGTTTGTGAGGGCTCTTGACCACCTTTTGACTATAATTCGATTATGGGCAGAGTGATTTTAAGATATTTATCGATTATGTATGGTGATGTTAAATTAAGTTACAGTTTAATCTTTACGGTATTTATTTGTAACAACGAAATCTTTTAAAAACGTAACATTTATAACTTGACATGACATTCAGTAATCTGAAGTATAAAATACTATTTGCAATTTTTTTATCATATTACAGTCACAAATAAAAAGTACAACGAGACGCCATTTTCATATCATCACGTCACATCCATTATTTTATTTATAATGTGTATTTATTGAATGTTTTATTGCTATTAATTACTTGACATTGGCAAAATACCCGCTAAGTTGTGGGTGAGGCCATTTGCATATCCATTTTATTTCATCGCATCTCATTTTTAAAGAAAGAACTCCGTACAAGCTTTATGGAATAAGAATCGATTCGTATATTCGAATCGATAACGTATAAAACATCGATACAATCACATAAACCAGAAATGCCACACGCCCACGTTGCCGAGGCAATTTAACTATAAATAGTTAGTGAATGTATCATATTAAAGACCGATACGAGATAATTTTAGTTAAAAATATGTTAATTACATTCCAGATTATGTAGGATTGTGTATAAACTTCGGTTTGTTAACTCGTTAAACCGCGTATCGAGTTTACGGTTGAGAATTCGGTGGTAGTGATGTACCTGATACCATACTTGGATTATTATCATATTTAGTAATAATTATTATAATACTATTTTGATGTAAGGAGAAGTATTTAATGCTGGGGGCTTACCGTGATCTATTAATGCGACTCAAATCACGACGTCAGTTGATCTACATCACATACGTACCAATGGACTTGATTAAGGTGACATAATGTTCCAATTGAAGTCCTGATTTGAGTCGCATTTAATAGTTCATGGTAAGGGGGTTGGTATTAAATTAAAACCTCTTATTTACGTACCTGCACTGAATAATAGAACTTCTTCTACATTAATTACCGAGCTGATTTAATTTCGTCGCCTCATATAAAAAATGCAGGATCAAGATTTAAGTAGATCTTAAATATTTGTGTAGCATTTCAGTGCGTGAGTATTCTAACACCGGCTATAAGTAATAATAATTTCGCCAAACAAACACAGCAACTGTACGGTCCCAACTTTACGCTTATATTATAAGTACCGTACTGGACTGTATATATTATTACTTTTATAGATAAACGTCCATGACTCATGTTATAAATATGATTATCACACAACATTTTGCACTTTTTGTGAACCTGCATTCTGCGCCTTAGATCAGTAGCTCAACATTATAAATATTACGCAATAGGTGATGTACCCGAACTAGCTGACTAGATATTTCAGTATCCACACGATAAATATTCGAATACGGTATCAACAAGTTACAACACTATTCCTGGCGTCCATATGGCTAGAGACCGGTCAAGACAATGTCAAACGCATATGGAATGACATTTTAGATTACATCATAATGTACATGATAGGTATCGAATTATCGATAATCGACTTATAAGTCGATCGATCGAGTGTTTTCTGAATCGTTAATGTTTAAAAAAATATATATGGAGCACCATTCAATTTTTGTTTGTTTCATGATTTTAGGTAATGTTACAAAATATATAAGGTATAACAAAAATTGTGTAAAATATTTGAACTTATCTTATATTAATTTATTGATATCCTATATTTACGCGAATACTACACATTGAAATAAAACTATTTTTTAAGTATTTTATCGCGTTTATTTTTCGTTTTTACGTTCCCGACGTTTCGGCTGCTTTACAGCAACCATGGTCACGGGAAGACTGAGGTGGTTGACGTCCTGGTGTCATAGTTAGAAACGGGCTACCCTCATATTTAATTGTTGATTGTGGTCCGATCTACGCAGAAAGTGCTCACAGTATCTTGAGGTCTTGCAATGGTACGCTTGGTTTTCGATTTAATAATATTAATCACTGGATCCCTGGACTGGATTATATTGATTTCTTATATTAACGCGAATAACTACATATTGAATAAAATTTACGAATTTGATCGTGTTTATTTTAAGTTTTTTACGTTCCCGACGTTAATGACATCCCAGTGTCTAACTAACACAATAGGACGTCTAACACATCAGTCCCCCTGTGACCATGGTTGCTGCAAAGCAGCCGAAACATCGGGAACGAAAAAAATAAACGCGATAAAATTCGTAAAATTTGTTTTATTTAAATATCTTATCTTATATAATATACCATTTATTTATCTATACTAATATTATAAATGTGAAAGTTTGGATGGATGGATAGATGTTTGTGACTCTTTCACGCCAGAACGGCTGAACGGATCTGGATGAAATTTGGCACAGAGATAGATTATAGTCTGTAATAGCACATAGGCTACATTATATCCCGGTGAAATGTATGGTTCCCGTGGGATAGATATGCTTTAATTTTTCGTAGAATACCAATAAATTAATTTTCTCATACATTTGATTCTGAGGCGGTTCGAAGGTCGCCGGGACAACTAGTAAATTACGAGTATATATCAGAATCAGGATCAGAATATTTTTTATTCACGTAGACCATTATTGTACAGTACTTATGAATCGTCAAGTTACAAAAATATTATGCTACTGCTTTACCACCCGTTCGGAATGCCGTTCTTATGGAGAAGAACGGGCAAGAAACTCCATAGTTGCTCTTTTTTTTTAAAATAGATCTTTTACATTTTTTACATTTTTGATCCTATGTATCCTATGACCTATGTATCTATTTTAGATACATAGGTATCACAACTCTGTTTCCACCTTCAACATTTCCCACACTCCTTCCAAATATTTATTCACACTATGATATTAACGAACATCCATTTAAGGCGCCGATTCCAAATTTGAAAAGCTACCATAGACTCTAAACAAACGAGTCTTACAAATACAGACCATAGACCACATTCAAATTTCGGACAATTGGCGGAACCTTGGGGACAGTTCTAATAGGCTCTAAACCTTCCAATTGAATCTGACACTCGTAGTAGGGTTACCATGTTGGAATCGAATTCTAGAACAATAAAAGGTCTTTTGTATGACATATCTCTGTGTTTCACTGTGACGAACGCAGATTGCGGTCCGCAGTGGTGAAGGCTAAATATTAGCACATGGGAATCTGGAGGGAAAAAAACTAGTGAGTGCATAAAAATTTTAACAAACGCCTCAATCACATCAAAAATATATTAATTCACTCTGCAGCAAATAACCAAGATTCTAATCGGTTTCTGTAAAACAAAAAAAAAACAATCTAATGCAAGTAGGTTAGGAACCCAAATTTTTATTTCGAATGGGTTGGCAAAAAAACCTATATCCACGGAAGCACTGGTAGATATTCTTTGCTTACATAGAACTGTCATTTTCGATCATATTTAAATTTGGAGCTTTACTGTGACGTAAACGACCCCAAAGACCTCATATCTATCACATATTAGATGTTTCTAGTTCAGGACATTTCTAACTAAATGATAGTTACCCTAACAAAACCGTTCTGTTTACTAAAACAACACATAAACAAACCGAAAGTCAAAGCTAGGTCGGGTGAAGGTGGTTCTCGCGGAATTCGGTGCCTCTCCCTCCCCACCCCCTCGCTGTAAGCATTCACCCCCCTCGGCCTTAGCTAAGCTAGATGATCCAAGGAAAGCATCTGAATAATTTACTCTAAGGGCTTGAGATAAGTATTGAAGTTCTTTATACTCAGATGTTCGATCGTTCAAAGCCTGATTACTGAGGCAACATTATTACAATTATTATTATACTAGCTGCGCCCCGCGGTGTTACCCGCGATTAAAGTATGTCCTTTTTACCGGGATAAAAAGTAGCCGATGTGCTATTCCAGACTATATTCTATCTCTGTGCCAAATTTCATCCTGGTCCGTTTAGCCGTTCTGGCGTGATTGAGTAACAAACATCCATCCATCCAAACTTTCACATTTATAATATTAGTGTGATAAATATTATAGTCCCTCAGATCTACGCTGAAAATGCATCAAGCATGCAATATTACTGATAGCTATCCTGCAAAAGAATGCATTTCATTATTCCTCCGTGGAGGTATCGCGTTGCTTGCGCACGCGCACGGGAGCTGGGCTGCGCGGGAGTGCCGCGCCGTGACCCGATCGGAGGGCCCCGATCGGCCTTAAAGGTCGCTTCGAATGCAACTGGCTGTATCGGAATGCTTTTGACTATTTAAATGCCTTTAGAACAGTTTGAAAGTATATAGGTACCTACCAACTAATCGTTTAGTAAAACATCCTATTAGCACTGTACTCAGACCTATTTTATTATTTTTGTTAAACTAATGACTTTAAAAAAAAAGACAAGCCCGCTGAGTTTCTCGCCGGATCTTCTCAGTTGAGGTCGCGTTCCGATCCGGTTGAAGAGTGAGAAAAAAAATGTAAGTGCCCCCGTAGGCCTATATGAAATAAACAATTTGACTTTGACTTATTAGATTTTTAGGCTATTTTTATTACATACTTAAGCACTACTTTTATTAGCCCGTGGGGCTATCTTAATTGTTTTCTAAAGGTCTAAACACACGGAAAAAAATGGTACTAAAATTATTTTTAAACGTCACCTAAAGCTTATTAGGAAGAACTTAAATCTGAGTAGCGTTTGAGTAATCTCCTTAAGAAATTTACTCAAAACTACTTATACCACGAGGATAAGCGATACTAGCTTAAGATACACATACAGTCAATAGCTATATCAGATGATGATGCAAAGGTCAAGCCGAACGTGTAGGAACCGAACCCGGTACCGTCCTATCTTTGAATACTAAAGAGTCACCGTGTCACGACGCCAAGCTTCAACTGTACCATCGTTCTGGTAAAATAACGGACTTAATATTTCCGACATACTGAGCTCCTTGTAAACAGAATAGTCAGAGCATTGGTTGAACGATTTCAAGTAAATTTGCATCGTTTTGTAATTCATGTAAATCGCAATTTGAATTTGATTTATATTGACTTATTAATAATATTCATATCGCCAGACGAACACACCAACTATACGGTCCCACACTAAGCAACACTTGTGACAATGGACTGAGAGCGAACCCAGTGTTATAATACTTATATTAAACACCCATGACTCGGGCACAAACATTCATGTTCATCACACAAAGTTTGCCCCTACCAGGATTCGAACCCGGGACCCTCGGCGCGGAAGGCAGGGTCACTACCAACTGAGCTAATCAGGCCGTCGATTGAACTGATTAATTAATATACTTCTAAAGCGCAATATAAAAAAAACACTCTTGGTACTCTATACTTATTTTAGGTAAATGAGAGCATAAATACAACACCGCCTACTAAGAATTAAGATTAATATCTACAAACCTGAAACCATAGACATAATAAGCCAAAACATAGGCTTACACAGACGACAAACAACCCATCAACAATCAAACAATTTTAAAATCATAAAACATGTGTTTTTCCGTCTTTTTTGTTTTAAAATATTTAAAAGTCGAACGCACAGGTAACGCACGTGCGTTCACCATTATCGTATAAACAATAGCTGAAACTTAGAACATCTGGTTTAGCTAACATCTGCCGTATTGTTTTATGATTAAGAACAACTTTGGGCAGGTATTAAGAGTATCTGTGAGAAGATAACAGCATTATCGGGTGAACATCTGGTGCGATCTTCTTGTTGAATTGACAATAGAGTTTGGACGGTAATTACAACACCGACATCTGTGGATTTGTGTAAGTTATCTATGCATATAATAACCCCCAAATTTATAGAAGGTTTTCTGTAATTTACATTGGAACAACAAAGCACGTTTGTTCTGACTCTGTTCTGACTCTGACTAAAAGGAAATTCGTAACAATTGTAAATTATAATATAATCATGAACTGTAAAAATGTTATTTTTTTTAACAAACCACCTGATATTTTAGTTTTATTTTAATTTATCGACATGCTTAATATTAATTACGTTTAATTCGCACACGTTCTTTGATCATTTTACAAAAAGAAGTCAAAATATTTGCCTCTCAAATAAACCTGGGGGCTTTTTGGCGAGAAGTTGAAGTTTATTTTCTAGAAAAATCGTTTTTTTGTTAAATAATATGTAATATTAGTGGGATATTAACCGTTGTTTGTTCATAAACGTATACGAGTGAAGGAAATTGAAATAAAATAGTTAAACATGACTTTACAAGTTCTCCCAAGATGTCCAGTAATTTTTCAGTAATGTATCTAAAGCTTTACTGATAGGCGTCGGAGATTCGTTTCATCATCATCATCGTCATCAACATTATCATCAGGGGTACATATAATGCAATAAACAATTATCAAGAATTACTCGACACTGACAAAAATTACACCATTTTGTAGCTAATTGCCAAAAAATTAAAAAGAAATATAGGTACCATTCGAAATCGATATTAGAAACGGAATCAGTAACTTCCGAACTGGTTTACCGCAATCGCTATTAAAATTTCCGAATTTGATAATCTTCGATGTATCTTGATTACGATACGAAATCGTTTTTTCAAAAATTCTACGTCGGAAAGCTCGTCGGTAGCGACACCAACATCGGAAAGTTTCAAATCTGTTTCCGATGTCGATTCCGAATGATTTAAAATAACCCACCTGGTTACTTTAATAAGTTGGCCACCGACTGACATGTCGGTTCAAGTTTTATAAGCGCAAGCGTCCACAACTGTAGGTCAAAGCTGTGACTCATTATGTGCTATGGTGTTATAGGAAACCTTAATGACTCATCCTGCAAGTTCAACTGACATTACACTTATCTGTGTATTGTGTAAGTTAGCTTTAAGACTCACCTTAGTACTACTTATAAATTTATTTTAATAAAATAAAGCTTTTAATAGATACATGTCAATACATGTCAATCATTTGGATATTACCCAAACTTGTAGTCCCATATGGGACCTATGTCCAAATGTACATTATTTATGTTCAAATGTGTTTTCACAAATAAATTTATTTCTTTCTTTCTTTCTTTCTATACAAGTTAATACTCTGTGTTTGCTTTGTATATATATATTTTTTAATTATAATCCTTTTTTACTGTATTTATGTAGTGAACGGTTACAAAATATTCTCGACTATGTTTTATTATGAAGAAACAGACTGGTTAAACGTGAGTGCATAATAAATTACTTGGAAAAAATAACAGCCTACTTGATTTTTTTTTTTTTTATTATATTTACGCGAGTACTACACATTGAAATAAAATTAATTTATCGCGTTTATTTTATGTTTTTACGTTCCCGACGTTTCGGCTGCTTTACAACAACCACAGTCACGGGGGATTTTTTTTCTTTTGTCGAAGGCGCCTATATTGACTAGAGAATAATGCGATTACCGGTACACATAAAAGGAAAAGGTTAACTAATTCAATCAATTACAATATGTATTACTTCTTACTCATAATATCACATACTTATGTACCTACCTTAAGTGAGATGAGTCAGCATCAGACATGGGAAACCGACTTAGTCATAAAAATCTTCATGAATGCGGTTCCGGTATGTGTCGTGAAACTTACGGGTCAAGGAATTGCCTAAAGAATAATTAGGTACTCAATTTGACACGGATCATTTAAGCGCAGGCATTTTGTAAACTTGTTTCAAGTTATGTTATTAATTTCCGAGAGACTTCAGTACCTCCGGTACGCTATAATGTTCGCATTGAACCAACTATGTAGTTAATGCATTAGAACTCTATTCACGTCAACTTAAGTATTAAATTGGCAAAGTCTACGTCCGAATCATTAGGTACCAAAAATCATCATGAAATATCTTATGTTTTCCGTAATTTTCAGTTAAAATACATTTATTTAATGAAAGCGAGGCAGTAGCGCCATTAGTTCATAATGTTAGTTTTAATTTAATTATAATAGATTTATTGCATTGGGTACCTACCTCTTTAAATATTTTACACTATTACAGATAAAAATAATACCAGCCATTTTTAATGTCCCACTGCTGGGCACGGGCCTCCATGCGAGGGGGATTAGGCCATAGTTCGCCACGCTGGCCCAGTGCGGGTTGGCGATACTGGACTATTACTGATACACTTTTAATATAAAGTCGCTATAAAAAACAACATAAAGTTGGTACATTCACTTTATACACGCTGACAGCGCTATCAATTACGAGAAGCTACCGGCATTTATAAATTATCTATAAAAGTGTGAATCATTGGAATTGGCGTTAAGTTCTGTCGCCATTACGGTGATCATTCCCTGATGATGCAAATGTGAGTCACTTTATCTAAGCACCAAGTTCTTAAGCATACTTATCTTATATATTAACTGGTGGCAAAGTAGTGGTCTAATGATTAATGAATCAATATCTGAGCAACGTAGTGTTTGAGATCATTAATGACTTATTTGGCGGCCTGATTAGCGCAATGGGTAGTGACCCTGCTTTCTGTACCGAGGGTCCCAGGTCCGAATCCTGGTAGGAACAAACTTTATGTGATGAACACGAATGTTTGTACCCGATTCATGGATGTTTAATGTCTATATAAGTATTATATACTAAGCTCGCCCTCAGTCCATTGTACGGTGCCCATAATACAAGCGTTGCTTAGTGTGGGACCGTATAGTTGGTGTGTTCGTCGGGCGATATTATATAGTATTATATGAATTTAATTTTATCTTAGCTTCAGCCAAGATGGCTGGACACTCGCTTTGGAAGCATGGCTCAATGCCATGCTCGTAACCCTATAAGATGGTTATTTATGAATTTCAGGTGCGAGTCTCATTTTCAGTAACATCTACTTGAGCGTAATTGACATCTACTTCCTGCTTCGGATACTTCATAATTTTCAGAATTTAAATTTAGGGCCGACTACTACTCCACTTAAATTTGTCTGAAATCCGATATTCACACGACGCATTTGAATTATTTTTTTAAATTAAAGCTTTCAAAAGCGCACGCACCATTCCAATATAGACATCGGAATCTAGTAAATCTGACATTTTATGACAAACACATAAATATAGTACGTAATCCTAAACGCTCGCTATAAAGCCATATTAATTCCAGTTTTCATCGCATAAATAGCGGCGGACGTCTACATTTGGCGCACGGATGGGCACCTGTTGGGGCCGACGGCTTAGCATGCGATTATGAAGCCCCAGGGCTGTCATATGTGCCCTTAAAAAGCTTTACTACAGCCTGTTAGCTTTATAATTATGGGTGAAGATACGATTTGATTGACCCTCTGTTAATTGCTGCGCCCGTTTCAAACGCAGTACAGTCGGTATTATATCAAATTCTTGGGTTGCTTAGTCGTTGGTTCGGTACTGCAACACTGTGCTCTACATGACATACCTATGTGGACATATTAACAAAATCAATAGTTTTTTTACAAATGCGCAATTTCCAATTCCTGGAATGCCCATATATCGTTTTATAGCTAAGATATAATATAATAAGACAGCACTAAAATTAGGGTAGGTATATATACCCCCAAATTTATAGACGTTTTATAATTTTGTTACAACATCATAAAGTACTGCGCATAAAAGATTTGCTGTGCGCAGTGGTAAGTATATGACGTTTGATATTTATATAACTTATAGATTTCTTATATTTACACGAATACTGCACATTGATATAAAACTTACTTTAAGAATTTTATCGCGTTTATTTTATATTTTTACGTTCCCAACGATAGTTATATAACATCTATAAATTCAAGAGATAAAGTTATCAAAAATAGATCTACCTATACACAAAAGCTGCTACAAAATTTGATTTCCTATAACTAAATGAGCTTTTCTTGATACGTCAACCCCTGTTTCATGTTATGTGTAGTGTCAGCCCTACGGGCCCTCGCCAATATATCTTGGGCACGCTTTCCAATGGAGATGGGCCTCCACTTTCTGTTTGCTAGTTAGCCGAACATTCCATATACTGCCGCTATTCACCGGTATATGATCACATATGAGATGTAAGAAGATATTGAAAGCTGTTGCTAGGTTCAAAAATAATTCCCTATTGTTCAACCCTATCGCTCATCCAATAGCTCCCAAAGCTAGGCCCAAACCTCTGCGGGCCTTTTAAGAATTCGTTGTCTACAATTTATAACTGAACTAATATTTACACAACTAAGCATTGCTGTCTTGCTCATGCATAACGACAATTAAAAGGACAGCGATACACTTTGGTTAATGTAGTTTCGTGGACCATAATCTGAGCAAAATTCTCTGATATATATATAAGGTTCTCTGTGGTTTCTTTCTTCTCCATAGCGTTTCCTCGACGTCGTTCATTTTAAAAAGTGTGCTGAGTATAGAATTTAATAATAATTTGTGCTAATCAAGGAAGTTTATAATTTTACTCCCGGGCTCTCGGTATATTTTCCATTTAATTTGTGTGTTAACAGAATTAAAAATCGTATTGAGGTATTAAATGTGTTCTGTGATTGTGGTAAACTCCGACGTCCACGATTTTGTGTGTAACAAACAGTGAAGTAAAGTAAAGAAACGCAAAAAAAATTATTTTTCAAAACCACATAGACACATTGCAAATCGATTGGAATTCATGGATAGTTTCTAGGATAAATAAAATAGTACTTCCTTCTTTTACGATATTTTTACCTAAGTAATTTAGCATCTTTGATGCCACATCTATCGTTACGTAGATATTTCACGTTTCTTGGTTGGTATGGTAAGTGAATAGTGTTGGGCCATCCCGCGAGCAGTAGGTCGCAGGCCACACTAAGGTCGCACAGGCAGACAGACAGACACACACATAATTTAAATGGGATGCGGTTTCAGATGTACGGACTCCGACTTTATTATTACACAATTTGAGAAATAATATTTTTTTTTATTGATTTTATCTCGAACTTTTTGGGGTCGAGTCACCTTCATCCGTAGGAGAATTAAGTACCCTCGAGATACCCTACACGTGACCCTGAGTGGTGCCAACCAGGTGACAACTCTACTGGTGGTAGGCTTCGGGCGTGGTTAGTCACCACCCACTGAACAAAGCCATGTGGCCAAGCGGGCTAGCCGTGTTCCGGCATGATGCTCGGTGTTGCCATTCATGGACATAGTTTTTTAAATGATTTTTGTACATAAAGTAAAAGTCTTACTACTATGCTATCTTAAACGAGTCACAAATTAAAGTCCGGGACTGTATCTACCTACTTATTTTACATTAGTTTGATTGGTGTTTTTTAATATAGATACTTAATTACTAAAAAGTTAATTTTACCATTTAGGAGTCTTACTTGAATCTAATTATCTTTTATTGAAATGCTGTAACATAATATATTAAGTTATAATGAAAACAAACATCACAAAAAATTATTAACACTCAGAACTAAATAACAAGAATAACAGAACATTTTATAAGCGGTATTAAACAAATGTTAAAAATCCTTTCAAATAACCTCACAGGACTGGCGTGGCAACCTAAGTGTTTACATATTATTGCGCACGATTGTACCTGCGCAAGCGCATCCTTAATGGTAATGGTCTCGCGTACAGAACCGCTTAAATGGAACTTTATTAATTCGCTATAGCACACATTTGGAATATAAGCGTGTTAATAAGAGACCCCACAGGGTTTAATGTCTGATCTGGTAGGTAGTTCACAGTAATGACACCTTCGTAAATGTAAAAATAATAATAAAAAAAAATGACCGAACCTCTATAGAGCATACTTAAGACCTCATTGAAAATTATCCTCTTTATATAATTTGTATACATTTCTAAGAAGAAGCAGTGATAGCCATGTTGGTAGCCATGTTGCTAGAACGCTTACCTCGGTAACGAGGATTGGAGGTTCAAACCCCGACTCGCACCTCTGGGATTTCTGGATTTCATGTTCGAATCTCATTTTCAATCACGATTATCACATAAACTTGCATGTCTGAGAGAACCCCTCGAAAGATGTGTGAAGTCTGCCAACCCGCACTGGGCCAGCGTGGTGGACTATGGGCTAATCCTCCTCGCATTGAGGGGAAGCCCGTGGCCTACAGTGGGACAATAAAAAAAGGCAGGTATTACTATTAGTATTCAGCTGAGATATAAAATATACATTAAGTAAAGTACTAGAATCAATGCTTACATACAATTCAAATGCTCGGGTACTATCGCTAGGCCTATCCAAGGACAAACGAAACACACTGAAATACCAATCACAGCTGCACTGCACTCACATAAATTCTCAATTACATACATTTACAATCCTCTACATAACGCCATCTGTCAAGATTATTCACGAGAAAATAGCCTTTGTTGCGCCGGAATACGGCTCAAAGTGTTATATACAGTGATTGTTTCACATAGCGCAATATGTCGACCGCCGATTTGGATCCTGTAGCCAATATATTAGCGGTCACAAAATCACCTGTTGCCACTATACATACACCTGTTCAATACAATCACATCTGACTGTACTTCGCAAGCAAAAAACAACTTTAACGCTCACTACATACAACTCAAAAGTCGTTCCGTATTTAATTATTTTTTTACTTGTCAATATCAGGCCGAAATTTAAAAAAAGTCTCGTTAAAAACCGTCTGGACATTTTCGAGATTGATAAAAAAATTGTTTCTGATCGCGTTCGAAATTCGAAAATATCTTCGGCGCATTGACACTGGCAGATTGCGAGTGCCTTTGCGGAACAAAAAAAAAATTAAGACTTCAAACGTCGTATTCGTCGAGAAGGTGATACAAAACTGAATGGAGGTATTAACACTATCAGGAAGACTCACGAAACCCAATATTTGGATCTTCGTTCTAGGATCCTGATTGATTATGTGGACGGCCCAACAAGAGAAAAAAAATGTTTGTGATAGAACTCAGACAACGAATTCAAAACGAACGAATACCACCTACGTTTTATCAGGCTTTTTAGCCGACGAAAAAAATGAGGTTCGCAAATCGATACGTGTATTTAGTTGTTGTATCAGCTATATGCATATTAGCTATTCTTCTCTCAAAGTGTGCCATAGTTTACAATATAAGTAACCTTCGTTATCTGAACACTACAACCCAGCCATAGATACGCTAAGTACATTCTAAAATAGAAATTGCCGATCTCTAGCCGAGTGAAAGCGCCGCCGTTACGGCAATAATCAGAAAGGATGAGCACAGACGGAGGCGACGCCAGGAAACTAACTTGTATAATTGCCGTGTATGTGACAATCTTTACATACTTAAGTCTATATTGATTTTATTTGAAGACAGGTATGCCATTGGTAGTGACCCTACTCTTTGAACCGAGGGTCGATGAGCACGAATGGTTGTACTACCTGAGAATATCTATATATTTATTATATAGATACCTACTAGGTTTTCCCCAGTGAAATGTACGGTACCCATAATATAAGCGACGCTTAGTTTGGAACCGCACACATTGAAAACACTAATCAGTCGAACTTTGTAAATAATGGAATGAATTCATTTCCTCATGTCCTCGCTCAGCGAGTAGCTTTGGCTATTCAGCGACGAAATGCGGCCAGTATCTTGGGTACGCTACCGCATAGACCAATGTTTTTTTTTTTTGTAAATATAAGTAGTCTTTCTATTCTCTTTTTAATTTCTATGTTCGTTGTAAATATTGTGTAAATATATTTTTTATATTATTATCTAATGAATTTGATTCTGAGGCGCTACAAAGTTCACCGTCCCGGCGATCTTTGTAGCTAGTAAATAATATAAGCAAAAAATAATAGCCAACAAATTAATTAACAATTTAAGCAACATTGATTATAGATCGACACATTTCACAAACACTTGTCTAACGTAATGTTGCCATATTAATTAATTGCAGATAATATCGTAACAATAATTAATTTGATATAATCTGTGACACCCACGCTTGCGCACGATTTCGCTCCGCAAATAGTGGTGTGTCACATTGATGATAAAAATATTGATATTCGCCTTGTACATGCCCACTGGAGGTTTTATTTTGAAATTTTTTTAAAAAAATTACATCAAATGTTATGTTATGACAAATACTTATTGGGCTAGCAAAATTTGTTCTAACAAACAAATATATATATTTTTTTAATTTCTTGTACTTATCCTAGCAAGAGCAGTAGGTATGGCACAATAGGGCAGCTTTTTTATCGCCGGACAAACAAACCAATAATACGGTCCTATACTAAGCGACGCTTGTATTATGGGTTCCGTACAATGGACTGGGTGCAAACCCAGTATAAATTACTTTTATAAATATTAATCATAACTTGGGTACAAACATTCGTACTCATCACACAAAGATCATCCCTACCAGGATTCGAACCCGGGACCCTCGACACAGAAAGCAGGATCACTACCAAATGCGCTAATCAGGCCGTTAAACTTGTTTCATAGTCAGTCACATGTAAAAGGATTACGTCTAAATTGTGATTCAATATAACACATTATACTAACAATAAACATATTCCACTCATTCTTCACGCGTGGGCTCGTTCGTCGGCCACAACAAAGATTAACCTAATTACCGGTATCCAATTGAAACATTAATCAAGTACGACCTCAGAGGATCACATTCACTCTCACTGCCTAGTCTACATTATCTATCTATCTATCAGCCGACATACACGTCCACTGCTGGACATAGGCCTCCCCCAACGACTTCCACACATCACGGTCCTCCGCCACTCGCATCCGCCGGCTTCGTGCGACGCGTGGGATGTCATCAGTCCACCTTGTGGGGGGCCGTCCTACACTTCGTCTTCCAATTCGATTCGTGGTCGCCATTCTAGAACCTTTGTGCCCCAACGGCCATCGGTTCTGCGAGCTACATTATAGTCTACATTATAGGTAGTGTTAAATAGAATAATAAATACGGGAATACTTAATAAATACTTTTATTCAACGCGGCAAAAATCCTTGTATCTTTTGGCGGCACACACGAACTGTCAAACTACTCTCCCGTCATCATAGAGTTGGGCCGCTAGCGATGTTCCCCTGCACAGCGAGTGAACGATCACCGCTAACAGTAGGTATAGCTATATATTTATTTACACATCTTCAAATTAAATTAGTACGTACCGAATACATCGGTGAGATGTGCTTACATTCACTGCGTTTCACCTCTGCCTACCCCTTCAAAGGTTACATGCGGGGCGGTGTTTACATCTTCAAATTAGAAGGAATTATAGGAACGGCATTCCGAACGGGTGATAAAGTAGTAGCTTAGCATTTTGTAACTTTTGACGATTCATAAGTATTGCATTTCATGGTCTACATGAATAAAAAACATTCTCATTCTGATTCTGAAATTGAGAATGTGTACGATATAATAATTCCAGCCCTTTAATGTCCCACTGCTGGGCACGGGCCTCCCCTCAATGCGAGGGGGATTAGGCCATAGTCCACCACGCTGGCCCAGTGCGAATTGGCGGACTTCACAGATCTTTCGAGGGGTTCTCTCAGACATGCAGGTTTCCTCACGATGTTTTCCTTCACCGTTTAGCAAGTGATAATCATGGTAGAAAATGAGATTCGCACATGAAAAATCCCAGAGGTGCGAGCCGGGGTTTGAACCTACAATCCTCGTTACCGAGGCAAGCGTTCTACCAACTTGGCTATCACTGCTGGGTACGATACTGAGACACATAAATCTCATAATGATATTAGTGTTTTTTTTTGTTATTGTCTATGCTGACCATGGCGTAATGGCAGCGCAAGCTTATCGTTTTTATTTTTTGTTTATATAGTCTATATATTGATTTCTTATATTTACACAAAATCTACACATTAAAATAAATTTATTTTCAAGATTTTATTGCGTTTATGTTTTAACGTTCCCGAAGATTCGGTTGCCTTACAGCAACCGTGGTCGCGGGAGGACCGAGGTGTTTGACGTCCTAGTGTCATAGTTTGAACTAGAGTACCCTCATATTTAGTTGTTGCTTGCGGTCCGATCTACGCAGAACGCGCTCAGTGTCTTGAGGTACTACAATAGTGCGCTTGGTGTTGGAATTAATTATATGAATTACTGGATCCCAAGTCGGTGGTAGCACCCAGCCATCTTCCCTATTGCAATTAGGATGTTTTTAAAAATAAAATAAGTTTTATTTCAGAAATATGGTCCATTATTTTGGTATTTTACTTATTGCATAAACAGAATACTAGTTTAGTTATCAGTGATTAAGGATTTTGCTTGAAACAAAAGTGTTATTTTTTATATCTTACGCTGCATAGTTTATGTGTGGTAATATTGTTGGCATATGGAACATGCAATTTTGTAAGATGTAATTCTGGGTATGGCCGCGCGTACACAAGTAACCAACACCTCAAGGTAGATCTTCAAGATAACACACGGTTATTTAAAATAAAAAATATATATCATTATTATATGTATGTACCTATTCATAACTTCCTTCTAATGATTGTAAAAAACATATTCCTCAACACTTTTTTCACGATGATTTATTAAATATTTTATAACATCGTATCAACGGCCTCGGAGCTCGAGAATGCGTTGAATTAAATAAATTATGTTGTGTTAGAGACGAACCGCATCGTAAATGTAATAACTAAAGTCAATTATAAACAATCTCACACGATATCCGAAGCGGGATCAATAAACATAAAAACGGTTATCAATTATATATAGAACGAACAATAAACAGCTTATTCGGGATCAATATTATGATTAAAAAATCCATGATTTTAGACCCTCTCTGTCCGTGTCTACCTTCCATCAAGTTCATTGTGATATACCTATGTTATAGTAGCTTTTTATCCCTACTATAACATAGGTATATCACCTCACCTCAATGTTCTGTGTCGTGTAATGAAAAATAACAACTATATCCCTACTAATAAGAAATAGGTTTGCGGCAATGCTATCACCGTATACGAATTCTAGAAGCAGATTTGGAGAAAAAGTATGTTGGATTATCACCAACTATTTTAAATTACTATGACCAATTTACCGAAAAAACTTTTCAGGATTACTGAAGTATACAGTTAAAGGCCCTTGATGTTAAAAAAAACACCGACAACTTATATTACCAATGGTATTTATACTGAATGTTACAACGGGCGAGCCGTTTTACGGGGTACATTTTGCCTCAATGCGATTGCATCTCAGGCCGTCGATACGCCATGACGTCATCCTTAAATCCTCAACCACATGGTCCAATATTGCGGTATATAAAACAAAATTAATAGCACATACGGAATACACATGTACTATGGACGTATCTGTCTTACCACATTTGACGGGATCTCGAATTTTAAGAATAAAGTTCGGCACTCACCCGATGATCGCACGTTCCAATTAATCGTTTATTATTAATAGTTAAAACGCGTGTCTGTGCGATCCGTCACCTCGGTCTAGCACGCGAACGGGCCGGGTCGTATAGGGATTATACCGTGACTCTATGGACGGCGGAGCCACACGGGGCGAATTGTTGAAGCTAATATACTATAGACTGGAAAATACTGCCGCTTTACCTATAGAGGACGGGACAATCCACACATCAATGTTACTGATGTAAGCTAGTATTCAGAACCGGCTCTACCATAGGGTGAACGGGGCGGCGGCTCTAGGCGCCAAGTCCCCGGGGCGTAGAGACTTTGAGATCCTGTCGAGAGTAAGCGAGGATCTGCAGTGGTGTAGGTACTTCTAATGAAGACGAGGTTTGACCCTCAGCGAATCTCATAAATTATCAAATCATTGGATCCTGGAACGTTTCGCTATCATTAAATAGCTGTTTATTAAGGCTGATATTTCCCAGTAAAACTATTAAAATACACTAAACATTAGTAGGGAAGAGAGAGAGATGGAAAGCATGGAAGAGGTAGATCAAGAATAAGCTACATGAGTGAAATAAAATAACGAGCCATGTCTTATTTGTAGGTGAAATAAGCTGCTTCAGATAGAGATGTAGGGTACACAAAAATGAAGATTAAAATATTAAAAATAAAACTCCCCTGTGTGCCGCCACTCACACCGAAGTCACAGTTCTTACGACATCAAACCGTGGCGATCACTAACAACCCGCCGATTGGTCACAATGTGTAAAATGTATCTCATATAACAACACACGATACCCATCTCTATCACATTATGTATTGGTTGTTATTTAAGTTATCCAACCATTAAAATGTATACGGATATGCCTCGCATTTAAATGGAAAATTTAAATGTTTAAAAAAAAAAAGGTTTTTTCTTTTTTATTAAATAAAAATTATTTGTATTTAATTTCTATACACCATACATTGTTTTTTCATCATCCTAATTTTAATATATCAATTATATATGAATTTATTTAATAATGTTGAATATCGTTTTTGTTTCCTGATATTTTTTTTTCAATTGGCGATCCAGTATGCTAGTACAGTTCTTCGACAGAGCGGGCGCATTCCTCGATACGGTGTGAATGCAACCATTACGAAATTGATACTAATTAAAAGTAAGCTCAAATTATACTAAGCTTTATATTTAACTTATTATTGAAATGGCCTGATTAACGCCAGTGACCCTGCTTTCTGTGCCGAGGGTACCGAGTTCGAATCCTGGTAGGAATAAACTTTGTGTGATAAGCACGAATGTGTGTACCCGAGTTATATGTGTTTAATACCTCTGCCATTGTACAGTGCCTATGATGCAAGCATTGCTTTGTGTGGGACCGTATTGTTAGCGTGTTCATCTGGCGATATGACTATTATTATATTAAAAAAAACAAATCAAATTCGGGTAAGTACTCACAAAAACTTTCGCCCAATCTTCTAGGTCACACCCGAGCCGGCATGTCTGGCCGGACTGAAGAATGTTCCAAGTCGTTCACAAGTAGAACTATAAAATTATGTAAATTTTCATCCACAATATAACTCGACAGACGCATAATGAGATGACTTGTTGGTGTCGTATAAGTTGGTTCGGTCGCTGAATCGTCAATCCAACATTTGTGATCAATGAATATGAAGTAAGGGTTACCCCTTAACGGGTAACGATTGAACCGAAATAAATACCATTACAACTGGTGTCCCCGAAGGGGTAGACAGAGGTGTACTGCAGTGTACCCACGTTTCGAATGGTTGTTGGTGCCCATAATATAGGGAGTTAGTCCAATGCCATTATATCGGGTACTCTCCTACTAAGTATAAGTAGGACTAACTGTTACCCGCGACTTCGTCCGCGTGCTATTTAATAAAAAGCGGACTAAGTCGCGGGTAACAGCTAGTCTAAAATAAAAGTAGCCTTAGTTACTCCTTGTTACACCAGCTAGCTGCCAGTGAAAGTCCCGTCAAAATCGGTCCACCCATTTCAGAGATTAGCCGGAACAAACAGACAGACAGACAGACAAAAATTGTAATAAATGTTGTTTAGGTATATGTACCGTGTATACATCCAAATGCACTTAGTAAAAAGCGGTTATTTAAATATTACAAACAGACACTCCAATTTTATTTATTTGTATGTATGTACTTATAGATTTAAGCCATAGTCGACATCCCTTCCCGTTCCTGTTTTGGTAAACTTCACACGACGACGATGTTTCCCTTCACCGGATACATCAAGTGGTAATCATTGTTGAAAATGAGATTCGCACATGAAACTAAGAAAATTTCAGAGGTGCGAGGCAAGGTTTGAAACTGCACACCTTGTTTCCAAGGCTAGCGTTCTACCAACTTCGCTATCACTGCTTTCGAAAATAGTCACTAATTTGCTTTTTTTAATGTTTATGCTGTCATTTTACCTTGTAAATGGATACAATTGTTTTTGAAGCAAAATTGTTTCTTGTTTTGCGTTCCTCTAAATGTCCACGAGTGTCTGTTGTTAGGTAAACACACCAATCGACTTGCAATGAGACTCCACCGGGCTAGAATGCCATTAGTATATCAACAAAACACTCCAAATATCTCTTGAACTATTGTTTTTGTAGTTAAGTGTTATAGCTTTCGTTGCCTACAATGATTTTCATTTTAATTTAACCTTTATTAACCTGAAGTTATAGGAACCTAATTGCATTACAGAATATTATACTTACCGAGCCTGAGCCGTCAATTAACGAAACAGTAAAACATTATTTAACCAGACACCCAATCTAGTCGGCGCTTTTATATTATCAGAAAATTCAACGTCACAGCAAATTGGATTCCGACACATTTATCAGAAAAAAATCTGTAATAACGTCGCTTGATAAA
This sequence comes from Pheosia tremula, assembly GCA_905333125.1. NCBI lineage: Eukaryota > Metazoa > Arthropoda > Insecta > Lepidoptera > Notodontidae > Pheosia > Pheosia tremula. The sequence goes on along the minus strand of HG995416.1, from coordinate 5,969,224 downwards.
TTAACCAGACATTGTTTACATAATATCACATCTTTGAACTATCAACGTGTGGATATATGCCATATAATGTTGAAGTTAAAGTCGCTTTTGATGTGGTGACGATGTAAAGAGTCTTGTTGACGTAGCGGGCTCGGTATAGATCGCTTGTTCTATCTCAACGATAATATAGAATTAGGAAAGTTTAGATATTTTGATGAAGATTTAATTGTCGGGTGAATACTTTATATTCAAATGTTCTAAAGCAATTTTATTGTCGTCGGACATTTTGTATTATGTTCATGAAGGTCTCATATCTATAACCTACTCGTATTATCGTAGAATTTAGGTGCAAAAATACAACGGCAGACGGAAGGCAGGGGAAGGAAAGGGGACGGGCGAAGGAAGCTCTTATCGTTAACAACTACAATATTTTCAGATAGTTTATGAAGAACACTGAATATCTTATTTCTATGAGTTGTGTATTTAAAATATTACAAATAAATTAAATACAAAAAAACATTACCTATCGTCATTTTAATGCTTAATCTTAAGTCTTTATGGCATTTTTTTTTTATTGGAGGTATCGTCATTTTGGTGCCAGGAGAGTGTGAAATATATGCGTAATAAAAAAAAAATACTCTTGACAGAACTATGAATAATAAAATAACAAAATAAACAGAGCTTATACATACCAAACAAAAAGCGCGTTGAAATCTTTTAACCTATTCCGGAGCTATGATCGCACAGACAGACCGAAAGACAAGTAAAGCGTCAAACTTATAACAGCCTTTTATATTGTGTCAGCAGTTAAAATTATATGTTGTTAGATTTTTCTTAAACAAGGCGAACCAGTAGCGTTTGGCCGTCCGCTCAGTACAGAGTGTCATTTATTAAATGTCTAAAACGTAATTTGATTTATTTCTTTGGGAATGTTTATAACCTACTGTTGGATTGTTTATATATTTTACAAACAACGGACGGGTAAACAACGGAGCGCCATAATCGGACCTCGCTTCATCCTAAAAAAAACCTCGGGCTGACACTGCCACTGGGTTATAATAATAATATGAAAAATACCAGCCCTTTTAATGTCCAACTGTAGGGCACGGGCCTCCCCTCAATGCGAGGGGGATTAGGCCATAGGCCACCATGCTGGCCCAGTGCGGGTTGGCCGACTTCACACATCTTTCGAGGGGCTCTCTCAGACATGCAAGTTTCATCGCGATGTTTTCTATCACCGTTTAGCAAGTGCTAATCATGGTTGAAAATGAGATTCGCACATGAAATCCAGAAATCCCAGAGGTGCGAGGCGGGGTTTACACCTGCGATCCTCGTTACCAAAGCAAGCGTTCTACCCACTTGGCTATCACTGCTTCTCCACTGGGTTGTACCTATTATATAATCGTTGGTGGGAAAGAAACCTAGATACTTCATGACAATATTATATCAGGACTAATTATATTTATCAAATACCGACATAACTCAAGTGTCACGTCATCATAACACCGCATCTCCAAAAACCCGAATATACTCAAATATCAGTGCCTCAATAAACCCAAACATTATCTAGTTAACGTATCTAAACGGTTCCGTAGCCGCGGCATCCCGGTTGACCCCAGGGTCGGGCTTTCTACGGGCCCCTGCGTCTTCATGCGACGAGTCACTGCGTAATTAATGACCGCGGAACCCTAAGAAAGCGGTCCCGTGAGTGGGGGGTCTATTCTATCTCAAACATGTTAAGTATTTTGCCTTACAAGAACTCAGACTACTGAATTCGTAAAGAATACCTATAAGGGACTTGTTTATACCAAGTTTAAAAGCTGACCAATAGTGTTTTAATATCAAAAAACATTGTAATTAATCATTATAATTAAATTTATCTTTTGGGCTTCGTGACCTTGGAGATCTACAGTGGGGCTCCTTCGAGCTCACTAAAACCGAATCCGTTCTAGAGATTAGATGACAAATTAGCGATATTTTATATAAAACCACAGAACTAACTAGACACGTAAAAATTAATAAACATTTTTAACTGGTCGCTTAAAACACAATCGTATGTTTTTAAATTCGATAAATGGCGTTGTTGAATCCTAAATCACGCAATTACCATGTTCTTAGGAAATTTAACACGACAAATTATATTACTGCATTCGAAGTAGAATCGGCTGTTGAAAAATACTCTTATCTATACATACCTGCAAATAAATAAAATTGGAGCGTCTACCTATTTGCAATATTAAAATAACCGCTTTTTACTAAGTGCATTTGGATGTATACACGGTACATATACCAAAAAAACATTTTGTTTCAATTTTCGTCTGTCTGTCTGTTTGTTCCCGTAAATCTCGGAAATGGCTAAACCGATTTTGCCGGAACTTTCACTGGCAGATAGCTAATGTAACACGGAGTAACTTAGGCTACTTTTATTTTAGACTAGTCCGCGTGGTATTGAACAAAAAACGGACAAAGTCGCGGGTAACAGCTAGTACTACATAAATATTGCAAACGCCTACGATTTGATCGTATTAAAAAAAAATACTCATAATATAGTCCGACTCACTATCACCTTAGCTCACATGAATTATGATAATTTGACAGATGCAACTTGGCAACTTAAACATCAAGTCTGCAGCTTGCGACCGATTTATGTGTGTGATAATGGATATTAAATGTTCGCGTGGCTTTTTCAGTTTTATTTTCTGCGCGCGCGCACCTATACTAACAGCGAACAGAAGGGACGTCACATTATCGGTTGTATAAATTAGTATTGCTCGATGACGTTATTAAATTGATGGATCTTTTAGTTACATAATAAGGTAACCGCAAACTTAACAATGTCTTAATACCATTTTAAACTTTTGTATAATGGCTTCTCGTACAAATCAAACACTCGTCGCTTATCACAAAACTAACTTAAATTCATAGAAAGTAATAATCCCTTTTCCACACTACCATACGCTTACAATACTAGTAGAAAAAATAATCTAAAAAAGTTGTCGTAGATTAAATTACGCAGTAACGTTAGCCCTCCTACATTCAGGCGTTAGCCCCTTCAAATTAATCTCCATCCTAAAGGACATTATATTATATTATATTTATCTCCATCTTAAAGGGCATTATATTATATAATCTGGAGGTATGGTAATGCCCCGCCATGTACAGCGTTATATATTTTACTTGCAATTACAAACTTAACTAGCCTAAGTACTTATCTAATAAAGTAATTAAGAAAATACTTGACAATCTGGGTAATTTAATAAAGTGGCTCCTATTCATTATAAATTGTATTACTATCTGTTTACCTGCTTTACTTAAAACACCTGTTTGCTGTTTATCTAGAAGTTATATAGGATGATCTGGAATTGAATTTTGTAGTTAGGTAGGGACTGTAATTGGTGTTAAATTAAATACATGAACTATAATTGATCAAACAGTTAGATCACACAACTTACACTTATGCATTAGTGGGTAATTTACAGTAAATCAAAATTTTGTGATCAATTAATTCTAATGAATTATTTATTATATGTTATGTAACTGTGTCATAGATTAGCTTATTTAATTTGTTTTAAATGGCATTAATGTAAAGTGTATAAACTCTATGATCTAATGTTTCATAGCAACTGAAAAAATAAACTGTTTGTGTCAAAGTTGTGTATTCTATGTTGTAAGGAAATATTATTAGGCACTTCTTTCTTATGTTGGCAATCCGCTACAAAAAAGCTGCATTTTGCCAGTATCGAGTTAAATGTTTCTTCGCTATTTTAACGAATAATATATATGTTATTGTTAAATACCTATACTATGTGTATTAACTGAAAATATAGCTCAACACTGACTGACTGACTTATTTTTAATATATATTTTTTTCAAGCTTTGTGTGATGATCATGAATGTTTGTTGATGGATGTTATCTATATTAGTATTATAATATCTATATAAGTATTCCCCAGTCCATTGTATGCTACCCATATAATACAAGCGTTGCATATTGTGGGACCGTGTCGTAGATATGTTCGTTCGTACATTATTATTTTTCCTCGAAGGACAAAGAAGGTGCCTATTACAAATTTGTATATATTTTTTAATATTCGCAGCCCTGTTAACAAGCCTATCTTAATATATGGAGACTGGCAACCCTGCGTGTGACCTCCGGCATGTCCAACTCGTAATCGCATCTTTATTGTAATGAAATGCAATCAAGTGTAATGTCGGCGCACCTAGCATTAGATCGCTTCCACACCTGTGAGGATCCGCCATGTTTATGGCGAAACTGTTATTATGAATAATTAAACGCTAGTCAAGATGTCTTCGCGGGATAGGTAAGAAGATAAGTTGGCTAAAAATCTCCAATTCCAAGGTTTATATTTCGTTTAAATGTGACCAATACCTACCTAAAATGCACATAAAAAAATGCGTTTCATGTTACCCAACAATTGTAAATACTTATTTTTATACATATTAAAATCTTACCTTGTTAGGTTATCAGTTTTTTAAGGTGATACTAGCCGGAAAACCCCCTTAATTTTATATCACGCAAATACAACACATTGAAATACGACTAATCTTACGAATTTTATCGCGTTTATTTTATGGTTTTACGTTTCGGTTGCTTTAGATGCTGGTTGTAATGGATACTTCAGAATACGATTTTTTTTCTCGTAGCGAACTAAATTTCGTCTATAATTCCGTCAACATTTTACGAAGCATTTATAGAGAAAACTGCTTTGTAATGCCATTGTAAAGATATAGAAACGTACTATACATTTCAACGGTCTATTGGAGCGATATTGTATGGATAAATCAATCTTTTTTTTTGTTTGTAAAGGTTAGTTGGCCAGTATGTTTTTTCCGAATCGCTTCAAGACATTTGAATTTTAAAGCCTCTCGTCCTGGCTAGACTAAATGACGTCATCGGGCGGTTCACGCGGTCCCATTGTCCAGATGTACCGTGTCCGACGATTAAATCCCAATATTACGGTCCATCATTTTTATTGCCGCCATTTTGGCTTAACGTGTCGGGATATTATGAGATTAAGATCGATAGAGATAGGTATATCTAAGAAATGAATGAATTTTATATCCACTATACAATTTTTTTTGGTAAGCCTTTTACATATTACATTTATCTCCGAAAACTGGATCGTAGAAACTTAAAGTTTGCCACAGTGATGTCACACTATTCCAATAAGATTTGAATAAAGTGTCCACCGCTTCACTGAAATAAGTACTAGAGCTTTTACACGACACTGCCACGTTCCTTTTTACGTACCGTTTCCTGATCGTACCGACTGCCATCCCTCTCACACCACAGATTTCATAAATAAGTATGACAGTGACGGCATTTCATCTCGTTGACGTTCCACAGATTTCATAAAAGAAGTTCCTGCTTACGTTACGTTGGACTATGTCTCCAATTGTCAACGATCAAAATAAGACGATCAGACGATGTTCGAAATACGAATAAAATTAAAAATATTAAAAAGTATAGTGGTGTTAAAGTATTTATCGATTTTAGAACGCTGTGCATTCATTATTTTATCAAAACTACCCATGTTTTACGAGCGATCGCTATGAAAACCGAATCGTTAAACTTCACCAAGCCGAACCATTGCGGGAGAACATCTAAAGCTTTAGATGAAATACAGGTACTATGATGTTCGAAACGATATTGTGTGCGATAAATAAATGAGTTAATTAACATAAATAGTACATAGATAGAGTTTGTGCAAGTGAGCGCTGGTTGGGTAACGTGCATTCTTGGCCGGCCGTGTGCGTAAGCGCAACTGAAATCCCCCGAGGTAATCGCGTACTTTCGCGGCAAATCGTATTCTTGAATCGATTTCGCGATATTGTACCACCGATTTACTGAACAAATGTGTTTTTATCGATTTTATTTTAACAATTACGAAATAATTTTTTGGTGTTTGCTTCGGTTTTATTAAGTGTATGCTACTTAGTGTAGGTACCTATTTGTAGCAATATAGGGTCAAGGGCTTATGATGCGTTGACCTAAAAAAATAACGAGACATTGAATTTTATATTGTTCTTGGTATTGCAATTATTATTGACATGTGCTATTATTCCAATTCCATTATATTTAGTAAAGGTTCATGCGTCAAATAAATTGGCACAGATACTTAAGATTACCTACTTCATTGCAAAAACGGATGGTTCTTATTTGCAAATTTCTATACTCTCCAGTTAGTCATGGGAACACTTTCGACTAATATCCATCACGCATACAATTAATATCGATAATTATAAATTATCAATTTCACTGCGGAGATGTCGTAAAATCTAGTCATGAACTTCAACGAATCGATTCCTACGTCAGCACTCACAAACGATTTATATCGTGATTCTTTCAAATATCAGCCTTATAATTAGAAAGTTAAGGCACTAGTGACGTTACTTGATATGTTTGCAAGAATGTTATAGTGATGTGACGTATTGAAATGTCAAACACACAATGAAGTAATGAAATTGTCTACGCACGGACATTCTTCTCGTACTGTCAATGTTGACGGGTATTGTTCGACTCAATTAGGTAATTGAATTGAAATATGCTATTTAGCTTCCAATGTGACGGACAGAAAAGCAATAGCTAGCTCATTAGACAATGTATCAATGTTATTATTCAAAATTAATTTGTATTGGTAGTCCTGGTTTTTTATAATTATTGCTGTAAATTAACAATATTCTACTCTCCTACAATTGGACTGAACTATTAATTAGGTACCTACTAAATATGTTTTTTGTGTAATATTTGATACCATAAAGTTATAAGAATATTGTTACATATTGTTGTATACAACAAATGATGATACTACTGAATTACGTTATAAGATATCTGTGACATTAATTATTTTTTCTTTTTCTTGCTAGGATATAGTTTTTTTTATGTTTTGGCGGGAATTGAGTTTCTGGGATAATTTTGATTAATACAACATTTGATTCGATAAACCGATTTTAATTTATATATACATCCTGATATCCTATATGTATTTGCAATAAAACTTAAGCAAATTGATTCCAGTCCGGACTATTTCGTAGACGCGACGGGACCATTGGTCCTCCCTAGTCGATATTGCTGCCTATTCAATACGTCTATTTAGTTCAATTAAGCTACATCTAAAACAAGGAATTAAAAGCCACAATACAATTAAATAAAAGGAATCCAAAAGTCCTTCAATCACTACAAAGAGAATAAATGTTATTTGATCTCGAATAATGTGCACATTGTACGTATAATTAAGCTTGTCTATATTACATCGCTATCAGCGGATCCACCTTGACCTACAGACGTCGGCCTCTTTGATTCCTTATCAATGTAACAATGATCATTAATTACGCATTCGGAAATTATGTTTGCGTTACGGTTCCGCATAGAGTTCAATTGTTTAAAAAAAATCTAGCTGAAAATCTACCTTGTGTATACCATTCTGAAAATCTACCTTGTGTGTGTCATAGGTGAAATGGATTGGAGACTCCAATTAGCATGTTTTTTTATTTAAAGGGTTCTGCATTCAAAGGGTACATATTGTTGTGCCAAAGTTTACAAATTCAACTGTGTTTTAAGTATGCCATTGTTCGGAACCTTCAATATGTAAGTTCGACTTGCACTTGGCCAGGTTCTGTATTCAGGTAAGTTTACCGTTTTGAAAATTTTATGTAGTTATCAAATATTATAATTTTCTCGAATTGTTTATGGTTTCCAAATCGGTTATAAAATTCAAATTCATATATTTTTTATGCCATGCTTTCCCCCAGTAAAGTAATATTCGTGTCAGACTACTGATAATAAATTTAACTACACTCCTGCATAACTCAAAACTTATTTCTATGTCAGGGTCTGCACGTGAACGCAGGGCGTGGTACGTAGGCGTGCTGGAGATTCTTTGTTATGCCTAACCCTAGTTACACTTAAAAAAAAATCAAACGAACTTCGTATACTTCTTCATTAGGTTCAACTTTTAGTGCCATTCTGCATTATGCACACTTTTCCCATCACTATTTTTCAACCAAATTTAAACGTGTGTTCTTAATTTAAAATTTGACTCTTTTTTTTTTGTTTGTAGTTTTTTATTTACTTATAAAATGACAGTACCATAGATAGTGTTTTAATATCATTGAATACGCAAACGTGAACTAAGTTGAGCTGTTTAATTTAGACTTTTATAAAGAAAATGTAACTATGTCCTCAACCATAAATTTGAACTTAAATACATGAATATCGTTTGAGTATTCGACCGTTGAATCTTAATTTTTTTTCTCCAGAAAAATACGGCTGGTTTATAAGTAGTTGAACACTGGCATAATATAGAAAATAGAATCGCCAATTTTTTTTTTTCAAGGAATAGTCTGCTTATTACTTTTTTTATGTAATTTAAAATTACTCGGGCATAATAAACAAATTTTCTATGTCAGGGACTTATTATCGCGCGCTGACGCTGGGCGTGGCGAGTAGGTGTGTTCTAGCGATTCTTTGTTGAGTTAGACATCGCTAATGTTATTGTTTCAGCGCACGCGATTATTATTGATATTGACATATTGTTTTGAGATAAGTGAGTCTGAGAAGTTATGCGGGTTTGTTCTTTTGTTAAGTACCTACTCATTGACCTACTAACTAGGTACTAGCTATGTCAAAAATGTAATAACTATGACTATTTTCAAACGTTTCTTCGTCAAGGTAGTCTTGTTAGCCATGTTAGCCCCTCCGACTAAGCCAAAGCTTGTGCTAAGAATGGGTTCATATCAAATTATGCGGTGAGTGACAGTCTGCAGTCTGTAACATGGTATAATAATAAGCTTAGCCAGGTATAATGTACTGTCGATGGCCCAAGACTACGTCACGATCAGTGTTGCTATTAATTGCCACCTTCAATAGAGCACCGCTCATTGGTCGAAGATCACGTGACCAGCGTGACCTAGATGTCACGGGAAGAGAATGCCTGGTGTAGCATATAATTATACCACGGTCTGACTGTAATTCATAACACGACGACAGTGATTCCACAAGGGGTTGTTAGAACCCCAACATTGGAACATCTAGTATCGGGATGGTCTGCCCCGCCACGCATACCACCTGCCTGGCTGAGAGTTCATCCACTCACTCTCACTCTTACCTTCACATCTCTTACATACCTCCTGAATAAGTGGAGTGTTTACTGCGAAATTAATACGTAAAAGTATTTTTGTAGTAATTCTATTTATTCAGTTAAAGTCAAATCATTTATTTCGCATCGGGGGCACTTACAAATTGTACTTAATTATTTTTTTCTTAACTCTACAAGCGGATCGGAATGCGACCTCAACTAAAAAATCCGGCGAGAAACTTAGCGGGCCACTCGTTTTTTGAATTCTTTTTTTTACAACCATGTTTATTACAAACAAAAATAAAAATAAGCTCATTTAAACAAAAGGGTGGAGCATATTTTCTCATACCTAGGTAACTATGTAAAAGCACCACGAGTGTCCCGTTTTTACCATTTTGGTTCGGAACCTACCTTGGATTGGTACCTGGATAGGTACTGTGAAATTGTCTAAAACATGGCCGACTTAATTCCTGACTACCATTAATTTTTGCATGTTATATTTAAAAGATGAGGCAGAAAAAAAGAACAAATCAATATACCTATATATATATTTAATGTTCGTCTCATTCAATCGAAATTAATAAAATAAGTATGCCGAAATAATCCCACTAATTTTAAAATTAATCCGTCCGTCCGGCTATTGCTACCGGGCGTCTAACACTCAACGAAATAAAGTTAATGCGGGCGTGGTACCTAATAATCCTAATATAAATAAATTCGTACCTTCGGGCTACTCATGAATATGTTCATTCGCTTGTCGGCTCAAGCAGCTGCCGATAATTGAGGAGATTTAACTAAATTTGCATCCGTCAAAACTTAACACGCTAGGGTAGGTTGTGCAAACTTTGAGCGCCAATTTTTATGTACCTAAGTAATACGTACCTACTAACAATACGTAGGTATCCTTGATACAAATCGATTTTTTTTACTGGCTTATCAGTCAATGTAAAAAAAGTTTAAGGTTTTATACCTGGAGAATTTGGTTTTCGGCAGGTGCATTTCAGTTTTCAGTGTAAGTAGGTAGCTGGGGTACCCAACTACTACCTATCTATTTTAATAGAACAGAATATTGACTGGTTAGTACCTATTATAGTTAGGTATCTAGCTAGTAATAGATACCTATATAACTAGGTATTCTGTTCTAGATTAAGTAGTATAGATAAACCTCCCTTATTGGAATTCTATCCTTGAAACACAGACTTGTCTGTGCTCTGAAAATATTCCTGTCCGCACTAACTTAGGCAGGAGGTAGGTGTAGCTACCAAGGTAAATATTTATTTAATACCTGGATACGGTATAATGACTCAATAATATTAAAAAGAAACTGGATAGGTAGCGTTCGATTCATCTCCGAAGTTGGTACCTACATAAGGGGCACGTGTTCGCACAGAACACGGGCTGTTTTCCGTGTATTTTCTGGTCGGGTGGCGGCGGGTGGCGGGCGGCGGGGCGGCGGGGCGGCCGGCCGGCAGATGCGCCGCGCAGCGCCATCTCTCGGGGCCCGCCGCACCACCCGCCAGGTGCGGCGCGCTGCCTGCCCGCACCGCGCGCGGCCGCCGCCCGCCCGCCCTCAGTCCGCCGTCACGCGCCGCCGCGATCACACGTAACTACGGCTCCCGTACACCGCTATACGCGACGCGCGCATTTCGAACGTAGTACACGATCCCGCGACCGGTTCACCGTAGCCCGTGGCCGACCAGTGACATCTCGATACCTTGTGCTGTGTGACTTGCAGTGAAACGCTCAGTGCATACTTGTGCGAGTAATGGATTACTGCGGATCTGCCTTTTGCGAGTGCTGACGACCGCCGGGCCCCGGTCCCGACGTATGCCCCGGCGCCGCTAGCCCGGACGCGCCAGCATGCGCGCCCCCGCGGTGCTCATCGCCCTGCTAGGGTTTCTGCCCCAGGTACAGACATTAGACACCCGAAACCGCAAAACCCCATTTGTTTACATTTCGCATCGACATAATCCAATCGAAAATCTGTGGTTCGCATCGTTTCTCATAAACAACTTTGCGACGCAGGCCGACGGCCGTAGGCCGCTTCGCAATACACGACGGTCACTTTCCCACGAGTGTGGCCGCGGTGTTCTAGCAGATCGTCCTGGATAGTCGGGAGCGAGGGTGTAGTTTAGGTTAGGCGAGCCGCAGTCGTGACCGGCCGAGTCGCCGGACCGACTCGGAAACGCGTCTGTGTGTGTTCGATACGTTTGCCGAGCAAACATAGGTACCTACGTACTTATAAAGAAAGTTCAGGTTTTAATACGACCGGCGCGCGGGGTCAGCTAGGTCGGGAGCCTCTTCGTTTTAAAATTAGATGCATTCCGAGGCTTCGCGGTGGATTCGACTCCGTACGAGACGAATCCGCGACGATCCGCATGCAAGGCGACAAGAATAACTCTTCCAGACGACTCAAGGCGTGCGATATTTCGGGCAGGGTTAGTAGTTCGGTCTAGTTTACATGGCGGAACCCTTCGCTTGTTTATAGTCGGGCACTAATCGACGGAAAATAGGCGCCGGCAGCAGTAAAACTAGACATAAACAAACAATCCGTTTCACATGAAAGTGCTGAGAAAATTGACATGAACTTCACAACAGAACTGTCAATATTGAGGAGTGAGATGAGTTCATCGCCCCTTGAACCGGTCAAGGTTACTTGTCCTATGCGAAGGGTTGTTGTGTGCCCGAGACGCTGACGTGAGAACTTAGTTTCGTGTTTTTTATCGCAACACCTATGCTCGATTTTAAGTAGACTCCGTTATCGATAAACGAAAAGTAATTAGCTCGGTTATTTGCCTCATTAACGTTTAAAGGAAACGTATCAATCAATCGAGTATAGCTTCAATACATTAGCCGATGGATATGTTTATTTATGCGCACCGAACATCTCTAGTAACATCTTATACAAGCGAAGGAACGCTGATCGCATGATTCACGCCCAACTCGATACCTACTTTCCAAATCGATTTGTCGGTTTCGTGCTGTATGCATTTACCTGCCTAACATTGTATCGCATACCTAGGTGCCTTTTCTGGTTCTCGCGAAATGTCAGTGAGACTCAGATAAAAATCGATACTTATTCGGGTGTACTTTTTGTTCTCCCGCATCGCTTACCGGTGGTAATAAATGCGAGGGTACTACCCATACCTACCCTAATGAGTGCGTGTGCGCACCGTGAACGAATAGTTTATTAAATATACCTATACGAATAGTTTATCATCCATATGTACCTCTACCTACCTAATACTTGCTCGCATATGTACCGTTAATATCGCAAACAACTGCACATTGCCACTTGCGAAAATAATACGCGTCCGACCGGTGTAGGTACCGGGAATCGATCCGCGATACTACCAAGCTCATCCGTGTGATTTTTGTGCACTTTTTATTAAGTCTTCAGTCAAGTTTAATTAAATAGGTCCGTGCTCCTCTTGCCCGTAGGCAGGCATATCTATTTATTTATAGCAATTTGCGCGTGTGCGTGTGTGCGAGCTTCAAGGCACCATACATTATGAATGAAGTCGCGTTGTTTCATTAAAAAACGGTATTTTGCGCACCACCGCGCCGGACTGGTTTGTTTTGCTCCCGGTCCCGTCTACGTGACGACGATCGTGCATCGATGGTAATTGTCTCAACTCGCCCTTTTATCGATACCTACTTACATCCGCAGCGATCGATGTCCGGATTTTTCTTTTTACCCCCGTGTACCGAGTAGCTCTAATTTAGATTCGATCGTGTTCAAAATTCGAATCGCGTGATTGTTCGGCGGCTTTTTGATCGGAAGCGGCGTCGGAAACACGTCTGGCCGAAACCGCAATATAATAATTTTCCAATTTTAAATAAGTAAATAAATATAATCCGCCGAAGGTTGCTTTCGTTCGAACCGTGAACGCGTTTATCCTCTATCAAATTATGCGGGAATACAGCTTATTAAAAATGATTACATCCTATCTTTAAGGGCATAAAGCTTTTTTTTTTCATTGGAACAAGCAAGTTCCACATTGTTGCAAGTAGGTGCGTTCTATAACATATTCTTGATTACGCTTGGCGACTACCTGCCGCATATCTAGGACATAGCATGTCATAGCTCGTAGGTAGGTATGGAACGTTACTTGCGCTTGTATCATTACGTACGTACTATTTGTGATATAATCAATATATTACTATTTTAGGTGTGTTCCTGTGTATGTGTGCACACTTGTCCAACTAGTTTAGGGCTGTCATGTTTGTATAGATTTATGACAGAACCGATTTTACAACTATCTACAATTATAAATTGTTATTTGTAGCTGTTCCTATTAAGTGTTCTGTGGCAATGTTCGAAATTTAAATTGAAATAATTAATATGATTATTAAGCAAGGAAGTTTCGGTTTGCCACTGGCAACACCGCTCATATTTCGAGCAGGTGCGTTCATTAATGACGCATTTCGCTCCTGACATCTGCTTTTTTCACAATTCACTCAGCCACACGAATTCTAATTGCCTTCCTGACATGTTGAATTAAAGTTCAATTCCGCCCCAGAGACTGTTATCAGACTTAACCAACGCGTTTAATGGTCACTTTTTATTGCTCAAATCGTTAATGTTAAAGTTAACTGTGCTTATGTGGTTACTTAAAATTAAACCTCTAATGAATCTCTCCTGATTATTACATATCTGTGCTGTAGAAATTAAGAAGTTTACGGTTGTACGTCGTTCACATAATATTAATGTGGGTTCAAAAGTATAAACTTTATATAGTTATTATATCTACCTCCCTACCTACTTACTTGGTTCAGAATGTGTTAGTTTGTGGTAGAATCTTCTCTCTATTTAGGGAAAAGTTCCCAGCAATTGTCTAAATAACTCATATTTACGTGGGTCCCTGCCTACCTACTTACTAACTAAACCACCTGCTACGTCCATTCCAATTTTGGACAATCACATAGGTGCCTATTTGGTAAGTTGGTAGTTATCTACTCTAAAAAAAGCACAACAATAATTAATCTTCATATGACATGTTACTCGCAGTAACCATTTAAGTATGTGAAACTCTTTAACGGTAGGTTTTTAACCCTGTTATAATTTCGTCCATTGTCCAAAATGGTTTTTGTTCTATGTGAACCGACTCAATTATACCTACGAAATCCGTATAATCGTCGGTATTAACTTCATAACTATGTGAAACTTTAAGTTTTAGACTCATTGTGATGTACCTAGGTACCTATGTACCTGTGATTGCGAGGCGCGCGAGTCATTAAAATAGATCCGCATTATCTGCGCGTACACATGACACAAGTAGTCACAACTGACAAAATGTCGAATTAATTACGAAATTGTTTGTATCGACATCTCGTTACTGATATGATCATTAATATTGATTTAGTTTTTTTTACGACAACACACCGGACGTCTAATTGATTCTCAGCGTTAAAAATAAAGATGGCCGCCAGGATCATTGATCAGATTGCGCAATGTCACCGAACTGGATGCGTCGATGTCAATATTATGACATATATAATCACGTTGAGTTTTCTTAGTATTTTTCATCAAAGGATATTGAATGAATACTTATCGACTAAATAATATAAAAATAAGAAGGTAGCTAAGTCTATCGTTAATCCCAAAGTGGTGGTAGACAGATCTATGGTAGGCCACGAATCGAACGTTTTCGAATTTCGAAATGTATCGGATGCCGCGTAATTCAGCCAGCAACCTTCTAATTTAAGGTTCTATTGTTTAGTGTTGCCGGTGCAAATTATTAAATTCCGAATTAGGTAAATGTGTCAGCGATGGCAACACGGTGTAGGTTGCACAATGCTTCAGGCATAGTGAAGTGATGAGTCGCGCTTCTTTTTTCACGTGGGTTGAAAGTTAAGGCCATAAGTTGACAGATATGAATACGCAAAATTATTTCTGATGCAGCGAAGGCGTCAATTAAGAAATAAATACGACTAAGGATCGATTTATGTGACATAGTGAGGCATCACATTAAAATTATCGATACAATTACATTAGGCCTGGCTCAATAGAAAAATGTCATGAGTAAAAAAAAAATTGATGATGGGAATTGCGGTCCATCGCGTGTCTTACCATGGATGATGTGCATGCAATGGATCATCGCAGCTGCATAGAAAACTAATTTCATGCGAGCATCTACCCAACATGGCGACTTCACCGGCCGTATCTTTAGATCAGAATTCCTTTGACAATGTTATATGCTCGACGCGCCTGATCACTTTCTACTATTGTAAACCGTGCTACGTACTCATAAGGACCATATTAGATATCGATTCCGATGACCAAATGGAAAACGTTTAACTCGAAACTATTTTAATAAGTTCCGTATTCAATCTTCCCGGCGAGAGGTTCACACGTAGGTATAATCCCAATAACAATTCTCGCGAGAAGATCTAGTTTACGATATCTAAGAGATTATACGACTAAGATCGTAGTGGTGAACCGACGCACGAAATACCAATTCGCTTGTGCAACGCTTAAATAACCGCAAAATGCCTTATTATGCGCTTTCCATATACGTTCCAGGCAATCTAAGGGGTCTATTACGCTCCACGCTCATGATTCTCCGTTAATTTCAAATTCCGAAGTTAGGTCGTAAGTTTCTTTTGTGCCGACGCAGCTGCCAGGGATATCGACACAAAAGAGATTCGCAACTTTTGTCGCGCAACCGATATCGGTACATTTGTATAAGACGCCCTTTATTTTCCTCCAAAGACGTTCCGTGAAACGGAACGCCCTTTGTGCGGCAACGCTGAGCGTCCCCTCGCACAATGCCAACATTGAAACTAAGTTCTGTGAAGTCAGGTCAGAAAACCAATTAGTAACAGCGTTTTAATCAGCTGCTAAAGAAGCATAATAGTTTTTTCTCGAGCGAGTAATTCGCTCGCGAGCGACGATTCTATTTTTAAACTGGACATCTTTACGGCATGTGTACAAAGCTTACGCCGAAAAAAACTTAATGGAAAAAATAAATCATACTCCACTCATGGTTCCAAATTTAAATTGTGTATGCGAATTGATGCACTGGCCACAACGTCGCGCTATTAAAAGACTGTGTTTGGGTGTTTATTTTAACACATTTTGCGTGAGTATAACGAGTGAGATGAAAAACATTCCCCTGAATTTCATTATTTGTGTTATTTTTAGACTCCGCTCAACCTGCTGGAACGTTTACTCTGCCGGCTTACTTACATACAATGGCGCTTACAAGATTACCTCTTATTATCTCTTCACTTAACTTTTTTTATAAAACGCGCTTCTTCACCGAAACATGTGCAGTTGCCAGTTGCATCCGCTAAATAAGTGCATTATTACAATGTCTAGATCATGAATTTACATGAATCTTAAGGATTTAGTCAAAATGTGGTGATATCGGCCATTAGTGTGTTTTAAAATCAGTTGGGACGGTTCGATTGAACTGCAATTGATGTCACAAGCCAGTACTTTCCTTTCAATGAAAAAAAAAAGTTGTAGTCTATTGCCTCCCGAGTCTCACCGTGCATTAACACGAAGTCGTAGATATGATAAATAAATTAGACACTCGTGTAATTCGTTACTGACACACATCGAAGATGGCGAGTTCATACAATAACAGTTACACCATCAGTGTATTCGAGCTAGAAGGTAAAGATGTAAGAGGTGTTACAATGTTTTAAAATTCGAACGCTTTATTCGAAATTTGAAGGGAACCAAAACGTAAGATAATTTTTTAAATATGTAATTATAGACAACGACAAAATGGTTAAAAAGGTTAGCGCCTCTTAAAATACACACGAAACAACATCAATCAGACAGTCATCGCGTCAAATCCGCCCGAAGACATAATAAAATATAACTTATCCGGTAGTCGGGTAAGTATTATTTAATTGTTACTTTGTGGCCAGCCTGGGGCTAGTTGCCGTGCGCTAGCATCCCGTGCTTTTTTAAACGCGCTTATTTATTTTTTTATTTACCGTAATTTACTAAAGCATTGACGAGGATCCACTGTATGATTTATACTGTTATAGTTTTTTTGGTATAGGTTAGAACGGTAAGCCACAATTTATCAAGACCTCTGCTACTATAACTCGTTTTATAAACAATAGATCGACAAAAAAGGGGATGTTTGGAGTGGTGCGTATCTTTTTTGGGCCATTTTTTTCGGTTCCGCTCCTACCTGACAACCACGTGGATGTGTGAAGTGAGTGTCCACCGTCTCCTTCTTCTCTTTGGTAAAAGAAAGAGAGGTCTTTGTTTCGCGCTTTCGAATACACGTAGTTGAGCTCAACCCCAGTCGTGCACACAGGAAGTCTGTTGAAATCTGGTGTATTTTTTTTGTTTGAACGGGGGCTAAGTTTTGACATGTCCACAGACATAGCGTCTGTATTAGATAAGGCTCGATATGAATGGATCATTGTTCTG
Source organism: Pheosia tremula (assembly GCA_905333125.1). Taxonomy (NCBI): domain Eukaryota; kingdom Metazoa; phylum Arthropoda; class Insecta; order Lepidoptera; family Notodontidae; genus Pheosia; species Pheosia tremula. The sequence continues at coordinate 5,951,746 of HG995416.1, read as the reverse complement.
TCTGTCGCTTGTGATCTCTTGACAATTCAAACTGAAGGTCATTTTGCCGTGGGAAACTAATTAGGAAGGATCTAGATCTAGACGGTCATACCTAGTTTAATGTGCTGTATAATCTCTTCTCCGGCCTGTACTGCCTGACTGATGTTCTCCCGACATGTCTCCTACCTTAGCAGCCTCCTTCTTCTGCTCATATCTTTTATAATATATAATTTTCCTATCTGTTAGGTACATAAATAAAATTGTTATGTTACCTAAGATGGTCTATCATCGGCCTGTCATATAATTATATAACTTATAAATATATTTTTTGTACATTTTACATGAAATTATTTGACCAAAATCTTCATACCTACCTACGTAAATACGAGCGTCTACTTCATAAATGTCTGTTTAACGATTCAACAGACCACCAGTTTTAATGAGATATATCTACAATACTAAATTTTTATGAATGTTACTTATTAATTATTTCCATATAAATAATCAATTAGAACGAAAGCACCGGAAGCTAAGTCTTTTTTTATTTATTCATAAATTTTATATACTGGCAACATGGTAAGCCGGTAATGATTCGCCAAGACATGGCCGCCATAATTTAATACCTACCACTTCCTTCCGATGCCGTATAAAACCGTTGACGTCTTTGAATGAGCTTTTATGAATGCACCAATAATATACCGGCTTTAACAGTATAATAACTTTCAATCTTAGTACGTAATCTATGATATTTTAAAAAGTTGTTTTGCCAATGTCTCGTATAAAAATGGTGTGTTGTTCGGTACAAAACTAACAAACAGAATTTTAAATGCTTGCGCATGCTCCCTACCTATTGCATTAGTCTTAAAAACTCGTTGACCCCGCATACAACGACCAACTGCGCATTCTTTCATTAATATAAGGGTTGTGCACCCCGGAGAGCGAAAAAAACAAGTTATTATTATTCATACAGCATATAAAAAAAACACCAGGGAATTTGAGTCGTTTCGTTGACGACCGCATATCTATCATCGTTCGTTCGAAATATACACATTTTTCATCAAAATCGGTAGTCCATGTTCAGGATCGTTTAAAACAAAGCAGGGGGTGGGATATTTTGACATATCAATTTAAAAAAAAGAGTCACCTTTTTTTGTTGTATTCTGTTACACCAAACAATCGTCTTGTTTAAGCTATAACTCTTACGAAAGTACTTACAGAAAACAGAAGCAACAAATTAGAATGAGAAAATATTTCCATAATTTGCAGACCAGTTATTTAGCACCACCCCAATAGTATTGTTACGTCATCAACGTTCGAAATTCAATTCAGGCTAGGGGTGTCACGTCACCGCGGGCACCCCACACGCGTGGAACTAGCAACCCCATTTTTGAACGACCTACTTATATGTCCAGTATAACGGTTAATGTCTCAACGGGATCGATGGCGCGGACAGTTGTGCAAATAGTTTTGTTTGAGGATTACATCTTGGGGGCGTCGAAAGTTGTATGGCCACTCTGTTTGTACTGTCACACTGATACTGATAAATTGACTTAATCCCTACTACACCTTTAAGTGTCGTTTACTTTTAACGCCGCAATAACACGTTTGTTTCTTTCATTCCAGGTGCTGACGTCAGGTTCCTTCGAACTTAGGATAAAAAGTTTTACGAACTCGTTGGGTAGGTTAAATAGTGGCCAGTGCTGTGATGGTTCCTCAAATAGTGACGCGCCGTGTTTGGCGCCGTGCAGGACTAAATTCCGAGTGTGCCTCAAGATTTATCAAGCTAACATCGACACAACATCGCCGTGCACTTTCGGCGATATCACTACGCCAGTGCTAGGCGGCAACTCATTGGATGTGCCCAATCTCCACGTGGAAGGATTTAGCAATCCCATCGTGTTCCCCTTCGACTTCACATGGCCGGTGAGTGTCTGAAAATAACTCTTTTGTACTCGCAAGTGCTAGCGCTCAATTGCCGTTCAGTAAACAAAACACCTCATTAATTTTGTAGGCAACAGTAAAATCAATACATCGTAAAAGAAGCATTAAGTAGCAACCCTGCATCAATAAATCAACGCCGTCGATGTTACTGGCAGCGTTCAAATTCCAATAATCCACGCGGAGGCTCGCTCTGTGAGCCATCTCATTCGCCGTAAATAATAGTAAAAAAGAAATTAAGGGATTCCATATTCAAATTTGACAGAAGCGATGACGATAAGAATACTTGATGGTTTAACGAGCGATCGCGTGGGAGGATTACAGCGTTCAATGGTTCATTTTTAATTAATTATGAAGTCGCTCTGTACGGCCAGTTATTAGACATAGTTTAGTTAGCGTCGTGGCTGTGTTCTCATCTTCGCCGGCGATAGAAGCGTGGAGGTCGGCCGGAATCGTGATTCAATATTGTAATTACATGTTATTTATTTACAGATCGAGCTTAGATCTATTTCGATTTCAAGGATAACGGACATTTTAATTGAACCTTAGTTACGGTTGTTTCGCTGGCGTCAATTGTGTACGGCTTACACAGCCCTCGTGTGGACACTGGAGGTTTCGAGTGCTATTTGTATTTTATTTAGCGGCCCGCTTCAAATGTCGTACCGTCTCGTAATGTTTGAGCAAACAATCGCTCCTAAGCTCGGCCGCTTGCACAAGCTTGGACCATCTGGGGATAACGTGACATTTGGTTACTAAACGTAACTGCAGCAGGTAGGCCCGAGCCATAGCCGAAATTTAAAACTTTTTTTTCGGATTGTGGATGCGTCCGGTAACTGCCAGTATCATTCCGAATGAATTGGTGCTAAATTGAAACTTCCTGTTTAAATTCACATAGAGCTCTCTATGACAGACATGTGGTGACATGCGATCAATTGAGCGAAAGCGGCGCGCGGAACAGTTTAATCTATCGAATTTCAAAAGTGACAGGTTAAGCTCGGTGTCGATGCCGTCGAATTCGCGCCATATGCGGTTCGTCTCACTCCTAGTCGGACATCGAGATGTCTTCCATATGCCACGAATCCATATGCTGCTGACTACTAAAGTCGCGAGGATACGCGGCATACGCCTCGCCGCTCGCCGATGTTACACTCGGATGCACCGCGTTTGAATAATACAATTACCCCCTAGAATCATTAACCGAGGCTGACTCGGATTTTTTCTCACAATGAGGTCATCGCCGGCCAGAGAAGTGCCTGTTTTACGAGCCATATCGCGCGCACGAATAAATATGTACTGTAATGTGTTAGCGTATGGTCTACGTTCTGTAACGTTCCGCACGGTGCCTTCGTGACTTGGCCGCCAGGTGAACGGGCTCCGAAGGAGACGTTCGATTTTTAAATTTAATTCACTCATCGGTGGCCAGTGTCACTGTATTTTGAAATTCGAAGCGGCCCGGTAACACAAACCCGGAGTAATCCGAACATTATCTGATCCCTCGTGAAATAAATCGGTTCTAGAGCTCGTAAGGAGATTTGACCCGACCGATAATAGGTCATGAGCATATTAATATTACTGACAACATCGACCAGTGAAATTACATGTAAAGCGGCGCGCGCGCTAACGACGCATAAGAACGATTTATCATGCAGCGTTTTAGACCTATGTGAACCTGGCAACCGAGTATAAAATATGTATTTTTTATGATGCGCATTCGATTGTACCGGGTTTGTACCGGATTGTACCGTTTTTTAAATCGTTTGTACCCTAAGGGTGTAAGAGTTATAGGGGTGGGAAAATTTGGTCAGCAACGGGGTACGAGATAATTAAATTCTATGATTCGCATTCGATTGTACCGCGTACGTACTGGATTGTACCGCTTTTAGAATCGTTCTAACCCTAAGGGGTTAGGAGATACAGGGGTTGGAAAATTTTGGTCACCAAATCGGTAAAAAACGGAAATGGCACATGATAATGAAATTCTATGATTTGCATTCGATTGTACCGCGTTCGTACCGGAATGTACCGCTTTTAAAATATTTCTAACCCCAAGGAGTTCGGAGATATAAGGGTTGGAAAATTTTTGGTCATCAAATCGGTAAAAAACGGAAAGTGCACAAGATAATTAAATTCTGTGATACGCATTCGATTGTACCGCGTTCGTACCGGATTGTACCGCTTTTTACATCGTTCTACCCCCAAGGAGTTCGGAGATATAAGCGTTGGAAAATTTTTGGTAACCGATTCGGTAAAAAACGGAAAAGCATAAGATAATTAAATTGTATGATTCGCATTCGATCGTACCGCGTTCGTACCGGATTGTACCGCTTTTAAAATCGTTCTAACCCCAAGGAGTTCGGAGATATAAGCGTTGGAAAATTTTTGGAAACCGATTCGGTAAAAACCGGAAAAGCATAAGATAATTAAATTCTGTGATACGCATTCGATTGTACCGCGTTCGTACCGGATTGTACCGCTTTTAAAATATTTCTAACCCCAAGGAGTTCGGAGATATAAGCGTTGGAAAATTTTTGGTAACCGATTCGGTAAAAACCGGAAAAGCATAAGATAATTAAATTCTGTGACACGCATTCGATTGTACCGCGTTCGTACTGGATTGTACCGCTTTTAGAATCGTTCTAACCCTAAGGGGTTAGGAGATACAGGGGTTGGAAATTTTTGGTCACCAAATCGGTAAAAAACGGAAAGGGCACAAGATAATTAAATTCTGTGATACGCATTCGATTGTACCGCGTTCGTACCGGATTGTACCGCTTTTTACATCGTTCTAACCCCACGGGGTCGAGAGATATAAGGGTTGGAAAATTTGGGTGAATCGGTAAAATCGGAATGTTCAAGATAATTGAATTCTGTGATACGCATTCGATTGTACCGCAGTCGTACCGGATTGTACCCCTTTTAGAATCGTTCTAACCCTAAGGGGTTAGGAGATACAGGGGTTAGAAATTTTTGGTCACCAAATCGGTTAAAAACGGAAATGGCACAAGATAATTAAATTCTGTTATACGCATTCGATTGTACCGCGTTCGTACCGGATTGTACCGCTTTTAAAATCGTTCTAACCCCAAGGAGTTCGGAGATATAAGCGTTGGAAAATTTTTGGTGACCAAATCGGTAAAAAACGGAAAAGCATAAGATAATTAAATTCTATGATTCGCATTCGATTGTACCGCGTTCGTACCGGATTGTACCGCTGTTTACTTCGTTCTAACCCTAAGGAGTTCGGAGATATAAGCGTTGGAAAATTTTTGGTAACCGATTCGGTAAAAAACGGAAAAGCATAAGATAATTAAATTGTATGATTCGCATTCGATTGTACCGCGTTCGTACCGGATTGTACCGCTTTTAAAATCGTTCTAACCCCAAGGAGTTCGGAGATATAAGCGTTGGAAAATTTTTGGCAACCGATTCGGTAAAAACCGGAAAAGCATAAGATAATTAAATTCTGTGATACGCATTCGATTGTACCGCGTTCGTACCGGATTGTACCGCTGTTTACTTCGTTCTAACCCCAAGGTGTTCGGAGATATAAGCGTTGGAAAATTTTTGGTAACCGATTCGGTAAAAACCGGAAAAGCATAAGATAATTAAATTCTGTGATACGCATTCGATTGTACCGCGTTCGTACCGGATTGTACCGCTGTTTACTTCGTTCTAACCCCAAGGAGTTTTTAAAGCTAGTACAAGAGGACTTTTTAAAGCTAGTACTCAGTGTGCAAGGCGGTACAATCCAGAACAGACGTCATAGTAACTATTATTTGTACTCGAGTGAGTAAACATAATTTTAATAATATTATATGTAGTTCGTACCCACTTACACGTTTAAGAATTTAATTATCCTGTATATCCCTGTATCTCCTAACCCCTTAGGGTTAGAATGATTTTAAAATCGGTACAATCCGGTACAAACGCGGTACAATCCGGTACGAACGCGGTACAATCGAATGCGTATCACAGAATTTAATTATCTTATGCTTTTCCGGTTTTTACCGAATCGGTTACCAAAAATTTTCCAACGCTTATATCTCCGAACTCCTTGGGGTTAGAAATATTTTAAAAGCGGTACAATCCGGTACGAACGCGGTACAATCGAATGCGTATCACAGAATTTAATTATCTTATGCTTTTCCGGTTTTTACCGAATCGGTTTCCAAAAATTTTCCAACGCTTATATCTCCGAACTCCTTGGGGTTAGAAATATTTTAAAAGCGGTACAATCCGGTACGAACGCGGTACAATCGAATGCGAATCATAGAATTTAATTATCTTATGCTTTTCCGTTTTTTACCGAATCGGTTACCAAAAATTTTCCAACGCTTATATCTCCGAACTCCTTGGGGTTAGAACGATTTTAAAAGCGGTACAATCCGGTACGAACGCGGTACAATCGAATGCGAATCATAGAATTTAATTATCTTGTGCCTTTTCCGTTTTTTACCGATTTGGTGACCAAAAATTTTCCAACCCTTGTATCTCCGAACTCCTTGGGGTTAGAACGATTTTAAAAGCGCTATAATCCGGTACGAACGCGGTACAATCGAATGCGAATCATAGAATTAAATTATCGTGTGCCTTTTCCGTTTTTTACCGATTTGGTGACCAAAAATTTTCCAACCCTTATATCTCCGAACTCCTTGGAGTTAGAACGATTTTAAAAGCGCTATAATCCGGTACGAACGCGGTACAATCGAATGCGTATCACAGAATTTAATTATCTTGTGCCCTTTCCGTTTTTTACCGATTTGGTGACCAAAAATTTCCAACCCCTGTATCTCCTAACCCCTTAGGGTTAGAACGATTCTAAAAGCGGTTCAATCCGGTACGAACGCGGTACAATCGAATGCGTATCACAGAATTCAATTATCTTGAACTTTCCGATTTTACCGATTCACCCAAATTTTCCAACCCTTATATCTCTCGACCCCGTGGGGTTAGAACGATGTAAAAAGCGGTACAATCCGGTACGAACGCGGTACAATCGAATGCGTATCACAGAATTTAATTATCTTGTGCACTTTCCGTTTTTTACCGATTTGGTGACCAAAAATTTTCCAACCCTTATATCTCCGTACTCCTTGGGGTTAGAAATATTTTAAAAGCGGTACAATCCGGTACGAACGCGGTACAATCGAATGCAAATCATAGAATTTCATTATCATGTGCCATTTCCGTTTTTTACCGATTTGGTGACCAAAATTTTCCAACCCCTGTATCTCCTGACCCCTTAGGGTTAGAACGATTCTAAAAGCGGTACAATCCAGTACGTACGCGGTACAATCGAATGCGAATCATAGAATTTAATTATCTCGTACCCCGTTGCTGACCAAATTTTCCCACCCCTATAACTCTTACACCCTTAGGGTACAAACGATTTAAAAAACGGTACAATCCGGTACAAACCCGGTACAATCGAATGCGCATCATAAAAAATACATATTTTATACTCGGTTGCCAGGTTCACATAGGTGCGTTTTAGAGATGGCTCACTCCGAAAAGAAATCTCATTTGTATTCAGGCGCTGGGCTTGGCGGTGGGATTTCATTTATTTCACTCCTAAACAATTTGTGTTTGTAAATCACAAGTTTTATTTTGTAATGCGCGCTTCGTGGCCCATCTGTCCGGGCGTCGTAAAGGTGAGGCCCGGGTTGAGATAGTCCTTGCCCGTGCTACATTGTAGAGAGAAAGGTCAGCGGTACGCGGCCTTAATGCCAGGGGTGTTTACACCCCCGGCATGAACGGGCCCATTCACCGCGGCACCGTTATTAATGCGAAAAAATTCCGCTTATGCAATTCAACATTTTAATAGAAACACCTGCTGTGGTGAGAGTCGCGCGAAATGTCAAAGTGTAGTTCTGCGCATGCGCGCGGCCCTCGCGCGCCGCCCGCCGCGCGCGCCTCTGGCCGTGAACTATACTTTTTATGGATTACCTATATGTACATCCGTATTGCGTGATGTTACTCATCGAAGGCATTGTGTTTCAACTTAATAATTTGTCCATCATCCATTGTTGTACAATTATACTGATCAATAGGTTAGTCTTAATCATTGTTTAATGTACGCCAATGCCCGCTTTAACCGACGAAATATTTATAATTATTGTGAAATGTTTCTGTCATTGTCACGATACATAAACACTTCCGCAAGTCACTTTCCCACAGAGCTTACACCTACCATTTATTCAGGTATAAATTCTTGCGCGGCAACACCGGTACAACCGTCGAAATAAGCGAATCCGTATTAAAATAAAAATGTACAAAAAAATGGAAATAGATAATTAAAATAGTTTTCGAAGGTCTAGAAAAATAGGCGAAGCTGGATCCGCGACCTCAGGGCTGTACATTCTTTAATTAGTCGAGCTATTTAGTCCGTTAACGCTTCAAATATAAACGAGTTTCTTTTTGTTTCGTTATAAGGAATTTAGTAACTAAGTAACCTGGAAGGAACATAATAAATTGGAATTGTTACGTACTTCAATGTTATTAGATATCCGGCATTCCTGAACAACTTATTAAAAATGCCCAAACCTTGCTTTTTTAATATTTAAAAACAATATTAATCGTCTTCATTTATTACCTTCACAATATTATTTATCCACTAGCTGTTGCCCGCGACTTCGTCCGCGTGGTATTTAACATAGACAACCGTTGACAACAGCCTGCTCGCCCATTCTGAGCCCGCGGGACGCATTGAAGGGTTTTGCTATCAAACTTAATCAGGCGCTGCGCTGCAACATTGGTTTTAATTTTTTTTCGTGAGATCCTATTTTTTTTTCTAAAATAAAAGTAGCCTAAGTTACTCCTTGTTACATCAGCTATCTGCCAGTGAAAGTCCCGTCAAAATCGGTCCAGCCATTTCAGAGATTAGCCGGAACAAACAGACAGACAGACAGACAGACAGACAGACAGACAGACGGACAGACAGACAGACAGACAGACAGACAGACAAAAATTTTAAAAAATGTTGTTTCGGTATAGGTAACGTGTATACATCCAAATGCACTTAGTAAAAAGCGGTTATTTTAATATTACAAACAGACACTTCAATTTTATTTATATGTATAGATTATGTCATTGTTACGTTATCTCATGAACCTTGGAAATTAAATTATCTATTGAAATTATATACCTTCTCTAACTATTAACATCGTTGTTTGGTTCTAGATAGACATAGATATGTCGGCCATCTGCTTGCTTCTCATGTTAGTTTTAACTTACCCGACAAAAATGTTAGTCCAGTTTTGTTACCGTGAGACTAACCTCACTGATTAACTCAATTAAGGTTAATTAATACACCAGCACTAATGGCTAATATTTACTTTTTTACGTACATTTACACCAGCCATTCAACGGAGCGAAAAGTTAAGTCTCTGCGGGGGTTCTATTGTGAGATGTATGAGCTTGCTTGAAACTCATTCACTTGACGTAGGATTAACAAAACAAACGTCACTCGAGGTAACGTGTGTCTTTTATTTCACGTGTAACATGAAAAGCTCAATGGCCACCTGATTAATGTATTTGTGTCGTTAAGTGAAGAAACATGCGTCTTTATTGTGGAACAAGTAGACTAAGCAACGGCGTAACTAATTCTAGAGATTGTAACTTATTTTGCATGTTTCGTAAAATAGTTTCACGCTCTAGATACTTGCTGGCAGTTTAAATGAAAGTATGAAAACTCGTCGGACGTGTGGTGCTGGCGCCGAAGTTATTGTTGCCATGTGTGTGGATTTCTGGAAGAGATTCCATTTCCGGGGTCATGTTACCAATCATTGTCATGACTTCCCTTTTCTTGTTCGCTTCCCATATTTTTTTGTCTAAATTCATCTGGCAACACTTATACAGTTTTTAATTATTATTTTTTCAAAATAAGAATATAAAATTATTTTGAATAAAGACACTTGTACGCATTATTCGCAGAATTAACGTTGCAGTGACGTCACGTTCGATTCGAATTTCAAAACAATAGTACGGTAACGCACGCAGCGATGCGAATGCCGTTCTTAATCCATTGTCGCGTGTGAACTCAGCCGCTTCTTGTGCCCGATAGCGGCTCGCGCACTAGAAAGTAATTAATCAACCACATCGCGTCCCGTAAAAACTCACACCCCGACCGAACGTGTGCCTCAAATCGGCTACAATTACGTTAGAATCGTAATCGGTTACGCGGCCCGCATTATTATTCGCCCGACGACCGCTCGTTATATAAGTTTCCACTTCGAAAAACGTAAAACCTTCGCACGGATCATCGACTTATTACCACATAATGTAACGCGATATGTCCGTCGGACGCTTTATAAACCCATAGCTGGAGTAGCTTCCGTCTACTCGGCTTTTTTATCGCGGTGAGAGCTCTTAATAATTTCCTTTATTTCAATCCGCTCGCGCCGGGATCCTCTTAAAATACTTACCCCTACATCCGCTTCTTTTAATAAAGTCTACCGAAGCTATGGAATGCCTCGTTCGATGTCGTTTCCCCCTCAGCACCGGCTTTTATCTCTCTCCTTTCCGACGAGCGGCTATTAAAGCTAAACAAAAAGGCATCGCGAAAGAAATTCCACGTAAAAGTGGAGGAATTACTGCGACCAATATATCTGCCATTACAATGCAACTTGTAACGCGATTTCATAAGTTTCAAATTTAAACAATCGGAGCGTGTATAATTACTCGCGTTGCATTGTTCGGAGCCACTGCACAGGTATTCAGCAACCTATCAATTAAGGAGCCCCGGGTTTCTAGTTGATCCGCCTAAATAAACTGACCGCACAATACTCGCCCGAACACTTACAATTATTTCGTGCGCTGAAACAACAATGCGCCTCGACGAAATCGGAAAAGTGGTTGTAAATAATGATTAGTCATACACACGGGACTTGAGAAAATAAGCTCATCAGCAAAGTGAATAGACAATAAAACTTTACCAGGCTTGTTATTACAACGAGTCTCGAAGCGCGCGCAAAGAAAACACTCCATCACCAAATGGACGCTGGTTTACGGTCAAATTTTGACGTTTTAACTGCGTCTCTACGTTTACTGCTGCTAATAAAACTGTTCAAAGCGGCCGTCTTATTATGGTATCTGATATGTAATTTGCCCGTTGATATTTATTTTCTAAACGACTAATAAATACACTCGGACTAGATTGGTACCTAGTTGAGCTATGTCAATTGAAATTCAAATTAAGAATTCCACCTAGTCCGGTGTCTCGTCTTGTTCCAAAATTAAATCAGTCTCCGTTATAGGTGATCTGTCGCGTTCCTTGTTTATTGGTTAATGGCGGCCAGTGTTCGGTTGCGTTCTCACGTAGCGGCAGCCAGGGCGCGACGAGCCCTCAAATCTGCAATGATGAAATTCCACAGCTCCTGCCTTTATTCATCACACGCGCGCTGTTTCTAGGAATTGTGAGTCGCAGTGCGAGCGCTCACATGCTCTGCTCGTATCCGCAATATCGCGAATAAATCGTCGCCATTATTTAGTATGGGAGAAGCGCCGGTACTTACGTACGTACGAACATACTTCGACGAATTTATGGACGTGTCAAAGGCCGATCATAGGCTGGGAACCAATGCGAGCGAAAATTGCGAATTAGAATGACCGAATGTGTTGAATTTGTTAGAATCCGTGCGCTCCTCGATATATCGCCTGATCTATTGAGGATTAGTGTGTGGATGTATTCTCGGAAGCTTGGCGAGCTGTTTGTTTGTGTTCACACGGTCAGGTACTATTAGCTTTCGCACCTGTAAAACTTTATTTCAATTAGATTAACATGTTTTGAATATACACGCTAGTTTTCTATTATTGGTAATATTAGTCATCGCGCTGCGCTGTCGTCTAGTTTTACTGCTCACGTATGCAAAGTGGATTAAGTAAAAAATGTGATGATATCGATATTAGGATCATGTCGAGACATGTAGCGGGAGGCTGATCTTCGACTCGAATGATATCCGGACGAACTGATCACGAGATTTGTTTTAGTGCGGTTTCGGTTTCACCGGACCCTTCTCAGGCCCTTATCAGATCACCATAGAGCGGGCCGCGGATGTCTCACAAAATTTGTTAACTCGTTTCTTTATTTTTTAATTCTTCATTCAAATCGTTCGGTTGTTTATGGGCGACATTTTCATTTTTGGAATTCCTCGGCCTCGGGCGGGGTCGGTCTCGGGCGAATGCCGCCGATGCCATGTGAAAATTAAGAGTAGGTACCTTTTTCACTTCAGTCCCGATTCAAAGTCCCGAATTCCTCAAGAGAGTGTTTTTTTTCGCGATGATTGTAATTGGGGGCAATAAATTGTTAATGTCTGACTTATTTCGTGTATACGGACCGGTCGTTAGCGGTAAAAAAAGTTGTTACGTTTGTCTTAATGTTTCCTAATGCTCGTCACAGATATAAAGTATAACATTCGGTTCAAGTTACTGGCTTTTCAACTTTTTTAATGTTTCCCGGTAAACGGGCACCGGACAGTGCGGGTGATTAATCCTTCCATAATGTCGCTCCGACAGTCTGTTAATTTTTTTAGTGCGGTCACATCGGTGTTTACTTTCCCGGCTTTACTGCGGCAACACTGGAACTTTATTATAGCATCAATTTAATGGTTATTACGTATGATTGGCGTGTGAAAATTTTTAACACTTTTAATTGGTTGAACATAATTTTATGTCGTACCTGAAGATACAAGATTACTTAATTGATGCGTCGCAAATGAAATGAAAATAATTTGAGATGGTTTTGCAGTTTTTTAAGCTTTTAAATGTGAACATTATGATGCCATTGCTGTTCAATTGTGAGTCAACTTTGATTGAATTACGCATGAACTACTTGTGTAGTTGAAGTTGTATACTAAGTCGGGCGTGAGGTTGCATTAATGTCAACAATTACTGTCCATAACATGTGTGTGTATATTCATCATAAACATTAAAATGTTTATATTTTTTCACCTTAAGTATTAAGTCATAAACGCCGTATTAATTTGATGGCAATGTTCCATAACTCTCATAACATGAGCATTATATCAAACCTATAACATAGAACATTATTTCTTTTTTTTATTTTAAACGTTCCATTTTAAGCAAACAAAGGATTTCTCTTCGTTAAACAATTCGAGTTTGGAACGTCATAGGTTCACATGTATCGCGAGGTCGCCGTTGCTTTGAGAACGTCTCACTTTTGTCTATATGCGCTTGCGCAGACGTGCTCGTACACCAACAAAGATTAACCGACCGTTTCCAAAAGCACACCCAGCGACCATGAAAGGCCTAATGGTCGCGCAATACAACTCCATAGCGTAATAGAGAGGCTCCATACCTCACTCAGTTGCTGGAAACTGCTTAACATTCTAACAGAATGTTCGTGTACATACTCATGTCGCCAATAAACTGTCGACCTGATTTTTTTTGTTAAAGAATCATCGTCGAGGAAGCCAGGAAGCATGTGTATTAAACCATTTTGAAATAAAATTTAGTATCTTAATAATAAATACGAAATAGATCCTATTCTGGTATTAAAATATGATTCATCGGGTCAACGAACCACGCAATTGACGCTGCCAAAATAGAAGGAGATAAAGATAATTAAAAGCATTAATAAATAAATGCGTTCGAGACGGATTTAATAAAAACAAGTTACGCGTTCCGTGTTTATCGGTCAGACCGGCATTTGCATATCTTTTTTAATTTGACGTGTTACACAAAGCAAATCTTCGACTGTCTTCATATCAGAACAACAACGTTCGATTTTCAAATCGATTTCTTTATCCACACAATACAGAACCTTATTTACGTGACGCTAACGAAGTGTTTCGGTGGAAAGACATTTTAAAGACAACTTCATCGGGGTGGCGAGTGAAAAAAAACCTGTCCAAAGCGATGTTACCACACTGGCAAAGTGTGAAATATGAAATCACGACTCTTCCACTTGCCCTGGTGTTTGTGCTCCAAATATTTCCTCGTGCCGAAACGATACTCGAATTCAAACTACAGTAATGTCTTTTTTGTGGAGTTTTATATACACTACTTCCGATACCGTAGCCATGGTAGGACGACCTTGTTCTATTTTGTGATGTGCACGCCATGAACCGGTGAGAAAATGTGTATTTACTTAACGAAGCTTTTGTTTGCCTTAAAGCTTAAAAATAAACCGTAAACAAAACCAATAAACAAGGCAAACATCTGTTGCAATTTCTATTCAACATTGAAATGGACAATAATGCCGAAACACGTGGTCGAAGGATCGTCTATACAATACCTGGTTATGATCTTTTGTTCTTAAAAATCCCAAACACATGGTGTCAAGAAATAGTACGCAGGGATTCTTTCCCACGTATCCTTAAATTCTTAAATTAACAACGATATAAACGGGCGAGGTCCGATATTGAAGTAGCCTCTTTAGGCACCCCTATAAAACGATTATCAAATAATTCCCCAGCGTTCATACCGCGGTATCAGTCGTTTAACTCCGTAATAGAATTTAACGCTTTCGAAGGATAGAATTGATGTCTGAGAATCTTCCTGTGATTTTAAGTTGATAAACTTACTTTTAAAATGATAACTTGAAGCATAAAAATACTTGATGTTCATATTTTAAAATAAATGAAATGTTTGAATTTGGAACAGTACCTGATGATTGTCTTTTGTTTTTCATATTTTTTTCCAGCCAGTCATTTGTGACAATTTGTCAAATAGATATTGACGCTAAGCAATACAAAAAAAAACTTAATACAGCACGCCAGTCTAAAATATCATAATCAAAACGTTCTGTTCATTGTACAGAAAAAATCTGCCTCCGAGATTTCTACCTAGCTAAGTATCAAATGTCACTCCTATCATAGTTCAACAGGGTGTACATAATAAGAAAATTATAAAGTTGACAAAACGATCTATAGCAAGACTATTCGTTTGGTTAATTGCCGACTAGGCAACGAGTCTCGGATACAGTACGCGGTATAAGTATACGGTATCGCCGGCTCAACACATTCATAAAGGCTACCTGCACACGTACGCTTGCGTCGACCACTTTTTATGGGCTGCGCGAGAGTCACTGTCGTGGGAACCGGCATATACTTACGACCGGCCACAGCTGACCGAAATGCGTTCTCCATACTCGATTAACAAATCGATACGTCGTATACTACGACTCGCCATATTTGATCGCACGCACCGTATCATAATTTGTGTCTTTAGCTCCTTTTTCGTCTGATGATGCTCGTATAAGGCTCAAATTCGTTCGGGCGGCGCACACTGTTTAGTATTCCGACGCGCACGATAACACGTCCGCTCGTATTGTCAAAGTATTTAACGTAACATTATTATAAATTCGTCAAAACCGATCGACGTAACGAAAGTTTAATTGCCGATCGTCGTAGAAGAAAGAGCGTACGCTCTTACACGCTGTGTGTGAGACGACGAGTTTTCTCGTGATGATTTCCATTCGACAATCGTCATTGTTCATTAATGTATCCAGTTGCTATGCAAATAGATCTATTGTTCCATTTGTTACTCCATGCAAATTGTGTTTTCATTCATCGAGCTTAATTGGGAGCGACATCTGTCAGGAAAAACTGAATCACTCCTTTAAGAGTGTCCCGTAGTCTTAATGACGTATTAGTTAAATGGCTGACCCTTCATATCCGTCGCGCGCAGCTGCGCGGGCGCATGCTCATTGTAATTATAATACTTCAAAGATTCCCCCCGTCCGTCTTAATCTTAACGAGTGTCCTATAACGCTTTTATGCAATGTTAATTATTGATTAAACTTAAGTGCCTACATTTTCATATTTTTCTATTACAACATTGACGTCTATATGTATTGCTTACTTTCGTACTGTCGATGATATATATCAAACATCAAAATGGCAATGTTATTTGTATTCGATTAGTTCAAGACGTTTCGTCGCGATTGGAACACAACTGGGTCGCGCTTCCAATCACCCGCCGTCAGAACTTGAACGACATTTAATTCTCACAATACTATTTCTTGTTACACCGCTTCTTATACCGCATTGAAACTGTTCGATGCATTACCAAAAAATTCATTGGACAATCCACATCCGTAATTAAAGATTGATAGAGATACTATGTATCCACGGGTCGGTGCAGTGCGTCCGATCGTACCGTGTTTTATGACCTCAGACCGGTTCTCGACGGTGGGAGAAATTTTCATATAACCAATGTACCGTGTACATT
Organism: Pheosia tremula; assembly: GCA_905333125.1. Classification (NCBI taxonomy): domain Eukaryota; kingdom Metazoa; phylum Arthropoda; class Insecta; order Lepidoptera; family Notodontidae; genus Pheosia; species Pheosia tremula. Next base: position 5,935,639 of record HG995416.1, on the reverse strand, counting down.
TTTGCATGAGCGGAATCAGACAAGACACGGGTAATAAAATCCATTGATAATTTCCGTCGCAGGCGCCTCCGAGGTGTTGACACCTTCGTTATCAAGTTTAATCGATTCCCGGCTGCCGTTTCGCCTTCTTAAGTCAACATCTAGTGTCAATAGTTCGGTATCAGATACGTACTCGTTCCTATTTTTTATGAAGGCACGTATAGCACGGTCCCATTCGATGTGGGCACCACCGGGGCGAGTCAACGTCACTTCGCACGTATTATTTTTAGCACGCTATTGAAACAATTCCGCTGCCATCTGCACCAGGGTTCACCTGTCCATCATGTTGCTAATTTACCCTCGTCGACTATTAACGAACATTGTTGTAAAGGAAATGTTTGGAATTCTCGACGACCGCACCTATGTTTAAAGGTCTCGTGCTTAAGATGATGCGCGCGATACTTTCGGTACGCTACTCCGATGACGGCACCTTAAGCTTACATTGCGCAAGTTACTTGCATTGAATTAAGAATTTAAACATGAATTCGTTGAAATCATTTGAAAGTTACAATAACTGTCCTTACAGTTGGTTTGACTTAATAGATATGTTGATGATTACTTGTTCTTGTTATTTGTTGTATCGTATTGTAATATGTACTTTTTAATTTACAGGGAACCTTCTCGCTAATAGTGGAAGCGTGGCATGACACCAACGAGACGTCGAGATCTGATGGTGAGTTGGTTTACAATACGATTATGATAAAAAGGGTCATGAAAATGTTGGTACGTCTTGTAAAATTCAAATCACGTCGGTCACGACTCACTCACATTCAGGTTTCACTGTAATTCTGGGTGTTTATCGTGCATTTAACGGACAGTATGTATATTTGAATGCTCATATTATCATATCGTGGAAGACAAAAATGTTCCCATGGTGTGGGCTATTGGTGTGCAGGGCACGCGGCGCTGCGCGTGCGTCGCCTCGCAATGCCCGCGCTATTCTAATAAACTCAGCCTTCTGTAGGACGAAAATTTAGTAGAAATGTTCTAATGTATTCCGATGGCCGTTGACCGCCACACTTAGACGACGCGCTTCAAACATTACTTATGGAATATAGGCGAATTGGTTCCCCAGTTTGATTAACGAAATTTTAACATGCCAGCTAGCCACAAAATATTGAACGTATGCCATGCGCCGGGAATATAATGTTAGATTGTTATCGATTATAATAATAATCGATTGGATAAGTTTTGCCCGTTGCGTTTGTTATCACGAGACGGTAAAACGCCCAATAAAGAATCGACAGTTTATGCCTTACATGCGACGTGGCGTGACCGAAAAAACGATTCCGAATGTAACCGCCCGGGCCGTAAATACATCATCATGATAATACGCCTCGTGCATCGATACATAACTCCTTGGAACACGAAAAAACCAAGCATTCGACACGACCGTGTGGTAACCCTAGACCCCGAACGCGCCCAATTCGAATTATGAAAATTATAAAAATGGCGGCCGCGAAAACTGACCGTCGCCGCCCATTTCTTAATTAGATTTTCATACCGCTGCACTCTGACCGACATATAATTACTACTCCTGACCGACTAACAAAAAAAAAACACCAGTGATTTACTTAGGAGATTTAGAGATATGGCGAGGTGTGTCTACGGGCCGGTTTACCGAAAATCATTAGCGTCCGAAGTGGATAGCTTAGAGGACGGGTATGTTTTTAATACGGCTCGGGAGCGATGGGCGGCGCCGCATCACTACCGAGAAATGTTACCAACAGAAATCTAATCAACCTTAATAACAGGTTACACGCACGCCGTTTGTTCACTCACTATCGACTCACCGGGCTATAATGCTTAATTAAATCACATTTCGGCTTTTTATCTGAGCACAGAACAGCTGCAATGGCTTAGAAAGCGACCGTTGCACGTAACTAATCGACGCCGCGACCCCTGGCCGGGTGATTTTTATGCACAAGACATTCTTGCGCCCGTGAAGAATAGACACACGACCAAAGAATCCAATATATCATGGATAAACGCTCGTTCATGCCGTCGTATAAAGAGATTCTTGCGCTAAACAAATAGGTGCGCAACAATGGTCGCCGCGAATTCTGATGTCGCTTGCTCCTTCAACGAAATCTTTTGTGTATCGCCCGAGGCGGAGCGGGCCCCACCTGGCACCCGGTAACGGGCCGATTGTTTACTCTGGATGCTAAAAAATACACCTCCCCGAGGGAAGACGGAGACGGAGAATTTTTTAGTTTACACTACATCTTTCGTCATCGTAGGGCTTGAACATGGTAAAAAATCACGGAAGACGCTCCGGAAGGTTGGGTTTATGATGTAACATGCTCTCAGGAAACACTGTCGACAGATGCTCAGCATATGCCTCGGATAATAGGTGGGCACACTCCCGTTGTCTCGACCGGCATTTGTTTACGTTAACAGCGCTCTCGGCCGCTCCGTTTACGACTATTGCACTACTCAGTTTTACAGGCGACACCTCGAGAAAAAACCCTAAAAAAGCGTGTGAAAATTATCGATAAGAGATTCGTACGGGCAATTACTCGTTCGGCCGGCGCGCCCGCCCGGGGCCCGGCTACCGCTCGCCGGCATTACACGACCGAGATGCGATTATCGATACAGTTATGTTGTGACGGCTGCTTATCTCGCTATCCGGTGTGCGTTATTAGTCAATCGGTCAGTGCGCGCAGGCCGTGCGCGGTTCCCAAGGCTCTCGCTTCTCTATAATCGTTCGCATTGTCGATTAACTTTTACAAAGCTTAAGATGACAACGTCATCGCTCTGAAGATGTAATAGATGGCGATATCCTTTTGAGAAGTGTTTCCTTACAAAAGAATAGTGGATTCAAAATCCCGAGGCTTATGCGAAATCTCTAAAATAACTTTACAAAATCTTTGACTCGGTATCTCGAGACCAACGACACTCGAGTGGATGAGTTTATTTATCGAGTTCAAGAGGCGACGTCGCCGAGCGCACTTCTCGCTTCGAAATATTCGTTGAGAGTTAGAAGTGGACAGTTTTATAAACAAAAGTGGCGCGTCGTTTGTATAGACCGGCCATTGAGGAGATGTAGTTTCCCACAGAGCGGCGGCGGCCGGCGGCGGGCCCGCGACCGGCCGAGCAGGTGTCCGAATCGAGACAAGTGGAAATCGACACATGGGTTAATGATGTGGATCTCACCTGCGGAAATCGGTCGTCGAACTGCTCGGCTAGTCGCGATTATCGATTTCGATAAAAACCATTCCTCCAGGGCGTAATCCGGTAGGTCTAGCCGTCAGTTGGCAGGATACTCATAAGTTACAAGCTGCTTGACTCTGGCGCATCCTGCGCGCGCGTCGATCACGGCGGCGGAAGCATCGCGTGATCGCATCCCCCGCTTCCCCAAAAATCGCGTTCGTACACAAATCGCCCTCGTCCGCCTCCGATAGCGAAGCCGCCACAAATTATCGGTAATTTCCCTCTCTTTTGTTTTTGTTTATCCAACTCTGCCGTTCGGATATATTCTCATTTTATTTGTAGTGACCTCTGGGCTCGTAATTATATGTTATCTGGCGCACCGGCGGCTTCGGAGCACGTACCAGACGCTGCCTCGTCCTTCTTTAAATGTGTTATTTATTTGTGAATCGGTATTACATTAATAGACCCGATAGTAGGGTACACCTTCATTTAATATGGTACGGCTCTGAATTAGGACGATGGCTGCAATTTGTTTCTGTAGAACACGGATTGGGGTAAGTCGGTTAGAAGACAAAAAGCTGTGAGACGCAAATTTGCCCGCAAATTGGTTACACGGTCGAACGCTGTAGGGTTGTCACGAATCTAGCGACCTCATTGCAAACTAACCAATTCATTTGTTTTACGTACGATGCTTTAGTGCTAATAAAGGTATGTGTTGGAAAGTATGTCTTAAAGTGTGTGTTCTTGGTGTCATATTTGAGTGAGTGCTAGCCATGGACTGGGAGTGCACGGTTGCCATAATTCTCGTGCGCGCATCAGCGCTAAATTGCATGCGCGCGTTTTATTCCCACACGTAATTTTTCTAATTCCCTCATTCGTACGCTCGGCTTCTATTCCCTTTGTCCGTTCACCTCTACTACACTATTACTATAACTACAATAGTAACGATAGTATATACACATCGTTGATTTATAATACTAGATGTAAAATTAAATTTGACGAGTGCTGAGTAGAATAAACTCCGTAATCTATACGTATAAATAAAATTGGAGTGTCTGTTTGTAATATTAAAATAACCGCTTTTTACTAAATGCATTTGGATGTATACACGGTACCTATACCAAAACCACTTTTTTTTTATTTTTGTCTGTCTGTCTGTTTGTTCCGGGTAATCTCTGAAATGGCTGGACCGATTTTGACGGGAATTTCACTGGCAGATAGCTGATGTAACAAGGAGTAACTTAGGCTACTTTTATTTTAGAAAAAAAATAGGATCTCTCGAAAAAATAAAACCAATGTTGCAGCGCTGCGCCTGATTAAGTTTGATAGCAACAATCTGCAATGCGTCCCGCGGCATCAGAACGCGCGAGCAGGCTGTTGCCAACGGTTGAGTCTTTGTTAAATACCACGCGGACAAAGTCGCGGGTAACAGCTAGTGTTTAATAGGAATGAAAGCCAGATCGAAATATATTGATAGCCACTCGTCCGATTGTATTTTCGTTGAGTACACAACCGGCGTAGCATACGCGTTTTATCTTCTAGATTTATTGTACAGATACGATCTGTGTAAGCCTACACGGCGTCGGTAAATCGTGTGCGCTACGCTTTATTCCGGCAATGTTGACGCATAATCGTTTTAAACGATATTTGACATTTGTTGAATGAAAATATTACGACTATGTTGCAGAAAATGTTTTTTTTTGGAATGTCACACACATTAACAATTAGCGTGACATCTTTATACTATTTACTTTTTCTATGAGAATCTTATTTGAGAATAGAAAAAGTGTTAGTATCATGCGACTTGTATAAGGTTTTTTTTCAATCAGCTCAATGCTTCAGGCACGCAGGTCTTTGGCTAGACCTCAAAATCCTTCCTTAGACCTATCATCAGAGTTCAAGTTATATATACTTAATTGTGACAATGTCATATATATATCAGTCAATCTAATTTTGACGACCTGATTAGCGCTGTTGGTAGTGATCCTGATTACTGCGCCGAGGGTCCCGGGTTAGAATCCTGGTACGGACAAGCTTTGTGTGATGAGTATGAATGTTTGTATCCAAGTCATGGATGTTTAATATTTATATAAGTATTATATACTGAGTTCGCCCTCAGCCCATTGTACGGTACCCATAATACAAAGCATTGGTGTGGGACCGTATAGTTGGTGTTGGTGTTGGTGTTCGTCTGGCGATATTAACAATAAACAATACTAAAACCTCGTAGAACGGAAATAACATCGTGGAGGTAACTTTTGACAGATACTTATTTATATTTAAATTCGTATAAAATCTGCGTACGCGCACACCGCGCTAAGCTTAGCGCGCATGAGTCGCGGTGACCAAATTACCCCTGCGATGCGTCCCAATGTCAACACAACCATTAGGACACCGTTTGGTGTAGGTATTTATGTTCTTCAACTCCCGTAAATAATATCGGAAGTAACCTATTTTCGTATTACATGATAAGTCAGTGAACTGTGACCTATTTGGCTGGAAATTCATGACCGACTCACTTCAAAGCCCGTCTCGTTCTTCATAGTAGATGTGAGATAACCGCATCTCCTCATTACCGCCCGTCTAAACGCTGACACATTAAACAAAGGGAACATCCAACAACATACGCAACGAAATTAGTCGGGTTCGAACGTTTTTATGTACCTTTTAATTTTGTTTCGCGTCTGGTTTAATTTTATCTGCCGTCTCGGGATTACCAGCTTAGGAATGTACCCATGGCAGCAACAAGAGTAAAAAGTGGGCATACACGACGAGAAATAAATAAAGGTAGAGAAACTGGTCGACGCGCTGAGATTTCATAGGTAGGGCTGCCACGTCAGCCGACCAAGCTAGCACGGCTCCGACAAAAAAAATTTTCTCACCGCGATGACTCGACTCGTTTCTTGTATAGGACTTTAATTTGATAGTATTAAATTGTTTTCTGGCTTGTATTATTTGTGATAATAGCTTTCTTTTATGTCGTTTTAATTTGAATTAGACAAATTACTTGCATAGTTTTGTATTCAAATAACTTCGTTTCGTTGTGAGGGTGCAATTGTCAACCCTATAATAACAGGGCACGCACGGAGTTGATGAATGGACTGACATTTTTTCACATAAGTCCGGTGGGTAGTTTTCAGAGACTGGTTTTTGCGAGTGCATTATGTAACTCCACCGCGATCGGCCGCTCGGCGGCTTTTTCTCCAGCCAACATCTAACGTGTTACATAAACTATGTAGTTAAAACTAACTATGGCGCCGCAGACGAATCAAAACAGTGAATCACTGTAAGTAACAATGAAATCTCACGGTCGAATGCGGGCGTCAAACGGCCGACGTTTAACAGGTCAATTTACTTCTGTGTCCTTTTCCCACGGTGATAAACAAATATTTGTGTTTTACCCTTATATTTCTTAATTAATATTAACCAATAAACTTTTAAGATTTCCGTCCTTCGAATTTAATAAGGTATTTGCGAGCTACACTTAACGAATAGGTGATTCGAAAACGAATCAGCGGCGGTCGTTCTTTCAAATTATTCATAAAGAGCTCTATAAGGCGGGCAGCCCTCCCCACCTGATGGTGGGGAGTCCGCGCAACGGCTGAGTCTTTGCCATTTTGAACCTTGTTAGCATCACTTACGTCATTAGTCGTTTATTTGAAGTAAACGCCAAGTTTAAAAAGTTGGATAATAAAGAGTAGTCCATGGCTCGTAGTAGATACAACTATAATGTTACCTAAATATTTTAATAGGTACACGACCACACGCTTATTGCGCGAAAAACACATAAATTTGACCAACATATCACTGCACGAATTTGAATTTGCAATAAAAACAGCTTATTTAAAAATGTACAAATTCTTAATTTATTGTAATCTTTACAGATACACTGATCGCGCGGATGACGAAGCAGAGTATAGCTGACGTTGGGGGTCCGTGGATCGAGGAGGAGCAGCGCTGGGGGGGTCTCGAGGGGGCCCACCTTCGGCTCTCGTATCGGGTCACGTGCGCCGCACACTACTACGGCGCGGGCTGCGAGGTGCTGTGCAGGCCGAGGGACGACGCCTTCGGGCACTACACCTGCTCACCAGCCGGCGCGATCGTCTGCAAGCCCGGCTGGACAGGAGACTACTGCTCGAAACGTAAGCACCTAACATTCACAATTGTTTATATTGGCACTCGTTAAGACCTTGGATTAAAAACATGAAAGCGTTCGGCAACTTCTGCGATATTTCTAAATGAATGACTAAACGAAATCGATAATAATAGAGTTCGTAATAGGGTCGTGTTTGAAATAAAATAGTTCAGTAGGCAATGTTAGCTATTTCGGAGTAACCCAGAAAGCGCTGGTAGCGCTCGCCACCCTTAGGCCTTGGTGGAAAAGACAACGTCATGCTCTACATTCCAATACCACACTTTTAAATATAGAGCGCCCCACAATTCACTCTTCCTCATTAAAACTAACATTTTTAACCCGACATCCTCTCATAAACATAATTGCGGCCTCCGTAGACACATAACATAATGATGTAATTGGAATTCACTGGCACACCCTGTGTTGTAATAAAAAATGTATAAGATGGTCGCCATGTTAAAAATGTAGATAAAACGGTCTATAAAAAAAGTTTGCATACTCCCATAGTGCAATGATAATTTAAAAAATAAACAGACTTTTTTTTAAAATGACATATAATACTGACATCAGCTACGTGGGTAGGTACTTTCTAAACGTGATTATATCATAGTGACATGTTAAACTTTGAATTAGGTTAATTAAATTAATAAAGCCAGCCTATTCTACTTTTGACAGCTGTAAGCGACCTCTTGCGTAGGTTTTTCTGTTAGTTTAAAACAACGCTATGCGAATTGTAATAGGTACTGTATCGTACAGCACTGGAGTCGATTTTTAATCAGCCCCATATTACTAATCTGTCTTTTCGTATTATTAAGGAGGTTATATATTCATTTCCCGCGGCATCGTCCGACCTCAAATTATTCATATTTTTATTTTATTTTTTCGTATGTAGTCTCGCTGCAATAAAATAATAATAATGTAGTTTCATATTAATTAAAGTCGGATAATAATGATATTTAATGTAGAAATTTCCACGTACACAATTCATTATACATATGTGTTTCTTTTTTGTAGAGATAATTCTCTATGGCCCGCTAGTTTAGTTTTCGTAATGGGACATTAAATTTCATTACTCGGGGGCTAATTAACGTTTTAATGTTTTTAATGAACTTTATCACAATAGAATTTCAGATCGAAATAACTGCCCATTCATACTCAGTGTCAAGAACCTGAAAAGTTCAAAGCTTTAGTTGTTTTTTTTTCAACATTCACATGGTAAAAAAAACTAAGAATTCTGTCGGGATGCTCATTACGGATTTCTTAATTGTTATCTAACTTAAGCCATGTTTTAATTACATATAATTGTGAGACTGGCCATCTAAAAACATTTCGAATTAAGTTTAAAATGACATCTTAAGTATCTACGTACTTATATATATAATATTCCTCTATAACTATGAAAAGGAGGTTGATTAAAAAATGACACAATTAATCGATATTTAAAAAGATCAATTACTGGCAATTCTATTCAAAAGATAATTAAATTAAATATTGAACTCATTTGAACGACCGTTATAGCCACGTAAAGGTATGCCTTTGACAGCTGTCATTCTAATCAACCCGCATGTTAAACGCTGCAACGAAGTAACCAGCAATGTATAGATACGATTAATTAATATTGGAGGCTACACCACGTCTGCATGAAGCGTGCGAACGCCACCGGCGTGTTTGCGTTCCACGGCGAACGAAACGTTTGTAAACAAAAACAACGGACGGGCTCATCATTCCACCGATCTACGGCTACCTATCGATGATGTATGCTATCGTTTGCTATCTAATAAAACAACTAACATGTGACGGCACAACGTCCTACTCTTGACGTATGTTAAGCACAGCGTATTGTAAAACAAAGCCGTGCGTCTCGTCGAGATGCATTGTGGCTGGGCGGATGTCGCGTCGCAATCTCGGCAGCCCCACCTGCTGCGTCGTTCCCACACTCCGGCGCCGCAAAAAACGCGCGCGAGCGAGACCGCGCAGCGCGCCTCGCGTAGCGCGCCGTCCCCCTCGCACGCCAGGGCTGCCCGCACAGCCTCCACGCGACACGATCACCACGAAATCTCAATTTTCTGGAAAATGTAAACAAACGACGCGATCGACGTCCACGAGACAAAAAACGATCCAATTAATATTCAAACGTGTGAAAGGGGGATATTACATCATTCGTCTATGATCATATCCTATAGTGATGGAATCTGTGTGTAAAGATATGATCATATGTTTATTTATTGCTATAGTTACGTTGTAGTTTATACAAATTATCCTAGACAAATGATAAGGATAAATGTAATCAATATTCCCCAACGTAACGACGCCGCGACCGTTAAAGACCGTACGTTACACTAGACAGTAATAGTAAGTAGTTACCGGCAACCCTATCTGAGGAGTCTGTATCGTCGATTACGAAAATGTAAAAGCGAGAGAAGCGGCCATAACGCAATGAAAACATGGCGGTGCGATCGCACGCGCACACACCACGCCACACAGATGCCTCGAACCGGGTCAAAAACACCTTTAAAACGAGAACCGAACACCAATCGAAATAAACTCTGTACTTGACCGTGTCACAGGAGTCCGCTCGCATCTGCCAAACGGCATCTCGCCTTCTGGGAAAGCTTAACAATCCCGAAAACCGATTCGCATGTCCCGCCGGCATTATCCGGCGTCCAGTCCGCGATCCTTAATGATAGGGTAAACAACGCGAGAGGAACCCTTTACGGGCGCTTAATTTAGCCTAATTACGAACGAGAGTACAGTTCTCACGAGTATTACCTGCTGTGTTGTATCGCGAATCCCACGCGCACCTAATTTCCGTTGTCTCAAAGGAGCAGATGTCGGGAACATAGACAAATATTTGACGACCATGTGTGGGAAGACGCGGAGAGCTCGCGTTTTTGTGCTACCTGGCGCTGACGAAGGCCGGGGCTCCGAGGCCGCCGGAGACCCGGCCGCAGTGCGACGCACGCCAGCCTTCCATTAGAAATCAATACCGTTCATGTTCATTGATAATAATTAATAGCCCAGCAGGAGGCCGGTAAAAACGTTCTCCCCGCGTCTCTGCCCACTTATGTCCTAAATTAGTTTTGAAGTGTAATTTTTACTACTGTTTTACCTCTGTAGAGGTTCGAGATAAGTCCTGGAGTGCATTGAGAGCTGCCAGTAATAACGCCGACACTTGAGAGTCTTTGATCCTCACTGGGCGTACCGACGGCGCCTGCCGCGAGTTTCTATTCTTTAATGTTACTCATAATGTTTTATTCGATGCAATAGCCGGGAAGAGGTCATGAGAAGCGATTGTTTTAAATAACAATTTATTTTATTTGCGAAAGTGTAAAACACTCGTGAAAGCGGATTATGTTCTTTCCAATTTCCTCGCGGTTAAAAATACCGTAGCAATGTTAATAGAATGTCCGCATGAGTGCGTTTGCGGATTTGGCGGAGTGTGGCTTAAGCCGATTTGCGCGCACACTGAGCGACTTTCGGGGCTTAAAGCTCACCCCCCCCCTCTCCTCCCCCTATACTAGAGTAGGGAACGCGGCGGGAAGGCTTATCTATTTTATTTAGCTCCCTAAGCTCAACGAACTCATCGCGAACTTCGCTCCGAAGCCGGAGCTTCGCGCAAATTGCTTCCTCGTTTAATTTAGATTCGGTTTAAGCTAGCTTAAATTTGCATTCGGGTTGGGAATTGAAGTTACATTCAAGATGGCGTCTAGTATTTTTCTAGTTAGGGGAATAGTAACGGTCGAGTGACGGTTAGGCTCCCCGCGCTATCTGCCCCCTTTGTATTCGCTCCGATAACTTGCCCATGCGCACCCGACCGATACGACTCCGCGCCGCACTTCTTATTACAAAACACAACTTTTCCTAACGCGAACATACATTACCGCGTCGCTGTTTAGAATACGAACCGAGCTATACATTCACACAGCAATGAACTTCCACGTGCCCGAAATAAACGGCATACTTCTGGTTTTTTTTTCGAGGTTCAACCGGGGTAAGATTCGGTGGTATAGAACGTAAATAACAAAGTTAACGATGCGCACATATTAAGCATGCGCAACACGCCGTACTCGTCGTAATAATAAGCCTCCATTTAGAAATAGTCTCGGCTACGATTTATAAATGCAAAACGTATAAAAACATCAGCTCATCACGTGTAAATCGAAGTGGAGATTGTAATGCGGGTTAAAAAGTTCAGAGAGGATTCGCTGGTACGAATGTCAGTGAAGATAAATTGTGTGCGGTGGCGACCTCGCCCCCGGCCGGGCTAACGAACCTCTGCCGCGTCCTTTGCGGCGAAACTGCACCGAGATTCCAGCGCTAATGCGAGCGCGCGCGACTCTCATGCGGATGATAAAACACACGCTTCCTTTACAATTAGAGAAATCCATTAGTCAGCGCGCCATCACGCTTTGTCTCGAAGTCGCTAACGAACGTGTTCCTTTTGTTGCAGCGCGATGCCTGGCCGGCTGCGACGCCGAGCACGGCCACTGCCGCAAGCCCGACGAATGCATGTGAGTACCACTTCACACCTTTGTGCTAAATGCCCGCGCACCTCCCTCCGCGCCTAAATCATTCATGCACCATTGTTCCGTCGAGAAAGATATTTTTGGTCGCTCGTTATCACGTCCCATTCTTTGCTGACGAATGTTTTCCTTCAATTGCAGTTGTCATTCGGGCTGGGAGGGCGAGCTGTGCGACCAGTGCGAGCGGCACCCCGGCTGCGTGCACGGCACCTGCGTGCGGCCCTGGGACTGCAACTGCGAGGAGGGCTGGGGCGGCCTGTTCTGCAACCAGGACCTCAACTACTGTACCAACCACCGGCCGTGCAGGAACGGCGGCACGTGCCACAACACCGGCCAGGGGCTGTACACGTGCGTCTGCCCCCCCGAGTACACGGGCCAGAACTGCGAGAAGTCCCTGCATTCGTGCGCGGTGCGGCCGTGCCTGAACGGCGGCGCGTGCGTGCCCGACGACGGCGGCGAGCTGGCCTGCGCCTGCCCGCAAGGCTACGAGGGCGCGCGCTGCGAGACGCGCCGCCTCACCTGCTCCGACAACCCCTGCAGGAACAACGGCATCTGCGAGCCGCGCCCCACCGGCTACATCTGCGTGTGCCCGGTCGGGTACGCGGGCACCGACTGCGCCCTGGAAGCCGACCCCTGCGCCGCCAACCCCTGCCGCAATGGAGCGACCTGCATGCGAGCCGGCGACGGCTTCAAGTGCACCTGCAAAACCGGCTTCAGGGGCAACCGATGCGAAATCGATATCGACGACTGCGCCGGCATAGTTTGCGAGCACGGTGGAACCTGCGTCGACCTGGTCAACGGCCAGCGCTGCCAGTGCGCGCCGGGATTCCTCGGCCCCAAATGCGAGACGAGAGTCGACCTGTGTCTCACGAAGCCCTGCGCGAACGGAGGCGAATGTTTAATTCTCGACAACGACTACGAGTGCCGATGCCGTCCGGGATTCGCCAGCAAAGACTGTAGCATTGACATCGACGAGTGCGCGTCCTCGCCGTGCAGGAACGGAGGCACGTGTAGAGACCGCGTGGACGGGTACCACTGCAGCTGCCCGCTCGGCTGGAGCGGCAAGTCCTGCACGGTGTCCCTGGCGGACCTGGCGGCCAAGCCGGCCGGCGGGCACCTGCCGCGAGTGGGAGACGAGGTGACCGACATGACGGAAGCCGAGAGCCTGACGGGACAGCAAGTGGCGTGGATCGCGACAGTGGCGGGGGTGGTCCCGGTGGTGGCGCTAGCGGCCACCGTGGCGATAATCTGCGTGCGGCGGCGGCGGAAACGGCTGCAGACCGCGGCGGACGCGGAGGCGCGTGCGCAGAACGCGGCGAACGCGGGCGGCGGCCACGTGATCCGCAACACGTGGGGCAAGTGCGAGGCGCCGGCGGCCGAGTGCCAGAACGCGCACAACGCGGCCGCCGAGGAGTGCAAGCGCAAGACGCTCAACACGGAGAGCGCGCGGCTGCTGGCCGCGCTCGACCCGCGGCTCTCCCGCCTCTCCGCGGACTCCGCGTATTGCGCCAATAGGTCAGTACACACTCACATCCATAGCCCTCAGACTTTCATCATCTACAATAACGTCAAGTTCCTTGCAACAGACCCCGGCGTCACAAAAGAAATCAGTACATAAAGTTGTCTGCATTAATGCAAGCTTTAAAATCTAATTCGATAAAAGCTGGTATTTCAGTCGCTCGGATGGCAGAATGTAACTAACTTAGTTTTGTTTTGTTGCAGCGATACGTCGCTAGTGAAGCGAGCGCTAGAGGGCGGAGGGGTGTACGTGCTAGACGACCATTGCCTGCCGCCGACGTACGCCACGCAAGTGTAGTGCATACAAACGCGCCAATGGACACACAGTAACTTATTTATTCACAACGGACGCTCTCGCGATGAAGGCTGTGCGCCGCGTGTAAATATAGCGTTAAAAAGTGTAAAGTGACTTGTATAAAACGGCTAGTTGTAAGGGTTCCGATGTATTTATTTAAGTATGCGGTCCGTGCGCCCCTGTACATAGTAACGGCTGCCGGATCGCGAGGAGCCGGGCGGCGAGCGGGACCGCGCTCGCCGCGGCCCGTGGCGAGCGCCACGTCTGCGATCTCTGTAGGTACGCGCGGGGGCGGCGCAGGGGCGGTCCGCTGCGCGAGCCCGCCGGCACCCACACCAGCCGCACTGGACTAAACTCACATTCACACTTCATATTTTTCTATGCTGGCAACATCAATGCTTTTTTGGAACATGGCAACCCAGTTACTTGAACTTGAAAGCAGCCGTTATAATACTGATAGACTCCAAGGGCTTGTACCCAGGGCCGTAATCCAAAATTTGAAAAGTATATGAAAGCAGCCGAGTTCAGTGTCGCTCGTGTGAACCTCCCCGCCACCAACACTATCCCTCTAGACTCGCACCAGTATAGAAGCCAAACCCGTGCGTAAAATAAGATTAGACTAATTTATAAACAACGCGAATGATGCGTTCATCAGTTATACATTGATTTATTTTTGTGATTGACTAATTGTTGTCATTTGTTCCTATGATTATGAATAGTGAAATTGTCACATAAAAAATCTTGATCAGGTTTTCTTGAAAATCGACGTAGATTTTTTGTTTTCTTGCTCCTAATTTCCGCACTCGGGATGTAGATCAGTTAGCACGATAATGTAACGTTCCTGAGAACCGGAGAGCCATTTCTACCACCTCTATGCCGGCCGCATGCAGGTGGTACGAATCGCCCCCGCACCACAAATATTCACGCACTTAAATAAAATGTTTAATATAAAATTCAGTACTTATAGTAACAAAATGTCGAAACCTAAGTCATTGTGTATAAAAGCATAAGTTTTAGTATTAAGTGTATTCTCCATTACTATTGTAAGAGTACTGAGACAATATAAATGGCGTCACTAGGCAACATAGGACACGATACTCTGGTTGTTTTAACTTATTTATTTTAATAGGTACAGTCGCGGACGTTCTCAATTTCGGAATTTGCCGCCTCACACGTTTCCACGGCAAACGTGTGTAGCGTCGACTCCGAACCGACTTATTAAATAATCTATGTGAAATTACATTTTTATTAAGCCCGTGTAGATATTATTCTCTAAGTGTAGACATTATTACCTCTTATGTTGCCTTTTGTACTCGAACGTAGATTAAAAAAAGGTGAAATCGACAAAATTGTAAAAATATCATACTAAGAATAGACTGATGATCAATAATAATTCTCTTGTATTTAATTTTTTAAGATGACAAATAAGTTTAAAATTATGAGGAAATGATAAAGGAACATCCAAATGTACTAAAATAGAATCATAATTTTTGTACTCAATTGATCACAGTGAAACCAACACCTTTCATTTTTCTTTTTGAGAATATTTTTAATGATATGCCAAAATTACAATTTTTCATTCCGAACGATAAAATGACAGTATTTTTAATAATTTATTTATTACAACCGTATAAACTGTTGTGAATTTCTTGTAATTTTTATGAACAAAAAAAATTCTTTGCTTGATTATTTTTTGAGCTAAGTTTACAATTGACTGATTCTATATTGTCTTATTGATATTTTCGACAAATTTTGTTAAATCATGAATGTATTTGTGCTTGTGTGTGTGAGTATACTGAAAGATAAAATTTCAAATCATTCCATTTCTTAGCTATGTAACCTTTACTATAAATCTTATTTTAATTTCGCTATTTTCTTATGATTATTTTGCATGCAAATCAGTGATTGTCTTTAATTGTTCTATTTTCGTCCAGAGGGACAGCGTATAATTATTATTATCTATCTTAGTATAGTGTACCTATTACCTTTTGGTATATTCACATAGATATACGTTTCAAAAGAAAAATGAAAGAAATCCTCGATAAGGAGCGTGTGAACTATATTCCATAGATTCTAACAGAATAAAAGTCATATTGTGTATTGCTAATGCAGTGATAAATTGCCAGCGAGTGTTTGTGACGAACGTGTAATTATTGCAGTGGATGCAACGAGAAATAAAATGTTAATAATAAAACAATTGTTTACAAAAAATTATAAAGGCAATTTTCTTTCTCTACCATTCAACCCATTGATACAGACTACCAGTACCATCTTGCTTTTTAAAAAACAATGTAGGTAAGTCCTAGTCCTCATATCAACCAATATTTATATTGGTCTATATTATTCCTGATATTTCTATAGCCTGAAATGATTATTGTCAACCTATGTCTGACATCACATAATATTCTAGGTTCTCTACCTAGGCTATCCTGGAGGTAGGCTCTCTTTACCTATGAAATTGCCGTTTTTTTAAAATAAGCTAACGTATTTTTTTATATTTTTTATTTTTGTTAATCAAAGTAATCGCCCATGCTTATATTGATGCCCTTCTTGAAGAAATCAGCTGGACGGGAGGGAGGCAACAAATTCTTCAAAGGCAGTTTGTGCTCGGGTATTGAATTTTCCTACCAAGAAGTTATCCAAATTCTGGAAAAAGTAGAAGTCTGTAGGCGCAAAGTCTGGTGTGTAAGATGACGGAGAGCTTCCAACCCTCAGCTCTTGTAACTTGGAGACCGTCTACTGTGCAGTATTAGATCACGCGTTGTCGTGCAGGAGCAGCGGAGACGAGCGATTGACCAAAGCTATAGGTATATCTTCTTTATTCTAGTATATTTATTTTTCAGGTGTCATGCCCTAGCTGTGAGCATTACTTTGTTATCGTCGACATCGCCGTCAGTTCATTATTGTAAAGAAATATATTATTTAAAGTTTTTTTTTATTCATTGGGCACCACATAGGGCAATACGTGTGGAAAAGGCGCATAAAACTGTCGTTACTCTGGTGCCTCGACGCCCTAAGTTGAGTAGGGTAAGCAGGAACTCCTAATGTAATCGTAACGTCATCAAGAAAACATGCTTAGACTGTCAAACATAAAAACTGGTGTGAGGGGTGGACGACGCTTACGTACCGAAATGGTACATACCGTACAGAACTTCCAAAAATTGTAATTTGAAAAAAAATACTACTAAATTCTTCTAAATCTTGTAAGTCAATTTATCAAGGGATAAAATTGCTTAGTATGTATTTTTCAGCCACAAATATTTTTTAATGATTCGCATATTTGTTGGTACCGAGCTGAATACCGGCGACAAACCCCAGTATTGGTAAGTACTTTACTGTCTAATTAATATTTCTGTAGTCCTTTGAGTCAATGGTTCATTATTATTCTCAAATCGGTTAAGAGTAACGTTCATTTTTTATGCGATGTTAGTGCAGTGTATTATTACATTACCGCTACGTGGGTGGTACTTGTGATTGTGTGAGTTGTAGTGTTGATAATCAGCGGTGATTAGTATGAAGTTTAGACCTCCATATTTATAGAAAATCTCGTTGCATACAATAGACAACTGCTGTACCATTACCATTGGGTGTTAATGTCGAAAGGAAACTGAATAAAACAACATACATCATATATCGCTTATTTATTATTTGGTTAATTATCATTAGTAACAAACTATTTACAAAATACCATTAGACTATCGAGTAACGATTTGTCTTAAAGATATTTAAAACCTAGTTAAATCGCCCGAAAAACAGGTAACCCATTGAAATATTCCGTCAACATGTATACTTTTGGGTATTTTTAAAGAATGATCGTTATTTTATAAAAACATTTATTTTTAAATGCATCGAGACATCCATAAAATTATTTTATGAAACCAATTGGTTGCATAATTCAGTCATAATAAAGGTAAATTTATACTACACAATAAGTTTATTACCTCTGCCCACGAAAATATCCTTAGACCAACTCTAGAGACAATGACATCTATTCGTGTAAGACAAGACAAATTGCAAACACGGTGCGCTTTAAAACATCTTATATTACATACAGCAACCTCAACATTCCAAATAGACAATTCGTTTTAGTTTGATTGTACTTTTATCATTAGTTTGATAACTATATTGCGGCTGGCATTCCTACGTAAATCCATTTCAATACTGGTATTATTTGTTTCTGTCGAGTTATACAATTCATGAAAAAAATAAATGGATACTCATATCAAAGTATATAAACTGAAAATCTACTACTAGAAAGTACTACATACGTTGAGGTCACAAGTTCACAAAACTTAGAGGTACGTAACATTAAGTAAACTAAAACTAAACTAGTGTACCTAGTCCCCGCTGCGGGGTGAGCGGTCTGTGCTGGTGCGGTCTTGCCCGTTCCCGTTCTGTCGCGGCGAGCGCGAGCGCGAGCGGGAGCGGGAAGCGGAGCGGCCGCGGGAAGCGGAGCGTGCGCGGGAGCCAGAGCGGGCGCGGGACGCGGAACGGCCGCGCGACGCGGAGCGCGAGCGAGAGCGGGAACGAGACTTACTCTTCTGAGGCTGACGTTCCTCTTCGCGCTTCGGTGACGCTTCTTTGCTACGAGAACGAGACCTTTCCCTGTTAGGAGATTGTGGTAAAATAAAAAATCAAGGGATACTACAAAAACAAAAAAAATAGTATGTTTTGTGTCTGAGTGATGCAAGTGAAAAAAAAATACCGTACAGAGTAATAAATTAGTCAAACTGTGTTTAAATTCGTGCATTATACATAGAATATTGGACACATAGCATTATTTAGGATTCATCTGAATATGCATATTTACTGTATTACAGAAATCGTTTAAGCTAAAGCATAATTATTACATTAGCCGACATCAAATGCTCACCTCTTACTGGCGATTTCTCTTCGTTGCGGGAAAACATGGATCGAGTTAATATATTTGTGTTGTGCAATCAATATTAATAACAAAAATATGAATTTTGTTAATATTGTGAACGCCAATGGGAATATTATATGGTGTCTGATGAGAATGCTTTCTCTGATACTACATGTGAGGTTATTTTTCATACAGTTAGAAATTAACCAAGTGTAAGGCCCTTACGAAAACTATGCACTCTTGAGAAGCTGTTATTTAATAAAATGGCAAATTAAGTTCGATCTTAAGAGACGAGATCAGTTTATTTAACCATTCACATTGTAAAAGATAATTTTATCTATCAATTTGTCAAGATTTTAGAAGACTAGAACAGGGTAACTGGTTGCTTTTACCAAAGTTTAGCAGTTGTTTTGAAATTCAGTTATATATTTTGTAAATCCTTCAACAGTATAACAAAATAAGTAGCATTAATAATTTATATGTCAACTCAGTAACTATAATAGCCTCTTTATCATCAAATACTCTGTGTGCGGGCACAATTTAGAATTAAACAGTTGAAAAATAACCTCACAACAATAAGCACAGTCGTCAGATCTCAATTGATGGCACACGTGGGACTTACTTGGACACTTTCGGCGATCGAGACTTAGACCTGGAGGGTGACTTCGACTTATCCCCATTCCTTTCGGTCGACTTGCGCGGAGAGGCCGACCGCCGGTCGGCTCTACGCAACGGCGAGCGCGACTTGGAACGACTGCGATCCCTATGACGCCGACATCGCACGCCAAACAAGGTGGTAATAGCTGGGTTTTAGTTACGTCCAATACTAACTACGATAATCCTCGGTGGAATGGTATTTAAGATCTATCTTTGGTTAATCAATTAAAAAGAAACAAAAACATGTATTGAAATAATATAAGCGTCAAATTATACCGAAATGGCAGGCGGCCGGTACGATGGGAGCATTTAATAGCAGTTAAACAATTTACATCGTAAAAGGCGTAGTTTCGCTACAGGGGGGCCGGGACCACTTGCGGGCGCCCGACGCCTCCGACTAAGTTGAAACTATTCACCTCACTGCCATATTTGTGTTAATTGACCCAAGTCTGCCAATACCATGAACTCGTAATTGTGCGACTTGTAAATGACTCATCTATTTTAGTCAGAAGTGACACTGGACTGTCACAAGTGACCACTACGAAACCATTTAGATTAGATTATGGCAGAGGAATCATATAGTGTATCTTAGCTAAATAACATTCCACCGATTCGTTTAACTAATGTGACACAAACACCTAAAAAAATCATGTGCATACGCCAATTGCATCACATTAACTTATGATATATAAGAGAAAACCAATATGTCTACAGTAAGAAAAGTACTATGGCTAAGTACTCACATTTTTAACTTTTGCTCAGCGCAAGTAATAACACACCTAGCCAAATGAATACTAGGTTAATTTTATAAAATATATTCATGCATACTTAAGATATTATGATTATTGCTGTAGCATTGCACTTTGGGAAAGAAGTAATTGCATGCAAGCATAATTTCGAGAGTCCCATGGAGGAACCTTATATTGCCTCTCTAACAGAAATAGTGTAAAATATTAACGAGGTCACACCAATCACATTTATTTATAAATGAATGTATAAAAGGGTGTTTGATTTATAATGTACACAAGAACTTGTCATCATTCATAAATTAAGTACTATTGCATAATTTTAGCATTTAAATAATGTATTTCTAGTGTCATCTTTAACTTAGCAATGAAATAATTTACACTATTTTATTCGATATAAGTTGCTGAACTTTCAGCAGACTATTTAGATTCAAACATGATCTCGAGTTGCATTAAGTCTATTATTTATTATTTTATTCAGAACATTAACATCTACGTTATATATATATTTAGAATTGATAACCGTAGGACAAATTATAGGTAAATATTAATTATTGCTAAATAGTCTGCCATTGAAGTGTAATGACCCCATATAATTACATCCTAAAATAATTTCATTTATCAACTGATATATCATCTGATATGACAAGATACTATAGAATTCACAGACTTTGCTATGTAAAATACCAATCTCAATCATAAACAAGTAGTATTAGCAAAATTAAAAATAAAAACCTTATAACATGGTTACAAAACTGTTAATGTTGCAAGAATTTTACCTGTATGTGTACGAGATTTTCGGTATAGGTTTACATAGCAAGGTCGTCAAACAAGTCGGCTGGTGAATACTCACTTTGAGCGGGATTGTGAACGAGACTTGGGCGCGGGAGTCTTGCTCTTCGGACGAGACTTGGAGCGAGAGCGGCTGCGAGACGAGCGGCGAGAACGAGACCTAGAGAATAACACTGTTTTAGCAATATTATGGGGATGTGGAGGTTTAATATTCCATGCAGATAGAGAGAAATTATCAGTTGTAATTTTATCATCAAGAGCTATCAGCCCCGAAAGATGGTAATAATGTAGTATCATCATTAAAATGGTGTGCTTGAAAATTAAAACTAAATCAAATTGATTGGGACAGTTGGTAGTAACCTCGCTTTCCGTACCGAGGGTACGCGAGTTAGGGATGTTAAATATTTATAAGTAACTAGCTGTTGCCCGCGACTTCGTCCGCGTGGTATTTAACAAAGACACAACCGTTGGCAACATCCCGCGGGACGCATTGTTGCTATCAAAACTTAATCAGGCGCAGCGCTGCAACATTGGTTTTAATTTTTTTTCGAGAGATCCTATTTTTTTTTCTAAAATAAAAGTAGCCTAAGTTACTCCTTGTTACATCAGCTATCTGCCAGTGAAATTCCCGTCAAAATCGATCCAGCCATTTCAGAGATTACCCGGAACAAACAAACAGACAGACAGACAGACAGACAGACGGACAGACAGACGGACAGACAGACAGACAAAAATTGTAAAAAATGTTGTTTCGGTATAGGTAACGTGTATACATCCAAATGCACTTAGTAAAAAGCGGTTATTTTAATATTACAAACAGACACTCCAATTTTATTTATATGTATAGATTATATTCGAGGATCCTAACAGTTCACTATACGGTACCCATTAAGTTGCAGATTAGTTTGGGACTGTATATAGTAGAGGTTCGCAAGCTTATTTTGTCTACCGACTATTTTGAAAATGAATTATTTTTAGCACCCCCAAACCACTATAACTTAAACGCCCCCATTTTTTCTGGGTCTCTTACCGCCCCCTTTATGCCTGCAGCACCCACAAGGGGGCCGCCGACTTTGGGAAAGGCTGGTATATATTGTTGTTCGTGTAGCGATATTGTCAGTGTGTGTGTGACCTGGAGCGCGAGCGGCGGCGCGAGCGGCTGCGGCTGCGGCTGGACGAGGAGCGCGTGCGGCGCCGCGACGAGCGCCGCGCCTCCACCAGCCGGATGCGGCGCCCGTTCAGCTCCGTGTTGTCCAGCTTCTCGATGGCCGCGCGCATGTCCGAGTTCGTCGCGAATTCCACCACACTGGTGATGTAAATATACTATCAACGATCGCGCAGATTATAGACGCACCAGCCAATACAAAATTTCATTGAAAAACTACATTTCTTAATTGAAATATATTTGACATCGATCTTGTGGTGCAGGCATGTTTGTTCCCAAAAATCATTAACCTTCGTCCCACTGTTTCACAATTCATGCTTCTCTATCATCGGCTATTTCTGGTCAATCCTCTTACGAGTACACCCAGTTCGTCTCTATGGCCGTCTCGGTGACGACGCCCATCTTCAGGGATCCGTTGCGTAACGACCCCGGCAATCTATCTGGGCCAAGTGTCTGGCCCAATCTCATTTCAATCTGGCAGACTATACCCAAACCATACAGAAATAATCTTACCCCTCATTCCTGTGCTGCTTATGGGCGTCAGCGTAAGTAACTTCGCCAGCTTGACGCATGTAATCCTTCAAGTCCTGGAAACCAATGGTTCATGTTAATTTCGCATCTGTCATCTCGTTCGAATAACCTCCCCACGAGTCTTCATCAGAATATTGTGTTATCATCAGGGTAATCAGACCCGAAAGATGGTAAAAATACGATATCATCATAAAAACTATTGGGGAAGCTATTCTTGTAATTTGATAGTGTCCTAGCCCTAATTTTTAAGTTATTGAGAGATGCCTAATAAAACAAAGAAAGATGGAACGATGAGCGGCTTTTCGCAGAATTTTCGTACGCGGTCACCCATCGGTTATCATTGTTTATAAAGTGTCAGAATATGGCTAATACTGCAACACTGGATATTGGTGGGGGATGGGATGCGTTCCATGACTCTCCGTCTGACCTTCAGCATGGCTTCTGTATTTGCATTTTCATCTCGTATCTCACTCTTATGTATTCACTGGACGTGTGAATTTAACGTCTGGTCTCATTCAATTCACGCAGCTTGGTCCTCAGTCACTGCATTGTGGCCACCTCGTCTGATAGTTTTCCGGATTGCCTCCAGACAGGGGAATCTTGTCCGTCATACTTCAGTGCCAATTGTCCTTGCCTTTCTTAAGCATGTCTTTTGCAGGCCAATCAGGTTCACGAGTCGAATCTCCCGTTTCCACATCTAACTGCGACTTTACATGACCGGTCTGGCCTCGTCCTGTCCTCTTAGATAAAATCATGTTTGAATAATCACCTTCGATCCACGCCTCAAACTTTTCCTATAAACAATGACATCCTCAGCGAATTACCACATACGAAAAACTACTCAAGCGCTCCGAGAAAATAAATCTGGCGTACGAAAATGGCTGGCAATGCGTCCGCGGTAGTTGCATTAGACTACCGCGGGCGTTGAATGTTAAAACTTAAATGTTAACAATGAAATAATGAATTTAAAATGGGAGATTGCACATAACGAGACACGGCTCCTGTTGTCTGTGCCCCCTGTCGACTTTACCTTGGGCGGGGGCCACGGGAGCGTGCGGCAGCGGGGCGGGGCTGGCCGCGGGCGCCGGGACCGAAACCCTCCTAACATCGCATCGCCTCAGACCACATCTCACACAGCGCTACATCGAGGACCCTGGGCACGATACGCCACCTTCTGTTGTTTTTAAAAATTATCTATAAAGCTCGCAGACAAGTTTGCAACACGTGTAAACAAATAATAGTAATTGAACTTTTAATAATTGAATAATGACTAATAATCTGACAATTTATGTATGTGTTAAGCTATATTATGATGGCTACTATTTATTGTACAAATTAATTTGTATTGTTTGATGTTGTATTAGTAAAGCAGCGGTGTGGGGTCGAGCCCGCTGTGGTGGCCCAATGATCAGTCCGAGATTGGTCCGTACCACTTGGTGTGCGTATTACGTCATCCCTCGAGTCTTCTGAGATCCTTCGTGTCATCATTGCCTCGTTGTTCGATCGACATTAAAATTTCCATTGTCTTCATCGTCCAGCATTATCGGCGGCTCTAGTGGATCCAGTCAGTCCTTCCATCAAGGTAGCCTCGCATCCTCATCCTCGCGCGCATTGTGCCGTGGGTGACAGTCCGCCCAGCCCTCGTGTAACCGTCATCTCCTGGCTCCTGGGTGATACACATGATGGGGTGATGATGGCCAAACCAGTTCCGCCGTTGGATCTTACCTGCCAGCTAATGCGGCTAGATAGATTTTCGACGACAAGCCGATACTCGGTGCGCGTGGGCGGGCCATATCTGTAATTGTAGTCACTGCGGGACAAAAATACTGCGATTAATAACATTGTTTTGATACATTTATCACTGGGACGAAATATCAATGATAAGTTGTACGTAGCGAATCATTTTCAGAGTCGTAAATTATTATTACTGTGGGTTGAGATGACCTCGAAACATTTGATTCAGTGGGAAACGCAGAATGTAATTAATTTTATTTGAATGTGTACATTCAAGGATTTCATTGTCTTTATTTGTTAAAAAAAACTCGTTCTACAATAAATTACTTACTATACAGGGTGTTTCAGAAAGGGTATACTAAGCCTGGAACCTGGGCTTCTTCAGCGCATTTATAAACACTATTTGAAGTTAGAATGTGGAGAATGTCTATTTAAAAAAAAAACTATTGTTCTTAATAAATCAGAATTATCATTTTGTTGGGTACAAAACTATTTATTAAAAATAAACATATTACGATTCTGACTGCATAAAGTGTTTACAAATGCACTAAAGAAGCTGAGGTCCAAGGCTTAGTATACCCTTTCTGTAACATCCTGTATACAAAGTAGTCTACCAGCTACCTACACAAATTACCAATGCTAATTTATATCTATTAATAACATGTACTCACAGATACTGTCTGCAAAGGAAAAAAAATACCTACTATAAAAAAATGAGGATTGAACACCACAATAATTATACAATTAAGCTACTTTAAATGCGGAAAATGTAAATGTATGTATGTGTTTTTTAGAAGTCTTCATCAGAATCATTTCATATCATCAAGGTTTTCAGACCCGAAAGATGGTAAAAATGCGATATCATCATGTAAAGACTTCTAAAACTTACATTTTGCTCCAAGTTCTATGACTAATAAACTCCTAAGACTAAGAAATAGCTAATGCATTAGTGGAGTGAAAACCAAACTAGGATGTGTATATTCATGGTTGTGGCTAGGCTACTGAAGAAATAAAAGCGATCACAAACACGTCAACATCAGAAACTACCAAACATCAGGCTGAATATGCAAAAACACAATAATTTATTTTTGTAGTTTATATATCGAATTATTTAAATGTGTAGGTAGGTAGGTACCCATGCTCTAAATTAAGCGGAAGATGAGTGAAAAAATTCGCAAGAAAAGTCATGCCAGTAGCATGTTGCTGTTGTTGGAAGTAGTAAATAATGTAGTATTTCCGACAGCTATTATGTATTGGCACAGAATCAAGTAACAGTTGGGGCATATCTCAAGGCTGGGGAAAGAGAATCAGGGAAAGTATTCGGAAATACGAATAGTTCGCAAACTCATTGGATTTGTAGAAACTTTGTGCAACCCAAATTACACTGAACATCGATACACATAGTACGACTAATGTTACTGAGCCGGCCTTTTTTTATAGTGGCACATGTGAGAAACATATTTTGACCAAATATTTTGAAGATTGCTTAAAAGGACGATAGCGGATGATTAAACAATTCGGCCGCGCCAGCCTTCATAGTATGAAATGGTGGTGCGAGGGCTCAGGACTCCGCGTCAATTCTGAAGTTGTCTTATCTTTTTAATCTCCACATTCCAACTGCACAATACGGTAACTACAAGCCGCAGTTCGAAGGGCCTAAAGGACATCAGAAAAGTGTAGGTTTTTGCATATATCATGGCCGTGTTAGTAATACAGACGGTTCGCGTCTCGGCGGCGGCCGTCGCGGTGGCGGTGGCGGCGGCGGCGGCCGCGGCTGGTCGCGGCAGCGCCAGCGGTCCGAGCCGCGGGGCATGCCGCGCGCGCGCTCCACCGACACCCTGTTGGGGCAGTTGCAACACAACATGTCACTCACTCGTGTCGTGACCTCCCGCGGTCGCGCTCGGAGTGGCGGTCGCGACGATACCGGTCCGCGCTCCGGTCGATGCCCCTCGCCGGCTCCACCACCACCCTGTAGCACACCCGTTCGGTACCGTTAGCACTGCCCACCCCCAGTCCTCGCACGCCGTACACACACACGCATAACATGGTGGACGGCTTACCAAGCGGTAGCAGTCGCAGTCTTAAACACGGTCTGAGATAATATTTGATTGAGGAAGTCTCTTGTGCCTATTTCTGTAGTATTCGTATGTGAAATTGTCTTACTTCAACAATATCTATGAACTA
This sequence comes from Pheosia tremula, assembly GCA_905333125.1. NCBI lineage: Eukaryota > Metazoa > Arthropoda > Insecta > Lepidoptera > Notodontidae > Pheosia > Pheosia tremula. The sequence goes on along the minus strand of HG995416.1, from coordinate 5,909,303 downwards.
GGTCTATACAGGGTGTAACAAAAATACGAAATAATATTTCTGGGTATGAATGTACCCATAAAAGCGAAGAACTTTCCCCAGGGAACATAAGTCGAAATCTTGAAAAAATATTTCCATATAAACTTAAAAAAAACCATTTGTCTAACATTTTTCGGCAACCCTGCGTATGAATGAACACCGCCGCCCCCGCCTCTATGCCGCTACACTCCCCGCTGCCGCCGCGACACTGCCCGCGCCGCCGCGCAGCCGCCCGCGCGCCTCGCTATCACCCTGTCTGTACCCACCGTGAAATTTCTACATGACTTCCATTCGCATATTTAACATAGGTACCTATCCTATCTAATAACTAAATCATCATCATCATCATGTCAGCTGAATGACGTCCAACTGGGCATAGGCCTCTTCCCCATAGACCTCCACTACGCCCAGTCTTGTGCTTTTTGATTTTAGCTGATTCCCGCGACCTACCTAAGCCGGGTCGTGATAACATAAATAAAAGTACTAAATGCAATCATTAAAGTTTTATTAGGTACAGGTAACCCAATCTACTTCAGAAATCAAAACATAGTCAGACACAGTAATCAAACAAATTCAACAAGTTAATAACAATATTATCATAACACGATTTTCGAAAGCTTAGCGACTCATTACTTACAGTTTTATTTTATTTAATTTAACAACAATAACAATCCTGATATCTGCCTATGAGTGGGTAAGTATGTATACACACAAAAAGATTAGCTCCTACTGGGCACGTCTACAGCGTTTTAACGATTTTAATCACAAACAAAACGATATAGGTAAGTAGGTATCTACCATACAAGCTAGTGAACCAAATTCACTAGCTACATATTCCTAATTTTGTATGTAATTATGGTAACCATAACAATAACAAAAAACTTAATATGTAGACAACCTTTGTACCTACCAGATTCGCATTTTACACGTATGATGGTATTCACACAAAAAACAAATTAGGTGTTATTATTATCACACAGCATAGCACAGCACACAGTCTTGAGACTACGTCGGTGTCTATCTCATCCATCACTATTACGCATGCTATAAGTATGGTTCAAAGTGAGCCCCTTCTTTTTCGATACAGGGCATCATCCTGCGCAAAGTTGACGCCCGGACGTTCTGTAGCATCTGTGGGGTTACAGAGCTGAATGCGGAACGTATTCTGTCCTCCATCTCCTCACGCGTGGTGCACTTTTCAGCGTACACTGTGCTCTTTAGGTGACCCCAGAGAAAAAAGTCCAGTGGAGTTAAGTCCGGGGACCTAGGAGGCCACGGCACTGGCCCACCTCGGCCAATCCACTCAGGGTACCGGGCGTTTAAATACTGCCGGTCGACGCGTGTGTAATGCGCTGGCGCTCCGTCGTGCTGGAAAATCATGGCCAAGTACTCCGACAATGGCAACTCCAATATTGCGTCTTCCACGTACCCCGTCAGATGGTCCAAGTAGTTCGTGGAGTTGAGACTATGGGGTAGGATTACCGGTCCAACCAGACAATCGCCGATAATACCAGCCCAGGCATTAATCTTCCACTGATGCTGGTAGTTGTTTTCAGTGGCGGCGTGTGGGTTCGTATGTGGTGGCTGGTGAAGCTCGCTTCGTCGGTCCACAGGATCCGCTCGGTAAAACGCGAATCAGTAGATACGCGCTCCCTGTACGACTGAAAGAACGTCATCCTCGGCACATAATCCGCTGGCGTGAGCTTTTGTATCCGATAGAAGTGGTAAGGGTGTTGTCCGTCGTCACGGAGAGTACGCCACACCACCATGTGATTGACGTTCAACACAGCAGCGGCACGGCGAGTGTTCGTCCTCTTGTTAACAAAAAATGCTGGAGAATCGGCGTCTCAATCTCGGCCCCAGCGCGCAGATTGGGGCGGCCAGCGCCCAACTCCACGCCACCACGGGTCCCGCGAAAGGAACCGGTCCTATGCACCCGCACGCAAAGATTGCGGAAGCACGTGTATGATGGAAGCCGGCGCTGTTCAGCAGGCGGCCTTCCATCACTGTACTGATGGCGGTAAATATTCACCGCCTCGAGAATACTTCCCCGTGCTTCACCCAAACACAACATCATTTCGTAGTATTCACTATTTGATAGTAAAAATGAGGCATTGCTTCTTCAATTTACGCGCTTACACCTTAAAAGACTCCGACTAACTGGACGACTTGAAAGCGGAATCAAACAAAATGTGCAAATGCCGACATTTCCGAATTGTTGGGTTCCCATAAAACAATTAAAAAACCCTTTGAAATAAATACACGTACATAAGCGATGGAGCGTAGCAAAATAGAAAATGAAAAATTAATTAAGTGCTTAAACAAAATTTAAGACACAAAATAAATACTTTAACGTTAAATGGTACCAGAAAAAAAATATTTCATTAATTAATTAATAAAAAATAATAATCGACGGAACCAATCAATTCAATGAATAAAAATAGCGGTGTTAAAAGGGCGTCACTCATTTTGTTTGACATGTGCCGACATTTCTTTGTACATGCCGATGTTTGTCGCTCCCAGCCAATGAGAGTAATTGAACATTTGGCGCGACTTTATCATTGGAGCGGCGACGCCAGCGCAAAGGATTTCATTGAACTTTGACCGTAAGTCCACGTGGACTACGCTGTCGTATCAAAGACTAGTTATTGGTAGAATGATGAATTGGTAAAATGTTGTCTCAGATCTGTAAAGGTAACAGACTTGATACAAAAAATACCAATTTAACATTTAAATTTATTATGTAAATGTTTTATCGAAATTATAACATTTTATTAACTAACAAATATTAGTTATAATTAGTTTTTAAGCAGCAGGTGAGTACTAAATAACTAGTAAAATAGGAACTGATATGAAAATTAGAAGAATAATGAGTAACATAAATGGTATTTTAATGCTGAATTAAAATCAAAGATATCAGTAACTTGCGTAATGTTTATTGTTAACCTTTTGTGTCGTAGGCAAGAAACATATCCTATTCTGTCACGTCTGTGAAATCGTTGGTCTTAATTGGAAAGACTAGACACTGATTGTAGGGTTGCACTTAACATTTTTTTGACAAAGGTTTAGACCTCATTATCTCGAGTCCTAATCACTTTTCGACCTATGTGCTAGAACAAACGTTGTTCAGTGTCACTAGTACTTACACCTCTTGAAATATTATTTCGTATTTTTGTTACACGCTGTATTATAGACGCATATTCATCAGTCAATTTATATAAATCTATCAGTAAAAGATATAAATGTTGCTATTAAAACGGAGGGTTTGATTCTAAATTGTTATACTTAGTTACACTACACTTATTAAGATTAGTTCCCGGCTCACTCTACCGGAAAAGCCAAACAAATTAGATGGTAAGGCTATTCCTGAGTTTATAGTATTTATAGCTGTAATAACCTAAATACGTAGAATTAAACGATCTAAAATCGGAGTAGATTGGCAGTGTTCCCAGTCTCAACAAAAAAAAAATGGTGCATACAAATTAAACATGTCAAACACATGTTTAATTTGTTGCTAATGGTTGCGCGTACCGGTTGGTAAGCGGACATTATACATAGTAATATTTCAATCGAACATTCAACAACAGTTTTGTAACTATAGCGTGAATTCAAAAATATTGGCAACATTTAACTGCGCTACTTACTACTGTGATTCATTTTGTTTTTTTTTCTAGTTAGGTTTCCAGTTCTGGACATAATCCTCCCCTTTCTATTCATCTTGTTTAATGATGATCAATATTGTTAAAAAAATGCCTTTTTTTATTTAGTAGTGATTGTGTTCACAAAATTAACTTTCTCATGTAGGAGCACAGTTTTGAGTAGTACCAATATTTAAAGGCTCAATGCAATCAAAAACTAAGAAAATTATGTATATTTTTACATTCAGAACAATGTTTCACACAAATCTTCTGTCTCGCTCATGTACAGTTAATATCAGTTCTCCAAACATTCTCACAAATATGTGGAGCCGGCTGATAAAAAGAAAAAAAAATATTAAGTTGAACAAAAAAAAAACATAAATAAACAGGGACTCAGATAAATTTATCTATCACACATACAATAAAATTGCAAAGGTACTTCAAATAGCAGGTTTTTTGAAAAAAAAACCTATCCCAAGACTGTAATGGTATTATGACACTTTTGAGAGTTTGTCCATTCATGACAAACAATAGGGACAATTAGTTCAGTAATGACATTTCTTTATAAGTCAATACTGATAACAGACCTTCATCAGCTCATAAATCTTATCTTCATATCACATCCATTATTTAATTTATAATGTGTTATTGCTACTAATTACTTGACATTGGCAAAATACCCATGATGTTGTGGGTGAGGCTATATTCATTTTCATCACATTTCATTTTGTAAAGAAAGCAGAAGCTTCTTATGGGATGGCATCTACTAATTTTGTAGATATATATACCCCCAAATTTATAGACATTTTATAAATTTATCAAACGTCACATAGTGCTACGCACAAGAGTTTTGCTATGCGCAGTACTATATGAAGTTTGATAAAGTTATAAAACGTCTATAAATTGAGGGGATAGTAAATAAATATCATCAAATGTACCTACTGTAAATATAACTCATTATTAAAGTTCTATTCATAATGCAGGTCTACACATTCCCTTCTTTTGAAGCAAAATGGTTGAGTAAAGTAATTCTTACCTCTCTCCAAGTAACTCTTTCCCATTTAGTTCATATACTGCATCATCTGCATCTCTGTAATCTTCGAATTCCTGTTTAAAGAGAGAAACAAGTATTAGTACCTATTCATTAAGATGGCCACTATGCAAAGATGTGCTTGTGCACAAATGTTATCACAAAAATCTGACAGAAATTAAATAAATAACCTATAAATACCTATAAATAAACCTATAAACCTATAATATATAAATGACTATGTATAAATCTATAATAGCTAAACATTAAGTTTTTTTTTATCAAAAATCATAATATAAATCATGATCCTTAATCAAAATTTGTTTATTTTGTTTCAAAAAATGTTTTATCAACCTTGATAGATAGCATAGTGGGCTATCACTACTTGGAAACTATTCAAACGGTATATCTATATAAGTAGTGATAAAATTTGCGAAAATTGTTGCATTTGTCACCAGCGTTACTTCCATAATTTAATTATTAGTTTGATTAATCTATACTTCTATCCTAATATTATAAATGTGAAAGTTTGGATGGATGTATAGATGGATGGATGTTTGTTACTCTTTCACACCCGAACAGTTGAACGGATCTGGATGAAATTTGGCACAGAAATAGATTATAGTCTGGAATAGCACATAGGCTACTTTATATCCCGGTAAAATGTATGGTTCCCGTGGGATAGATGTTTTAATTTTTCATACTTTTTATCGCGGGTAATACCGCCGGGCGCAGCTAGTATTTAATAAAAGTTAGTTAGCGCTGGTCAAAATACCATGGCATGGCTAGATAAAATGGTATAAGTAAACACTAGAAACATGGCTATTGATAGAATGAAATTCAAAACTAACATTGAACTTTCTGTCATTATCGTTAAAGGTTATCAAAACATTGGTCAATTCATCATAATAAACAGCTCTTACCACAAATCCATAGCCATTCTTGATAAGTATGTCTCTGATTCTGCCGAAGCCTTTGAAGAACTTCTCCAAATCTCTGTCCCTGACTCCGAACGGCAAACCCCCAACATAGACTCGTGAGCCAACCATTATCTGAAAAAGTGATATTACATCATGGTATATCTAAGTCAGATCTAGAACCATACCTACGTGTGTGACTTTGAAATGTCTTTTTATATCAAAAAATATGTCCTAATTTGTCCCCTAAGTAAAACATGTAGGTAGACCTTCAACTATAAGTAACTCACAAATTATACAAATAATAGGGCTAACTAGTTTAGAAATACAAGATTTAAAACGCAGAAACTTGGTCATAGCGATAGACGCTATAATATAACCAAATTTCAATCGCGCGTGGCGGCATTTTGTATCGGCGTCATATCATTTCGCTTTCGCTCAAACCACACAGCATAAAATTAGCAATATTCATAAATAATTAAGTAGGTACCTATATCATTGCCAAATAATCATAAAACTACAGATATAATTCAACACGTAGGCATGACTCCACGCTATCGATTAAATAAATGGCATCAAATCTACCGCAAATCCCATTGTAGGTATTATATAAACTAGATAATAAATAATCGTCATTTTTCTACTAGCTGGAGTTGTTTCAATAACTACCTAATTATGATGGAATCCCACGAAAGCCGTCACAATTAACCACGATACCACAATATAGCCGAACGCGTCGCGTACGTAACCCAAAACAACATGGCGGGCCTCGAGCTGCACACGGCCCAAATGAAATGCGTAAAAACATGCCTATAATTACCTTAACGTACGATATTAAAATAACATTAATTCGTGAAGTTTAATGTTGTTTTGTAATCGAGATTGTAGCACTAGTTAATTCATTTACCAATCTTCACAAAATTTACATTTCAATCTGCATGACACGTGCAACAACCGTGCATGTTCGTCCTAAACAAAACGGAAGTGAAATTATTAGGGAAGCGAAACTGTAAGTACAGTACAAAAGTTTGATAACAACTTTTAGTCGATTTCTTTAGTTGAAATTTCGAATTGATCGGGGGTAGACTTTTAAAAATAGAAATATAAATATATCGAATATTTTTAGCAGGATGTGCAGCTACATGCAAATATTAACATTCAACAATCTATAAAAATAATGAATCGACTAAATTATTTATCTAAAATAGCGTTGGATGGCTGGTTTTCTTTGTTTTTGCCTCATAAAGAAGGCTTATGCTTTTTAGCGGGAAGTTGAATATAGCGAAGTTGTTAGTTTTGTTTTATTTTTCAGAAAATGTGTTTCTTTGATAAATACTGGTTTATATAAAAACCATATTAACCATTATGTGTTCATAAAAGTGCACGAGTGAAGGAAATTATAATCGATTAATAGGATAACTTGACTTTTCAAGTTCACGCAAAATATCCAGTAAGTAAAAATATTCAGTAAAATATCCACAGCTTTGCTGATAGGGGTAGGGGATTTATTTCATCATCATCACTATTATCATTAATTTTCATAATTATTAAGAAATTCTCCACACTGGCAAAAATGGCCCCATTTTGTGGCCGATTGCCAACCTACAAAAAGCTTGACTTTTTAGCGGGAAATTGAGGAGTGCAATGCGCTAGCCGAAAAGCAGGTAAAAGAGTTATCACTATCATTAACATCATTAAAATCACTATATCGTATCATTCAGCTCTAAATCAAGTTTTCGAAAACGCCCTATTTAGCTTTTTACAAATTAGGTTAGCTCTAAAAATAGATAGTTTTTGGTTGTTTTTTTTAAAGCGTTCATCAAAAGTATAATAATCATAAGGCATGATGACTGATTTTGAAAAACTGTTCTATAATATTCTAAGGTATCTACTATTTCCAAAAAAAAATATTACTTCGGCAGGAAACTAATTTTTATTAGAAAAAAACGCTATTTAAATTGTAATTTTAAAATTCGCTCCAAAACGATCGCCGGTGTCATGGCGTCTGCTTGTGACGTCACTATTATGCAAACTGACCGTAAACACATCAAATCAGTAATTTACGTATATAAATATTGTAAAGAGTATGGAGTTTATCTTATTACTCTTTGCTGATGATGTTGCGGTTGCTTAGCAACAGGTTTTATATTGTTTGTGTCAAAAAGGGTAAAATCCTTGTTCCATGTTTTGAGCACACAAAACTATGTAATTGATCGATAGAAATCACGAAATACTTTATAAACGCAGGTAAAAACAATTACTAAGTGCAGAGATCGTCGAAGTTCGTACGAAACTTAGCGATGTTTACAATGTGTACATGCTCGTGACGTAGTTCACTCTGATTGGTGTTCAACTTATCATGGCGGACTGTTGAATTTTGTAGTTTTATTTTATTAAATAAATTATCAATCTCGCCCTAGATCTGTAAATAAATACATTTTTCAGAACCTATTAATCATATCTCATTAGATAAAAACATTATTTTAGTGATTCTTAGTTACTGTCATCATGCCTATTGTCGGTTCATGTTGTAGGCGGCGATACTGGTAGAGGGCTTCCAGCGGGCGTGCATGCAGTGGTCGGCATACAGATTAGTTCTTGCTCGCTAGCTAGATGGCCGGGTATCAGCGCCACAGACGTCATTTAAATTATGTTTCTATTAGATCTGTGGTTGGCGCGCTCAAACATGAGTGTGTATGTAGGTGGCTAAGCTCGTGGTAAATTCATCCAGACATTTGGGATTTTAGCAGCACAGGGCTGCCGTATTTTTCTTCTCTAACAACCAGTTCAGTTTGGGTTAAAGACTACTCAGATTGGTTCTAACTGTTGGAAATTAAATACATTAAGTATATCCAGTAAAAATGAAACACAGTACCTAAAAATTTCAATTTTTATTCCATTCCAAAAGCCAACATTTCATTATGCAACCCATTACTTATAACTCTCTCGTATCCTTGCGAAGAAAGACAAAATTAAATGCAATTTTATAGCATGTCTATTTCCCTTCAATTACTTATCTAGTTTATAACTAAAATATAAAAATTAAAAGAAATATGACACACTACAAGGGAAGGGCATTCACTGCCTTATTACGAAAATTATAGAATGTTAAAAACTACATTCACTGTGGTTCTTTAGGGTTAATTTTAAAAAATAATGTCCTACCTTTTTGGTAGATTAAAATAGTTATCTATTATTTTGAAATGCAAACCACAGTGACAGTTTAATAATTACTTACTAATTTTTATATTCATAATAAGAATGCGCACAATAGGTCAATCATACTAAGGCAGTTTACATGGTGTCCCAAAAGGAACTCAACATTTACACAGCACACATTTAGTTGCAATACTTCACAACGCCGATACAATGGGGTTATATAACATACAAAGGGAAATTTGAGAGTTCTCAAAAATCATATTCGATTTCGAATATTCCAAAGAATAAACCCAGCAGCGCCTCAAGCGGAAATATACCGTATCAAACGTACCTAATGTAATGAGTAATTTAAACATGCACCTTAAACGCTTTTAAAATACGGTGATTAAAATAATTTACAAGTGAGAAGGTATTGAATTGTGGGAGTCACAGCGACACGTCCGACCATCACAGCGCATCGATTCATTCTGCGAGCGCGGATCGCGCGCGACGCGTTTTATACGGGCGCATTATTATATAGTTGCTCTATCCTGCTCGCACGCGCGCTCATTGGTCAATCGTTAATTGTTAACTCATTTGTTGTACTACGTGTTAGGTTAAGACTTTTGTAAATATATCTAGTGTATTTTGTAAATAAATTATGTTCGTTCATACTCTTGTTCTGCATTATTATTTAGTAGTAGCCATAACGCTACAAGTGGTGACCCGAACGTTACTCTGGACAAGATACCGAAGATGGCACATGAAGAACATCCTGAGGAATCCCTGAAGCTCAAGAATTCTGCCTACGAGCTGGCTGCAATCTCCATACAATCCAGACTGTTGCCATTCTGGAGAGAAATACCCCGCGCCTGGTTCATACAATTCGAAGCAGTCGTCGATCCTCAGAAGACATCAGATGACCAGAAGTTCCGCTACGTTCTGCAGCAGCTTCAATCAATCGATCTCCAGCATCTCACCGACATATTATACAACCCGCCAGCCTCCGATAAATACGCAGCGATCAAGAATCGACTACTCGCCGTATATGACAAGTCTGAGGTGAAGAACTTTCAGAAGCTGATAAGTGGCCTGGAACTCGGCGACCAGAAACCATCACAATTATTGCGCAAGATGCGTGAACTCGGCGGTGGCCTGATTACAGAAGAAGGCTTAAGAATAGAGTGGTTGAACCAGCTGCCAACGCAGATACGCGTAGTACTGTCCATCAACACAGAATCTTCTCTGGACACACTCGCTGAAATGGCTGACAAGATGACCGAGTATTCTGGCAGTTTGAACATCTCTGCAGTATCTTCGCCAGCCATGCCCGCAACAACGAGCTCTGCTGATCCCGCTTCTATACACTTCGAGGTGCTATCGAAGCAATTAGAAAAGTTATCGCTTGAGATCGCCGAGCTACGAAATCATCGCGGTCGACCCAGATATCGCCATCCCGCTCACTCCCGCTCTCGCTCACGCTCGAAGTCGGCCATGAAGAATACGAACGAGTGGATATGCAAGTACCACTACAGATTCGGCGACAACGCGAAACGTTGTATATCACCGTGTGCAAAACGCCAATCATCAAAGTCGGAAAACTAACAGAGGCACCGACCGTGGCGGACGTCGGTGTTAACGCAAGAACCAATCGCCTATGTGTTCACGATCGCAACACATCCTTACGTTTCCTCGTGGACACCGGAGCCGACATCTCTGTACTGGCTTCTTCGCAATTTCAGAAGAAAAAACCGACACCGAGCGCCTACAAATTATATGCAGCAAACAATACACCGATCCACACATATGGTGAGAAAACTATCCAACTGAACTTCGGCCTCCGACGCCATTTTCGTTGGACCTTCATCGTTGCTGACGTGAAGACTTCGATCCTTGGAGCAGATTTTCTTCGCCACTACAAACTGCTAGTCGACTTACATCGCAAGAAACTCATCGATCAAGTCACCGATCTCTCAATAGACGCTGTAGAAGTGAAAACAGCTCAAGAAACCGTTCACGTCCTCTCCGACAGTCACACATACCACGACATACTCAAACTGTATCCAGACGTACTTCGCCCCATGACTTTGAAGACTCCAGCAAGACATCAAGTCGTTCATCACATCGAGACGACGGGCGCCCCTCTCGCTGCACGGTGCCGCCCGTTGCCGCCAGAAAAGTATAAGGCGGTAAAAGAAGAATTCGAGCGAATGATTGAAATGGGCATCTGCCAGCCATCAAAGAGTCCATGGGCGAGTCCGCTCCATGTAGTGAAGAAAAAGGACGGCAATCTACGTGTATGTGGAGACTACAGACGACTAAACGCAGTAACACTACCTGATCGATACCCGATACCGCGCATTCAAGACTTCACTTACCAACTCAGCAATAAGAAGATCTTCTCTAAACTTGATTTGAAGATGGCATATTATTGGATACCCATCAATCCAGAAGATGCACAGAAGACCGCAATAATCACGCCATTTGGGCTGTTCGAGTTCAACTGCATGACGTTTGGACTACGTAACGCTAGCCAGACATTCCAACGATTTATGCACGAAGTTCTACGCGGCATTGAAGGTTGTTTCTCATTCATCGACGACATCCTACTGTTCTCAGAAGACGAGTCAAGTCATGAAACACTTTTGCACCAAGTCCTCGATCGACTGAACAAATACGGTGTAACACTCAACGTCGAAAAATGTGAATTTGCGAAGACAAAGATCAATTTTCTCGGCTACGAAGTCACTGCCGACGGAATCAAGCCGACAGACGAACGCACCCAAATCATCTCTGAATACCCACAGCCGAAGACAGTCATCGAGTTGCGACGCTTTCTCGGTATGATAAACTTTTATCGAGATTGTCTACCACATCAAGCGCACCTACAGAGTGAACTAAATGCATATCTACACAACACGAAGAAAAATGATAAGACGCCGATCACATGGACGCCCGCAGCCGAACTAGCTTTTCAAAAGTGCCGGCAAAGCATTTTGGAAGCGACAACGCTCACGTATCCCAGCGTCGGCGCACCGTTAAGCATCATGACCGACGCATCAGATCACAGCCTCGGCGCGGTCCTGCAACAACGAGTAGACAACACGTGGAAGCCGTTAGCATTTTTCTCAAAAGCAATGAGTGCAACACAACGTCGATACAGCGTGTATGATCGCGAGCTTTTAGCGATGTACACGGCTGTTAAGCACTTCCGTCGACTCATTGAAGGCTGTGACGTCACGATCTACACGGATCACAAGCCCCTATCCTATGCACTGTCGAGACCACAGAGCAGCAGTGATACACCACGTCGCGAGCGTCAGCTACACTTCGTCAGCCAGTTTTGCTCGAAGATCAAGTACGTGAAAGGGGAAGATAACTCTGTCGCCGACGCACTATCACGGATTGAAGATATAGAATGTCCCGCGAACATAGACTACGACAAGTTATCCCACGATCAACAACTAGACGAAGAGTTGAAACGATTGAAACAGCAGTCAAATTTGAAATTCGTCAACGTCACTTTACCCGGTCTCCATCAACCAATCACGTGCGAGTACTCGACAGCGACGCATCGTCCCTACTTGCCGTTGGCATATCGTTACGCTGCCTACAAAGCACAGCACGATCTATGTCATCCTGGTGTACGAGCAACTAGGAAGCTAGTCACTTCGAAGTTCTTCTGGACTTCAATGAATAAGGACCTGACTACATGGGCGAGAAACTGCATCAGCTGTCAACGATCAAAAGTTCAACGACACGTCATTACGCCATTGAAGGACTTTCCAGTGTCAGAGCGTTTCGAGCATGTACATATAGACATAGTTGGCCCGCTCAGACTGTCAAATGAATATCGATACTGCATCACGATGATAGACAGATGTACGAAATGGCCAGAAGCTGTACCAGTTCGAGATATCACCGCTGAAGTCGTCGCGAAAGCGTTCTATGAAAATTGGATTACAAGATTCGGTTGCCCTCTACGAATATCTACCGATCAGGGCAGACAATTTGAGTCATCTTTATTCAAGGCTCTAGCAAGAACACTTGGCATCACTCGCATACGTACCACAGCATTTCACCCACAATCAAACGGACAGATTGAACGCTGGCATCGCACATTGAAAAGTGCACTAATGGCTAGAGGCGCAACAACAAATTGGAGCGATGATCTACCTATTGTACTGCTTGGTCTACGTACAGCGCTACGTGGTGACAACAACATCAGTCCTGCGCTCATGACCTACGGCACTACACTACGCGTTCCATCGGATTTCATCGCACCGGCTAGTTCATCGCAACGCATGGACGACGTACAGTTTGTACAGCGCCTAAGTGAGTGCATGAGATCACTCACACCGATATCCCGGAACAATACTCCGACATCGCAACCATTCATATACAAGGATTTGGCAAGTTGTACGCACGTGTTCGTACGCAACGACACCGTGCGATCACCGTTGATACCACCGTATGACGGACCGTATCCAGTCCTGCAGAGGCATGAAAAATTTTTCAAGATACAGATGCCACACCGAGTTACAGTTGTCTCGCTGGATAGACTAAAACCAGCCTACATCTGTAATGAAAGTCATGAAGATATCGAGTCATCTCCAGTTCGCCACGCATCAAGTGAAACATGCACAGTACCAGCATCTACGACGCCTGCGAGTCAAGCATATGTGACAAGATCGGGCAGAGTCATCAAACCTAATGTACGGTTTGCTTGAAGGGGGGTACTGTGGGAGTCACAGCGACACGTCCGACCATCACAGCGCATCGATTCATTCTGCGAGCGCGGATCGCGCGCGACGCGTTTTATACGGGCGCATTATTATATAGTTGCTCTATCCTGCTCGCACGCGCGCTCATTGGTCAATCGTTAATTGTTAACTCATTTGTTGTACTACGTGTTAGGTTAAGACTTTTGTAAATATATCTAGTGTATTTTGTAAATAAATTATGTTCGTTCATACTCTTGTTCTGCATTATTATTTAGTAGTAGCCATAACGCTACAGAATTAACAGAATAGGTACGTCAAATTATAAAGCATTAGCTTTACATGTGGTAATATTCCGCATTGGGGAAGTATGAAATAAGCAAAAAAATACTTCGCCTTTAAAGAGTTTATCTTTTTGACGTGTGTTGTTTTACATGTAAAAAAATCTTAGAAATCAATATATTGCATACAATATTTGATAATGTTAGGTACAAATAAAAGTGAATTTATAAAATTGTCGATTAGGTACTTCTTATGGTGTATTTACCCCCAAATGAATAGAAGGTTTTATAAATGGATTAAAACTTCTATGAATTTAGCGGTCCAAAATCTTGTCTGGAATATTAATTATAAATTGAAATAGATAGATATTTCCATATTATTAAAAACAAATTAACAAATTATTTATAATTCAATAAATAGGTAAGGAAGTAATCATTCAAAATTCTAAAATAGATTCAGTTATTGAAACAAACCATAATACAATTATATTTTAGGCACATAAATAATGTATACATTTATTCAGAAGTCAAGATATGAGATGTCCATAATAAACAATATTAAGGGTGAATTTTTCAAGTGTGCTTAGATGGCCAAATCTGAAACTATAGCGTATAGCGAAACAAAATTAAAGGACTCTCGAGACTAGAGTACTCGAAGTCGTAGAGAATAAAGTTTATACAGTACAATAATATACTTTTATGCCTTTACACACTTTAAAGGTATAGGTAGGTACATTACTACCTATTTAAAATAAGGTACTAAGTTATTAGGGATATGTAATGTTAGTCAACTAACATGGGTTACATTGTAGTACTAGTTTATCAGTCTTTATGTTTTTTTCTTTATTTTAATTACGGCAGCTATAAAATGAAAATACATAGTTAATACATAATTATTATAGTTTTCTGAAAATAAGATGTTTTATGTCAGATTTTAATGAATATTTTGAAGAAAAATAAGGTACATTGAAGAATATCTGTCACACAGCGCATTCTCACCTATTTTAAGTAATGCTATCAAATAATTGTACTAAAATAGGCATGCTTTTATACTAAGTACAAACATAACAACGTTTGTCGAATTGTTAGTATATTAATACTACAACAATGACTAACTACTTGAACTTCATCTGATACAGATGATTTATTACTTTTTTTGGAACACTTTCATTTGTTTGAACTTTTTTTTTCTATGAGCAATCATGGTCTAATTTATATCGTCGAGTCTAATTCTTGCTACTTACAATGGTCTACGTCTCAGTTGCCTTGTCACTTAGAAATGTATTTCTCCATTTGTAATTATCAAAGTTCTTGTTTTATAATTAGTCACCAAGAAAATAAGTACTAATTACTCTTTTTTGTATTTTTGCCAAACATAAATGTTATTAACAATGTCAATCAAAACCTCGCTACTCTCTAATTATCGTCATTCCGAGTATTAGTAAAAAAGTAAAAATTATTGCTTCACGCAATCATGGCTACCGTCAAAACATCATCAATATAAACGAATGTTTACACTACACAAAAATATTGACCCTATTCGCTGGTATCAAAAGCTTTTAAATACTTCGGGTACCTATAAGGCCGTTTGCAAGTTAAAAATATGTCGAAACATAATGTGTAGTCAAATAGTCGCACAAAAGTGTCTAGCTAATGTGCTACGTATACTTGATGAAATCCTACGCTACATCGTACGGGCACCAACAGCAAGTTAGCTGACAATAATCGCAAGTGTTTTAAACACCTTCTCAAGGCACATTCAGACTGGTGGTGGTCCTCGCACGTAACGGAGCTGCGGTGTCAAGGTTTGGGCGAGCGAGTTCAGAGCGTCACAGCAACGGGGACGCTCTACCAGCCAGGCGGCAAGCAGTAAAGCAACGAGGCATAACTGGATGGGGAGAGATGAACGTAGTACACGCCATATCCATCCACCTCGAGGGCTGTAGTCAGGATCACCTGATCCAGTTTTGTTTCCAGCTACAGCTGCTATGCCGTTCTCACTGCTGGAAGAAAAGGTTTCATTAAAATAGTAACAAGATTTTGCTATGACTGTGCACCAGCCTAGGTTGCAGGCTTATAAAGTCTTCTTGCTGCGTGCTTGGGAGCACACATTAAGCTGGCAGTTCTGGACGATATTACAATTACAATTTAACAAGCTAAGACGCTCATGTCAGATAGTCAAAAGCATGATAAACTCTGACTATTTGACTCTTAGATTACCGGTACTCTCACTAGTTTAGTCTCGGGAGAGTAATAGGGAAATATTTCCTGTAAATATTATCAATCAGAGGAATATGCGTAGGCTAAGCCGACAATGATGCAAATCTATAAAAGGAGAAGAATAACAACAAGTCAAGAAGATGTAACTTACGTCTCGTCGTCGATCTTGAGGTCTGGAATGCTCTGTTCCACCAATACCCGACATGACTCTTGCAATGTGCGCACTTCGTTTTCTGTCTGCTCCATACGCTGAAATTTAACATTAGGTATTCTACATTTTCGTTCCATCTTATCATACCTCAATAGCTGTAATATGTTTTTATTAAAAAGACCATAAGTATAAGTTATTGCACACTTATGCTTAACAAAATAAAATAAGTTATTAGCCATCCATATAGTTTCCAAGCGGCCTCCTATAAATATGAAATAAGAAAGGTCAATTAAAAGAGTAAAACATAGTCAAAATACCTTGGCAATAGCCCTCTGGGCCGGAGAGTTGGGAGCCAAGGCAGCCTGCAGTCGGCGTGCCAGCTCCCTCAACGCGCTCAATCGCTTAGCGCGTCTACCCGCACCGTCGCTATCTCCATCCGATATACCGGAGTCGGAAAGCGAATCGCAGGTTGAGCCGCCCTGGAAATGACATTTGACTATAGAAGATTTGAGAGTGAAAGAGACACATATACTATGGTGCCATTAGTGCTGCTTAGACTTAAACAACCATTTGCAGATTACGTGGTTCGTGTTGTGGAAACTAATCAATTATTTGCTGTTGTATGTTGTGTTTAAGTTGAAAACAAATCGACTGACACCATTTTAACACCTTCACAACTTACCTTCTTCTTATCGACAAGTGAAGCAGCAAGCTGTCTGATCTGGGCAGCGACTTCAGTCTGCTCACCAATTGTCGCGCCACGATCACGCAGCGCTTCCAACGTAGCCAAGTCGCCTCTTAATGCTCCTTGGAGCTCACGCAGTGCGCTCTCCCATTCGGCCCAAGCGCATACCGCCTTTTCCAGTGAGAGGAGTTCGTTTGAGGTACTGTAAAGGATAAAATATGGACATGGGTCATATAGCAAATGAAGTAGATATAGAAAATTTAATCGAATATCGTCTGGCATGAAATTAATCCCCCGACTATAATATTGTGCTAATTCGGATTAATATTATTCTAGCTAGATGGATTCCCTTACCGTTGATGCGCTTCATCCCAAGCCGCCAATAAAGCGGACAGGTCTACTGCTAAACCACAATCATCCGACTCCATCTCGCCAAGTGCACGACGCACCGACACGGTCAGTTTCAACATCGACACTTTGCATTCCAGCAGGCGAGACAGACGCTCCTGGAATAGGAAATATTGTTGTAAAAAAGGTAGTATTACAAGATACCCCATAATCGTTTTTAAACCAAACTCAACATATTCCACCGAATTGAGACAAATAAGTCAATAAGTTTAATATTAACAAAAGTCCGTAAAGTTTGGGATTGTGAAAAGAAAATAAAAAAAACCGAAAGTCGAGAAATTTAAGACTGGTTACGACTACATTTTTCCTTTTGGGTTTTATGCTCGCCTTTTACAGTAAGAAAACACGAATGATGATATCGGATAACGGATTAACTTTCCCGCTGCAGCGGTTTGACGTAAAACATAATCCTTTAAGTAGAACAGTTTAAAGTTTTGAAAGAAGATACTCAATGGAATAATTTTACACAAATTATCATCCGAATAGGAAATCTCATCATTGTTTGATCAGCGATATTTATGTGTGCAACCGGTAAGGACATAATTATGGACTGGAACTAGGTACCAGGATTCCATAACAAAGATTTAGGTGACGTGTGACGTATTGTTAGTAAGCCAGCAGTTCTTACCTTCAACTCCTCAATTCTTCTATGCAGCTGAGCTCTGGTATGCGGCTGCGGGGCACAGTCGCCCGGCTCGCATATATCGTCGAGGGTCTCGCGCAGCGCTGTCATCTCGCGGCGCAAGCGACGGGCTCCACCACGCCTAGTAGCTGCAACCCGTAAGGCCGACCATCGTGCTGACACCGCTGTGGACAAGAAAAAAAGGGTTTAATACAATCGAAGATAAATCATTTAGTCTTTTTCCACCGCTCATTTGTATTATTCCAGGCAGCGAACTAGGTTCTTAGTTATAAATTTTATTGGCGTAGAATGTTTAGTCTCAAAGCCTTGAACTTCCTTAGTAGGAATTCTGAAAATAGTAGGTACACATATTATCAAAGTAATGAAAAAAACATCGCTATCAACAAATTAACCATGAGGAAGCAGGTAACCATTAGAAGACTTGTTCCTATCGATTGATGAAACGGCCCCCATGACAAGGTAATAGCAGTGACATTGAATAATTTATCGATCCTCTACCTTTCAATACGACCCTTGATATTCATTATTCTGCCAATCGGAAACCATGAATAGGTATGTTTGGGAAATTAAGTGAGATAGGATGACGATAGACTCCTCCACTGTGCGATTCATTCAGGCAATGATATTTACTCAATGCGAGGGGATATAGACCATAGTCCTTCAGTAAAAGAGTTAGTTCAAAAATCATTTCCATAATACCCTAATAGATAATTCCCTTAGCATATATTCCTTCGGTACTAGAATTTGATAGCACTAATACCAAGCAGCTAACAGTCAAGATATTATAGACCAACCGGTAACCATAACTGTACTTCGCAAAGTTGGTTATGTAAATATTTCTAGCTATAATGTTGCTACATACAAAATGGAGAATGAAGACTAGTTTTACATAACCGTACCGTTATTGGTTTCATCTTGGGTAACCAATATCCTTCAATGGATGTTTTTTAAAGTTAGGAATAATCTACTTGCGCTGTACCGACACTGGTGAAATTGGTACAACTTATTTTATTCACTTGTATAGTTTAAAGATAAAATACATGGCAACACTGGTCAAAGTGCATTTACACGGTTTGATCAACTACCCAACAGAGATACACAGAGCTATCAATCAAGCAATCGCAACGTTTTACGTCATTGGTTGTCTCTGAGCTTTGTTGTCAGGACAAATGAGTGTTTTTTTTATTTTTAATATTTTCATTTTATTTATAGGCCTTTGTCGTATTTAACATGTTAAATATATTAACATCTATGGTTATAGTTATGTTTATCTGCCCCAGATGTTTCGTACACCTTTAGATCAAATAGCATAAAAAGTATGTTTGAAGATGGCGACGAGTAATTCGCTGAGTTTGTTTACTTTGCTCGTTTGAACTATTCCAGATCATCTTTCACCTTTCCTCAAACTAGTTCAGTTTATATTGCAGTAAATTCGCTTAGGTACATAATAAACATACTCGTACGAGTGTACGCGTTCAAAATACTCTTGTTTACGTGCATTGGATGCGCCGGCGCAGCGTGTAGGTAGGTCGGGCTCGTGCCAGTGGGTTAGTGCAGGGGCCGCTTATGTTGGTTGAATGCCAGGTAATCCTACTAGCCTGGCGCTAATATATTTTGGAAGAGGCATTTATACCGATAAATTAATTGAAATTAATAATTGAAATTTATAATCGATTCCGCGTTCAACGCGGAATCGATTATAAATTGGGATGTATTTGGTTTTAGTTATAAATTAAATACCTTTTTAATTTCTTAACAAAGATGTTTTTTGATGGTGCACCACTGGGCTTAGTGCACTAATTAGTGCCTGAATAATGTCACTAGGCAGATGTGGCCGACAGTTTAACACATTAATTTACGAACGTCATTACTAGTGACGTTACACATTAAGCTATAAGAGCAAAACTACTTTAGTGTAGCCCAGCGTTTATCGTGGTATTTTTAATGCCTTTATTAAGCTGTATATTGGAATTAACGTTAACTCAGATGTGACCGCACCATAATACTTATTATTATAACTGGTATGTCGTTGATGTCAAAGCTCAACGACATAAAAATAAAATGGTACACGCTTCAAATAGACATGAAAAGCAAAGTTGGAACGTGTTTGAAACCATTAATTGCGTAAACTTTGAACATAAACGAGTTGTCGGGGCGAACGAAAATATTAAACCCGTATAATTAAAATAAGGAAGAAGTTGGCTGTTTAAAATTAACAATATCGACAACCTGCTTTAGAAAGTTATTAAATACAGTTCCGCTTATATTTATTGTCTCTAAAGTCAATGTCAATCCATATTGATGATACTTTCGCTAGATAGTTAAATAACACTATTGGATGGGACCGCAATAAAATAAAAATGTGTAAGTATTTTGCTGATTTTTTTATGTTTTAAAAATAAAACTCATAGTAAAATTATACCCTTTGGTATTTGGTTAACCAGTGCTGTACCTACATCCTAAAATCTATAATCGACTAAATAACTAATTTATTCCGATTATGTTCAAAATCACACAGAATGTATCAATTAAAACATCAACGTCCGGTGATGTTCCCAATCCAACATCATAAAAATAATAAATATGACTAAATCATAAATACTTATTACGCAATAAATAGATCCTATTAAGTAAACTATAAATTGCTGTATTAGTCAACTGCTCGATCCAGTTCTAGAGGAAGGGAAACGCATTTACAGCAGATAGGTAGATATTAGGAAGTAATCGCGAGACGGAAAATGGCGATGAACACGCTATATCAAGTCTCTTACAGATGTGTAATGGTACGTTGCTTAACATCATTTAAAGTTGTTAATTAATTAGTTGTTTTTCGACTAAGCACATTCTGAAATTAGATCCATTTACTGGGTAGGTACTTCGTTAAAATGTTAGTAAATGTATTATTTTCAAGTCAATGGAATTAAATGACATCGAAAATATTAATTTGATTTTTATTAAGTCATAATATTTTGGTACTACCATCTTTTTTTGTATGAAACAAGAAGCGTATAGCTACAGGATGGGTAATATCGCATTTGTCTTATACAGACTTAAAATCAGACCAGATATGACAAAATGCACTGGAGTGCGCGCGCGCAGCCGAAATAGCGTCCTAAATGTCATTGGGTCCCTGAACTTGTCTCGTGCACATATAATCTTCCTAATTTGCGAGAGTCAATGCACTTGAAGTATTTAGCGGATGCAGACATCTGTTTCTACTCGGGTTTATTCTATATTTCGTCTGGGCATAAAGGGGATGTGTTTAGCTTCTACTTATTTTTAAATAAATTATATTAAAATTGTTGCAACTTCGTTTTGTCGTTGTGATCAACGCACATACAAAAATATTTTTGATTAAAATTCTACATATTGCAACAATAATAATTGGTTGCTGATACAGTAGGTTTACATTGTAAATTTTCACACAATAGCATGATTTGTAATCGATTTGTCAACTAGAATAAACTACTCGATTATTCGTGAGCCAACCAAACTCGGACAACGGATAAATACAACTATGATGAAATCACAACCAATTGAATTCAAATATGGAACGTACAATTTTGCGTTTCGTCAAGAACGGAAGACAATTTGCAAACGAGTCGGTTATAGGGTTGGTTGGGCATATCACATATAGAACAGAAAATCTTAAAGCAGAAACAAACTAAACGTTTTTTTGCAAAATACACAAGCGTGTGTGCCCAGCAAAAAAAAAACATAAATTGTAAATTTAGGTCATTGTTATATGTTTTACAAAAGTCCACCGAACATTTAAACACCTTCCTTGTCCTTGTTTGAAAAGAAACTTTAAAAGCTTTGAACTTATACGTCTTAACACTTTAAGATACAGAGAAAATACAATAAATAAAAAGAGTGAGTGAAATACGATGGTATTCAGTTGAATTATTGTAAAGATAACCTCATGTATGATCAGGTTTCAATATAATAAAGTATGAGTTTACAAGATCTGATTTACATTAATATGAAATGCCCTACACTATTTTAAAAACGGTAATTATATTCAATCATTTGATTACTGTTTAGGTGGCACAGACTAAGAAAAAAAATAGACCCAATATCCTTACACTAGAAACAATTTGAAATCAAAAGATCCTGGCCGTCGTAATATACATAACCTAACCTTGCTGTCAAAATAAACGTATCGTCCCTATGTTTTATTGTCAGTGATAGGATATTAAAAGTAGGTAGTCCTCTTTTTTAGATCAGACGGATTGGAATGAAGAAATTGTATTTAGTATTCAATTTCGATGACCCTACCGGCTTTACTGCTAGTCGGTTTGTCAGTCATATTCAACAAGCTATTACAGCTTCCCGTGCGGGAAATAACTCAATGGGTGTCATTTGGAATATGGAACCGTATTTTCCGTTCACCGTATGGAACGCACTACAAACTCAAACACGCTGCTACCTTTTTCCCGCCTATTCTAACATTTCAGTTCGATTTTTAAATTTACATTCGGTGTTTAAATATAAAGGTACCTTATATTATATTCTTGTTTTATTAAAATACTAGTACCTAGTGTGCCTGGGATGGCAAATAAAATAAAAAGTTTATTCTTAAGAACTTTGGGCTGTGCGTTGTCTGTCAATGTTAACAATTTTATTTAATATCAAGTCTTTGAAAATAATAATATTCTGCAATACAATACAATCTCTGGCCGTGTTTTTTATGCTGGTATTAAAATTGACTGCTTTATGTGGGTAATTAATATGCAAGGTCCTGTGTATTAAGTATCAACATAAGTACTAAAAACTGTTTCCATGACTCGGATATAAACATTCGTGCTCATCACACAAAGTTTGCCTCTATCAGGATTCAAGCCCGGGACTTTCTATACAGAAAATAGGTTCACTACAGGTGGTCTACTTCTAAGAACGATTCGATTTATATCTCGTGTTATATTTAAAAGCTTTTTATTTATATTAGAAAACATGAGAAATTCCCCAGCTGCTTTCGAAAATGGCTACCTTGGTTACCATACGTTGTATTACTGGTTACATGACCAGCTCACATCCTGGCCACGGTGAAAGCAAACAAATTGTAAAATAAGCGATTACGATGCGCCCGCGCAGACCATAAAACCTTTTTGTACCCAATGGGATTCGTAATCGGCCATCGTTAAGGGACCATTAACACTTTCTAAGGTGAGAATTGGTCGATAAATGTAATAGAATCTGTCAATTTCTAACTAAATTTAATATATGAGCTACTAAATAATGTGCGCACACCATTGCATAATCGTTTTTCGATTAATACAATCTACTATCTGTCCCACTGATAACACAATTACGATAAATTATATTCATGAAAAAACCGTGAATGTACGTACGTACTTAGTTGTATCAAACAAACATTTTAATCACACTACCATTGATCATTACTGAAAAGTTTTCAGGGAATCTATAAAAATCACATCACACGATACCTGGATATTGTAAGCAATCCATTACGGAACTGTCAACTCGATCATGCGCAAGAGTCGACGAGGCGGCAAGGTCGAAGTTGCACGACTGTGCACTGCGACGATCAACCGAAGATCACTGCTTGACAAACCGACACCTCACCACGACTCTACTAGTTCGTAATACGAAGTCCTAACTAACAAAGCCGCACAATAAACTATTTCAATGGAACGCAAATTTAAATTTGTATTTTGGCAACAGACCGCTCAAAATGCACCTATTGTTGAAGACAGTAAAGCGCCAATTGCGATGGACGTAGCACTATACGCTTGCAAATATGGTGTGATTGACGGAAAACTAACGGTAGGTGGAACCAAAGTTATAGTTGTAAATGGGTCACAGGAAAAAGCGCCTTGAGGCGGTGGAACACGCGATTGTTCGGCTGCATGGAAAAACTTGCACAACGTGAATACAGTAGAGCGAATGCAAGGTGACCTCGACGATCAAATTGAGTTTCTTCATAGATCTGCACGATGAAAATTATGCCAATATGCAAAACCTTGAAAAATGCGATTTAGATGCGTTCACGCAAGTCGAAAGCCGTTTTTACGGCATCATATTTTTTTAGAACACGATATACACACGATATAGTTTGTATGATATTGGCGTGAAATTATCATGAAAGATTTCGATATATGAGAATTTAAAAAAAATATTTCACTTTCACAAACACTAGACAAGGTATTAAGCAAATATATCCAACTTTAAGTTTTAGAGGACTCAATTCACACAAATTGAAAACACATCACATGAAGACAATCGCATAACTAAAGCAATTAAGACGCATTCATTGCTAGCTGTATTTAATACGATAACATAGGTTATCAAGTCGGGGCCTCGGCCGCAAACTATTAAGTGGATTCGTAATGGCATATAGTCTACAGAAACTAAACGACCTTGCAAAGTCGCGATAATGGGATTAGAAGGCCATATTGGAGTTAATGACTTACAATGATGATGAATACATTTTCAAAGGAGCGACAATCCTGAGTTATTATAAACTTTAATTTTGAAAGTATTATTATTTTAAATCCCTGCAAGCAAACTATAAGATGTTGGTAATTCTTATAGAGGATACTAGCTATATTGCTGAATCCATTGATACCTAAGCTATGATTGATAACATCGTTTCAAATTACGAAAGCAAAACAGCTGTGAACCTTAATTAAGTCGTTATTTTTAAAACATCTTCCGGCAACTGTGTTCCCGGCTTAAATTAACAGATATTAAAGTGGATCTGGGCTAATAATGGAACATCTTAATTTTGTTTGCCAGCTTTCAATCACGCCAACGATTTTGACTTAAATCATGCTTATGCTCAACAAAATCATAAATGCATTTGAATGTGTATTACAAATCTATTGTTTGCTACGTAAGAGGTTTAGTTATAGATGTTTTGTAATTGTACGTTTCTGTTTGATTCATCAGACGGTTATATTAGATTAATATTTTAATTTGAGTCTCATAAACTGAGTCACGATGCAATCACACCGAATACGTTTATCGTGGTCAATACAATTGCGAAGAAACAAGAGACCATGAAATTGTTTTGATCATGTAAGAGGTAATTTCAAACCAATAAACAGTAATATGATAGAAAAATAATAACAGGAGACCACAGCGGATTACGCCATCAAAAGAAAGTTGGTAAGTAATGTTATAGATGAAAGCAAGAGTACTGAAAGTTGCAGATGGCAGGATCTTATTATATTATAAGGAATTTTGTAGCCAGGGCTGGGTTAAAAAACTCCAATACACGCGACATAATTCACGGATGACGAAGCTCTTAGCCTAAAATTCATACCGGAACTTATTACGTGAATCAAATAACTAATTGTATAATAAATGGAGTCACGTAAGATATAGACGGTGATAAATGAAAAATTACGGTCGATATAACTCTCGTTCCATATTTTTAAAATTATGTAATAACTCAATTAAAAAATAAACCATACGGTGCTCAACAAAATACTTCGTCACGTAACGAAAAAGTGAAATTCCAGCCCTTTGTTACAGAATATGACTGTGCCGTGACCTCTGAATCGATTTTGGCACAGTTGTAACGTATTATTATAGCTAGATTATTTATAGGCGGCTGTTTGCCAACATGCATTGCTATGTTGGCATAACGACAGGCAGTTTCAGCCAGAGATTGCTCAATAGTTGCTGCAACATCTGCAGGAGATAATGACGAGGACGAACGACGAATGTCAAAAATGTCTGCGCCGGAGTGACCTACTGACGACTTATAACGATGCACCGCTAAAATAGAACTTTTGTTAGCGAATGGAAACGAGGTCGCTGGAGCTCTTTTTCTTAAACTTACTATTCAGCGTTTATTAAAAACTAGTGGACTTTCTAATTAGCATTTGTCGCCTTGAAGTCTAAAATTTGAATACCGTAGCTCGAAAACAAAATGAAATTGGAAGCTTATTCACAATTTAAATGGAATAATTATTATACCTGAACTGAATCATATCTTCTTCACTACATATGCACGCTTTCATATTTCGAATCATTATCTTGAAGATGAGTAAATATTATCCTCAGATGAGTAGGTGTTTTCCATGCACAATGGGCCACGCTTCACTGCAGACGTATTATTAGCACTTAGGAGAGAAAATAGCGAGGATCTGGTGTTGATAACCGTAGGATGCAACGTGGGCGAACCAGAACCACCACGATCGGGTCAAGTACAACGTTACATAGTCTGTGTGCACTGATGTACTTACAATGATTAAGCTATTTAGATGTTGCTTTACTTATTAACTGTATCTTGTGATTATTTTCTAAGGTATCCTAATTGATACTGTCATGTTGGTAATGAAAAAAAAACGTGAAAACGTTGAGCTGTATTTAGAAAGGTAATAAGTTATATTTTTAGTAACTCCTAGAGAGGACAACATTTGAAAAGACTACCGTTACATTGTCAACCGCTATTCACAATTTTGTCAGTAAAAAAGAAATCGATGCTACCAATTTAGAATATTTAATAGAACTTACCAACTTCATCATTGTTGCTAGCTGTCGTCGGTGCCACAGATGTGTTCATTTTGGCAATATAATTGTCACTTTTATTTGAACTGTTGTATTAATCCATCACTTTCACACTGTACCACTAGAATTGTTTCTGAAAGTTGAGTCCTCGTTTCTAACAGTAATCTAGGGTGAAGTGAGCGTTACTTGGCAGGGAGCCGATTACCGGTAAGTACCTACTTAAAACATTTCCTGGTTTCATTAATATGTGTGAAATCACTTGTGATTATTATATTCTGTAACCAATACAGTATAGAGAACTAAAAGATGAAAAATTATGAGCTAATTGTAAATGTATCTTCATGAGGTATTTTAGGCACCGTCATGAAATTACCGTAGCATTAATGTAAACAATTGAATAAACAATCAAAAACTAATTTATTATTTCTTTTTATGTTGGCAATCGGCGAAATTAGTTTTTTTTTGTAATACTTGTATTAAGTATTAATTGATATAGATGCATCAAATAGTTTTCAGGTAGCAGGTCGTAAGGCAGCAACCTGTCTATTCAATTGCTAAAAGTAATAAATGTACACGAAGGACTGAAGTTACAAGCGATAATACTGATGACTATCAATTCGTAGAGGAAGAAAATAATTTAATTGATATAATGATTGTTATCTAACGACCGAACCGAGACTTGTGAATGGATGCGCATGAGTTTCAGATATGACCGATTACATCACAAGACATTTTTTTATCACTTTCGCTGTTAAGATAGGTTAGGAAGATAGTGCTATTGTTCGTATTGTTTCGATACGGAAACACTACTCGAGCTATAAGAATGGTTTGTGATTATCTATCAAGCCCTTTGCGCTGATTTCATCATAGATTTGTTACTCTTAAATTGGATTTTAACTTGCATTGCATTGGATTTAATTTCAACCCGTTTTTTTACACATTGGTGAACGCACACATTGCACTGCACTACAGAACAATTCACTCAACTGAGTAAATCAAAACGAATCAACCGCCTCTCATCAATCGTTTAAGATGAAATCTCTAATTAAAACGTTACATAGTATCTATCAAAGAATTCTAACGTAACGGTCGACAGAACGAACTAGAATGTCCGCTCTGATGCCCCGTTACCTGATACACAGTTATTAGATTAGTATTTATCTACAAAACAATAGACGACAGATTTGATCATCTCTAGTAATTAACGGTTATCTATAAGTGTTATGTTAGTATCCATAAGAAATAGAGGCAATCTATTGGATGAAACGGTATTAAATAAATTGATCTGCTAGTTGTAAGGCATATTTTAACAAATAGTATATTGCTTTTGTAAAGTTGTTAATGTGAGGGAACACTATAAATATAAACAAACAAAGCTTTATTATAATCTGGGGATTATAATGGGGACGTGATGACGATAAGAACACTTGACTGAATTATTATCGTAAATTAGAAGAAAGACCAAAAGACAGTCAAAAAAAGTACTGAAACGAAATGTAAGAATTAATTTCGTAACGTCCAATTTTGAAACGTGAAACATATCGCGTTGTCACCGTGATTAGCAGACCGGTAACGTGGGGACGAGAAACTGATGTACATTATAATGGCACTACGCAGCCACTTTCCTTAACGCGACATGTGATTCCTGATATTATTTACATAACACACGCGTGAATCGTCAGGCCAACGTACTGTACGGTAAGCAGGCACTTCTAATGTCATCGAGAAAACCTACTGTCACTGTCATACTTTTTTATGAAATCTGTGGTATGAGAGGGATGGAAGAAGTTACATTACCAAAACGGCACGTAAAAAGGATTGTGCTCAATTTCGAAAGAGACTTGAAAAAATAAACGACCATCAAGTTCAGTGATTGATGCTCTCTTTTTAAATTTATTTTCAAATTGAGAACAGGTTATTGCCAAAAACGCGGCCAGATGGCGGCGAACCAAATAGGCGCGCAAAAAACTGCAAAAAGACACAATAAATTTCGGCCAGCATCGCGTCGCGTTCAAGACATAATTTATTCGTGGCATTGACCTCAGGTTTTTAAGAAAATCGCTTCATAAACATTCGAGAATTAGGTGCATGTAATATTCTTTACGAAGTCAAGTGTTTCGACATTAGTTCTACATAACAATAAGGACGATAATAACGTGTAATTTGTAACTCGTTAACAATAACGATTACTAAATGTGACCAATTGTCTCAAGGCATTCGGTCGTGACCCAACCATAAATCAGATCAATGTCGGATGCGAATGAATGATCCATAGAACTCTTTAAAAGGCTTCAGAGGGAGTGGCTGTGATCTCATGAGATAACTCGTTAGTTAAAACATCAACCTTTTATTAAAACGTGTAGGACTTTTTTGGTTTTTTCTTGAAATACACAATTGATTATTGTGTTTTAGTAAAACAATTTTTATAAGTAAGTATAGGTAGGGACCAAAGACAAGTAAAGTAAGTAACCGCTCTATGTAAAAAAAAAACAATTTATAATTAAAACTTTTTTATCTGCCAAACCAATCAGGGCGGACTTACAAGGAAGGCAAAGATTTTAATAATTAGGTACCCTGAACCCGTTTCCTCGATATTATTTAAACTGATTTTCTGATTTACCGGTTTATTATCCGAACCTATTTACTGGTTTTCTCGTATATCATTTAAGCACTCGAAAGACGCCAGAGTATAATTATAAAGAAATAAAGATGGCGTCCAACCGCAAGAACGTAATAAAATATTACTTTCACTATGTACAGTAGTGAGAAATCTCGGCCATTTGTGATAATAACGTGAGTTATGCAAAAGTTTTGCATACAACTTCAACATACTGTCATGTGTGTGACCTCTTCATGCATTAACATGTTAATGTTATTATTTGCAAGAAAACTGCAAGTAAGACTCTGCCAATATTTGTTTGAAGCCTAAATAGTAATAATTTAATATATTTTCTTAAAAGTTTCATCATTTACAGTCTGTTAGTCTCCATTCTTTAGGTTTCTTATGGTCACTAACCTATTTATCGGTTAAACTCAATTAGCTTTGGTTCACTTTGAAAAGACCCAAAAT
Organism: Pheosia tremula; assembly: GCA_905333125.1. Taxonomy (NCBI): domain Eukaryota; kingdom Metazoa; phylum Arthropoda; class Insecta; order Lepidoptera; family Notodontidae; genus Pheosia; species Pheosia tremula. The sequence goes on along the minus strand of HG995416.1, from coordinate 5,879,902 downwards.
AATAATTAAAATAATGATTTCGTAATAACATCATCGCCTCAATAATAAAAAAAACAATTTCAATGCTATCATTGGTAGGCAGCCCATTTGCGCCGGCGCAGCCGCTATTCAATAGACAATAATTTGAAATTAGAACGTTCGACATTATCTTGTCTACAAATGCATTTCCACGTCTACTAGATTGCAGTTAAAGTTTGACAAAGAGAAACTAGCTAACTATAAATTTTTCAATAACATGTCAACTATTAATAATATTCTTCTGTAAATGGAACTGTCTAGAAGGAGTATTAAAGCTCACAATAAATTGTCTCCTTCAATCTGGATAACATAATACTGTATAATATATAGTGTCACAATCTCGTTTGTATTAGTGACTAGCTGTTGCCCGCGACTTCGTCCGCGTGGTATTTAACAACGTCTCAACCGTTGGCAACAGCCTGCTCGCGTTCTGATCCCGCGGGACGCATTGCAGATTGTTGCTATCAAACTTTAAGCAGGCGCAGCGCTGCAACATTGGTTTTAATTTTTTTTCGAGAGATCCAATTTTTTTTTCTAAAATAAAAGTAGCCTAAGTTACTCCTTGTTACATCAGCTATCTGCCAGTGAAATTCCCGTCAAAATCGGTCCAGCCATTTCAGAGATTACCCGGAACAAACAGACAGACAGACAGACAGACAGACAGACGGACAGACAGACAGACGGACAGACAGACAGACAGACAGACAAAAATTGTAAAAAATGTTGTTTCGGTATAGGTAACGTGTATACATCCAAATGCACTTAGTAAAAAGCGGTTATTTTAATATTACAAACAGACACTCCAATTTTATTTATATGTATAGATTATAATACAAAAATTATTCAGTGGTTCATATCAATATTCTGGTACATTATTAAGTGTAATTGATTTGGTCGAAATTCAATTACATGAGTAGCGACATAATGCATGTTCATGAGCACAATTAAATCAATTTGTTTCGTCCTTGCAATTTGTCTGACTTTCATTATCGTATTGTGTGGGATTGCAACCCACTCTCTATTGGCTACCTACTGTCGTGTTGAATATCCGGATAGGTACGCCAAATAAATATCGCCAGACGAACACACCGACTGTACGGTCCCACACTAAGCAACCCTTGTATTATGGGTACCGTACACTAGATTCGAACACGGAACCCTGGGTCCAGAAAGCAGGGTCACTAACAAAGTGTTAAGTAATTAGGTCGTCATTCAGTATAGCGAGTCTAGCGTTTAACACTGACATTAAAGCCAAGTATAGATCTCTCGCAGCTCTATGGTAGCATTGGCGAAATTCGCAGACGGATTTAGAGACTACCTACGAAGCATACGGCTGTTCCGTTCTTATCCTATGACGTCTCATTTTATCATATTTTTGTCTTAATTCAAACAATGTCTATTCTTTACTCAACTGCTGCAACTGACAGCAATTATTTTATTTATATTCTTAATCATTCATCCCGTGAGTATTCCTATCTCGATCGATTGCGAAGTAATCAAATAATCAGAATGGCACGTCCGATGTCTGGCTAACTAGACTGCAAATGATTGAAAATTATTAGAATCGCTCGGGCGATACAGATGCCGGAATATACGCTGCAAGGCACCATATAAGGTGTAACAATATTAGTGTAAAATATTTTAACAGGGTTAATAATTTATTAAGATAACAATCCAAAAGAAATACACAAATTATTAGACATTCATAAAATTACACCTTGTACTGAGCGCACGGCCAAACACGTCTGAGTCGCCTTGTTCGTTTGTTTGCACATATTTATTTCATACTAGCTGTTGCCCGCGACTTCGTCCGCGTGGTATTTAACAAAGACAACCGTTGACAACAGCCTGCTCGCCCATTCTGAGCCCGCGGGAAGCATTGCAGGTGTTGCTATCAAACTTAATCAGGCGCTGCGCTGCAACATTGGTTTTCATTTTTTTTCGTGAGATCGTATTTTTTTTTCTAAAATAAAAGTAGCCTAAGTTACTCCTTGTTACATCAGCTATCTGCCAGTGAAAGTCCCGTCAAAATCGGTCCAGCCATTACAGAGATTAGCCGGAACAAACAGACAGACAGACAAAAATTTTAAAAAATGTTGTTTCGGTATAGGTAACGTGTATACATCCAAATGCACTTATTAAAAAGCGGTTATTTTAATATTACAAACAGACACTCCAATTTTATTTATATGTATAGATATTTACGTGAATACTACACATTGACAAAAAACGAATTTAACACGTAATTTTAGCTCGGATTCTTTGGTAAAATGAATGTAAACATAATTTAAAACTGATTATTAGTGAAGGGAAAACATAATCATAAAATTAAAAGTCTATTCTCGATATGTGAAACAAGCAATGTGGTTTAAAAACGAGTTTGGTGTTGACAAAATATATTACGAATTTTAGTGAAAGTGATTATCTAATTCTATTAGATAGTAACTAATTATAAGGTGCCGATATAAATATTGAAAACGTTGATGTCATGGTAATATGGTATTAGATACGATCAATTTTCGTTAAGTTGGTATTAGCACTATCCCACTAATCACACTAATGTGAAAGTTTATATGGATGGATGGATGTTTGTTACTCAATCACGCCAGGACGGCTGAACGGATCTGGATGAAATTTGGCACAGAGATAGATTATATTCTGGCATAGCACATGCATGTTTGAATTTTTCATAGAGCAAAGGTTCGACATGATTTTTGAATAGGAACTGGTAGTTTAGGTGTCAGAAAAGACAGGCTAATTTTTTATCCCGAAAAAATGCACGAATCCTATGGGGTAGCATACAGGAACCGTGCATTTGGAAAAAGGACATAGATGAAAAGGACATACTTTTTAATCGCGGGCAACACCGTGGGACGCAGCTAGTTATATATATTTTCGCCATTTAAATCGTAGAAGTTAGTTGTTGAACACGAACATTTTTAAATTATAATGATCGACGCATGATCAACACATTCTACAACGAAGAAGCAAGATATATCCTTGAACTTTGACCGTATGCCAGGATGTTACAAAGAGTTGAATCTTAAATTTGTATGATTGTAATACAGCATCATTATGTAAATCTGTTTACCTGCTTGACGGTACTTAAAACAATGAAAAACATTATATCTATACTAATATTATAAATGTGAAAGTTTGGATGGATGTTTGTTACTCTTTCACGCCCGAACGGCTGAACGGATTTGGATGAAATTTGCCACAGAGATAGATTATAGTCTGGAATAGCACATAGGCTTACTTTTTATCCCGGTAAAATGTATGGTTCCCGTGGGATAGATGTTTTAAATTTTCATACTTTTTATCGCGGGTAACACCGCCGGGCGCAGCTAGTATGTATATAAAGTACAAGCAAATAAATTGATGGCTTGTGTCTACTCAATTAACGAACTATACAGCGATAACAAGCAATAGGTAGCGACGTAAATTCACAAGGAATTACCTAGGTAGTTTTATAACAGTTTTCACAGCTGGCAATCTATATACAGTTTTAACCTTCTTGCCAAGGTTGAATTCAGCGAATATTTTACGATAATACAAAACTTGATTCGGTTCTTCCAGTAGATTAGAATTCTAGTTGGTAAACAGTTGCGACTAACACATTAATTGAAGCGAAAGTCGAATTAAAATCCACTCGAGCGCATCCAGTTTCACTGATCAAGAAAAAAATATTATGACGGTTGTTTATGAAAAGAACCTGGTTGGATATATGAATGTCACTTATAAATCACAATATTCAAATTTCGAATTCGAAACGTAAACACGAATAACTCGCGCGCAAAAACGTCTACCGCGACGTGCGTCGGTCGCGACGACCAGCTGATACACTGCGTATTTTACCTTATAATGCACTGCAAGCGCTTTCAGCGACCATAAGCCGAGTATAATTATCAGTATAACATTGTGATTAAGCGGTTTAAGCGCTGCGTTTATTAACGTCTAAGTATTTACAGAGTGATATCACCTTCATTATGTACATACACGTATCGCAGTATGGTGATCAAGTTATATAGATCAGACGTAAAAGGCAAGACCAACAGAAGGGTATTTAATGACTTCATTTTTGGGTTCCGTAGTTCAAGCCGCCAGGAAGCCTCATAGCTTCACCATGTCTGTCTGTCGCCCCGTTGACTGTATTTTTTTCAGAGACTTCAAATTGTAGTACAGAATTTTGATATATTTGTGGATATTGTTATGTACTTATTTCTTGAAGTGTTGAAAAAATCTAAGATCGCACCTACTACTTAGGCACATTAAATTTACTATTTTATAGATATTTTTCACCGCAATTTGTATAGTCCGTGTCCCGCTTTATTTCCAAACAAACTCTATAGAGAGACAAACAATAGACAGAAAACAACAACACACAACTGTGATTCTTATAATTCATAACTTTAGTTTACCTAGCGATAAGTTTTCGTTGGTTGCATTCCGAGATGCGCTAATATCGATAGCATCCAACTAACGTCCGTTTCAAGTCACCGTGAGCGCGACTACGATATCCCTTGTGTCATCACGGATGACGTCATTAACTCCGCCATCTTGCGATATCGCCGTGAGCGACGCTGCCAAACTCAAAAGTGACGTTTGTATAGGTTTGGACAAGTATTTTATTAACATAAGTTTTCAAGTTAATATAGACAACGAGACTCGCGGGCGAATAATATCTTTAATGCTCTCACCACAGTAATACGACAGGGAGATTTGATTGATTTTGTTGAGAAAATGAACGGTTTGAGTTTTTGAGGTTATGAATGAACACCTCTAATAAGCCTTCCGAATCATCGACAGAATTCAAACGTCATAAGCGCGATGTACAAATCGGAACGCAAAATATCAACTTGAACGCTATCAGCGATATTAGCACGTCTCGGAATGCAACCGTTGTTCACATGCCTACGGAACCATACCTTGTGCATGACCCGACACGCACCTCACCGTAGTTTCACATACATAATAATCACGGAAAAAAAAAAGTTTTGTGATGTCATCTTTTATTGCTTTTAAATCTCGATCATTGCATTATGAATTAGTGTTTGCAATAAAAACGCTTTAAGAACAGTGACTCGATTACTCTGTACTAAAATAAACTCAACAGAGTAGGTGGATATATGTTGTTAACAAAGGGGAGAAATTTATACAAAGTCGTTATTCAAAAGACAATAGCTGAAAACCGTTTCACAGTTTTTGCGAAACAATGTACCTTTTGTATGCACATGTGGTTTTTTTTGCTAAATAATTTTATTGAAATGAGAATAAGTAGGTATATGCTTACACAAACAAGATAGTGTATGTATAAAGTCCCATGCTACGTTAACTAAGTTTTAAATTGTTATACCCGTCATATCGATGTGATATGTGAGATGTGAAATTCAATTAAATATAAATCGTCCCACCCCCTATTGTATGATGATCCAGTAATTTTTCAGGCAAATCTTATCGACTCATGTGTTTATTAGGAATATAAAATGTAACAAAATCGGTGTAAAATATTTTACCAGATGAATCGGTAAGGTATATGGATCTTGTAAATAATGTTTGATATTTTTTAAACGAGTCAATCCAAGAGCGTTTTGCCGTGAGCTCAATACAGGGTGTCAGGTATTAAATGTCTAATAATATGATTTATTTAATTGAGAATGTTATCTTTCTAACCTACTGTTGGCCCTGTTAAAATATTTACTATTTTTGTGACACCTTTATATAGCCCGAGCTCTAGATCTATATTGTCCTTTGTTGGGTAAGTGCAAACCACGCAAAGAAAAAATGAAGTCCAATACAAAATTGTATTGATTGATCGTATCTACCCTATTTGTATGGATGCCATACCAGCCTAGCGGTGTCTCATTATATATCTATCATAGCAATAAGATTGCCATAAATATGGCCAGTGGCGTGGCCAAGCTGCATTCCTAATGATTATGCCATATTAGTTCTCGATTGATAGACGGTACCAGGTCTGTCTCCTGACAATTAGCTGGCGAAGGTGCGTATTGGAATTGTGTGTTGTTTAACAAATGGGGGAAGAGGAACCCAACACTGACCCTCGAATTGTTACCTTTTCCAACTATAAACCAAACAAATTTGATCGATAATTAAAGAAGCCAGCAACACTGAACTCCTCTAAGATGTTGATCTTAAAACGAATAAATAACACATGAAATCCTAGTGACAAATAAAACATCTCTGTATCCATTAGCAGAGAGACAATATGTTAAGCACCCAAATACTGACTAAACGTGCCCAAACGTGAAAATTGCAAATTAAAATACTACGAAAAATACCCTTTGGCAAAAACCAAAGGGTCCAAAAAAAATGTTAATCGAGCAACTATCTATCACGAGTGACGAGACCCCAAATAAACACACAACACAATATACACTACAATGGATTTCCGTTAGTCCGTAGTTCTATCAATTAAATTAAATTGTTGTTGAATAACGCCCCCAAAGACTTGGCAAGTTTGCGCGTCAGTTCGGTTGACAGTTCAGGCCCGGTTTCCTTTTCCACCAAAGCGGAGTGCGGAATAGACCAATCGGATTGGTAAAAAAAAAACACCACTTGGTACTAGGCTTATTATTTGAAACAATTTGATTGGCTTATTTTCTGCTCGCCGCTCTGCTTCGGCGACAACGGGGCCTAAATCACTCCAAACACTTAGCAAGTTCGCGTGTCAGCTCAGTTGATAGTTCAGTGAGCAATTCACTGTAAATTACTTAACTGTCAACTGAAGTAACTGGCCTTGTGTGTGGAGCGCATTAGGCTCACATTTTTATCGTTCATCATCATTGTCAACTTTTTTTTTACTCGTAGACCTTGTAGGCATTTAGCCGATAACGCACAGTTACCTACTATCTATACGACTGTAAGATAACAATGTTATTTTTTCTTTACACACGTACAACTCCCGCGCACGTCCCTGGCCTTGTCGACAAATGTAAGGAGTGCAAATATCAGATCTAGAACGACAATAGTTGGCTCTACTGCCAAGAATGCATCGGGCGGCCATGTTCGATTACGTAAGGCCTAACAAGTCAACCTTGTGCACGACGTAGATGTAATTAGGTACCATGTGTTTTCTGCGACCAAATAGATTTTGCAAGTCTGTGGTATCTTAAAAAAAAATAGTTATTTTATCTGTAGTTGATTGATTTTGAAACGTTAGAAAATCTTAGGTCATCGGGTTGCTTGAATGTTGTAAAGTAACTTATTGCGCTATAGTGACTTTTCACCAATAATATTACATCTTGTAAATATATGATCGCTAGGGTCGCTGTCACTTAGATATCGTTTCCATTTTTGAATACGTATTCCGATAGTACTTACTTACTTACAAATTATTCTCAAAATAATGACACATGTCATTGACGATCCATTTTCAAAAAAAGAACGTAAATTTCAAACATCGAATGACAAATTTAATATCTGTCAATAAATCTAAAGAAAAATAGAAAACAACAACTCACGTTTACGAGGCGTAGAATATTTTCTAAAATCATGAACCACAACAAAAACTTTACTTGAAACAACCATTATTAACCGATCACAGTAACCAACAAGTTAAACGCACGAAAAACAAAACTCTACTGATGACCATTTACCTACTTAGTTAGAAAACGGTGCAGCCCAATGGTTATTTATCTAACAATTTAACAACTGTATGATGTCATATCGTGATGCTATGTTTACATAGATAATACAAAATCGATTGGATATCATCTTGTATGTTTGACACTTGCATTTAAGGATATTTTGCACATCCTACTTGGTTATGTGGGTGGATTTTTTTTTTTATTTAGCGATCATTAGTATACTTACTGTCAGAACTAAATTATTATGTTATGCCTATCAACATTCCATGCCCTCGTACCTTCCCCACTTGAATAGAAATACGATGTACACAAATTACATTCATAGCTAAGAGTGACTATTCATAATATTTGGACCCATGAAACTTGAAATCATAGTTAAACTGGCCATTGTGAAACCGCGATCAGATAAAAAAAAATATCTTAAAACCTTGTTTTCTTTTTTTTTTATAGTCGGAATATATTCTATGATTCAATGCATAAAAAAAACAAGGTGAGTCATAGATATAGATGCATTTGGTAGATAAATAATAATTATAGTTTGCATTGTCTGCAGTTTACAGAAGATTGTACGAGTCTTGCAAATGTAGATTTTGGGGTCACACGCGACGAGTCTGTGTCAAAGATATTGCATGCAATCAAAATTAACAACACACTGTCATAAGACCTAAAATCCGTTGTATGCTGACTAAAATATTTTGGATGCGTATGCTACAAAAAAAAGTCGAACCATGTAGGGGTAACTCCCGTGGATATTTTTAGTTATTTTGATATCGTAGGTAGGTACTTACTCGCTTTATTTTAGTAACAGTTTGGTAACGATCCTATATCGGCTTAAACATTTTTAAATGGTGCTCTAAAGCAACATATTTCGAGTGCTCGGCTATAAAAAGAAAATTAATGTGGCTTTGGTGAGCTTTTAGTTTTACTATGCGTTATACAAGCTTTTTTTAAAATGAATTTCTACTCTAAAATGTTACCAGTATATCGGTGAAAACCGAGTTTATTCTGTTATAAACAAGTCCGGGTATTGAAATCAATGTCTACGTTGATGTATTAGGTATTATCTCATTAATTATTTGGATTTATGGCATTAAGAATGCTAGACAAATAAACCAAACATAGCATTAACGACAATGAAGAACTGTTATTTCTGTTAGGTCACACTATAAATTAAAAATAATACTCCATAGTGTGTAGAAACATAAAATAAATATGAGAATAGGTAGATTATGGTTTTACCTAACATTTCTGAATAACCGCATGTCATATCTATATGCGCGTGCGCAAACACACACAACACATAAAACCACCGTGCAAAAAAACACAACTGGTATGTCCACACTTTCGTCTGTGTCGGGACCGTTCCGCTTTCGTTGGCAGGAATAGATGGAGATGAACGAATGATCGTCCGCCGTGTCTCCGCTTCCGCGATTAGGGTTGCCACTCGAACGCAATTTCACAGTACGTAACCGTATTCGAATGTGGTTATTTGTGGACTTCAAAGTGATTTGCTTGTACGGTCAAATAGTATAATCGTGGGCTGTGTGCTATAAAGACAGGAATGTTGCAAGAATATTATACATTTGATAATTTATCTCAATATTGTACCAGAACACACAGGTTTGAGTCGACCATGGAATTGAGAAAACTTCTCTGTGGAGTCGAGTTAAGAACTATAGCTGAAGAGTTATACAATGTTCTGTTGAACTTTTACATTTTTGGAATTTAATCGCAGTAGACAATAAATACATTATCTGTACTACTTACCTACCACGTTAATTAGGTGAGTTATGACCCAAAACAATTAAAATAATTGAGATGGATTTAGGTATTTATTGTGGGCATTTAGAATATTATTTATGGTGGGCCAATTTTGGATCTTATTCCACTAACCTGATAGATGGTATAAGGTACACAATGAGTGTCTGTTTTTGGTAGGATATATAAATACCTAATTATATTACGAAAAAAGGGACAGCCCTTAGATTTGACATGGGTTTCTGGAGTATTTAACGACTTAGGAGTATACTATCTCTGACGAGAACTTTAAAAATAAATATATAGAAAGTACGAGAAGATTCACTTAACAATTGTCCCAATTTTAGTCTCCGACTGGGCCACCTAGTTTACCTACTACCTACTATAAATATGCATTATTCGGAAGTAAACGGTATATTAATAGTTTTAAGTTAACTTTAATCGACTTTTATGGACACACGCACTCTTCCAAAACAGTTGTGTTCGTTTCTTCTTTTTTAGGTTGGTAGTAGGTAGGCTACAAAATAATGCAATTTTTGCCAATGTCGAGTAAAACTTTTTCAGCTAAATTATGATGATGTTATGTTGAAATATATACCTTAATTCTACATCGGCAAAGCTATGGATGCTGTGCTTATGTGCTTTACTTATTATTTACCGGACATCTTGGAAGAACTTGAAAAGTCAAGTTATAGGTACTATTTTATTTCTATTTCCTTCACTCGTGTACACAATGGTTTATATTCCGCTAATATTACACGTTATATATATATATATATATATATATATAAGAAATACTTTTCTTGTAAAATAAAACAAAACGAAATTGCCGACTTCATGGTTCAACTTCCCGCTAAAAAGTACCATAACAGTTTTATTACAACACGCAAATTCCAAACAGGAATATGACCTAGCTGAATAACGTCTTGGGTTGCAACTAAAAAAAGATGCAGATAAAAAAAATAAGGCAAACGCGTCTGAAAGTCCCAACATGGAGTCAGCCTTGATCGCGACCGAGATTGTACAATAATCGCAAAAGGTCTTCGTTCGGAAACCGGTCAGGAACATGAGTAACTGCGGTTTGCGACCACCAACCGTCGTATTATTGCATGTAACGAGATATTCATGTTCAACATTGCGTTTATAATGCAATTGCATTATGCTGTCATGTATTATTTTTGTGGACTCAATTGTTTATGGATTTCTACACTGTAGTAGTCTGCGGTTGTATATGGCCAATCGATTTAATTTAATTATTTTTAATTAAAAATTGGAAAACGTTTTACGATTAAGACGTACATAATAACATTTAAGCCGGTCAATAAAACCTAACCATACAAACAAATCTAACGAGACACGTCTGCAGCAAACTTTATTTAAAAGAAAAAATAATACAACATGGCTGGCTGAGGTTCGTGTCAGCGTTTTCTTTTGTATGCCTGTAGGTATTCTGCTGGAGTTAAGTAGCTAATAAACAAATTTCAGATAATTTTATGCTACAAGCACATTCTCTCAATCAGTAAAGTGATGGATACTGCACTAAAAGATTTTAATGAACGTCTCGGAAGAAGCAGAAAACGTAGTTTCGCTACTCCGATTTGATTAACTGGTGCACTTTGTGGAACACATAATGGTTTATATTCCACCAACGTTACGCATTATTATTCAAACATACAAATAGTCTAGAAACAAATCGGACTACGTGACCCTTTGTTTTCCTTCCAATAAGTCCCAATGTCAGTGTTTGGTAGCAATGATTGCCAAATTAGAACAATAAAGAAGCAAACTAACCTCGGACATCTCGTTGCAAAGTTGTTGAGAGCACGCCCCCGGCAAGAGCGGCGTCCAAAAGATTGATATTCTCACGGCAACGTGTTACGATCTCCGTCTGTGTACCAAAAAGTTCTTTGCAACACAAGAATAACAAAAAAAACAAAAACGTTCAGAAATAAATAATTTTCTATACTGGCTAGATGTGACAATAAAAAATTACCAGCTGAACATAAAATAAATCATAACTACAAACTCACTTTATTATACTGCACGTCACACATTAAACACCATTTAATTTATATGTATAGTAATCTAAAATAATTTGTGCATGACTTAAGTGTAGCTTAAAACAAACATGCAACATTCTTTGACAGTATTTGGTCCATTATGCGAAATCAATCCCAAGCTTTGAAGAAATAAACGCCAAACAAATATTAGAGAAGCAGTCCATCACAATGAGATTGTTCCTTATTGATTGTCTAGTAAGGTACATTATGTTTTTGAGTGAGTAGGGTGTTAATTGACTGAAACTCCATTTTTAATTTTTAAACGTTACATTTATTCTTCAAACCACTTTATACAAAGATCACTTGTTTCTTTAACATTTTGTAAAAAAATAAGATCAATTAACAACCTACCCCTAATGAACATAATATTAATACATGTAAGTACACAACGCTATATTTGTGAGATATTGCGGAGCTCAGTCAAATCACATTTTACAAAGAAAATATTAATATTACCTATGTGAAATCTAATTCAACTACTATAAGTACAAAAATTACAACCAAAATTAAGTAGAATATTGACAAATTTATTCTATTATTATTAATGTAAAACTATATCACTCAATGACAAGAAATCACGTTTCTGTAACGAGGTACCAGTTCTAAATAAATAAAAATAAATTATTTGAGCGATTATCCCTAATTTCTGAATCTGTATTGAAAACGTCAAATGTGACAGCTGTCAATTTGACATTTCATATTTTTCAGTCGATATTGGGCATAGTAAATGCAGATGCCAACTAAAGCAATCAGTACCTGAGCCAGCACCGTACCTAATGCCCGGTTTACATGAGGACAGTACATAACTAAACTAGCAGACAACCTAAGTATGAACGCGGAAATATCTAGGAACCTGTTCCGGACACTTGTCTACTTGCCAACTTGATGAGTTGATTGCCGTAGGATACATGCTAGTTGTTTACTTGCGTATTATTCTCATGTAAAAGGGTAAGTTATTAGAATAAACTAAACATATTAGTTTTACCTAAAAAGTTTGACTTGACCTAGCACCAAGTTATCACCACCAAAAGGATGAGGATGGTTTTAAAAAGAGAAACAGGCAGTTAGTAAAATAAAAAAAAATACTACCACAACAAATAAATCACAATCACACAACAAACGGATAAAATGTTAGTAAAAAAAAAATAAAAAAATGGAATTAAAATAGAATTAGGACATGACAAGCACATGTTTAAAATGTTTTTAATTGTGATAGTTTCACCTGCTTATAAAAGGTCTCTTACTGGGAGTTTTTTATGAACAACAAGTGTGAAACTACACAACATATTATTTGATGAAATAAATTAATATGTTAGTATAATATTTATACACCGTGTTGGTGAAAAAATGCAAATCCAACAATTACAACAACACCACAATTGACTTTAATATAAAAAATTGATTCACAACCTTAGTTTTTATAAATGTATTATTGTAAAAGTTACTATCCCCTATGCACCTGTATTAGATTTATGATAACTTGCTTGCACCTTTTGATATCCTTAATATTCTCATCAATTAATCTGATAATGTTTTTTTTAATATTTATTTAAAAAGTGCCTCAAATTCTTCTCTTGATTTTGAAAATACAACATTTCAGGTTTCATTTTAAATAAAAAATGTTGTCTATGTTTAAGGCTTTGCCATTTTCACATACCTACACGATGTATACTGCGATAGTCAGACTTTATGCTATCATTAGCATTATAGGTAACACACTATAAATGCTTGTAATTTGTACATACATATTAATTCAATTAAAACTACATTATTCAATATTAAACTCGTATAATGGAATGTTTTATAAGAGATCGTTGTGTTTTTTATAGTCTATGCTCATTACAGAATATTTATTATCTGTGTAGTCACTGACAACGGACGACGCATTTATTAACGTAGAAAAAATGTGTTCGTTGATCAATGTTTATACTGGACGCCATTTTCATATCATCATGTCACATCCATTATTTTATTTATAATGTGTATTTAATGAATGTGTTATTGCTATTAATAACTTGACATTGGAAAAATACCCGCTAAGTTGTGGGTGAGGCCATATTCATATCCATTTTATTTCATCGCATCTCATTTCGTAAAGAAAGAAGAAGAAGAAGAATGTTTATACATAACTACACGTTGCTGACGCGAAATCTGACGATCGCAGTGGACTTAATGGGTATACTTACATATATAAGAATAAATATCACACAAGCCCAAGCCATATGTCATTGTAGGTGTATGTAGACGATCACAAGTACAGAGAACGCGGCTACAGCCAGACACAGCCGAGCGCGCAAGCATGCAGGGCGGCGCGTCACACACGATCGCATGTCATCGTCACTATCCATATAGCTACTACTGAAATCTGTATCGAGTTGTGCCCTTACGTAGTCGCGGAGCAGGTCCGGCGACGACTCCTGCCTCGCCATCAACGCTTCCACGGCTTCCAACTGCGTGCTCGACCGGCGGACCAGCGAGCGGACCTCTTCGGACTCCGAATCGGAATCCCCGTCCCAATTCCGACGGCTGTGCTTCTTGGGGCTCGACGACTCGCCTTCCGAGTCGGCGCTCTCCGTCGACCGTCTTCTCAATTCCGACAACGCTATCTTCTGTAGCTCCGACTCCCCGTCCTTTTCCGTCCTCCTTCTCCTACTCAAAGAGTCTAATATATCAGGGCGATTGTTAACTTCTGTGTATTCTAGTGAGCTGTTAATTTCGTCGCTAGTTAAGTTTGAGCTGTGCCGCCTGCGGCTTAGTGCTTGTACGTTGAGCAAATCGAATTCGGGGGAACGCTTGCTGCTTTTGCGTTCGCTCTCCGAGGGTTTGCGGCGCCGAGTGCCATCGCTACTTTCAATACTGGTGTTGTTTCTAGATCTTTCTAGACTGTCTAGGAGGGACTTTTTGCGTTCGGCGCTCGACATGGACTTTTTAGGTTTTCTGGAGGGGGTTTCTATTGGGGATGTTCTGGTGGGTCGTTTGTAGCGGGGCAGGCTGCGCTCCCGGGAGGCTTCGGAGGGCGGGCGGCGCCTGCGCGTGCCGCTCGGGCTCGGGTCGTTCTCGGGCTGCGCGGACAGACTCGAGCAACAGTCGGACTGGGAGTCCAGGAACGCTCGGTAGTCATCACCGAATTCTAAGAGACGGCGCGCGGCGTCGGAATCGGGAGCTTCGGAATACGGTTCTGAATTGTATTTTTCCTGTTGACAAAGCAGATATTATATATAATTAGTGCAATATTCAAGGAGGCATTCCGCACCGAATAAAATAGACAAACAAGGCAGACAAGCGAGAAAAACACTCATAAAGTCCTAGCAGGTAAGGCGTACCTCTGGTCTAGACTGGCTGTCGTGGACTGCTGTCTAATAACAAAATATTTGTAACACAATCTGTCAAAGTACGAGTGCCTATATCTTAAATAAACGGGAATAAAGTATAACATCATTAACTGCTAATGCTTACCTGATAGAAATCCCAGGCCTGTTCTGAAAACGAACTATGCTCCTCCGTGCCGGCGGTCACACTTTTATCCACATCAGAATCCTTATCTATCGATAGGTCCCAAAGCCTGCTAGGGTCTCCTAAACTCAGAGCTATGAAGTTCCTCTCCCTTTCCAGGCTTCTGGCAAGTCTTGGCCTCACTGGACCTCCAGCTGGACCCAACTTGAAGCTAGGGGCCACTGATTCCTCGTTCTGTTCGGGAATGGCACTGCCCGGTTCCCTAGTGGAGATGTGTGTCTTTTCAATGCTCTTGCGCAGGTGGGCGATGGTGGCTAGTTGGTGTTTGATCAGCTCCTCGTCGCTGTCGTTGCCTGACGTAGAGGTCGTGTCGAATCTGTGAGGAATTTAATACATAGTGAAAAATGGGATGTCTTAATGAAGCAATGATGCTTATAAAATACACTGGGTGGTATATTTGACACGCCATAGTCCAGACATCTAACGTTAGATATGGAGCAATATGACAAAGTAGTACTATTTCTATGTACTAAATAATGTATTAGTTGGGAGCTAGGACTGTCACAAATAATAACATGAATATATGCAGTATATCTATAATCCAGACCAAGGAGCAGAATAAAGATCTCAACTGCGCTTTTAATGTAGTCTTCTACTGGCCTGAACTGACCATTCCTGAATGCTATGGATAGTCCTGTATATTTAATAGAAGTCAGTGTCGAAGAAGTTCATGTAAATTAGATATATTAAATTCGGCTGAGGCCATATTTCATCTTATTCCATTGTATTTCATCGTATTTCATTTCGCAAAGAACGAAGAATACATATCGCGAATAACACCGCTCTGGAGTGGTATCAATAAATCATAAACAATATATAAATAGTCTACTTACACTGACTTTAAGTACATAAATAGTACACCTTATGCTATAACATTATACAGTACACTCAGATCTAATACTTCTTACTCTCTCTAACATTAATAGTAAGACAATATTGAAATAAACGAACCTGCTCTTCCTACTGGTAGCGGGATCGCTAGCCGCACTCCTCTCATGCTTATCCTCAATCTCGGGACTAAGTCTCCCGCAGAAGGACAGGCTCTTCACGAGCCTGTCTCTCCTCACAGACGAGGTGTTGTGACGACGAGACTTGAACCTCTTGCGACGCAGCCAGCATTGTTTGTCGTTGGCTTCTACGCATGATGTACATGCTTCAGTCATGGTGTTTGTGCTGGAGACGTGGCCCTAAACGAAGAAGGTGACAATGTAGCGTCCTGTTATAAGGCCGATTGTCCAGCCTCATAAATCTGGCTCGGACACATGACAGTGATCGCCTGAGGCAAACGCTAACTGCTGCGCCTGCTAGACTAGATGCAGCATATGAAAATGGACATAGTTTCTACAGATGCTGCTAAAAGGTAAACATTGTCAAGAGTTCTGGTGCTAGTTGTGTCTTTAGGAGTGTGATTCGCTTGTTAGTTCGAAAATCTGACCAGAAATATTATAGACGTTATGGAGCGCTAGTGTTTTGTTATTAAATCATAATCGTTATAAAATGTGCCTTTCGGATAGACAGCGAGACGCAGGGTGGTACTATTCAACCAATCAGACACGGAGAAGAATCGACCAATGGGTGTCTGATGCCAGCCTCCGGACTAAATGATCGGAGGTATTGTCCCCTCCCGCGCCAAGCATTACAATCGTGAGTCACATTTATGGTGCTAAAGCTATGCCCAGGATAACCAAGTCTCCCACATTTCCAGTGTTAATTAGCCACAAACCTGTACAGTAGTGGAACTGCCGCGAAGCTTCGAGTTAGAGTTAGACGGAGTGACTCTCTGCGGAGATGCGAGCGTGTTCAAAGCGGACTCCGATATGGACATGTTGTGCGACATGGCGGCGACGTCGGACGCGGTGGGCGTGGCGGCCAGCGATGCGCCCGCGCCGCTCAGCTGCGAGAGGCACGAGACGGACCACGGCCGAGCGCTGTTGTTGCCTCGCTTTTTGCGGAGCGTGACCTGGGTGAAGAGTAGAGCCTAAAGCAGTTGTTATATACAAGATGGTGAGAAGTTAGAGCTGTGTTGTAATGAGTTCAGTGCATCTAACTTATTCCTATAGTTCGTGACCTTATGACCTCCCGTGATTGCAAAACTGTTGAAAACTAACCCTCTTAATAGAAAGTTTTCATCCATTTACGGTAAAATTACAAAGCATTTGTTTTCTGATTTAATTGATTGATTGATTGATTAAGGCTTCAATAAATTTGATATGACTATCGTAATGACAATACCTTACTAGCTACAATTTTCTCCACTCAAAAGATATTTAAAATATGGTAGCGCTGTAGCAAAATAGTTCTTTTAGTTTTTGCTTTACTTGCAAGGGGCGCTGCGACAAATGTATAAAAACGTATTACAATGTAAAGTACTTTAAAAGGTCTTTATTTGGCAAATAAAGCTGAGTTGTTACCACCATCTATTTCCATAAACTAATTTTCATTTAGAAACGTAGTGTCGTATTAGAACACAAGAAGTTAAACACATAACACACAAAGCGTATAAGTCTTTGAACGTTAGCTAATAAAGTTAGTTTTACCTTAGCGTGGTGTGTGGGAGTGACTGTGCAGGTTGAAGTGCTCATGTCCATTGACGAGTGCAGGTTTCGTTCTTCTGATGTCAAGGAATTATCCACTTCGCTCTCGGTTGTATATTCTCCTGAGGCGTCGTAACTCTCTGTACCCTGCAAAAAAGTATTTGAAATCTAACTATCTCAATTGAAAGTAGAAGATATTTTTTATTTGATTGATGCTCTATGGCAGGGGTTCCCAAACTTATTTTGTCACCCACTTTGACACTGAATTTTTTTTTAGCGCCTCCATTTTTTCACCTACTTAAAAAGCACTGTAACTTCAAATTAAATGAATTGCGCCCCCATTGTTTTCTGGGTCTCTTACCGCCCCTCTTAAGGCCTGCAGCGCCCACAAGGGGGCGTTATCGCCCACTTTGGGAAAGGCTGCTCTATGGCATTGATAAGATGCCGATGAGATAAAAAAAAAAATATAAAGTGAAGAAAAATTGTTGTTCACTATTAAGCGTATCAATATTTGAAATAATTCATAAAATATTTTTTTAAAATTTCGATCAGATAAAAAGCAGAGTTTAGCAATACAGAATCACTGGTTTACGAGCACAATATAGGAGTACTGACATACTAAAAGAATTACCTGATTATTGTCGTTCTTTTCCTCCGAGCTCTGATTCAACCACTCCTTAATCCTCGACATCTTGTTCCTGCTCACATTCTTCCCTTCCTCTTCGAACGAAATCGGCTTGAAGTTCCTCGGTCCTTTCTTCTTTGCCATAGCCTGTTTTTGTACCAACTCCTCAGCTTGATTCACGAGTCTTTCTAAATCTTTGCACCGTGTGTTTTCCACTCTAAGAAGGTCTGGTGTCGACGACTCAAGCTTCGGCTTCGGTGATGGCGGTTTGTCTTTATCATCTAACGGCAGTTCACATTGTATCTCAACTGACGATGTCATGATATCAGTAGAATCTTCGTTCCCTATTTTAGCACCACCAACGTAAGTCCATTCTTCTTCGGAAGACTCCTCTTGCGACTTTTCTGTTTCAATCATCTGCCTGTCAGAGTCTGTATCGTGATGTCTGAAGTAAAATGTGGCTAAATGTTTTGATTTACGGTCCGTTTGGTTAAATTTCGATGTGTCGACTGGTTTTTTACGTTTGATCACCGTGGGTGGTGTCTTAACTTTATCTTCCATAGGTGAATGAGTGTCTATGCCTGCGGAGTGGAATGATGCTGTAGAAATGATTACATACCATGTTTGTTTGTTGAATGTAAAAACAATCAACAAGCTATTGTTTTCGGATTCAAATGAGTGGAGTCAGGTCTGTTTTTCTTTATGTGAAAATGGAAAGCGGTTCATTGATCGGCTTACCTAACCTAACCTTTTCCTTGTACCAAGTATACCGTGCACTCGTATTTTACAAATTATTAAGACGCAGGATGGATTGACTAGTCTCGATTTTTTTTAAATCGATTTCAGGCTCTCCAAAATTTTGATTCGATTTGATTTTTGAGGCGTCTTTGACTTTGTGTTTTGACTTGTGAGACTAAGATTTCTAAATCGAGAAAAGAAAATCTTTTGACTCTTGGTTTGGCTTACCGTCAACGTGGTCCCGCGTGACCGGCACGGTCTGGTCTGTGGTCCGCTGGTCGCACGCGTCGGTCGCGCCGGGCACGCGCCGCTCGTCCGCCATGTTGTCGCGTCGCGTGCGCACCGACTCCGACTCGCAGTCCGACCCGAACCCGCGCCACTGATACGTCAGCACATACTCTTGGTCCTCCTGGATATTAAAAACTATGTTAGTTCATGTAACATGTTTATTGAACATTGCGGTTTTTATATATTTTGTTACTGAAAGTAATGAAATCCTAATCCTCTAGTCATATTAGACTTAAGTACCATCATCAGTGTGTAAATTCACTCTTTCGATTAACATTTGATTACAATGGATCGGGTTAAAATTGATAGAAATCTAATGATTAAAATAATAGAATTGCGGCGTTATTTATTATCCCCACAAATTAATTTGAAAATCGAAGGTTGGATCGCTGGGCACATGCCCAGAGTGGCGAAAAGGAAAGAGGAGAATGTCTGTGTATGTGCTTATGAATATCACCTCGGAAGCAGACTGGCCGCTGTCGAGCGAGCGCTCCCGCGGCCGGGCATGGACGGGCGTGCGCTGGCGCCGAGGGGAGCTGCGCTTGCTGAGTCGCGGTTGTTTCAGCGCTGGCTCGTCGTCACTATCGCTAGCCGCTTCTACCGAGACCCCACCCTGAAATGATTGGAAATAATGTTAGTTCTATTTTGTACCCTGATGGTTGCAATGTTTGTACTATAAACAGTTGTATATTTAAAGATTTGGTGCCTCAGCCTGCAACGTTTGCCGCCCTTAAAAGGCGCCGTCCCGGGCCATGGTCCACATGTAAATACGCCACTGACTATGAAGGATGCCATGTTTATAAACCCAGAGCATAGTAGACTGTAAGGATCAGCGCACATAGACAGAGTGGCGGCGAAGCGACTCATTAAATAAATAATTGACCGCACTTTCAGGCGCACACCGAACCTGATTTAATTAATCAAGCTATATGTCAAAATGCCTAAATTGGACAATCAATGTTATCGAATTTGTAGTTTCGCCGTTACTCAGTCGTTGTGCGTTAATCCTAAGCAAATAATTCTTCTGTTTGAAAGCAGTACAATCATTAATATTTATTTTTCATAATATGAATATTATAATCAAACGCTACACATTCAAAACTAAGTAATAAAAATATTAATAAAATCCAAACCAATATTTACGACTTTCTTTTATAAAGTGCTTAACAAAATCCATTTAAAAAAATAATTTATGATCAATAAAAGTCATTTTAAGATCCCAAAGTTATTTATAGCCCGCGACGAAAATATAAATTAACCCTCAAATGAAGCGGAATGGCCGCAACTATCCCTTGGTAAACTATTAAATGGGTCGGAAGTGTCGTAGCAACCACGAATCATAACAAAGCGGGTTAATAATTCAATTCATAGGAGTAGGCCACGCGGCACAACCCTTCTTACGTTTGGATGTTACAAAAAAGTGGGACAAAAGATCGGTAAAAGTACCTAATGGGTGCTGTGAGAAATATCAATTATAAAAATTGATGCGATGTGATAAGTAGATTTTTGGGATGCGAAAACAGTAAATCCGGCTTGTAAGTACCAAATTGAAATTGGAATTTGTATTCTAATTCTGATGGTATGTATGCTCCATGCAAGGTACAGTGGATATCATATTCCATTTTTGAATCGCTAGCTTCCACGTCGGTATTGCATACAAATCATAAGTTCCTAGTTCCAAATTCAAAATTATTTTTTTTCTTTTCTGTCTATTTGAATACTAAAAGTGACAGCATATATAGTCACGAAATTTGTTCACTCAATGGCCAGTCCTACACTAATCGCAAGCCTCGCGTGGTGAATGATTGAAAGGTTTACAGAGAGAAGACAGATAACTTGGCACACCAGAGACAAATTCTCGCTTCGTTCAAGACCAAAGACAGTACTACAGTAAACTGCTCCCCCTATTCTAAGCAATTATATAACAAATGGCAGATCAAGCAATTTTCAACGCCACTTGGGGTCGTAGAGTCATGTTTGCACACAATGTGCCGCGGGTGGCTGATTAGTTCATTGTTGCGGCGGGTGTGTGCGAAAATACCATTTATAGAATAGCCTTTAAGGGGAGCCGTTGTTGGCACTTGAGTTGCGGCGATATTTGCAAAGGAGGGATTGAGAAATCACATAAACTATTCGGTTTATAGAAGTTTGCTGATAAATCATTTTGTCAATAGCTATATTCATGACATAATATATCAAATCAAAATTATACTAAAAAAAAGTGTTAAAATTTAATTTCTGAAATTTTCAATCTCTTAAAATTACATTATTTTCAAATCCATCCCGTCAATAGTTTACATAATGACTATATAGATATAAGTCTGTCTTAAACCAAAAGTATATGTTAAAAAAAAAAATTGCTAAAAGAATGATTGCCATAATACCTAGTCATAGACAATCTCGACCCAAATTCCCGAATGTTTGGTCAGAAGTTTTCGATTCCGTTACAAATATCGATATTAAACGATTCAAATAATCTCGTTGGCTTTACGCCGGGGATTCTCTTTTAAGTTGGTAGTTTTTTTTAGATATCTGATGAGATAGCCCACCTGATTATCGATCCTCGCGAGGCACGCCTCCAGATGGCACTGCCACTCGATGGCCCGCAGGTACAGCAGGTGCCAGCGCCTCTCCAGCGCGCGCGCAGCGTCACCGCCGCCGCACAGCCGCACCACAGAGCTCACGATCCGACCGTGGCATTCCACGTCACGTTGCAATACCTGCACACAACAGATATACATAAATAAATAAATATCGCCATACGAACACACCAACTATACGGTCCCACTTTAAACATAAAGCTTGTGTTATGGGTACCGTACAATTTACTGAGGGCGAACTCAGTATATAATACTTATATACATATTAAACATCCATAACTCGGGTATAAACATTCGTGCTCATCACACAAAGCTTGTGTCCCTACCAGGATTCGAACCCAGGACCCTCGGCGCAGAAAGCGGAGTCACTACCACTGCGCTAATCGGGCCGTCCAGATGAAACAAACATTTTAGCAACTTTAAAAATAAATTAGTTTTAACTGCAACCATCGATTTTGCTCGGACCCCTTATAGTAATACTGTGATGATATTATGTACGCAGCCTATTGTTTTGCGTTTAAATATGTATATTTAATAGTGAAAATCACCCTGAAATTATTATTATTTTTTTTTTTTTTATTACATTATAGGCAAGTATTTGATCTCGATCTCACCTGATGGTAAGTGACGATGAGATCTACGATGGAGCATACTTGCCTAGGTAGGAAGGCGGCAGTAGATCGAGACGCTACATTCAATAGGCACATGCAGCGCAGCTGATCTGACCCGCCATCCATGAATGGCAACACCGAACATCATGCCGGAACACGGCTAGGCCGCTTGGCGACATGGCTTTGTTCAGTGGGTGGTGACTAACCATGGCCGAAGCCTACCACCAGTAATTTCATAGTCTATCCGTGCTGCTCCAATTAACAGATACGTCTGGTAATTTGTCGGTAAAGTATCCTGAACATTACTGATAGGGTTAGGGTGGGGTTTATTAGGCCTGCATAGAATCTCCAATGTTTGATATTAAAAAAAAATACTTGTCGTTGGCATAATACCAACCCAAAGGTGGTGAGGCCATTTTCTAAAAAAAAAGATATTAAGTTGCGTCTACATAAATATATTTTTCTAACAATACCTATTCCCAAACAACACAATGGCACAATAAGATTTTTTCAACCATGATTACACGGTATCAAATAGTCACGAAGAAAAGATGTTGACGGTGATCAGAATAAGAACGCGGATCTCACACCTACAATAACAAACAAGATCATGATTCCGATATGAAAACTAGTTACGCAACGTACTACCTATAAGTACCTATAACAAAGACGCCGAAGCCCTTTAGGTATTAAAAAAAGCATTATAAAAGATCGTACGATCGTAGACCGTCCAATCGAAAATTTACAATACCCGTTGACACAACCGAAGCAGTTAAAAAAAAAAAATTGAAAATCGAACAAAGGGCGGAACGTGCTCCGGTAGTTGCGCACGCGCACTCGGCTATAACAGCCGATATTACGGTTATTTACTTTACAATTAAAAAAGCCTTCGCGAAACATGGATTTCACAAACATCCTGTTTATTGTTTAAAGCGTTTTAGTTCTAAATTACCGCAGGTATCGCCAACGGGCATTTGTGAATAATGTTACATATTTAAAAATAATGCGTTCGCTAAAATTGTACTTGTTAATTTTAGCGGGTGTTTACACGGTCGGTATAGGCGTCGTCGGCGGGCGGCATCAGTCTTGGCCATCAGCTTGGTAATTGATGGCCCACGAGACTGATGAAAATATCAAAACATTTAACAAGCCATGACACTGGGATTTCAGTTAACCAGTCTGAATGGGTTAGACGCTCAGCCTGGCGACAGTTTAACCAGACTGGTGGACTGAACTGACCGTGTAACACCCGACGTAGGCGCCGTTCAAAATGTAATTTAAAATTTAACGAACCAGGTCTGAAATATTTTTGTCGTGTATTTTCTGTTTATTTCTCAAGTTTATCTCGTTGAATCTAGTTAATGCATCTGCCGTTGCATCCATATAAATTACCATCCAACAGATGATCGCCGTGATTAGATACCAAATTACAAATTTATCGAACTCATACATTCCGGATTCCAATTGCCTGGGAAAACGATACGACGAATCAGAAAGTTGGTCAGAGATACATGATTCATTCAAATTAAGCCGAGTTTCTTTTTAAATTACCAATTACTATTAATCCCTTTGGAGATAAGATTAACCTTAAAAGGTCCAGTTGCAAAAAAGGAAAATAACGAAGGACCTACTTTATGTTTAGAGGTTATACGATACATACAATTATAATTCAAATTTTATGGGATATAATGGTTGGAATAGCACATTTAAATATTCCATTAAGAGTGCAATAAGGATAGATATGACCCATAGATGTATATGTGACCACAATATACATAATTTGCAACTATGTCTATACCTAAAGAACATAATAAAAACGCGATAAAATTCGTAAAATTAGTTTTATTTCAATTATAGTTTGTATCAACTCATTTTTACTAGTAATTTCGGTATATACCAAGTGGAAGGAAGTCCTTTGCCCTTCAATGAAGTTACGGCTAAAAACGAAATCTAATGCCAGCGACATCAAATGGCACACATATTCAAATCATTTACTATGATATGTCATTAATTACTGTAAATCGTGTAAATACCAAATAAAAGATGTTTAGTGTATCAATGGATGTATCTTCAGCTGTTAAATGGCAGAGGCCACGAGTCAAGGTTCCAAGGATGTTTGGCATTTGAAGGAGATTGTGTCGTGATATGTTAAGGTAGTGTGTATAGTTTTCTCGACTGTGACGTGACTGTTAAAATAAACCCAGAGGGGCATATTGCCTAATCATTTATCTATGTCATAGATCCACAAAATGCTATGATTAAACATATCACTATTAAGACAGTTTCACAGTTTGTTATATTTTGTCTGTGATCATGTAGACCTTGATCCAGAAAGGATATAGGTACTTAGTTAAGAAAAAAGGTCAGTTGCGCGTGGACAATCCGACATGCACTTGGACGGACTTCACCAGGTTTTGTTATAATTTTTATCATAGTTATACACATATGATAATGTAATTAGCCCCAAAGCGACACAAAGCGAAAGAAAAGACAGAAGAAACAAAGGAAAAGCGAGATAAACCGACGTACCTATCTGAGTAAAGATGCTTATGTGATGAAGCGAATTAATGTACTAAATATTTGGAAGTGTATCAGTGGACAATTCGCCAAGTGAATATGTCAAAGAAATGAGGAACTAAAGACCAGTTAGTGCTGAATAAAAACACGATGTTATATAAGAGATAACAGCTCACAGCGGGGTTTCTGTTAATCTAGGCATCACAGGGGAAACTAGCCTCCTATCTCTACCGCCGTAAAGATATGCTGTTGACGTGAATCTAAATAATTAAGTACTGTTATTCTTAGTATGACCATTTTGGGTGTCATGACAATACCGGCATCAAGTCTGAGAGCTTTAGAGTTTTCGTGGTTTCACTTAGTATGGTTGACGAAACGCCGTAAGAGAAGAGAGAGTTAGTGCAAGGACTAATGGATAGCGAGGCTGCCTCGCCAGGTGAAAGTCAGTGTCTCGGACTGACGTGCCAAGACCCATCTATACTGGTATTATAAAGAGGTACAGTTTGTGAGTATGGATGTAGGAGATCATCTACAGAAATACTGACCCGATTCTGAAAATTCTTGCACTGTTAGAAAGCTACATTTTCACTGAGTGCTATAGGCAATGATAGAGATGCCATGGCGGAATCGCGGACGGAAGCTAGTCTAAAATAAAAGGTTAACGAAGTTTGAAACGTATCATTTCAAATAGCGCATATAATTTGACAACCGCCTATAATTAGCAAATGATTACTGTTTATATAACATCGTGCACGTGTTATAAGTAATTTCGTTCGGGACACGATAATTGTGGCCTTTCGTACCTCGTGATATTTGTAATTAAGTTAATCTAACGACGAGTCCGGCTTCTAGAGATCTCGTTAATAAAATACGGATATAAAACGCCCCAAGGGTATGTTATTAAAGGCTAATTTTAACTTTCAAACGTAATTATGTGTATTATAGTTAAGTTAATGTGATGTTAGCATGACTATGATGGATTGGAGTCGTGTTTTAATCAATTGATGCGGATTCTGTGGAAGGGAAGGGAAGGGAAGGTTGGGGTAAGGGTGCGTGTAGCTGACCCCGTGAACTTCGTACCGCGTCAGAATCAAATGTATGAGAAAATGAATTATCTTTGTGTTTGTAGTGAGTCTTTTCCTTGTTTTAAAAGTTGTTATTCTGCTATTCGAGGAACCAATTAAAAAGAAAACAAAGAACATACTAATCATCCCACCCATTCTTGAGTAATAAATATGTATACACGATTTTGTTTTATATACAAAATACATACTTAGAATATTGGAAATGCAAATTATATAAAAAAAAATAAGGAAACCTCTTTAGTGTCTACGAATTCTTTAAGGAAGTGAATTAATTTTTTTGAAAGGCAACATCGATTAGATATTCAAGAAATCTGTTCATCCGTCTATCAGCCGAAGTACAAAGCTGAACATAGGCCTCCCCCAATGACTTCCACACACCACGGCCCTCCACCAATCGAACCACCGCAAGCCACGACGCGTGTGATGACTTGATCCACCTTACGGAACTTCCTAAACTGCATCAACTGGCTATTCTACAACTTTTTCAATACGATTCAATTCAAGTAACTTATCGACTCAAACGTTAGTTAACTACTCATAGTGAAGTGAGTTCGATAACCATTCAGGAATTTGAAGGCGATAATATTATACTTCCTTTTCCGTACAAACGTACGCAACGTATTGTATGAAATTCTTCAATAGTTTCTCCACTGCCATAAATCAGACGACGGTAACACATACATTCAACTATGTATTACGTGCCGCATGAATGATTTAATACAGTTGTAAATCCTTTCCAAATTGCATATGTAAGCACAAAAACAAATCATGTCCTAATTTGCTGTCCAACAAGCACTTACAATGAGGGAGTAAAGTTGAAAATTGATTGGTGTAAGTGCACCGGTCAAGTTTACGTCAAGGTCTCAACAGTGGCGTGCTTGAGGAGTCATCGGCCGCGGCCGTCGGATTTAGCCGAACGGCAGACGGAAATAGCCGAATGTAAAGAAATAATGCGGTTTCTGCAAATGTTTAAACGCGAGTCGTGCGGTCAAGTCAATGGCTGTGTAAATTATGGGGCAAACCCCTGCTCCTTCATTGTATAATAATAATAATATCGCCAGAGGAACACCTCAACTGTACGGTCCCCACCTAGAAAAGCTTGAATTATGGGTACCGTGGGGACTGGTGCGATCCCAGTTTATAACAGATAATTATAGGCATATTAAGAGGTCGCAGGAACTGCTAGCCATAATTAAATTTTAAAAAAAGATAATGTATAAGTACCTAGCAACGTTTGCAGATTCGCAGAATTTGTTACCAAAAACACTTTAATACTAGCAAGTGTCAGTACAAAGCGCAAGCCGACTGTTTTATGGTACAATCAAAAGCGCCGACCAATACTTATGAACCTACGACCCAACGCGTCGTGGGAATACGTCTTAGCTACTAGTCGAAAGTCAAGATTTATGGTAATACTGGTATAGGAAATGACGTCACTTTTGCAAAACCTGACAAATAAGTTTTTTTTAGAAGCTAAAAAAAAATAATTATAGATTGCATTGCCATTTCGCACTCCGTCCTTCAAATGTGGCCAATGATATAGTAGTAACGGACAACCATGCTGTCGTGTAACTGCGGATAGAAGTGTGTATATGCCGCGATTATGCATAATTATACCGTTCCGCTTACAGAGCGCTAATGCGATGTTCACACTGGTTTAGATGTCATTGGCTAGAAGTTTGTAGTTCATATTATTCCATGTAACCACCAGAACAACCGCTAATTGTGTTAGTAAAGTTAGGCTTTAGATGTGTGCAAGATATGTAGTTGACTACATCGGCGGGCCCATCTAGGTTAAAGTCTCTCGGTTAAGGGTTACCAGATTAGCTCGATTCACAGCGGTGACCAATGAAGTCCCCGAGGTTTGACCTTCAGCGAGTCCCGGGGAAAAGTTTAATGAATTGGAACCCGCAACGAGAAGAGTACAGTAAGTCAAAGGACCATACAAATCGGCCCTATAGATTGGGTGGTAAGTTATAGGCCGAGTTATAGTCTTATAGGATTTTATGCTACGGGATGGAAAGACCTCTCTTTGGGTGCCTCCTCCTTCCAGGTGATTAATATAGTTTTAGGGCGCCGTGCCAGCTGAATTGCACTTTATTGCGTGGTAACACAAGTCGCTAATTCTTTTAAACTTCTTTTCGGAGTGTTCCTTCTGTACCTATATTAAGTAATCTGTGGCAACGTCACTAATTATCTCATTCCAATCCTCTATGTCAACGACGGTGGACCTTCATCACCAACCTTGGCATATTTATCTATGGTGGCGTTATCTACTGTCTAAACTTTAAATGTTAGTTGTGTACGTTGAACAAAGGGCTCTTTGAACCCGGGTAGCAGCCAAGGTTTTAATCCAGTCACTATTGCGACCTTTTTTAATACATACCTGTAGACATGATCGTGGTCCAAATATTTTGAAAGTCGCTAATTATATAGAAAAACTGCGTCATTGGACAATAGCTGAGCTCGAACAAACCGGACAGCTTTGTCCTTACGCGAGCTGACGGTGAGATAAATGACAGATGACATGGCTCGGGAGAGGCATGGCGACCGTTTCCCGAGCTCAAGCATATAACGAAGGTTGACCGCTTTGAACCGTAAGAGCGAGATAACTTATTACCAAACATATGTAAAAGAAAGGCGCAGTAATTATGTACATCTCATGTCCACTTCGCCGTGGTGTTCAGCAAGTAGCAGTTGCATATTTTTTTTATTGTTTGCATTGTGGTATGTTCCTTTATCTTGGCTAAAATATTGATGTTTTAGTTGTGGTCACGCTGTAGTGTTATCTACGGGTTTATAATCTAAGACCGAGCATAACATGATTTCACATCGTCATTCCTGAAAAAAAAAACAGGTACGTGCAATATTACAAAAACGTTAATCAATCGCACCCAGTCCATGTTAGATGCGCCGGCGCCACAGTTAGATCGAATTGCAGCGAGATCAATTTGATGCCGTTATTATATGGGTGATGTCACCGCAAAAGGACGGACGGATGTCGAACCCGATCACAGCCATGATTTTCCCATTGCTGGGATATAGTTTACCGCTATGCTAGCACGACCAAGAGTTCATGGAGCTCATTGGAAGAGTAATTATGGTTCCGAATGAAACATTATTATGCTAATATGGCATTACAAATGATTGTTCAAAAGAATAAGTGATTTCTAAAACCATTTCAATTGAACGAAAATATTCTATAAATCTGAGGGTAAACGTTTCTATTAAAAAATCCTGTCCGCCTTCAGGAAGAAAAATATTAGTCTATATGTATTTTTTTAACTGACGGAAAAAGGCACAAAAAATTTTTTCTGCCTTAAGGCACCGCGATTACTCAATCATGCAGTATCAGTATCAATCAATGCACGTTTTCTCATGTTAAGATCTCTACGGATAGCTTATAATTGGTATAATCGATCGAATGGATACCTACAAATTAGCTAGGCGTTGACATCATGACATGCCAATCGATAGGGGCCCACAGAGCTTAGGCTTTGAGAAGAAAGTAAAATTAGGCCTTCACGGCCGTTCAAAAATTGCCATAGCGGACGGTATTTCACGTCCACACGGCGGGGTATTGGTAAAGTTTTCAACTAGCAATAATCGCACCTCGGATTAACCTCATCGGTTACGATATTGCCTCTGCGCAAAGTTAACAGTTTACAACGTTTCGTGAGTACTTGTACTAGAGCGTGAACAAAATGATACCGAGTTTAAAAATCGGTTAGCGACATCTATCGCAGATTGGTGAAAATTTGCGCTGGGGCGCGCTCAGTGAGGTTATCGCAAATTATATATATTTTTTATTAATATTTACTTTAAAATGTTAGGTAACTAGATGCTATTTATTTTTTAATTATATTAAGGAACTATTTCCTTAAAAATATGTAACAGAGTTGAGTCAATTTAAATGCAGCAGTGCTGCAGATGGTAGCAAAAAAAAATCAAACAAAAGTTAAATTATAGCCGCAAAGATTAGAATGTTTTTAGTAGAAATTAAAAGCAAATATCTAAAAGACAAAAGACAAAATAAAGAGTGAAATAAGGATGTTTTTATTCCAAATTTAAATTTAAATATTCTTCGTTTAAAATGTAATAAATAGTGCTGTGAACCTAATCCAATCAATTAAATTAACACAACCGAATTAAAAATCTTCAAAATAGATATCGTTATGAAACACGAGTACAATACACCATGACTCCAGTTACGTAAAAATACAGAAAGAAAGTTCAGAAATCATACGTTAACCGATAGACAACCGTTGAAAATTGCAAAACAGTAATGCAAAGGAACAGCTTGGCGAATTGGCATGGCATCCATTGCCAGGTCGACTGCCGAGTGACGTAACGGAGCCGATAACAAGTGCTTTATTAGGTAAATCAAATGAGCCGTGGAGTGACGCCGTGTAATCGAATATCAGATTTATGTAATAGCGATTTTGTAAGAGGTTTGAATATTATGTGAGAAGGCTGTTAATTAATATTTTTTTCCTCAATATTACTACTACTACTCAATATTTTATATGCTCTTCCGGCAAATCAGGAGAGAGGAAGAATGATTTATACTAAAATATATTTTATTACGATTTTCAAATCGATCCCAAAAGTGTACTCGTTTTTATCTCGATTCATTAACCCGAGACACACCTCCGTTAATCTACATCACCATATTATGCAAGACGCCCGCCAATATGTTAATTTGCATATTTAAATCTGAGATGAATCATACCATTGTCTGATTGAACGCATCTTGTGAATCATTTCGAGTAGTTTATGTTGGTCTGTGGTGTAAATTACAGGCTTAGAGACGCACTTATTAAAAAAAAAGTTACTAATTATAATGAAAACAATACCATGCTGATATATGTCACTGGTTGGAAATGAAGTGTTAGTCATGCCGGGCTTTTTTTTCAAATTAAGAATCAGCTGTTGACTGTTTCTTTATATAGACAATTTTACTGGAAAAAAGATACGGACTGCTTAATATGCCAGTCTATGCCTTTGAAGGGGAATCACAGACCAACATTTTGAAGTGAACATTTGCTACACATTTTCGTCCCCTACTTCATAATGCATCTCTCAATGTCCTTACACAATTCAACAATATGTTATACGCCCTTTTAATATGAACGGTTGGTATCGAACTGCTACAGTTATTCCACACCAAACGTCTAAATTGAAAGCTCCCAATAAAACAATTTGTGTATCTATTAAAATCCAATTGACCTTTGTAAGACTTAAGTCTCTCAACAATAAAGACCACATCTCAACACATGTTAAGTATAATAGCGTGGCATCGATAAGGGAACAGATGTCGATCGGGCACCCTATCACTGGCGGCCCTTCGATCGTTGCCCAACGTGCAGCTGCGCCCGCGCACCGTATAAACACGTGCATTTCATAATGCACCATCGGAAACGGTACAATGACGTAGTGCGAAGTAGGTATAGCATATGGATTTAATTTATGATGCTTGATTATATACCGGTATCTATAGGTATATATAAAACAAAGTCGTGAAACAAAGTTACACCATTTACAACTCTAGAACGGGTGGGCTGATTTATATGATTTTTGTTTTTTTTTTAATTTGCAGAAATATTTTTAAAAGATTGGAAAAAATCACAAAAAATAATAAAAAAGATAATTCATTCTGAGGCGGTGCGAAGTTCACCGGGACGGGTAGTTTTATGACTATTTAAAATTCGAGTCCTATAATGAGGATTTCAAACAATCTGATTGGTCTATTCCGCAAATCTCCTCCCGTCGATACTTTGGCGAAAATCATGCCTTATATTACTAACTTTGTCCAGCGGTAAGGCGACGTAATAGCCAATAGGACGAATGGTAAAAAATAATATTTTATTCAAAGTCAATATTCATACCTCTTGCCGGTACAATGTTAACATTATTTGTTGTACAGTCAGGTCGTCCATTTATATAAAGAGACGACGTCAGTCAAAGGACGGCTTAGTTAGATGGTATCGGTACAACTCTGTCCACGGCTGTACTCCACAGAGAATACAAGTCTACTTGATCATTACTATGATTTGTGGCGAAGCACCGAGATTATTGCATTGTGCTCTCGACTAGAAAAGACTTGTGACTTCGATTACTAAGAATTTTGAAAGAAGGGTGCAGATTTACCCTAAAAATATCGATTGGAATCATTAATATTCTAAAGACAATCATTGACAACTTAAATATGGAAGATTAGAAGCCGACTCTAATACAAACATTGGAATAAAGGCTAAAAAGTTTACAAAATATATATCTAATGTCCCTCATAAAAAAGCCAGTCCATAATCTCACGCGATAATAACAAGAAAAGGACCAACATACAGACTACTTAATGGTCATAATTTTGGATTAAGTTACCCTACCTAGTAAGAATTCTCCAAAAACAACAATCATTCATTTTTATGCAAGGACATACATACCCACAGTTTCACTTGATTCTAATCATATTTAGTACTCTCTAGATACAGAGAAAGATCGATGGATTTTGTCATCCGCATCATTATCTTAGCTTATCACGACAGTATCTTGATGTAATATTTTCTTTGTTTCTAAAATAACAGTTGTTCTAGTGAGATTGTAGATTTTGTTATTAATGTGTGAAAGTCCGGAAAAGATCGTGTGGGCATTAATGACGCTAATTGAAGCGTTGGTTTTTAATTGAATACCATCGTGACTTTTAAATTTGATGATGATGTAAATGGCTAAGGTAATTAGTATTGAAAGAGTCTTTACAATAGCAACGGAATATTAAACGCATAAGTACTCATTCAGACATTACGAATGTAAGTCGATCCTTAGACGAGAGTCATTCCTCATAAATATCGATAATCAATCGAATCAGAGTCAACTAGAAGCAAAAGCTAACGAATTAGGAATATAGGAATGGAAATGCCAAACGGGCAGTAGAATCTTAGCATATCATTTTGTGATATGTATTGTCGATCCATAAGGACCGATTTAGTACTCTGAAGAAGTAACAATATATGTTTTAAAATAATAGCTGCAACCGTTTCCATTTTAAGATATGATTTTTGTCTAGAACCTAATGTTGTTTGAGAAAAGTTATGTTAAGATCAATTTTGTTCAAACATAATATATTACAAGAAAATACTTTACAAAAGTGAGCATTACCTAAGAATGTACGTAACATCAGTATCAGTAGCTGCGTATGAGGTGCAACGGACCGTGTTAATCTGATAAAGTTTATAACTTGACAGGCTTCAGTTATTACTCATAGATTATATTATTTGCTTTTTGTAATGTCTCTTCAAGTGTTTTGTCTCATTTATCTAAAGAAACAAAAATAAAATGGTGCATCCGTTTCTTTGTTAGTCACAGCTTTTGTCGTCTAAAGGGCATCGTGATTACTCATTTCTTTTCTTATTAAAACTGTTAAAACATCCGATTTCATCGTTCACACTAATTAAATTCAAGCATTTATGAAATCTTTAACGTGACCTATAGAAATGATGAGCTCATTAAAATTACGTCTCATTGAATGTACACATCAAATATTTGCTGATCTCAGGAGAAAACCTTTCATAACTCACTCATTATGTAATACCACGTCCGAATGTTTACCTGCAACAAGAAATATGAAAACATAATTAAAACATGAATACTGAAGAACATTTTGACCTTAGCGGTAAAGTTCAAGAACCCTCGCCAACAGCAAGCACTCCAATAAGTTTCAAGTACGTTTGCAATTGAATTATATCCAAAGCCGCACCAGTGTTGTTTGGTTGCGGCATTAACAAGTCCTTTTCGAAACACAACAGTAATGTACGCATAACATTGTGTATGCCCCGTTCCATATTGGAATTTTTAGTTTAAACAATACAGGAATGCAGGGAGTAGTCAATAGTACTTCTGTTATGAATAGAGCCGCTGTTCGATGTATAAACATTGTAGACTTGATTTTTTTAATGACAATTATATGTTTACATAATCAATTTATTGCTCAATAAACGGTCTTAACGGTAATTTGACGCAACTATACGAACGATATGCTATTTCACGTATGTTTTAATATTAAGTATTTCAATGTTGTTAATGCATTTTGAAAGCATTGCGTTTCCTAACGTAATATTTCAAAATTCGATTGTTTTGTATTTATTTGTTTGATAGCGTGTCCACGTACAAGTTCATTTCATTAGGACATTCTACCAATTCAGTGGGATTTATATTCGCTAATCAAAACTAGTGGCAGCCGGACAATAGTGTTTCACGCTTCAGAGCAATTTGTCGTGACCCTATTTTCCTTCCGTATAATAAAACAGCAATTTGCATAGCATAATATTATCGGTACATATAAGGTGGAACATGATCGATCAGCTGTCCAATATCAAATTATAGCACATATCATTTGATTTGATGAATTAAACGAAAGTTGAACTGAGGTGCTGAAATGCAGAATAGTGATCTAACCGCAATTATTATTATGCAACTGGTAATTATGGGCGTTGCGGTTGGAGACGTCAGTAAATTGAGAAGCGTAAACACTGATGGGATCCGGCCAAAAGTAAAGCCAATTGCCGCAAGAATAAAGCCACAAAAATACTGGTGTCCTTATACCATTATAATTGATGTAGGGGTTGATGCAGCAATTATAATAATTGGTGATGGTGTATATCCTAGCATGGGAGACTCTAACCAAATCTAGGGAGATTATAGATTGAACGGACAACATATAGTGCGCAAAAATATAGCACATCTTGATGGTGATGAGCAAGACGACGAACAAGAAACAATAGTAGACAAACAAGAAGTAATATTATGTCTCTCCTAAAACCGCATTCTACAAAAACACTTGACTTATTACTGTTCGACCGGCAACCACTACACTTATATGTTCTGAAGCAAATAAAATTGTTTCCAACGGTGCATAGTCTCACGTTCTGTTACGCCTTTGTTTTCAAATAGAGGTGACTTTTGCGGAAAATACGATAAAATTTCCAAGAACGGCAATTGTAGAAGTACTGTTTGTTACAAGTAATCTATTATAGAATTTCGTGGAAATGAATAATCATTGGAAAATAACGAATCAAATGAAAAAGAAAACTAAACAAGTATGGTAGCAGTTTACAGCTACAAAACTACTGACAGGTATTATGTAACTGTACTTAAGTACGTTGAATAAGTACTTTTATCTAAATTAAGAATACCTATAACAAAGATTACTGAAGATCAAAACGTGGTGTAAATCCAACATAACATATTACAAAAAGGAAACAGTCAAGATAATAATTTCCTAATTTATTATCTTAATATCTAGGTACAACCAACCACCAACCAACAACCTCTAAACGAACTAACTGGAGAGGAAATGGCGGTTTGCGTATGATATTTGACTGACAGACGGACGAACAAAGAGGCTGAATTATTGTAATTGCTATTCATAACACCGGTCGACCAAGATGGTAATTGGAGGTATTAAAAGACCTTGCGAGATGCCAATGAACAAAGGCTCCGTGCTTTTATATATTGTTAAACCAGCAATAGCATTGCAAAATTTTTAACGTAATTATAGCGTTGTATCAAATGTTATAATTTGTAATTCACAAATTGGATTTTATGTTGTACCTTGTTTTCGTAACAATTTTCAACGTTATTAGGCAAGGTCTTGAGAAGGATGTCACCACCGTGCACTGTTGACGGAGGACAACTATAAGCATTAGTGCTAGAGGGACTAACGACTCGACTAGTGATGTGTGAACTTTATATACACTTAAGCGAGTCTTATTATAGGTGGACAGGATAGCTTTAGCCCTTTCTATAACGTACTGCCAAACAATCTGGCTATATAGCAGTAACAGCTAATATAATGGTAACGTTATCAAGAAAGCATACTGACACTGTCAGTCAGATGTATTACATCTATGGTGTGAGCGCGTAATCTAAACATCATTCCAAAAACCTAGTTGCAATAGACAAGAAAAAAGTGTTTACATGTTGCTACCGTATGTGTAGCTGCCGCGTAAGGCTCGCTCAGACACACATGTCCCACGCGGCGTCCTTACAATCAGTTGATGCGAAGTCGACGTAAACAATCGGAGTAATAGCAACGGGCAGCGCGACTATGTGCCTCGAACGAGCCACGAATTAACTAAACGAGGCAAGCCTCACGAGTAGCCTCACGAGGCTTCTCGTGTATTAGTTACCAGTAGCTCGTTTTTAAATATCTATTGAATCTGTCACCATCTGCTCTAAGCCAATCAATCACGTCTGGACAGAAGCCAGGTTGTTCACCTCAAACGAAAATAAAATTAGAGCCAATCACCATCCGCCCACATCAAATTACTAATGCGTTCACTATCCCAACAGAGGCGACCCACGTGCTGGGAACACGCTCATTCATCAATTTATCAACCATAGAGCATCAGCCATAGACGCTTGTTAGAGTTGTGTGGTCTATAGTGATGATTGTCTGATAAATAAAAGCTAGGATCTATATTTATGATAGCTTTACTAAGTATTCTTTTGGACGTCTGCGCAAAATCCCTATTTATAGGCCCTTCATTACATTTTATTTTTGGTGAAACTAGAATGTGTCAAGTCAAAAGTCATTCGCTATCGTGAAGGTAATATTCGGCTAAATTCTGAGAACCCTTCGCCTTTGTTCGAAGTGTGTTTATGAATTGGACTGTTTCTATGTAAATTTGGCTTTCATATAAATCAAATTTGTAGTGTTTCATGAACACTGGTATTATTTTAGTCAAATCACTTGTTAATATAAGGAGGAACATTAATCGAACTTCGCCTTGAAAATAATGGCTCGGAGATCGATTTGTCCACGAATCGTCAACATCCTATAATCGTATTAGCCAGTTTACTTGCAACTTTTATTGCAAGTAAACATTCAATTTGCTCATGCGCCCGCCAGTAGCTAAGCTTGCTTGCATATCTACATCCATCTTGGGCAGAGAAAACGGTAAAGATATTGATTTCAATTAACATTATCGATGTATAAGGTTGCAATATTAATCAAGGATGTCCATATTACTTATTTCCTAAGTCTAAATGGAAATGAAAGTCATGAGAAAGTTAAAGAAAAGGATTTATTCCCAATACCAGTTGGCACGCCGTGTTCAGACCGACCGCTCAGCCTTGGAAGGCTAGCTCAGCTGCTTGGCAACATGTACCCCACGGTGCAGCGCTGGGGCAAGGCATTAACGTGAGCATGCGCGGAACATGTGCCTTAGCCAGCCTCGCAAGGTTACGCGTTCAGTCTGGATATGGTCGAAGTAATAGCACTCAACATTAGGAACTAACTAATTTAGTTAACTCATATTGCTACTATTGTTGTTGTTGTTACTGTTGTTGTTGTGTTGTTATTGTTGTATTGTTGTTGTATTGTGTTGTTTATTAGTGTGTTGTTGTGTATTGTTGTACTATTGTATTGTACTATTGTTGTATTTCATCGCATCAAAAGTAACTAAACGTTAATTTAATTTCAAATATAAGTAGCCATGTCGCCAGTATAGTTATACTTGAATGACGAGTTTAAAATATAAGCGTAGCAGCGAAAGTGAGATCAGTGTGCCACAGCATCAGCAGCACATTGGCATAGTGAGTTGTAAACTTATTTTGGTTCCCAAAATCATATATATTTTCGTTGTAATCTATTGATATAGTTTTTATTATTTGAATATACGCGAGACAATATGTATCAAACAATAATTACTTAATGTTGCTTCAATAAGTTTTTGACAAACGTGTATATTTGGATGATTTTCTTATATCCATTTCGTTCTGTTACCCATGATAAACGTGATTGAGAGATACAATTGTTTACATGCAAACGCACATTACACAGTGCACATTACACATTACACAAGACACATGACACATTAGACTATGTAGATACAATGCTAAACATAGACAAAACCAAATTGGGAGACTTTAAGTATGGACCATATGACACCTCAGAACTGTAGCTGATAACGTTCGGTTGGTAGACATGCAGGAACCATCGTACAATACTACAAAATCTACAAGTGTAACATAAAATACAAAATCTCCACAGGAGATCAGAGATTTTAACTAACCAATAAAGATAATTGCCAATAAAGATATAAACAGTTCGGTGTACACAACGACGGTGTTTGAAGAAAGTTATACAAATTAAGAGCCGTTATTAACAGTAAACCCAGTGAATGTTTCGAGAGAGCTACCCGACTTGAATTAGAAGCTTCGGGCAATTCCTGATGAGGTCAGCCTTAGCTTATGAAGTTACGATACATTGTCTAGTTCCTATAGAAATTTGTTGCCAGTATCAGTCCTTTTGAATTCACACTCATGGGATCTTTCAATATAGAGATATAGAAAAGCTTGTGGCAGTAATCTTTCCAATCAAAGATTTACTTTTAAGCGTGGATGGGATCAATCTAGTGCTAAAACCAAACTTCATAGAAGTCCATAACAGACACAAAAATTGAAATGAAAATATGTATGTAGGTAGCATTTGCTTTAAGTCAAATGAAGGAAGACATAGATGTAAGAAATACGATCAAGCTTATTTTTAGATTAGTAAGATTAAAGGGTAAATATGCCACGAGATTAGGAGCACCCGGTAATCTATCTGTCCTTAATATAAAAACTTTCAGTATAAGATAAGCCGATCTGTTTTCCTACGGGTTCCAGACTTAGTAAATTACTTATTCAGCGCACGGTAAGGTGAATACAATTCTTAAAGGCAACATACTTTAAAAATAATTAACCTATTTAGATAGTAAATTATTTAAGTAATTTGAAAGGCTTACCAAATATGGATTATAATTAATGCGTGATAGAAAGCTGTTAGTTAACAACTGGATAAGTAAAAATGTTGTCTAAACTAATTGAATACGTAGGATGACTATGAAATAATCATCTACAATTTAGTAATTGCGTAATTGTAGGATCTGCTGTGTTATAATGATTTTCAGTATTTGAAACTATATTTAGATGAGTTACATGATGTTTATAGAAATAATGGTGGGCTTAACAAATTAGAACAGCTATATTTTTCAGTTACGACTACAAATTCTATATGAAGCACTAACAGACCGTAACATTTGTCTTATTTACTATTCATTTCTTAGTTGCAATAAGTTCTTTAGAAAAATAGTGACTAGCTGCAGGAAATATTAATGATGAACATTTTGCTAAAGTATTTTGAATCAGCAAGACTACTTTTATAAATAAACAACATACCACCAGCACTATAATAGGTATTTATGAATAAAATTTTCTTAGTAATCTCACACCATACGGAAACAACACTCGACCAAACCGCCCATTCATACTGACTCTAATTCGCGATACTTTTCAAAGATTAACAAGTACCCCCTGTTACACGAGTAGGCGTAGCCGAGATTCTAAATCATGAAGCCACTTACACCGGAGAAGACAAATTGAGCCATTTTGTCTGTTTCAACATCTCTAGTGAACGACCAGATCATCTAGACCCTTCACATCTAGACGATTTAACTGTATTTGGTTGTGAGAAATTGATTTCCGTAAAATTGGATAGTCGGCAGTGAAGTGGTCACGTAAGAGTCAAAGGTTTTGTCGAGGACGTAAAGAAATATATTAAACGGTTACGATTGCATTACCTGTTATTGCAGCAGCAACATTTAGTTTATTTAAAGAGTTGTTTTCTCATTTATAAGAGATACTTATACATTGAGTTACGGAAGTAGCAAGTGCTTGAGAACAAGCACTCAGTCCGAAACCATGTTTTCTAGTGAATTGCTTTTAAAAACAGGTATTCTTGTCGATGTTCATATGTATATTGCCTTCGATAAATGTATTATTAAAATGGTACAAAAAATTTATGATCTCACAATATTAGATGATAGCATCGGCTTAGTGCGTGTTAAAACGCAATTTGATTCATGCAGGAAACCAAAAACGACCTTGCGGTGCCAACAGTTAAATGTGCTCAAAGCTTCGCGTTGAACGTTTAGTTCTCATGAGATCATCAGCGACTAACTAAATTATGATATTTTTTTAATATAATTTTGGACGCAGATGCAAGGCAATTTTCCTAATATTGATAATGCACAAAAGCAAATTAAAATGTAGTTTGGATGTGCAAGTTTGGCAATGCCATGAGATATATATTTTTTTGTTGTTAAAGCACGAATCCCTGGTTAGAATTCAAGTTCACACATTAAGTACAATATACGTAATATAGCTAGAGCTATAAATAAGGAAGCGTTTTATTAGCAGTTAACACCATGAGAGACCTACAACACTTGGAATGAGATCACCAACCATGTGTGACTCACTTAATCTATTAATTTAGCGCTCACACACCACGTTTTTGATTGTACAATCATAAATGCCATTGACCTATATAGAAAACTTCTAGCTAAATATTAAATTAACGATAAATTTCAAATAACCAGTAAAACGAGATAGTCAGAAGGAAAACAGTATCCTGATTGTTAAACTGTTGCGGAACTTGTTACAAATCGTGCTGGGCTTTATCAAAAAGCACAACTTCGAGCGTTTTGAAATAAAGTTCGTATAAGCGATACAACACGAATAATTTCAAAAGTATGTTGCTTATAGTAATTGAGAACAAATCACTGTACGTGTAGACAAATTAACCTACATGGTGGCTTGGGTTTAGGTTGACGCGGTCAGTGAGATGGTGGTAGGTAGGTAGGTAGACATACCGACAGATATAACGGGAGTTCCACGTGCTCCCGATTGTGGGAACATTGCATCCGCAAACAATGTCAACGAACCGGTTTTACCTACTTCAATTCGGTAGCAGATACGATTAATGATAAAACAACTGATGATGACGAATTAAGCGACAGTATAGATGACGTAACCAGAAAAAGTTTATTTAGAGTTGTCCTTTCGAATGTCGTAATTCATTGTGCACTAATTCGTGTTGTCATTTGTGTTGATAACTTCAATTTGCGACGCTCGTACAATAGTGCTGTGACCAATCTTAGCACTCACTTTGTAGGCCACATTGTAACACTAATCAAAAACAATTGCGTGACTAAAACTATGTGTGATTCGATGTGAGATCACGGCGATATTAAATTACTAGCATTAGTTATCGTTAATGGATTTTATGTGTGTCCGTTGTTGTTTTTATTCAGACAACGAGCCACGATTGGTAACAATAGAAATGGTAGGTTTGAGTATAAACTTGGTTTTATAAATGGGGTTTACGAAATGCTTCTAGCGCCCGCGAAATTCTACGATTTAAATCTATAACCTGCTGATATAAATTCTATTCCACCATTACAGGAGCTACATATATAAAGAGGTAACTAGTACACAAATAGTGATATAAATTAGCTATTTGATCGAGGAAAGTAAAGGGTAATTTTTAAAATAATCTTACCCTTCCAATTTTGGAAAGGAAACACGAAATAGCTGCTTTCGTTGGTAACGAAAAAAGAGAAAGCATGAATGATAAGTACGAGCATAATAAAGGATCGATTATCTCATTTGAGATTGAGTGTGTGGTAATGATAGTTTTGATCTTAAGTCGTTAGATAAAATATCGATCGTCTGTTCAACAAGGCCTCGTTATGGGCGACCTACAGCGGTGGTCGGTATATCTAGGCCGTGCTGGATTAAGGGCAAGCGCTATGTGATACGCAACGATGCTGTCTGTGTCTACAAGTACTTCAGTATGTCCTTAACATAATGTAGGAAAGGAAACTACAAGTCAATAACCTATGATCAATGAATATAGCTTTGCATTAATCATTGATACGTCTCC
Source organism: Pheosia tremula (assembly GCA_905333125.1). Taxonomy (NCBI): domain Eukaryota; kingdom Metazoa; phylum Arthropoda; class Insecta; order Lepidoptera; family Notodontidae; genus Pheosia; species Pheosia tremula. Next base: position 5,838,182 of record HG995416.1, on the reverse strand, counting down.
GATTCGTGATTATGTTTTATTTTATTTTTATACTACCAGGAAGATTTTCCAGGAAGGATTGATGAATAAATCAGTAATATTATCAGGTTATCAGGCATGTTAGTAATTCAAGATGGTGCAAAATTAAGACAAAAAATAATCAATATTTTTAATCATTTTGCAATTTGAGAACTCGTGTGTATTGGGCCTTCCAATACTATTAATAAATAATAACACGCATATTTAAGTGGATGTTTATTGATTCACTTTTATGATGTAATTAATCGTGCCATAATTCTATATTAAATCAGAGACAGATGTCACTTGTCAGATTGACATCTACGGTAGCGTTCACAATAGTAAAGTAATATATCACAAGAACGACCACCAAATCCTTGCTAAAGGTATTGAAGCCTGAGTGAGTTCTTTTATACAAAGTTGTTTATTTAACACAGTATGTTGGTGTTAAAGTGATAACGCTAATCTATCATATGACTTTTTTGTGCATTTTTATTTTAGTTATGTGCTCAGAGATATCGTATCCAACAATTTTAGTTTTCTGCACCGCGACATTGAAATTATTATTGATTCTGACGTCGAACGTTTAAGACATACCTTGCTGTCTGCTGCTATTGTTATTAACTACTGATTCAGCTTTTCAAAGGTGTTCTTTTTCTTTAAATGTCTAAGTTCAGGAAGCGTGACATAGCCATTTATACATACATACACATATAGAAACTGATTTATCGTCTATTGAAATCATGATGACGAAAGCGGCTACTCCATTCCCATCCTCGATTCACTGTCACGATCAGTCGTGAGAATCGATTCCACGGGTTGCAACACCATCAATACTTGTAACGATTAAATCTAAATCGATTCCTTTTACAAAGCCTTCCACTTAACCTTCAGAATCTATCAAAGGTTCACGCCACTGCCATTGCAGGGCCTTGATATTATATTAACTTTTTTATGTATCATCATTAGGATCAAGTTACTTAAAATCATTTAATTTAAAATTTGGATGTTCATTTATAACTGAATTCTTTATCTCACACCTTCATAAGATATTGGTGGCTATTATACAATCATCGATATATATTATAGCTTAAATTATACAATATCAAACCATGATAACACTAAAATTAACACCAGAAATGCTTTTATAACTATTTATGTAGCAAATGGAAAGGGCTGAATATATTTTAAGATGTTATAATTAAACGTCATTGGATAATGGAAAGACATAAAAGGAATGAGAAAGTGGCATTGATAGAAAAGATTAAGAATTATGATTTGAGCATATTATGTAAGGTACATAATAATGATTACAAGATTGATGTTTTGTAACAAAAATTTTACCATAATTTAGAAACGTGTCAATCATATTTTACTGAGAGACCACTCTTTTGCTGTGATACAGTACTTACAAAAGTTGGATGTAATTAAATACTAACTAACTATTGCGCAGCTAATCAAACACAGTATAATTATTCAAAAATAACTTGTATATAAATAAATAAGTCCTCTTAATTAGGGTTTGGGAAGTCGCGACGTTCTCAAGGTCCCGGGACAAGAGACCACACACGTTCAAAGTCCAAGATGATATTATTAAGAGTCTTAATACAGCACTCATATAACATCATCCAGACGTTAACTTAGTAGCAATGGTCGCACTAATACACTATTTTCTGCAAAAAGTCATTTATAAGATTTAACTTTGGACCTAAAAGTACCTAGAACTTACAAGTGCAACGACACTGCCCGCAAGTCATATGCTGATTCACATAAGGATCACATTACAGTATCCTCATGACCCTTGATTTGACTAAAATACGCTTATTTACGCGTCAACGTTGGTATTAGCGTCGGTAATTTGAGCTCGCCGAAGCGAAATAACCGCTTGCAATGAAAGAATACGATGTGCGTGCGAGACAACTGTATCTTTGGTATTTTATGACGGTATTGTATTTTTTTTATCACATTATAGGCAAGTATTTGATCTCGATCTCACCTGATGGTAAGTGATGATGAGATTTACGATGGAGCATACTTGCCTAGGTAGGAAGGCGGCAGTAGATGGAGACGCTGCATTCACTAGGCACATGCAGTGCAGCATTTCGTAGAGTAGAGTACTCACTACTTTTATTACATATTAAAGAAGCTAGATATATGTTTAAATTTAATATTCCTAGCGGTATGATTCTTGCAATGCATTCTGTTTCAGTTCAGCCATTGCAAACATTAATACGCAACTATTAACTCACTGGCATTAGCACTTGCATTTAATTGCATAAATATGCGTTTTTAGATGCCTAATAAATAAATATCAATAGAATGGCAATTGCAGATTGGGATTCTATTGTATTGCAAAAATCTTTCATAATCATATGTTCTTAAATTAAACAGCTTGAAGACGCTAGAGATATATGTTTTCCTAACGGATAACTATTCATTCCATTTCACACACCTAGAAGCGCAAACCAGTAAACAATATTAATGATTATTATCATAAGTTTATTTTGATCTGCTTTGACCAGGTTATAATGTCCTCCGGCTTTTTGCATCGTCTATTACATTCAATAAGTGGAACTCCAGACAAATTCTATGTAATGTTAAGCATTAACTTGATTGACAGTACACCGCCAGCTATCAATTACTTTAACGGTTTGCCCATGTATATGTCTGAGGAGAAAGTACAGATTTACGAGAGAACTACTAAATTTTACAGTAACGTAACACCGTAATGGAAAAAGATTTATATAGGTCCGTCAGATATTGGTTCACGCAGTTAAACGACAAAGATGAAATCTACTGGAACTGGTGATTAAACGAGTAAGTATTTGCTCGTATAAACACAGTAGGGAAGAGATTAAAATTACCTCACATATCTACGCCATGAATTGTCTGTAATAGACTCAAACCGAGACCATTTAACTAGATACTTACGATCAGTACCGTTAACATATTTTATGATGTTTTGGGTCATTTTTATGAGAAGTGGATGCAATAAATGAAGGAAGAGATGTAGACCACTAGCCGAATGATTCAAGACATCAAGAATAGAAGAGAAAAGAAGAGTTTATAGCTTAGTATACCATTCTTAATAAATAAAACATAAGTTGAAAACACCCAACTTGCAACAGGACAACAATAAATCTATGCCCGCTAGATGTAACACTAAAACCTAAGCAAGGTTTACTTTTATTGCACGTTTATGATTTACCGCTCGAAGAGACAATGTAACATTCGATTTTATCGTTGCAGCATCGATAAATCATATCGAGTTGTTGGAATTAAGAATTGAATTCGCACTATAGATTTCATTTATGCGACATGCAACAGGAAACGATTATTGGAATATGCAGTTTACACGATTGTTTTTATCGCTTGGTCATGACGATCATTATATTTAGTGATGATCCTCAACATTTCTTTATAGAAAGTATCTTTGTCCTATTTCTTTCCGAATTGTTGTCTACCTTGATTTGGCTGATTTAATCATTAATCAGGGCTTATGAAAATCTATCTGCTCTGTATCTCCAAGACTCAACTAGTGGGATTATATTGATTTCTTATATTTACGCGAATACTAGTTGTAAATAAAACTTATTTTACAGATTTTATCTCGTTTATTTTATGTTTTTACGTTCCCGATGTTTCGGGTGGTTTGCAGCAACCTTAATGGGATTCCTTGTAGAGTAATGGTAAGATCATTTATCGGAATTGTTCAAGCTTCGGACAGCCCGTAACGATTGATTAAGATGTTAGAAAGACAACAGAAACAGAAGCATATAGATCAATCACTCATCTAAGGTACAATCGAGTTTATTTAGCTTTTTTATCAACTAGACAACCACTTCCTCTTAGTCAAAGTATCTACTTGAATTGAATACTACAATTGATTGGGTTGTTCAATTTTTATTTTATCTATAGCCTTCTAGTCCATTATGGTTTTAATCTCGTCTACAGCGCACAGGAAAGGCTAAAACCATTAATAAGTGCACATCGCCATTCTTAAAGTCATTGCTTGCGACGTCAAAATCATCATGACTATTAAATTGTACGGCTCGTGTCTTAATAGCTCCATTATTTACTTTCCTTCCGTCAAGGGTAGGAAGATACTGGTCGGAGAAATCGATAGCACTGTTAGCGGCTGAACTCTCAAACACTACTCAAATGTATATGAGACATGATTTGGATGATGCGTTTAAAGCATCAATTTTGAGTTACACTTGAGAATTTGACCGTGTGGGTGTTAGGTGGGTATCATCGTTCAGCTAACTTGAAAAATTCTTTTGAAAGTCGCAGAAATAAAAAGAAGCAAGTTAAACAGAATCTGACGTATATCTAGAAGTAGTAAACTATTTCTATCACTATGACATTCCGGAGGTGTTATCGTTGGCGGCTGACCCGTGTTAATTATGATATTTCTGACAACATCTTTTGGGATAAAGTAAACAATGATTAAAGATGTGCCACTGGAAGATTATCTGAGGACGGACATGTTGCTGGGCAAATTGTTTATAGACAAATGACTTGGTTGATATACAACCCACTTCCGAGTTTAAGGCCTAGTAAAAACTCCCAATGTAAGTAAATCGGCATCCAGAAAGACTTTTGTCACTGTTATTATTAATTATAAATCAGTATGATAGGGACGAAACAGGCTTATGATAATAAAAGAACGCTACATAATAGATTGTGATTGTTTAGACATGCCGACAACAGCAAACGTAAAAAAATATAGATTCGGTACCTATTGTGCTGGTTACATATTTAACTAAAATAGTTGCTGTATTTTGAAATAACTCTTTTACTTACTTTAACAACAGCTTAAAAATATCACTTATAAAAAGAAAACAGCTTAAGCATACTGCGTTCCAGTTCGAAGTGAGGATAATTATGAGTGCCTGAACAAGTGCGTATAAGCTTCTCTTAAGCCCTACGGTCGCTGTTGGGGCCTGCCATTAATGTCTTTACTTGTCATTTGTTTATGACAAAGGAACTTCGAGACCATGAGCGTCTAAATGCTCAAATTTGTCATCTATGCTTTGAAGTTTCAATGTAAGCTGCTTCAAAACATTCGTGATAATTTATCTGAATTAGAGAGACTGCACTGGAGTAACTTTAAGGTTAAGTTTAACCATTGTTTACAGCTAACTCTTATTTACATAGCCTAGTATAAAAAATAATAATGTAAGTTAAAATGTGTATTTTTTTCAAATTTTCTACTTTCGCTTATAATCTACTTATTCATAGAGGCATAAGGAAAGTAGAAGTCAATATTCATATGCACGAAAGCTTAACACTTACTAAGAGTTAATTAGTTTGGTAGGTGATTTATTATATACAATACAAACAGTATATTATGTGTAGTATAGTTTGTATATATATAACAAACAATATACAAATTAAATTTTAAAAGAATGGAAAAAATAAGTATAGGCAAATAAAAGTAGCTCGGATAAATTATTAAAGCAAATAAAAGCTTACGTTTCTTAAGGAATTACCTTTATAAATAGTCACCCCTGTATCCAGTAAGCAATCCAATTGTCATTACACTGGTTACTCTTTCTTTCAATATGAGGACAATTTGAGCCATAGTTTACTACTCTAGCCCGGGATTTGAGCCTTAGTTCACGACGTAGCTCAGTGCGGGTAGGCGAACTTCATACAGTGACACACAAGCCACTTTATTTATATTTACATTACTCACTATACTTCAAAATAAACAAAATACTTTAGCTCCTAATAAAACGTTACGCCATATTCCAGTAAGTTCTCCGAATTACGGCAATTATCTAACTGTTATCCAACCGCCCGCAACGGAAGACATCTTGATAACACGACTGAATTAAGAATAACTTATTCGCGAACCGGTCGAACCGGATTTCGACACGTCAAAGTTGACATCCACATAAATAAGCTTGTCTCTGTAATTTAGATAACAGTGCTATAGAATAGATTTATGATTGCAGATGACTATCATTTGAATAAGTGTAGCTCGCGAATTTCTACTATTAATAAGCCGCCTCCGTACCACTACGATTTAAATAACTATAATGTGTGTTTTAAAGTGTCTTTCACTTACATATAAAAATAATTGTTAGGATTTTATCGCGTTTAATTTAAGTTTTAACGTTCGGCCGCCGTTTCGGCTGCTTTACAGGAACCATGGTCACGGGAGGACCGAATTCTTAGACGTCGTAGTGTCTCGTATGTTTGTATTTTCCATAGCAGGTAAAGATATCTCACAATGCAAAGCGGGTAGGTCATGGCCAAGCTTCTCATTTTATGACGCACTTAACCGGTCTTTCTATAGGTTTAATATTATCATTACAAAGTCACCGGTGGGTTGCCTCGATTGTTATCAGACGCTGGCAAAATACTGCAGCGAACCGAAGTAATTTTTTGAACCCAAGGTTTGGGTTGCGCGTGCGCACCACCGCTCGCCAATAATCGGCTGGCGTCGGTCTGTCTGTGTGTTCACGAGCGTTCGCTTCAGCACAGGAAGCGGAAACAGAGCCTCGCCTTGGGTTCAATAATGTGTGAATAACTATTACGTGGTACGGGGATTATATTAACTGTATTACTGTAGATACTGCACGTTTCCTTAATTGTAAAATGTGTCAAGGTTTAAATTGGAGTTTGGTTTTACAGATATCTTTAAGCTAGTTAGTGTAATGATTTCAGTTAATATTGTATCAAGAATATTATAGAGAGAAAGATCGAAGGTAAACGTGGACGAGAAAGATCAAGAATAAGCTACAGGGGTCTGATAAAAGAAAGAAACGGTGCCATGTCGTATAAGGAGATGAAAGAGGCTCCTCTAGACAGAGACAGGTGGAAAGAGCTTCATCAGCGACACCAGCAAGTATCTGACCCTTAAATATAATATATGGGCGAGCAGGCTGTTGTCAACGGTTGTCTTTGTTAAATACCACGCGGACGAAGTCGCGGGCAACAGCTAGTATAATATATAGAAGAAGTAAATATAATATATTTGTATGTAATCAAGACCTGGCTATATTACCGAGTTGTTTATGATAAAAATGCCGATCTTTTTGTTATATAAGTATCGGTAAATGCCCAACAATCTGGTGTATAGCACTGATTACATTTACAAGGTTTCATATTGAATTACGCTCAAAGCGTGGGAAGATAAAGATGTGTGCACACGTAAATTTAGCCTAGTGTGTTGCAATACTTAGCATGGATGTTAATGTTCGGTGTTGCCATTCATGGATGGCGGGTCAGATCAGCTGCGCTGCATGTGCCTAGTGAATGTAGCGTCTCGATCTACTGCCGCCTTCCTACCTAGGCAAGTGTGCTCCATCGTAGATCTCATCGTCACTTACCATCAGGTGAGATCGAGATCAAATACTTGCCTATAATGTAATAAAAAAAAATAAAAAAATGAAAATGAAATATTAGGAATCAAAAGTGTATATATATCGGGTTAGTGGCTGCGTTGCCTTTTCAAGTTTAAAATAGATCGTGTAATGGAAACTTAACTATAGTTTCTAAATGAATTAATAGGTATTGAATAATAATAATACCAGCCCTTTTAACGTCCCACTGCTGGGCACGGGCCTCTCCTCAATTCGAGGGGGGATATGTCCGTCCGGACGTCCGGAGGTATGGGATGGTATTGAATAAAAAATAACAATATTTTTAGAGGTTCAGCGGTAAATCATAAAGATTCCTTTCTCAAAAAAAAATATGTCTTACTACATTTACTAAGTGGATGATGAAACAACACTAGTTCATTTCACTTTAAAAAAACACCGTTTACATATTAACGAATAAATAATCGTGATCGGTATGACCTACACGTTAACCTCTGTTCAACACATTTTTAACAACTTATAATATTATCTTCTACAAAAGGATAACTCAATAGAATCGTCCTTGCAATCAAATGGAATTATATCAACTCGAAAACCGCAAATTTGTTTTCCAGATATCAAAGACTGTTACCGGATTTGAATGTAGCAACAAAGTACAATTACTGTACATCTTATATAATAGGAAATTACTAATATTATTGTCAATTAATCAACTTACTTACATCAAAGTCTCATTAAAATGGATTAATCGCACTACACAAATCTAAACCATAACCTTGAATATTAAAGTTCTAATTAACTAAACTCGATTGAGTGTACACGAGTAATTCACATCATTACTATGTAAATAGAACTAATTTACATACACATTATTAATGTTGTACTAATTATCTGATCGGTGTGCCGATCGGTCGTGCAACAAGTGTGGCATTTGCATTTACTTTATGCTGATGCAGAGCTAAACCGACTTTAATAGTAGGGTCTATAATAAGTTAATCTTTCTTGTGATATAATATTAAATCGTTAACAGTTGTTGTTATTAAATTAAAATAATCAAATTAAAAAAAAAAACAATGTTATGGCCTTTGTTAGATTACAAAAAAATATTCTAAGGAATTAAATCGACCAAGTCTCGCAGGGTCAATCAACGATGACGCTAATCATTCTGGATTTATAGGTTAAGTAATTTTTTTTAATATGCTTTAGTATATCCCGAATATGGACACAAGGCTTTTAGGAGTAATTTTATAATTTCAGGGAAATGATATCTAGCTATGTCTAGTAAGCAAACAGTTGGAGTATTGAGTGCATTTCATTTGTATTGAACTATAAAAACTGAACAGTTCTATGGAGTTTTAACACCGTAGCCAATTTTCTGGGCAGTTATGGGTTCCTAGTAACGTAATCTAGGAAAGGTGCAATATGAATGTTTGTCCTAGTTTTCTAATGCGTGGAATATTAGATAAGTTGGTAAGTAAATAACGTTCTTAGAATTTATTTGATTCGATAGCAATTGGAATTAATATACCACATCCAGGGAACTGGCTATTCTGCGCTTATTTGCGTTTCATTCTTATTAAATTAATTTATTTAATTAATATAAGTATTATAGTAAGAGGGTCAACAGTAGGCTATGAAGATAGCATTCCCATAAGATTTTTTTTTACTTTTTTTATTTAAGTCATGTCACTCTGTAACTGAGCGCATGGCCAAACACTACGTAATACACGGGATCGACTTGTTTAAAAAAAATCATACATCATTTACAAAAATATTTTGTACATCAACGTGATCCATGTAACTTTCTGATGAATCTGTAAAAATATTTTACACTATTTTTGTTACCCTTTATACAATATTATCCGGCGCCTTATGCTGACATATGATTTTATAACAAGCTCAAAATGCATTTTTTTACATAAAATCGAACGTCAAAATCACTGTAAATCTAAAAAAAAACATGATTGAGAAAACATCTATGATTATAAATTGAAACCATGCGCCTGTCTGCGGCGGGTCCCACCGACCCACCCTCTCCGAATGGCTGTTTACACAACATGCACAACCCCGCGGCTGATGGGTCGGAAACACGATATTTATGATCATCAGCACAGAGTAGCGTCGCGGCTTAAACGATAAAAATATTTTTACATTTTATAAATTAGGTGTAACAAAAATATTATAAAATATTTTAAGAGGTTAACAAGTAGGTCCATTGTATATAAGATTTAATTTTTGTCACAAATATTTCCAAAATACTTCAATGTTAAAAATACGTTGAATGACGTATCAATTATATTGGAGTTAAATTGTGGTATTTTTCTTCGAAATATAAATGAATGTTTATTCTTGTCCGCGATCCTATATCATTCATCCGATTTCGATTAAATCTTAGTTAAGTTTATGTACTACAAAGGCTTCTGTGGCATTCCAACGCATACCGCCTATTTCAGAAAAAAAAAAATATTAAAGCCATCCTTATATATAAACCTCCGAATTTATAGACGTTTTATAACTTTATGAAACGTCATATGGTACTGCGCACAACAGTTTTTCTTTACGCAATAGTATATGCAATTCGGGGGGTAATCTCTGTATGTCGGTTACTCTACACAAAAATTCAATCAACGTCAGATAATATGCCGATGAGTGGCCATCCGCCCCGTCCCGGGACGCGTCTTATGAACATCCCGAGTGTTGAGTGCTATAAGCATTTAAACAGTAGGTAATGAACGCATATAACATTAGTGTGAATTTCACATGGCATTTTTTGTACATGAAAAAAATTGTAAATAAAAGTTTCATCGTTATATAGGTTCTTTGAGTAACAAACTGTTTATTTTTTATTAAACGATATTTAAAGGGTTACTTGCATAAAATTTAAAACTTTGCAACCGACGACGTCACAAAATTAAAATAAAACTAATCTTACGGATTTTATCGTGTTTATTATAATGTTTTTTACGTTCCCGACGTATCGTCTGCTTTACAGCAACCATGGTCACGGGAGGACGTCACAAAATGATCACAAAAACACTTTTTTTTAATTCAATCCTAATTAAGACTTGAATATTTTAGAAATTTAGTTTTAAAAAACAATATCACCTCTTTTAAATTTGGTGATTCATCGTACTATTTAAACGTGGAAAATACCGTATTATTAAAGACGTTATTTCGTCACTTACGGTGAACAGAAATGACGAAACTGAATGAATACAATGAACGAAACTTGGCAACGTATCAGAAAACCTTGAATATCGTCTGAGAATCCCCGTAGATTACCCAAATAAACCGAAATCTATAATCATCATTAAACCTTTGCTATGCAGTTAAATTGGCTGCTTAACGAGCAACCGTTCGAATTATAATTTAAATTGGTAATGAATTTTTATAATCCGTAAATCGGTAAAAGTTTCGACGTATTCGTAAAAGTATTAAATGTTACCTAATAATGACCGGATGTTAATGAATGACGTAACGTCTTTAAAAGAACATGCTAATTATATTTTGGATAAAAAGATTGAGAAGATATTAATTGCACTGAATTATAATTAATTTCCATTCTGTAAGAGGTTGCAATAATAATATACGGCTCAAAATTGAAAAAAAAATAGATAATCTTCATCAGATTATAGTTTTTTTTAGTTTGGAACATTCCAAGATTAGCCACTGTCACGACACCCTGATAGAATGATTTATGATCTGAGAACGTCTGGATAAAATAGGAAGGGTATGACGTCAGCTTATCAGTTCTGGAAAGTTTATATCGCCCTTATCACATGAACATGTGTAGATAATACAAGGCATATTGCGCTTTTTTTTTTGCACGCGCAGTACTGGGTAGCGTTTTAATTATAAGTATGTCCGAAGATCGACGAGCGCGTTTATTGTCTGTTAGGAATAAACGAAGATAATGGAAAAAGTGGATTATGTACTGCTAAGCAGGGTCTGGACTTGTGACGGTCTTTGGTTCAGAAGCAGAATCAGAATATTAGTTATTCATGTAAATCATTAAGTGCGGTACTTATGAATCGTCAAAAAAGTCACAAAACGCTTAAGTTCGGATGGAGAAGAACGAAGGGAAAAACGAAGAAAATAAAAAAAGAAGATTTATACATTTAGGTCATTTCCATTATAATAAGCAGGATTGTACTAACAAAAATATCGGACAGCTCAAAGAAACTTTCGATAAACGGTTAAATTACATGCTGTACAAACATGGCATCTGTCAAATGTTGATCCGTAATGGCGGACAGATGGAGCAACAATACTGTGGAATATAGGGTTCTTTACAAAATGACCCCCGACACAAAATAACGAAAGCTCTGGAACTCTAGAATTATAAATATTTGCCGCTATTTAATTATAAATTCGTGTGTGATTGGGTGATTTAAATAATGATTACTGGCTTTAGAATTTTCTTTATTAGTTTTTTTTTTAAATATCTATAAAGAACTCCTAACACGCGAAGTACTCAGTCAAGGCTCGTAAATTATTTTTAGTTTTTACAGATGGAGCTAGATCAATTAGGTGGTACTAACGCATGAGATAAATGTTCTTAAGGGCATATCTTTACATAATATCAATGACCTAATGTCTCACTGTGAGGCACTAGGGACCCACAATGGCAATGAATTAGGACCTAGGCCCTACCCTAGCGGACTTCACACATCTTTGTTAAATAATATGGGCAAATTAATTATGTCCGCGGACTTAAAGCTTAGTTTACCAATAAATTAAATAAAATCCAGCTTTCAAAACTCTTTCAACAAGTTGCTTTATTATTTTAAACATACCTTGGTTCACTTTAACCATAAAATCTATTCAAGGGTTATCGGCAACCATAAACAACCGACCTACTAAACCTTCATAAACAAATACTAAAGCGCCAGTGAAAGCTGAACTACGAATCGAATCGCAATTAGCAGTAAAAGTTAATCGATAAACGTACAACTGAGAATCGATACCAGGTCATTTGTTTTGGAACTTGAAGTCTGGCTATCAGAGCATATTGCGAATAAAGTTTGTAAACCTATGGGGAAAGAGGACCCACCACTGACCCTCGGCTTGTCAACTTTTTCGATTATACACCAAACAAGTTTGTGAAGTTTGTGATAGATAGTTTCTCGATTAACATCTTAGAGGAGTTCGGGTGTTGTTGGCTTCTTTTATTGTCTATCAAACTTGTTTGGTTTATAATCGAAAAAGTTGACAAGCCGAGGGTCAGTGGTGGGTCCTCTTTCTTCATAGGTTAACAATGGATTTCCGCCAAGTATCGCCTAGTCTATCAATTATAAAGTTTGTAAAATATTTTGTTACAAATAATTATATGTGTCTAACTGAAAACATACTCCTTGTTTACGTTGCTTAAAACACATTACCAATCAGTGAACCCCGAAGAGGTAGGCGAAGGTGCACTCATATTTCGCCAATGGTTGGATCCTAATGTAAATTGTAGTCAAGCTTATATTGCAATTATACCAGGCACACTGGTGGGAATTCGAGCCATAGTCAAGAACTCTAGCCCAGTAGGATTAGTGAACTTCATAGAGCTTTTGGAAGACGTCGCTGGTTTTTTATATGTACCCATAAAAGAAACATACAGGCTCATTAAAATACACATTTTAATGAGCCTGTATGTTTTTTTTTAATATCAGCCCATAACATTCTTTCGAAAGTGTAAGGGGATTAATTGTTACGTATCTGTGGCGTTAGTTGAAGCAGGATTACGCCTTCATCACTACTCGTTTCATTTGTAATATGGGCTTGCCCCATATTACATTGATACTGTAATGCGTTATAATCTCTCGTCACGGAGACGACAAGACAGAGTCTATGGAGTTAAACATTACATCAGCTGTCAGCATGTATACCTATTGAAATAAAACTAAACTTACCGATTTTATCGCGTTTATTTTATGTGTTTCACGTTACCGACGTTTCGGCTGCTTTACGTTTTATTTCAATGTATGGTATTCGCTTTTCCGATAGAGCTTGGAAAATGTTGCTCTACTTGCTTTGTTCATGGAGCCAAAGTACAAGCGTTGCTTAGTTTAGAACCTTACAGATGGTGTGTTCTTCTGAACATATTATTATTATATTCTAAACTAAACCACTAAATCAACATACCAATAAATACGAGGGCGACACTGAAAGTTTTTAGAACCGGCCACTTGTAACGGTATAATAAAAAAAATAAGTTCAAACTTTGAAAATGGAACTCTTGGCCAATATTATTGCGTACGAGTAATTTACAGCTTCTAAGGGTTATAAACAGTTGAGAGAACAACAATAAACGATTTACTGAACCGATATGGAAATAGTTTACGCGTTGGGGACTGTCACGATCGCCGAGTGTCCAGCCTTGGCGTGCTTGTACAGCTGCGCACGCGCCGATTATGGGACCAACAGCGCTGTTCGCATTACCAATTCTTGTTTAGCTATCAGCGGCAATCCAATACAATAATATCCGATAACATACATAGACAAAAATAACACTTAATTTGATTGCCACCCCTTTCGGAATCGGTAAAAAATAACAACCTTTTTTTTTAATTTACGGTAAATAAAGCAAAGAGAAAAACCGTTTTTTAAATTAATCTTAGCACTATAGTCTAGTTAGTAACTAGAAACTATTCAATCATCAAGGTATACGGTATGAGACGGCGTGATGAGCGCACTTGGTAGTGACCCTGCTAACTGTGTTGAGGGTGCCAGGTTCGAATCCTAGTAAGGATAAACTTTGTGTGATGAGCACAAATGTTATACCCGAGTTATGGATGTTAAATATCCATATTAGTATTATATACTGAGTTCGCCCCAATCCATTGTACGGTACCCATAATACAAGCGTTGCTTAGTATGGAACCGTATAGTTGGTTTGTTCGTCTGGCGCTGTTAATATTATTATACATTGATAATTAAGTTTATATTTACATCCACACCATCGTTAAGACTAATGATTTTTTACATTGAAATCAAACACAGTACCTTAGAAATATACTAGTCACAACACTACAATTTGTAAAGCTTACTACAGATCAATATTCAAACTACAAAGGGGATCTGTAGATCCATTAATCATGGCTACCCCACTAGTTTTATTGCACTACGCTAATGATTTGCAACCTTTCACTTATATTGGTGCTATTTAGTGAAAATATGTTTCGATTTATTATTATCGATGCATATGTTTAAAACACGGGGTGAATTAATTGATAATTTTCTTTTATTACTAGCTGTGCAAGAGGAACACATAGACGAACAAAGATTAAACCTTTTGAACTTTTAACGACCAAAGTTTTTTAACAATAATGGTTTATTTTGTCATGAAATTTTTGGTCGAATATTTTAACCAGTGATAGTGATAGTAGAACGCACGCCTTGGAAACAAGATGTGCATGTTCAAACCCCGGCTTGCACATCTGGGACGTCTAAATTTTCATGTGCGAATCTCATTTTCAATAATGATTATCACTAGTACGGTGAAGGCAAATATCGTGAGGTCTGCACGTCTGTCAAAAAGTCATGTGAAGTTCACCAAACTGCACTGGGCCAGCGTTGTGGACAGGCTAAAGCCTCTGCTTAGGAGGTGGAATGTGTCCGGTATAATGGCCTAATCTAATCTATCCGCCGATAGACGTCCACAGCTGGACATAGGCCTCCCCCAACGACTTCCACACGTCACGGTCCTCCGCCACTCGCATCCACCGGCTTCCTGCGACGCGTGTGATATCATCGGTCCACCTTGAGGGGGCCGTCTTACACTAAGTCTTCCGATTCGTGGTCGCCATTCTAGAACCTTTCTGCCCCAACGGCCATCGGTTCCGCGAGCTATGTGTCCCTATTACATTAGGACCAAATACCATCGGCGAATTGTGGGTGCAGTGCAGTGCACCCCTGCCTACCCCTTCGGGGATCACAGGCGTGATGGTGTATTTTATAATATGTTATGTCAAAACGAAAACCATTTACTACCTTACGTTCGAGATGACACTTTGATGATAAAAAGTCGATGTATTTACCTATAACAAAAAAATAGTACATTAAGTATGTAATTAGTCAAATTTAATAATGAATTGATAGAAAGTTCACCCACTCTGTGACAGAGTAAGTTCAAACATTATAAATTGGGTTAAAATTCATTTCAACTGTTTTGAATAAAAGTTACAGCGATAATAAATTCGGAAATATACAAACAAACAATGAGCAAAAAATAAGATATTTTATCATTGATGATAGTGGTACAAAAACGATTAAATAATAGACAAGGAGGCCAGAAGACTGGTTTAAAACTATAACTCACGTTTTAATGGTTATTGTTCTTAGAACAGCAAAAAACACTATAGATTCTAAATATAAAACTGATATCATTTTCTCGATTGAAAGATGATAATGATAATTATAAATTCTACACACATTAATTATATGCCAAATTATTAAATATTTTTTATTAGAACGCCAAGTGGTCATCGATAATTTATAAGTAAAATAAGAAAATATTTCATTGATTTGTTCATTAACAATAATTTCGCCAGGCGAACATACACCAACTATATGGTCCCACACTAAGCAACACTAGTATGGACTGAGGGCGAACCCAATGTATAATTCTTATATAGATATTAAACATCCATGACTCGGGTACAAATTATTCATGCTCATCACACAAAGTTTGGTCCTTACCAGGATTTGAACCTAGGACCCGCGGCGCAGAAAGCAGAGTCACTATCAATTGCGCTAATCTGATCGTGGATATATTCAGAGCAAACCAGCTGGATTATTAATGATCAAGCTAAAATACCCGCTAAAACTAGTGGGGCTTTTATAATTGTGTTTATATTTCGAGGCTACCATTCCGAGACGAATGACCATAAATAACGTCTGCAACAAGAGGAAAAACTATTTTTACAAATTGATTACTGGCACCAATGGATCACTACAATTGTCAGACAAAAACCAAGCACACCTGTGCCGGCATTGTTACAATATTAATAAAATTGTATTTTTTTCTCATCTGGCAACATTGTCGGTCGTTGACATGGCCTTGGCTGTGTTGCAAACAAAAATAAAATGGGCACGATAAATCGATTACGTCACCGCAGTCAGTCAGGTCATTGTGGAGCGCTGGACTTGAGTTTTTATGGTAGTTTTTGTGTGTGTCGAATGTTTGTTCGCAGTGTACCTAGTTGGACAAATTGGATTACGTTTGGCGAACACGAGTTCACGAGTCGAACATTTATCCTGCAAATATAAACTTTTGTTGTTCTTTGTCACCTAATCGAACAGGATGATTCACGATGTATTCATTAATGTCATTGTATTAACAAAAATAACACTACTAAAAAAAATTTACAAAAAAATTATATGACAGACAATACCTACACGCTTACAGAATAAAAATCATGTCATATTTTGTTACATGGCTACACCGAGTGAACTTAAGCTTTGGGAGCCGATATTAAGTTTCATATGAGTAAAAAATACGCCACCAAATTATATATTCAGTTGACGGCGGCGCTACTGCACTGAGAAAAAAGATAGGTAAATGCAAACCTAATAATGTAGGTAATGCAAAAAATAGTTGAATACAACCTAATTTAGGTTTTCTGAACCTAGTGGGCCGTCACCTAATATACACATTTAATTTTACCTATCACTATCAGTGAATACTACCTAGTATGATTACACATAGCTTAAAAACACCTAATAATAGGTAGCTTCGACTAAATTGTACTTAACCTAAATAATTATTTGGAATTAAAATTGTACATTCGGTTCCTATAACCTAATAAAAGGTAAAGGTTGTATAAACAAACTACATTAACATTTTCATAAAGTTATCGCAACTGATTGCAGTTGTCTCTAATTAACCTTGGCAGTAGGTTAAATAAGCCATTTTAAAGGTTTTCGTAATGAAAACCTGTGGTACTAGGTAAATATGCAAAACAAAAGTCTGTTGGAATAACACAATCCTGTTATAATATATTTGTTATAAGGTTTTAAGATATAAAACCTAATAATACCTAGTTATGCACAAGTTAAGTAAAACCTACTCATAGGTAAAATATATAAGATATACATTTAAGGATTAAATGGAGATGGTGCGGCTCATTAGGACCACGCCATGGCCTTATTTATACCTACTTACTCTGTGGCGAGAGCATAGCAAAAATCACATTTATACATTATATGCACAGTCACAGATTATCAAGTAGGTACATAATTTGGAGAGCACATATTTTTTATGCTATGTTTTTCTTTTGGTATGTATTTACCATGCTAATTTATTTAGACGGCCAATCTCGTTACACAACATTTGACGCCAGTTTTTTGGCTATTACCCGAATTGTGTGTTGCCACATCTCTATTAAATTTACCTCTATATACAAAATTTTGTGACACTAAATAAATGATGATGGATAGGGCGCCACAATGGAATAGACTCTATGCTATCTTTTTTTATTATTGAAATACTTAACTTATACATATTTTTTTGCTTTAAAAGTATTACATAAACCATGATTGATCTGTAGTGCATAAGTCATTTTTTGTTATAGCTTTCTTCCCGAAAACAAAACAGATGTAGTTGGTTCCAGTGGCCACATGACATAATCCATATTTATTATTGGTGATAAAGACATGTTTCATTTATAAAATATGGTTATAATTACAAGAATAAGTTTTTTACGGCGGATCTGGCCATCTTTTAAAAATTGTGCTAGCAACACTGGCCACTGTATAGACAGACAGTCATTTTTGCGTTCGCTTCGGTCGGGCCGGCTGCGACAGCGCGCTGTGCTGTTGTGGCGCCTTTTTTATTGCTTTCATTATACTGGGTTCGTGAAAATATGTACTGGGTTTGTGAAGTGAAGTCATGGAAGTGCTACTCAACGATTGGCAAATGCCAGAAGAAATTATTGTAAAATTACTGGTAAGCTATTCACAACCAATTACATTTAGCCCTAGTTGCGTTAGATTTACCTATTTTGTAAATGTTGATAGGTTATTGATGGTAAAATATGATTTGGGTATTGATTATATGGTTCAATTTATATTGGTATCTGCTAATATTGATGTGGTTTTAGAGCAGCAAACTCCAACAAATATTACGCGTCATCTTATCGGATGGTATGGATGGGGTCTTAGGATTTAACCCCGGTACATCATATACCTCCTGGGTTTGTCACAAATGTCTGCGTAAATAAAAATATGGCATAGGTAAATTAGGGATTCCAACAATATTAGCTTTATATGGCTTTATTTTGGTTGTTTGTAGGTTATTTAAATTTTATTATAAAGCCTGAGGTTTTGGGATACTTATTTGTCATTGCATGGTTTCTGCATTGTTCTTGTATTTGCTGTTTACAGAGGAAAATATTGAATTGAATGCAATAGAACACCTTATCGAGGAAGATTTGGTAGCGCTGATTCCAAGCACCAGAGTACGGGCTAAATTACAAAACGAATAGAGAAACAAAAAATTGATGTTGGCATGCTTTCTTGTTTATGATGAGATTGTGACAGCTGGTGTATACATATTTAATTGATTTAATGTGATTTCAGAATATTAGCAAAAGTACAGCATCTTCAACTACTGAAGAAAATCCGACATTTGATTAAGATGTAAATATGGAAAATATGTCAATAGATTTAGAGAAAGCACGAGAAGTATTTGAAAATGTGATGCATGAAAAGTAAGGGGCTGAAGTTAAAAATGCAACCTAAATTATTATTTTATTTTTATTTTGTGTCAATTAAACACAACTATTGCTGTTTCAGAGAAAATAAATCTATTTTAAAAATAGTGGAAGACTTTAAGGCAGGGAAATACTTAATGGATTATCTTAAAAAAATGTGGAAAAAATTAATTAGGTACATAATACCTATCATGTTGGCATTATTAATGTACTTTAACGTATCCAGTTGATTACCGTTACCTATTAATTATTTTGCTATAATCGAGTAAATACTTAGTTACTACCTACTACCTATGTACCCTACACCTATCGATAAGGTAACTCTAACGCAACTAAAAAGGTGCAGACAATTCTCAGTAGGTTATATTAAAGCACTTATTAGGTATCCAATACCTACGCAATACACTACCGGAAACTATAAATTAGGTTATTTATACACATTGAAAAGGTTACAGACATCTAACCATCATCTAGACTAGGTTTAATTAAATCATTTATTAGGTATATATCAAAATTTGTTTGGTCAAGTTTAACGTATATTAAGGTAAAATTAACGTAAAATACTAGGTGTTATTAAATGTTTATTAGGTTATAGTATCGAACCTAATATTAGGTTTTTGTCGGACAACCTAGTCACTACGTAACTTTAACCTACTATTAGGTGATAGTTACCTTACTAGAAATAGTTTAAAATAACCTAATGAGTCGGTACAACATAAGTTTATGTAATAACTAGTGCACTTGGTTGTTGTTACCTAATGCACTACGTTGTCCGACAAATACGCAATATTAGGTTAAATATTAGGTAACCGGGACCTAATTTTTTTCTCAGTGTGCCTTCGCAAGACTGACAAAATCAATGTCATTTTCATACAGACAACAGTAGTTCTACCTTCGGCCGTCCGCACAGTCGAGTTTGCGGAACAATACTTATTTGCATATATTTTTTTCTTGAAACCCGTTTGAGTTCAAACTTTCTGATTATTGATACGAGCGATATTCATTAACAATAAAGACTGGTTCCATCGTTACAGTTTGTATTTTTTTCGCGTAAAAATGTTTTCTTTTATTGCCCAAAAATATTATTTTGGGAACTTAATTAGCCCAATTTGCACGTATTGCAGTGGCAAGAAGTTAAATAAAGAAAGCTGTACTATTGGTTAAATTGATTCAGGAATCATTCAGGATAGGGAGTCTTTTAACACATCAACGAATTCAAAAAAAGTAGGTTATGATATTGCTTCTAGTTTCTTAGCCTCTCAAACTAAGATCGAAAACCTGTGCCAAAAGTTGGCGACAGGGTTTGAGCCCCTCATCTTGTCGCGGTAAAACCACTATTAGGCTATTGGAGCTTGGTTTAATAAAAAAAACAGTGAATTTTGAAATTTTTGTCCATACAGTGTAGATTCTCACGATATAAGACATCGCGTTCACAAAGGTAGTTTTATTATCACTGCTTATTTATATATTTAGTATCCCGCATAAGGAAGCCGTGGATAGCTTTCCCCGCAAACGCATTTCCAAGCGATTGGACAGCGAGCGATTATGAAAGGCTCTCGATTATCCGATTTTATCTCTTCCGTCGAACGATTTTTGTATACACATTTAAGAATAATTAATAGTTAGCTTCCATCGTTAAGATATAACAATAAACACCTAAGTACGTATTACTTAATATCTGATTGTTTACTTATTTCTTAGTTCACTTTTAACTTATGTAAGTTTCACCTCACTATATTTCTTTCGATTGTTTTCTCAAAATAACGAAACGTCATTTAAAAGTCCATCAATAACAAAGACAAATTAAAGTCCACCGTTCAAGTTTGAGTCCAAATAATAAGGTTTAAAGTACATTTCTATTTAACCGGCTTTCTCCAAAAGGGAGTAGCATTTTTTTACAATCAGACAGACAGCCGTGTCAGAAGTATCGTAGGATCCACGCCCGCAAATTATACATTGTATAACAAAATAAAAGTAACGACAAATTGCCTAATAGGTACTCAGTGTGAAAAGTTTTACGTAACCTCTTCAGACGGTTGAGTTATGAACTTATGGTTTGCGATAATTGGATGTTAGACACCTTTTTAAGTACTTACCATTCAAATAAGTTTAACTGACAGGCACGTAACAAACCGGCATGAAATAGATACCTTTGCCTGTTTAAAATATACATAATAACAAAAAAAAATATTGATTGAAATGACATTTATCACAAAATTTGATTAAGTTTGCACTTTCTTTATATCTTTATTTGCCATGGGGCTTTTTAATATTACCCCCTGGTAAAGAGTATGTATTTCATATTATTTATTAACAAAAGAGAACAATGAAAGTGAAAATAAAAAAGCTATAAGCAATTAAAAAAATTGAGTATTACAAATTCCTGGCCACCCGTAAAATAAAAATCAAATGCTAAAACAAAACAAAATGTTCCAATTTTAAATTTCCTGCGTATTTTGCATACACGACACTCAACTTTGAATTCACATTTCGAAATCGATTCCAATTACTCCACAGTCATTAATTACTGCAACCAGTATTTGTCTCTGAAGTCTTTATCTGTAGGTACTATTTATATTGCCGCTTGCCGCTTGCCGCTTGCCCGTTCTCGTTACAATCAACGCCGAGATCCGGCGAGGCGTGAAGAATGGAATAGTCTAGCACGTCAGTTTCAGACTGAACCGCCAGGACTTGATTTTGTCACAGAATATTATGTCTTAATGAAGCGATAGAGGGTGTTGCGATGTTACTAGATTTGGGTACTTACTTAGATTGCCTAGATCGCAAGACTTGACAGTCGTAAGCCGTGAATCTAACTACACCTACGGATATAATTAGTAAAAGTAAAATGTCAATGATATTATATTCACCTTCGTTCTTGAAACTGGCGTAATATCCGTTCCCAAAACAAAACAGGTCTGATTTTTTTATGTCATAAATATTCATAAAATTGCACATGACAGGACATGCCAATAGTGTAACATGTTATTCCAAAAAATCACATCGCTAAACACACATTACTAAAAGTAAACATTGATTTATAATATTGAAACCCTAAAAGGCTTAAATAGCTTTTAACGAAATATATATTGAAAATATTGTATGAAATAAAAGCGACCGTGGTTTGTTTTTAGCAATGGGCTCGTCTAATTATGTTATTTTCCTAGGATGATATTGCATTTTAATTATATCTATATGACATGGATATATGATATCCTATTTACAGGATACTGTAATTTCTACACACATTTAGATGACTTTTCAAGTTCTCGTAGGTAGTCTGGTAAATTTTCAGTAAAGTCTCCACAGCTTTACTGATAGCGGTAGGGGATTAATTTCATCATCATCATCGTCATCAACGTCATTATTATCATCAGGTACGTATTAATATTTAAGAAAGCCGAGAAAAAATTTACTTGACACTGGTAAATATGGCACTATTTTGTAGCCGATTGCCGATATAAAAAAAGGAGAAGACGCTATCGGTCGTTTAGCTAATATGACAGACATGACTCGTCTGTTTATCGATAATTACTCTAAATCGTTCACTTTCACCGCGCGAGCCTGAATTAGCTATATGCTGTGCTCGGGGCGCGTGCGTAAGAACTTCACGCTAAGTATAGCAATTCTGTAAGTGCATAACGTATAATTTGAGCACAAATTGACTCGGATTGTGCAACCGTGGACGTGTGGATGATCAAATAATATGTTAGCTGTTGGGGGCACTTGCCAAGTTTTGTTTTAGGGTAGACTTTATTGATTGTATTTCGCACACATTTTAGACACAAATTGAAAAATTATGTAGTTACTTACGTAACATTGTTACCGAACAAATTTTGTTATAAAAATAAAGAATAATGTTTAAAGTTTTAACATGTTTTGTAATGCCTTATGACGGTTGATCGGTGTTAAAAACAATATTTATATAAATAACACATCTTAGTTCTTAATTTAAAAGATTGCAATACAAATAAAAAAAATGTGAATTTAATAACATAATGATAATAGCGACAGAAATTGGCAGTAAAATATAATTGAATTGTCGAATATTAATGTTTCGAATAAAATTGTTATGAGTGGTTGGTAATAAACTGATTGTGTGTCTCGAAATATTTCAATTATTGACACTGCATTCGGGTTAATTGTACTTTAAATGATACTATATGAGTTACGACATGTATCCAATAGACAAGAATAATGTATATTATAATGGCGATATCAACCGCGTATCTCGCGATACTAAAAAAAACATATCTTTTAAAAATCGTGAACAACCTCCTTGTCACTTTTAGTAGCCATGGCTGCGCCGTTGGAAGTGAACGATAGTGAAAACTTATTGTTATATAATATCATAGATTAACTTATTAAAAAGAAATCACAGTTTTGTCGACGACAGTGTTCGATATTTGAACAAAATTTATTTGAATTTGCGTACATGGCTTCATGTTCGAGTGCACTCATGTGTCATAAACAGTCTGTCTTTTTTTACTTAATGGACTTTTTCCATAGAGTCTTTCGGCTCAATATGATTTTGCCGAAGTATCTGTGTGAATGATGGAAATCAAACCAATTTTGCCTGTACAAAACATTCACAGATCAAAAATTTATTGGACAATGTTTGCTTCTAACTAGCGCTTATTTTATATCACAATTATTTTAATAACTGCAAATTGAATGCATTCGTATTTTCCGTTCTAATCATTAACCAACGATTACCACCAAGCTATTCAAGCGATTATCAATTGTAATTCACTTCGCTCACTCGATTTATCCGATTCCGAGTCACGATTAAGTCATTACTCCTCACTAGCGTACCTGTATGGAATAAAAACCCTTGCAAAATATTTCTTAAAAAAAAACATGGGCCTTATAAGAAACTTTTATGCACTTATTACCGAGGTGGTTTTTTGCCGGCAAATACATCCCTAAGCAGTTCGTAATAAGGTTCATTAAGGATTCACAATAAGTTTGTAGCAGGACCTCTAACATCCGCTTTTGCAGGTGGCGTCACACCTTGCGCAACCCAGTTGGGATGAAAAAAAACTGTGGACAGATGTTGCCTTTATAATCAGACTCGCTGTCCCGGCAAACTTCGTACCGCCTCAGAATCAAATGTATGACAAAAATATTCATCCTTCATATAATTTTGTGATTTTTACCGTGTCTTATAGTTATTCTGCTAATCAAAGCGGAGATAAATTAAAAAATCAAACATCATAAAAATCGACCAATCCGTTCTTGAGTTATAAATAGTGTAACACCTTAATATTAAAAATAGTGTATTTTTTTATTAATTTACTTAAACTATTTAGATTTACATATACCTTGGTGCGTAAAATACAACCAAGCATAAAACCTAACTGGATTTGCTCTTAATTGGCGTGACTAAGTAGTTCCAGAGTAACCATATCCTTATTTTTGTAGTCTGCGTACAAAACTTATAAATAAATTGATGCAAATTGGCAATATATGACGTGAATACGTTTACATAGCTATTTCATTTGCATGCAGCACACTTGAAGCTCTTAAATTGCATTGTAATCGATATTTTATAGTCATTGGCGTAACATTTTCATTTACCTGTAGACATCTTTATAAACTGAATCAGCATAATATAACATAACATAAACACGGTAATATAACATAAAAACGGTAACGTGTCAGTAAAATATTATTATGGTAAATAATATTTTTATAACTACATAATTTGACCATAGATATTTTATGAATAGGTGCGTGGGATTATAAAGTCTTTTCAGACAGCTTTGTATCGCAGCGAACCGATTAACGCAAGATTTCGAGTTTTATTCTTTCCCTATTATGACCTCTTTTCCATTGAGTCAGACTCAACGTGATTCTACTAAATCTTCTTGATTTAAAAATATTGATAGTTGTTGCTTGAGTATTCTGTCAAAGTCAACATAAATGTCAATAAGTAATGTTTTTAACTATACCCTAAACTGTTGATTTTTAAATATAAACAAAAGGGTAATTGTTGTACCTTTTTAAATCACGTAACGCTATATTAAGTATGTAGCCATCTAGCAGGATTTAAAAGTACTTTCAGCAGATAAAATTGATGCACAATTTAATATTTAAAGTTTTCTTAAATGATAATATTTACTAACATTTTAACAGAATTAGCAATACTGATACAAATTTTAATAATCGCTACGGGCCGCGCCGTTCGTGTGTACGGTTCTTAAATAAAAATGTTGGATGTTTAAACATTTCTCGGGTGACAATGTTGTATTTTGAAAGTGGAAAAGCGATGCAGCATCTTAATGGTCGCATTGTTTTTGGCATTTAGATTTATATCTGCATTCAAATTATAGTTGAAACTTTTCAATATTTTTATTTTATAAAATGGCAAAATGAAAGTAGATGTTTGTATTTAAATAGATTTTATCGTATATTTTTATTATATTTTACTTCTCATTCAGTACAAACTGTTGGTGTAGGGCAACACACTGTCACTTTTGTTATTTAAAAAAAAAGGTAAGGTACCACAGCAGTATGGACTACCAACGCAACATACTTTACGACCGTACCATAATATTTATATTCTGTAACATAAGTTTTTATCTTTGCATCTACGAAACAAAAAACCTCTAGGCTTGATCTAATAACATCGTGAGCATTCAACAAAAGATGCCTTTATTCTCCGCTAGAGGTCGCTGTACAAAACATGACCGTGGTTTTTTTATCGCTACACTTATATAAGGAACAGGGCAATATTTCTTTTGTAATCGATACGCTAACATTGTCAGTAAGGTTAGATATTATAAGGATTGTCGGTAATATAAGAGCAACTGCAACGATTCGACGCTGCAAAAGAACAATGGTTAAAATTATATAAATACTTATTTTCAGGCAAAATAATAAGAATGTCATAACACTGTGGACCTCTGTGAAAAAAAAAACAATGTGAAGACCAACACAACTTGGAATGGGTCAGACTTGTGATTTATGATTTAAATTTACCCATTGGGAAAACAGTTTTAAGTAGTTATTCTATTACTATTATAACTCTATTATATCCCCTAGTGCTGTATAACGACCTCCCAGCTCTTTCTCGTACTCTGTGAATAGTAGTAATATTTTAACAACGTATTTAACTTATTTGAACCTAACTCAAAGTACTTGAAATATTACATTATACAATTTAAACAATCTCAAACATACACTCAGTAATTATTCTTTATTAGAGCCTATCAATCATTTTTTGTGCTAGCTACTAGGCACTGTAATCAATTATTGTTTAATCACTTCTATCCTTTTATGGGTTAAGTAATAATAGGATTAATTACTTAATAGCCTTCAAATACGAAGCGGTTACCAGTTCAAGTGTTAATGAGTTAAATTAATTGTAGTTAGCTACCTCCATGATTCGTACATTAAAAAGCAAAGCTTAGGTAGACACCTGCATTAAAAATCTTCGTTTGGTTAGTAAATGAAATATGATCTTTTACGTCTAGTCTAAAGGATGTAATAATAACATGTCCAGATGTGAACACTTTTCTCTAAACAAATGCTTTGATATCAGTTCAGTCACTGTGTAAGGCCTAAGGGAGGGGTGTTCAATCCCCCCGGAATACCTTAGATAATCCAACGTTTTATACATGGGTAATGTCTAAAATATTTTCGACTCTTTTCGCATTTTTTGATGTTGTTGCTTTTGTCTCTGGTCTAAAGCTTGAACCCCTCCTGAAGTGTATTCCTACGGCCCTGGCCACCCAACTTATAGTATCGATAACCTAACTATCATAACTTAGATGAAAGTAATTATATATGTATCGTTAGTTTTATTATCTGAAGACCACACGTGACTGTGAACAAAACAGATATTGAGAAATATTTACTTTTATCGTAAGACAACAATGTTGTTACTTTTACTCATAACGATACATTTTATTGGTATAGTAAGAAATGAAAGTATAAAAAATGCAAGCGGTTATTCATAAAACAGCATACTTTATTCATATTTTAAGTGCTTTGTATCTTACAGACAGCTTTTTGGTCATCTACATTATGATCATTGTCGAAATTTTATAAGCATTATGTCAATTTCTCGCAATATTGATTCAAGATTTGGCATAATGATTCTCAAAATTTAAATACTTTATCCAAAGCATGCGTGTAGCCGTCATTGTAATATGGTAGGTTAATAGTTATTTTTATCTGTGGCAGAAAGTAATGTGTTTTAACTAAAACTGGATGTGAGTGGATCTATAAATGATCGTTTCTTATAACACACTAGAAAGCCTAGCACGTTTTAACTAAACATTGTTAGTAAGGTCTCACCAATGTCTGACTCAGTTGAGGTTGCGTTCCGATCCGGTTGTAGAGTTAAAGAAAAAAAAAATGATATGACAATTTGTAAGTGCCCGTAGGCCTATACGAAATAAATAATTTGACTTTGACTTTGAGTCTATAAATTCGACCGATAGAGTATACTCTCCAGGGATCATTCAACGACAATCATAAAAACATATGATATACTTCCTGGACAATAGATTGCAGTATGGTCGGCTTTTATAGCCAAAACTCAAATAACATTATCTCCATTACACAAGATTCGATTTCGGGTAAACCAGAAAGTAGTAATAAAGATGACGGTATATGACATTTACTCATGAACAACCGTAAGATTTTAAAAATACAACCGACAATTATTCAGTACGGAATATATTATACTAATGAATTTGCAAATCAAAGAACATTTTTCTTCTTTTTGTAGTTGCAATGAATACATCTTAATTAATTAAATGCCAATAAAATATTCATCAGAGATAGAAACTCTTCTACGCCAAAAAAAACCTATGACATTATCTCGGACTACCAATCTGAATAGTATTTTCACTACCTAGCTCAGCATAATTGGCATTAAGCACAAAATTAATTGAAAACGAACCGCTCAAAAGTACGTAAGAGTTATTTTAAACGGTGATATGAGATAATCAATCTAAGATTAGCAATCAATCAATAACTAACAAATAGTGTGCGGTGCAGGAGTGGATTTATAGTGAAAGCGGACAAGTTTGAGATGGTGATTAATTTGACGTTTGAAACGTCAGATCCCTCGCCTTGAGACGTTAATGAGAAGGCATTATGATATTTTGATAACGATGTTGCCATTGATGTTGGAATCACTCTCAAGTGAACGGTAATCATGCTTGAAAATATTTTAACAAGATTTTAAGACGTTTTCTTGACGGATCTTACAAACTTTTGTCTGTTATTCGCATTGAATGTGCTTCATTCAAGGATTCTTATATTTGATCATTGTTCTATACGCTTATCGCGACGATTCTACAAATGTAATGCCATCGAGAAAACATGCTGCCACATCATACTTTTCTATAAAATCTGTGGTGTGAGCGGGATGGAAGTCGTTACATTACCTAAACGGTACGTTAAAATGATTGTTTTTTAGGTACTGCGACTTTCTTATTTTGTACAAGGCTACAATTTTTCTATATGATTTGAGACTTAGGCTACCATTCAACTCAACTACAGATTGCATATTTATAGTTTTTTCTAACGAGAACGCAGTGGTTCAACCTTCGGCAAGTCCCAAATCCTTAACTTACAAAGCAGAAATATAAGAAACATCTCACACTGTTCATCCCACTCCAACTTCAGCATCAAACATGACTTTCCATGACTATGACGGATCATCGACGTATTATCGTGTCCACGTCTTGTACCTGTCGAACTGACGTTAGATAGCACGCAACAAACACGTGTACGGACATCCATCATCATCAACGCCGTTGATTGTGTTTCAGATGATCTGGGGTCATTGATGTCATTGTGGAGATAATTTTGTATTTTGCGAAAGGATGGCGTTTAGTAAGCAAAATAAACTGAGAATAGGTTTTTGAATGTCGCATTTGTTTTGAAATGTTACGTATTGTATAGTCTACTATAAGGACTAAATATTGTTTACTAATATTGTTACACTTTATATGGAGGAGGAGAACGGTATACGTAACAGGAGGTGAGCTCAGGACTGCAAAAATGCAGTTCCTAATAGATAGTCCAGCCTTCTATGCTTTCAAATCAAACCATACTGTATCATGAACAAGGCAGTTACAGAACAATCAACAGTAAAACCAAATTACAGAGGTTTAAAAACGCAAATCTAGCACCCTTATTACCAAACGATTTGTAGCAAACGATCGCACCGAAATCTCACCTCAGTAATGTGGGGCTATCAAAAACGAATAACACCTTGGGTTGGCTGGTGATGATGCATCATAGGGCAATTTGACTGCAAACTTTCACCCACTCAGTAACGGAGGAACATACAGTTTGTGCTGTTCACGAGAACAGGTCTGCTGATGATGTATAAGTGTGTATCAAGGAAATGAATGTCGTAGAAGATATGGTTTCAATAATATTTAACGCAGGCATTAAAACGTATAAAGATGAAAATAGAAGAAAAGTGTCGCTGTCTAGATGAGATAAATATGAGATTTAACTTAGCAGATTGGCATTGTCAAACTATCAATTCGGATCACAGAACATTTCACGATAATGGTATAAGGATACTTGTGATGATACTGATAGTGTGAACAACACCATTAACAGATCATCAATAAGCTAATCCTGACAGAAATACTTTAATAAAAAGAAAACGATAATATAGACCTACATGCAGTTGGTTATGTTGTTTCATACATTAGTAAATAGACTGGTAATTATAACAACGGTTAATGCATCAAGTTTGAGAATTTTACACCTATTCTAAAAATAACCGCGATTGTATCAGTGTGTGGTAATTCAAATAACCTTTTAGTTTACAGAGAACATAATAAGACAAATTAGCCCTTAAATTCTTCTAGTGACGGAGCACCAACGAACAAAATAAAAAAAGAATCTGGAACATATCCAGCGACCTTGGGCCCCTTCAAGAATCCGACTCACGCGCAGCTTTAATTTAGTCAATGCCCTACTTTTCTAATAGAAGATTGTCGATTGTCCGTCCACAGATATTGTTGCTGCAATCTATTATTGATCTTATATCATATTGTACGTGGTTTTGGGATATATAATTTTGTTTATAGCCATGCTTTAATGTTTATTATGGTGGTGGTAGACGGCTTTTCTGTTGCGTCATGCCGTGCCTTCATAACGTTGATATACGAGTTTATTCAGAGAGGTAAGTTCGCTTTTATTTGAGGTTGTACAGAACAAAGGCTTATGATTTCAAGCAAGTATTAACACCTCCGTGCTTCTTGCTCCTCGAAGCAAGATATTTCGATGCTTTTATAAACTTTGATACAAAAAAGTATTTGCCTTATTATTCCACTGCTAGCTTGAGCAAAATTTAAGGCAATAATCATTGGAACAAAATCGAAT
The DNA here is from genome assembly GCA_905333125.1 of Pheosia tremula. Lineage (NCBI taxonomy): Eukaryota > Metazoa > Arthropoda > Insecta > Lepidoptera > Notodontidae > Pheosia > Pheosia tremula. The sequence continues at coordinate 5,807,785 of HG995416.1, read as the reverse complement.
GTCTAAGTTGAAATTAACATTAGAATCAATTTAAATGGTAAATAGCACGAAGACAACTCTAGCTCAATTAGATCAAAGCAATAATAATTTACACCCACTGATATTAAAGACATATGTTTTAAAACCGTTGCAAAAACTAGGTCGCATAAGCAACCGCGTGAGAGCAAACAGCGTTTGAGCACAAATAATAAAATAAAAATACACAAATTAGACCACCCGGTGTATCTGAAACATATCTAGATATTGTATGCTAATGTAGAGTATCGTAAGTACTCTGAAGCAGAATTGTTGATCCATAATTCCGCATTGATTCAAATCACAAATGATGAATAGAGGAAAATAAGATGCGGTAAATAAAACGTTATACTAAATATAAAGGAACATACTACATAAATATTACAAATAGACATGAAGTAATTGACTTTTGGAGGACGTGCTACATTTTTTAATGTCGGTGCCACAACTCTAGTTAGTGAGAATTTTGGTTAAGGACGGTAACCGGATGTATCGCTTGGCTGCCGTGTCCTATAGAAAAAAGCATTCCGGCGTATAACAAGCGGAACATAGAAAGACGAAGATAAAAACAAGGCTGGCGTTCGTATAATGGACGCTCCTATGGCAGGAGCATTGTATTAAGGTTTTCAAACGATATATTTTATATTATAAAATTTAATAGTATATTTTTCGTAATACTGCAAACAGTACGTGAAGTGTGAGATTATTCGTAAGCTACCCGTTTGCTTTATAATTTACCTTATTTAGACATTTTATATGGAGAATTGTTTTTTGTAATACCGTCCGCTAGAGGCGCTGTTTAATAATCCATACTAAATGTCTAAATGCGGTAGACTATAAACTAAACAGTTAGCTTACGTATAATATCGCACTTGACGTACTTTTTTCAAACTGAACTCCCAACAGTAACCACGAATATTTTAATCAAATCACCTTAAAGAGCGTTTATTAATTGTATTATCGGGTATTGTATAAACTAGCAAAAATAGTTACTAAAACACCACTATAGAGCATGTTAAAGCTACCGAGGAAAACGGTATAACATCATCACTGTAGCTATTAAAATATCGATATTATGTTCAGGAAGGTATTGAGAAAGTATCAAACGGCTGTTTGATATTTATTGAGAAGAGGTTAATGAGAAGACTGTAGTTAATGTAAACGATTATGTGTGTTATGACAGGGATATATAGACGGCCGGTCGTTAAAGTTGATATAGATTTTGCGTTTACTACCACAACTTAATCATAAACTGTAAGCTGCATATAATGAGCATACATTTTACTTACATCAAGTGCGTTTGCATTGAAAACTAATCACAGTGCTGCTATGTTTGCGAGGTTTAAATATAAATTAAAAATAATAAAATAACTAATTATTATATTTACAAATGCCGCTTTGGTTACTCAACGACGCAGTAATTCAAAACATTATTCATAGTTTCCTATCCTTATGTGGATGTAAATACGTTGCCTACATATAATATCTGAGCCTCAACGATCCAGCTTCCTTTTGTCCGATCTACTTTACTAACAATATACGATTATACAACACAAGAGGTCATTTCCACCTGGCGCCACGCTTCAATCACCACCTCACAAGATTGATTGCATCAGAAAATGCAATTCATTTCAACCCACATGATGATCTGTGGTAGGCCGGTGGCCCTTTAAGAGCGAACAAAAGAGATACCAAAGGAGCTTTAATCAAGCCGATTTTAAAATTGGCAGATTCAATTGCTCCAGATTAGATAAAATGAGATTCTAGTATCGATCAGGCAAAAGCCGTCAACTGCTGCATATAGGCTTCCCCTAGCATCCATCAGTTTGCACCATGTGGGGGGGGGGTCCATTCTAGAACCTTTCTGCCTCAACGTTCATAAAGGTCAGGAAGAATTGTCTCATGAATACACTTGAGATAATTTTTCATGCCTATTAAACATTTTTGCTCTTTGTGGTTTAATAAGTGTTGCTTACACTACAAGTCCTGTACTAATTATATTGCTCTTATATTATAAACAAAATCACATCCTTATAGCAATTGTCTCCATTTAATGTTCTTTACAGATCCAAAAACGCTGTACGCCGGCAGTAAGACAACGACTTTAATTCGAAGACCGACGTAACAGCCATTAGTACACACAGCAGTACACGCTCAACAAACAACTATTGTGTAGGATTGAAGCCCTTAAGTGGATCAAGTACAGCTAATTTTGTAAGCGATCGACGATGTTACAACAATGAATGGTAAATTTTCCGAAATGGTCTGGTTTACTGTAAATAGAGACGTTTACGATGTATTGTTTAGTGAAGATTTTTGTCCAATAACGGTGCTGAAGGTTAAATATTAACTTAAATGAAGCGTATACTGCGAATAACATCCTGAAATATATGAAATGTTGCAATCACTAAAATTATATCAATAACTAATTTGAAAAAACATTTAGAATATTTATTCATTCTTTGTCAAACATGGTTTCGTCGTTGCAAAGAATGGGTTTCCCCAAGGGTTGTTATTGGGACCTAAGTTGTAATTACCATTCTAATCATTCGTAATTAAACTGAAATATGAAAAATGCAACTAGAATCGTATGCTTGAATAGTAAAATCAATTTTCTAAGACATCGAGTTTCCAATGATTAGTCACATCCGACACTCGAAATAAACGCAACTCCATCCGATTACGCATTCGCAACTAGTCAATCAAATCGATTAACATCTTTTCCCATTGTATCATTTCTATTATGCATTATGACGAACAAAAAACTGTCTGCTATCAATATAATACAGAGCGATTATCTAGACGTTAAAATGCAGATATATTTTTACATTATGTTAATCAATAAAAGCATCTGAGAAACAATAGGTGCATCCGGGTCACCTACTGAGTTAGCAGATGACCCTAAAGATAGCGATTTCATCCGTTCTCATTTGATGGCAACGATTGGCTTGCACGTAATTATCCGCTGCGCAATGTAACACATTATGTACGATACAATTATAATTGATTGCACGCTCTGTTTTACTTAGACAGATATGATTATTATGATAAGGACCTAGAAATTGACTATTGCGGATAAAGGAATTGATTTTTTTGCGAACGTAGTATATGATGCAAGGATTGCAATCAGGGGCACAAATGCATTAGATGAAGACAAGTTAAATGTGTGAATGTCAGTAACTAAATGGATAGATATTGATTTCTTATATTTACTCGAATACTACACATTGAATTCTTACAAATTTTAAGGATTTTATCGAGTTTATTTTTTGGTAGATAGTTTAGTTCTGCGTAGATCGGACCGCAGAACACAACTAATTATGAGGTTACCCCAGTTCAAACTCTGAAGCTAGGACGTCTTACACCTTAGTCCTCTCGTAACCATGGTTGCTGTAAAGTAGCCGAAACGTCGGAAACATAAAAAAAAATACGCGATAAAATCCTTAAATTTGTTTTATTTCAAAAAATTTCAACCCTTCAACTTTAAATATGGTTTTGTGTTACCATCTTACTAGTATTCAATTTATCTTAAGCATTCTTTACAGCTGCAGCAAATCTATCACATGAAATTCAACTAAGTTGATCAGCAATTACGGGCTAAGAAGTTGAAAGTCAAGTCACCGAGTGGCCCAGTAATTCATGCCTCTGCCCTATAACAACGCCAAATTCTCAAACCAACCCAACAGGTTGTCACAAATCAACCTGATAACCAACGTTACTTTCTCTCGACGTAATTTTTTTTTCAATTACAGCTATTACTTTAATAACATAATCATAAATCGTCCGAATATGATCACTGTATGCTAATTGCGGTTTGACAACTAAATTGTGAGCGATGACTTTTACTTTGGCTGATAACGGACGAGACCAGTAGTTACATTTAATCGTTATTAACTTAACTGTATTTTATGATCTGTTTATGAACTGTTGGGACTATAGTTATCATTGATACGAACTATAGTAATTTTAGTGTTGTTTTATCACAATTAATAAGTGCTGAATTAATGCTACAAACAACAAGAAATAGGAATATAACAATCGGTTAAGATTATTATTATATTGTCTAAATTAACCCCCAAATTTTCAGACTTTTTATAACTTTATCAAACGTCATATTGTACTGCGCAAAGCCAAACTCTTGTACGCAGTACTATATGATGTTTGGTAAATTTATAGTACGTCTATAAATTCGGGAGTAAGACATTATTAACCGACTTCAAAAAGGAGGAGAGTCTCAATTCGGTAGTTTTTTCTGGATATTTTTATATTTACTTTTAAAGTGTTAATTGTTTAACGTGCACGAATAGTAAAGACAGCACATACAAACAAATTATGAGAATCCTGATTAAGCCAACAGCTTAGCATTGCGAGGCCACACGGTTGGTCTGATCACGGCTATTAGTGAGTAATGTTCACTTTTACCTAGACGGACAACACCTCCTCCGCGCCGCCGGCGATTCACGATAGGCGAGGGATAAATCGCTGTGGGCTGTCACCAAGGTAAGTACTGAAGATTAATTTCACGCGCTGATATCACACCGTAGCGTAGCGCAGTTTATTCAACGCCTACACGATGAAGATTTATTGAACGTTTGGTAATTGATTGGGTATAAAAAGCAGTGATAGCCAAGTTGGTAGAGCGCTTGCCTCGGTAACGAGGATCGCAGGTTCAAACCCCGGCTCGCACCTCAGGGATTTTCTGGATTTCATGTGCGAATCTCATTTTCAACCATGATTATCACTTGCTAAACGGTGAAAGAAAACATCGCGAGGAAACCTGCATGTGTGAGCGAAGCCCTGCGAAAGACGTATGAAGTCCGCCAACCCGCACTGGGCCAGCGTGGTGGACTATGGCCTAAGCCCGTGCCCAACGGTGGGACATTAAAAGGGCTGGTATTATCATTTATTATTGGGATAGATTAGTTTTGGAATGTTTATTAATGTAGATTAGACCCTTCGAATGGGAGATGAGATTTGTTACACGCTTGTACAAATGGAATACGTATTATGATCGTTTTAGAGATTGTTTTAATAGTGTACTTACCATTTATGAAGAAAATATTTGCCGATTCTTGTCAGTCTCATATGCAGTTCATAAAACTGCCTAATATTGACTGATACTGAACTAACCATAGCAATCATAGCAATTTCTTTATTATTTATAAAGTAATCCTTAAAATAAGTTTTATTTCAACGTGTAGTATTCGCGTAAATATAAGAAATCAATATTTTAGTAATACCATGATTCTAAAATTGCAATGCATAATGAACATGTTGAAACACGCCATATATTAAAATACATCTTAAATCAAATTTCAATTTCACCATCCATTTGCATTTGAGTTGCCGACAACCTCATCTCGTGTTACACGCGAACTCACGCGCTAAATATACATTACGCTCTGGTGTGACACACGGCCGCTGTTTCAACATGCTGACTGGTAGCCACACGATTCATTATTATTGTAATTGGACCCGAGACATTGGGATAAATAGCTGAGTATGGTCCAACGTTTACCAATCCAAAATCAATCGAATATTATAAGCGGTTAAGTATAGTTTGCATTAACGTTTGTTAGTGAAAGGGTATCTCACCAATCGGTCTGAACACTTTTGAGTAATTTCATTGCAAGTGCTGATCTAACCAAGCTTGGTGATTTCGTTAGAATCGTAGCAGGCTTGTGTTTTGTTCTTGCGATGTTTTATTAATGATTATTGATAAGTCGATGATTATTGACATTTTTAAACGATAACACAAACATACCTGGTATAGACAGATTATAAATGTAGTGCAGTATTATCCATACGAAGGGTAGCCTTACCTGAAACAAAAGTAAATGACTTGTTAATACTCCATTTAACATTATGAATAAAGACATAGATTAAAATAAATACTCTAAAAACGACAAGCCCGCTGAGTTTCTTGCCGGATCTCTAAGTTGCGGTCGCGTTACGACCCGGTTATATTGTTCAGAAAAAAAAATGTAAAAGGCAATTTGTAAGTACCCCGTAGGCCTATACGAAATCAATTATATGACTTTGACTGAGCACGAGTTTTGGTAGCATTCAACACTGATAGAATAATCTAATATTTTCAAACATTACACAGTAGCGCCTACATTCGATCACTCAATCGGTATTTGAATACGTTCAAAAATCTCACAGACAAGCCATTGAGATCTATGAGATACGACCAAGATTTACATTGCTTTTTTTTAATAAAAATCCTAAAAGCGAAACTGCTCTAAGTCGTATCGTAAACGTATCGTAAACGAGTAACGCTTATTATTTTTCTATTCCAAATTCAAATCGTAACGGTTATCCAGTATTGTTTGTGTAATAATAGCGAGTCTCGCCAGATGTGCCGCCTCCCACGGACTATTGCACGAGCTCGTTATGATTGGGATCCAGGATTAATTACAGTTTGTATATTATTATTAGTTAAAATAAAGTTTATAATGGTACGATTCGTTATCCACTGTACAGAATGGGCTGAAAAGCCATTATTACCTCGGATCTGACGAAAACGTGACTTCAGTGAATAACTAATGTTATAGATAGATAACTCTTTATTTATAAAATAATATAATATGATTTTACTGCAATTCACTACTCTGTGGCTATATTTTCACTTCATATTTCAACGAATCGTGTTATTCATTTATTCTATGGCACCATAAATAATATCAGCCATTAACATATAAATACACAACTGCCATGCCCATGCGTCAATCGGGCGAAAGTCGCCATAAAAATATGGTGTTATTTTGGTGAAATTATGCAGAAAGCAGGTCGACATATTGTAAACAACGCTATCTCGGAGTGCTGATATGAGGCCGGCTGATAACGATGATAACAGGAATTACGTTGGGATTTATAACATGCGCCTGTTATTGGAAAATATTGATGATAAACTCAGGATATATAAATTACATAATGCACCGCGAATATAATATTGGTTTTGTTGCCTGGTATCGATGAAAAAGTGACTTAACAACAATAATTATTCTAATGGTCATACGGCATCTCTCTAATAGTACCAACATAACAAGTATTATAAAATATACATAAGCGTGATGACCTCATATTAACATGAATTTATTTGTAATAATCATCTAAATATTTACAACGGGAAAATAAAAAAATAACATGATGATAATATATTGCAATTAAATATTTATCCCCCAATTTATAGACGTGCTATAACTTTATCAAACGTCATATAATACTGATGTTTACACTTTCTTTTGTAAAAAAGGCGTAACTTATTAAGGAGGTACTAAACGCGTATCCGATCTTTGTAAACAAGATATACGATTAGAAAGACGTATCTGCAGATGATATCATTGATTTCGTAACAAAACGAAATATCAGTGACGAGCTGCACCTATTTGAAGCTGTGTCGAATAGGTACTTTAAAAGTAAAATAGATGGTAACTGGGCCGCGATAATAAACAATTTCAAAGTGATTCAATGACCTGAAAACATCGCAAAGAAATATTTCAATATTAATATATAATTCAAACGTTTATTAAACTGACCTTATTATGTTTTTAGAGCAAAGAGTTTAAATGCTGCACTACAAAGAAATAAGAGTTATTTACGAGACAATGTGTAGCAGAAAATAGATGTAAATACTGCTTTGTGAGGAGAACTAATAACAATAAATGTATGGATAACAACAAACGAAATAGGGGCTGTACAATAGATTGCTCACTTATCCAATAAACTTAAAGTCAAAGCTAGGCAGAGTCATCATCCAACAGCCGATAAAGTCCACTGCTGGACATCCTTCCCCAACTCACATCTACCGGGTTCCAGCGACGCGTGTGATGTCATCGTTCCACCAAAAAAAAAGAGCAACCATGGAGTTTCCTGCCAGTACTTCTTCATAGGAACGGCCTTCCGAACGGGTGGTAAAGTAGTAGCATAGCATTTTGTAACTTTTTACGATTCATAAGTACTGTACTTAATGGTCTACGTGAATAAAAAATATTGTGATTCTGATTCTGACCTTCAGGGGCCCCGTCCTACTCTATGTCTTCCGGCTCGTGGTAGCAATAGAAGACCCTTGTGACACAACGGTTCTTCGAGCTAAGCTAAGTCACTACATCAACCCAATCTTAACAAGTAAAAGTTGCTGATCTAAAAGATAACTATATTAAACAACGGTCAAAGGGCAACGATTACGAAAACCAGCGGTCCATTGTTTTGTTTAAAAATCTGCATCCTAAGAAAATATTTGCTAAATGCATAAACAAATATGTTCAGTGCACGTTACATTCGCTACAAGCAAACGTCATCAGTTCATTTACGAAGGCTACACCTGAGCTGAGTCACGTAAGCATTGGAAATATACAATACGTACGTTTTGGACCAGTTCACTGGCTACTAGTTAGTCGTCTAAATAGAAAATATGAACATCTTATGCCTGGATTACACGTGACGAGTAAAATGGCGAGACAGTGTTGCCTGTCTTACTTTATTATTTACGAAACGAGTTGCAAATTATTTAACAACAATAGTGGGAAATTCGTTATTAAAAATTATAAATTAATCCCAGCGTATTTATCAAGGTTCTTGAGATACAAGAGAAGGTGAAGTGATTAAAATTAACATAATAATAGGTACCTATGATGGTCATAGGTTGATTTCCGAACGAATGTTCCCAATTTTAAATAAAGAATCTTAGCTTGAACCATTACAGATTTGAATTAAGAATCTTAACTAGCACCTTCTGAGATTTGAATTAAGAATCTTAGCGTGCACGATTTCAGATTTGAATAAAGAATCTTAACGTGCACTTTTTGAGATTTGAGTAAGGAATTTTAAATTGCACCTTTGACCTTCTACATCATGCCTTTTTGCTATACAACACCTTGTTTAAAGGAGAGTAATGTCACAGAAGCAAAAACTATGTAATACGATAGATGATCATCGATTACGATATAAAGGTAAAACTATATCATCTTAGTAGTATTACATTAAATTGGATCACCAGTCAATTGTTAAATTGTTATAAAGCTTAATTTCCAACGTTATGTTGAGAAATAAGGTAATAGTTTAAAACTTTCTAATGTCCTACACCCGTTTGAAGCAAATTGGGACAAAGTCGTTTGGGATCAATGACAACAATTGCAACCAATATTTGTAGCCAACATTTGAATGGTACCCCAAATATGTATTTGTCGCTAATAAATGTATTTAATAGTAATTTGTAATTACTTCTATCCAACATTATCCTACAAGGTAAAAGCTACTCAATACATAATGGACCAGGTAAATCGCATAGCTAAACAATGAATAAGATCCACTAAATATAGAGTGTGCAGTCTCGTATCCTGCGCTGGCGCCGGAAAACGGGTCATGTATTATTAACGCAAATACAATTTAGCTATGCTATGCGTTGCAGGGAAGCAGGCAGTAATAGAAAAGTTTTATATCATCAAGATCAGAGGCTTAAGTGCAATCTTTTTGAGTGGCGTAAAGTTCCACTCACACAGTGACACACCACAGATTTAATAAGATAATCATAGTTACAAAGATATATCATATGTATAGGGCAGTCAAGACGGTAGCAGGAAAGAAAATAAAGATAGAAAGTGGCTGCACCGAGAACTACGAGTCAGCTTTTTGGCGGGAAAGGACCGGCAAATAGTCAATTCAGTTTTTTTTAATGTGTTTCTTTGATAAATGATGTGTGATTTTTGTAGGATATTAACCATTGTGTGTTCATAAACATGCACGAGTGCAGGACTTTCAAATAAATAATATAACTTGAGTTTTCAAGTTCTCCCAAGATGACCGGTATATTCTCAGTAAAGTATCCTCCCTCAGCTTTACTCCATGATGTTTAAGCGCGGACCTAAATACCGATTGAAATGACTGTTTACAGCTTCAAAACATTGATTTGATTACCACTATTTACGCGTAAAGCGTAGGTAATATAATTGTGAATTGTTGGTCAGAGTATATGAACAGCCAGTGTAACGAAACCATAGCGTGAGTTAAAACGGAGCTAGCGACATCTAGACGTTGCAACAAGACATGCATTGCAAGCAGTAAGAACAACCTTTACAAACTAAGCAAACTATGACTGAAATTAAAGCATATTGGTTGCTTGTGATACCATAGACAAATAATTTAGATGACTAGTTTCTGACGTCAAAATATTGCTGATCTTAACCTAGCTCGTATACTTTTAATTCACAAAAGTACCTATTCCTAAATTCAGTTAACACTAAAATGATATTTTTCTTCACGTTATGTTGAACGTTTTTGCCACATAACTTCAGTTGTCATCAAGGCAACCCCAGTAACTTTTAAGCTCTTGTTGCCATATAAATAGAGTTCAAATCAAACAAGTAGAAGTGAATAAAAATTGCCATAAATTCAAATTAGTGGCTGCCTGTAGTAATTAGAAAGCCCTTCGGTTTCTTTGTTTTGATAGGCAAGTACTTTTGTCGTCATTTGTCAAGTGTATATCATTTATCTTTGAAACATCTTTTTCGTGGCTTTCACGTACGTGGGATTATTTATAGTACGTGAAGTGAAACAAAGTACCTACTTCTTTATCTTTTGAGCTACTGTCTACATTATCAAGTAATATAAATTCTTTACTTTGTTAAATTCATTTATCACTGCTATAGAAATATAACTAACTAGCTGCGCCCGGCGGTGTTACCCACGATAAAAAGTATGAAAAATTAAAACATCTATCCCACGGGAACCATACATTTTACCGGGACAAAAAGTAGCCTATGTGCTATTCCAGACTATAATCTATCCCTGTGCCAAATTTCATCCAGATCCGTTCAGCCGTTCGGGCGTGAAAGAGTAACAAACATCCATCTATCTATCCATCCATCCAAACTTTCACATTTATAATATTAGTATAGAGTATAGAAGTATAGATTTTAAGGATTTTATCGCGTTTATATTATGTTTTTTACGTTCCCGTCGCTTCGGCTGATTTACAGCAACCATGGTCACGGGAGAACTGAGGTGGTTGACGTCCTAGTGTCATAGTTTGAACTGGGGTACCCTCATATTGTATTGTACATGTTCACAGATTGAAGACTTCGTGTGGACCGCCGGTGAAACGCGATAAAATCCTTAAAATTCGTTTTATTTCAATGTGTAATTCGCGTAAATATATGAAAACAAAATATAAGTACTGCTATTTTAGTGGCTTACCTATACATTAAAATACAGCTACAAATAATACAATAAATCAATCCTTTCGACTCAGTAACGCTTAAACAAATAAATAACACTCCAAGAAAACTTTAGCGACTTAATAACCCCAGTTGGTGGTGACCCTGCTTTCTGTGCCGACGGTCCCGGGTCCGAATCCTGGCAAGGACAAATTTCGTTTGTGTGATGGGCACGAATGTTTGTACCCGAGTCATGGATATTTAATATCTACATATAAGTATTATATACTGACTTCGCCCTTAGTTCATTGTACGGTACCCATAGTACAAGCGTTGCTTAGTGTGGAACCGTATGGTTGGTGCGTTCGTTTGGCGGTATTATTATTGTTTTTAAATTATAACAGTGCCCGATTTAAATTTACATTATTTTTAACCAAGACTTCTGGATAACTTGCATTGTGGCGGGCGTACGTCCGTCCGCATACAGAAACACATGCACAAAACATGTTGCACACTTTTACATGCGTTATTGTTCACGAGTATCGTTCCTAAGTGCATTAACCTCTTTTTACTTGAGAATGAATTTTATGAGAGCACAAACGTTCATTTTGTTTTTTTTATCGTAACTCAGGTAAGTAAAGTGTTGATTTAGTTCAACGGCCTGATTAGCGCAGTTACACTGCTTTCTATGCCGAGGGTCTCGAGGTCGAATCCTGGTAGGGACAAATTGTGTGTGATGATCACGAATGTTTGTACCCAAGAATGTTTAATAATTATATACTGGGTTCGCCCCCAGTCCATTGTACGGTACCCACAATAGAAACGTTGTTTAGTTTGGGAACGTACATTTGATGTGATTGTCTGGAAATATTGTTATTTAGATAAATAATGTTTTTGTTCTATAAACTTGTGATATTGTCACAGCGACATCACAAGGCACGCGTCTAAATTTATATTTCCGCATCATGAAATTTGAGTGATGTCTGTTGACTATTCCCAAAAGGAAACGCTAATGGAAGGACGGCTTCCTTTCTGTGAAGCGGTGTGTTACTTCAGATATTTTGAGATTCGTAACATTTGAAGTGGATTGTTCTATCATAAAGTTGAATATCAATTATAAAGCTGGGTCATATAATATAATGTCGCCAGACAAACACACCAACTATACGGACACACAATAAGCAACGCTTGTATTATGGTTACCGTACAACGGACTGGGAGCGAACCCAGTATTATAATACTGATATATGTAGATATTAAACATCCATGAACCGGTTTTAAACATTCATGCTCATAACACAAAGTTTGTCCATACCAGGATTCGACCCCGGGACCCTCGGCGCACAAAGTAGGGTCACTAACAACTGCGCTAATCACGTCGTATCGATCAGTTCAGGATCAGTCGGTCGTCGTAATTATGTTATTACATATGTAATCTCAGTATTCATGACACAAATCTAGGACGAATGATTTATAAGAGTTTATTTATAAACAAAGTTATTAGTTTAGATATTGAAATAGGTCCTACTTATGATGCGTAAATGCTCGACATTGGAAAAAAATAATTTATTTTGTAGCCGACAGCCAAACAAAAAAAAAACTTTTCCATCTTATCTTATTGCAATTGCGTTCGTCACTCCCAGACGTAGAATTTATTGTAATCTAAGCATTTTATCGCGTTAAGAAATATAGGTGTGTTATCGTAGTAGTGGTATCGAACGATTTTCAATTACTTATATCATTCCTTTGGTAAAGTACCTACTAGCGCCGAGTCACGTTCGTTGATGGGCTCAAGGCGGTTTTTTCGATCGACAAATTATGCAATTCACAATTTTTACAAAATTTAACGTAGTATACGTTAAAATTCATCAAAAAACGATATGTAGTTAATGCCTATATCGTTTAAATTTATGAACGTTTTATTAATTTAATAGCATTGAATGATAAACGAAATAAACAAAGGACAGAATTTATATTACTTGACAATGTAGACAGTATGAGTTTAATTTCAGTCATAGTTTTATTTACTTAGTAAAAGTTGTTCTTACTGCTTGCAATGCATGTCTTGTTGCAACCTCTAGATGTCGCTAGCTCCGTTTTAACTCACGCTATGGTTTCGTTACACTGGCTGTTGATATACTCAGACCAACATATTCAATTAATATTACCTACGCTCAATGCGTAAATATCGGTAATCAAGTCAATTTTTGAAGCGGCAAACAGTCATTTCAATCGTGATTTAGGGCCGCCCATAAAGATTATAAAATATAAGAATAAACCCTTGCGACATCTAATTCACAAATCACAATCTAATAGAGATGCGCAAACTACATCTTTTACTTGATTACAGATTTATAAATCTTTTCACTCAAAAGATTTAAATCACTCTTTTAAATCTTTAAATCTTTTAAATCCGTGTGTGTCGGAATTAAAAGATTTAAAGAGTCATTCATACGACACATCGTAAATGATTCGAAGAGATTCGGAAGGAGAAAAAGATACATATACTACTGATTTCCCTTCATTCTTATCAGGCTTAGGACTGTCAACCTAGCTTTCATAATTAACTAAACAAACATACAAAGGACTAGGTTGGCGTTATTAAATACCTACTTAGTACTAATGAGGTATAAGAACGTACTTATTTTTGTACCAACACACTTGATCACTACCTAATTATTTACATTTATTAAAGTTTTTAATTATTTACAAAAGTCAAAATATCATTGATAAAGATAAATATAAAGAGTTATTATTTATAGTTTTTGGTTCAATTTACTATTTACACTCTCAAAATAATTTCGCATACGCAATTAAAAGCATCGAAACATTCGAAACATTAATTTAAAACTAAAACAAAACAAACCGTCACTCGATTTCCTATAAAAAAAAAATACATTCCACTTAATTATAAGGCGCAGAAAGAATAGTTTTCTCTGCATTCTACATTATACGGCGACGCGTCGCTCGTATGCAGTACGCACGCGCGAACTTACACATCCTTCTCTATCTCTTTCTGAATCATAATACCAGCCTATAGTCTTCTCACTCCACATCGTAATGGTCTCAATTGAATCAATTTGAATCTTATCTAAAGTGATTTAAAGATGTATTCCAAAAACTTCTGATTTAGTGATGCATGATGTATTATTGAAAAAAGTAAATCTTTTTTTCAATTCACTCAGGATTTACACATCTCTACAATCTAAACTTTTGAAATTTGACTCATACAAATATACAACAAAACTAATAAAATGGATTGACATTAGCAAAATTCTCAAATCTCATAGTTTTAATGTAAGCCAGGTTGCTCTTGCTAACCGCGTTATTTAGTTACCATTGGCTACAAAAACGTGCCGAGTGAATCACACAGGCATTATGGACTTTTATATACCTATGTTAGCTTCCATTCCTCCATGACTAGCTAGCGACGCGTAACTACCAGTAGCTATTAACTACTATTAAACCATTAACTGGACCAACGACAGCAATTCTCGGCTAAGCCGCAAGGTTGTTAAGGTCAGGGCGAATGACCCTATGTTTTTTCGACGGCTTTCTCTGCGTTTATCGAGCGCAAACACGCGACTAGATCAAAACTGGACTTAGTAATCCAATTGAGTTATTATGGGTAATTATTTTGCTTGTAAAAACGAGTCTGTTTTGCAGTGCATAGTTAAATATACCAATTCACAATTGAAAGGGTGAGTATCTTAGCGTAGTGATAATATTGCGAACTGATGATGGATAACCACCGCTCACACTTTCAATAATATTGCAAGCGGCACACGTATCGCGATCCATATCAGGGTGGTATTCAGGGTATCGCAAGAATCACGCCCTCTACTTCGGATCGTGATCCGCTCCACGATTTACAACTTTACGACAAGTCTGGTATCCACCGATACGGTTATAAATTGAGAGTTGCGTTCTGAAATGTACTACGTAAACACACGGTTGTGTTGTCGTATCGAATATTCGATTCGATTATAAAGAATGGCTCTGAATGATCATCGTCGAAGCGAGAACTTTTAATCAAATCGATTCGAATACTTGTCGAAACGTTCTACCCGCCGAATTGACAGTGTAAACGGTGCCATTGACAGCTAATTTATACGTTCGTTATGCGTTCGACCATAGCATGAATAAAAAAATAATTAAACGTAGTATTTTTTTAAATTATGAAGCTTGAATACTCTATCTATAAATACTCATCCGGTAGATACATATTTTTATTACTGATGAACTAATTTGCCCATAGATGTTATCTATGCTGATTATTCTTTTTGATAGTCCTTGTTAATTTCAGTGTAATTATGTAGTACGGACTTTATGACTTTCTTTGGTGCAAGTATAATATGCTTTATAGTTTTTTTTCCTCTAATGGCATTTCCATTGAGTCAGACTCAACGCGATTCTGCCAATGTCCACGTAGTGGCGAAGACGCGATAATTTAAGTTTTTATTATGCCAGGTGAGCGACTGTTTTAAACTTGAAACTGGCGAAACACACAACCATGTGATGCTAAAAAAAGAACGACAATATTTTTTCCGTTCCGAATTTACTAATAATATAAGTGGATGAAATGATTACCATGGATTTTATTTGGTGTTTAGTTATTTTTATAAATCGAATGCATCATAATTATAACAAATTTATTTACGCATAATTTATGTTGCGTGTGTATGAAATTGCGTGCAGGAAACAAATAAACGTATAAGTTATGACAAACATTACATGAAACGTAATGAGGTCACAAAACCAGGTCTACGACCCTTGGGTTGTTCTTTATTTGCCTACAACAAATAAGGAAGAACTTAAGAAAAAAAATACAGCTCCATCTAGTGCGAAAAATCATGTACTTTTGGGTTTTACAACTTTGTCAAGGTAAGTACAGCGTTTTAGCGGTCTTATAATTATATTTATCATTATGATCTTGAAACTTGAGACGAATTGGTATTATCCCACTAATATTATAAATGTGAAAGTTTGGATAGATGGACGTTTGTTACTCAATCACGCCAGAACGGCTGAACGGATCTGGATGAAATTTGGCACAGAGATCGATTAGGGTCTGGAATAGCACACAGGCTTTTTTATCCCGGTAAAATGTATGGTTCCCGTGAGATAGATTTGTTTTAATTTTTCATAGAGCAAAGAATCGACATGATTTTTTGCATAGGTAGTGGTAGTTTAGGGGTCAGAAAATCACATAGGGACATACTTTTTAATCGCGGGTAACACCGCGGGGCGCAGCTAGTGTACTTATAATTTTTGTCCGTTTCTTGGACGTTATTTGTAGACGACAAACGACGACGACGATTTGCATCGTTGTCGGACTCTCTCTTTCTTGTTTGATTCAGGAGAACGAGTCAAAGTACATTACGTCACACCTAGCAATCGTGGTACAAGTCATAAGCTCAGTGTCTTGTACTGAGGTTATGACTTGTACCACGAGCCTCGCCTGCCAGGAGTGAATGTCGCGTGACTATCAACAGGGGGATGGCCCCGCCCAACATTTTTACAAACCACTAACGATAAATATTGTAATGTGTGTGGAAATGTACTTGTTACTAGAGGCGGTTCCCTATGTGAAGGGAAGAAGCAGGGTATTGATCGGGGAATGACATAAAAAAACTAAAAAATATCTAATCTAAATGAGTATTACGACGACCTGATTAGCCAAGTTGGTAGTTACCCTGATTACTGTGCTGAGGGTCCCGGGTTCGAATCCTGCTAGGGAACAATCTTTGTGTGATGAGATGACCACATTCTGTCTATATTTATTTTAATTATTTACGCACTGACATGTGCTAATAAATTAGTGTGGCCCACGGGAATACTAATATTCCGTAAATATAACAAATTTTTATTCGTTTTTAATTTATATTTTTATTCCGTAAATATTACATATTTTTTTGTAAAAAGTTTGTCAGGAAACGGTGGTCCGATAGCAACGTATATTTTTTGTGCAAACGTGTCACTGTGAATACTAAAAGCATCCGTCCGTGTTCACACATACTTGTAAATTATTGTAGGTGGCACTGGCATACGCGTGACCATGCTCATTTATTTAACACCATAGATAAACGTAGACATTTGCACTGAAAAAAATATATGATTTATGATCTTTGACAAATTTAAATTTAGAAACGTTATTTTCTAGCGCTACTAGTGCCTGAATAATGTCACTAAGCAGATGTGACCAACAGTTTAACACATTCGTTTAAGACATTAAGCTATAAGAGTAGAACTACAATAATGTAGCCAAGCGTTTAACGTGGTATTTTTTATTGCCTAATACACTCACGTTAACCCAGACGTGACTGCACCACAAGGTAACGTATTCTTTTTTCAAATATCATTTTGGAATAAATAAGGACCGGACTACATTATATTTTTAAATACAAAATATTTATTAATGCCGCAATGTTTTATAACAACAAAACTTGATAGGTTTTACATTGATCATCTTGTTACATTTTGGACATAAATCATTCGCTCGCCAAGTAATCCTTGAAACGTTCCCGCATTACCATTAGTGTCAAGAAAGTTGTTTTGAGGTGTCTACAAAACATACTACACAGGGGTGCTCCCGCTCCCTGCGTTATATCGACAAAAATACACACAAGTGATTTGAAGAACAATTATCGCGCCTAGATTTGTGGGGGAGGCAGACCCTTATGTAGGACAGGGCGAAGCGGTCGTCGACCTCCACTCGACTAATAAAACCTCTAATGATGACCTATTTTTTATACACATCAATGCATTAGCAAATATTTCGCGGCTTTATTACTACTATAATCACATTTTAGTGTTAATTATTTTATGCAATGGTTTTTAGAAAACTTGACCGACGTTCGGTAATTAGGTACAAGCCATTATGTATAAAAAAAAGAAGAACATTCATAAAATATTTTGAAGTGTTTTTTTTTTATAAAAACGCATCTGCTTTGGTATGGCGATATTCCTATTATAGCTTAAAAAAAATAAGAACCGTAAAGATTTGGTGTAATTAAAACAATGATACGAATATTCTCTATGATAAATCAATGTGGATTATATAAAAACCTGAGGCCATCTCGCGATTTCTCTATTGGTGAAGACATAAATAGTATTGGTCTGTCACGGAATCGAATTAATGGGACATTTATCGGGCTGCCGGCGCCGATAACGTCAATAATAACTCCAGTCAATATAATCTGATTATTCTGAAAGCGTAGCCACGAGTCGTAGGATATTTCCGTGGGCAGTATAATAGGCGTTCTCATTTTTTTTATTTTTTTTTATTGAATGAAAATCGGCTTAAAGGTACTGATCATTAAAAGATATTGCAGGGACTATAGAGTGCATATTACATTCCGTGGTGTTAATAGTCATTAATTTGCACGCATACGCAAAGTTTACACTTAATTAGTCCAAGTGCACCTCGCCCCGGGTTTTCACGCTTTCGTAACACGTTCGCATAATGCTCCGAATAAATTAGTAGTGTAACCGCACCTTTTTATTCGAGTCCCAATAATATTTTTTAAGAATATGATTTTTTTATTTTTAGAAATATAATTTTCTTTTATCACCCGATAAAAGAAAATTATATTTCTTTTATAAAAAATCATACCAATTTAAAAATGATCAAGTAAACGGTTGTTCTAGCTGCACGATAGAATCGAGTGTCGTTTAAAAAAACAATTACTGGAATATTACCGAGATGAACATACTTTACATTGTCACAGAACCACAGTCCGCAATTAGTTCAATCTTACTCTTACTACTCAAGAGATAAAGAATATAATACCATGGACGATTATAACATAATCTGCAGCGTAACGTTAATAGAAGACTAAACCAAATTTGACTTAAATACTGTTGTCCTTCTCACACATTACAACAATCATAAGTAGGAAAGCATATTGAAGTTTAGTTTGCGTAGGAACAGAATAAGCGCCAAAGCCATTGTTGTTGAGTTGCCAGGGATGGCAATCGCATAGCAAGGCCGAATTGAAATCATCTATCTAGTGAACCTTTCATTCTTCACCGCGCGGGGTCGAAGACCGCAAGACACAAAATGGCTGTCAACAATTCGCGGTTTTTTCATTTTTTTTTTCAAATATGTCGATTCGATCATGTGAAGTTATTTTATTCGATTGATGATTGTAAATAGGATTTATTGAACAATACCACCGTTGTTTTTGATGCAGTTATGAATTATTGTTGTATGGTTAGGACATTTATCAAGAGAATTTAGAAGATAGTCTATGGGTACCTATAACCTGCATGTTGAATTAGCGGTTGAGTCATTCATAAATATCTGTGAAGAATATTTCCACGAAATAGTAACTTGTTTTAGATAACCAAGTTGGTCAAATCCTCGTTTCGGTCTAGATAATATGCGGATTTAAGCCTTGGAGCACAACAGCTGGCCCCGGCAGCCATAATATTCGCCTGTCTGAAAGATCTTCTATTTTGCCGCGAATAAAAAATTCAGCGAAACTAGATTATCTATTTGGTACATAAATACTTAGTAGGTTCCAAAAGAGAACTGTACCACAAGCACAATCCTTTTTACGTAACGTCTTCCATCCCTATCACACCACAGATTTCATCAATAAGTATGACAGTGACGGCATGTTTTGTCGATGGCGTTACGATTACATTAAACGTTCCTGCTTACCCTACTGCTCTCTATTAATAATTTAAATTTAGTATTTGTGTGTATGTGTATATTTATACAATGACAGATAACGTTACACGTGAGCCAGCCATACGGTGTTGAAACACGAGTGACTCTTTGTTGTCTGAGCTCAACGTATGCAACAATTAATTACCTATATGACCTCATTTCGGAAACCTTATTTTTTTTAAAGAAATCTGTACACTAAACTTTTTAGTTGCCTATTTAAGAACGCAGTTTAAAAAAAAATGTGATGGAGTCGGATTTTGCTCAAAAACAGTTATTTGGCGGTAAGTTGAACAGTGAAGTTGTTAATAAATTTGTATATTTGATCAATAATGTGTAATATTAGTAGGATGTTAATCATATGAGGACAAGTGAAGGAAATTCAAATGAAATAGTATAGCTTGACTTTTCAAGTTCAGCCAAGATGTCCGAAAAATTTTCAGTAAAGTATCCACAGCTTTACTGATAGGGGTAGCGGATTCATTTCATCATCATCATCATCGTCATTGGCATCATCATTATCATAAGGGGTCCTTATGATTGTATTTCATTCATTCTCGACACTGGCAAAAATGGCTCAATATTGTAGCCGAAAAAAAAAGAAGAAGAGACGACACTGGCAGTCATGTCTCTATTTTGTAGTCGATTGCGAACCTTAAAGAAAGAAGAGTAAGTCTTGTTCAAGATACCTCATTTCAAATAAATGATGAACTCATAGACAAATTTAATCTTAATAAAACTAATCACTCGTATTATTCTTTCTTTGTATCGTTATAAACGCTTCAGAAACATGCTTGATGCTATAGGACGTCCTTTATGACTATAAATAAATGTGACTATGTCAAAATTGGTCATGCAAAAAACATCCGACCTTGAATTGGCACCGCGCTGTGGCAAATCCACGCATTTGAAACCCATATTTATGGAATTGGGCGTTACAACAAGGAAACGGGTTTCGAGTGCAATTTGAATAAGACCATCGAATTTTTTCGCGCTAGCTCTCGGCAAACTAGTAATTCAAGTCCATCCTTTTATATTTATTGGTGTTTAAGTATATTGAGTCGTGAATAAACTCAACATTTTATTATTAAATCAGGCCTTATTACATACATGTTAAGCATCACTTTTCAATGTAGTGCTAACTTCTTTTAGTTGACTTTCAAACATAATCAGAAACTGGATCAGTATTTTTAAATATTATTCAATACTCCAGGGTACAATGGAATAGCAACTCATGTGCTGGAATGTGGAAGTAAACGAATATCTAGTTACACATAAAAATATAATATGGGTCACCCATGAGTAATCAACCCTCACGCGGCTCTTAACACGAATCCTTCCCCTAAATATTTTTCTTGTCCTATAACGATGGTTATTTTGATAGCATTTGTATTCAAAATAAATCTTTGACTGTGATGAGATTTATTAGTATCCTATTTGAATATGCATAGTTAACATTCACCTGCGGCTTTTGTTGTGTGGATTATTGATCAAAATTTGCGCCTCATTTTTACGGAGCTCTATCAAAACTCTTTCTAGCATTTTTAAGGATGAAGTTATTGTCTTTTCGCCTTTACGATATATACTTTGATGTCTAACAGGAAATTATTTCACTGTAAACACTTTATATTTATAGCCACAGTAACTCATTTGACATGACAACACATATTTGCTGACGTATACATGTGACTAACATTGTTGATATCGTCAGGTAGTACCAACTACTTTGTAATGTTTCTTATCGTACGTAATGGTGTAATTTTTACTAGAAATAATACTGAAAATAGCATAGGTTGCTTGTTCATTGTTTCTACTTCCATAGCACACTTATTTTCAGTTACACAATTAATTTGTAAATGTGGGAACCATGTAGCCATTCACTTGTAATGATATACTTACGAGTTAGTGCTTTTTTTTGACCAGCTGCTAAAGTCTGCCTTAGCAGCTTAGTTTTGCTTGTTGTTTGTTTTAGTCTGCACATAAAATGGGTAGTATATGTTACGATGACAAAACTATAACTATATATTTACATTCAAGTATGATTGGATCACGTACCTATTCTAGCTACATATCAAAATTATGTATTTAAATACTTATATTGATTTCTTAAATTTACGCAAATACTACACATTGAAATAAAACTAATCTTAAGGATTTTATCGCGGTTTATTTTTTTTGTTTTACGTTCCCGACGTTTCGGCTGCTTTGCAGCAACCATGGTCACGGGAGGACTGAGGTGGTTGACGTCCTAGTGTCATAGTTTGACGGGGGTACCCTCATATTTAGTTGACCGTGGTTGCTGCAAAGCAGCCGAAACGTCGGGAACGTAAAATTAAAAAATAAACCGCGATAAAATCCTTAAGATTAGTTTTATTTCAATTTACATACTTACTTATACCATAATTACATGCGTTTAAATCTATAAGACATCGGTTTCCAGGTCACCGATTATTTAACATATTATTACGACTCAATTTGCAATAATTAAGCACATATTAACATATAACGGAAATCCTAATCAATTAAAATTTTCGCAATAATAGCAACTGATTATAAGAAAGTAAACGGATATTAGATATCAAACGATTAACCCGAAAATTATATCAGAACTGCTGGTTAATAAAGAACCCGTCAAACCGCAGCTTTCCTCATATTTGTTTATTTTTGTGATTGGACGTTAATTTGAATTATAAAACGTCAGGAGGATTTTTTCAAAATTGGAATTGGCCAGCATCATGATCAAATATTATCCGGCAATATTGCAGTATAGTCAAAGCGACCACCGAAACGCAATGTTAATAACTCGGCAACATTGCAGCAACAGAAAAACTCACTTGCACATTTAGCAATATTATAACATTGACATTCATTTCATTTTTCACGAAGTGTTTATACTTTGGGAAGTTTATCCGGCGTATACCCAAATACCCGGCGTTCATTTACAAACTAGCGGAGCATAAACACGGCGACGGAAGCGCCAGGGACACGTGTTCGATCCCAGCCCCACCCCCGCTTCCTGGAGCCCTCATTAACCGCCTTGAACTAAATACGGAACAATGTAACAACTTGTTCACGGAACATGAACGTCTCGGTAGAGAAACATAGAAAGATGCCTCGCTTGATTTGGTATCCCTTGGAATGCAATGAATAGCGGTGTGACAAGTTGTTATGGGAGTTGTTTGGTAGTCATTGATTTGAAGCAATCCTGATTATTATTATGAGTGTGACGGTGCATTTCTCTGGTCCTCCTGTCGTTGAGTTTAGTACTTAATAATAAATAAATATCACAGGCGCAACGCTTATGTAGCAATGCATTTAACACCCAAACCAGGATAAATTGTTAGAGGATTTTTTTTAAAATACGTCACTAAATATGAATGGCAAAGATGGCAAAGTTATAAATCCGGTTCACTAAAATAATAGACGTCTGTTTTTTTTAAAAGCCCCTATTAGAAACATGTTAGTTTTCCATTATGGATTTCTTGATTTGGCATACTATCGGAGTCATAAATGACTGCGTATTTTAGAAAATTTTCGTTTGTTCGTTACAAGTACACAGTCGTAGCAGCCTGTTGCACCAGAGCTAAGTGTAGTCATGCGAAAATGACTCCTAAGTGTGCAAGCAGTAACGTCATTACGTACGTATTATCAGTAAATCAATGTTATTATAAAATAATAACGACATTGCCAAACATTTCTGTCCACCCACACCTTGTCTAAACTAAACCGATTCCGAAATATCTAATGAGGGCACATGACAAAGCGTTATATGGCGTCGACAAACAATCGTAAAGAGATCTCTGAGAGTTCCCACGCCCCGTGGGAGAGGCGGGATGATACGGTACTATACGCTGATACATGCATCTTACTTTTAAGGATTTTTATTATTATTTCTAAATGGGTGGTGTCGTATGGAGCTTAATCTTTTCCTCTTCCATGCTTTCTTTCTACTTAGCTCTAATATTTTTGCCCATCTAGATTTAGGAAATTGTATTTATTTTAATAATACATATATGTAATATTTCGCAATTTTCTTCTAGCAGTGCCTATGATTACGTTCGCGTCAACTTACGTTTTTTTTTCCATTCCAGGAAATCTGTTCCACTTTCCAGTAAAAAAATTGTCGGAGATTGACCTTGTTATAAGACTATCATGGAGATGTCTCCATAGACCGCCTCGTAGTGCAGAGGAATGTTGAACATAAAAGAGCACGCGGCAGATCACCCGAAGATATCAGGAGATAGGTATTAGTCGAAACGTTCTGAATCGACCATGTGACCATGCATGTCATATAATAGAATCGGTGGATGTCAGGTAGTGATTAGTTCTGATGTGTGTATATCGCGCAGCAAAACAGGTAGCCAAGTTTATAGACCGTGACATTTGATCCAAAGGTCAAATGTCATAGAATGTCCCACACCTATGCAAACATATCTCCAGATATGTAGGTAATGCATTAAAATACTCAAATTATGAAGAGGTTGAGATAAATAATTCCAACTCTAAATGTAATGTAGGTAAAAATACTGAGATTGTAATTTATGTACACGGAAATCACGGCCAAGTTCTTCTTAAAAAATTTCACCGGCCCGGTAAATAAACACTTACAATTACTCCGGAAGAAGTCGTAAAGAATTTGCTTTTAATCTTACCTGAAACAAAATCACATCAACATTAAATTATGAAATTTCTAAAAGAACCTAATCAACAGTCGAACGACTTAGGATGTCCGGCAACCCACACTGGACTTTGGCCTATGGACTGAACTATAGCCTGGTGGACCAAGACATGAATCCCCCTCGCATAGAGGAATGATCTGTGTCCTACAGTGGGACATAAAACGACCGATCATCATTATTATTGTAAACTAGCTGTTGCCCGCGACTTCGTCCGCGTGGTATTTAACAAAGACAACCGTTGACAACAGCCTGCCCGCCCATTCTGAGTCCGCGGGAAGCATTGCAGGTGTTGCTAGCAAACTTAATCAGACGCTGCGCTTCAACATTGGTTTTCATTTTTTTTTCGTGAGATCCTATTTTTTTTTCTAAAATAAAAGTAGCCTAAGTTACTCCTTGTTACATCAGCTATCTGCCAGTGAAAGTCCCGTCAAAATCGTTCCAGCCATTACAGAGATTAGCCGGAACAAACAGACAGACAGACAGACAGACGGACAGACAGACAGACAGACAAAAATTGTAAAAAATGTTGTTTCGTTATAGGTAACGTGTATACATCCAAATGCACTTAGTAAAAAGCGGTTATTTTAATATTACAAACAGACACTCCCATTTTATTTATATGTATAGATGTATTGCAGACAAAGTATAAATCACTATAAAGTTTCAACACGATCAATTTACACGATATGCGTTGATAACAGAATATTAAATCGATAAATATTAATATTCGACTGGAATGCGCTACACCCACGTTAGCGTACATGTGACATTATTTACAGAGGTAGCTAGCTATATAATGGAATATAAGTAAGAGTAATGGCTTCAATACATAAAATGTAATACTAAAATGGGTCTGAAAATAATTTCGTTTACCATCTTCGAAAAAACTAAGTTAGCTAGCATAGATAAAAGAAACATATCTCGTAGCTTTTATTTACATAAAGAGTAAGTTGATATTAAAACCACGTTTATCAAGTATTCTATACTTAAATAAATTCAGTTGTGTTATCCTTGGACTTGGCTCTCCCTGTCGTACTTTTTTATAGTAGGTATTAACATTCCTAAGATGTTTGAAGTCTTCGCATATTTACTTAAATTACAGCTCATCTTTTAGTTAAAAGCTTAATTATGAAAATAAACAACGCTATTTACTAACCTTTGTTAGTTATTTCTTTTTAAGGTCGTATTACAAAGGCAGTTGACTGACTGACGGTTAAATTAAAAATACGATCGTTAAGTTGCATTTTAACTGACGAATATATTATTATGCTTGTCCAAACGTTTACTTTAGGAAGATTCAACTTGCGTAGGTGAGGAATTTGAGAAATAGTTAATAACTAAAAGTTAGTTCCCTCATTGACTGTTTAGTAAACAGGCTATTTTAAAGTTGTTTATAGGTTTTCTTAGAATTAAACTTAAACAATATTTACTTAGATTCCATAATAGAGTTTTGTGATACAATCGACGATACTTCGTCAAAATTTGACGCAACATCGAATAACTTTACTACGGGTGATAAATAGAAAATTACATTAACTTTTTTTGAATAGATTTTGCTGAAACTTTTTGCTCGACACTATTACAATAGTTTATTTTTTACGAACTCATTTGCTTTGAAGTTAATAGCAATACCAGCCGGATATTAGTTTACATAATACCTAACTATATCATGGAGTAAAAAAATATGAAAATACCTGAAATAAAAATCTAAAGGGTTATTCACTTCTGAATTTTACAAGGTTATCCAAATGGTAGCTTTGTACACCACCCAATATCCTAGAAGATAAAAGTCAATTGAAATGAATGAAAAACTGTAGGAAGCAGAACAACATAAAGGCTAGGTGAGTATGATCGATTTTTTATCGATGTATTGAGAATAATCGACCGTTTATAATAGGTCACGCGCACATTGAAAGATTTTTATAGTTCCATAAAAATCCAAATACACGGAACGTCATATTGTACAGTAGACATACTATATAATACTGCATTTTTTAAAAGGGAAATAATGTGCCTATACTAATTTATAAGTCTACTAGCTGTTGCCCGCGACTTCGTCCGCGTGGTATTTAACAAAGACTCAGCCGTTGGCAACAGCCTGCTCGCGTTCTGATCCCGCGGGACGCATTGCAGATTGTTGCTATCAAACTTTAATCAGGCGCAGCGCTGCAACATTGGTTTTAATTTTTTTTCGAGAGATCCAATTTTTTTTTTCTAAAATAAAAGTAGCCTATGTTACTCCTTGATACATCAGCTATCTGCCAGTGAAATTCCCGTCAAAATCGGTCCAGCCATTTCAGAGATTACCCGGAACAAACAGACAGACAGACAGACAGACAGACAGACAGACAGACAGACAGACAGACAGACAGACAGACGGACAGACAGACAGACAGACAAAAATTGTAAAAAAAGTTGTTTCGGTATAGGTAACGTGTATACATCCAAATGCACTTAGTAAAAAGCGGTTATTTTAATATTACAAACAGACACTCCAATTTTATTTATATGTATAGATAACATCTAGCCGCATCTCTTTCAGACTCAAGGCAATAGAGCAAGTAGCAAATACATAATACATTATTTCTAAGTTAGGCATCAAAGAACCGATTCGAAATGCAGTCGCGTGCGCAGCATACCATCATTTGAAAGCTACAAACGCTTTCCAAGGTACTACGATTAATTAGCAGGTTATAGTCTTTGTACACTTGAAGTGGTTGACAAATGTGGGAAATGTTCTTAAGAAGTTACTCATCGATACAATAATGACACTACAATATTTTAAAATAAAATTAAGTTTAAAAGGCATGCAGCCGAAGTTGACAAAGATCAGTGGACCAATTGTCTAACGGAATCAAAACTTTAAGAATTCCGAATCTGAGGTTGTTACAAATTAAGATCGGTATGTATAACGTAACAATTAAGTACCACGTAAACAATTAAGTACCAGGAAAACAACTAGAAATTTCAAATCAGGAAGCCTCGAAATCAAGGAGTCAGCTAAGATGATAAAGGAGTGTAGTGAATTATATACATAACTATAAACATAACATAACACAAATATATAATAAGTATTAATGCTACAGTCAAATCTCCTTAATCAATGCAACATAGAATTCGCACAAAGCGCATCAAAACAAATATCTCTCACAAGAAAATTTAACGATCCATTGAAGGCATCCAATTAGGCATTACATATAACCTGAATGGGCATACATGAGACCCATTCAAACGCCAGCTGATAAAGCTTTAATTAGAATGTAGAAACCTCATGTGAATTAGCCGACATGAGATTAATTAAGATTAACAATATGACAGTAGAAGGAGATGCAATTTCTCTTGTGTTGTATAATCCTTGCTTTCGATTACGTGTCAGCGATTTGCAAAAAAAACTAAAATGAAAATGCTGAAATTTACTTTAGTCATTCTGAAAGAATTTTAATATTTCTTAATGTTGCAGTAATAATGCATTTACTCAAATTATTTACAGTGATTAATTTTAGCCTTAATTTTTTTTTAACAGGCGCAACAAGTGAATTTTCACAATCCCACGTGTTTCATTTTAATCGTCACTAACCCAAATTATAAGATAATTTGGGAAGATAGTAATCTGACACTTTAAAAATTTCACAAGTGCGTGTCTGTGCAGTCAATGACTCAGTAATGTCTCTTGCGCAAGTTTATAATCGCATCCAGAAACCGCGAACATCATAAAATTACATTAAATCCCACACTTTGCTTTCAAAATCTTAAAGCTGCAAGCCGCCGACATGAAGGCCGTGTTAAGAATAAAAGACTATAAATCTGGGAGGATCAAATTGAAGAGGTTAGGATCGAAAGAACGATGGAATTACGTGAAAACGGCGCGTGGCGCGTCGTAATACGAGTACATAGTTAGTTGTGTTTATATTGAAAAAGCAGGAATAAGTAGAATAATTAATAAAAAAAACAAAATTAACTGCGCTGGCTAAGCAAACAGTAATGAGCGGGTGGGAATTGACATGTTAAAAGAGCATATTAATGGTTTGACGGAGACAGATATAGAAAATTTTAGTGACAACAGAGTTATCAATTGGTATCTTGATATAAAGTAGTGCCAAAATGTCAGAAGAGCTTTCAATAGGTAAATAATAAAGTAACAGCTCAAATAACCGTTAAAAAGTGCGTGGTTTGAGCGGTACGGACTGCTACTTTAGCTTTTAGTGATAATGAAACTTGCCATAAGACATCAAACATAAAAAATGTACATTAACTTAATACTCGACAGGACAAAGATAATACCGATATCAAATAAACTTCACTCGCGAAATGATTTGAAGTCAGTCCTTAAAATTTAAAACGACATAAGACAACAAAGCATTCCACTTACCTATTCAATGGATATTGAATAAATTCATAATCTAAATAGAGCTCTTGCAAAGTTACCAGCAATCGTCAAACGAACAATCAGCGCTCGGGGCTGGTCCACTAAATTGTATAGAATATATTTTATGGTTCGATGTGGCTTATCTACGGAAATCATCGGGAGAAATTGCGTGTTGCGGTGTCAGAGCAATGGGCGAGACGATTTGTCTTACGCAGGCATATTGTATGACCAGACCCTATCGATAAGGGCTACACAAGACTTTAATGCCTCTTTAAATGGATAGGAATTCAATAATTTACGGGTGAAATATGTCGTGGGAGTTTGGCAGAGTTAAGAAAAAATATTATATTTCTTTCAGCTAAATAAAACCTATAATGATCAGACAATTATGTTTTGAAGATTCAAATAATAGATACAAATATTGACAATCCTATTTACGTCAATATTTCACATTAATCAGACGGATACAATCAATGATAATGATACGAATAGTCAAATAAATGAACTAATTTATAAAGTAAAGACGATAAGCTACGATAAACCAAACGTAACACTACTTGACGGACATAACAGCTATATTTCAAGATCAAAGCAGCAAACAAGCGTAATTGACTGATATCGTACAGTGGACGATGAAGATCGATAGACCCGGTAAATGCGTGCGACATAACAACTCGTTTGGCCATAAACTGAGTGTGATCTTAGATTTCTAAGTGTTTGCAACCGGATCACTTACAAAATAATAAGTGAGATAAATGTAGCCCAAACACAAATACATTTATAGATCTCACTGACCGTAGAATTGGTTAAATCTGAACTTACTTTAGTTTGCGATTTGTTGATAAGTTAATTGCAGGGACCCAATGACAGACCTATGATGAGAAGTCTTGATTTTAATAAAAGACAGTTAAAAACAAAGGTTTTTGATGATAGGAAACGTGTAATACATTCTAAATTTAATTTCATGAGCATCGTATGAGTGAAATAAATAATAAAAAGCCTTATATAAAGCCAGGTTTATAAGCAACCATGTAAAAATATTTAACATCTTTACCCCCAAATGTATAGACAGCTATAATGGCATTATAACGATCTTTTCAGAGGGAAAAGTGCGTTATAATGCCTTTATAATTCATTATAACTTTCTATAAATTTGAGGGTGGATATAGATACAATTTGTCGTACCGGGAAGCGTGAAGAGACCCGTTTAATAACTAGAGGAAACTATTAAGTTGTCGTTGCAACTCCTATTAGTCGTGAGGTCGATAGAAAGATTTATTAAATCGTTCGTTGAGGACCGAGTAAAAATAGATCGCCTTAATCCCACCTTGGGACGTTTCATGTCTCATTAACCGATAGAAACGTTTGGATTGAATATTGATGTTTATAATGAGACACATAAAGACGTAAATTCTAAAGCAAGTGGTAGTAAATTTGCTATCAAAACAGTTGCATAATATGTATAAAGTTGTTAAATAATGTTCTTATTAAAACTCTTTTAATGGTGGTACTTACGATCTAATGTTTACGTATCAAAACTACTTAGGTTAACAAGTCTGTAGGACTTGTTGGCGACCAAAATACAGGGTAATTCAGAAAAGGCCTAAGCCTTGAAACTGCTGTTTTGTTCCTAACATAGTGACAAAATTTTAAACTGACGTATCGAAATTTTGCTTTTGCATAGTGATTACAAATGCGCTATAGAAGTTGGTTCAAGACTAAGTATACCCTTTCTGAATCATACTGTATAAATCACGTACTATCTGTCAATGGTTTAAAAGTTATCTTGAAAGCACAGGAAGTGACAGGTCACCAGTCCATCATTTACAAGTACAAAACAAAATAGACAACTTGTTAACCAAAGAGAAAGGATGATAGTTGCCACATTGATGCACCTCCGGTAATTCTATACAAAACACTCCTACGCTTCGTATTGTAATACTAGAGGTTTTAACGATCATTGAAACAATGGCCTCAATGTAGAACAAAACCTTATGGACGGAACATCAAACTTAGAAAGCCCTTCGCATTGCCAAAGATCGTTCTTAATGAGAAATTTTCGTGATTCCGACATATATATGTTTGTCAAACAAGTTCAGTTTACAATTAACCGCTGGAAGATTGCTTGCATGGTGGTCACGATGGATGTGAAATATAAATACGGTAATGAATATTCAATATGGACTATTGCTTCAAGATAAGTTTAACGGTATCTATAATTTCGTTCAAATCATTTACAACACATTTTAAAGACCCAAGATTAACAGAGTTGGTAGTATCGCGGCATACCAAGGGTCCCGGTTACAGTAATATTATTATGATTATAATAGAAATAGTAGCTAATTTGTAATAACTTGAAATGGAACACTGTATTTATGTACCATAGTTTGCCCGCCACTCGTGATGATTTCACGCTTTTGAAACACCTTGTAAATTGTGTATAAAGGTTTACTTAAAATGCAACTGGTGATTTAATACTTTCAGTTGGTAGTAAATATATTTTTCCTTTGTTTGGGAGAACACACATAAATGCATAACCTTGCATTGTCATTCGAATACGTAAGAAGATCAAACTGCACCTTGTGCTTAAGATATAGAGATTAGAATCAGTTGAGCCATGTCTTCAATCAGAGAGGTATACGTATGGTAGGGATGATACTAACACAGTACAGCTATATCCAGACACGACCAGATGTGTTCGTTCGTATACTGCGATAGCGGTATAGCATGTGATAAGCTTATAGTGTTAGCAGTATAGGGCGATAGTTGTGATAACAAAACGTATTGATTTGCTTTTCATTCCTGTTTTGGATTTCATCAAGGCCACTTTGGTTTATTGTTTAGCCTGTTTGATGTCGTCATAATCTGTTTTAAATGGAGTAGGCTATCTCTTGGGCCGTGAATAATATAGCAGGTTTTGGACACTAAAACAGTATTTAATCAATAAAAACACAGGAGCACATTAAATCATAACTAGGTAGCAGGTAGGCGCGACGAACGACACTGACCGCCGGCACGGCTCACGTCTTCGATATCTAACACCTCCCCTCGAAGTTGTGAGCAAGTCTCTTTAAACCTCATGTACATTCATCATACCTAAATTACGCATGCATTCATGATGCTTCGCTGCGCTCAAACCTTTGGTTAGAACATCAGCAGGCATTTTGTCTGTAGATAGGTATTTGAGATCAATAACACCTTGTTCGCACATATCTCGAATAAAGTGGTGCCTCACATCAATGTGCTTCGTACGCGAATGATAATTTCTACTTTGAGCAAGTTTAATGGCACCTTGGTTATCATTGAATAATGTCACACACTCATTGTCTATTTCAACATTATTCAAAACATCACGCAAATAGATAGCTTCCTTGGTAGCTTCCGAGATTGCCATGTATTCGGCCTCCGTGCTCGACAATGCAATGGTCCGTTGCTTTCGTGCTCCCCAACTAATTGGACCACCTGCCAATATAAATGCAAAACCGGAATAAGATCTACGATCTATTGCATTCGCACCCCAGTCTGCATCAACCACTCCAAACAACGGTAAGCCTGTTCTTTCATATACTAAACCGTAATCAGACGTGCCTTTCAAATATCTTAAAACACGCTTTGCTGCCTTCCAATGCTCAACATCATAATTAGTATTGAATTGACTTAAGTAATTAATGGAATATGCAATATCTGGTCGGGTGGAGACAGCCAAATACATTAACGCGCCGATTAAACTTTGATAAGGATACTGGCTCATCACATTATCCTTTACACATTTAGGGTTCTCTAACTTTACATTTACATCCATGGGGGTCATTATAGGCTTACATTCACTCATACCAAAGCGCTCCAACACCTTTTCTAGATACACACTTTGATTTAGGTACACTCTGTCGTCATTATCACGAGTAAACTCAATACCCAAACAATAATTAATTTCTCCCATATCTTTCATCTCGAATGCGTTAGATAACTGCCTCTTTACGTCCCGCAACCATACATTATTATTTGTAGCAAGAATTATGTCATCAACATAAATAGCAATTAAAAATATACACTCACCATTTGTTGCTACAAACACACATGGATCTTGGGGTAAAGCTTCAAAACCAATACTCATTAACTTTCTCACCAACTCTTTATGCCACTGCAATCCAGACTGACGCAAACCATACAAAGACTTCTTCAACACACACACACTATTTTCATACTTATTCAGGTCATGATTCCATCTTCTAACTGTCTGAATAATTTTCTTATCACTTATGATCTTTCTATGTGAACCAATCTTTTGGTTTGCGAGTACTTTCTCCAGAACATCGCGTAGCTGATCTGGTACTTCCATGTGTACTTCCTCTTCTAATGAGCCATTTAGGTAAGCTGTTACCACATCCATTTGATGCATCTCTAGTCCGTATTCCGCTGACACTGCAGCTATGAGTCTTATCGATGATGACCTCACAACTGGAGAAGAAGTTTCATGGAAATCCTCGCCTGGCCGTTGTGAACATCCTTTTGCAACGAGTCGTACCTTTTTCCCTGTAGTTTTAGTACTAAACACGAATCGGTTTCCAATCACTTTACGATTCGGTGGTCTAGGTACTATTTCCCACGTTCCATTCTTAATTTGTGCTAGGTACTCATCTTCTAAGGCACTTCGCCATTCATCAACTTCACCTGTCTTTTCGATTTCATTCCATGTCGTCGGTTCAATAGTCGCTATTGCTACTATTGGCTGTTCATTTGTATTTTCTTCCTCCGACTCATTCTCATTATCTGTATCAATTGCTGGTCTATACTCCTTACGCGGTCTTCCCACTAAACCAGTACGTACTATTCTGGGTCTTCCCCTTCCTCTTTTCGGGGGTTGAATCAATCTTTCCCACGAAACTGTTGCCATTCTCTTTCTTTGTTGATTTCCTCTATTTCTTTCTTCAACTGTATCGTTTACACTCTCAAGTGATTTCCTTGTCCTTATTCTACCTCTACTCGCTTTCAGATGAACTCTTCGCTCTTCTTCTTTATCGTTACCCACAATAGGCGCATTAGACATATTCAAGTCTAACAATATTTTGTCCTCATCTAAACTTTCTTCTTCATCAAGTATCTCCTTGTATTCATGCCTGAATGCCGTCTCATGCATAAATTTGACATCACGAGTAACTATTATTTTTCTAGTCTTCGGATCATGTATTCTATAGGCTTTGGATTGAACGTCGTAGCCCATAAAAACTCCTAGTTCAGAGCTAGAATCGAATTTTCCCTTCTGTGTACCTTTGTTCTTATAATAAGCTTTCGATCCAAATACGTGCATATATATTACAGTAGGTTTCTTTCCTTTCCATGATGTAAAAGGTATCTGCCCATTCAACGCTGTAGTTGGACATCTGTTCCTTATATAATTCGCAGTATGTACTGCCTCTGCCCAAAATGCCGGGGGGCTCCCTGCTTGACGCATCATACATCGTGCCATCTCAATCAGCGTGCGATTCTTTCTCTCTGCTATGCCATTCTGTTGCGGCGTATAGGGCGCTGTAAGTCTTCTTCTAATTCCTTCTTTCTTCAAAAAATCATCAAATTCATTATTAACGTATTCTCTGCCATTATCAGATTGAAGATTTTTTATCTTTTTTCCTGTGAACTTCTCAACATAGGCCTTATACTCTTTAAAAACTCGCAGGACGTCACTTTTGTTCGCTATGAAGTAAACTTCACACCATCTTGATTTGTCATCGATGAAAGTGACAATATACTTTTTCCCGCCAAAAGACTGATGTCTCATTGGACCACATACGTCCGTGTGCACTATCTCCAGTAGCTCGCTCGTGCGGTCATCACTACCCTTAGTAAAAGGTGTGCAAGTCTGCTTCTCACTAATACAGATTTCACACTCCGACAATTTTTCACTGTCATTTAATGTCAGGCCATGCACTAAACCACTCTTTGACATCGCCTTCAAGTCACGTTCATTAAGGTGCCCTAGGCGTTCATGCCAAAGATCTATGGGCTTCTTCATCTCAACATTATTCACTTCGTTCTTACTCATTCGAACATAGTATAAATTACCGATACGATCTGCCCTTATGTGAACTTTGTTTTTCTCGTCGATCACAATTGCATCATTTTTCTTGAAACGAACCTCGAACCCGCGATCTGTCATCTTTGCCACTGATAGCAGATTTGTTCGCAAGTCCGACACATAGAATACTTTTTCGATATCTATACGGCGCTCTTCGCTACCTGTATCGACTGAAAGACTGACTTTTCCAGTCCCGGTAATTTGTGTGCTTTCATTATTAGCTAAATTCAACTCTGATTCAAGCCGTGTGAATTCATTGATCATGTGCTTCTCATTGCACATATGCCCTGTACATGCACTGTCGATACACCAGATAGGATCCTTCTGCTTACCAATCATCACCTGTTCGGTGGTACTCATTAACATCGTCGTCGGTTTTTCACCATCTTTACTTTTTTCCAACTGTTGTGCGCTCTGCTTGTGTTTATTGAAATTTTTAATTTTGCATTCTCTCGCCATATGCCCACGTCGACCACAACGATAACACTCAATTTTATTTTTATTAAAATTATTTTGACTTCGGTTATCATTAGGGTTGTGTCTCTGGTTGGCATTCTTGTTAAGACGTCTGACAAACATGGCACCCTGGTCAACTACTTTAGATTTTCGGCCTTCAAAATCCTCGACAATCTTCACTTTCAACACTTCCGTTGATGGTAGATCATCACGCGACTCCATCGCCGTACGAAACATGGCAAAGGAATCAGGCAAACTGTAAAGTAGTAAAATTGCCAGTAGTTCGTCGATCACGACCAACCCAATTTCTTTGAGCTTTTTAACGGCATCAAAAAAATCCGCGATGTGCTTTCGCAGGTCATCTTCTTCCTGCATTCGTGTCAATACGAGTTTCTTTAATAACGAGGCTTTCCTGGCAGGCCCGCTCGACTGGTACATAGACTTCAATTTGTCCCAAATGTCTTTGGAAGTTTCCAAACCATCCAACGCCAACAACTCGCTTGGACTAACGGCCAATAATATGTCAGATTCGGCCTTTCCATCCATTTTAATCCAGTTAGCATACTTGGGATCCGTATTTGCCGGGAGAGGCAAAGTTCCCGAAACATATTCCCACAAGTCATTTTTCTTCAAAATTGCTCGCATATGAATCTTCCAAGTATCATAATTATCACCAGTAAGCTGATCAATCTTTATAGAAGCCATAATGGATTTTTTCAACTCCAACAACACTAATCGTTTGTTTACAACGCATGAGTCTCCAAAACGCAAACCATAAACCCGACAGTCTCCGCGTAACTTGCGATAACCCGCATTCCAATGGTTAACACGGTACACCGGAATGTTTTGATTCACTAATTTCACTGCAAATCCGTTTAATTATTCACAAAATCGTTTGTTCTTCACATGCTGGGCCAATAACCTCTTGGGCCGTGAATAATATAGCAGGTTTTGGACACTAAAACAGTATTTAATCAATAAAAACACAGGAGCACATTAAATCATAACTAGGTAGCAGGTAGGCGCGACGAACGACACTGACCGCCGGCACGGCTCACGTCTTCGATATCTAACACTATCAATTTGAAGTGATTTTTTTTTGTTGTTTGACCTCGCATATTTTTTTTAGGTTAGCAATCGGCTACAAAATAGTGTATTTTTTGCCAGTGTCGAGTATTTTTTGATAATAGTTATAAAATGTAAAGTACCCCTTGATGATAATGATGAAATGAATCTTCTATCCCTATCAGTAAAGCTGTGGATAATTTGCTGAAAATTTACCGGATATTTTTAGAGAACTTGAAAAGTCAAGTTTTTTCTCACAAAACGTCCATAAAAAATCTTTCAGTAAAGAATCCATCACTTTACTGAGTGAGGGATGGGGGTTATTTTACTTGGGCTTAGCCTTTGGGCCTGTGCATATGCTAGAAAACTGAAAAAAATTATATTACTTGACACTGGCAAAATACCTATGGTGATGCCAAATTAAAAAAAAACAACTCAAAGCAAACACGTTACCTTAAAAATATGACTTGCCTTTGAATTAAAGGCAAGTCATATTTTTAATTATGTTTTATAAAGAACCTACCATCTATACGAGTATTTGCACCAAGAAACAATCCAATTTCATACCTTTATAAATAAACAATACAGATTTAGTGTTCAGTATTTCGGTCACCCAACGGCAACAAACGGTGTTAGTATTATGATAAAAATCGTCAGCCCGCCCTGTCCCTTCACGACCATTTGAGCAAACAGACGGCGTGTTTGTGCAACGCTATACTCATAAACATGGGAAACATTGTTACCGTTAAGCGTATCGGTAGAGAGATGAAGCCACAATAAGATGAAGGTGTTCACATTAGAAGACAATAATTATAATTAAGAAAACTACATTATTATACAAATTAAAAAGAGAAAAGAAAAGTTACTTAATATTTACAAAGTGTAAAAAATTTGGCCCATGCGGTAGCGTGCCCAAGATGCTGGCCGCATTTCCTCGCTGAATAGCCAAAGCTACTCGCTGAGTGAGGAAATGCCTAGCCCTGGGGTCGCCTGGGGTTTTATATTTGGTATGTATAATAATGTAATTTTCTTTATATCTTTAGTTTGTAAATATTAAAGTTTTTTTCTATGTAATTATTGTTTTATAATAAACTATATGACAATTATGAAATATAACGCTTGAATTATAATTTGATCATCCCTTTACATTACATTTTACAAGATTTGTGTTCTTGTCCGAAATATTTTGCATGCCATGAACAACAAGAAACTACTACTTACAAAATTCCAGTTGACACTTATAATAGAACCAGGATTGATGAGCTTATATTTTACGAAAGTCTGCTTATACAGTAGTTTTTATCTCCCGCTTTGCAATGAAGGGAAGTGTATCACTTTCTTTATTAAATTTTTTTCTTTGCCGGTTTTCAGTTTATTCCGCATGTTTTGCCGATGATCAAACCTCAGTGTCTTCGTTGAACATGATGGTTTACAGGGGTAGCAGCGATGGGAGTGGGTGGTGGGCCAAGATCAAAAATATCCCATGAAAATCGAGTTCTAGATAACCAAGTAAAATAAAACACTTGTAACGTTGTGCAACGAGTGGCCTAAAAATAAGGTCATATTGTCAATTTCTGTCACAGACACAAACACACACACACAAGCAAGTACTACATACTGAAGTGTTGCAGGTCGAAAATCAACTAATAAGTTATCAAACTACATAATATATATATGATATGTATTATATGTTACATGACGGACGCCGTACCGTAAATAACTAAATATATAAAAATAGTCGGAAAAAGTTATACGGGAAAATAGTTTAGCTGGTCGTAAAATTGGCAAATATTTGTAGAATTTCTCGCAGCTAGTTACAAATTGTTGTAACTAAGTGCGCGTGAGTTACTTGCGCCGGCGGTTATCCCTGCGCATCTGTGTCAATATGAAAGGCACACCCATCAATGGCATGGCATCTATATAATATTATGCTACTGAGGAAAGTAATATAAAAGTGAAACTGCTTCAGCAACCCTGGTTTGAATATATGCTTTTATGCAAATATATCATAAGAAAATATAGCCAGCCTAACTTACTAACTGTACGGTCCCACACTAAGCAACGTTTGTACCGTACAATGGACTGAGGGCGAACTCAGTATATAATACTTATATTAAACATCCATGATTGGGGTACAAATATTCATGCTCATCACATACAACTTGTCCCTACGAGGATTCGAACCAGAGTCCGGCACAGGAAGCAGGGTCACTACCAACTGAGCTAATCAGGTCGTCGCGATATATAGCAAATCTGTGAGCTATAAAGGCAGCCGATGCAGGCATAATTCGTAAGACACATCTTTCAGGATCACGCCCGTAATCTCCGAAAGGGCAGGCAGACGTACACTGTATTGCACCTAAACTTTGCCGTTTGTATTAGATCGCGATGGCGAAGGGCCATCTATTTCCATAATACTGGGCACTCATCCCTGAATGCGACCATAGTCCACCACTTTCAAGGGAATCGCAATCTTCGCTTATTAATATTACAAACAATATTATATGTAACATTTTTGATGAGTATATTTAGAAAGCGGACACACAGCTTCAAGCTGTATAAAATGACCAACTCTTGAGAGCAAGTACCATCAACAATAAACCCCGAATATTCAACAACAAAACGACGATCACAGCGCAGCCAACAAAAACTGACCTAGTCTGGTTAACAAGTGACTGCAACAGGGTAGCGGTAAATTCAGATTACATTTGGTGAGATGCCGCTTGCGGAGTATTGTTGTACGGTTTTTAGTTCGCGGATGGAGCCGGAGGTGTGTGGGCGATTCGATGGTTCTCAGAAATGGTGATGAACTATGGGGAGGGGCCATGAATGAACGGATCAACTGTAGTGGTTATTTGTCATTTTCTTACTATTGCGCTGTTTATTTTTATAAAGGAAAAGTGTAAAGAGAAGACTTCTCTAAACACTTCTATAGGTGTATTGATTAACAGTAGGTACGAGTGACGCGTACGCAAGTTGGCCGCTCAACGTTTTTTTTTTTCGAGTAAAACAAACAATTTACCCAATAATAGACTTAATTATAATGGAGTCAAGGACGTCTTATTTTGAAAAAAAAAAAAATTACTTATCTAAATGTACTTGATGCTTTCTTGCTCAGGTACATTACGACGAAGAATACGACGGCAATAGTTTAGTCAAGTTATTGGAATGTGGGCTAACCATAGATTAACATTTTTACTAGAGGTACCGACATAATCAGCGGTTAAGCTCACATCAAAATCTATGGTAAGAAAATAAATATTAATAATATTTCCCCTCTTCAAGCTCACATTCTTCTAAGCAATACAGACTTAATTTAAGCACTCAATCATGAACACTTAAGCGCTGTTAAGTCGTAATTAAACAAACACGAACCGTTATATCACCGGACATGCACTTCGCGTCATGACAACTGTACAATTTGAAAGTAACTTTACATTGTATTATTAACCTATCACTTAAATGGCAAATTGAACAAACAAGGCGAATATTAAAAATAAAAGATCTCTCACACTCAGACCGGATATCGGTAATATGCTTTTAACATTAGCGATTAGCGATTTTGCTAATAGCTATATTGCGTCTAGCGACTCACAGCCATTATTGAAGACAAATGGGTTGAGGTTCAATGATAGAGAAAAGCATCATTTAAAAAAGCACAAGGTATTGCCATTGTTGTCTTGGCCGGGTCCGAACCGCACAACCTCGTGAGGCAAACACAGCCGTCGGACGAGGCAGCGTGAGCGTTTACCATGTCATCCCCCGTCGATAATAAATGAGCGATACATACATATATTTTTTTTAATTATTGAAACTGATCATAAATGGCGATGGCGAAATCCATTTAAACACACAAAGCAAATGTTAAAAGTAATAAACACAGGCCGTCCATTTAAGCTAGGCTAGGAGTAAAATAAAAAGCAACGAAATGAACGAGAATTGGGGCGTGAAGTGAACGTTGCAAAAGCCGGATCTACGCCGAAACCTGCGCACGCACATATGAGCAAATGCACACCGACCCGAGATTGATTCGGTGTGGTTGATAGAAATGGCGTTTGGGCAGAAGGATTTTATAATGGCGACCATCAGGCGGAAAATGAAAAAAGGGACTCAATACAAGGTTGACACATAGCACGAAGCTGCTCCGTGATATGGATTAGCATGTCTCCAGTTGATGGATATACAGCACGATTAAAAGACATCCCATCTCTTTAGGCATTTTTGACATAACCCATCTTATCCTGAATTTAAGAGCTTTGGACTTTTTATTAATGGTTTTAGTCACGTATGCCAGTTCTCTTTCAATCCTGCTAGCAACCATCCACCTTATACCACACGATAATAACATGTTCCTTTGCCTTTTGTTACCCACCACAATTGACAAAAACCCATTCGTCTTATTTACACGTTATGTTCTGTTTACCCACCACAATATATGTATCGATAAATCAGACTGAGTAAGGTTGATATAGGCCATCGAGTCAACAATCTTAATCGATTATTTACGAATGGAATAGCAAAGTAGATGAAATAAAACAGTTTATATTTAGTGGATTAAATATATCGATACACGTCCGAAGGCAATTCGAATGATCGTTAGAACTGTGATTGCTTACGATAGTTAATAGTTTCCTATTTTCAAATAGTTTTATGGTAGCTATAGAACGGGTTTAAACGTGGTGTTATGATTATTGTTTTGTGTTAATGTCCTTATAATTTGGAGAACATACTTTCAGATAGCAAAGTGGAATTGTGAGTCAGGTATGTTAGTTACAATGCGTTTGTTTTTAGAGTAGAGCAGTGGTGATGTTTTCTGATGACATTGACAGACTATCCAGATGAGATGATGTGACAAGCTTAAGGGTACTTCTAAGGAAAGTGGTCCTGAGCATGAGGAAGCAAAGGATTTTTTGTTTAGTGTCCCACTCCTGAGCAAAGCCCACCGTATATTTCTCACACATTTATCTCCTGGGATATCTTGTCCTGGTTCTCTCTCGGCTTTGTTTAGGTTAGTGTCTACCATCTAGCATCAATTCGATTCACCCACCTTTGCGGTAGGAGACCCAGTAGTGGATATGTTGTATGCAATGTGGTCATTATAACACATTGAAACTAATGGACAATATTTCTATTTGTAATAATTTCACGCATACTTAAACATCTGTGTGAAATATCTTTCGAAAGCGATCGCCATAAGATTAATATCAGCCGTCAATCAATGCATCGATCGCGCAGATGGGCTCGTTCCATTTTAGGGCACTCGTTTCACAAGCCAAAGAAAGTACCATAAAAGTACCATTTGCATAGGTACTCAGAATTTGATGCGGCCTACAAACGATATGTGATGTACGAACATAATCAATGTTATGTAGACAGCAATACTTGAAGTTTACAAGTGAAGAGATGGGATTGTAAGTATGTATGCATGTATGATTGTAGAATATTGTGAGGGATTGAAATTTCATAGTCGGGATTTACGGTAAAAATGTATTACATTAAAATATGTTTCAAACTACATAAATTATGTAGTTCAGAGATAAGATAATGGTAAATAGAGGTTTCGTATTACCCCTAAATAAGAACACGAAAAAATAATACACAATAAAAAAAATACAACCGAATTGAGAACCTCCTCCTTTTTTTTGAATTGGTTAAAAATAGGTCAGTAAGTTTGAATTTTTGAATCAATGCTAATTACGGAACTTTTAAGGGATGCTTAAGCAGGGTGGAGAAATTAAGAATCGAAAAAAAAACCACTTATAACTTACCTAACAATTTGTATCATCCGATGTCACGGGGAATGCTCCTTCCAATATCGTGATCCCAATGTTTGCGGCAGTGATCCAATGCGCAGTCATACGTCAGTCTTCCGTTTCAATAAATACTCCAAAAAATATATTTGTACTTCGTTTTATAAGAGCACTTGCTACAGGTCACTTTGTTACAGATTTATTCGATTGTTCGTCTAAAAACATGGAATGTGTGTCCTTTTGATATAAGCAAGCATAGAAAACGTTTTCAACATGCAAGAAAACTATTACATTGTTAGCTCCGATAAAAATATGGTAATAATTAATGAATAAGAGAGGCATTTCAAAAGCATAAAACATTTCTACCGTAACAACATTTACGGTCGAGGCCGTAGCTCAAATAAAAATAAAAGATGCGGGCGCCTTTATGTTGGGGCTCAAACTGGACTTTATACTGATAGACAGTAAGCTTAGGAAATTTATAGCAACATAAAAAATAACAGTGACAGTATAGTTATTTTATAAGTAATGTTTTAATAGAGTCAATTTACGAACAGAGTTACATGGGCTAGGATAAATAAACCAGATACTTAACGACAGCGATGAATAACAGTGTATACATTTGAGCAAAATAATAGATAAAATGTTTTCGTGAGCCACTGCAACGTTAAAGAGAATTAAAAGAAAACTGGAGAAAACACCACAAACGGCTCATAAAAAGTCGACGTCTACTTGGACGACCCACATATTTCAAAGCTACAAGTCATAAAGAAGGCAATTAAGCCTAGCAATAGTGGTAAAAAGTATTCGGAACAACACACGGTAATACTTCCAAGCGAAATAGTTGCCTAGTGTCATAATAGTCAGAAGTCAACAGTCGGTTAACGAAGCAGAAAATAAGGCACATGTGACTAGCTTTCAATGTGAGTCGTCGAAACTGTATTTTAACGTATTATTCAATTTCACTAATACTTAGCGATCAATCGTTCAGATATCAATCTAACAAGCTTCCAACGTCACAATTAGACAAATGATACAGCTTCATCCTAAATATTCACTTTCTATCAAGGAAGTAGTAAATTTTCATGAGACACGTTGGATATCTGCCATATTCCTATTACGTAACGCATGGGCACTTGCCATTTCAATGCATGAGTCAGGTGAAGATCCGGATCAGAAGCAACAACATTGTAATGAAAAATAGATAAAAAGCGATCAATTGCTGAAGGTGACTTAGGCAATTTGAAACTTGATTGGCAGTGTCTGTTAGATAAGAAAATTCACGCTGACGAGCTGTAAAAAATGTAGCCAATGGAGTCACGTATAGGAATCAAGTCGAGCGTGCAACAAGTGGCAAGAAAATAACAAACTCTGATTCGATCATTGCCAACTTAATACTACTCAATGCACTCAAGTAGTAGAGTATAAACTTAGATGCGATTGGTTGAGAAGTTCGTCTGTAAATTAAAGGCGCCAACGAAACTGCCCACGCGGTGACAACATGTGTACATTAGTGATGTGCAGTTAACTACGATTAATTGGCGTTTATATATGGCGACATTAAATTACTTTTACCTTTGTATTGAAGAGGTTTTTGAAGTTTATCGAAAAGGGGAAACGACCACATTGTTTACTGATCAGATATTTCAGAAATAGAAAGAGATGCATTATTGTGTTTTGTACGCAATATTTATACATAAGTTGAAATGGTAGATTCAGAGACTGTTACTCTTAATATGGAAATATCTCTGAGGAGCGTTAGTCACCATACCGCGATCAAATGCCAGTTAGTGACCGACTAGATATGATAATTAATGCAGCAAGCACAGCTTTACAAGGTGCGCTCAGGATTCTAGTAACCTCGAAACAGAAAGTCAGACTGCATTGGTACCGTACCATACGGTCAAGGTGAATCAGTCTAGAGACTCAACAGATTAGCAAAAGATGGCTTTAATCAATGATATCGAATTATCAAAAGCCGACACGATAAACAATGTCACGTCACCGATTAAATTAGCAAAACAAGTACAATTGAAGTTTCAAAATAATGATGATGCAAGTGAATTAACTAAAGTCACAACCTTGAGGAAAATGTCTACAGATGAGTCGAAATCCGTTCACAAGAAGGCGCCCGCATAAGTCAGGATAACCACAGCCGAACCGCACTCGCAAACTGGTTTCGGTGCACTATTATTATTAAAGGCTCGTGCCAATATACGGGCAGAAACGTGCTCCAAACACAATACATTCAACAAAGAAAACTACAATACATTAATCCATTAAAACAATTAATGCAATTTTTTATACCAAAAGGACACAAAACTTAAGACGTCTTTGAAAATCCACACGTTGTTACTTTGCATCTGCATTAAGTTCTTCGTTTACGTCATTGCATGCATTCACTAGCACATCCATTAACAATAAGGCACTTGTCTAAACGTTAGGTTATAAAAACAGTTCAAAAATGTGTTAAAATAAATTATCGAGTTGAGCGCAACGAACTGCCTGCGACAGTCGGCCGTGCGCTGAGCCGGCGACTCGCAAACTGCTCCATTCCGTTTCAAACTAAACAGC
This sequence comes from Pheosia tremula, assembly GCA_905333125.1. Lineage (NCBI taxonomy): Eukaryota > Metazoa > Arthropoda > Insecta > Lepidoptera > Notodontidae > Pheosia > Pheosia tremula. Next base: position 5,762,977 of record HG995416.1, on the reverse strand, counting down.
AACGGCCACGCGGAGGGCGCCCTACCATTCCATCTCCCTCACTACGTAAAAACTCAACAGGAGCGAAAGAGACGGCCATATATTAAACATCGTCCGAGCCTTATCGCAGGATAAACTTTACAGCGACGCGACGTGAATAGTTTCCGAGCATTAGCCAGAGAGGAATGGGGGCGATAACTTTTTTTGTGTATTTGGCAGGACTTTTTTCGTTGAATGTTGGATTGGTTTGAACTTCTATTTTTGTTATCGGTGCGCATCTGAGTGGAACGGAACGAGAAGCACGAGTCAGACTTTGTTCGGAAAGGAAGCACGGTGATAATTGACCAAGGATTCTCGGAAGTATAGTTAAAATTAGCGCACACCCGATGATAGATACAATAATAGGTTCGTCCTGAATCCTGATCAAGGCTAGTGGAGATGACATTTTGGCGCATTGAGAGGTCTAGTTACATAAACTACGAGTATTAATCTTGTCAATAAAATCGAGTACACTTATGTTTGAACACGATATTTGAGCAAATCTTGAAACCCTCAGCTCACGATTTCTGCTGTAAGTGGCAACGTGCGTGCATGCAAGTACTGGCCTCAATTCACAGCTGCTATCTTAAGAGATCGTCTTAAGTTATTGATCAAACAGCACGTCCCAAATAAAACTAAAATTGGATCATAGCAACAGCAAATACCAAAAATTTGGTAGATGGACAACATAATGAACCAGATAGTGTTGTTACGACACATTTGTAATAACAATTCACCTGAATAAATGGGTACATGGAAAAGTGTTATATCTGAACGATTGTCTTGTAAATTGCCTTGCATAACACAAGAAGCGAAAGATAAATATTTATCTAGCAGCAACTCTAATAGTTCCTGTCTTCGACGGTGACATCACAATAATAGCAAGAACAGATCAATTTATAATATAATCAAAATATTGTATTGCATTTACACCAGGCCTATTAGGAGTAATCATTTCATTTGCAGGAAGTGATTACAGTCGCACTAGCCCACAATGAGAATTTAAACAAGTTAAATTAAGTTTTCTAAATATTTTTTTAACAGTAATGATAAAATTGCGTCAGAACGTTTCACTAATATTCATTGGTTGTTAAAAAAATATACAACCGCTTCTAAAGTCATGCTTTAAAATACAGTATCTGAAATTACGTACACTTTAAAAAGATTATGACTAAGAGCTTCTGAATAAAAGAACGCACAGAATATATTTTCAATTGATACAGTAAGGATTATGTAAATTGGCGCCTCAGACAGTTTCTTTGGTACGAATGTTCTTTTCGATAATTTTAATGAAACTGGTTGCAATTTCATGATTGAAACTGGTTAAAAGTTTAATGTTTAAATTGAATGAAAACAAAATATTGTGGCATAAAATAAAAATATAGAACAGCTAATATTGTTGTAACACCTAAATACCTCTTTATTTTAGATTACCTCAACAATATTTACAAACTCCTCACAAAGAAACATACTTACATTCAAACAACAAGATGTCAGACAGGAAATCAAACAATCGTATATCAGAAATGGCGCGAGAAATAATGTATGAAAGAAAAAAGTAATTGGCAATCGAATGAAATGCTTTCTCCGCCAAACACCCGACATAACTCCGGGGCTAAAGATGACCATACAAATATTGAATATGTTTTATAATGATCATTGCGAATTGAATGCTATTGATCATACAATAAGAGGATTCAAACTTTTTTGTCAAATGAACAATATGTTCCATGCAAATATGGTATTGAATGATAACCAATTTGCGGAATGTATTCGTAATTTATACATTTGTCACTGTGTTACATCATTTACATTCGAAGTCTGTGTGTTATTACACAACTAGCTGTCCCGGCGAACTTCGTACCGCATCAGAATCAAGTGTTTCAGAGAATCAATTATCTTTATTAGTATTTTTATGGCGATTTTTTTCTGCTATACGGGGCAGACTAATTAAAAATTCAAAGATCATAAAAATCTGCCCACCCGTTCTAAATGGTGTAACTAACACGACTTTGTTATATACTCGTATTATAGATATACTATCTGCGCCCCGCGGTGTTACCCGCGTTTACATTTTACCGGCATCTAAAGCGTATGTGCTATTCCTGACTATAATCTATCTCAGTGCCAAATTTCATCCAGATCCGTTCAGCCGTTTTGGCGTGATTGGGTAACAAACACATTTATAATATTAGTGGGATATACTTATGTAAATCCCTTGCATGGCAGTGCCTCCACCAAGTCGAATAAATATATAAGGAAAGCTGCTATTCATATTAATCGTCACGATAATTATAAAAGTATATTAAACTACTCCATATATTACGTTTAAATTGGGAGAATAAAGCTGAAAACGAAAGTAGTTCTGAATGTCATTCAGTGGCATAAGCTGAGTGCTGTTATTCAGAGAAGCATTAAGTTTTAAGAGCTTCAATGGTGGTTAAAGCGAAACTACACATAGACATAAAATGAACATAAAAAAAAATATAAAAGTTGGTGAACAAGTAAATAAGGAAGTCAGTTATAGTCTGCCTCCATCGAAAAAAATGAAATCACCATTTGTTCTTCTTTTTTTATTTTTTTAGGTTGGCGATCGGCTACAGAATAGTGACTTTTCCGCACCAGTTGTTGTTTTTAAATATTGTGAAAACAAGAATCAAAATCGAAGTTTTAAGATAATGGCAGTTAAACTTTTTCGTAGTTCAATTGACAAGACAAAGAGATACCTAATTTTCTTACCAGTGAAACAATAAGACTCATATAAATACTATAAGCAGATGGATATAACCTAAAAAAAGTATACTAAACAAGTTTAAAGCTTAGCCAGTACCATGAGAAAACGATTGGCTTATCGAAATGCCCGCCGATACCATTGTTGTCAACTCCCTAATAGAAAACTGACAGTAAGGCAGTTAGCATAGTACCTACTTTCTAACAATGAAAGCAAAACGGCACAATGCTGAAGATTGATGCTGCAACACAAATCTGGATTGACGCACAATGAAAGCCCATTTCCGAAAGAAGTGCCAAACTTTCTCTTTGGCCCTTTGAACATAAACGTTTTTTTGCTGACTGCGTGCGCATTTAAAAAGTGTTATCTTTTTTCCACGATAAATTATTGTGATTTTTATTCTGTACTAACTGTCCCGGCGAACGTCGTAGCGCCCAGACTCAAATGTATGAGAAAATAAATTATCTTTATTATAATTTTAGTGAATTTGTCCCATATTTTAATAATTATTCAGCTATTCGGGACGAATCAAATTCAAATAAATCTAAAATCATATAAATGGTTCTTGAGTTATAAATGTGTAACTAACACGACTTTGTTTTACATATAGAATATACCAAGCTACCTTTCCGACATCTTCTCTGTACCTTTTGTTCCCCATTTTACTTTGGTTATGACAGCGACCGCCGTCTGCTTAACCAAAAACTTAATGGGACTGGTAATCTAAACGTGGAATCAGTTGACAAACTTAGTCTTAAATGCATACTAGCTTTTCTCGCCATACGTCTTTCAGCAAATGTTTGCATCTATAAGGCGTCGCTGTTAAAACTAAACACACTTTCATTATATTACCCGAGAATATTCACAAATGAGACAGTACATAGAAGAAGCAAATACTTTGGAAATTCTCACCTCCATATATAGGATCCCTAACTTTGTCGGATGTCGTTTTTCAAAGAACCTAAGACCATAAACATTACCAACGTTTGTGCAAGATACTACAGGCACGTCTTGCCGTACAAAAGAAATAGTGGCAACAATAGCGAAGCGTTGAAAAGTGTGGTCTTTGTAAAAGGCTGCGCGTGCGTTTCCGTCTAAGAAGATGTAATTGATTTTTGATGGGAGCGATCTAGGTGTTGCGTAAAATGGAAAAATGATAGAGATTTATTGAGATCATTATGATATCATGAAATGTGAATTGTGAGGTTAAATAAGAAAAGAAGCAAAGAGTTTCTTAAATAAAACACACCTCATTTACACACCTCATATACAATATGATCTAACGTAACTTTCCTAATAGCAAACACCTGTAGCATTGTACGCAATTTATCAAAGGAAACTCCGCTTCCTTAAACAGTGGTAATAGACTTTATCTCCTCATTTATATCGGAGTTACAATTATTAGTCTTCGCTTCCCGCTCTTGAGTGTAGCGCGTGCTGCCTTCCGCATTGTGGCAAATAAATATTAGATGTGCCAATAGGATTTTACGATTGATGTACGGAAATGGGCACTTTCACAGCAATTTTACTTATGCAGAACTCGGATTTTTAAATGAAAATGTATGAATAAGGTACTACAGAGGTCGATGATAAAATTATAGCTTTTTAAGAACTATGTGCTGTCGACATGTCATAAGATAATGTTTATTCAGGAACGCCTATTTTTTTAATGTCAGGGTATAGCAATCTATTGTTGACAATGAGACTGAAAAGTTTGGTGGTTTCAATGTCGTCACAAAAGATGAAGGAGATACAAAAAGCTATCAACCACTAAAGTAGCCAGCATATTTTAAATCAAACAAAACAAATCTTTCAGATGTGTTGAAGGTGTCACAGATAAATACTTCCTCTAATGATTTCTCAATGAAAGATTGGGAAATCTATGCCAAAAGTAAGAAAAAATACGGCAAAGATGAAATTCTCATGGACTCGTTTCTTGTTTATACCGTCTAAATTATATTGAGTTTGGGCACTTGCCAATGCCAATAGCGGAAACTGTTCACGATAATGAACCGCGAAATCAGTCACTTTTTATTTTGGTCACATTCATATGTGATCTGATCTTAAATTAGAGAATGTGTATCTTTTGACAATAGCCATATGATACATAAAAAGTACATTATAAATATTGGTAAAAAGAGCACTAATATTCAAAAGGAATTTAAATAGAAAAGATTGAAAGTGTTGCTCAAATTAGCTTAGACGAGAATGCTATTTTGGTTTCCGTAATCATTATCAGACTATAGCAAATAGGCTTCCAGAGCCATGAAATCGAATGCTTATAAATTAACACTCGAGTTCTGCATGAGATTCAATAAATCATTGCTAGTAATATACATATGTCCAAGTCTTTAAATAAAAAAATACTTTTGCACAAAGTAGTTGACCATAAACAATCGCATAGAATGTTAATATACAACCATTATGGTCAACAATTTTCTTCGAGGAACCATATTTAATGAGATTCTTAATTGATAAAAAAATATATATACATAATGGTCATCTGTCATTTTCATTTTCTCATCAATTCTGACAAAGACGCGAAATGTTGCATTCAGTATTATGCCCTAACATAAATAAACTTAGTTTAAATGCTAAGCACTAAGTTATAACTCAAGTCGGGATGGTTTGTGTGAGATGGCGCAGTATCCGGAACGCTCCAGGTGTTGCAACGATGCACCGCCCACGTTTACGATGCGCCTACGCAGATTGTTAATGACGATGCAGTGCTTTAAAAGGTCATCCAGTAATGGATACTAAATCACGAGTTGTTAGAGACTGCAATAATTATATTCGATGAAATCGTTTGTTTACTTTGTGGAGTGCATCTAGTAGGTAATGAGGGTAGTGATATTTGGTGTCATATTTGCTTTATTCAACCATACTCATCATAATATAAGAGCAGTTTTGCAGTTTCCCGGAATGACGAAAAGGGTTTGTTAGATAAAGAAAAAATAGTGGGTAGATAAGCACTTTCAAAAGTTCTTAATATTATTTTTTGGTTTCTCAAGCGTTCATTTAATGTTTCAAGGAAAATCTAATAATGAAGCGCGTTGATCAAAAGAATACAATATGATTGCTTAACGAAATGGCTGAATTTATCTGAATAAAACTGAATAGCCCAAAAGTTTTATAAAAAAAAATTGCAATTCCTCCATTTTGTTTGATTTTAATAAGCTTCTTGTGAACACAAACGCAATTTTCTAGCTCTATTTTTGAAGCTCTCCGAAATTTTATTTGGCAACACTGAAAGTCCACCTATGATGGCGTTTAAATACCTGAAGCACCTGTTTTAATTTTCCATCAGATTCAAAATCTTTGATCTATCATGATAATAGTTATTTAGTTGGCTTTAAAACAACATATCGCCCCTACGCTTTATATTCGCTTATCAGGAACCGATTCGCTAATGCATCACTGCCTGCAGCCATATCTTATAATCTTCGTAGCGTGCGAACCTGTGCTGAAATGTGGGTGTCTGTTGATGTAATAGACGTAACAGTTGACTTTAAAGACCGAAGTCAACAAAGCCCGGAGGTGTCAATAGAAACTTGACTGGGAAAAGCGTTCTTACAGTTCCTAATAGTTTATGTAAAGTCGGCAAAGAAATTCCTTTATCACCTTGATCGAATATCAATTGCATAATTGAAGATGGTAAGGTATATTTTCGTTTGAACGATATCGTCGTGATGTCTTTGTCATATTGTGAATGACATCGTCAGTCACTTGTTATTCATTTAAACTTAAAACAGCCTTAGTGGCATTTACCTCAACTAGGGCAGCCATCTAGACTGATGAACTACATTCATGGTGAATTCTCCTTTGTAGCGAATTATAAATCTGGTTTGGATTAGCATTATATGTTTAGCTTGTTGGATGTCGTCTCTAATAATGAAATAGATCTATGGCTTTAAATACCCACCGTTTTCATGCAAATATATAATTTTTACAAATCTGCAACTCACTCACTAACCACCTTGTAATCTTTAGTACAAATTGTAGAATAGCGTAATAAGAACCAGATATATGAGAATAAATGAATCTTTTAACATAATTTCATGGTGTTCAGGAAGAAAATAAAAGCGGGTATGGCGTGCAATCGATCCGGTGGCGGTGTCACGGGGGCGACACGGTACGAAGCATACGGACGCAGCCGATCATTCGTGACCGAACTAATGGTGCTGTGGTGCAAGTCATGAGCGGAGCGTGGGACCGACCGAAACCCCGACGCAAAACGAGAGGTATTTTAGTTTTACAGATTTAGTCTGTTTTTGCATAGCAGCTAAGCTACCTAAAAGGTGGGTCAATTGCAATATGTTTTGTTTTTATTTCAAGGCTGCTTTAAATGGAGTTGTTTCAATGAAAATCGGTTCAGTGGTTGCTAAGCTAGTCTATATAACAGCACAGCTGGTATAAACTAAATATTGCTATACAGTTTTAATCGTATTTCTGGTTCAGTATTGTTTTTAAGTATTTTTTTATAAGATGTGGTAATGATTTTTCACAAATGAAGCGCTGAAGTTGCGACATATCAAATACTCCATGATATAAATAGTCTACGTCAGTTCTTTTAAAACTTTTGATTTATATATTGTAACTGTTTTTATACACAAAATATGTAGATATGTAAATATTCGTGGACTGTGATGGCTATCGGAAAGCGTCCTAGCAGTTAGATAAATGAGCAATGTATTTTACTGACCAAACAGTAGCTGCATGAATGTAGTCTTTTACGAACAATGAATTATGTACTCCAGTCCTTCTACAGGTATTTATTTTTTACAATGGTGCATATAAAACTATATATAAAACGCAGAAATGTATCCACCGCGGCTTCATCGTGTGTGTGTGTGGTGTATGTGCAAATTTTCACACTACCGCCTGCCTTCTCTAACTTGCACCACAACCTCATTACTGGCATTAGTCCGCGTCCGGCGATAAAACCCAACGCCCAAACACCAGCAGTTGCACGGATCAACCGCTGACCGTTTACGCGTTTTACGCTCGCTTTGTACTGCCACGTTGCGTAATCCAGAGATTTCTATCTTAGCAAGTTTACCAGTTGAAGTCATTACTACATGGTAGCCCCATTTTGTGCTTATTTCACAAAGTGCTGATAATAATTGCAAGACCTCAAGACACTGAGCACTTTCTTCATAGATCGGACCGCAAGCAACAACTAAATATGAGGGTACCCCAGTTTAAACTTTGACACTAGGACGTCAAACACCTGTCTTACCGCGACCATGGTTGCTGTAAAGCGGCCGAATCATCGGGAACGTGAAAATATAAAATAAACGCGATAAATTCCGTTAAATTAAATTTATTTCAATGCTGATAATAATTGTAATATCGGCAGTCTAACACAGACACTGTGCGGTCCCAAACTAAGCTACGCTTGTATTATAAGTACCGCACAATGTACTGGGGACGATCCCATGTGATACTTATATAAATATTAAATATCCACAACTCGGGTTCAAACATTCGTGTTTATCACACAAATTTTGCCGCTACCAGGATCGACCCCGGCTGCCTCAGCCCAGAAACCAGGGTCACTACCAACTTAGCTAATAAGGACGACATGATGAACCCTATCGACAGCGTATTTGCTAAGAGTGCGATCACGTCAAAAATTTAATAACCTGCACTAGTAGCACAGCCGGCTGTGACATGAAAATTGTGAGATAAATTGATTTTGTCTCTTTCCCTCGTATGAACGGAAGCGAGAGAGCGGCTAGGTGCGACAGAATCCGTGACATAGGCTATGTCGTGACCTGCAAGCTAGCCACCCAGAGTGGAAACCGAACCGACAACCGCTGGTTACGCGAACAGCCCTTCTCAGCACTAGGCTATTGATTCTTGATTAGATTGTTATCACACAATACAAATACAAGTGATAAGTGTGTCCTACAAATTAAGAGCGCTTGTCTATATGTTACGATCACTAAGTATCTTAATATAATATCAACTATCAGTAATTATAAATCAATGGCTACGATGTTGCTATTGTTCTACTAGACTACCTTTGTGATGTCGTTCTGATTAAGGGTAAGTGGTCATTGGTGTGTAAAGCTTACAGGTTGTACCAGATTCCAGATGATTTCCTATTCGTTATTTTCTGGTCTACAAAGTGATTTCTGGTGAACAAATTAAAAAAAAAAATATTGAGATACCGAAATTCAGACTACAAATGCGCGGAAGCGTGGCTTCAATGCGTCAGAAAGGGTATACTACACTGACCTCTATGGTATATATCGCTGGACTAATCATAAGCCCGGTTATCGTGTGCCTATTTGATTTTCGCCATTTTGGCGCTGATAGCGGCAGTGAGGGGGAATGGAACTAATAATAGACATGGGACAGTGATATGATACATCGATAAAAATGTTTATGCTTAAACCTACCCATGCAGTAAAATGAAAATAATTATGATCCATTCCTTTAACAATGGCTAATGTCCAAAATAGTCGAGTGGTTAATACTAAGATGAAGCAAATAATGATAATGATTAGCCGAATCGCTCATGGGTAGGGTAGGTAATCTTAGTATAAGCCGAAACCGGACTAAAGGGTGGTGTGTGACTAGCTAGATCCTACTTAAATAAGGATCGTTTTTTAATTAGAAATGAGGTAATGTAATGTTGTCTGGGAAGCAATGGAGTAGGTAAGGTATTAATAGAAAATAAAAATCATCAAAGTAGTACATGAGTTATGTTTAATAAAACAGTCATCAGAGAAGTGTTTCGAACAGATGTAATCATATTTTTTCGGACGCCAACTAGGCTTTTCAATGTTTTTGAGCCATAATTCTAGTCTTCTATTGTCAGACGGAAACCTGTGAATTAGTAAACATTGTTTTAAAATAATATGTATTTGATAATACAAATCTGTCTTCGGCGATTTTTACGTTCTTGAACGTTCTATCTATTTAAGATATTGATAGAAAAAATATCGATAAATTTTATCGACAAGGAACTTTTACAGCACTATTGAATTTTATTGTTTATAAAAAACCGATAATACAAAGACAAATGTGTTGTAATCACGTATAAATAAGATTAGTAACATATTTTTAAGTGCCTATAATATCAATAGAAGTTTTAATTTCTTGAATATTAGCCGTAAATTCACTTACTTGTGGAATGTAACGCCACTTCCCTTCTGGTAAAGAGTTTTGCATAACACGCACTCTTTCATGGTTTACCTATTAACTAACGCCACTTATTTATGTATTAACTATATTAATACGACACAACAAACAAGTTTAATCGCGTTAAACCTTCAAAATCACTTTATAAACACGGAGACAATGTAAACAAAACAACGGCCATTTGCATTATACGTCAGATTTAGTTCCTTTCCCCCACGATGGGGGCGCTTCAAATAGGCACCATAGATAGCTGTCATTTTAAAGGATATCATTAGTCTAGCGTACTTGTATCATGGACGTCAGTGGTATACTATAATACCCTTTCTAAATTACCCCGTATAGAGTCTGTGCGAGAAGAGAACCGGCGTGGCGTAAAATGGAACTAAAAATATAATCTTTACAACAAGTATTAAGACAGAATACATGACAGATACGGTGTTTAAGCACAACTACGCCCTCAAAGCTTATGACAGTTCATTTTCTGCACAGACTCAAAAACAATGTCATGGGGACTAAATTGTGTCAGCAAGTTGGGTCTTAACCTATCCATATTATGATTCTTCTGATAGATATGACCTATCCAGTAAGTCTATAGACCTTAATAATTATTGTTATAATGTACTTACTCTTATCGCAGCATCCCAATATTTGTGTTGTTGTGTATGTAACTCACCTGAAACAATGAAGGGAATTATTGTATGTGTCTGTGATAACATCGTTGGCTTGTGGGTACCATGCGCTTGCGCAAGCGTGTGGGTGAACAAAGGGGAATAAAAGTAATGGTGATTGAATTAGGCGGTAAACGGTAGAAAATAGGTTTATGTATTTTCAAATAAACTGAAGGTAATTTCGGTTAGATTTTATGAGGTCTATAAATTGTCATGAAATTCAACCCATCGAAAGAATTACATCGAACGCACTTTTTGGATAGAAATCCTAAAACAAACAATTATATTAACTATAGATGTCGCTAGTAGTAGAAAAAGACCTCCGAAAGCATTTTTTTATGTGATTTAATATATAATCGTCCTTTCTAATGAATATAAAGATTACAACACATCTTAATATTATATATGTAGGTACAATAACTGATTGCACAATTCTGATACAACAGATACAACTGAGTCGCCGCGGCGCGAACTCCACGCGCGCAGAACTATCTATCATTGGCCCTATAGGGTAACCATCAATTACAATATGGAACAGATAGACACCATGTCAACATGTTTTAAGACTCTTTTATAAAATTCCCAAAAGAGTACCTTCATTGACAAGTGTTTATAATTCAAGCTTAAAGGTAGCTGAGCTTTTGAAATATGAAGGTACATATATGACAACTATTTGAGTGCTCCGATTATTTATCGTCACAAAAAGAAGAATTTACCGAAAGTGGTAGGTGATCCATTTCATCATAATCATCATCATCAACATTATCATTACCATCAGGGGTACATATAATTCAATAAGAATTATCAAGAATTACTCGACACTGGCATAAATGGCACTATTTTTTAGCCGATTGCCAACCTAAAAAAAAGAAAAAGAAGAATAACCGAATGGAATGCTTAGAGTTGAAAATCAGGTTCTGTGGCCTGCGCCTAAAGCGACATTTACATCTAAATAGTTCCATGCATGTCATGAAAAAATCGTTCGTAAGTTTCTTGAATCATGACGTTCACCTGTAAAATGAATAGTGCAACACAAGTTAACACGTCGATAATTAGAACCATTTTAATGATATGATGTTTCGTCCTGAAAAAATGGTCACCCCAATGGCGGGCGATATGAATTATTATCGCACACGTTATTTATTGAGCCACCCTGTCTCGATTCTGTGTTTAGGTTTCTCTTGTCATTTCGTACGACAGACGGATTGAACCCCACCTTAGTATAGGGGGTCCGATCACTAATCAAAAACAACTAAATTAAATTTAAAAAAAAATAGTCACGTGACTCGTGTCGATCAACTGATATGATCTACATGGGCCGACAATTTTCTCTGAGCCGTTTCGAAACTCACGATGTAAGGAATCTAACATATTACAAAATGCAAGCAACTCATAGCAATTAACTCAGAACCGAACGTTTTAATTTGTTCCCGAAAAGCAGTTACGAAAATTTTGATATATACCTACAAAAGATCGCAGAGATATACCTCAAATGTCCTATAACACATACACAAGGTATAATTGATAGAACTAGGCGATACTTGGCGGAAATCCATTGTTAACCTAATGGGGAAAGAGGACCCAACACTGAACCTCGGCTTGTCAACTTCTTCGATTATAAACCAAACAAACAAACAATCGATCAAACTTGTTTGGTTTATAATCGAAGAAGTTGACAAGCCGAGGGTTAGTGGTGGGTCCTCTTTCTCCATTAGATACACAAGGTAGTTCAACACCAGGACATGTAATCATATCACGTATCGATGAAGATTCATCTATCGCGAAGTCAACCAACTCCAAACCACGTGAGGGTCGAGAGGTCCTCGCGCGAACGTTCCGTGGATCACACACAACCAACTATTATTAGTTACGTGCAAATGTTGTTACTTATTTAAATTAAGAAGTAGAATCGTAGAATATCAAATGCTATTAGGTCGGTTTCTTTAAATTACAATAAAGACATTGATAGATACATATATCATACTAGCTGTCCCCGCGATCTTCGTATCTCTGCAGAATCAAATGTTTAAGGGGGAAGCGCTAAGTTAGGGCGCGAAATTCAAAATGTCAATGGTTTTTATATTTTTACGAAAAATTTTGACATCTTTTTTCGATGTAATTTAGTTTTTCGCGATATTGCCATTCTGCATTGGATGTCTCGATGTATTAAGTTTGCTTAAAAAAAACCTAAAGCAATACAATACTCCAAGGTTTGTAAAAACCGCTACTTTTACTAATTTTGGAGTGTTGTATCGCTTTAGGTATTTTTTGTTGACTTGCTCTCAAGCTTTCCATCAAGCTTTCAAAGCACCAGCCCTAGACATAAAGCACAATAAAGTTGCCATGAACGACACTTAGAAATGGAAGGTAAATCACGGGCATGGGGCAACTTTCGCAGCGGAGCCACCAACAATCATTGTACTTCACATCGTAAACATAGAGCGGATTTGCTAATCAGAATCGACTGTTGAACGATGCATTTGTCTTGTCTTGTACATGAAGTTAATGTGCTTGAAATAAGGTTTAAATTAGAACAAGAAACTCATTTGAGTAACGATTAATCTTTAAGGGAGTATAAATACTACAATTCACAATAAAGATTCAGTCATACCTGAAAAATTACGACACGAAATACAGGTTTAATATGTAACACTAAGAGTTGCAAAAAATATATTCCTAAACAAAAAGCGTGTTATTTTAAAACTCAACCATTAAAATGAGATGTACGAGTATTCTATGGAAGTTTTAATCACGTTAAACTAACGGCACGACCTAACCATTCCGAACGAATTCATTACATACTAGTTGCAATGATTGAATAACATACTTTCGAGTCAACATTTGTCTATGTTACCAAGAAATGATTATAACTCTGAACTGTGACTATGGATTGCATAAGGAATAATCTTCCTCGTAATAATTCCGGACACTCCTCTGACCTTTGCATGTATTGTCTCAGGCGTACGGTACTGCCTCTTGGACAGTTTCACATAACCCTGTACCCACTGAGCGAGTATAATCTAGAGATTGCTCGAGCAGATATCGCCCACGGCATCCTCTATTTCGACCTTCGTTTTCAGTTTCAGCAGAACTAGACCGAGAGTTATACAAATAAAAAATGACACCACCCAGGTTAGGCAGCGTGAACGACAAGGTAGACTCAAGAAGGCCACGTACGACTGAGCTTCACGAGGCAACTTTGCGATGCCTCTAAGTCAGTCAGTACAGACCTAATAAAAACGCATGTTAATAAATATATCACGTATAATAACGTAATCGTTTCATATATATCGAGAAAGCACCGCGCTCTGATGCTATCAAGACCGACTAAATTTTACAGAAACGTGAAACAAATGGTAATTACGCAATTATTATGAATTACAAGAGTAAAAAAATATACAATAAACGTAAAAAGATGTGGTTTAAGCGAACTGGTTCTCGATCTCACCTGATGGTAAGTGACGATGAGATCTACGATGGAGCATACTTGCCTAGGTAGGAAGGCGGCAGTAGATAGAGACGCTACATTCACTAGGCACATGCAGCGCAACTGATCTGACCCGCCATCCATGAATGGCAACACCGAACATCATGCCGGAACACGGCTAGGCCGCTTGGCGACATGGCTTTGTTCAGTGGGCTGTGACTAGCCACGGCCGAAGCCTACCACCAGTAAACAAACAGTTACAGTTTACAAACACCCTTAGAGATTTTAAAGGAGATTTATTAAATCGATTGGTATCAGAAATTGTGAACAGACTGGAGATTAGAGCGATAAAGTCATCGCCAAATTGATGAGACCTCGTGACATTGGTGACGTAAAAGAAATAAAACATATTATCAGCAAAGCTGGCTATATTCGTAGAGAGAATGAGAGGTGCATTGTTATACACCGCCATTTTGACGATGCAGGTCCAAATGTTAAGAGATGTTTAAAGAAAACTCATCCAAAATATGGACTGCTAATATTACATTAAACAAAGTAGTTAATGCCACACATATACACAAACTGAATTGTATTTTTGCACAAACGCACGAAGAATGTCACACCTTTAAAGCTGCTACTAATAATAATCAACCATAAACTTCCGGAAACATACAAAATTACAGCAACTTCACTAATAAAAATGCTAATACAAACACATAAAGAAGCATTATCTACAGAGGACACCGTATAAGACAAAGGTTTGAGACACGAGGAAGCTGCATTCACATCGAACCATCATTTGCATAGCTATCGTATTTGAAAAGGTAAAGGGAAACCTACAACATTGTATTCAAACAACCATTAGTTAGGACAAATCGACATAAGGAGGGATAGAGAAGATCTCTAGTGGAACAGAAAATTTCCAAAATCACAGACAGTATGTTAATAATAATATATTTCCAGACAAGTAGTAGAACATACTTTGAGACTTTATTTGGGAGATATATCCCAATATCTATATAAGTTTTTATAGCATTGATTAGCGTCCAAGATATTGAGAATCTTAGTTCAGGGCTAGATCAATTTGTGTACAAGTGTCAAGATATACATATATTTTATCAAAGCTAAGCTCTCACATACACAAACAAGCTACATGCGCTGCACGTGACAATCATTGAATCCTCGTACTATTTTTTGACAACCTAAATTACAACCAGACTAAACCGTAATCTTGATGCGTGCTGAAGGTCTATAGAAAATGAATGTTACATTAAGCAAGACTTAGAACTAAGATTAGATTCTAAATAAACTACGGAAGATGCTGATAATGTATAACAAAATTTAAGAGCTAATACTTAAGTTCCAATTAAAGCTAGGAGCCCTTATAACTAGCACGCGGAGACGATCGCGCCGGTATACGCTAAGGGTGACGTCACGACAGCACGAAGTGAAATGTGAAGACATTTGTGTGAATAAATTATGAGGAAACCAAATAAGTTTCGCAGTAATGTAGGTAATCGAAAGGTATCGAATACATTTACTTAGTTGATTGGTCAAGGTAGATACTAATTGTTTGTTAGCGCAAACTAAAGACTAACTTCAAAGAAACAAATCAAGAGTTGATCATCTGAATAAGGAACTCTTGAAGTTGGTGCAGAAGCTATAGTAGGGGTGCGATTTGTTTGCAATATTCAATACCAGAGCTTCCGAGTACGAGTGTGTCAACCAGGTTTTAAAATACTCGAATGTATTTGGAGGCCCGCGTTAGCGCAATCGTATTTATGAAAAACATACTTGACCGTTCAAAGATATTTTGTTCGTAAATACAATAAAATAAGGATCGATTTCCAATGCAAGTATTGTCCACGGGATTTAACTTAGTTACTGAAACTAAATATTTCACCGAGTACGTATTACTACTAACACTCTGGAATAAAAAAAAAATGAATGTGCACAAAGATAGTTTAAAAAGGCTAATGAGAAATAAATTTAATTCCATCTTAAGGTTAGTGAAGATAGGGTCTATAATAAGTGTGGCAACACAAGTTAAGGGTGAAAGCAAATATGCTCAGGTCATCGGGTGATGTGCGAAAGTAAAACAGCCATTACATGGTAATTTGACGAGGGCCTTACAAATAGCACGTCATCTGAAACCATGCAAATATCCGTCCATGTTGACATTTAAAATCTGAAATATGATACTTTTCATATCTTCAATGTTTATCAGTAAAACGAAAGAAACAATTGATTTACAATACTGTTACTTAATACGATCTGTAATCAGCAGCAGATTTAAAATTAAATTGTCAATAGACATGATGATTATTTTTAAGTAGAATATTCAATTATGAATCTTAAAGCACTCTGACAATTTGCAAACAAACTCAATATCCAAACATAAATACTGAGAATGCATCATAGCACGTTTGAGAAGATAATTTTAAACTCAATAAGTCTGTAGATAATTAATTAAAGATCAATGTACCCACCTTGCCACATCTTAGCAACGGCGGCTAGGCTTGGATAACTAAGGCTAAAGTCACCTTAGTCGCCATTATCCACATTCCACTCAAACTCGCTAATTCACAATAAGTCCATTTGGATTGTGATTGTACGAAATGATTAGCCCGCCAATCGTAATGACTATAATTCTGAGTCACATCTCAGCAAGTGCAATTACAACGGTGAACATGATTGGTCGAGAGCGAACCGTGTGACATACGTTTGCATGCGCGCACGCTCCGTGGCCGTTGTCCTATTTCAAATAACGGAAAATGTCATCTGAATAGAGAAATCCGACCGGATAGTTGAATGATCATTGGTGTCAGGGAGATAGATGATCATGATCATTTGGTGTAAATAGATACAATTATAATGGAATGTCAGTGTTCTCATCAACGTGGTACTTGTGGTATAGACTAAATAAGGCTCACGATACATCAGTGAAGTTACAGAATCAAATAAGATAATCAACCATTTGGTTGGTTTTCTGAATCAATTTGGCATTCGGTGTGCTGGTGGATAATCTTGAAAAACTGATTCCATAAAATGGTTAAAACTTTAAGCCCTTTTTGTAGAAGATTAAATGAATTTCAATCAGCATTAAAATACAATTTTACAAAGCTCAGAAAATGAGTGCTTAGTACGATATATTCGAAATGAACAAAAACATTATATAAAAGTGTAAGTAAGTCAAACTAAGAACTAGTTTCCATGCTGTAAAATGAACAGCTGGGTAAGGAGGAACCGAGTGATCGAGAAAGCATGCTGTCACTTTCGTACTTATTTACGAAATATATGGTTTAAGCGGGACGGAAGACACTGACGTTACCGTAACGCTAAACAAAAATATTATGCTTGAGCCTCGGTTTATAAAGTCAAATTACCAGCACATAAAACACTACGTTATCAGCAAAATTACTTCAAAATGACGTGCATTTGAATAACAAAACACAATGTGCGACTTAATTTTACCGGAACCTCTTGTCATCAATCGACAACTAATAAGTCGTAAACGCAGGCGGGACCGGAAACGGGGGCAATTGTTTTTTTGCGCCGGATACTTGTTAGAAAAGGGTCCCGACCTTCTGAATTGAGGAATGACATGAACCGATCGAGAAAACTAAGATTAATTGTCTTTGACTAAAATGTGATACAATAAAATATGCAAGATATTGTGATATATCTTATAAACTGAAAGATCAAATTCATAAAGTAAATACCTTTACTAAAAAGGACACAGCAGTTTCAAACATGACACTCGTCAACTAAGATTAACAGGTAATGGACAAAGTAAGAATAATTTATCACCAGCAAAACAACACTATTCAGAAGTATACTCTAGCAAGATTATTAAGCTTTAAATGCAGGGTCATAAAACGCATTCAACAAAACAAAACACCGACTCGTGATCACAAAGCGCAAGCGCCTCAAATGCAAACCCCTTAGAAATTACAGCAATTTCAAACGTAGCAATTCAGTTTGATAATTAAAATATAGTCGGCAAGCCTATCCCGACCGGGACGGAAATGAAGAGAAATAATAATTGTTACCTTAGTAATTGCTAGTTCTCGCTTCGAAATAATAAGTAGAAGGTAAGATGCTTAGAGTTTTGAATAAAGAGTTCACATAGTTTATTACTACCCTTAAAGTTGTCGTTTTGTTCTCAAAAGCAATCATTTTTAGCTTTATATACGGTCATAATTAAATAAATTTGGAAGTAAGTATTGTAACTAGACGGCTCGTTTGAAACTTGAACTTAGCAACCATATTAAAAACATGAAACAACCTCCAATCATTTATTTCAGATAAACTATTGACCAAGACAGTATAGAAGAAATTAAAACTACTTAAAAATCAAATGAACCCTTTCAACATGATAAGGCAATTCCGACCTTATCAACGTTTACATATTTATTCTAATAAGCACTATTATACGAGAGTTTACTCCATATCTTATCGCTTCCTGGACCGACCCAACACAATTATACATCAATTAAACTTCAGCCAGTTATTACACGAACTTTCCTTCACCACGTGGCGCTTGCGCAATCACAGCTTTGAATTATGGAGTAGCTAATACTGATCGAGATAATTTGAGAGCAAAACGTTGACTAGTAAAGCGAAGTGGAAAATTTATGGACGATTGTGCTAATAGATAGTTTAATGAAATACAAATGGAAGCCGTTTGGATTGTCGATAGAAATGTAGGTCTTAGTAATACTTATAATTTGATAGAAATAGGCGATACTTGGCGTAAATATTGATAAACAAATGGGGGAAGAGGAACCCACCACCGACCCTCGGCTTGTCAACTTTTCCAATTATAAACCAAACACGTTGATCGATGATTAAAGAAGACAGCAACAACGAACTCCTCTGAGATGTTGATCGAGAAACTGTCAAATCTGTCAAATCTGTCACGAGTGTCGGGACCCCAAATAAAATGCAATTCTCTGCGAAACGAAGAGACTCTAAAAAAGTATTCGGCACGAGTTTCGCCTTTAAGCGAGGCATCCTCAGGATAGCTGGGCTAGTGGCCACGAATGAGTAACACTTTCCTCGCCTTTTTTCATTTGTTCCGTCGTCGGCTTCCAGGTGCAACCGGATTAGCGATAACACGAAGGAACTACCGTTTGCTCTTTAAGTTACAACCAGTAGGACGACCGGTAAACTAAAGGTTAACTAACGAGGTTAGGTCACGACTACTGCACAGGCAAGTAGGAAAGTATTTTTTTACGATTATACAGAAATGACTTGGCGCTATTACTGATAAATTAGAACTTCAGGCTGCTTGAAAAAGAAGACTATATCATCGTGTCCTTGTGTCGGAGATGAAATACTGATAAACTGATTAATCTATACATCTATACATATAAATAAAATTGGAGTGTCGGTTTGTAATATTAAAATAACCGCTTTTTACTAAGTGCATTTGGATGTATACACGTTACCTATACCGAAACAACATTTTTTACAATTTTTGTCTGTCTGTCTGTCTGTCTGTCTGTTTGTTCCGGGTAATCTCTGAAATGGCTGGATCGATTTTGACGGGAATTTCACTGGCAGATAGCTGATGTAACAAGGAGTAACATAGGCTACTTTTATTTTAGAAAAAAAAATTGGATCTCTCGAAAAAAAATTAAAACCAATGTTGCAGCGCTGCGCCTGATTAAAGTTTGATAGCAACAATCTGCAATGCATCCCGCGGGATCAGAACGCGAGCAGGCTGTTGCCAACGGCTGAGTCTTTGTTAAATACCACGCGGACGAAGTCGCGGGCAACAGCTAGTAATAATTAAAAACAAAATATTTTTTTAATCAAAAATATAGCTCTGATAATATACAAATTACCGTATATAAACAAATCGCATAAATATTCTATTAAAGTTATTAATAGTATAATAGAAAGCAATGATATTGTAGTTAATATATCAGCCAATAGAATCCCACGACTTGATTAGTCTGATCACTCACTATGTAGTCTATTTTAAACCGCGCTTCTAACCGGACGTAGAATTAATTAGAACAATAAGAATGGCTAGTATTGTACACTAAAAGACTTGCTAAACCAACCGTTAATTGAATTTGAGTCATAAACGGATCAGTTTATGCATAAAATACTGGTTCAAATAACACCACACCTGGGAAAGATTGTTACCTATGTAAATATCGCTGACTTTCTAGTGTTACCTTAAAATTATTCTCTTAATTAAATATAGCTCGTTAATGATTGAGGAAAATAATAAAAAGAGTATAAAGTAAGATCATATACAACTCAGCCGCAATATTATAGGGGTCGCAGCTTTACAGCCAATTAATAAACTTGTAAAGCTTTATTATGACATTCGATATCATACAAACGGTCTCGTTAAAACCTAATCGAGACATCGACTCGAAACGATTTATAGACACATTAATGAAGTCTGTTCATATGCTTGAAGCTCTATATTACAATTTAGAGAGCACTTTTATAATATGCGACGCATGAGATAAGTACCTCTCGGTTATTACTGCAACTACAGCCCTTATTGTCTCGACGTAAAGGCGAAAATGCTACGAATAATTTTGAGAAATTGATGATTTAATTGAACCCTACTTCTACACTCAAAGCCTGCTGAATAATTCAGCGCATGCATAATCGATATTCAGAGCGATATAGAGTGTATCGATTTCCCTTTCAGTAATATCCGATTTACATTCAGAAAATGATTTGCATGATGTGAACGTAGCCGATACAGATTATATTGATAACACCGAAGTAGTATACAGCTTTAAAAGATATTAAATTAACGAGTTTGTTGAAATAGAAAGAACGGAACATAAACAGAGTGAGAACACATTTAATCATTATTAACATAATAGACTCAAGTGTAAGCCACGTAAAAGGTAAATTAATTAATGAATCTGAAAAGATAAACGATCTACCGACACTTAATATAGATAACCTAAAATGAGTTCTGCATGACAATGTAGAAATTGCTTAAGGTGCCTACAAAGTAGCTACTACTCAAGGTCTTGTTATGTTAAATAAAACGTCTAATTCTAATGCGAGTGAATGAGATAGAATTTAAAACAAACAATAACGGCAATACAGTTTTAAGTCTAAATCAACAGACTCCCAAGGCTCTAATGTTGAGAAAATACGTGCTAACGCAATAAATAGAACTTTCATAGATGTAAGATAGCGTGTAGTTTAAGCCAGATGACAGGCAAAGACATCTTATTTAACACTGTCTTTAAATGCTGCCGTATGCGACCTAGGAGGGAGGATTAATAGTTAATTATATACTAAAGGGTATTTATGGTTGGTTTTATGGCGTTAATGAGCATTTTCGCTTATCAGTACAGAGGTTATAAAGCTTGGAACTAGAAGCACCTGTGACCCCTGAAGCTTGTTTATTGAAAAGGTGAGACGCAAGAGAACAATAAACGTCAGAACACATAAGAGTTAAGAAACGACAACTTCTAATTATGAGAAAAACAATGATAGCTTTTCATTAGAACTGTTTCGTTTTCTAATTATACTTTATACAATAGCAATAGTAATCCAACTACCAATACAACTTGAATTGTACACCTTAATATTGATGTGTGAATAAGACCTACCTACCTTATTTCTCACACGATTAGATTTCGGAATCCCTAAAATATTTAAAGTTGATTTTGCTTAAATAGGTGGATCGTTTTTTTAATTTTGATTGTTTCCTGCACGCGGAATTATTAACGTTATGCCTTTTTAATTCGAACGCTTTTCGATGCATCCTTTCTGCCTTTAAATTTTATTGATACAGTACTGCAATCTATGTTGAAATTTAATGTTGCTAATACAATGTTGAAATGTTGCCGCAATATGAAATGTAGGTATATTCTATACACTATATATATGCACGGTACAAAAACATTGAATTACTGTGAAAGTAGAAATTGGATGCGATAATCCCCAGTGTTTGAGTGCGCATGCGCCGGCGCGTGACGGGTAGCTTATATGTGCGGAGGGTGACCCTTCACCTGCTGCTGACATGAAGATGCGATAATGACGGCTTGAGGCAACCCGGCGGTGATTCAAACTAAAAGAAGTTAGCTTACCTATTTATTTTTAATGGCCTCACCCATTCGTGGCTACGTATTCTGCCAACGTCGGAAACTATACTGTATATTTTAAATATGAGATTGTATGCAGCCTAATCTGTAGACTAGGTCTAATAAAGCTCCTCATACCCTATCAGGAAAGTGGAGGACACTTTACTGAAATTCACTGAACTTTTGAAAGAACTAGAAGTAAAATTAATTTTAGGAACATAATAGTTAATTCTCCACCAAAAACAATTTTTTTGACGTTTTTTCGACAAAATCGACAGCCTTTCTCTCTGAACAGCCCCAAGAACTTCTTACCGTACCCATTAAATCCCAGGTAAACCATGTATACACAGATGACAACGCGCGACTGAAGCAAACGCTCGCGAAGCCTTGCCTGAGCATTGCTTTTGTCATTTTCGTAGCTCTCCCGCGGCTATGTGGTCGGTCTGGAAGCGGCCATTCATGAATCGGAAATAATGTACCTAATCTAAAACATTTTTTATTTACTTTTTGCACATGTTAGTATAGCGGTTTAAGTAAACTATAGTTACGTACTATTATCTCCTCAGTTCAGAAATAACAGTAAAAATGACAATTTCTAAGCTCCTTGTGGGTCAACTAAAATAATTTGGCTTAGTTTTTGAAAGACACATTCAGGATTTAGAATTTCCTAATAGATTCCTCATGGTAGGCGGAAATCAAACCCAAAACCTCACAATCAGCAGACCGCGCTCACGATCACTCGCCAATTTAGGTACTGTTTAATCATTAGTCTTTTTCTAATTTCTTCCATACCTAAATCAATAATTGATACAGAAAATGTCACGCTCCGTCGTGGTCTTAAGCTTGTCGTAAGCCCAGGGCTAAACCGGGCATTGTGGCATTTTTGCCACAATATATTATCATTGCTGCGTACCCGGCCACTTTCCTTAGCTTTCTAAATCCTTAGAGAAGATTAGCACGCAACTGAATTACTGCCGGCACTAAGTAGGTGCGGAAGGTTTATCACCTTACAGGGCAGCTAGTGCGGCATAAATAAAATAATGAAGATCTCAAGGACTTACTTAATGATTGAGGAATCATTTCATTGCAAGACTGATCAAAGCAATCAATGATTTGTTACTTCTGACAGTTTTAGTCTAACTGTCAAGTGATAATAACGATGTCATTGCAATTCAATTGAGACAATTGTAAATAACGAATCAACCTCTATGCAAACGTGATTGTCACCTGTTTTGTTTTTGATAAATAAATGAGGATTGGTGTTAGCAGACTTTAGGGACCCAATTACTTCTAAACGACGTGCAACTAGGATTGTGCAGTTTTGCATCAGTTATTTAAATGAATAAAAAAAAACAGTAAAATATTTTTTTGCAATTAACCGAGGTCTTGACCTGGACTAAGCAAGGTCACACCTAGTATATTACGAGTAAAACGGCGAGACAGTGCTCTCAGCCGAGTGCTCGGCCGAGTATGCTAGGTTTATACACACCGAGCACGTTTACACATACCGAGCACTCGGTCGAGAGCATTGTTTCGCCATTTTACTTTTAAAGTGTCAATCAAGTCATAACTAAGTATGTTTTTTTTAACTCGTCACACGGTTGACATTTATAGAATAATAACGAAATACTCTTTACAACCAACTGATTGTCAAGTCAAAAATTTTGAAAAGCTCTTTATAATAATAGATAAATATTGTATGCCATACACTAAACTGCTTACTTTTTATTCACGTAGGATGTGTTTCCGCTGATAAAATCCGTACGAAACGTGCGAATGTATTGTGTAACGTTGTTGTCTTCACATAAGCGGTTTTATGTACGATTATCTGACTCGATTCTGAGAAGTCCGTCACACCTAGGTTCCCACAAATATGTATGTAATACACTTTATATTGCGCATATTATTTTACGTAATAAGAATTAACAAGTATCTCTCGGCTACCAATGTAGACGATCCTTGCGTTTATAACGAGATTGGTTGCTGAACGACTACTATAATCGTTTACAATTTATTTTATACAATTCCATTGGTGCGGGTGGCGGTGCTACTTCGCACGTTGCACCGGGCGCTGCCACCGGGGGGCGCGATAATATCGCACGTCGGCGCCTGCGCTGTGGGTGAAATATTGCGCGTGCGCAACTAACATCTGGCTCTTAGTAGAGTCGGTAAGGAAAGTCTTTTAATTTTACACTTTCTGAATAGCTTACGAGTTAATAAGCTTCCCGATATTTAAGAATATTTACACTCCCACTACTCACCACATCGCCTATAAGGCATGACTAAAATGGGGGATGCAAATTGATGATTGACTAAAATGGGGTATGAAGATTGATTGATGACGAGGATGGACGTCTATAAAGGGAGAGTATATAAAGCCTTGAACCTACTATTCTTTAGCGCATTCATAATAATTACGTCGCAACATCGATTTAAAAAAAATCTCAACAACGTGACAATTGTGTTTTTGTGAGCATTTTTTAAAACGATCATATTAGGTATTCCTGCTAACTCTACAGGTACACATTTACTAACTATATCGATCAAACTATCGTTGCCGCTGTACCGAGCCTGAACGTGCCCTAAAACGCATAACAACTTGTGAAACCTTTGTTCAATGTAGACATAACAAAATTTCGAACCAAAACAACATTTTATTTTATATTCCCATGACATCGATTAGTTCGAACTTCGATGTGTTTTGATGTTGCCCGCCAATCGCGATAGAGAATGCATCTCTAAAGCTGTAACGAAATGTGTGGAACAGCGATTCTATTCGAGAGTCGGTAACTTAAGCTCGGCGGGGTCTGATTTACCGACAAAACCGTTTTGAGTTTGCCAGACAAACGCCCCAACTGTACGGTCCCAAACTAAGCAATGCCTATGTAATGGATCCATATCCTTTCGGAATGACCTGTATGTAGTACCTATATTTATAACAATTTTAATATAGTAACCGTTCTGGGTATATCTAGTATTACACTCGCGCTAATTTTATGCCAGGCAATCGATAGCGTACTGATTAAAAATAATTTATATTCAACATAAAATACTATATTGAAGTGATACTGTAAAATGATCTTACCCAACTCACATTTGTTTGCAATAACGGGTCACGTTTTCTCCGGACTACCATCTCAATGATGATATGTTGCGTGTGAAGTCGTATAGTAACCGCCGAGATCACACCAGCTGGGGGTGTACCATGAAGTCTCATTTCCAATCAACTCACTTCCCGGCCTAAAGCTTGTCATCTGCACTAGTACCACAGCCGATTGTGACAAGACAAAATGTGAGATAAACCGACTTTTGTCTCTTTCCCTCGTTTGAATTACGAAAGAGAGTAAGCGACTCTTCTCGACCGTACCTTAGGTTTTATCTTGACCGGCCAGCCAGCCACTGGACCAGCAGTCCGCCAACCCGCACTGGGCCAGCGTGGTGGACTATGGCCTAATCCCCCTCGCATTGAGGGGAGGCCCGTGCCCAACAGTAGGACATTAAAAAGGGCTGGTATTATTAAGTTAAAATATAAAATGGCAAGGCAGTTAAGTATACAGTCTGGAATTAAGAGTTAGTAGTACGCCCCCAGATCCGAATCTATGCGCGTACGCAATTGAATCAGCTGGTCTATCTATAACTTTAACCTAAATACCTCCGAGGGCAGTAAGCATTTGAAATTACTGACCTATCTTATTACTAAATGTTAAGTACGTACGTAGCTTAACTAGCTGGATAGAAATGACCGAAATAAATATTAATGAAATACCTACCCAGTTACTGGGTATTGTTAAAGTGTTAAGTAATAAGCTATGATCGAGCTACTAGCATCCTTTTACCCTTTTAAGCTAAGCTAAAGATTGTACTGGGTGGGAGCGATAATTAAGGAGGTTTTATTTTTATTGCTTTTCATTTAAAGCGCTATATTATCGAGCTAAGGTACAGCTGGCGTAGGTTAATAATTTACTGCAAGGGTGAATTAATCTATCCAATAAAAAAACTACAGATTAGGATTTATAGATAGGTTGTGACACATAAAAAATACACCATCAATTAAAATCTCTGGCATCGCTCACTATGCGTTCGCGCATCACAATTAAACCGACCGTTTGGTGGCCGGCGGGAGCGAAAGTCACTACCGAGTACTCGCGGCCACCGGCGATCGTCGTTCGCGATAAATTCATTAATCAAGTACTGCCGGCCACTCGATCTGGTGCAATTTTCTTAAACGTACACTGCCTGCCAAATATATCCGCTGTTTTTCCTGTATATCTATTCTAATATTACAGTGGGGGACAGGTGGAATGGCAAAAACTCTTTGTTATCAATCAATGCTTATAAATTGGATCAGAAAAATTAACTTTCATTTCTTAGACCAGATAAACATGTAGGTAATAATCGTATAGAATAGAAAATGCTGACATGATGAAATATATCCGTTCAGTGCCAGTTCATTCAGCCATCTTTATTTTTCAAAGCAATGATTAAATAATAAAACCAGTGACTCATTCGCATTTGCTGTTTTGTTCAAACTTTACTCCATAAACTTTTATTGATACGTTTCTCATTTTCGCTAACAAATCACGTTCAAAAGCAATTCCCCATTCTTTTGTTCTAACCAAAACACACATTGCACTAATAAATTATGTGGAACAGTTTATTAGGCACGACTTGTAAGCATTGTAAGCTGACGGCATCAATGCGTAAGCTTGTTAACAAAAGGAAATAATCTGCGCGATTACCGTTCGTAATTTCCTTTGCAATGCAGTGTAATGCGCACTAGCCGACGTATAAACCTGAATACTGTATAGTTAAACAGCATTGGAATAACATCGAACGGATATATCCGTAGCATTAAGTTTACACATTTGTCATTTAATTAAGAAAATGGTGTATTGATTTCTTATATTTACGCGAATGGTACACATTGAAATGAAACATATTTTACGAATTACATCGCGTTTCCCGACGTTTCGGCTGCTTTAGGCCTCAGCCTCGAATTTAGCGGGCAGCGGGGCGGGCGGCGGCGGCGCGGGAGCGGGGCTCGTTGGCCGACCCGCGCCGCTGCCACGCCGCAGTTTTCGAGAACCGGTCCATTTGATTTTACGCATAAGATCCTGCCGCTCCCGCGCCGCCGCCTCCGCCGCCGCCCCGCTGCCCGCTAAATTCGAGGCTGAGGCCTTACAGCAACCGTTTTGTCTTGGATTTGGATTGTAATATAAATAAGTCAAATTTTGTATATATTATATGGTACACCTACCGACCGAGTACCGTATAAGAATGTCACGAAATCTTACAAATAAATAGTGGATTGAAAGGTTAAAAGGTCATCTGTACCTCAATCACAATACATTTTACGTACCGTTTCGGTACATAATCGTCGTCCATCCCTTTCACACTACAGATTTTATTAATATGTATGACCGTGGCATCATGTTTTCTCGATGGTGTTACGATTACATTCGTTCCTGCTACTTTTAGAAAGACACACATGCCGTAGTATACGAATAAAGCCTAACTCATCAAGTTGTAGCGACCTCGTCAACCTCGCCACAAGCTACACAGATGGCGCTGCATACGCATTCAGAACAATTGACAATTCTCCATACAATCCTGAAACGCGCTATGAGAGTTTTCGGAGCACGTAACATATATACAAGATCCCGACAATAACCGTTGGGGCATAGCGGCCGCCCCGCCAGGCAAACTACCAACTTGGCTGAAAGATCCTCCATTTTCCGCTTAAAAGTCAAATAAGTAGTATAGCATCGCTCAAAGTGTAGTTTGACCTTAATGTTGATTATAAACACAGACATTATGGTCGCATCGCCGACCGAATATGGCAGTGATCGTTAAAACATTGTAAATAAACTTTTACTAAAATACACGTTGGGTAAGGAAGTCGTCAATATTAAACTATACGAATATTTATTTTTGTTTCTTTGATGGCGGAACAAGTTAACCATTTTGAAACGGGAGTAGGTAAGTACTGTGTAAAACGCATTATTATATTGATTAAATTAATCTCATAGAATTTCGTCCAAGTTCAATTAAGTTGCAGTTAGAGATATGTTATACTGTAACATAACAAAGCATTTCTCAGAAGAGATTATTCTGAGAAATGCTTAGTTGCATTGCTATTGAGTTCTGCAGCATGTAGCAGAACTGACTAAAACATATTTTTGATGATTCATATTGTTCCCATGTTTTGCTCCGTTATAATTTATTTTCCTGTCGGTCTTGTAGCACCGCAGTAGGTACCCGAGAAAGGATAATCTAATATACATACAGTTTTTGTATTTTTTTATCGGATAGATGTATCAATAATTCTACATTTATTAACAACTTGTTAAAATCTTGTTTCGACCTATCTTTATTAAACCCTCTATTTTATTATCTGTATGACATGGAGGTTTTTGGCGGGAGATGGAAGAGGGAAATGGTCAAGTTTGTTTTTTTTTTTTTCAAAAAAAAAATGTGATCGGTAATTTGATAAATTATGTGTAATATTGGTGGGATATACCAATTTGTGTTCAGAAACGTGCACGAGTAAAATTATTAAAAGTTTTCAAGTTCTACGATGTCCGGTAAATTTTCAGCGAGGTATCAACAGCTTTACTGATAAAGTTGGGGCATTTATTTCATAACTAGCTGTTGCCCGCGACTTCGTCCGCGTGGTATTTAACAAAGACTCAGCCATTGGCAACAGCATGCTCGCGTTCTGATCCCGCGGGACGCATTGCAGATTGTTGCTATCAAACTTTAATCAGGCGCAGCGCTGCAACATTGGTTTTAATTTTTTTTCGAGAGATCCAATTTTTTTTTCTAAAATAAAAGTAGCCTATGTTACTCCTTGTTACATCAGCTATCTGCCAGTGAATTCCCGTCAAAATCGGTCCAGCCATTTCAGAGATTACCCGGAACAAACAGACAGACAGACAGACAGACAGACAGACGGACAGACAGACAGACGGACAGACAGACAGACAGACAGACAAAAATTGAAAAAAATGTTGTTTCGGTATAGGTAACGTGTATACATCCAAATGCACTTAGTAAAAAGCGGTTATTTTAATATTACAAACAGACACTCCAATTTTATTTATATGTATAGATTATCATCGTCATCGACCTCATCATTATCACCAAAAGTACAATAGTACATAAAACCAAAATTCAAATATTACTTATTACTGGCAAAGTGGCTCTTATTTTGTAGCGGATTCCCAACGTAAAAAAAGAAAAAGAGCATAATAAATTTAGCCTTTCAGCTACATCGACTGACTACATACTCCATGCAAAACAACGCGAACTTTCCAAGCTATTATCCGGCATTATTACGAAGACCGATCGATCGACGTAATTGCTGCAAATGGGTGATCATGTACCTGATCGATGGGTCCAAATAACAGATGTCACAGATCTAAGCGGTTAATACAAACGCCGTTTGACCTGGGAGTAGAAAGTCGAGATCACATTAGTCAATCACGATGGATGGCGGAAGGCATGCTCTAATTTGAGGCGATAAAGCAACTACGAGGAGGTCACCGCCTTGTTGATAGAGGTGGGTATATGGATTTTCTTTTCTGTATTTGTGGCGGCTCCGCTCCGAACATAGACAAGAGACTTTGAAAATCTTTTAACACCTTAACTGTTGTTTATCTATTTAATCAAAATGAAATGAAATTCGTTTGTAAGCGCAACTCTTGTGAACGGGTGAACGAATTCGGATAATTTTTGTTTTAATATGTTAGTGTAAGTCTGAATCAGGTTTGTAGAGACGGAAAAATTGTAAAAGTTTTCTGGAAAATTTAAAAAATCTTCCTTTCAGATGGCGTTGGATATTTCCACCCTAAGTACCTGTATATAATTGCAGGAATATAGAAATATAATGGGGATTATGGATTGAGGATTGGATGGATATGGGATTAATTGATTATTATTACATATGGGGTACGTGGCACATACGAGTATTGAGAGTAGAAAACAGACTCAGTGCAGAATTAAGAAAAAAATGACAATCTGTAAGTACACAAAAAGGGAAGATCTTCCAGCCAGGCGGGGCGGCCGCTATGCCCCCTCGGTTATGGTCGGGATCCTGTATATATGTTACTTGCTCCGAAAACTCTGATAGCGCGATTCAGGATTGTGACGTCACTTGTATATTGTTCTGATTGCGTCTGTAGTGCCATCTGCGTAGCTTGTGGTACGGTTGAAGTAGTCGCTACAGTACTCCCCCCCAAGACCAGAGGTCGATATCATTGAATGGCAGGGGTCACCAATTTAGCGGAAAAGGGAAGATCTTCCAGCCAGGCGGGTGGTATGCCTGGCGGGGCGGCCGCTATGCCCCCTCGGTTATTGTCGGGATCCTGTATATATGTTACTTGCTCCGAAAACTCTGATATCGCGATTCAGGATTGTGACGTCACTTGTCTATTGTTCTGATTGCGTCTGTAGTGCCATCTGCGTAGCTTGTGGTACGGTTGAAGTACTCGCTACACACGTATACACAGTAAGGATTTGAACTTGATTCTGAATTATTCTTACCTTATGTTCACTGAGTTTCCTCAACAATTCGTGGTAGGGCGCTCCTCGGGCCGCGGCCAACGATGGAGGCGGCAGCCGGCCCTCCATGCAGTGCAGCCAGCGCCGGAGACACCGTAACTCGTGCGCCGTGTCTGGGAATAATAAACAAGTTTTTACTTTGGATGATTTGTTTGTATGTCCTTCGGCAGTCCCAAAGTGTCTTGTTTACTCTCCAAGTGCAGAACCCTTTGGTTTCCACCTAGGGGAGGTGGAAACCAAAGGGTTATAAATTATTTCCGTATCATAATTGGTTAATAATACTAGCGCCACCTATGACATAGTTAAAGAAACTATATTCTACATGTGTACAGCGCCATCTATGCTATATTTTTAGAACATACAGTCTGTCAGTAGCCCCATCTCTTGACACGAAGTAAAACAATATTTTGCAAATTTGACCATTTAGTGTTAGTAATTCAGATGAATATTGTGATACAAGTTCTTCTTCTTCTTTCTTTACGAAATGAAATGCGATGAAATAAAATGGATATGAATATGGCCTCACCCACAACTTAGCGGGTATTTTGCCAGTGTCAAGTAATTAATAGCAATATTAAATTCAATAAATACACATTATAAATACCATAATGGATGTGACATGAAGAAATGAAAATGGCAATGTAGCATTAATTAATACTAACCGATTGTGTCAGAACTGTCTCCTTCGCGAAGCTGCTGCTCAGGACTAAGCAACAGGCGGAGACCTTCCCACTTCACATTCAGATGTTCTATTCGCCACGTCACCTGGGCAGGGAGCAACAAGATAGTCCATAAAGCAGCCTCGCAGAGAATTTGAGAATTTATCTTGCATTTTTTTATGGGTACAAAAAAATATAAGTAACTACATTTTAGTTATTGGCTATTTGTGTGTTTGTTAATTGCACCACAAGTAATCTTTATTGTTTATGACAGTAATTAGAGCCCAGATACATAGGAGTGCGTTCATCATTCTTCGTTCCGCGTTCTTTGTTTGCTGTTACCTCAAAGAACGTGGAACGCATAGGTTGAAAACTTTCATATCTTTATTACCATATAATGAGGAGTAGATGCTTATAGATAGATTCTTACTTCGGCACTAGCTTCTGGTATACGCTCAAGTATAGCATTCGCCTGCTCTATGAACTTGGCGCGACGCGGCTCCACAGACACCAGCTCGGTCATGCGACACTGCAACAAATACATTATCCTTACAAACGGCTTCTTCAATGTCCAAGGGAAGCTTTATACTAAGAACCCAGAGACAAGGAATGTTCTGCATTATTTAAAAAGTATGGGTCGTTGTCGCTGTTCTGACTGGCGATATGAAACCCCATACATAGCAAAGAACGCAGAACGTTGAATGGTCGTTTGTGTGTTTGGGCTCTTAAAGTTATCGTAGAATTCATGAACCTTTAATCGGGTTCAAGAGTTTACTATCTTAAGAAAGATATGCACAATGACGATGAATTCTGTTGCTTGTAAATTACTAAAAAACAAAAACAGACGCATCAAAGATATTGCTATCCTTCTCATACATTACGCCAGTGAGAAACACGGCCATACATTTAGTTCAGTCATGTTTAGTTTGTGTGCCATACTAACAGAATAAGTACAATATCGAATAGACCAGCATTTTTTTGTTTTAGTAACTGCATGACTTTAGTTTTGGTCAGAATAAACCCTAAGCTTCACGGTCGGATCAACCGCCGAACATAGTTCACCGACCCAACGTTACCGCAATTCGCATAACCGCGCCAATGCGAATAACACGCGACCTCTATTTGCCTTTGGTGGCAAGAGATGGCGCTGGCGACCAAGGGCAAGGGGGCGTTGAGTCGGGTGACCCGACCATCTCAACCAGTATGAAGTTAGTTAGTTGTTGTTGCCGACCGATCGCGTGTGGGGCTGTGTCAGCAGTACTTTATTGAGCGTCTATTTCATTTATTCAATCAAGCAACCAACGCATCCATTGTGCATAAATATGTCGTACGCGCGCGAACGTGACATATTGAAGGAGTTCCTGAAACTGTATGCTCAACATCCTTGTCTATGGGATAAGAATACGGTAATTTATAAAGATAAAAAACAAAAGACTCGAGCCTGGAATGTGTTGGTTGATAAACTCACCGAACTAGACCCGGACGTTAATATCCAAACGGCGAAAAAGAAAATTGAGCATATGCGAACCGCGTACTTTAGGGAATTAAAAAAGGTAGGTAACATATTTGATATCCTAAATTCATGCCAGTATAGGTTAGGTAGGTATAAACAGTATAAATGTTAATGTTTGTGTGTATTAAGTATTTACAATAAAACTGCTGAACCGATTTCAATAAAATTTGGTACAACAATAGACCATTCCCCAAATTTATAAAAGTTGACTGTACAGTTACTAATCTAAGGTACTAATCTATATGAGTTTGGTTTTACAAGAGGTTTTGGTTATACCAGATGATAAAGTCATAGTAAGTCTTGAACAGGCGCTTCTTTAGCGCATTTTTAAACACTACGAGACGTTAGAATTTGAATATGTCAACGTTAAAAAAAATCTTCGTAAAAAATGGCAAATTTTCAATTTGGTCTGAAGAAGCCCAGGTACGTACAAGCGTAGTAAACAATTTTTGAACCACCATGTATATAATTAAATGGCTTCTTACAAATTTACAGGTGACACAGAATACTTCAGAAACAAGTGAAGTCTACATTCCCAGTTTGTGGTATTTCAACTTACTACATTCCATTTTAAGCAAAACCAGCGATCACCGATGTTCAAGTGAAGAGGACCCGCTCGCAAACGATGAAGTGAGTTATTAAATATCGCCAGACGAACACACCAACTATACGGTCCCACACTAAGCAACGCTTTTATTAGGGGTACCGTACAATCGACTGGAGACGAACCCAGTATAAATTACTTAAATAGATATTAAACATCCATGACTTCAGTACAAACATTCTCATCACACAAAGTTTGTCCCTACCAGGATTCGAACCCGGGAGTTTCGACACGGAAAACATCACTACCAACTGTGCTAATCAGGCCATCAACCCCGCAGTCCACACCTTACCATTTTCTACTTTCTTTAATAGTCTTAAAATTTTTGATAATATTCGAATAGGAAACTATCTATACATATAAATAAAATTGGAGTGTCTGTTTGTAATATTAAAATAACCGCTTTTTACTAGGTGCATTTGGATATATACACGTTACCTATACCGAAACAACATTTTTTACATTTTTTGTCTGTCTGTCCGTCTGTCTGTCTGTCTGTCTGTTTGTTCCGGGTAATCTCTGAAATGGCTGGACCGATTTTGACGGGACTTTCACTGGCAGATAGCTGATATAACAAGGAGTAACTTAGGCTACTTTTATTTTAGAAAAAAAAATATGATCTCACAAAAAAAATATTAAAACCAATGTTGCAGCGCAGCGCCTGATTAAATTTGATAGCAACAACCTGCAATGCGTCCCGGGGGCTCAGAATGGGCGAGCAGGCTGTTGTCAACGGTTGTCTTTGTTAAATATCACGCGGACGAAGTCGCGGGCAACAGCTAGTCATTAATATAATTATGTCCAGTAGTTGTACCGTGATGACAAATACAAGAATAGACAAAAAAAAATGACAATATGGAATGAAAATATAATAATAATGCGGCTCTATGTTTTACCCAAGAGGATGTCGACATTGTTGCGCCATCTTCAGATAAGTAAATAAAACATTTTTTGTATTTTTTAAAAAGGTAGAACAAAACACGATCGAAGTGGATCCGCACAGCGATGACGTAAGCAGTCTTTTAACTATTATTATTTTGACTAAATCACAATCACGTAAACTAATTGATTCTTATTTAGGGTTACTCTTTAATAAACACAATTTTGGTCAATATGTTTACATATGATTTAATATTTTGTATGAAACATTTCTTTGAAACGGATTATGTTATTCCAGGAATCACACCAATCGGAGCGAGTGCGGCCCAGAAAAATAAACAAAGCCATGAGATGTAACCAAACCGATCGCTTTCTGGATAGAAAAAAACTAAAATATGTCGACACAGCGCAGGAACAAGTGCAGGGAACAAAGCCACAAGAGAGTATACGACACGACTCCTTCGCTGTTTATGTCGGGGAACAGTTACAGCAAGTTG
This sequence comes from Pheosia tremula, assembly GCA_905333125.1. Classification (NCBI taxonomy): domain Eukaryota; kingdom Metazoa; phylum Arthropoda; class Insecta; order Lepidoptera; family Notodontidae; genus Pheosia; species Pheosia tremula. The sequence goes on along the minus strand of HG995416.1, from coordinate 5,728,186 downwards.
ACAAGTTCCAGCGCCACGTCGCCGAAAAACTAATATCAGAAGTTATATTTCTGGCTAAAACGGGCAACCTTGGTTTTGATACCAAAATCGAAACTCCCTCCGGGTCACGTGCTCACTTTTCTAGGAATAATTCGGTCTCCCAACCTCCCTCTCCTCAAATTAATCAGCCATCCCCTACTCATGCGTCTTCCTTACTTCAGATAGTTCAACTGTCGGATCCCAAGTCCACCGAAGAAAACGACACAAGCTGTAACTCAGCATATTATGAAGATACTGGTACTGGTACTGATAAATCAATGTTAAAAGAGCTTTTAATTGTTAAAAAGCCAAAGTAGTCTGTATCGAGTTTTTTCTCATCCTTTATACCGATAGGTAAAGTAATATAATATACCTTGTGTAGTCTATGACCTAAAATTATCTCCAATGAATGTAAGTTATGGCTATGAATAAGTCAAATATGTAATGCTAACCTTTCTTTACAACCTTGTTTATCTCCCAAGTTGGATTTGGAATAATTTCTGAATGCAATTGACCTTCATTCATTGGTCAATTTGGAAGTAAAAGTCATTTCAACTAAATATTGTTAATCTTACCACTGTTTTATCCATTTTATTTTATTTTATACTTACATTAAGAGTTAAAACTACTCCCAATTAAGATGTAACTTGTGAAACTTTTAAAAACAAGGTACTTCAAAGACTTTTGACTGCTTCCAATCCCGGAATATACTGACAGGTTGGACCAACAATACGATGACCACCGTACCATTTGGTAGATCCTGGGTTGATCAACCACGATGTCTTTTGTCGGGCTGTTGATCTGACCGTGGATTCAACCCATTGCCTCAAACATGCAGTTCTCAATGGAACACGGTATTTTTTATTATTATAACGACCTTAAAAACACTGGGAGTGATACTATTTTAAATTGGCACCACACCAACGTCTAAAGTCGAACACAATCGAGTCACAACTCTCAATCGATTAGCAATTGCATATGACGACCTGATTAGGTCAGTCGGTAGTGACCCTGCCTTTTGTGACGAGTATCTCGGGTTCGAATCAGTATTCGAACCCGAGATACTCGTCACCCGGAGTTTGCCCGTACCAGTGTACGGGCAAACTTTGTGTGATGATCACGAACGTGTGTACCCGAGTCATGGATGTTTAATATTTTTAGTATTATATATTGAGATCGCTCTCAGTCCATTATACGATATTATTATTCATATATCAAATGTCACTTGACAAGTATTTGTGTCATTCTTATTTGATTATGAATCGATATTATTAGCAGACTTGCATTCCGGTATTAAAAAGAACCCATCAAACTCACCATCCTCAGTTTCAAGCTAGAGAGGTTCTCTGGACTAGAATATATCTCCTCCTGGACGTGTGTGAGCCATTGGCACAGTTCGTTGAACTCCGCGACCAGCTGGTTCAGCGACCACTGCCGGTTGAACCCAGACGTCGGGTTCAAGAGGAACGGCCCAGCTTGGAGGGGCGACATGTGAGACAATAGCTCGCCGTTTGCTTCCTGTAATTATGAAAAGGCATGCGTGAATAACTGGATTATCCATCCATCACCTGAAAGATGTCCACTGCTGACAATTGGCTCCCTGGTCTTAGATTATGTGACTATTTAAAATAGATATGTTGGACGTTATTAACAGCAAAGTACTCGGTGCCCCAAGTCTGCTAACACAGTCAAAAGTTACAGTTACTATGCGGTTGCTGTTCGATTATTTAACGATTGTGTTAGCAGACTTGGGACCCAGGTCATAAGTATGAATTAGTAAAAAAAACAATCTGTACGTATACCAAAGGTCAAACCGCCGCAGAGGGTCAAACCTCGGTGTCTTCATTGGACTATTGTAGATCCTGGCTTACAAGAGTAGCAGTGGTGGGAGTGTGTGGCTATGGTTATGAGTCGATTGTGTTAGCAGAGTTGAGCAGGCGGTGTGTAGCGGGTGCCACGAGGCTACTTACATTGCAGGTATCGATGATCTGGTTGTCCATGATGTAGTCGTAGTGGTGCTGCAGTAGCGGCCACAGGTCGTCGCCGGCGCTGCCACCGCTCGCAGCCGAGCCCCAGCTCCTGCGCCACGCCTCGCGACATGGCTCCTTCCTAAAAATACAATACAACTCCATTAAATACAGTACTACAACATAGCTGAAAAAATGATGAAGTTTTTCTTTCCAAAAGCATTTTTAAAAGGGTTATTTTCACAGATATATGAGAGGAGATATGTTATGAAAGCGGTGGGCTTGCGCTCACCTTTAGCCAAAATTACGCTAACATAGAGTTTTCGCCGTCAGTCGACTGCAACTGCACGTCGGTATCGGAGCTCTAACTTTTTTTTAAAATGCCGTGTTATTCCGTGGTTGTGTGCAAAAATACTAGCAGCAAAGTGAACTACGCGAAAGATGGAATCTCATTTCACCAGCCAGTATTAAGTATTTTATTTATTCGTCTTTAAAATCATTAAAAACAACAAATCAAAAAATATTTAATGCCTTTATTATGTTATTTTAGTTTTCATGTAGCACAACGACTTTTTTATTTTTGTACAAAATACATGGCTCTTTAAGTACCACCTATGTTCGCTACTGAGTGAATGTACGGGGCAATGTATAGATCGTCTAACGATACTTTGAATAAACTGGTGCGTCGCGTGGTACGGCCGCTGTATACGGCGGCGACGCAGCACGCACCGAAGAGACTTCGTATTGGTTGGTTTTAGAGAGTGGTGGGGAACAAAGCGGAGGCAGCGAGTTCCCATACATTTTGAACCGCACGGCATATCTCTCGTGATCTGTGGTTATTTTATATCGATTTCTTATTTTTACGCGAATACTACACTCAATCATGAAAATCTTGAAACGCCTAGCGCTATTTATTAAACACACCATCCTTCCGGGATCGATAGTTTTCGAATAACCTTTTCTGGTCGGCCTCGGCTCGGTTCGGTTTAATGGAAAGGTCTCGTCGGGTGCAACATCGGAGATTCCGTATCCATTTCCGAGAATGATTTCTTATTTTAAAACTATTTAAAAATATGCTTTTTTGGGACCCAACATTTATTTTAATGATAGACCACCCTGTATACATGACGACACTTGTAGACACTTTGTAAACAGATTAAGTATCGAATTCCTTATACCGCAGCGGCAATGAGTTGCAGATCTCATCAGTCTCCACATTGACTCTTAAGCTTCATCTAAAGCAGCCTTTCCCAAAGTGGGCGATAACGCCCCCTTGTGGGCGCTGCAGACCTAAAGGGGTGCGGTAATAGACCCAGAAATATATTGGGGTCGTTGTGTAGAGGCTTACAATAATTAATTTAATTTGAAGTTATAGTGGTTTTTAAGGAGGTGAAAAATAGGGGCGCTAAAAAATAATCCATTCTCAAAGTGGACAAAATAAGTTTGGCAACCCCTGATCTAAGGCGATCGATTTGCTTGATTGCCATTGCATAGATTTCGGTAAATTGATGGAAGGGCCCTACCTCTTCTTAGTGAGACTGTGGTATGGCCGCTCCAGTTGGTCGCAGCGGCCTCCGGGCGGCGCGGGCGCGCTTCGCAACGATGACAGCGAGAAGCTACTCTTCATCGAAGAGTGTTCAAAACCTGCAAAATTGCAAGGAAGGTTGTTACATGAGGGATGTCTGTAAAGTAATTGAATCGTTTTTGATTCCCTAGTCTGATCTGTAATTTTATATACTTAAGTATGTTTTTTGTATATCAGTATTTATAACTGATATATCCGTACCACCTATAATCCCCGAAGGGATGCAGAGGTACACTGCGGTGCACCCATTTTTCGCTCCAGTATAATGGGGAGCGAGCCATTATACAAAATTCCTCCCCAATATGAGAGGCATTTAGAACATACAGCACCATGCTGGCCCACTGCGGTATGGTGAACTTCACACGACCTTTGACATACGTGCAGGTTTCCTCATGATGCTTAAGGCGAGCGTTCTACCAACTGGGCTATCACCATTTTTTTCTTTTAAGGGGGTTAAAGGCTAATTTCTTTGATTAATAAATAAATATACAAAAAGGTTACTCACTTGTGGACATCTTGCTCGTTTTATTCTCAAGGAACTTCTAATAAAATCAATTTATTTACAAATCAACATTAGCGTTCCTTCGAGTCGTTTGTACTGATTCAATCCCTTATAATTTGTACTTGCTACATTCAACCGTACTGATTCAGTGTTTAAGTCTAAATTGCTTCGTTAAATAGTGCTATAGCGACTAGATTCGTTATCTAAAGTTAATAAGTACAATAAATATTGTTTGAATCATGTGATCCTGTAGGATTCATGAATTTGTTGGGTGCATATTGATTTGGTTGCTCTCTCGGTGGTCACATTTTGTTTGGCCTGTCTGTCTGCTTGTTGCGCGTGCGTCTTTGCCGGAAAATCCTGGGAACAAGGAAAAAGAAAAAGTTAAAATCAATAACAATCACTCAAAGGGAAAAGACTTGTCATAGGTCATAAATAGTTAGACGGCCGCCCACGATGTGGATCGATGATATCACATACATCGCGCTTTTCCGCTAAAGGTTATTATAGTTTATCTATTGCATAGAGGGAGACTCACGAAGAGTGGGAGAGCAAAGAGGAAGTTGAATCTTTCGAAATTAAATTACCCAATTGTTAACGACATGTCAATACAGTTGTTAACATTTCAAAAATGGAAAACCAAGACGACGATTACAAAAGCTGACAACGCTTTCACCGGAAGTCAACTGATGAACTAATTAAAAGGACAGGAAATGAGATAAATATGACTACGGACAGGATGACATTTTTGCAATTGCATTCAATTATTATTTCAGCAGGTCTCAAGTGTTATGAACGCGATCAAATATTTTTTTAGACATGGCCCATCGGACAGTATTATAAATACGAAAGATAATTATTTTGTGAGTTTGAATGTAGGAGGTAATCTCCGGAACAACTGAGTCGATTCCGAAAATGTTTTCACTGATAGAAATCCACATTATCCCTGAACGCTATAGGCTTTGTTTCATGAAGGTACCGCGGACAGAGCTGCGGGCAATTGCCAGTTATTATACAACTGCATCATAATACTACTTAAATGCTCAATTTCACTCGCTCACCATTTATAGGCATTATATTCAAAATATTAATATCAAATTTACGAAAACACTTCACGTAATAAATACGTAATAAGCACTGAGGAAGGCAGTATTACTTTAAAATCTTGTATCTCGTGAACAAGTTCGTTATCTTTTGAGAAAACAATATAAGAAATACGAGCCCATAAATTTACTACAAAAAGTTTTATACACATAAAATATTCATTTAAAAAGAATATTAATCGTTTTGTAAATTTTACTTTCCAGTGTGTGGAGAATTCGATAAATTTTGATCAAAATATTATCATAATTATGATGTGTAATTTTTTTATTACATTGCAGGCACGTATTTGTTCTCGATCTCAACAGATGGCAAGTGACGATGTGATCTACGATGGAGCATACTTGCCTAGAAGGTTCACTCTCGACTCGAAAACACCCAGTGCAAATGGACTGGGGCTCATACATGGCCCTGGTAATAGCTGTATTACATAGAAACTACTAAATCAGGAACCGTACTTTTAAATTGAGTAATTGATTTGATTTTATAATACACCCTAATCGTAATTACTTAGGAACGCTTTTCGCAATATTTAAAGCTTCAACTTTCTTTCAGTGTATATGTCGATAACTAAACTCACGTCACGGCAGTGATCGATGACAATTAACCTTCTATGATATGTGTATGCTATCATTGATAAGTGTTATCTGCAATGACGTCAGTGAACTCATTCAATGAAATGTCAGGGTTTGAGTACTTAATCTTATTTTTTATTTTTTTTATTACTTTATAGGCAAGTATTTGATCTCGATCTCACCTGATGGTAAGTGATGATGAGATCTATCCGCTTGGCGACATGGCTTTGTTCAGTGGGTGGTGACTAACCACGGCCGAAGCCTACCACCAGTAGAGTTGTCACCTAGTTGGCACCACCCAGGGTCACGTGTAGGGTATCTCGAGGGTATTTAATTCTCCTACGGACGAAGGTGACTCGACCCCAAATATTTTTAATATCTGTTGCAGTTATTTAACACTTCAATTCAATTCAATAGGCAGGTACAAAGTGATTGATGTTTGAACCCGGCAACCAGCGGTGCATGTTCGCTATTTTCATTAACAGATTATTTCGTACGCTCGAAGTTCCATTGATGAATGGTTTTTCATTCAAGTCGGTAACGCGATCACTCAAGCCGCAATATAGGGCTGGCAACACTTGAGCTGGTGTAGTTAGGTACGTAGTATTATTAATTGGCAACACTATTTACAAGTTTTGGGTTTTAAAAAACAATGGTATAGTCCGATTTCTAATACATAGGTACGTTAGTAAAAATATATTCAGGACATTGTTTGGAAGCAAAATGCTTTTGAGCAATTACCAATTTTACTTCTCCGGCTCAAAGATTACTATTCATTGCAAACGATGTACAATTAAGGGTAATCTATCAAATTTAGAACTTGTCATTAGCCGAGTACTGAGTAAGCGAACAGCCACGCGAGGCTCTGTTGTTGAGGCAAAGGCTCGCTCACGTTGCTGAGGCCGTTTTATTGAGCTGTCAAATAATTAGAAATACGCTCAAATTCCGCTCTATGTCTGCGCTTTGTACCTCAGCTTCGCGTTTTTTTTTATTTTTTTATTACATTATAGGCAAGTATTTGATCTCGATCTCACCTGATGGTAAGTGATGATGAGATCTACGATGGAGCATACTTGCCTAGGTAGGAAGGCGGCAGTAGATCGAGGCGCTACATTCACTAGGCACATGCAGCGCAACTGATCTGACCCGCCATCCATGAATGGCAACACCGAACATCATGCTGGAACACGGCTAGGCCGCTTGGCGACATGGCTTTGTTCAGTGGGTGGTGACTAGCCACGGCCGAAGCCTACCACCAGTGAAGCGTCAGACTGATTGCTGCGTTCACTTGTTACCTCAGTATTCTTCCTGGGAGGCTGCTCACTCAGTCTGTACGCGGCTATTGGATAGCGAAATTTAAATTAATTTGCACATTTAATCATCTTTTTTACTTAGGGAAAGTTACAAAAATTACATGTAACCTACCTATATATTTTTTTGCATTGTTTATATTACTTCGCACGGTGCCGTGATAAATAACACACGGTGCTTTCCTCTAGCGTCAAATTAAATAACTCATTCATCTCCGATCTGTCGGAATAGATCTTCACTTTTACTTGTTAATCATATAGCCATTAGAGATTTAAGGTTGTTGACTTAGAGAGTCCGTGGTTAGAGGTGTGACCAATTTAACGTTACATGTTAGATTGAACAGTTTGTAGTTCTGTGATTTGTTTTATAATTTATTTTTGCCATAAAACATGTACAAATGGCTTAACTATACCGACCATAGATGTATATTGTACTTCTGTGGTGCCAACCTATTTCATGGTGTTGCGTCTTTGGGGAATATAACATTGTTATATACATATATTCACCGATATAGGACATACTATTTATATGGTAATATAATTCAGACATGTAAGATTGTAGTTTCACTTAGTTAAAAATACATACATTTGTCTATGATCACACAGATAAATGATAAGTATAATGTAATATCCCACTAAAATAACTTTAATTTTTTTTATAAGTTTTCGATATGAAACCTACCGACAATATCCAACAATAATCAAACTATTTGTACGAAAAAAAAACCTTAAACATTACAATAATTTATCTTTTCGCAACCATTTTGGACAGGGATAGATATACAAAGTTATAAAGGTTTATTTAGTGACCAGGATTCATTGCTACCGAGTTACCAAGTACTCAATCCGGAGCCCTCTAGGCGCAAGTTGCAGCGAGATGTCGTGTAAATTTGCAAATTGGTGTGGAAACCATTACGGAAAATTGCGACTTTCCAATCGTGCGCAGGCACGGGCCCTTTTTGACGTTCAGTGCAAACAATCGATCTCCGTTTAGGTGAAAGTGTTGTGTGACATTAGCTGATTTGTAAAGTAAGTGCTTTGTAAATAGTCATGTTTGCAATGGTAATGGCAACACTGGACTTTCATGAAGGCAATTAGAGTATCTTCCAATTTGACAATTTACTTACCAGTTTTGAAATTGCATAACATCATTAGGTATCAATTGGAGTAGGGTGAACCGTATAATTAACATAGAAGTTTATGTAGCTATCTAGATTTGCATGACGTAAAATCCAGTCACCCTACAGTAAAAGAAAATATATCACTTTGGGTTCCAAGATAGTTGATACTCACGAGCCAACATTATTTGCGGCCCAAATGTGTACTTTTAGTGATCTACTTCGAGATTTCGAATAGTTACAGGGACAAGTTAACAGAGCTTCAAGTACGAGTTTTTTCCAAAGCGAAACATGTAAAGCATAGTCTGCTAATTTGTCATATTATATGGAAAACAGCGCCTCTAATGGAAGTTAACTTTTTTTATTTTTTATTACATTATAGGCAAGTATTTGATCTCGATCTCACCTGATGGTAAGTGATGATGAGATCTACGATGGAGTATACTTGCCTAGGTAGGAAGGCGGCTGTAGATCGAGACGCTACATTCACTAGGCACATGCAGCGCAGCTGATCTGACCCGCCATCCATGAATGGCAACACCGAACATCATGCCGGAACACGGCTAGGCCGCTTGGCGACATGGCTTTGTTCAGTGGGTGGTGACTAACCACGGCCGAAGCCTACCACCAGTAGAGTTGTCACCTAGTTGGCACCACCCAGGGTCACGTGTAGGGTATCTCGAGGGTATTTAATTCTCCTACGGACGAAGGTGACTCGACCCCAAAAACTGAAACATTCAATTCTCCATACTTATGAGACAAATAGATACGTTTACATTGAGTTTATGGTTAGCTTACGAATAAACTCGCATTCCACGTACTGATGTAAATAACAGTGCCAAAATATTCACTATGGTACGAATTTCTATACTAGACAGTCGTCTCCCTATTAAATTATCGACTTGATTTGACGTTATCGTTAATATTTGTCAAGTAGATCAGTTGATGTCATTATATGAGTCTATTGATGGTATGGAGGCTGTGGGAAAAAACAAACGCAAACGATGACAAATTATCTGAAATAAAACATAAAAGAGTAATGAATAAAACAGATAGTGTTGAAACACTCGTCAAACCGAAAATAATTAACCGAAACACCGCAGTCGCATCAGTAACAGCTCAGGCAGCCATTATTGTTTTTTAAAACGAAATCGACCATTTCGATCTTCTTCCTAACAATGCTAATCAAAAATAAAACTAAAAAAATATCAGTTACCGTAACAAGAAAAAAAGATTCATTCTTGGGTCCAGTCCGTTGAATGGACTCCCTAAAAGGACAGAACAAATAAAAACTGAGAGAGGCGGCGCGGCGCGAGCGCACTCGTAGCGTCAAAGCTCCGGAAATCGTCGCAGTAGCCAACTATAAAAATGAAGTTCTGCTATTAAATTATATTAACAGAATACCTATTACATTGCAGCGTCAGAACTTGTATTTTTTTTAAAAACGTCATGTGTCCGTCACTAAATCTTAGAATACAAAACGCGCAAAAAAAAATCATTTTAATTTCTCTTTTCGCTCATGTGCACACCTCGTAAGTATATTTTTGTGTATCCTGGTCGCCTTCAACTCAAAAGGAAATAAACTTCCGTCCATGATTTATTTGCTCATTAAGTTACAAAAGTAAAGCCAGAGATAAATGCGTTGACTTCATTTGTCATTCACGACAAATCATAGCAATAACACTATAAAGTCAAAATCAGGAGAACTACAACGTGCCCAAAAACTCATTCGGAGGCCCTTTAAAAGGACCTGCGCGTGAGTCGAATCGGAACTCGATCCCGCGCCTCACGCGCAACGGACTCGCCCAACAATGGTGTAATTATCTACAACTGATCAAAGGATACCACGCTAGGATACTCCGTAACGTGTATACAGGTGGTTTCATTTTGACAAGTTGATTTTGGATGACGAGTAAACTTTTCGTATCCTTTAGTATACGAAGAGATTTTTGACGAACGAAAGACTTTCGGGTCAAAAGATGTTTAGTTTATATATGAAGGGGCTCTAAGAAGGCGCTTCTGAGTATAAGGTATCAATAAATGATTGTGTTCGATCATTGTGCCACATTTTATGTAGTAGCATTGTATGTCATTACAAAAAAAAATACTTTTGTCAATTTCGAAAAGACAGTAGCACAACCTCTATCTGAGTAAGAGATTTGAACAACAAATACCTTAGAAGTAAACGAAGCCTTCCATGAATTTAATAGCTGTACTCCTGAAGGAAAAACACACAGCGGATAGTTTATATTGTAGCCGATGCTTGAACCACACCTTAAGACCCCCCTGGCCGGCTTAAGTGTACTAAAAGTGTACAAATGATCGCCGCGCCCTGATCCATCATGTGCTAGACAACGACAGACAGCGCTTACACTAATAGAAAGAGTGAGATAGTAGATATGTATGAATATTATTGTAAGGCTAACCTGATTACTCGAAAAAGTGCGGAAACATTCTATCGATCGATCGGTATTTGATTCTTTCAAAGTACTTATCTAACAGAACAGATAAGTTGGTGGCCTTGGACTCATCTTATCTAGTGTGGGCTTTGGTGATATGGTGTGATTTAGAGAGCTCATTGAATTGTACTCAGGTGATAACAGACCTAAAAATGGTGAAAACAGAAATAACTGCGGAAGCGTGTAAAACGTCAACCAAGTAATATTAGAAACGAGTCTCATCAAGCTTATATCGCTTCTTTATGCGCATACGCTTCTGTTAGTATGACGTCAGATGGCAACATAATGAAACGGCCTGACGTTATATTATAATTTAGGCTCGCAATAACGTCGCAAATCAAGAGTGGTGAAATCAACAAAAGCTTATCATCGTATCGCAGGTCATTTAGTAAATCGATCGGCTGTCACTTTCATATGAAGACCATTAGCAGTGCGAATCGATTAAGATGCTCATCTAGATAAGGAGTTAGGTTAAGCAGATAGAGATTTGTTATTAGCGAAACGTCTTATTAAACATGATGCTATTAAAAGAACTATTGTGCATGATTTTGATTTCACTTTTAATAGCACACCTGCAACTTCGCCAGCCTATTGCAATTAACATTCATGCAACATCAGACCATATAAAATTATATCGCCAGACGAACATACCAACGGTTCAATACTAAGCAATGTTTGTATTATGGGTACCGTACAATGGACAGGGCAGGGGGTGAAATCTGTATATATTACTTACTAGCTGTTGCCCGCGACTTCGTCCGCGTGGTATTTAACAAAGACAACCGTTGACAACAGCCTGCTCGCCCATTCTGAGCCCGCGGGACGCATTGCAGGTTGTTGCTATCAAACTCTTAATCAGGCGCTGCGCTGCAACATTGGTTTTCATTTTTTTTCGTGAGATCCTATTTTTTTTTCTAAAATAAAAGTAGCCTAAGTTACTCCTTGTTACATCAGCTATCTGCCAGTGAAAGTCCCGTCAAAATCGGTCCAGCCATTTCAGAGATTAGCCGAAACAAACAGACAGACAGACAGACAAAAATTGTAAAAAATGTTGTTTCGGTATAGGTAACGTGTATACATCCGAATGCACTTAGTAAAAAGCGGTTATTTTAATATTACAAACAGACACTCCAATTTTATTTATATGTATAGATTTAGATACTAAACATCCATGACTCGGGTACAAACATTCGTGCTCATCATACAAAGATTGACCCAATCAGTATTAGAAGCCAAAACCCTCGGCACAGAAAGCAGTGCATCTACCAACTGCGCTAATCACGTCGCCAACAACTAACTAAAATTAACTGATTCAAGTATTAAAATAGTCAAGTTCTATCTAATACTAACTCGTTTTGAATATTTTCTTGTTATTTCAACTGTGTTGTCAGCCAGATGTAACTGCTGCTTGTTAGCTATTAAAGCGCTTAAGTTACCTGAAATCTTCAACAGCCTGTATATAAAATAATGACTGTACTATCTCGGAATAACACTTGTAAAGCAAGACGAATCCTGGTCGACGATGGCTAGACGAGAAAAAAAGGAAATATCTCCCCGCGGGAGGAATGGCCGACCCGGTTCTAATCGACAAGTTGGGTGTGCGAGACTAAAGTGCCTCACAAGAAGTGCAACACGATGCTGAGGTAAAATGACTTAAGTGATATGTTGAGATATTATTGTAATCCAACATAATCCTGAGTAACAAAAATTGTGTATTGTTTTTATAAATATTATATTACATATTACATTATAGGCAACTATTTGATCTCGATCTCACCTGATGGTAAGTGACGATGAGATCTACGATGAAGCATACTTGCCTAGGAGGAAGGCGGCAGTAGATCGAGACGCTACATTCACTAGGCACATGCAGCGCAGCTGATCTGACCCGCCATCCATGAATGGCAACACCGAACATCATGCCGGAACACGGCTAGGCCGCTTGGCGACATGGCTTTGTTCAGTGGGTGGTGACTAGCCACGGCCGATGCCTACCACCAGTAATAAAGCTTTAAATGGAGGTCATACTGGTTTATAAAAGGAATATTTAACAGTAGCGTTTCATGCATCCAACACTTATAATATGTGGTGTTATGTTTATATGTTTAATCATTCGTTATTTTTAGGGTAAGTATGTGATTTTATAATTTATCGCAGGTACTCATTTTAATATATATATATTATATCTCAAGGGCACATATTTATTTCTTATAATTATGCGAATACTACACATTGAAATAAAACCAATTTTGCGGATACTTTCGGCCACTTTACAGCAATCATGGTCACGGAAGGACTGAGGTGTTTGACGTCCTAGTGTCATAGTTTGAACTGGGGCACAATATGTTGGATTTAAATATATTTTTAAATAGCGACCTATGCTCAGGAGTTGGACACCGAACGTAGCAACAGAGATATATGAGATTTAAAAAAATATAAAAATTTTGAAGGGGTTAAAAATGTATGTAAGCCGCCGGTTGCTAGCATAAGTAATAGTTCACTTGCATCAAATCATAGTAAACTCATTCCTATGATGCCGTCATGTCACGACACAGTACAGGTGGGTGAAGCGATGTGTAAAACAATGAATGTAACTAGCTATTTGTCAAAGTCGATTTCATTTCAAATTGATACGATCTTATTTTCACTTTCGACTCGGACGCGCCGTACACTGAGGCTTAGTCACCTTTCAACGGAGTATGTTCAGTTAAACCAGCCTTTCCTAAAGTGGGCGATAACGCCCCCTTGTGGGCGCTGGAGGCCTAAAGGGGGGCTTTTCGACAAAAAGCCAACACCACCATTTTTTTAATTTGCGTCTGTCTGTTCACGCATCAGGGGCAAACTGCTGGATAGATTTGGATTTAACTTTGGTTACACATTGCTTATATCAGTATTCATTATATACGATTCTTTTCATTCCGGTGAATGGATGGGTTTTAACCGAAAAAACCCAGTCTACGCGTAAGAAGTCGCAGGCGTCTTTAGAAGTATCTTAATAATTTGCCTTAAGAACAATAAATAGAAAGCCAATAAAACATCCATAAAGGAAAACTAATCTGTGTTAAGATTAGTCTTAAAACATTGCAATAACAAACCACGGTTAATTTTAACAATCAGTTCAGTTACGAAAACAATGAGTCGAAATTCATTATGTTGACTTTCACGAACCGAAGCAGTTTGTGCTGTGAACATTTAGAGTAGGTAAAGGCGTGGTAAAAGCACTTTATATATTTATTATAGTTAGCACAACAAAATGCAAAAAAAAATCTTCAGTTCAAAACGTTCGTTCAATGAATAAATAAAGTTCAATATCAAATAAACATTTAAAAACTAACCTTCAAATTCATTACAAGTTTCATTCTATTTACTATATCAAAAGGTAATTAGTAAGTACCTTGTAACGTACACGTGTGTAATAAGTTAATAATACAATATTACTATTATGTTCAGCGTTTATAGTACTCGTTACTCTGTGTACGGCAACGGTGTATGCAAACATCAGCAAAATCAAATCTGAAACTACGTCATTACTTCCTAAGCTTACTCTACCACATAAAGCTCCAAAACACTCGACTACTTTGACTTCAACTCTAGGCATCATTCAAAATAATTAATAAACTCTTTTGTTACTACTTGTACCGAAACGTAGTGCAACATAGTCCACACATCCGGGCGGTAACTCTTTCCAGCTAAACATGGCTAATAGAAAGCTCCCATTCATCTCCATACACTATTCGATTGGTCAGCTAATTGTTGCCATACAAATAGGGCTGTCAACTCAAGACAATTCGTCATTCATAATAAATTAATTATTTTCCGAACGCTACACTTTTGGCTATATACGACCTTCATCGTCAAGAAATAATTGCGAGTTTGAGTTATCTATACATATAAATAAAATTGGAGTGTCTGTTTGTAATATTAAAATAACCGCTTTTTACTAAGTGCATTTGGATGTATACACGTTACCTATACTGAAACAACATTTTTTACAATTTTTGTCTGTCTGTCTGTCTGTCTGTCTGTCTGTCCGTCTGTCTGTCTGTCTGTCTGTCTGTCTGTCTGTCTGTCTGTTTGTTCCGGGTAATCTCTGAAATGGCTGGACCGATTTTGACGGGAATTTCACTGGCAGATAGCTGATGTAACAAGGAGTAACATAGGCTACTTTTATTTTAGAAAAAAAAAATGGATCTCTCGAAAAAAATTAAAACCAATGTTGCAGCGCTGCGCCTGATTAAAGTTTGATAGCAACAATCTGCAATGCGTCCCGCGGGCTCAGAATGGGCGAGCAGGCTGTTGTCAACGGTTGTCTTTGTTAAATACCACGCGGACGAAGTCGCGGGCAACAGCTAGTTGGCAATAAGATCTCATCGTCACTTACCATCAGGTGAGATCGAGATCAAATGCTTGCCTATAATGTAATAAAAAAAATCAAAAAAAGATATTTCCCTAAAAAGTGAAATCGATAACATTGTATGACCATCGATAGAATCTAGAACAAAGTTAATCTTCACATTTGAAATTATTACAAGGAAGCGAAGACCTTAGAGTTACTATTAATAGATAAAACGGCCAAGACGTATTTTGGGTTACATTGGCCAACCCTAAAGAAAGCGTTTAATTACACTGACAAGGCAATTATGGTTTTAATGAACCAATTTTATGGGTAATCCGATTTCAATGGTTAGTATATTGACGATAGTTAAATTGACCAATTATAGTATGTCAGTTTTTACGAAATAATTATCAACATAAGACATATTGTCAGTTGGTAATAATTTCCTCCATGCAACTGGACTATTCTTAATTATTTATATCTTTAGATTCTTAATTATATTTTTTAGAATCAATATAATATATTAGGTCCATCTGAGTTAAGGAAAAAAAATGTTTTTTTTTAAATTCGAACTTTATATGATTTAATTTGAAATGACGTAAGCGTCGTGAGTGCAGTTAAAGCTATACGCAATATGATTTTACTTTGACTACGTATATTTTTTTTAATTATTACAAGTAATGTATGATAAACATATTACTAGTCGTTCCTTTAAGCCCTGCCAAAGCCCACGTCAGTAGATTACTCGCCGGGGTAGGGATTGAACCCGAAACCTCTCGGTAACGAGGGCCTCTAACTGATAGCCATGCTATGAATTATATTTTACGTTTGCATTATCTCTACCTATTGTTATTTATTTTAATACTCGCATATATAAAGAGGACCGTGTATAATTAACTAATTATTAAAAAAACGCTTTACAAGGACTCTAATAAGTCTTTTACTTATACAGACTAAAGATCGTAACTAAAACATCACAAATCAGCAAAAATATGCTTTACAAGGATTGTCATAAGTATTCTTAGTGCTTACTTATGCAGACTAAAGAGCGTAACTAAAACATCACAAACAAATCAGCTTTTGATAAAATTCACTTATGGGCTGTTATTTTTCTTGCAATCCATAAATAAAACATTGCTCTCATAACGATTATGTCACATGCAATAACAATCCGAAAACCACTTAAATACCGTAAAAAAATAACATAAAAATTTCATAATATATTATTAACGCGAACTTTCTACATAAGCTTACATTATCGACGTAAGAGCTAGTAGAGCCACCCACGGGACTCGTAATTATAATTGTTTAAGAAATGGCGCATAATAAAATACCCGGCTTGATCCCGGTAATGTAAGAATCGCTATCGCCATGGAGTTTAACCACAGTTTAACAGATTTCCAGTCATAATTATAGGCCTTTAATCTTGAGTTTGTTGGCGAAAGTTATAAATTACAAATTAATTGTATTGCCGTCCTACTCTTTGGCGTAAGGTATGATCGAGACGCATGTTTTGCTGCAACTAATTTGATTTAGTTGCTGTTAACAGCTGTACAAAAGTTATTTGTAGTGACTTATATCAACGTAACAAGAGAGCAGAACGAATTAAAATACCGTAAAATGTGTCATTTTAAAACTAATTGTAAACTAACTATACTATAGAACTGCTGTATTACCAACAGCTGTATAAAAGTTCTATGTACTGACTGACACCTTATAATACCAACTATAGGCAACAAGAGAGCAAAAGACGTAACAAGCGCTGTATGCACTCTGATCTACGAGTTACGCAAACATTATAAAACTATAATTCAATGATAATAAAACAGCGGTAATAAACAGTTTATATGAAAATTGTTATTATGCAATATTTCCGGACAGTTTAATATCCAATGTGTTTAGTCCGCGTCGATTCGGCCGATGCCACGAGTGCGAGGAGTACGCACAAAAATAGATCGTGTTTCTAATCACTTCGTATTCGCACTTATAACTTGACCGCGTGACCGTGCACTTGCTACATAACAAAATGTTAATGAGCCATTATTTTCTAAAGACTAAACATTCTTTTTAGATATAAGTTATAACAGTTATAACAATTATGTTATAAGTTATAACAGACTTATTTAATTTGCAGTTAAATTGAGTACGATTATACTAGGAATGTGTTACATACTATCAACAATGTGCACTAAACGATGTGAAACTATAATCATAGACTTACCCCCGAATTTATAGACGTTCTATAAACTTTATTAAACGATATATAGTACTGCGCAAAGCAAAACTTGTGCGCAGTACTTTATGACGTTCTATAAAATTATAGAACATCTATAAATTCAAGGCGTAATGAAATAACACGCGCTCATCTATGTTATTAGAGTTTATCTGCAGCTTAGTGTCGACGTTTTTAACAATATTCAGTGTATATTGAATAGATGTTCCTATTCAAAAAACCTTAAGGTATATATGCTAAGTTAAATAAACTCTCGCTGGTAAGAGTAGAGTCACTTAACACTCTTAATTTCGTTTCTCGTCGGGTCAGCACTGAAAGGGAAAGTGTAAGAACATTGTTTATCTATCAAACATTCAATTGAAGGGCCACCGTACTGTATATAGAAACATTAAACAAACCACCTTGTATAGCGAACGTTGTAAAGAACATTTCAAACAAACTTAAACCTTATTACGGAGTATTAAATGCTAGTTGTAAAATTTTGACGTGAAAGAAGTTGTTAGTTTGTGTGTTTACTGATGTTTTTCTAAGACCGGTATCTAATTATTTTATTTGATCGACGTGAATAGAAAGAAAATGTAATTAATTTGTGTGTTGGAGTTATAATTAGCATTAGCGAATGCATATTGGAATATCTATGGGCTACACAGGTCTCTGTCTTTGACAATTTCTATGGCCGTCCTAGCACTGTGCAGGTATGTTGCTTTTGTTCCTGAAAAGGTGAACCTACTGGGTACCATAAGTCTTATAACACAATCGACTTATAATCAAATCGTAATAGAAACATAATTGGCACTTTTGCAAAATATTCCATGCACAAATGTCAAAATTGACATTGTAATAGCAGCTTTAGTGAATGCGAACCAAAACAACGATGCATAAAAATATCATACATTTTACGATACACTTTGTAAAAATGGGGAAGCCAAGCTTCAGCCCCTCGGCAAAGAAATATATATATTACAGGCAGCTAGCTACCTTACAATACAAATAACGCTTAGCACATACTGTAAGAAAACTGAAAATTAAGTGTAAAATAACCATGGTCATGGGAGGACATGTTGCTGTAAAGCAGTCGAAACGACGGGTATCTAAAAAACATAATAAACGTGATAAAATCCGTAAGATTAGTTTTATTTCAATGTGTAGTATTCCGTAAATATAAGAAATCAATACATTCTCTAAGTCTAAAGCTTAAGCATTTCTTAAGCATTGTACACAAGGCTTTCATTGACTCTTAATCAACAAATTCAACAAATCTAATCAGAAAATAGTAACTATGTCAAATATCGTGCCGCCAACAGCATGCCCATATTGTTAACTAATTCGTCTGTAGTCTGTGCAGAGCCTTAGAAGACATTTGAACCCCGGAATAATTTGGACACGCAACAAAATTTATACGCTCAGCGCACCCCATTTAAGTTAAATAGTCACTGTGACCTGTTTACAAACGATTCATAAATTAACAGTTAAATGAAGAAAACGCGCAGTCATTTTGTAGATTCGTTAACTAAGAACGTGATACGTTTTTCTATTTTAAAGACACTTGGAAAAGCTTAATTGATGTGACGTGACAAATAAATGAACCATTAGATGTTCCTAATTACTAACTTGATGCATATTCGGTTTGGCTAATGAAGGATCGAAATACGGAAAACGGTGCAAAACCAAAAGTGTAAATAGCAAAATATATATGGTAGAATCCACAATACTAAAGTTTAACAACGCACTTGTGTAAATAATAAATAACGCAGTAATAGTTCACGCACGTTTTTTATAAAGTAAAACACAGTGCAATGGTTATTTCTCCGTGATTACAAGGAGATATCAAATAATTAATAATAAATAATGTCACTACGCACCGACTTCTTTGATCGTCATAAAAAACAATCTTCCTTCGTCGCGTGCACGCACTTAGAATTTAAATTAAATACTAAATTGATTTCTTATAGTTACGCGAATACTAAACATTAAAATAAAACTAATAAATCAATACTAACAAAATATTCTGCGCAGATCGGACGTCGGGAACGCGGAAACGCAATACAATCCGTAAAATTAGTTTTATTTTAACGACTCATAATCATTGTGTATTAACAACGTATTTCCAAGTTTAAAGTAAACAAAATAGAGTAGCTTTTAGACAAAAAACTATGTCACGAAACAAATTTTAAGACACTCAAGAGAAAAAAATAACCAACTCATCACATTAAAATAAACTCATGTATAAATTAAAGGACACCCTAGATCAAGAGCAGCTTAAAGCATCCAAGACTATCTTGAAATTAATCTTGCCATATCAGAATAGGATGTTATTAAATGCAGTTAGAACTAGAACTATAAAAAGAAATGGCATAGGACAATAAATTTATAACAGAGTCGCCTTATTATCACGATAGATAAATATACCCTTGGGTATAGTGATTAATTGAGAAGATTATGATGAAGCATGTAGCTATTAGGCATTACCGAAGATTTATTACAATACAAAGCTATAAAAGGACTTTTCCGTTAGCTTAGAAGCATAGTGATACACTACAATGTTGCTTGTATATCGTACTTATATGAGAAGTATTATTTACGTTTCATAAATTTCAATAAAGCATTTTTGTACTCGTATTTCTTTTTTCAGCACTAGAACTGTAACATTTGTGAACCGAATAATAAATAAAATAAGACCAGTAGCGTGATCCCAAATAATATTGATTTACAATAAGCCAACCGAACAAAAAACATTCCAAAACTAAATTGGTACAACCGTCAGTGTGAGAACCGGACCAAAGAAAAACGAGTCTAGTAAAAAAACCTTCGAATAAAAAACTACTAGATACTAGCGACAAGTTATTCTAAGCTGCGCATAAATGTCTCATAGCCTCAGTTGGTAACGCGATAAATATTATGGTCACGTTTTACATCGTAATGAAATTATCGTGAGTCTCAGTGGCGCCAATAATGTTAGGCTATAAAGTCGCAGGCTATAAAAAAGAGCTATACTTTTTATGTGATATGACTAATGAATAGAAATCCAAAGCGCAATAGCAAACCAAGCGTCTAATTAGAAATCCCAATATGACCGTAAAACTACTTCTAGCAAAAACTATGTAGCTTAGGACTTTATCTTTTAATAAAAACATTACATTAGCAATAAATCGTATGTCACTAAATCTCCAGATTGACAAAAGTCACCTTTAATGTTAACTAAAATTAGATTAATTTGAATTTGGAATAAAATTTAATATGTATAACTAAAATCAGGTGCTAATAATTAATCCATGTCATAATTTTAAATAAAGCTTGTGTTAAATCCATTACTTAGATTAGTCAAATCCTTGTTAATATTTCAGTAAAAAAGAAACATAACAAAAATAATCGTAAAACATCGAACTGCTAGTTGTAGCATAAAGGTTCTATACAATTCGTTGACGATTCGGCGAGTATTCGCGTGACGATCGCTAACAACACGCGACTACACCTGTCGAATGTTAAATTAGTAAGCTCTGCAGTCAGAATAGGTATTTTATGGTAATATCAAAACACGTAGAGCTGTCTAGGGCGATTCGAATTCCTTATCGTTTTAAATTTAAAGCCAGTGTTGTATTGAATCTTTTTGAAATATAACGAGATTTTATCGTTGATTGGATAACGGGTTAGTATTTGGACAATTCGCCCTTATTTTCCCAGTCCGTATATTATTTACAAATACTAGTAACAATAAGATTTGAACGCATGGATTGGTATCCACAAGTATTTTAAGGCATAGACAATAAAAAGTAAGCCAACTTATAAAGAATAGCACATGTAATGAACGCAAGTTATAAAACCAAACACAACAAAGAAGCATCTTCTATCAATAATTAAACCGTAATTAAACATCTATTTGAAAATGTTGCCAGGATGTTACACAACATACAATTAGAATAATAGTGTCATTGTGCACAACAATAAAATTATTACAACGTAAACGATACATTACATAACTTAAGACGCAAATGAACCGTGAAGACGCTTCAACTAGCATCGGATAGACACCATTGAAATCGCATCGCATGTTCCCATAAGAATCTAGCATTGTTTAATTATTCACAGTCATCGAAGGCCAACTGATGGGCTGTTGGGCGTTGTGTTTTTTTATCTGTCGATAAAAAAATGTGATCATTTTATGCTTCAAACTCATATTGAGGGCCAAAAACTAGGCAGTGGCCTCTTTTGTTATCTTGCCTAGGCTTAAGCCCCCATACCCCACCCTGTTTTGATAAGCTACATTCGTGCACTTTACGAAACACAATGGTTGGTATTCTGCCAATATCACGCATTATATGTTAAAGAAATAATTTAAAAAAAAACTGACTACACTTTAATTTTAAAGATTTGAATCTTCGTTACTTTTCGTCTAGGCATTGGCTAAGAATATCAGTAGAATAATCTTGAAAAAGCTGCTCTTTTAAGAAGAATCTTCAGTGAAGAAGGTGACATAGATAACAGAAGACTAGACTTAATTAGGTTGGAGTTACATCAGTAAGGAGCCTAATTAAACGAACGAAATCGAAAGATATAATAGGTAGTAATTAACATAGCTATAGTAATTAATACTATATAGCTTAAGTTGAACGCTCTATAACGTTTTGGTACTTATTATAAATTCACATCATCTGATAACAATGGCTATTCGTCATGCGTGTTGCATTTTAGTATTCCGGCGGTGTGTGTGTGAACTCATGGCATAATGGTCAAATGCGTCAAATATTTGTCAGTTTCGGCTTTTAAAGATTCTGCAAGTTTATTACGAATGATTCATAGATAATCAAACTGTAGACTGACAAATGAAATAGAACAAGTAATAGTTTCAATTTAAGTGATTAGACATTAAATTAAATGACCTTTATGACATGACATATCCCGTCTACTTAGAGCGGCAAGAACAAAATTATTCGTAAGCTAACCGCATACTTTATAGTCTGCGTACTTAGACATTTTGTTTGATTTAAGTTTGAAATACTATCCGCTAGAGACGCTGTTTAATTCTCCATTCAAAGTGTCTAAATAACTGAAGACCTGATTAGCGCAGTTGATAGTGACTCTGCTTTCTGTGCCGAGTGTCCCGGGTTGGAATCCTGTTGGGAAAATTATTGTGTGATTAGCACGAATGTTTGTACTCGAGTCACTAATGTTTAATATCTATATAAGTATTATATAGTAAGTTCGCCCCCAGTCCATTGTACGGTACCCATAATACAAGCGTTGCTTTGTGTGGGACCGTATAGTAGATGTGTTCGTCTGGCGATATTATTAACTATTAAGCATACGGTTGGTTTTCGAATAATCGCACACTTGACGTAAGTTCGCGAGTTAAAGTTTGTGTGGTACAAACTGAATGTAGAGCCTTTGAATCTAAGATAAACTAGTGTGTACATGATTTCATTATTCTTTCACATACTTTAATGGCTTCCACAAGTCCATTAGTTCGAGCCATAACAGTGTAGACCTAACAGTTACACAAATAATGGAACAAACAATCCATGAAATGAGTTTTATAAGTGCAGTTTGTTTTTCGTTCTTGACTGAGCCACTTATACAGACACACTGCGACTTGGTGGTCACCTTTCGATTGTAATCGATATATTACGATTTAAGGTATTAACAACGAATTTGTATTAATATGCCGTGCGATATCTTTTTATATTCGTACATGTTACACAGAGCCGCTATCAAAAGTATCTATAGCCTTATGAATATTGGTGAAGTTTGCTTGGTTTTACCAGTTACCAACTTAAATAGATTTTCCTGTCCCTTTTACCATGATTCACGCCACGTTACGTGAGTAGAATATATTTTCACACAATATTTAAAATATTTTAAGAAGATAAGATAAGACAAGATAAGAAAGAAGATAAGATAAGTATAGGTCAGTGATTTTTTGGAAATCTGATCTTTATGACCTATCTTACACCGAGATACAATAATATCTCATTAGTTAAGATCAGCCGGTGGATACGAGTGGCGGAGGCCTGTGATGTATGTCCAGCAGTGGACGTCTTTCGGCTGTTAGATTAGATTAGATTTGGTTAAGATACTTACCAATAAGTTAAAAACTAGTCTAACATAAATCAAAGTCTTATTATTATTTCTTAAAACAAATGTAAACCAAATTCCTGGTAACACTGATATACGATAAGGGACAGAAGTATAGTGAGTCAGATTTACAGTCCGACCGCAGTTTCGTAACTGGTCGACTGATGACAGCATTAGCTTATAAGCTTTATACACTAAACATATCCGCTTTAACACAATTTAAGTATATTGTTTGTGGGCAAAATTGATTGTTCGGTTTTACGACATCATAAAATAATGTTAAAAATCTGAAAATGTCTGTCGCGAAACGGGCTCCATCAAAAAGTATTTGATAACAATAATTAAATGACATGAATATCACCCAAATTTATCGGAAGCTTTCAACAGTTTATATAATGGCGTTATAAAACGTTTAAAAATTCGTTGTAACTCCGATTGATTAAAGCGTCATTAAATAAAGGAGTAAATACATTCTCATAACTTGATAATATTTATATATATGCTATGTAGATATTAAAAAAGGCTTCTTACACGTAACTAGGTACATTATTTATAATGTACCAAATTAATTTATAGTAGGTCAATTAAGCAGAAAGGTAGAGGCAGTACTATGTTAAACTGTAGAAGTAACGCAAAATTATGCATTGAAACCAGTTGTAAAGTGTGCTAAGGAATTTAAAGGCGATGTTGAAAGATTTCATCAGCGTTGTCGGGTTGCAGAACTCAAGGCCCCGATCTTGACAGACTGCACATTTTAACAAAGGCGGCGCGATCGGTTGCAACTTCAAATATTTGACCACACGAATAGGTAGCTGTAAATTAAATTACATGAAATGAATTGAGTTAAACGTGTCTTGGTTTTATAAAGACGGTTGTATTTTATTGGTGCTACTACAAAAAAAATAAGAACATCCAGAATGTAAATAATAATGGATCAAATTAGCAGCAGAAATCATAAATAGACTAACATTTTCAATGAATTACGGGGGAAATTATGAAGTGTTTCTCGAATCCCAGGTAAGACTTTCCGCAAATATTTCTCACAGAGGATCTAATTAATTTACTCCATGGGTTCAATTGCATGTCTTTAAGTAGATTTTCGAATTTGTCTGTCGTATGAGGGTGTCAAATAAGTAACGACTAAGTATTGTTTTGAGTAGCGTTTGCGTGAGCACCCGAGTAACCCGCCAAATCGTACAGAATAAAAAAAATCCTTCTTATTTTCCAAAAAAAACATACCACCCTGCGGTACCATATTATGTATTTTCCCAGTATCATGTTGTCTATTTCAAATAAAAACTTCAAGCATTGACACAAGAAAAACAATATGGCGGTCATCTGACACTGCTAATGTCAAACGCTTTCTGCAACAAAAGATATTGGACACCACTGCGAAACAACACACTCGGTAAACAAAGACGAGCTGTCAAGATTTTCAGAGCGAATAGCGATAAGTGAACATGTACAACACGGACACTTTTTATTTAAGCAGTACATGGTTCAGTAGAACTTAGAGCCCTAATAGACAGTTACAACCTTTCTGTACATTGTCTCACGTACAATTATCTTTTAATAACATTTTATGACCACACAATCGACAACCATTTCGAAAACACCGTAATATTCGCCATACGCTCTTTGCTACTTATTGGCCAGTGCCGTTACTGAGCTACGCCGAATATTAATGAGCGTTCGAAATTCAAAAGTTCGCAACATTCGCGTTCCTTGAATCCGAACGACCCGCCATTTTAGTTTTCCCACGATAATTGCACGTAGACCGTGCTCGAAATTTAAATTCAATCAATTACAAGAATGAAAAAAAAACAGTATCAATCAACGCCATTAAAATTGCCATTTAAATTTTAATTCAAATGGTTGTTATTGTGAATATATTTTATAGAAATGAGCTTTATGTGTTCAAATAAGAATATGGACATTCATATAATCAAAACTCGTTTTAAGTTTTAGTTTTTCCTATCTGTTAAACGCAAAGGTTCTCAATAAAAGGTCTCTTTTTATTTAATAATCGTGTACCTACCATAGAGGTGCAATCATAGAGGCGTGAATACAGAAAACAATACTAGAAAATATTCTCTTAACTGTCAAACGTGTAATTTTACTCGACTCAAGCAAAAGTACCCGTATTTCGTAGCCGCCGACAAAAAAAAAAAGACAAACGTGTGAATAAACATGGCGGATCATTGCTCTTGATCTAATTTCACATTGTAATGCACTACAGTTCTCACAATCGGTTCCGTGTGGCTGCGGTGTGAAAAATTAGGTATGTGTCACGGCATAAACTGCGAGAAAGTATTGCACCTGACAGACACACAATACCATAGTTCATTTCTCTAGAATGTATCAAACTAGTATCAAATGAAATTATTGTGAATTCGCTTCTTATTACGTATCTAAATGGCAATTTTGATTCCTTCAATTGCTAGTAAAACAAATTCTAATTAAATAAATTGATTTATGAATGAACAAGTTTGTACAAAAACGTCATTGGGTTGATTAAATAAAGTATACCATCTAAGACCACGCTACCTCATGAAACCAAATTAAAGGACGCCATACTTTAATGTTATTTTATGCCATTTCACCTTTTACCCGCGTATTTTCATTTTACTAGTCCGTTCATTGAAAATAGAGAGAGAGAGAGAGAGAGAGATAACGAGAAGCCGTCTCACTCAACTCGCTCACTCAAATTTTCCGTCACAAAAAATAACACCGCACATTGAAAAATCAAAGTCACGTCAACTCAATGCTGTCTAAATCGCTTATCTCCAATCGAATCAAATCGATACGTTTCAGATTTAAAGCGCGCTCGTTTTTTTCCTACACTAAATATTAAGAAACGTATTGCTAATACAACTCAATTAGCTTCTAGAGTCTAGTTGATTTCTCGATTATATCCATTACCTAACTCGGTTGCATCTCGGCGTTACCTCATGCAGCTGTTTCGAAGGTCGCGGTGTGTCGTGGAGACACGTTCGCGCTATTGTTCAGGTTTTTTGGTGAAGGAGTATTGTGATTTCATTACGGTAATAAGACCTATTGCAATAGAAACGCCTAATACTTGACAGATGCCACAATACAAATAATAGAATTAATTACCTAGTATTTAACTTACATACACAATTCTGATTTTGACTGTGACAAAGGCAGGAAAATGAAGGATTTACCTGTAACAAACACACAATTATAATTATTAGAAATCATTACCAAATGTCGCGTTAAGGAAATTAAAACAATGCAATTAATTAAACCATTAAATATAGCTTTTACAGAGACAATGGTAGCGTGTACCTATTCATGATTTAAGTACACAAATCGCAACGAAATTACATTTAAAGTCAAGTATTTCTGCTATTTGTGTCTAGAAAAATGAACCTCTGTCCTCGGTGAAAACCATGAATGAGATACATGCCATTAATATGCCAATACAAGTAAAGTCTCTCAAACATATTGAAAGCAATTGAGAAGAAGTGACACACAACATGAAATACGACGATTGCTGCCTCCTGGCTAGCTCCGGCATGACTTTCACAACGGCCTCACTTCTATTACCTTTGTATATTCCGATACAATATTGTATTTAGTAGTCCTGATGCGAATTGTTTAGCAAATGAAACGCTCGAGGCAAACTCGAGATTTTTATTTGAATTGAATATACTTAACAGAAACTTGAGTGAAAAAAGCCAAGTTGATTTAGTAGGACGTGCGGTTGATGCAACAAAATGCATACAAGGTAATATAATTATATTTTTTATTGGTGTGTCTTTACAATCAATATTATTCCCATCAATTGTTTAATATAACTTAAAGTTCCTCCATCAGCAAATCGAATTAAATATTTTGTAGTAATGTTGTAAAGCAATAAGCTTTAATACCGGGCCAAGGTCTCTTTTAAACCATGCTGGTGGGGTCACGGTCCACGGATGCGTGCGAAAGCATTCCCGTGACCCCCTCCAAGCCGGGAGACCACCGCAGGGTTTTTTTCGGTAGGAGTCTGACATAACCCGCTTGGCTATCCTAGCCTAGGGCTTGCATTTATCCATTAGTATTTCCCCACGTTAAAATAAAAGTTTATTTTTAAACTAGGTACCACTTACTGCATTGCTAATTAAAATCTTTACTTTAAAACCATTTCTGTATTTACTTTGCGTTAAAATCGTATAATAACAATCAATTATCCCAATCGTCGTTTCCGGACGAAGCTTTGGACAAAACAAACATAACTCTTATTTGTCTTCGTGTTCCGCTAAAATGTTTGTTCACGAAACAAGTTTGAGGACTTTAGACCCAACCAGTTTTAAATTGCTATCCATAGCTGCCATCATAAAATTCTATGTCAGCAGAAATTAACCATATAGTGGTATTTTTTTAATTGTAAGAAAAGGAACTTTACGACTTTCTTTTCGTTTTTCATTCATCGCGTTCCAAAACATCTAAAGTGATAAGATAATCAAATACATCACGAGTAAAAAAGCATGTTAAAGTACGAATGCTCTGTTGCCACTCCTCTTCATTAAAAATTTAGCAAAATAATAGTTCAAGTCGGATAAGCGGCAGCCGAAACGTCGGGAACGTAAAACACAAAATAAACGCGATAAATTACGCAAAATTAGTTTTTCGCGTAAATATAAGATATCAATATGTGCACCTTCGGTTATATTAACATTGGCAACACAAATGGAACCTTTATTTAAAAATTCTATTTATTAACATGCAGGAATATTTAAAGGTACTCATGCATACAGACCACGTGCAAGTAAGGCCGGTGACTCACTTCCCTGGAACGAATAGATTACGCACCGGTGCGGTGTTTAAACGGTCGGCATAATATTATGTACTTATAGCTTGATTATAAATCAATCGATGCCGTGTTGGTTATTTATAGAATATTATCTTGACGATTATATTATCCACTTTTAACCGATTTCAAAAGAAGGAGACGTTTCTCAATTCGATTGTTTTTTTTATGTTAGAGTTTGCAATGAAGAAAATATCCGTCATAGTTTATGGATTCTAAAACGAATGCGCGGTTCCGCGTGTTTCTCTTTGGGCGATGACGTCACATGCCTGTAGTATTGTATTTTATTGTAAGTTTTTAATATTAAGTTAGTAACTCTTTGATTACGATACAAAATGATCAAACACTTGTCGACGAATTCATAGAACGTTACAATGGCGTTACAAAGCAATGTTCTTTTAGGTTTTTAATATTGCCAGCGGCATCTTATTTCTTCTAGGTAACATAAAAGTAACACCTGAGTAACAGTTTTGATAAGATTTGACCAATAAACGGCATAAACCTGACCCATCAAACGACAATGCGGCAGTACCAACTACCAACATAATAAATGCATTTCTTTAACTGCCATTATAAAGGTTACGACCGGGCGGCGCGAGCGCACTTTTTTGTGTATATAAAAATATTCAAACGTAACCGCATACTGTTATTGCATTCGACGTCACAAACCAGATATTACACAAATTAGGGGTACACCAGACGATTGACAATTTGGCACGAACAGGAGCCATTTTTTTTTAATTGGCCCAAGGCGTATGTAGGTTAAAATATTTACCAGTTTACAACGCGTAAGTCAATGTATTTTTTTGTTGCGGACTTTATCCGCCATCTGTAGAGGCCTTAACATACAGTACTGTTACAAAATGGGTACAACATTATAACAACCGTTTTGGGGATACGTTCAGGGTCAAAGGTTATGTACGATGACTTAAGTATATCAAGGTGATCTTTGTTTTGGTAAGTTAATAAAAAAAAAAGTAATGTCCGTTTTGGCGGAGGCACTGCCATGCTTCTTGATTATTAAGCTTAAGTTCGTGAAAATGTTTTGTGCTACATAATGAATGCCTTTATTTTTTAAGCAGGTATAACTAAAATTTACAATTAAATTTAAATTAAATAGGAAAATAAATAAAAACTTAAAAATAGTATGACAACAAACTATGTATCATAAATGTCTTTGTTTGAATTTCTTACTGATCTTAATCATAGTATGATATATTACGAATTAAGATGTATTTTTAATCATTGTGTGGATACTAAAACACAACTTCATAAGTGTAGTTTTTCAGCTTTCATAAAACACATAAACTTACCTATAGACGTGCAGATTACAAACACAAAAAAAAACATTTAAATGCGAAGATATAAACAATAAGTTATGTAACATGAGTAGCTTACATCTTAACAGTCTTGAATAATACGCGGTTATGATTAATTTATGAATTGAAAAGTATTACAAATTACAAAATAATTACTGACATAATTAACTAAAGATATAATAAATTACACTGGTATCAGAAAGCACTCAGCAAATTCCACAACTATCGACAGGCAGGGTGCCCAAAACGCTGACAGCATTGCCACCATGAATGGCAATGCTGATGTGTTGGCCACAATAAGTGCCAGCGTTCTGGTCACCAGATGTCTCCACCAGACGTTTTAAAAGCTATTTGAAAATCCAATGGGCTCCGATAAATGAAATATAATTCAATAATCGAATATTCGAAATGCCTAGTTTTATTTTTAGTTAATTTTAAATTTCTAATTTGCAGCCGAATTCGGTTTTTAAGGAGAAACCGGTTTTATTCGTACACAGTGTGAAACCGATAACAGACTGTTACGAATGCTAAATCTTCGAAAGTATAACACGAATTATTTTCGCCGCTAACTAACAATTTCATTTCCTTGTTTGTTATAATCATTTAACTTTGGCTAAATGCAATTGAATATCTTGAGAACTCACTGAATATATCAATTTCAGATATTAAAAAAAATACAGCTAGTTTTACTCAGAACTATTTCTAAACTACGCGAACCGAAAAATTAAATATATATAATAATATCGACTGACGAGCAACCCGAAATATATCGTTGTATTAAGGTACCGTACAATGGACTGAGGGCGAACCCAGTATATAATACCTTAAATAAAATTAAATAAAACAACTATACCTCAAGCACAATCCTTTTTGCGTACCGTATCGGTACATAAGCGTCCATCCCTCTCACACTACTGATTTTATAAATAAGTTTACAGTGACAGCATGTTTTCTCGATGATGTTACGAGTACATTAGGAGTTCCTGATGGTTACCCTACTGTTTCAATCGGCCGAGTTGTCAGTAATAAACCTGAGGCTACATGAGTGAAAGTGTAATTATCACCTGTTTGTTTGCAACGGTCGCAGGATTGTGTCCTCCGGGCTTTATAGCGACTACCTTTACCTTTATATGTAGGCTGAATAGAATTAATTTATACTTCCTCATATTATGGAACGCTGATTGAGTTCGAATTTTAAAAACAGTAATATACTATCGGCTTTGTGATGTCACAAAGATTACCGTCGACCTAGAGTACTAGTACCCAGGAACAGCCGAATGACAAAGGCTGATGTATATGTTCAGAAGTTCCAAATTTAAGACCTAAAGATGTTAGATACAAGACTATAATTCAAATGATTTATGGAGTTACTCTTAACCTTCTCGACCCAGGCGTATCGACCGCAGGGCCTGTCAGACCCTGGTCGTTTAGTATTCTATACCAGCGCATTGCAGTAACCCGTTAAAGTTCACAGTGTTCCCTCGCAACGGGCCAGTTCGGTCGAAATTGCGAAACGATAAAGGCAAGGGTTAATGGAACGATTTAGATTGTTCAGGGATTGAACAAGAAGTGTTGGGTTGATGTGTTTGTTTATTAGCCAATCAAATAATAGATGGAGACTAATCCTTTGTTGCAAAATATAAGATAGCGTATCGTTAATTTAAGAAAAAAATTGAAATTAAATAAACATTCAAAAGGTGTAAACTAATATAATATTAAAATTGAGTTAAATATTTTTTTCAATCAATCAATCAATCAGCCGATAGACGTCCACTGCTGGACATAGGCCTCCCCCAACGACTTCCACACAACACGGTCCTCCGCCACTCGCATCCACCGGCTTCCTGCGACGCGTGTGATGTCATCAGTCCACCTTAAATATTTTTTTATTTCATCTGATATACTTACCTATTATTTTGCTTGAAAGTACTATAATTGAGAGTCTATAAAATCATATAAGGTTTATAATGGGGAACAAAAAACAAGTCAATCAACATTCGTATTTGACTCATAACTAACTTCGCTAAATATCAATGATAAGCACCACTTTCTATGAAACCGGCTCACGATAACGTTGTCTCTTATCACTTTTTTTATAAACACACTCCCTTCAAGCAAACAAGTGTTAGTTCACTTGGAAAATAGTTACATCAATATGACTGGCCGGCCTTTCAGATTTCTAAATAAATTGTGCAAAATTAATAAAGAAATATCGCCAGACTAACACATCAACTGTATTGGTCCATACTAAGCAACGTTGTATTATGTAAGGACTACACTAGATCAAGCGGTTGTCAAATAATATACTATGTTTGGATGTAAGAAAAAATTAATGATTAGAATAAGATTAATTACAGATCACTTGTTACTCATAAAACACTTTGTACATCGAGGCAGCATTAAAGTTTAAACCCATAAATATCCAAATATTGAACACGTAATTCCTAATAGTTCTTCTTAGGAGACCTGGGCATACAAAGTAGAATAGAAAGTCAATAGAGTAATGCATTTTCTGATGTGGTATCAATAAAGTAACATATATAAGTTCTCAACAAATAAACGTGAGACTATTTGGACATTATGGCGGGTAAAACCTGGCCGCAACGAGCCAGGAGAGGGACACAAAAAAAAAAGAAAACTCCAGGTTCGGCAGTCTATGATAAGTATTTTTTTTTTATTATTTCATCATCGATGCTTCCAACCATTAAATAGTAATGAAATGAATTTGCATCTGTTACTTTCACTGGTGTAAAAATGTAGCAATCTCTTCTAAAGGTCATAAGGTCTTATAATATCATCGGATTACGACGTAACTTGTGAATTCTGAAATTTAAATGTTAATATGACTCCTATAATATTTCTTTAATTTATTAGACAAGTTGTAATTTAACTGCGTCTATGCAGTCCAGTGTTTCTTTTTTCTTTTAAAAGTTTAAAAGAACAAAGTAAAAAGTAATAGTAATTAGGCGGTCCAGCAAGGAAATCCGCTCACAGATTTTTCCAACACAAAGAGTTCTCTATCGGAGGCATTTCCTTCAGTCAGTCAACGACCGATTCAAAACGGTTTGAACGAAGAAAAAGCGTCAGTTGTTTTCCGGTTCTTGATTTAAATAACTTACAAAAATTATTAACGTCATTGTTTTAGGTACCGACTATATTTGTAGTAAACTCAGCACCGAAACCATAGAGATTTTTATCATGACAAGAATTTTAAAATTGGAATTGTTTGAAAGATATATGACCGTCACGGAGACCAATAAAAAAGGTATATTTAAGTAGCTTTTAGTGTCGTAAATATTTATGTTTTGTTACTCAAAAACTAAACATTGACTTATCTTTTGAAAAGCCAATAAATCATGATCGGTTTTAAAGTGTAGTAACATAAAACTGTATACCGGGGGGTGCTGCGATGCCGTGGAGTAAAACTTTAAGCCGCTGACAAACACGCTTCAAAATCCTATTTAATGATGACTAAATCGATAAGAGTACTTTGTTATTTTGTTGTTTACATGATTTAAGTAGTTAGTAACAATCAAAATAATAATTACTATATGAAATAAAACTAATTTATCGGATTTTATCGCATTTTTTTTTACAACTATGACACAAACACGTCAAACACCTCAGTGTTCCCGTGACCATGGTTGCTGTAAAGCAGCCGAAGCGTCAGGAACGTTAAAACATAAACTAAACACGGTAACATCATTTATATTAGTTTTATTTAAATATCAAGTATCATAATTATCAAGTTTTTTTTATTAGTTATTATTATATAAGGGATCCTGGGATTTTTGTTTGACTTTGAACACGAGTCACAGTTAAGATCTCCCATCAAGTAAGCAGTTGCCCGGCAGAAAAACATACATCAAAACAAAAGATTCATGGATGCTGCATGAGCAATAGAAGCAGAAACATAAGATAAAAAGAAATACTGAGGCCTTCGAATACGAAGTCGCGGGCACAAACTATATTTCGTAAATTAAAAACAGTTATTTATTTAAATCGATATTTTTTTTATAGGCGAAAGCATCACGGAAGTTTCTTATGTTCTCCAATGTCAAAGAGTCATCGTCTAACTTGTTACATGAACAGACGTTAGTTTATTTCTACCGTGTTCAATCACGTATGAGTTACATCATAAAAGATGCAGGAGAAACAATAGTGAAACAATAAAGGCGTACAATATAGGAACTCAACTTTACAACCCATCTATAAAAACTGTTAATAAAATATTCGAACATCGAACAAAGTGGAAGCATAGACAAGTAGATTTATGTTC
The DNA here is from genome assembly GCA_905333125.1 of Pheosia tremula. NCBI lineage: Eukaryota > Metazoa > Arthropoda > Insecta > Lepidoptera > Notodontidae > Pheosia > Pheosia tremula. The sequence continues at coordinate 5,694,499 of HG995416.1, read as the reverse complement.
TATTTTTAAACACGGAATATACTATGGAGGTTTGAATGAAGTTGTGAGAAGTTTTAGCCCGCATTGAACTTCTCTTTAGTCAAAAATAGCGCAAAAATTATTTTTATAAATTTTATTCACATAATGCAATGATACAATTTTAGATTTAGTTATTTATAAAGGGTGCTTAGAATCAAAGGACATTTTCAATAATGATTTTAAAATTATTTGGTCCGTTGAACGCAATATTTTTCTGGGGACTGTTGACTGACATCAATCTATAATGAATTCAAACCTGTTGTACAAGCGTCCAGAGTCTTAAATGGCCTGTTACCTTTACAACCTAAGTAATTGAATCCACTTGGAAATCACTTAGTACAATCGATTCCATGGGTTCGTGAGAGCAATCGCGCAAACATTACGACACGATCGCCAGTAGCTGGCTGATAAGAAATATAGGTTATAAACACCTTATTAAGCTAGTATTAGAAGGTAGTCAAGGTTTTAATAACTGTGTCGTTCAACAAGTGTGTCCCAAGGCCTAATTTTTGTAGGAGTTGATAAAAAAATGGTGTTAAGTTACATAAAGCAGTCAGATTTTATAATAATGTCTCTTAATATTTTTTTTTTATTCGGCATATAATATTGAGACCCGACCAAGTTAGAGTCGTATCATATTATTTATTTAAAAATGTATAGATTATTATTAAAAAACAATTTCACATACGAATCATTTAATTCAACAATGAATAGAACAAAAAAATATCGTATATCCTCACTATTTAAGTCTAGATTCGCTTTAACGTAAACTTTCATCGAATCGAGTACTCGGTATCGATCGATTCAATAGACTCGGCTAGTGTAACCGAACGTCGGTTTACTTTTGCGTGCCACTTACGCCAATCTTAATAATTCTCGATTGTATTAGTCATTCTGTTTAGATTGCCTTAATTCTTATCTTTATTGGTGGAAGGCGGCAACGGGGTCAGCCAATAGAAACCTCTCAAAATATTCTTTAAATGTGACCATGAACCAGTGTCCAAACATTTTACCGTACTTGTTAAATAGTGAAAGGTAAAAAAAGGGTATTAATATTGAATGGTAAAATAATATTGATTTCTTATATTAACGCGAATAGTACAAATTGAAATAAAACTAATTTTAAGGATTTTATCGCGTTTATTTTTTAAGTTCCCGACGTTTCGGCTGCTTTACAGAAAACATGGTAACGGGAGGACTGAGGTGTTAGACGTCCTAGTGTCATAGAACTGGGGTCCCCTCATATTTAGTTGTTTGCGGTCCGATCTATGCAGAAAGTGCTTAGTTTTGCATTTAATTATATTATTTACTAGATCCTAAGTAAAAACATAAAATAAACGCGATAACATTCGTAAAAATAAGTTTAGTTAACTAAAAACAAAAAAATTGAACAGGAAAATAAGGTTATCTTCATTATATTTCAAATTAGTCTATCCTGTTAAATAATCAAAACAATTCTCTGCTGACGGCTAAAACATTTCAAGTAACATAATATAACATACCTGATCTACACTAGATACAAACCCAGAGCATTAACCCTACAAATTGATTAAATTAAATTGCCTTATTGCCTTCGGAAGCAGGTGTACGCGAATCAATTATGCATAATCCTGCGGTACTACCTGCGGCCAGTGTTTACTTAACAAACAGATATGCAATCTAACCATTACGCTCAGGACACAAAGTAAAGCCAAACTAAGATACCTTAACTTACGAAGCTATGTTGAATTTTCATACTACGATCTGTTCACACCGCGAACTACATAGCTAAGCGAGCTATACGAACGATGTTGGCTAGCTTTACCGATCCCTAGGATTAATGGATTTAACTATTATATGAGCAAAGCAGCAAGTTAATCTGTTAAAATAACTGACGATCGCAGCTAAGTGTACTCTTGAAATAAAACTAATTTTAAAACAAAATTTGTTTAATTTCAATGTGTAGTATTCGCGTAAATATAAGAAATCAATACGTGTACTCTGTTAACCTTCTGCCTCTTTTTAACTCTCGCGCGTCACTACATCATTTGTTTTAAGCGTGAACCTAGGTCTTCTAGCTCGCTTAGCAAAGCTCGAATAGCTAGTTACACACTTAGCTACGTGAACTAAGCTAAGTTAGGTTAGCCTAGCTCGCGATGTAACCTGCGCTCAAAGTTTCGCGGAGATGTTTAGAAAGCTCTTCCTGGGAATTAGAACAAACTACTATTGACCTGCGGCTTCGCTGCTGCGGTCTTTGAGTATACAATGAAGCGTTTAATAGCATTCTAGGCGAAATATATCGTCTGAAATGACATGAAGTAGCTAATAAAACATGAAAAATATGCATCGTTTTAAAATGAACGAAGGAACTTTCTTTATAAATTTAAGATTGTGTACGACTCGAAGGCTCAAGTTTTATTATCTTCGCTCAAGCTGCCAGTAACAAAAACGTTAGCATAATATAATTTGAAAGTAAAAAAAAATGCTACAAAAATTACCAATGCATTTCTTTACGACAAAGAATATTAAAATGTACAATAATATTTCGTTCGCGTTCTCAGTACGTGTAAGTAACATTAAATATCTTTGGTCATTAAAAATTAAGACCCGGCTGACCGACATAGTGGTATTTTCACTTTCATGCTTCACCTCAGCTGAATATAGACCGAATGATAGCATTCATTCATTCACTCGCTACGAACGAACCGGTCTTAAGGTATTTTTGGTAATCACTTTCGATTTCCATTCAAAATCACGTGATATCGATTACCTTATGATGAGGTTCTTTATTAGGTACGTACTAACTAAGAGGGCAGCGCTGTTTTTCCACGCTTAGTTAGTACGTGCCTCACCCAAGTTAAATGCCCGCGCTGCCTCGTCTAACGGCTAGACTGCCACAAAATAGTGGGGAGACACATCTCATGTATTCTCACTCTGAGGAAGTATCAAGGTTCTCATTAATTTTAAGGACGATCCTATGGAAAGTAAATTTTTGTTGGATCATCCGTAATTAATTCTCTGTTCGGATAAATATTTAAGATATTTCAATTGTAAAAAAATAATAAAAATTACGTACTGTCTCTGGTATGGCGTGATCACAAATAATGATTGGTAAATCATGCGCGTTGATTAACGATTCGAAAGGTTGATAAACCGGCTTTTTGGTATTTTCTTTAACAACTTCTTTTTTGCTAAATTATTTATTTCAGTTTCAACTTTCGTTATATCCTATTAAATAACATATTTTCAGAAACAAGTAGCGGTACATGTAAAATTTACTACTTCTCTTTTATTATATACGATTATGGTATATTTTGCCTGCTCGCATGTTGGCAAGCGAAACACGCGTTTATATAACCAATAAAAAATAATTCACTTCATTTTTATTTTGAAGCTGTGGTTTTCTTCTATAGATCAAACATAACCTTATAAATAGAACTTTCCCGAGGGACAAAATTTATGTATGTTTCCACTCCTACGCACCCTGGGCAATCGACAATTTTTCGATTGGCTATATCTTATAACCACGCATCCTAATACCACGATGGCAACAAGTAAATATGTGGGATGTAAATTTATTTTCTATTATATCGCGAAGAAAAGGAAAGTGTCACAGTTCGAAAACTAATAATAGGCATCCGTAGTTAGATAAGCACTAAGGCTACCGTAGTAACCGAATAAATATTAAAATTAATTCAATTAATCCAAACGGTACGTTCACGACTTTACATAATTTAATTTAATTCTGAATTACATTTTAAGGTCGAGAATCGAGTGATTTTTTAAATCATTTGTACAACAAAAGAGCTTTGGAGGTCGAACTCACGCCGCGAACCACGAAACAATATTCTCGCGAAAATTATTCAACGCCTTCACTTTCGCTATCGTATCGTAACGAAAAATGTCGGCCGAAGATGGCCGCTACAGATTGGCGTAGAATGTGGCGAGAAATTGGGCGCTGATTAAATCTATGTAGCTGAGAATCCGTAACGATATCGGATGCATGCTGTCCTATGATTATTATTTATGAACGCTAAGGTGTGAGTGGGAGAGAACACACAACGATTGTTCTTGAACTACAGTTTTCGGGATACTTGCGGAGTCAGTTAACCCGCACTGGGTCAGCTTGGTGGACTAGGTGCCCGATTATAAATGTGAAAGTTTGGATGGATGGATAGATGGATGGATGGATGTTTGTTACTCTTTCACGCCCGAACGGCTGAACGGATCTGGCTGAAATTTGCACAGAGATAGATTATAGTTTGGAATAGCACATAGGCTACTTTTTATCCCGGTAAAATGTATGGTTCCCGTGGGATAGATGTTTTAATTTTTCATACTTTTTATCGCTGGTAACACCGCCGCAGCTAGTACATAATAAACTCGGATGTTCCTTAGCAGGTTTGCTTTATTTATGCATGGTGGAGTAACAGTTTTTTTTTCCGTAGCCAGTTAACAGGTTTTTGAACGTACTAGGAATAACAATTCATTAAAAAATACAGGTGTAATAAAGATAGATAAACCATCCGTAGGAAACTTAAGATAACCACAACCACGTATATATAAAAGACAAAACTTTTTATGTTATCTATAACGCATCCCGTAATGGACCTTGTTTTTGACAGTTTCCAGATAATAGTATATTTTGAGTGTATCATCTGTCGGAAATTATCTTTCCATAGTGGCCAGGTTGTGTAAATATAACTTTATTCTAGTCAAGTGTACGGGAATGATTAATGACCACTAATGAACACGTTTTGACGCTGCGCCGGCGCAGCTCAGCTCACGAGACTTCACATTAGATGATCATAGTATTTTTTTCTTTTTTTGGAGTCTAACAGAGAGAGAGACTTAGGTATTATATAAAAAAAACGTATTAACACAAAAAAAACGAACAAAATTTCATAATAGTCGCTTTGACAAATAGTTAACATTATAATTAAAATATAAATAAGTGTAGTTTTGTGTTAACCGTATCCACTATTTGATTGGGAATCATCACCACTGAAAATACGTAAGTCCCGGAAAATTAAAATAATAAGTTTTTTTCTAACCTTACACAAAAATATTTAAAATAACTCAAGTTTAACAAAATAGTGTAAAATAATTTACCAATGCCAACATTAGGTCATGAAGATAACATTCCCAAAGAATGTAAATGTAAAATAAATAATATAACAAAGTGTAATAAGCACGTACAAACAAACATCTTCACTTACTTAAGCGTAAATAATAAAGAATGTAGGTCACAAGGACTTGCATAATTATTTCGTAGTAGCGAAGACTAATCGAAGCATTGACTTACCTGCAAAGGAAAATACGTAGAATTATCATCAATACTTTAGAAAAATGTAATCGCAAAACCTACTTAACATAACCTTGTGTAAACAAATGGGTGAAGAGGAACCCACCACTGATCCTCGACTTGTCAACTTTTCCAATTATAAACCAAACAAGTTTGATCGATAATTTAAGAAGCCAGCAACACCGAACTCCTCTAAGATGTTAGTCGAGAAACTATCTATCACGAGTGACGGGACCCCAAATAGAATGCAATTCATGCTCATCACACTAAGCTTGTCCCTACGCAAGCCCCATAAGGATTCGAACACGGTATCCTCAGCCCCGAAAGCAGGGTCACTACCAACTGCGCCAATCGGGTCGTCAAATTTATAGAAAGTTTGTTTCATTAAAATAGTTGTAACGCTTCCAAATTCGCAGAGTAGTAAGTAGTAAGTAGTCGACCTGGTTATTTACCTTTTCAAATCAACTCTAACTGAATTGCGTTTTATGCAATCTGTAGTATTTAGATTGTTTTCAAAATACACAAATTATAGTATGTATAGGGAAAAGTGTCGATTGACAAGATTATGCTCGGGATATTGTTGGAAGCATTGATTGTCTATTAAAGGTGTTAAGGTTCATTTAAGTTATACATATTTTAAAGTATTTAATTATAATGACAGGTATTATTGCAAACGACAGAATCATTGTGTTTACATCTCATTCAGCTCATGACAAAACCTTTGTAATCCAGTAAATATGAATTATGCTTAATAGTTAAACGTGCATACACTGTAGTTACTAGACAGTTTGACACCTATTTTGCATTTTCTGTGTAACGCCTAAAAGTTACCATAGTAGTATTCAGTAGTATGACAATTGACTTTATATGTAGATATAACTATGTAGTATCGTAAGGATAAGCAAAGTAGCATTTTAATCAAATCGTGTGCCGTCCATTGTTTCAGCTACCGTCGCAATGACATCATAACACACGTGTAGGCGGAAACTATGCTCTTGCGCATAGGCGATTTTTAGAAATCAACAAAGCTGCCGCATGTGTATTGCACACTCTTTCTTGCGCCAACTTTGTAATACCATTTTGTAATATTCCATTTATGGTAGGTAGAGTGTCAGCAAGTTTAAGTCTCAAGTCTACAAAAACAATTGGCTCAATTACGACAATTACGATACCATTGCGAGTCGATTGTGTTAGCACACTTCGATGGCATCGCTAATGTGTTGACATAACTGTTAAAATTGGCATAGCAATGGTAACACTAGTTTCAGTTCTTCCAACCAGTTCTTTCAAAATGCTTGCACGATGAAAACATATGTTTTTAAAACAGTGATTACAATTGATATGAGTAAGCACTTCAATCTCGCAGCCGTTACGGTCGTATGAACGATAACAATACCGTTCCGAACTTCCTACAACATCTTTACGATCCAAACGATTATGGTAGTGTTTTATAAATCACTGGCGTAATCAGAACAATGTCGGACAGAAAGGTTGTCGTTGCGAGAATAAAAAAAAAACATGGCTTTGACATCTGTTCGATATTTGAATGGAGGTAAATGAGCTGTGAACGTAATTAAGGTGTCAACTGCTATCGTAGTGATGTTTCAATTTAAACTTTGATTGCAAAGAGTTAAACATTAGATTTGTAGTGGAAATTCTAGCGATTGCTCCATTACATTTACACAGCATAAAAAAAGTAGACAGTCATTGCAAGACGCAAATACGGCTTTGATTCTATTTATGGTCACACCGAGGTCAAGATGACAGGAACTTTGAATATCAATACAATAGGTTTTAGCATACATTAGAAAATACCTTTCTCTTGAAAGCTTAAGCAACTTAAAGGCGTATATATTATTTGAGAACACAAACAATATTAGAATATAAAGCTTGGAGTAAGTACATTAGCATATTATCATGTTCCTAAGTAAATTCCTTTCGAAGATTTCGAAGCTGCTAACTTATTAGAAGAAAATATATAGTTAGAGAACAAAGGTATAGTGATTTGTGGCTACTATGATACTATCAACTGCTTTTACAAATATAAAATGCAGAAAATATAAAATTGACCAAGTTGAAAATTTTGGCATATACTAACATCACCCAACCAAATAAAAAGGCAAAAAAAGAAATGTCATATTGGCGGCCTATATCCAGAAATAAACGTCATTCAGCTGATGAATCTATCAATGGCGAAAAAGGAAATAATAAGATACATTTGCTATGAGGCGGATTTTCCATAAGGCCTACTAGGCCCGAGCCTGATTTAGGGGCGGCCAGAATTTAGGGGCAGCTGTATTAAGGGGTGTCTAACCTACACCTGCAGCTAGCATCTCTGGTCTAGAATTAATAGAAGGGGCAGCTGATTTTAAACGGCCCAGCCAAGCCTGCTATTCCGCTTCTGCATTTGCTAGAGATGGCTCTACTGTCGACTCTCATGGCTCTATTACTTCTAAACACACCAGTAGTTACACATAAATCTAATCAACGTTTATAAAGAATGATACTTATATTTCTCTGTGTAATGATCGACCATCAATCCTTGCCGTGTTCGTGACAAAATCATTAACGACACAGTTTTCCCTTATTTCCCGTTGCGTTTCCCAGGCTTTACCGAACTTACCGGTTTTATAATTATATATTAATCTCCTGTAGATGGCGTTCGATTAGTGAAAAGTGATTGGCCGTTTATGGAATATAGGGCAGTTATTGGTACGTTATCGATTCTATGATTGGACGAGGTTTCTCTTATTGGAAATTATATCTGTGAAGTGGTATTTACGAGTTCATAGCAATTAAAATAAAAGTTACGTTCTATTTTGTGCTGTTTATGAGCGAATCTCATTTTCAACTATGATTATCACTTGCTAAACGATGAAAGGCTGAACTACCTGGACGAGGCTCACAAGAGATCGAACCCGATGGAAACAGATGGAGGAGGCCTTTACCCAAAAATGGGTACCCAATTAACAAGTACTTACCCATATTTGCTTATTAATTATTTATATTTTAGGGTTTTAAACTATATTTTAATAACATTTCTATTTTTTTTTCTTTTTTATCTTAATATTTGTTTATTGTCAGTTAATGTTGCTAAGTTTCTTTTTTTGTGTTCTTTTTTAATTTCTAAACTAAAAAATGAAAATTAGTGTAACTATGGGAATAAAGGGCTTATTATTATTATTAAACGATGAAAGGAAACCAGCACGTATGATAGAACTTCTCGAAAGACGTGTGAAAACCGCCAGCCTGCACTTAGTCAGCGTGGTGGACTATAGCCTTATCCCCCTCACATTGATGGGAGGCCCGTGCCAAATAGTGGGGCAATAAAAGGGCTAGCATTATTATTATTCCACGCATTAGGGAGCGTTCAAGTATTACCTAACGCATTTTTTGGACATTTTTGCCCCCCCTCCCCCATCCTCCCTAGAAAAAGGTAAAATCTCTACGCGACCGTTCTGAAGGGTTAAAACAATGTTACGTAACGCGTAGTTCAAACCCCCCCCCTCCCGCTCCTGTAACGCATCGTAACTTTTCAGAAGACTCCCCCCTCCCCCATATTCGTTACGTAATACTTGAACGCTCCCTTATATTAATATCGGCAGTTATGTATAACACACTTAGACTACACTATAGGCAGCCCTAATGTGCGGTCTTGGAGAGCAGGCCACAAACGCGCTATGTACCTGAATATCGGTAATCATGCAAACTGGTAAGACTGAAAGCCGACCGCAATAAAAGAATAAAGATGTACTTAACTCTGCTCCAACCTCAACCTATAAAGATTACAGGTACTGACCAATTATAGCGCTGGCACCGCTATCATTGCAACGGACAGGTGCTTATTTTCCATTGGCTACTCCGGGCAAGTGCTCAGGGCCCCGCGATCCATGGGGTCTATTTGAAAACCAAAATCCTAGATTTTCCTGTTAAATTTATTTCTAAATGTGTTTTTTTGATAGGACAGCAGGTCTTCCGGGAAATCTAGTCTAGTCTCCTATACAAATAAATCAAATTGGAGTGTCTGTTTATAATTAAATTAACCACTTTTTACTAATTGCGTTTGAATGTATACACGCTACATATACCAAAGCAAGATTTTTTACCATTTTTGTCTGTCCGTCTATCTGTCTGTTTGTTCCAGCTAATCTCTGAAATGGCTGGACCGATTTTGACGGGACATTCACTGGCAGATAGCTAATGAAACAAGGATTAACTTAGGCTACTTTTATTTTAGAAAAACCTTTTTTTGTTAAATACCACTCGGACGAAGTCGCGGGTAACAGCTAGTTTATAATATAATAATCTGCAAAAGTAACTCTTTTAGCATTCACTTTTCGCAGTTTAGTGCTTAAAAATCTATGTTGAATAAAGAGGTAGCCACCTGGATTTTAAGTCTACACGGGGCCCCAGAGGCTGCTATAGTCATAGGGGCCCCGTTAGGCGTGACGGTCCTTGCAACGAAGCTAATGAAAGCGACACTTATCGCATTTCTGAACGCAGCGGCGCATCCACTGAGCGATGGCTATAAACGGCAAATCCGCTCAATAATCGCACATTATTAGGAGTTTTATACCACTTTAGATGGTATAGGGTTGTGATTCGACTGATTTAGCGAATATTAAAAGTAGAAACTCATTGAAATAAAACTAATTTTAAGGATTTTATCGCGGTTTACCTTCAACCAGTAGAAACTTATTCACGTTAAGATTTGATAGAACTATCTAATATGATTGATATAAGAAAGCAATAGTAGATGCATTTACAATAATGTTTTCTATAATAGAGAATAAGACTTCTGATCAAGAGCAATCAGATGCACAATCCTATTGTAGGATAGTGGAAAGTAAAGCCACATTTTTAATGTAACAAATAAATAATTCGTTTTTAATATACAATTGTATGCTAACTTATAAGAGGATTTATTTTTATACATTTACAATGGCATTAACAAAGCTTATTTTCCATCTGCAATAGGATGTTTCATTACATTGTAAATGTATTTCAACATCTCTACATTTGGGGGTCACTCTAAAAAGGTTTAGTAATATTTTAATTCGCTATAAGTCACGTTCTGCACATCCCTATCCCACTATCAACAGGTACAAATACTAGGGCATGAGTACCAACCGGGTAATTAGTGACGTCATCATTGACACATTTACCATAGCTAGCCGCTGCACTGGCAAGATACCGTACAGCGTAGACGATATTTAATTGGATACCAACATATCGACTGCCTTTACGTAACTGTCAAAAGCAATGAAATATTTCAAATGACAACACTATTTCCAACTTTGGTCAACTGTACAAATAAGTTGGTGGCACTATAATGTAACAAGTTGAGTGACACAAAATACGCAGGTACTTGGGCAGCTAAGTGTGAAAAGCACTAATTATAAATTTGACGGGCTCGAAGATGGTGTGTGAGAATTGTTAGGAAAACATAAACCGGGTTCCGTAAACATAAAACTTGTAAATTATGTAATGTGTTTATTAGCTATTGTTTATGATATCGGCACACGAACACAACAACCATACGGTCCCACACTAAGCGACGCTTGTATAATGGGTACCGTACTTTGGACTGACGGCGAACCCAGTATTAAACACCTATATGGAACATCAATTACTCGGTTAAAAACATTCCTGCTTATCACAACGTTTGTCTCCTACGGCGTAGAAGGCAGGGTCACTACCAACTGAGGTAGTCGGGTCCTTATAGCTATCCATATTTTGACCTACCAAAATAGCCAATTATTAGCCTCATTAACTAATTTGACCAACATTTAGATCTCACATCATAAATAACATTGCGTAGCTAAATTGTCAAAAATAAATATTTTTACCAATTTCACTTTCCTACAAGTTTTGGAAACATCCGATTTATTGACCCTAAAAATATAAAGCATTGAGAAATGGGTACAAACCGACCAAATTAACAAGTCACTATAAATAACAAGCTGACAGTTGATAATTAACTAATTTCACACGACCATCAAGTAGTGGACGTATAAATAAATGATACAGCATGGGGTTATCTAGCTATCCATGAAACCCATTGCACAATGAACAATAAAATAAAATGTATAGTATTGGATACAACAGCAGGGCTCGAAGAGTCAAGTGCTTTTGGTAATTAATTAGATGAATCTAAATTAAAACAACCGTTAACCAAGTTTATAGCGTCAACTTACCAAAGAGAAACTGATGCAGTAAATAATAGCTCTATAACAAACATGCTGTACCTTGCTTCGTAAATTTTACAACCACTATTCAAGATTATACTCATTTACTAGGCCAGCAGTACTAGATATTAACGTTTATATTTGTACGGTTATATTACCTTAATACTAAATTTAAATAAATAAATTCAAAACGTAATTTTACAAGTGGTTTACTAAACTAACGACTTAAATCAATTAAATATAGAAAGCTTAAAAGGTTTTCTATAAAATGTGGTCGCGAATGTACTATTCGCATTAAAAGGTAAAGTACTTATTAGTTTTATCGTTATCTGCGAGCATACGTTTTCTCTGATAGAAGTCTGACATTGAAAGATAGCCGGCCTTCAATTATATCAGCCACTGACTGATATTGCGATGAAAATTATTTTAGCGAAAGTAATATTGACTGTACGTAACTTTGACCAAATGTAATTAAGAGTAGTGTACCTAGCGGGAACCTCTAATGCAATCGTAACCTCGACGAAAGAAAACAAAAAGACATCACAGCTCACCCGAATCTAGAATATTTTAGTGCTCTATATAGGACGGCCTATATCATAGTCCCACCAACTCTACCTACTTTATTTCAAGTTCTAGATAACCCTTCGCATGCGCATTATTTACCGAGTCTATTCAAACATATAATAGCTTGTTAATCAAGCAATTTTACCACACTACTTGGTTGTGTTGCTCAAAATCATAGTTTGGTATTGTCGCAAGACGAAGACGCAGGAGTCTCACGCAGTTTTATACCAAGCACTCCGCGAGACTCTGGACAACACTAGTACTTGGCTAAAGATGTTCAGAGGTTACCCTGGCCTCCTCATGACACGAGCTAGAGATTAGTATGACCACCGTTATCTCTGTTTTGTATGTGATGTTGAAGAAATGTTTATGTATGTGAATGCTTTGCCATTGGTTTATTTTCTTTGTCCCTGTCCAAGTCCGCTGGCCACTAATTCCGTCGACATTAAATCCGGATACTCTCACAAAACTTTGCTCCAAATTCAGCCATTTACACGACGAAATTAATTCACCGAAACGGCTCTTTTAATTCTCACTTCCATCTGAAACCTCGAAACACCAGATTAACGTTTGCAATACGTTTTATAAAAAAAACCGATAACGCGAATTTAGCGTGACGAATTAGCATGACTGTTACATCATGCCTGTTTGCTACGCATGCTATTTGCTGGTTAAAAATACAGAAATAAGTGCTTACTAAATGCAAACTGAACTAGGTGCTAAATAACAAATCTATCATAAAACTACTGTGAGTACTTACATAACCTATTTCGTACAAATTTTTTACAAACCATCACTGTAGATAGCTATCATATAGGTGCCAATATACCATAAATACATACATATTTTGAAAAACAACAGATACATGGTACTACTGGGCCCCAAGTCTGCTAACACAATCGATTGTGTTAGCAGACTTGGGGCCCTGTTCCAAAACCCATCTGACGTACCATAGAAAGTTATAAACACATAAGCATTAAAGATAAGTTAATATAATAAGTAAAATAACTATGAATATAATGTGATATTTAGTGTCTATTTCCCTACTGCGACAAAATTCCTACTACAAACTATGATTAGTCACTGTTAAGCTAACCAACGTTAATAATAAAAAAGGTTAATAAAGATAGGTGTATATACGCAGAGAAACCACCTGCGCATGCGACGGTGAACTAATTACAGGGAAACAACTGTAGTAATTACAGGCTCAGCGGTGACCAACGTAACTTTTAGGGCTGGCCTGTACACATTTGAGTTAAGAAAAAACAATAAAGATTCTTTAGAGTTTAATAACAAAGATGTGCCATTAGTTTATGCAACAGTTCAGTACTTTACTGTACTTTTGTTGTGTAAAAATGTAGCACCGTCTAATGTGTTATTTAGAAATAATTATTATTCTCCTAACTAAAATGGATGGAGCATCGATGAAACATCAATAATATAGACATGATTTTAATTAACAGATCATTACTTGAATTCAGTTTATTATTTTATTTGCTCTTAAGTATTAAGCAGAGCAAGCGAAACAACGATTTAAAAAAAGAAGCCAGCGAGATGCTACAAGCAAGATTATTCTTAATTGCTATTATCAAACCAAGGATTATTCCATGACAGCCCTACGCTCATTGAACGGCGTCACTGCACTGTAGTACATAAATCATAGAAGAAAGCGAAGTGGAAAGACCTCGACTCCGAATTGACCCCTAAGGGTTATTGGATTGTTTTAATCGCTGAGATTATGTGCATTCATCATCGACATACAAATCATTTATGGATTAGAAATGTACACCGAGATTATAAAGTTCAAAGTAATTTATTGTGTACTTAAGTGGTAGCTCGAAGTACCGATGGCCGTTGGGGCAGAAAGGTTCTAAAAGGGCGACCACGAGCTAGAAGACTGAGTGTAAGACAGCCAAGGTGGACCGATGATATCACAGGCGTCGCAAGCCGCTGGATGCGAGTGGCGGAGGATCACGATGTGTGGAAGTCATTTGGGAAGCCTTTAGGTCCTGATCATCTGGTGGTGCCAACAGAATTGAGAGATAAGTCGTGTATTATTTGTTAAATAACCTACATTCAGCCTTTTAACTTCAAGCATCCATTTATGAAGTAGTTCTTAGAGGAGCTTAGACTATTGTCCACGCAGTCCTAGAGCAGTTTAGTGGTTCACGTCTTATTGTAACTTCAGATATGCAGATTTTCCTAGAGTTATCGTTCCATAAACATGTTAAGTGTAATAATTGACAGCTCTACATCACGCTAACCAATAGAAATCAGGTAATGCAGCCATTGCTTATTTGCTTGCCACCTAATGAGCGGACATCCGCTGCGCTTGCGCACAAGGAAAGCCACTGTGAATACTGAATGTCTCATTATGGTTACTAGATTTCCAGGTAATCAGGTATAATTGACCGCCAATCCGAAAATAGCGCGAAAGGTGATGCTATAATTTCATGGAACCTTTATATTATCGAGGTCTTGCCGGCCATGTAAATCTTCTTGAGACCAGATAAGCAAAAAAATCGCTGCCTTTGGGACAGGTGAAGTGTCGGGAAATTCCGTAGACGAAATTTGTGATAATTATTTTAAAAGCTATGCAAACGTTGATTATAAATACTGCAAATAATATTATGTTATACAGTTTAAAATATTATTAGCACTTAATCATTTATGTAAATCCCAAACATGAATATTTTATTTTAAGGAAAAAGGTTAACAAATAAACTAGTCGAATAATAAAATAAAGAGACTTGAGGTAAAATAACATATTTAACTATTTATATTCCGAGGATGATCAGGCAAAAATTACTAATATGAACGCATGAATATGAACCACCAAAAATACGAAACATTCATCATATAAATGTTGTTTGTTTGTCTATAGAGAACTCGTCATGATCGTTGAAAGCCTACGAACGCCTACCAGATTAACTTATTCTGGCAACACATTGCATTATCTCCCAAACAAAATATGACATCAACAAGAACATTAAAAAGAAGGTGATTTAACTTGCGCAAACGCAGACCCGTGTTAACGCACAATTGCACGCGCGCCGGAAAAAGGTGTGACAGTTGAACTTTTGACCAATCACTGCACGGTGCATTGGTATTCGCGTGTTTGGCGCCGATGCGAGCGGACGTGCCGAGTGACTCATAGGAAGGAGGGTACATCCGCACCGAATGCTCTCACCGACAAACAATCTCTTTTATTTGTACGTAGAGGTGTAGCAAACAGTATCTTCAATAATCTAATGATCATTATGCTGAACGAAACCACTGCAAACTGACTGCAGTTAAAGTGTGTCCTCTATATTAGCAATAAACTTCCGACCTATCTGTTACCAATCAAATTGCTTCGCAATTTTCGTATTAGCACAGGACAAGATCGATATTAAAATAGAATCTCCCACCAAATTACAAAACATATGTGGTTTTAATTTGAAGCAAACATGTACAAGCACCTAAAAAGTTATCTGTAATATTTTTGTGCAATCTTTGGACAACTAGAATGGATTTTGTAGTGGTTTAGTCAAATACTATTTTAATAAGGAAGATATGACAGTATCATATATGTATTTAATCTAAGATGATCTTGGTCAAAATGTACGTCAATACAGAAAAAAATGGTCGTATACATCTTGTCATAGATGACTTTATAACAATACTGATCATATTAGTAAGTCATCCTGGTCTTTTTAATAGATACATTTTCGTGTATTATAATGTAACATCTCTGAACTGTTAAGAAACAGTGATGCCTATTTCTTCTAGTAGACCTTATGATCTTTTTTACCCAATTGCGCCAGAAGGAGGGTAATTGTTACTGTTTTTATGATAATTTGTTTCATTTCAACACTTCGACCAATCTGGGATGGAAACAAGAACACATCAATAACCGGCATTTGATTAAGTACCGATAGCAAATTAAGCTTATAACGCATTTGTAATAAGATTACACTACTCACATATTACAAGTTTTTTCTTAAACATAGACATTAATTTAAGATTTTTTTGTTTATTTTGGTTTTGATATTTATTTTCAATCAGTACTGATTTTTTTAATATATTCGCAGTATCGATATGTGGTTATCTTCGTCTACAGTAATTAATTTTTTTGAGAAGAAAAAAAAACGATAATATTTTTTTCTGACCATACATTGAGTATGTAGCACAAAATATCAATCAAGATGTACTTTAAGGGTCATTACGTATTTTAATAGTGTTTAAATTACGCAAAATGACATAATAATGTCCCATAAAAATGGATAATTGCGTTCATTTCATAATATCTCATAATACTATAATTTTGCTTTTAGTATAATTTCTAGGCCAATTGTATAGTTACCCGCGTAATTCTGCGAGAGGTTTTGTATAATATAACAATTTAGAATCTGATAATATTTCATTTACTAGCATAAAGACAATTATTATTTTAAAAGCATATTAAATTTACAAAAAAAAAATTGCAAAATAATTTTTAAAATTAAGTATCTACACACATCTATCTATATCTATATATATAAAAAATAAAGTCGTGTTAGTGACACCAATTATAACTCAAAAAGGGGGGGAAATATGAACTTATATGTTTAGCGGAAAAGGGAAGATCTTCCAGCCAGGCGGGTGGTATGCCTGGCGGGGCGGCCGCTATGCCCCGACGGTTATTGTCGGGATCTTGTATATATGTTACTTGCTCCGAAAACTCTGATAGCGCGATTCAGGATTGTGACGCCACTTGTCTATTGTTCTGAATGCGTAGTGCCATCTGCGTAGCTTGTGGTTCGGTTGAAGTAGTCGCTACATATGTATTTTTTGCACTTGTTTACGCCCCGAATAGCAGAATAATTATAAAAAAAATGGGCATAATCATTATAAATTTTCATATACATTTGATTCTGATACACCGGGACATTAAGTTTAATATAAACTAACAAAATACAATGTAAGTTCACGCGTCGTACACAAATCAGATAATTTTGATTTACCGGCGCGCGCGCACATATCGCAGCAACGCCGTCTATTTCACACCAGCGTGATCGACGATCGCGTTACTGTGAATTATTTCTATTAGTGTTGACACTATCGGGCTTATCCTTATAATGGCTTTATTATCCTGGTTATACCTGGGATCTGATTAGCTCAGTTGGAAGTAATCCTGCCTTCTGCGCTAAAGTGTCCCGGATTCGAATCCTGGTGGCGAGAAATCTTTGTCTGATGCGCATGAATGTTTGTTTGTACCCGAGTCATGGATGTTTGATAACTATATAAGTACTATATACTGGGTGCGCTCCTAGAACGATAACCAAAACTCAAGCGTTGCTTAGTGTGGGACCGTATTGCTGGTCTGTTCGTCTGACGATATAATTATTATAGGAATGACAAACGCAAATAGATACCTACTACAAAAGAAACTGAACACCTACTTGTGTAGCAAAAAAGCAACACGACCTCATTAGAGTTTAATTACGTATGCGAAAGTAATAGACGCAAACGGAACAAATAGATGTAAGACAAACCAACGTAATCGATACGCAATTGGTATTGTCACTTTCGAAATAACAATTGCAATATGCATGTAGATATAGGCCTTTGGGCTCTTGGCTCTGCTCTACATGTACAGACATCAAAATCAGAATATTGTTTTAGTCATGTAAACCATTAAGATAATAATATAAATAGAGATGGTTTCATTGTAAGGTTAGCAAATCTAGATGAAATTATATTTTGAATTTGACGCGGGACCAGAGACTACAGATATATAAACCCAACGAGGGAAAAGTGAAACATTATATAAATAAGAGTTACAGGTAAGATTTGGGACATAACAAACATTTTGTGGAACACAAAAACATTGTTACCAAGAAGGTAAATTGTAAAAAGAAACCGAACTTTACACGTCGCGTAAGAAACGTCATTAGCATTCGGTGGATGGGCTCATGCGGAAAAAATACGCAACTGTGTGTATGGAATCATTATAACCCGAGGTTTGCGCGACTGGTGCGGGTAACACGTAGGTTGTAAAGAAGATACAGTGAATGAACAAGAGTAATCACCATAGCACTTACAATTACTGTAGGCTGAGCACATAGCTCGAAGAACCGACGAATAGGCAGGGAGGGTTCTAAATCCGCGAACAGAGGAACAAGGTAATGTGGAGACCGATTACATCACTTGGGTTAACAGGATACCAGCGGATGGTAGTCTTTGAAGACCGTGATGAGTGGAAGCCATAGGGGGAGTGACTGGACGGAGTTATTAATGAATAATCACCGGAATGAAAAACAAAAGAATAATAAACGAGACAAAAGCTCTTAAAATCATAAAAACTAAGAGTTCTTTGATCGAACGTAAATGTGAAACAGTAGAAGAATAAGTTAAATGAATTGAAACAATAGTGACTCATATTGAAGGAAACCTACGACCAACCACTGACTTGCTGCAAAAGGCAATTTGCAATATACAAGTAGAACTGTTAATGCCACGAACGAAAATGTTGGCATTTATAAATATTTAAATATCATACTAGTTGTCTTTTAATAAATAAACTAAGCTACTAAGCCAAATACGACAATAAATCTTTGCAGTTTATATAAAACCAGTCTTGGACACGATTCGGTCTCAAATCACGAAATATCACGCGAGATTACGATAACCTATTATGATTGTGAACAGTTTCGAATTATCTTAGACCATCAAACACAAGTTAACAGCAACACTAAAGAGTTTTTCTCACGCAAGAGAAACGAGGACGATTAAGTTAACAACTACAAAGAATCAATTCAATAAGATTGCTCACAGTTCAACAGTATGCTAAGAAATTATTTAAGTTATCAGGAAGGAACATATAATATTTGTGGCACTCGTGGTACAAAGGTCAGGGTGCCAGCAACTGGCGATATTTTACACAGAAATTCAATTTCTAAGGTTCTACTACGTAAGTCAAACTCTCTTGGGCGTCAACAATAAACAATCCGAGACCCGGAAACTTGTCATACTCTGATTATTTCAGACTAACAAGTCGGTAATTATGCATTTATGATTAGAATGTTTTATTATGAGCTATCGTTATTATACTTTAACGTCTTGGATTCTCAACGCGAATAAATTATAATTTTTGACTTGTGTAGTATCTTGAGTGTTTTATATGTCTGTGTTTGACGATCATAAAATTTGATTTCTTCACGATCATTAATATTATCTTCGCATTCACAAAACTAATTTATTTATGTTGGATCACCCAGTTTCTTGACATAGTTCCTTTCCTTTCCCTAAATTATCTTCAGAAACGAAATCCATCAATCTCTGCCGATTACGCTAACACCATACACGATTTCAGTATCAGAGCCATGTATTATTAGTCTACCATTAAAAGTGAACGGATTTCTCAAGTTCCAGTTTATTTCGCGGACAATGGCGGTCCCACTTGTTCGCACTGATTCGCAATTAATAAACAGCTTGACCCACTATCGATGTTCAAATTGTCGAATCATGCCCCTCGTATTAATTAATATAAAATCTGTGAGCTTTTACCGCGCGGAGGTTTCGGCGTGATGAATATGCGTGCCAGTTCGGTAACAAACTTATTACAGACGCTTTCTTCATCGCGGTTTCAATGTCATTTGAAGATTTGTTCTACGAATCGGACGTGGTTTAACGCACATCGCGCCTTACCGATCCTTTTAAGGAAGCACCGTGACAGGTTGTCATTGAATTAATTACATTCTTATATCATCACGTGTCGAGTGTGTCGACCTTCCTTGCCAAACCAGTGTGTTCTGTCCATTACAATTACAAACTTAAACGAGAAAATATAGGCATGGAAACAGCCGTGAGCGATGCCTGTCAACTATAAATCCTAGCTACAGCGAGTGAACCAAATCACTTACCATAAATCAAGCTCTGGACAGGGGGAAAGCACTGCGTATCAATACTCCGGTAGTCACATGAACTCGATAACAAAACCACTTTTTACACAGTGTTCAGTGAAACGTATCAAGTCTCGAACCAAACATCAGTATTAGCACTTTTCACAAAACACATGCTCCGATCCCACAGCACTGATAAAGCACAAAATCTGCCGACCGCAACACTGTAAGCTTGCACGTTCCTTCACAGTTATCTGTTAAGACAGTAGCATAACAGAGTGAAGCAATCGCACGGCCAATCGCAATGCGAAATTTAGGCGGTCGCAAAATTGTTCGCCTGAAAGCGACAGTTAAACCGACATTACCGTTCAAAAACGTTCTAAAATCGTATCGGTAAGTCGGTTTACGTTTGCAGCAGCGAGAGATTATAAGCACGAGCGAGCTGCGCGGGCAGCGCGAGCAAACTGAGGCGCCGCCGTCGTGTGCAACCACGCGACGCCTGCAAACGATTGAACTTCATACCTTTACCCGTCCGAATCGGAATCGCACGCCAACAAATGCTGTAAACACCTAACTTCATCCGTTCTTAAATTGAAAGGATTGTAAAGTTGCGAATAAACTTGCATGTTACATACATGGATAAGTTACTCGGACAGGGCGCTCAAGCAATATATGGCATTTGTGTACGCAAGCAACGATTACGCAGACGATTTGTCGAGTGAACTGATAAGATGCAGTGTACGCTCCTGACAAAGATAATGAACGATAACTTAATTAGTGATATTGATTAGGGATGTCATAAACTAACTAGTAATGATAATGAATTGAATAAGGACAACTTTGAACGGAAATATCACAGATAGCAATTCAAGTTTAACGGTATGAATTAAAAAATTACAAACCTGAATTCTTTTGAACCAAAAGCGGATACAATGTTCTGTGTCAACTGTTCAAATATAGAGAATGTTGCATTTCTAATTCAAAACAATTATGATCTTGATTTAGGGCAATGTTTATACCAATTAAGGCAAACACGGCCTGTATAAAAAGACATCAAAACTGAAAGCCGTAAAATATAATTAGAAGGACGGTTTTAAAGCACGCAGCTTGTTGGTAAAGATAGTAACAAAAAAACCAAAACGCGGTAGACGACTGCATTTACGGGAATATCAAATTGCTGGAATCGCAATAAAATTAAAGCAACAGAGGTTAGTGCTGTTTTAGCAAGTGTGAACAAACATTTGGATATCCAAAATGATTGCTTTACGGCAACATAATCTTTCCTTTCACTGTGAACCTTATCTTCATCAAAATACTTTACTGTATTGGTATTGCAAGGTATATTGCGATACGAGATTGAAGGTTTGTATATTCCCTTCGATCTTCCCATGATAAAAAAATCATAACCCTTATTTCAAAATCTCTGGTGGCTCAAATGGTGCCTGTAGAATCTCGCTGTTGTCCTCACTACTGGTCACCTTTTAAACCTAACTTATAACGATAATACGGCTTATAAATAAACCAGTAGCTACAAATTACATCCAAAGTAATAAGAATATGGATCCGATGCAAATTTCATGTGCAAAAATACAATTCCAGTTATCCTCACGGGATGCGTTTTAATTGATCAGCGTTTGTTTGTTATAAGAAAACGTGAGTCAACCGACGCTATAGTCAGGCAACTAAGTATCAAATCAAACTTGTTTTGACATTATGTTTCATGTTTCAAGTCCTTGGTATCGGATCTAAATACCTGCACGTTCCGTAAGTCTCCTAATTCTTAAGATGCACTTTTCTCATATAATCACGGAGTTACCTACATTTAAGTACCCATCACGATGTAGAAACTAATTAAAATGTATGCAAATGATATGGCATTTACCAACTGGATTCCCTGCTCATATCTAAGGGACTCGTATGCCGAGACATATAAACCCGTTTCTTGGGAACTATTTCTAGGGAGTGTCTTGCACGTAGTCGATTATGAGCAGTGTTCTGGCAATTTAAGAATGATAATCTTTACAGGCAGTTACAAATTCTTCAATACCTTTTAGTCTGACCCCAAATTTATAGAAAATTTTATTCCATTGCAATGGCATGGCTACGAAAGCTTTACGTCAGAAACGTAGTTTGTAATGCCATATTGATTTTAAATTTGTTGTTGGTACTCGTAAAGAAACTAATATCCTTGATGATAATAAAATTAAAATATCGATGCTAAATTTAGATTTGTATCTAGAGTTGCAGCAATATTCATAGAATTAAGACCCATTCCATTGGCGTTGGCTTTTAACCAGTTTTCTGTACATAAAAATACATTTGGGACATGATTATGGATCATGGATCAATCGAACTAATCTTCATAAAAATAAAACACTAATACCAGTTGTGTAAATTATGTCAATGTGATATTCACGAAATCCAAACAAGAGAGACAGATAAATGAAACAAAAACTCACAAAAGCGTTGAAGCGAAACGACAAGATGTAGCCGGTGCATTCAACAAAGACACTATTTGGATTCATTTTGTTATTTGTACACAAACTTTTTGTAGAATTCGTCAAATAGGCGAGCAATTCGTCAATTGAAGTGATTGTAGTGCGGTATGTTTGCAATGAGGTGTAAACATTTTAATTGTGGAATTAGAGCACTCAATTTTGGCAATTAACTTAACGACTAAAGTGAGGCAAGAAAACAGCAAGAATTTGTCTCGTATTGCATCAGATAGAAAGTTAGGCAACCGAAGTCTCCGACCAACCCATATTAGGGTAGGGAGCACTGCCAATGAACTACTGAATAAACCAGGTGGTTTTGAGATCTAGTATAATAATTATTTCATCTATGCATCCCCATTTATTCTATCCCTCATATCGCATCCAGTCCATTGTACGGTACCCATAACACAATGCGTTGCTTAGTTTGGGAACGTACCATTGGTGTTATCGTCTGGCGACATTATTTATTATACTTTTTTTATCTCTATTCATTCCTCTTTCTGCGCATGAAGCAACAATGTTGAGATTACTTCGTACAATGCAGCCTCACCGCAAACTTCTAAATTATAATGTGTTTATAATGTCTCTATTGTGGCTTTCTTTTGTTTTACTTTGATCAAAAGGCAACCAATGACCCTAGCCGGTACATCATGGCTTGCAACCTACCTACACTTAAGTAGCAGCTTATAATTACAGAGATACTTATAATGTTACATACTTTTATACTACTAGATTATGACAACATATATGAAGGCGTGACTATTATTTTTAATGCAAAACAAACACCAGAGTTTAACTAAATTAGATACGTCATTACACTTTAAGCATCAAAATAGTACTTTTTCAGACCACGCTGTATTCAATCTTCAATTTAACGATACTTTTTATTACTACACCATACATATTCTTTCCAACGAATGACTATAAAACGTCGATGGTAATGCAACTTGTAAATGCTGGTTTCCGATAAATATCAACCACTAACGATATAAAACACCATGCTCGTTTTGCGTGAAACATGCACCATGCTCAGGTATGCTTAATTACAGACTTTATGTTTTACAATGACAGAGTGCAGGCGAAGACGGTGTCTAGAAATAGCTGCACATTCTTAGAAAAAGCATCGATTCCTATAGCTCGCTGAAAACGATAATTTAATCAATATAAACGTACGTAACTGATTTGTGGAATGTGATGGTCGCTTTATTTTTGTTATCATCAGACGGGTTTGTATTGTTGATAAATCTATACATATAAATAAAATTGGAGTGTCTGTTTGTAATATTAAAATAACCGCTTTTTACTAAGTGCATTTGGATGTATACACGTTACCTATACCGAAACAATTTTTTTTTTAATTTTTGTCTGTCTGTCTGTCTGTCTGTCTGTCCGTCTGTCTGTCTGTCTGTCTGTCTGTCTGTCTGTCTGTTTGTTCCGGGTAATCTCTGAAATGGCTGGACCGATTTTGACGGGACTTTCACTGGCAGATAGCTGATACAACAAGGAGTAACTTAGGCTACTTTTATTTTAGAAAAAAAAATAGGATCTCACTAAAAAAAAATTTCAACCAATGTTGCAGCGCTGCGCCTGATTAAAGTTTGATAGCAACAATCTGCAATGCGTCCCGCGGGATCAGAACGCGAGCAGGATGTTGTCAACGGTTTTCTTTGTTAAATACCACGCGGACGAAGTCGCGGGCAACAGCTAGTCATAAATATATTCGTGTGATTTTTGTTGATACAATGGTTGTTACAATGATAACATGTTGCTCAAAATTATGCCTATAAGGCGTACGTACACTCCGTTGCATATAAGAAATTAATCTATACATATAAATAAAATTGGAGTGTCTGTTTGTAATATTAAAATAACCGCTTTTTACTAAGTGCATTTGAATGTATACACGGTACCTATACCAAAACAACATTTTTTAAAAATTTTGTCTGTCCGTCTATCTGTCTGTCTGTCTGTCTGTCCGTCTGTTCCGGGTAATCTCTGAAATGGCTGGACCGATTTTGACGGGACTTTTAACAAGGAGTAACTTAGACTACTTTTATTTTAGAAAAAAAAAATGGATCTCGAAAAAAAAATAAAACCAATGTTGCAGCGCTGCGCCTGATTAAGTTTGATAGCAACAATCTGCAATGCGTCCCGCGGGATCAGAACGTGTAAGCAGGCTGTTTCCAACGGTTGAGTCTTTGTTAAATACTACGCGAACGAAGTCGCGGGCAACAGCTAGTTTAATTTTAAAAAATCTAACAATTTCAAGAATAAGATAAAGATATAAGCATAAATTTGACAATGAGCACTTCGTCAGTTGGGTTTAATAATAGGACTAGACATACAGGTTTCATTAATTTAATTGTGAGGTTATTTAAGGTGTGAAAATGTTCACTGGCAAAGCTTAAAAAAGAACAGAGTGTAAACTCATGAAATTGTAAGTAGGTCTAAAACAATTACAGTCATTTACGTTCTTTTATTAGTCAGTTATTTAGAAAACAAAGACTCCTCTTCTAACACGCTACGAGGGCGATAATAATCTCTTAATTAACATCGAGTTTACTCCACTGCTGCCACACGTAGTTGCTCAAACGACTCTCGTGTGAACCGGCGCTCGCGCATCCGAGGTCAAGGCTATGTGATGGGTGGCCAGCTATTATAGAAAATTAATAATTTGGTTTAATGGTACTGGTAGATGATGTGGTGGTTTATTCATTGGTATTATTCGGACAATTTCTGGCTAAGACATTGTCGAATCGATCGCTTTCGTAGATCTAACAACAATTTAAGATGTAACAACTGAGATAGAAAAATATTTGGTCAAGAATTTCTAAAATTGTATGGCAGTAATATATTACATGCACTTTTTAAAATAGAAGTACTTAAAACTGTATCATAACTTCCAAAGAAAACACTGACAATGATGAAACTCCCAAAGTTTTGGGACCTGATACAAAGTCGTTCTATGACAAGAGCCTCTTCACTCTACACGCAAGCACAATGTATTCAGAATAATTCTAGACAATAGGCAGAGGAAATTATAGCCAACAAGATCACAATACATAATCAATCAGATTGCCAGAAGCAGAAGAAATAGTGCAGCAATCCGAACAAAACTCGCCCAAGTTCAAAAGACATGTATGCAACCGTGTGTTACGTCAAACAATGGAACCGCGAACAGTCATAATCGTAAGCACCGTTAAATATCACGTGAATCACGTTTCCTGGGTGTATCGGCAAGATAAAATAAAAATCCGGTCAGAACGATCTCGCGTGATATTAACGCGTGGAAATAGAAGCATTATGAACAATTTTGAGAGCGGTCATATCCTTCGTTTTTGATGATTCTCGGATGTAACTATATTTTTTTCAAAATGATTACGTAACAGAAACATATCTCTAAAGTCTTTGATATTGGTGTATTTGATTTAAGCCGTATATAAGGAATACTTATTCCACTCGGTGGAATGATGACATTGCACGCATCGAAAACGAAATACTACCAACCTCCCTTATCTTAAAGACAAGACGATTTTGAAACCTATAGTATGTCTACTATCCACTTATACATGTAAACCGTTGACTCATTCAATAACAACTTGAACTAGACTACTCTGGACATAAATAAATGCACTTCACATTCCTTGACCCAGTTCAAATATTGGCATTCAGAATGTAATGGCTGTATCATTAAAATCTGCACTCCACTTAGGAAGCACCTACACGCTTAACTAGGCGGACGAGTTAATGTTACACCCTGAGAAACTCCTTTCCGTGTTATTATCACGCCGGCAGCTTCGGCGATTGACTGGATAGAAAATAACAGTGCTGTAGCTGTAGCTGTAGCGCGTTTAGCAGCAAACTTCTTCCTGGTGACCTATTTGATTATAAACTCAGTCTCGGTGGCTTTAGTGTTTTTATTTCAAACTACAGAATCATTTATCGGGACGGGAAGTCTGGAAGATCTTCTAAGTCTTACAGTTGAGTAAGCCCTGAAGATTTTCTAAGTCTTACAGTTGAGCAAGTCCGGAAGATTTTCTAAGGCTTACAGTTGAGTAAGTCCGGAAGATTTGCGAAGCTTCCAGGTTTGGTAGCAAAAACACAGAATTTAATTAGCTTTTGAAGACTCAATTGTGCTCATAACAGTATACTCATTATTATGTTCGTATCAATTTTTATAACTATACTTACTCTTTTTTGCAAACTACTTTCGAGTTTTATATTCACAATGTCTGGGCCCTTGATTACAAATCATTGTTTTCGACTTCCATTCAAAGCGACTAAATTATGGACCGACTTTATTATAATTGGCCATTGTTCAGCTCCGACGGTAGTCTCACTTTATTATTTGATAGCAACCGACTTGATTACATTACTTTCCATAGAGCAATCTATGAGAAACCAAAAGGGAGAGTTTTTATAACAGTAACCGCCCATGGTCGTGCAGACTATTTTATAATAGGTATTTAATTATGAATTTATATTGCAATACGTTTACGATAACGAGGATTGCAGGTTCAAACCCCGGCTCGCACCTCTGGGATTTTTCACGTGCGAATCTCATTTTCAACCAAGATTATCACTTGCTAAACGGTGAAGGAAAACATCGTGAGGAAACCTGCATGTCTGAGAGAACCCCTCGAAAGATGTGTGAAGTCTGCCAACCCGCACTGGGCCTGCGTGGTGGACTATGGCCTAATCCCCCTCGCATTGAGGGGAGGCCCGTGCCCAGCAGTGGGACATAAAAAAGGGCTGGAATTATTATATATTATTATTATTGCAATACGTTTGAATTTTGTTTTTATTGAAAAGGGTTCAACAAATCTAAATTTTTCTTGAACTGTTATCAACTTGTATGATCCTGATATTTTGTTTTATTTCGAGATTTTAAATTTCGACATAGCTTTATTAAATAATGAGGCCACATCATTCGCACGACTGTCTACAATTCTCTGCCTTAAAGCGAAAATTTCACTAAAATTGGTAACATCTTGATTCTATTCAAATTCTCGACCATTATAAACTAGTTCCGTATACATTTTTAGTGAATTCTTCGCTACGGTTCAACTAAGTTGATCTTTATCGTAATAGTAAGTAACTTGTCTATTTCGCTTTCATGGTTTCGTGTAATTTTTTTAGTGATAGTCATTGCATATTTAGTCGTCAACATAGTAAGAAAACAAAGTGTTAAGTATGTGGATAATTCCCCGCGAGTCATCTTTGATGACAACATTTTATTATACTGTAAGTAGGTTGCAATAAACTATTTAGTTTATAGTCTATTGAAACAAAAGTGTCCATCCATCTCCATCTTGCTGTACATCTTAATGTTTTACCCAATATTATATACTTTGGCTGCAGACTACTGGTTTCAATTCAACGTATTATTCGATGTCAGGATACTCAAAGGAATGACGCTGTAAGTATAGTAATAGCAAAATATACAGGAATATATCTACAAAGCCAACATTCCCTAGACATACCTGACAAGTGGTATTTGCAACATTAGCGAAGCAGGTGTAATAATTGCTAAAGAAGCTGTAAATTATGCGGCAGATGCGCTATTGTGATCTTTATTAACGCACAAGGTCCTACATTTTATTAAAGGTCGATTATGCAAAAACTAAAAATGCACTTTTTTCGTTATCTCCTTGCAAGTTTTGCTAAGAGTTCGAAATGTTGTATTAAGCCAGAGAAACATCATACGAATTACTACAAATTTCGTCTTCATATGATATAATTTTATACGTTAGAGATATAAGCAAACATTCATAAATGTTTGTGCCAATATTGTAATTGGCTTTATAGAACGGCATTTCAAATACATTAAAAGTAAATTGAAAGACTCTCACGGAGCAATGATCTAAATTTAAAAATTCAAAAATGGAATCTGTCGTTCTAAAAAGTTTATATTAAAAACAATTATCTGTTATCTACTGTAAGTACTGCGTATCTATGGGTACTTTTATCCCCGTTTTATTCATCCAATTTAGTTTCAAATTATCAGCCACTGTGAAAAAGGATGAGGAAACCAGTTTTCATTAATAATCATGAATTCACTCTATCGTAACAAGTTACCAGTTTGATGCGTGTAAAAAAATGCAATTTCCACTACATTAAGTGCCCATTCGCGTAATATACATCTGTGTATAAAGTCCGATCAAGTTCTGGCCGAGACCGCAAGCCGGCAAGGTTATCCACTTATTCTGCGCAGGCGCAGGCCTAGGTTTTTTATTGCCATTGCCATCTATCCTTTTCTATTACCACGTAGTAATGAAGTGAATACCTCAGAGTACAAGAATAAGGTTATACGGTGCGTATGGAACTACTAAGTGACACCCACTAAAGGAATATATTTTAGGGGGTGACCTGAACGGGACAGGACTGGCAGTGTTTCGAGAACCACAATTACTGCGGTGTAGGACAGTAGCAACCGTATGTCAAAGGGAGTAAAGTTGACGTTTAATTGTTGTCGTATTTGTCCGCCACTGCGTTAATGTGCGCTGACTCTTATTATTGTAGTCTGGGATGTCCGCTACTTTAAGATTGTTTTTGTTTGCCTGTTTATGCATCACGGGAAACTACTGGATGGATTTTAATGTCATTTTGCATTTGATGCTGTACTGTAAACGAAGGGTTCTTCTAGAATAGTAAAAAACTTATTAGCACTATTTGTAAATAATATATCATACAAATATAAGGAATTCTTTTCAATAGATGAAATTATTATCAATGCGTAGAGACGTTAGTTTAGTAATTTATTGTAAAAATATATATGAAAAAGCCTAAAATTTTTTTTCTCAAATCAGACTTGTTTACATTGTTTGATTATAATATACGAATAAATGCGTTAGCAAAAGGTAGTAATGCCAATACATAGAAAATAACTTTACACATGATAGGTAGGTAGGAATGTTTGTAACATAATCTCCTGTCCTTATTTTTTCACTCCAAACAAATGAAACCTGACTAACATTACTATCTTGTATTGCACAATACTACAGTTGTGTCGCAAACCGAAACAAATCTTGCGCATTGTTTGTCGTATGACAACGATATGGAGACTATAGGACCCATTCACTTGTCAAAATCACTGCAACAAATTTACATTTGCAAGTGATATTGTGGCTGAAGTAAAATTGCCTTAAGTGTTTGGGAATAAGGTCGATTCCCATTTTCACAAGAGCATTCAAAAGTTGACAATCAACACGGGATTCGCCATAAAATTGTGAACTTTCAATGGCTGGAAATTCACTTTCTAATTCAATATCCGATACTAAGCAAGAAGACGTATTAAGTTACTCAATAACAGCTGTTCTACATACACAAGATTTACACGGTACTTAAAGTTCACATTTTCTCCTTAAAGGTCAAAGCTAAATCAGTACGAAATGTGTGAGAACTACTTGACTTATGATACCAATGAGCTTTGTTTTTACCTATGCGTAGTTGTATCAACACGACCGTCTAAAGTATATGGCTAATCAGATGACCAAATTGTTGCAGGAAAGCTCTGAGAAGTTAAATTTTGCAATTGCAAATTCTACAAGTAAATTGCGATCATTAGCAAACTCCTTGTAATACACTATAAACCTGACAACGATGATAAGGACGGTGTAAAATCAAAATGCCTCAATACAATACTCCTTCTTATTAATAACTTTACAGCCACTATAAAGACTTTAACAGAAGCATAGAAAAGAATGGACTAATAGACTAATAAATTGGAACCCGTCGAATAGTAAGCGAAGGCCAAAGAAAATATGTGAGAATGAAATAAATAACAGCAGGAATTTACTGGAGAAAGAGCAGGTTTAGATACTTATCGCTCAACATAGAAGAGGTTTTTGCTATAATAAGGCACTCTAAGCTGAGAAACATCCAAAATAAATACAATAATGAAAAGACTACTTATCAAGAAGTATATTACAATGGTCGATTAGCTTCGTGAGTCGATGATTAGATGACAGGTTATGCTAATTTGTTGGTACACTGTATATCGGGGGCAAGTCAACGCAATGCCTTGAATGGATACGGTGAATACGAGGCTACATACTCCATGGATGACATAAGTGACAAGAATGGTGGTGATATATCTTGGTTTGAACACGTTATGAAATATGGTGTCGACCCTGAATAGGTGAATGAGAAGAATGATAAGTTAGTTGAACAAAGACTGAAAGCAGGTCAAATTGGTATATCGGGCTTAGCGAATATTAGTGAGAATAATGGTGGCAAGTTTCTGAAAATATTAATTTCCAGTATTGCGGTTTTAATGACACATACGAAGAATTGTGTTAACACCTTTAATATACAACTATAGCGATCGTAGCCTGTAGAAACGTTTAAGCAGGAATATTTGAGCTCACGTCTTGAAAGAAGAAAAGGCTGATCGTTGATGCCTTTACAGTAACTCAACTAATAACAGACTGAAAAATGTATAAGTACTTACCAAGGAATCTCAAATGAATGTAAGTGGTTGAATTAACTAAACATATTTGTTAACGCCTTGCCAACATTTTGTCACTATCAATCAAGTTGGCGAAAACGAAAGTCACATCTAACACGACACAAAGGATTGTTACCAACACACATTGTTACCAATTGCAGCTATATGCTCCATAATAGTTCTTTAATCCAACTTATTGAAAATGTGAACTAGTGTTACATCATTACTGGTACATCCGGGACGATCTGAATGTCCGAACGTTCGTTCTATTAGGTAATAGACAAACATCTATCACCCCGAAGTTTCAAATGTAGCCACGACTTTTGAATTTTAGGTATTAGAATAAAATTTCCAAAATTATACGATGTAAAGTTGAGATCGTTTGAGATGCCCCCTTTTATCTTAGGCTACATCGCTGATGAAACGCAAGCTCGTTTAGGTGCTTTATTGTCTTGCATTTTTTTGACATATAACAGACAATGACAGACACAATGACAGTATAAGCTATTAAGTACATAAATATTTTAAAGTAGACATGAAATGTACCTAACCAATATATTCTCCAACAAGACCTACACGCAAAATAAAACGTGACCAGGGGACTTTGTACGAGATTGACAACATCGAACACCGATCGAGTGTTCGAATCGTTTCAATATTTAATAGCATCGGTAACATGCAGTTTTGAAAATATATGGAAACATTCAATCAGTTTATCGGTATTTTAATACGTCCAAAACTCATAATAAGGCCACACAGACATTACATTAACCGAACCAAAGGAACTGCTATAAACAATGTTTGTTATCAGTGTCTATCGTCTTACAACCCCGTAGGGCTACCTGCCAGTTAATCCGCTTTCCTCTCAAGAGCTCCGGAATTATCTAAAATCGAAGAAGATTAATGGTCAATGTGTAACGGATCGTACAATACCGGCTACGAAACCAGATCTTGTCTCAAAACTGACCGAATATATCGGCCACCATCGTACAGTTAAGGAAGAAAGACTATGAATTATGGATCTAGATTTTTAGAAACTACAAAATTCAGTTAAAGAAGCAATTTTTATTCTTAGGTGAATAATATTCTTACTAAACAAACAAGTTATATATTATTACTAGCTGCTACCCGCGACTTCGTCCGCGTGGTATTTAACAAAGACAACCGTTGACAACAGCCTGCTCTCCCATTCTGAGCCCGCGGGACGCATTGCAGGTTGTTGCTATCAAACTTAATCTGGCGCTGCGCTGCAACATTGGTTTTAATTTTTTTCAAGAGATCCTATTTATTTTTCTAAAATAAAAGTAGCCTAAGTTACTCCTTGTTACATCAGCTATCTGCCAGTGAAAGTCCCGTCAAAATCGGTCCAGCCATTTCAGAGATTAGCCGGAACAAACAGACAGACAGACAGACAAACAGACGGACAGACAGACAGACGGACAGACAGACAGACAAAAATTGTAAAAAATGTTGTTTCGGTATAGGTAACGTGTATACATCCAAATGCACTTAGTAAAATGCGGTTATTTTAATATTACAAACAGACACTCCAATTTTATTTATATTTTTTTTTTATTACATTATAGGCAAGTATTTGATCTCGATCTCACCTGATGGTAAGTGACGATGAGATCTACGGTGGAGCATACTTGCCTAGGTAGGAAGGCGGCAGATATGTATAGATATGTACAGAAAATCATTATCTACCTTGTATTTTGCATGATTATAAATATTGACAAGTAGGTGACACTATGTTACTAGATTATATATGGTTAAAATAAAGAAAGTGGAATTAAGGAATATTACAAAAAGCACGGCCTACAATGCTTTTGGCAAATGATCTCATCAAGGAATGTTGATAGTACTAAAACAAGGCTATAGAAGGCTATTATGTGAACATTAGAACAAGAATATACGATGTTATCATTTAATAGGCTAAATCATTTAGATTTAGCTAATCTAAATAGTTTTGAAAGGTATGTTGTTCAAAATATCATATTTGGAATTGTGTTACAATTTGAAAGTGTTGTTGTAATGTCGGTGCAAGCAAATATTACGCAACTGTTATTGGATCGACTGAACTAATGGATGTCTTTGGTCGTTTACACAATACTTTAACTACTAAAGATTAATTGAATGGTCTCAATGAATAAATGCATGGAGATAAAGCCTATAATACAGTTACTACAATAACATGCGAGCACACACACACACACAATCCACAGGTGCAAACTATACGTTACACGTTAAGTATTTACGGGTAGAGTTCAGCTGAAAACTAAATTAGTCTATGATCGATTTCAAATTTGGATTGAATCAGTAACAATAATAGTATTTGGGCATGGTTGATGACAAACTAAATTATCTATGATCTGTAAAAAAGAGAGATTTCTTAAAGTTATTAGAAATAACTATTTTCTGTAATTGTTTGACCGTTCTCAAATATTCAATGATGCATGAGTTTTCCAAAATTAGCCAAGACATAAGACTAAAAAAAAACCAAATACCGTTCATAAAATATATACGTGTCGTAAACACAATGAGGTAACCTCATCAAAGTCACAATAAGGTTAACGGGCAAAAATGATGTTTATTTCTACTTTCAGGAAGCCATAAACCTAGTGTTTATGAAAACATCTAATCAAAACGAGAGTTACTCAAAGTAAGTAATACAGAAATACATTCAATTAAAGAATGCGGAAGATATAAAACAGACTACCAAATAAGTTCGCTGGCTGTGTCTGAAGTAACATATCACAGACCGCGCTCCGAGCAATGGCGCCTCCATAAATCCTAAATTTAAAGCAACCAACAGAGTCTGCTCTAAATCTCAACCAACCATTCAGAAGAAATCCTACTAAAAAGTGCATATTTCTCTGGACGCTGCAGGAAATCTGTTTCCGCGACGTCCCGAACAAAATTCTAATTTTGATCAACGACAAAATGTGTTACATAAGCTAGCCATGGAGCAAAATAAATCTGCTTCCACTGCTATCAAATTTGGATAGTAAATAAACATGGCCATTTATTTCATAGTCACAACATAATGTATCCGAATACACGAAATGTTTTCCCGAAGCAACCCGATATCCGAAGCGTCGATCTGAATTTCCTTTATAACTTGATTGACGTCCACATTTACTGTTTAAATAACTCGCCCATCCTTTGATGGGGTCAAACTCAAATTCGATTAACCTATGACGAAACGTTCCTTTATGTGTACCGATAATTTATGGATCTCGTAATTTGAATGTGACTTGATATTGCAAAAGCAATTGGAACTCGACATGACAAATGGTAATATTGGTTATATAACGCGATAAAGACAAACAGCAATTAAGTATTACCAAACACATTTGGATAACATGATAATGGATACTACTAGTGGACAAATTAATATCCATGCCTGAACATTAGGAAATGCTTCTGAACTGTGACAGATATACGGATAAGCACTGTCCATTATTGTCTAAAATTGTCTTCAGACACTATTAATCATGGTCGCACACTTTTCGTTGAAGGAACCTCAGCCGAATTTATCATCGCCAATTAGACAAACTTCCGCGTTGAAAACGACTCTGAACGTGTCAAATTATAAAACCAACTAAACTAAAAACATATAAGCTTCCCGTTTCCTTGATATTAACAAAGAAAACAATGTTAGAACAAACATAATTAAACGATGTTAAGCAATCACTAGGTGTTTTTATTCATAATTAATTTAAGTACATTTAGTTATAGTTAAGATACTGTTGTTTACACATGAGCAAATTAATGTTTATAATATTAACATTAATTTGCTCATGTGTATATACTTACGTCTTATTTTATATTTCATTTTCACCTTTTTGAAAATCCTCGTCCGAAGATAAATATAGATACGATGAACTAGAATATCATCAACGTAGAACTTGCGGTGCAAGTTATTACATTACTCCAGTAATCAATATTTGCTATGGTTCTTTTGATATTCAAAATCTATTTAATACTTACAAACCATGAGAAAATATGGTAAAAAAATACAATTGAAGATTCCTTGTCTACCTACGCCAATAAAGAAATCACGAGCAACTATAATCGAACAAGCAGCAACGGACTTAAATGTTCATCATCATTCTTCATGTTTTTCAAGAGCTTGAGCACGAGTTACTACCGCCGACCGATGCATACTAATCCAAGTCACAACAAAATACTTAACATGCCTTTCAAACACGATAACTTGACATTCCGATCCTAATATAGAAGATTCACATAGATTGAAGGGCGGTATTGAACTAGCGTTGCGTTAAGTTTTAGCCCTGTATGTAAAATATAGGTCATAATTAAAAATCCACATCTATGACACTCGTCACGAAACTATGAAGAATGGTGACAGCTAATTTAGGCTTACCCTAAAAGTAGTCCCACTTGTTAGGTGTGGAAGCAGACAGTATTTCGCGAAAATATCCGTAATCAATTCAATCAAGATAGCCGGTAATAGAAACTGAATTAATTCAGTCGCCGGGAATGATGATATCAGTGAGAAACCAGTGACTCTGTAAGATTCTCTCAGCACAAAAAAGGCTATGATAAAATAATTATTTTAATTTCTCATGTTATTTCAGTTTGCTACCATCATGAACCAGCAATGCGGTGTCAATCACAATTCAATTAACACAAACTACACTGGACGTGATCAAATTGAAATTAGTAACTTAAGAATACATTCTTCCCAAACGTCAATGAACTCTATCAGCAAAATTTGCACTATACATTCCTCATTGCGATTATATTCGTGATGGGAATAAAGTAATGGCCGATGCGAGGTGATATTAAGTAGTGAACTGGTGACTATTATTCATGGTGTAGCTTAGTAATAGCTTCTATGCTGCCTTCTAAAAAGAACATGACTGATTATTAATTAATTATGCGATGCGCTTACAGTTGCTATGATTAAGATAATAATTATGACTTACAGAAATTGATCGATTCGACTAAACGGATATTTAAAAACGAAAGTAGTAGTAGGGTTGGTACCTAAGTAATAACATTAACCGCAATGAAGCAAATTAACATAAAATAAAAATAGTTCAGAAGGACAAGATACAGATTGTATGAAATATGTTCTTTAATAAAAAACAAAACGAATGCTTTTTAAAATAACACCTAACCCATAACTAATGATATAACCACAGAACAGTTATCGCTTTCTACAACCGTGTGATAGTTTTCTTTTTGACAGTAACGCACTTTGAAAGCGACGTTACAAATTGAACTAATATGACAGCTAAAAGAGCAATACATCTTTGCTGCTCGTGTGTGCGTATACTACTTTATTTGAACAAGTAATGGCACTGACGTCCACATTAATATCGTTGCTTTTGAAGATACATTAATACGCGGTAACGATGACTGATACTACAGATAGTACAGTGATGAATGAAAGTGGTATTCACAAATGTTTCTAGTATGAATAAGATTGCTATGCAAGTAATATACGGTGTAAGCACCTTCGTAACGTATACTGATACACATGGATTTTACTTACGAATTCGATAACCCCAGTATCCCGAAAATAAACCAAGAATTTACCGTAGAGCTTTTCATGAATTATACGCATTTTTGCCAGTATTTTTAAATTGATTATATCATTAAATCATAAAAGACGCATATATCAACGAGGTTTTAATAAAACAAATTAATTTAAACCTAAACCGCAATGTAAATTAAACTCAATACGCTCGAGCTCGCTCGTCACTCGCACGAGATGTGTATCGCGCGGACCGTTTGTGTTGTAATCGTGTGGTTTACCATACGTTGCGCGCTCAAAAACTACAACCTATTTAACCCAAGACATTCGACATGACTGATTTCTATAATTTTATTATAGGCATTAAGAGTAACCTTTACCCAAAGTTTTCGTTACCATGTCTCTTACACCCTGTATACTGCCTGTCCAAGGATCAAGTACTCTGGTTCCTCGAGGATGTGGCGTGGCACCAGTCGAAGATATTTTACAATAAACAAAACACAAGCACAGGCTCTAATATCAATATATTTTGTTACGGAAACGTCTGTCTATTATACTTAAGCTCAAACCAATCACCGGATATGTTTTTTCAAGATTCTTATCTTGAGTTCGTAATTATGTATACTAAAATATACAGACTACATATAAACAAAGCATTGTTCCCATGAGAGTTTCTAGAAATGCTAACTGTTTACAGCAATAAGTACATAATTTAATTATCTTAATGCAGGAAGACTTTCAGATACTATCACAGTATCTCACGATCTCTCTTGACTTCACAGTGTTTTAATCATCTAACAAAACCCAATATATGAACTTAATTTCACGTCGGGGTAACCCACTGTAGCAACTTCTTTAACCTCGCCACACAGATACACAGGTGGCGATGCAGACGACCGCTCAGAAGAAATGCCGATTCTCCATACGAACCTGTAACGCGCTATAAGAGTTTTCGGAAGATCCCGATTATGTCCGTCGGGGCATACCAATCGCCTGGCTGGAAGATCTTCCCTTTTCCGCTAAACTATAATTAACAAGGAAAATTATATATAAGCCGCGCAGATATCAAAGTAATTCATTAATGCTCCAGAAATCGCCGGACAACAAGTAATTTAGACAACCACCATTACCTTACAACACGCACGATACAATCAATTTGTCAAAATCGTTCATTGAAATAGCTACACATCGATTAACTATGATAAATCGATCTATTAGATTAGTTATCTTACTTACATAATGTTACATTTGTAGATCTTGCAAGCGAAAGTTTTCTGTAATGGCCCCGTGGGCACCATTGGACTTGTATATTTGTTATCACAAACAACGCCGTTCAGATTGATAATTATTGTAATATGAATAACGATATAGTGTTCGTTCATAGATGTTCTAGTTTTGATAGCGGGAGGTCTTCCGTGATGCGTGTAAATGATTCATTTAACGATTAGCCTTCGGCTCACATTAAACTTACATCAGTACGAGATTATCCGTAAGCTGACATTATGTACAGAGAATTGAAAGATTTAATTACCGTCTGCTAGGGATGCTGTTCAAATCTCCATACAAAGTGTCTCAATACGAAGACTATAAAGTATACGGTTAGTATACGAATAATCTCGCACTTGACGTACAGTTACTTCAATCGCGGGTACGTTTAAACAAAGTTCTCTACAAAAAAAAATCTTCTTTTGTCTCTACTATCAGAATTCTTAAGAGCCTAGTCGATTTCTCACCCCCATTTAGAGCAAATATTTAAAAAAAAAATTAGATAAATCTTTAATTAATATTCAATACTTGTCGTAGTAAGAAAACTAAGACCAGTTTAAGAAAGATCTCAATGTTTCAGAAAAAAAGAAGCCATACATTCCACTCCCTTAGTTCGCAACCTCCACCAGCATCTGCCATATTTGACATTTGCGTCCCAAGAGCAGATGTCAGGGCTAAAA
The DNA here is from genome assembly GCA_905333125.1 of Pheosia tremula. Lineage (NCBI taxonomy): Eukaryota > Metazoa > Arthropoda > Insecta > Lepidoptera > Notodontidae > Pheosia > Pheosia tremula. The sequence continues at coordinate 5,656,181 of HG995416.1, read as the reverse complement.
TGCCACGAGCCTGCGCGAGCGCAGTACATCGTTAATGAATATTTATAGATACTTCACATGTTTTTCTATGTTTGTTACATTACCTTAATTAATGGGTTATGTACATATATTGTAAGTACTTTTAATTTAACTTGATGATTAATTTAAGGTTGACTAAAAGATAATAAATCTGACCAGCCATACTAAGATAACGTTCAGTACAATATCTGTAAACAAATCGCTTTTTAGCGATACACACATAGGCTCGGTCGTGATACGACTAAGGCGGCGGACACGCATGAGAAATGAAGGAAACAAATTTATAACTATACTTAAAAAACAATAGCATATTCGTATAATTTTAACTAGTTGTAACGCCTTTTTAATCAAGACGACAAAGTAAATATTAACTTCTAAGAATAAAAACGGTAAGCGGACTTCCACTTTTCGTAAACGAAGTAGGATTCCATGTGCCGACGTTTTGATCATGATTTCTAGCTAGCTTGAAAACAAAGCTGCCATATTGGTAAGTCATAGTTTTATGTGGCGAAATGAGCGCGCCAACAAATTTTATACCCACAGCCTTACCCAATAGCTTTCTCGTCCGGATTATAGGAACAACGGTTTTGTCATATCCCTCGAGCGCCGCTGATGAGTCCTGCTTATGTGGTGAAAGCCAGTGCGTGATGTTGTGAACACGATTAGATGGTATGAGCTTTCATAGCTCGCGAACTGAGTAAATGACGGCTGATAGAAAAGCAGTTATGATTAACAATGAATGAGGAATTAATGTTTCCAAATTTGTACCTTCAAACAAATTTCTTGCATTCATTTTTTACAGATCTTTAAACGGGTGGTCTAATTTACCATGATTCATATCAGATCGCGCGTCTTTACGGCGTTGGGCTTATCACCGTTCATTGTGGTTACAATTTGATGCGCTATAGATTTGTTTATCTTCGCATATTACGGCCTAGTTGTTTGTACTTATATGAAACTTCAAATAACCATAATATTGCTTATTATGTAATGACTAAAAATCTAAGTAAAGTAGTAGATAGTCATTTAGATTAAGTAACGACATAATATTGCGATATTAGTAATAGCAATACTACTTATCACCAAAAACGTTACGTTACGTTGTAACAATAAAATTATAATAGTGTTATCAACACATAAGTCGTTAATTCACGTTTATTTCGCAGTCAAAACATTGGCCGTAGTAGAGTAGTAATAACTGTCACCTAAACAATAGCACGCTTGAGGTCGAATGAAATGGAAAGTGTGATTTATTGGCAACCCTACCCTCGAGATAAATTGAAGAAAGGGAGTGGAAGGCACTATCAACACCTACGCTAGGCTACGCAAAATGAGTGATCGTAGAACACCGTAATCGTAACGTTAATTAATCGTTATTTTCCTGTAGTTATTTAGATTGCAAGGATGCATGATGGATTTGTGTGTTATGATAATTCATCCATATAAAATCGCGTAGCAGGCGCAGTGTAGGTAATTCATGAGGATCAGTGCTGGGATAAGATGACACAACTTGTAGTATTTTCTTAAAATCAAACTTCATTTACAATCTCATATTTGATTCCCACGTATGCTTTATATAAACAATTGAATTTGGATTTTTAGGTTTATTTAAACGCTCAAACAGTTTATTTCCTTGATCCATCAATTCAGAATAGAGAAATGAATTGAGGAATAATAGAACGATGTCAATATGTGTCCGCCTATTCAAACTCTTACTGGATCCTTAGTTATATGATAGCTGTTCGTATTTGCGAAATTCTATGTATACTATCTCAAATTATATGTTATGTTATCCACCTTGGAATGATTATGGTCGCCAAAGCCTTGGAAATAAAAAAGTTTGATTTTAATTAGAAAGAAATCAAAAAACTCTCATTCCTACATCACTTTAATCATTCCTCTATAGAAGAGTACTATGATTATTGCAATAACGACCAGACAAATTATAGAATGAGCCGAATTAAGGTTAATATCTATTGAACTTTATGTGAAATTATCGTTTTTTTTTTTATTTTCGGCAGTTCATACATAAACGACATTAGTTCAATATTAAAACACTCTCACACTCGACACTCATTTCTTAACGGAGATTGTCCATTTTCCAGTCATATCCTTCATGCGAATCTGTTTTAGAGACAAATAGCCAGGGTGACAGTTAAGGACTAATAAATCACAGGAGACAATACGCGTGGGCGATGCGAAAGCAAATATTTGATTATATTACGGCTCTGGTTCAGCTTACTCTAACTTATCTGGATGATCTGATTTTGTGGCGTCGCAATACTTCCTTATTAGAATCTAATTCTACTTGCCTAACGCGAGTGACGTGGCATTATTTACGAAATCTTACTCAGCTTCATATATAAGATGCGTTGACCCTAAATCATCAGTAATATCGGATATCCTAAACCCTTCATTTAGGGATGCTGTACATTGTTCAAGCATTTAAAGCTCTCAATTTCTATTAGAATTTTCCTTGTCTATTATGTATCTGCACGCGTGGTATTTGCGATTCAGAACAAAGCTTAAAGATCCCGCAATAGATTGTTACGTACGGTCAAATAATTGAAAGGCAATAGCACTGTTGGATTTACTGAATAATAGAAGCAATATGGACTAAGATTAACTATATAATATTTATTATGTCTCTTTCCACATGGGCTATACTCAAATCTTTGGAAGGCTTGCGCGGGGACATAGGTCCAACACGTAGAGGTCCTTTTTGTGAATTTTAATGTTATGTTACCCACCTCCGGGGGTCAACTGCTGAAAATATTTATTATTGTTATTGTTAAACCTAATACCATTAGTATCATAATCTTTGCTAAAACTTTCTCTGGACATAACACTATCATATCACACTGTGATAATCTTCCTCGACAAGTTAATAATGCCAAAAAAATAAACATTTTTGGAGAAGTATACTGCGGGGTAAACATATAATGAATGCTCATGAAGATTACATTAAATCATGTTCATGTATGGATTTGAATAGTTTACCACAACGTATCAATGCTGCTTTCTCCAGCGAAATTTATTTTGATTCCAATCAATACGACCGCAAATACTGTGCAAATGTTTACGAGTCGGCTTTATAAACAGGCTCCGTACGCTCTCGACTCAATAATGTAGTTAGAAGGACGGATGTATGGTGGATCGTGAGATGTATTTTGTCTAAATAATTATTGTTGTGATTATACATTTCTCCTGATCATAAGGGGTAAGTATTCTAAAATAACATGTTCCTAACTCCTTAATGGTCATTTTTTTTAAATTGTAACTATTTTCGTCGTCGTCGATCAATCGAACACACCTACTATACGGTCCCATACTAAGCTACGTTTGTATTATGGGTACCGTACAATGGACAGAGGGTAAACTCAGTATATAATACATAGACAACTCGGGTATAAATATTTGTGCTCATTACCAGAATTCAAAACCGGGACCCTCGGCACAGAAAGCAGGGTCTCTACCAACTGCGCTAATCAGTTTGTCAATCAGTTACAACAAAGTTTTAAACCAAATTTATATTTGCTTCCATTTGCACTTTGTAGGTCTATTATAAATCTAGTCACCCATCAGGACGCGTGCATTTAACTCTAGTCTTGTACGGAATGTGGCCTCAGCTAGGCTGCAAGCCCATTACCATAATGTAATGCACTATTCATTAATCGGTCAGTGCCGGTTCTCAACGAATGAAACTATACAAACCCATGTCTTTACATAGCTATAGTTGTTTTAACGAGAGGAAGATAGCTGCAGGCTGAGGTTGCTAGCGTATAAAGCTTAACAATATTTTAAGGGGTCCATTGGTAGGCTATAAAGATCACATACTCGAAAAAAAAAGGAATTGTTTGAAATTTAAATAATAACGCTAAATACACCAGGTACACCCTGGTGTTCCATGAATGACTTAAAACTTTGTATGAAGCTTTTTATGAGTGTGCAACGAAAAAGGGATTTAAGAATGCGTTTTACGTGGGATAGCCAATATTCAATTACATTTCAATGTCTTCTTAAATGTTAAAGTCAAGGCGACTTGGATTGGAATTGCAAACGGCTTTTATTTTTCGAGGACTTGTGCGATTGAGTTCGATTTTAACTACAATGGTTTTTGATATTCTATTCATGTGGTAGGCACTAAATCTTGAAAATTGACATTCATGTTAATTTGTACATCTTACATAATTTATTTATTAATAACTGACTTCACAATTCTGCATGCAGCGATAGTTTTTTAATCAGGAACTTATACAATTGCAACCATATTTTAACTCCCTTTATGAATATGGATCTTCTAACTTCTGCATCATTAATGCATCTCACTATGCTGTAAATAAGAAATCACTCCTATATCATTACGAGCAGCCTGAATCTGAGTAAATCGGAATGCGTTCTGAACGAAGCATTAAATGCGCATTAGTTCCGTGCCACAGAGCAAATAGGAACTGCAAATGAGCCGTCCTATCACCATAAGTCGCAATGATTGAAGGAAAACAGACCATGGTTCATGGGGAAAAGTACACTCTACTCAATCCGCTGATGTTGCTTTATAACGAGCTTGTATAGGGTTTGTGCAAAGAGTACACGATTATGATTATATAGTCTCTTTACATTTTTTTTTTTATTATATTATAGGCAAGTATTTGATCTCGATCTCACCTGATGGTAAGTGACGATGAGATCTACGATGGAGCATACTTGCCTAGGTAGGAAGGCGGCAGTAGATAGAGACGCTACATTCACTAGGCACATGCAGCGCAACTGATCTGACCCGCCATCCATGAATGGCAACACCGAACATCATGCCGGAACACGGCTAGGCCGCTTGGCGACATGGCTTTGTGCAGTGGGTGGTGACTAGCCACGGCCGAAGCCTACCACCAGTAGAGTTGTCACCTGGTTGGCACAACCCAGGGTCACGTGTAGGGTATCTCGAGGGTACTTAATTCTCCTACGGATAAAGGTGACTCGACCCCATTCTAGCTTGTGATTGTGAATAATTTGTGATCCACCATTACAAACTGAGACAAAGCTATGAAGGAAAGACTTAAACATCAGCTTCTGCAATATAAATCTTAACATATTGAAAAATATTCATCCGAGTATTAATTTGTAAAGGCTGTTTAGGCCGTCAGGCCGTCATTTCAATCACATTCTTCACAATCCAAGAATAAATAACAAATATTACGTAATATATTTTAATTTATCACTATAAATTTAGATCTAGAGCATGTTTAACGATGCATTTGACGTGTCCGTTCAGCGTCATCACTTATGTTGCCGGTACAGACATGACGACCTGGTTAGCTCAGTTGGTAGTGACCCTGCCTTCTACGCCGAGGGCCCCGGGTCCGAATCCTGGTAGTGACAAACTTTGTGTGATGATCACGACTGTTTCTAACCGAGTCTTGGATGTTTAGTATTTATATAAGTACTAGCTGTCCCGGCGAAATTCGTACCGCCTCAGAATCTAATGTATGAGAAAATGAATTTATTGGTATTCTATGAAAAACTTAAACAAATCTATCCCACGGGAACCATACATTTTACCGGGATAAAAAGTAGCCTGTGCTATTTGAGACTATAATCTATCTCTGTGCCAAATTTCATCCCGATCCGTTCAGCCGTTCTGGCGTGAAAGAGTAACAAACATCCATCCATCCATCCAAACTTTCACATTTATAATATTAGTATAGATTATATACTGAGTTTCTCTCCAGTGTATTGTACCCATAACACATGCGTTGCTTAGTGTGGGACCGTATTGTTGGAGCGCTCGTCTGGAGATATTTTTTTTGTCTCTCCATAATCATCAATGTAAAAAGGTTTAAAGTCAGGTCAGAAGCCTATAGCTTTTCCGAGGTTACTTTATCACCAAAAAGTAATCTTGTAATAAAAGTCAAACTCTATCAAATGTGACCTCCTTTGCATCTCTCGCTTCAATGGATAAAGCAACGCTGAATAAAGAGCCCTTCACACGTCACTTCTTATCTGACGGCATAACGGAAGGAACAATATCAACAATCATCGCCTACCTATGCAGATGACAGTTACATAGCCAGTTGCAGCCGGGTGCAGCCACCCACGCGTCACATGTGTTTGGACCATAGTTTGTAGATACTCACAGATAAGTTAGGTTAATCGCAATAATGTTTTTGTAGAGTTGGAGGAAGATCAAATTAGAAGATAGTACAGTTCCCGGAATGGAAATAAGAGATACTATCTGGTGATAATAAAAACTTAACATGTAAAAAGAGAGTAAAAAATGAAATTTCTAAAGAAGCCACTTTTCATTTTTACCTTATCATACAGCAATATGTAGCGATTACCATTTGAACGGTAGAAAATAATACAATCAGCCTAAATTGTCTTAAGATTTATAGCTATTACTTTCCCAAATACTCTTCTAGCAGTTTTTTTAAAGTAAGCCTTCGCAAATTTATACGAAAATCTATCTATCTATCAGCCGAAAGACGTCCACTGCTGGAAATATAATCAGTTACTTTAGTTTGTATACGGATCTTCTCATTACTGACTCTATCGCGTAACGAAACCTCGAGCATAGCTCTCTCCATAGCGTGTTGAGCGACCTTGAGCTTTATTATGAGGCCCATGATAAGCGACCACGTCTCAGTACCATATGTCATCACTGGCAACACACATTGGTTGTGAACATTTGTCAAGAGACACTGAGGTAATTTGGACGCGAAGATATAACGCAATTTCCCGAACCAGTATAAATTAGTTATTCAATTTTGCAACTGGACCTATACCTTTAAAATGTGTGTGTCATAAGAACGTATTCTCAAATGAATGCCGCCTCTGCACCATTCTCTGTAACTAGCCACCGCAGAGCCACGCTATCTTGAGCACAGTTACATCATAATCGGGCACCTACGGTTCGGAAGCACGCCACATCCATATTCATCGGGTCTGATTAACCGGTAGAGAGCATAATTGCCCTTTGTGCTTCAATGAGGATCATATTATCAAGAGTTAAGTATTATTCTTTGCTTAAAATACATTTTAATATTTATGGTTCAAAAAGTTTTTCTGAATATCGGTAAAATCTGTTGGTACTTATATAACTAACTCGTACATCATAATTAAAGCCCATCTTAGGTGTAGTAAGGGGAATTGTATAGTTTTAATTAACAATTTATTTTGTACTTTTTGAATGGGATTGTTTTACAGTGTGAAATATCTAGTTAGGTACACGCGGTTGTGGCCGAGCTATTATAAGGCTGGTATTCATACGCCAGCTGTGCTGTGATAGTGGCTAATTTAAGAACTACTGAACTCCATCAAACATGGTTAAGAAACATCCCGAGATTTTTTTTGTTTTTCGAAAAAACTAAATAATAAATAAAACGGTCATCCGTTAGGCAGCCACGATGCCACAGACAGACTAAGGCTTGGAATTTATAACATTCCACATTTGAAAAAAAATGCAATCGCCAAGTCAAGCATTAAAAATAAAATAGGTAAATATATCATAGTGACGGTTTGTTTTCGCCAATACCCAGTGGATAGAACGAAGGATGACAAAGGTGAGGAAAATTTAAAAAAAAAGTGGAATAAAGCAAACGGCTTCCATTTTCAAAACTTAAAATAAATATATAAACACACGTCGTAACTTCACGATCAAGTACCACACACTGCCGTTTTCTCTAATTCAATTAGTTGTCCGCATGTTGTCCGCGCTTAATCTATCTTTACGCGAAGCGTTCGGAATTCCATCTTTATTTGGAACAGGGAGGTCAGTGAACCGCCTCGAATACTCCTACAAGGCCATCGGTATTGTCCTCGGGGCTATTGGCCGCCTCTATTACTATAATACTTGCAGTCTGCCCATTGTACCGGTCTACATAATCTGTGGCCACAAGCTTGTAGAAATTATAGCGAATGATCAAGTTGATTGAATACCGCAAAAGCGAAGATCAAACTGATATCGGTTAAGATTTAAAAGCTTTTTTCTTAATGTTCAAAGCCTTTAACTGTACAAAATATGTCTGAAACTAATACCAGCTTTCGTATGTCCTCAAAAGCCCATTAACCACTAAAATCTGTAGCCACGCCTTCATAACTATCTAAATATATTACGCCAATCCTGAAGCAAAAGCTTCTCCGAATTCTAAATTCAATTACATTTATTAGTGTAGTTTGAAGCACAAAAAATGAACTCCAATTAAAATAAATTCTCACTAAACTTCATTTTACAGCATAATCGCGATAATAATAGGAAAGTGGCTGATCTGAGTGATGCCGTCGAGCTGGTCTCCGAAGCGTAAAATGAGTGCAGTGATCCCCCCCCCCCCCCGCCACCAGCGTGACCGGTCAACCGTGGAGCGTGATAACTTCATTGTTCTGTAGGGCTACTTCTGTGTGAGAAGTTTGTATTGTTAGTAGATGTGGCTAAAGGCAGTTACATAGCTCCGTTAATATCTTTAAGAATTGATTTGTTTTTGCAAACCTTCGACTTTTAGCTATTCTTGAGACTAGGGATTGGAGTGGATATCATTATCTAATTATTGGTGTCTCACTGGCAGTCAAACACAGTTGTTGTTTTAATATTCAGTCATCTCTGGATAACAGTATTACTTACACACCTTTGCAAGACTAGTCCATCTTGCTAAGTCTGCTTAAGTACCTGCAATAGAAAACAAATTATCAACAAGGATATCTTTTAAATCTGTACACGAACCCAAATGAATGTCTAATAACACTGAATATTTATCAGCGATTGGATTGGATGGAGATTTTTTTATTACGATATAGGCAAGTATTTGATCTCGATCTCACCTGATGGTAGATAGATAGATAACTCTTTATTGCACACCGATTTCATTGACATTTTATAGGGTATTGATACATAGGTACAGTGTACAGTGGGCGGTCTTATCGCTAGCTGCGATCTCTTCCAGACAACCTTAGGATGGAGAAGATTCTTAATAATTTAACACGGTGGAAGCCAGTGGTGCACCAAGAATAAATAATATACTTGGATATAATATACTGATATACCTACATATATAATAATTAGGTAAGTGACGATAAGATCGACGATGTAGCATACTTGCCTAGAAGGTACCTGTTCACTCTCGATCTAAAAGTTTCTAAATTTGAATGACTGCCTCCTCAATAAATAGCTGCCAAAACCAACATCTTAAATACTCTAAAAGCCACAACTTCCTTAACATCAATAATAAACGATAAAACGCGAGGATATATCATTGGCCAACATAACCTTTAGGTAAGATGATATAACCACTACAAGCTCACATAATATTTTATTACCTTATGCAATTTCCTATGTTAAAATCTTTAAAATATCACATAAGGTGTTAATACCCCGCCATTTTGACTCTAATATAGGATATGACTAGAGTTCTGGCGGGTTGCCAGCTGCTCGGGTATTTCAGGACATCCCTTTTAAGTGTTTTATTAATTCGCCTCAATGTTATTCTAAGCTGAGACGTACTACGAATACACACATAGCAGAAACCATCGTAGAGCTCGAAAAAGACGCGTTGCTTGCGATACGTTGCTGGTTTAATAAGACTTTCAATGTAGAACAGCGATAGACAGTTGTCGATGTATTAAACGTCAATGTTTTGAGTAGGTACTAAAAAGATAGTTTAAGGGATGACGTAAAATGTCGTCAGTCAACGAAAATAGTTTATCGCAAATAAACATTTAATGGGACTTCCTACAACTGTAACAATGAATAATCTTAACGACAACTATCAAAGGCACTTAGAAGAAAGTAAATTAAATGTGCCGTAACAATGCTAAATCATATTAATCATCAATAAGTATCAGCATTCAGCATACACAAATATGTAGTTGATAACAATGCAACCAAACTGGTTCGCTCGAATTTATAAACGTGCTATAACTTTATCAAACGTCATATAGTACTGCGCAAGGCAAAACACCTGTGCGCAGTGCTAAGCTAGGCCCGTCATATTAATTATCTACAGGACCATTTAAAACACTTAAGATGTGTCAGTGAGTCGGACTAGGCGTAAATAAAAAAAAAACTACCGCCAACTTTTCTTTGCTAAATTGAGAGAATCCGGTGACCTGACATCTCTTGTACTTGACCATTTTGTCCCAAAAAATATGCAATCACAATACCGGTTTAGTAAATTGAATGCTTACAAGTGTTTAACGCCGACAAATATCGTGCTTATAGTTAACCGATACCTCCTGGGAACCGCTCTAATTACGACTCAATGGATAACTGTTTGACGGTAGGCCACGAAGAAAGCGAATTGTTTGAAAACGAAGATGCCACTGGACTTGGGACAGGCAAAGCCAATATTTTGAATGCATATGCATTTGCCTGGTTTTTTTTAATATCACTCTAAATACCTTTGCATAGGACTGTTCCATTTTTTGATTCAGTTGGCAAACTGAGAAAATGTTTTACTTTTAAAATAGATGGTACAAGCATCTACAAATCGATACACTAAAATCATCAAGATGGACAAATAATCCGGCTAAACTAAAATTCTTGCTATGAAGTTTTCTTCCAATTACTGTTAGCTATATCTAGACGAAAACTAATAAATAGAAATAATATAAATTTTATTTCCACGAATAAAAATGTTAAGTCGAATACAGACATGGAGTAACATTATACATAAATTACCAATATCTCAGTTGGACTCTGATACGCATGGTTAGAATTAATTTGTGTAATGAATATCAGGCCACAGTGTTATAAATATATTTTTTTTTATTTTTTTTATTACATTATAGGCAAGTATTTGATCTCGATCTCACCTGATGGTAAGTGATGATGAGATCTACGATGGAGCATACTTGCCTAGGTAGGAAGGCGGCAGTAGATCGAGACGCTACATTCACTAGGCACATGTAGCGCAGCTGATCTGACCCGCCATCCATGAATGGCAACACCGAACATCATGCCGGAACACGGCTAGGCCGTTTGGCGACATGGCTTTGTACAGTGGGTGGTAACTAACCACGGCCGAAGCCTACCACCAGTAAATTTAAGGTGCATATTTTTTCGTATGTTATCCACGTGTGTGAAGGTGTGAATGTGCTGAAGAAAACAAAAATACATAATGCACCTAACTCTCTAAGGGCGCAAATATCTAAGCAAGTACTCGTATCTCGCTTTCGCAGCTGTCATAATCGCAATGTACACAATAAAACTTCACAAATTTAAAAGAAGTTATTTTTAAAAACACTGTAGGAAAGTAATCTTGTCATGAACCGAATTCGCTAAATCATCGCTTACAGCCACCGCTAATTTCAGAGCCTCAACTCTTACGCAACCCACGACATTTTCAAGGTACTATATTTACAATTACCATCGGTTCTCAGTTACATCTCATTCACTTCCGTTGCTGAATGAACACAATACTTATTAGGAAACGCGTTGAGATTACAAACATACATTCGTATAAAGCGTTGTTAAGTACCGTAAGGTGCTGTAAAGGTATGTTGATATAAAACGAGTTTGTTTCGACCCAAACGTGAGAAAACATCTGATTCAGCAACAACTCCAAGATTACTCAATGGGAAACCGCATAGACATTAAACTCCCGTCTGAGTGTCTTAGCATGTGGATAAAAATAGCTCCCAATCTCAATATTTTGATTGGAAGATATTGTCAAAATCGCAACGTCACGTAAATTTTGAATTAACGTCCCAGTCACCCCACTATGAAGCGGATGTCTAACCACGGTTGTCAGGGCTAGGCCGCAAGGAGACTGACATAACCCGCTTCCATCAAAGCGCTTGTGAGTATTCATGAGGACTTGGTAAGACACGAATCACGCTGATATTCAACCTATCAACAACATTTTGCACGCCTAATTTATGAGAGCCTTCTGACAACTTTGATTACCGGTAGTCCTTCTTGTTGGTTCTCGATGAACAAACGGCAGTCACTCCATGCGAATATCATACAACGGACTCCATTAAAAAAAAACTAGTCTAGGACGACGAAACCCCACGAATACAAGTCTCAAAACGAATGGGCTCATAGAATAGACCGATTGCTTAAAATAACAAGTTAATAAGTGTGTCAATATATGGCACAAAGTGTTTATCATTACCGTTTAATTAAGGACTGATAATTGCCTATTACAAGCCAACGAACGCCAAACACTCGGTAAAGCGACACCAATGAACTAATCAACACGGCGGCGCAACACCGCGAAATACGATCAAATTAATTGTTCAATTGATAGTGTTGTGAACTGGACTATGGAATAAGAATAGATATAGGGTAAAATTTCATGAAACAAATTATATCTTAAACTCTATATCGGAGTTTGCAAGACTAACTTCTAGGGATAAGTAATCGAACGCTAGATTAAAAATGAATAAAAATCTCTCCTGACGTTGCCGTAAAGTTTCTTGGACTTTATATTATACCATACTTTTTTCTAAACTAAAATACTAACATTTCGGATTAAGAAAACGTTATGTAGTCCAGTTTATTTTAAAAGACCATAATATAAAAAATATTTGCTGCTGTTAGAAAATTATCGCTATTATTATAACAAATATTTGACCTAAAATTCTGAAGTGCGCAATGGCAAGTAAAAACGATAGATGGTAAAATAGATAAACCGTCCAAGATTTTACAAGATTGCTCTGATGATTGGTAATTTCTAGACATTGTTTATTATTTCCTGTTGTTTTCCAAAGAAACTGTATTTACTATTTAGTTTCTACGCGTTTTCTTAACAAATATACTAAAACCCATATTTATGGTAGGTGTTAAACTGGCTAATTTTAATAACGAAAGTTTTGTACAGAACATTCTCTCTTTATCTTTACGCGCTACTAATTTCATCATGACATCAATGGTGATAGCTAATTGACCACCATTTTGTTGACTAGATAGTTAACTAATTATAGCCCGTGTACCACGAACCTACACGATATCGCACAAACACAACACTATTCATTATGTGGGCTAACCACAATAGTATCGAAGTATTACATCGTCGTTTATCGTGATATACCTTGCTTAAGATGGATCGGTTTAATCGAGATGGCCGATTTGTTACGATTAAAGTCTAGTTTTATCCTTATGAACGATCACGATGGGAAAATAAATACAAACATGAATAGTTATAATACAATTATTTAGTGATCCAGAAAGTCTATAATGGGTCAATACAGTCTTTTAGTAACGTATTATAATAAGTTCTTAATATTGTTTTGGTCGTTAATATAAACATTAAGGCCTCAGCCTCGAATTTAGCGGGCAGCAGGGCGGGCGGCGGCGGCGCCGGCGCGGGAGCGGCAGGATCTTATGCGTAAAATAAAATGGACCGTTCTCGAACACAGCGGCGCGGGGCGGCCAACGAGCTCCGCTCCCGCGCCGCTGCCGCCGCGCCGCCCCGCTACCCGCTAAATTCGAGGCTGAGGCCTTACGCATAAGAATAATTATAAGTAACAAGTTACGGTGGGACACTTGTTTTGAAATATTTATTTAAATTTATAATTCTTTCTAAGATTCTGAGGTGTTTATAAATAGAGTCGGGAAGGGAAAAATATATGAATGAGATTTAGGTTCCCACAATCGTCTCTACGTCAACGTAGTGTCCTTGACTAGTCGTAAGCGTGGAGCAACAACTGTATCCACAACGCCCTATGTAGGGCACACATGATATAGTTTTATCGATCTCCATTGTTGCACACGTGTGAGGTTACCATACAATCTTAGTACTTACCTATATATATCTACATTACTGGTTATGGTAGCATAGCATGCCAGTCGGACTTTTTTGAAATATTTTTTGTTAGTTATTTTATTTTGTAATATTTATGGTTAATTGTTTTTTTTGTAATTTTAATTATATACGTATTCCAATAATAGACGTGTCACCGTCATATAACATTAACTAAAATGTACTACTCACTTGAAATTCAATAAGATTTAAAGTTAACATAATAATTAAATAATATAAAAAATATTTTTTTTTATTGTAACTGGAACTGAGAGGAAAAATGTAATTGATCGTGAAATTATCAATTTAATGTGTAGGCATTTATGAATTGTTTCAGCTCCTTCATCCCATTGTTATCGTTAAGAGGCACATTGTTTTCTAGAGGTCTGTCCGCTAGGGGCGCTTTTTAAGTTGTCAAACAATGTGTCTAAATATGAAAACTATAAGCTACACAGTTAGCTTACAAGTAATGTCACACTCAAAAATCACAATCTACAACTTCAAACATTAACTAACTACCAATAGACCCAGAAGAACCGAAAGACGTAGTGTAGGACGGCCCCCCACAAGGTGGACCGATGATATCACACGCGTAGCAGGAAATCGGTGGATGCGAGTGGCGGAGGACCGGGATGTGTGGAAATCATTGGGGGTGGCCTATGTCCAGCAGTCGACGTCATTCTTCTGATAGATAGATAGAACTACCAATAGCAGGTACCAAACCAATTATACAAAATAACATTAACCCACATATATGTGGACAGACGACATCGTTATAACACCAAGCATTGATACGATAATAAAACATGATTCCAATGATATCCAATTTAAAATTTAGAATACGTAGGAAGATGACCTAATGAGAATTTGGAACGTGGAAAGGGCCATCTCAGGCCAAACACCTATATTATTCAAGAACTGCTAAACTGGAACCCGTGTGTCTGCAATCCGGGTCAAAGCACATGATATATGGTAACTAAGGTGCAGTGGGAAACGTTGTGGTCATAGATCATGTTACAACGGTTGTTGGATAACACATATTCTTTCTGCTATCGGTATTTCGACATTTTTGATAGAAATTCGAGTGGCAACTTTAAGTTGAGAACTTCTAAAATTGTGACCGTGACCATGGTTGCTGGGAAGCAGCCGAAACGTCGGGAACGTAACAGACATAAAATAAACGCGATTAAATCCGTAAAATTAATTTTGCTTCAAGGTTATAAACACTAATATTTCATGCTGAAAACAAATTACAAATGGCGTCGATAACTGGACGAAGACAGTGATTGATTATTTATATAGAAATTCGTGACAAACTAAACGACTTCTATTACTTTTCTAGTTATATTTCCCAGTTATGTTAGCTACCAGTCACATGCATTAGTCTGACCGCCCTGACATTACTTCAGCTATACAATTTAACTGCATTTCCAATTGGCACACGCTCCAGTTCTACCGCAGGTTTAAGTTTATGTTACTAACAATCATTTCGACCTGAGCAATAATTTAATGAAGCACCTAATTCATACACATGGACCTAGTTCACATATTGAATTCTTAT
The DNA here is from genome assembly GCA_905333125.1 of Pheosia tremula. Taxonomy (NCBI): domain Eukaryota; kingdom Metazoa; phylum Arthropoda; class Insecta; order Lepidoptera; family Notodontidae; genus Pheosia; species Pheosia tremula. Next base: position 5,640,872 of record HG995416.1, on the reverse strand, counting down.
ATTAACGCGAATACTACACATTTAAATAAAACTTATTTTAAGGATTTTATCGCGTTTATTTTACGTGTTTACGTTCCCGACGTTTCGGCTGCTTCACAGCAACCACGGTCACGGGACGACTGAGGGGTTTGACGTCCTGGACCTAGTTCATTGCAATCCTAGGGTGACAGTTATTTAGTGAGGAGTCACATCAACGGTTATTTAACGATACGTCTCTGTCTTAAAAAAAACTTGTTGCTGACATATCTCTTTAGTGTTTATTTAGTGAGCACGTATAGGAGGTTTGATAAAGAGACCGAAACCATCACAATGACTCATACTGCAAATTTCTGAATCCGTTAGATCTTGCTTGCTTTAAGGGGAGCACCATAACGACTTGAAGGACACTTAGGTCACTATAATGAAATAACGACTTTCTAAACGATCAGAATATGAACCCGATTCAGCTCACATGGAAGGAATACACATTTGTCTGATAGTTTGTGAGATAGCGTCGTGACTTCCCTCAGGCAGATTGGTGTGGATGAGATTTCACACTGACCGATAGCCAAGAGGGTGCCGAATACAGTGTAGACCATAACTGATGCGATAGAAACATATTGCTATTACAAGTAAAGGTCAGATGAGGATTCTAAATAAATTACGCTTTAATATAAAAATGCCATAAAAAAACATCATGTCTAGATTAAAATCGTACTACTAATATAAAAATTACGTCTTCATAAATATATGGAAGTCAAAATAAACTACTCTCGCTGACTTTTTTACACGTGTCAAAATTTCGAAAAAGGTTTAAAAAACATCAGCGTCAATTAACTTCTTCCTGATATGCATATAGGGATATAAATATGTAACTAAAGCAAAAATTTACTTTAAAATAAAAACAAAGTTAACCACACAATATGAAACGCGAATAATCCAATTGAGAAAAAAAAGTTAATATACAAGAACCTAAATACCTTTTTACCTCATTTACATGGCTCTTGTACGTAATACTCAGTCATCCTGTCTTACAATTTTTTTCAGCATCCCCTCGTAAGTGTATCAGTTACATTAATTACAAAACCTTATAGAAATTAGCACTGATAAAACCGTGCAACCAACAGAATGCTGTCTCATAACCACCATAAAATCACAAAACCACACGTAATACCACTAAAAAGTCTTCGTACGTAAGAGCTTCGATCTCTCGATATCGATAACGGTACTGCATATTGACCATAACCTTTAATAAGGGCCTTTACATCCACACCGTAGAGTTTCCACACTAGAATCCAGTTAACTGCCTCACGAGGCCCGTTTACAGCCAATGTTGCCAGCCTAGATCGGAGATTAGGCCCTATAATCCTGTATGGTTTAATACAGGCCTACATTCCTTTGTTTAATACACCGCATACTATAGCATAGCATTTGTTAAAAGCATACTTATAACTATTTAAGAAACGGTACTCTTTTATGTTGCAGGACAAGATTTGGAAAGATCACCTAGTTGATTTCTTATATTTACGCGAATACTACACATTGGAATAAAACTTATTTTAACAGATTTGATGGCTAGGTGCTATCGCCTACTTGGGATCCAGTAATTAATATAATTAAATCCAAAACTGAGCGCACCTTTGCAAAATCTCAAGACACCGTTAGCACGTTCTGCGTAGATCGAACCGCAAACAACAATTAAATATGTGGGTACCCCGAGTTAAAACTATGACACTAGGACGGTAAACACCTCAGTCTTCCCTTGACCAAGGTGCTGGAAAGCAGCCGAAATGTCGATACGTAGAAACCTAATATACATGCGATAATATCTGTAAAATTTGTTTTATTTCAAATATCACCTAACCCTCAACACTTAAGGTATCTTATTTACTGTACTTGTTTAATAATTAATGCCCGACATTTTCATGGTTCCGTAGAGACTTCTGCCATAAAATGGAACTATATTAGGGCCTATAAATATAAGTCTACTCATAATCATAAATAAATAAACAGCCCACTGGGTCACGTATCTCATTAACATTCGAAAAATTAAATCCAACAAAAAATGTAGCTATCAATAACTGTACAAGATATTAATCGTCCATATAGAAACATTAGTTAAATCTCATAATTATATCTCGTATAGTCGACACAAATAGAAAAGTAAGTAATACAATTAGCATGAGAACCGAGAGCTAACTGTTGGGCTTAATACATAATTCAGTAGAACTTTAAACGGTTTAAAAGTTACGACGAGAAACTACAGGCCTACGACGAATTTAATTTATGAAGTTAACAATCCCGTTAAGATGCACGGCCCAGCGCAAGATCAATTTGTAAGCTTGATTATAGAAATATTATACTTTGTAGAATATACGTTTATACAAGGACGCACGAGTCATACAATGTTGGTAGACTGTAGGGCTGGAACCAAAAATAAACGCCTATTTTGTGAATGCTTTTCGCCGTTTTTATCATCTTTGATTTTTTTTTTAATTGCCTCCTCCCCAATTAGAAAATAACTATTAAAACATGGGAATCATTTAATAAAAAAAATTAAATGAAGATAATTCATTTTCTCATGCATTTGATTTTAAAGAGGGACGAAGTTTGCCGCTTCAGCCAGTTCCATATAATAGATTGGATGGTGAAACAGTTTCATACATAATCTCTACAAAAAAAAACACCATGTGACTCATATAATACGTTCCATAACGTGACTGACGAACTATAACAAATCATTTGTATGAGGAGAAAACTTTGGAAATTTGGCTGAACCTGGCTACAAAAGGAGGCCTTTTCCAACCTATGCCACAGCAACTTTACCCAAGCGTAGTACGTTCAGTTTGAAACTCGGTCGCTTAAAACAATAACCTGAACCATGATGCGAGATATTCATAGAGTAAACCGCTCCATTTTTTCCACCAATCCATAACGTGATATCTTAACGACGCATCGACATACGGCCCACTTAGAACATAAGTAATAGCGAAACTACACCATAAACAACAAACATCCAACATCTACCGGTCAACGACAAACGACGTCTATAAACCGTATCCCAGAAACACGGCTGCGGCCGCGGGTAGGCGGGAAAGCGTGCTAACTCGCCGCCATAACGACGAAAACAATGAAGCGAAACGTCATTTACATTAGAACTACCGTTTTATAAGACCTTTTGTGGCCTCTGTTGAGCGGAACTGCTCAGTGCGTAGTAAGTACAAACCTTCGTAATAACTACTTAAACTAGATTGAGCTAATAAGGTTGTTAGATTTATTTTTAATTTTCACCTCTAACTTTTTTTTTACTGGCTAGCTTTTATCATGTAACGTATAAGGGCAATAATGATAGCAGAATACTGGACAGGATTCAACAGAAATCAAAGAACTTTATCCTCACAAACGTTAGAAAAATCGATAAGTATGCCAAAGTTTATGATAAGATCAGCGATATCATTTCAGTTTTATCTAGAGCTATCTAGAGCCCCTGTACATATAACAAGGCTGATTATACCAATGGAGATGTAACCGGACACCGATATTCAGAGTATCCTAAAGAAGGCCCTAACAAAACTGTTTAGAAACACTCTTTCACAAGTGTTTGTTCACCTGTTTGCTTCTAACGTATATTCAGCAATCGTTTACGATCCAAAGAGGGCAACATCAAACAAATGGATTGTTTTCAGGACTGAAATTTTAGGCTTGGGCAACTGTTTAAACAGATATCGGGTACAATTACCTGTAGGACATTTTCCTTTGGTGCTTTTTTTCATATTAGCACAAGTTAGATTATGAAAATGTTTAATTTCAAAATGATGTTTTTGTCATGGAAAAATAAATGCAAATCGTTATGATTATGGTGATTTCCCCACCTACTGTATTAAACTCAAATAAAATACAGTCAGACGAAATAATGAATAATTTATTTAATTGTCCCTAGAGTTTTTTGGGAACTTTTAGGGAAGTGTTTTAATACGATTACGATTGAGAAACAAAAACAAACAGCAACTCCAATTAGGCGAAAGATCGTAAAAAGCGAATCCATTGCCAGTTTGAGAATAAAAGAATCCTCCGGAATGTAAATAGTAAGAGACGAACTGACGATACAATTACGTATACCCAGAATCATCTCAATTTCCAAAGCAAAAAAAAACATATTGCCGCCACAAATTTACGCCATAGGGGACACTTGACAAAAAACAACCCCACGAGATCTGTACAACGATAATGAGGGTTTCACGTTATTTCATAGGACAAGGTGCAGCATGAACTATGCGGGCGTTGATCCCTATCAACTAGATCATATATATATTTAGTGGTGTCATAGGTGGGAGTAGTTATGTCATAGTAGCAAATAGCTTTGACATATTACATGTCGGCGCCGTTATTTCTATATTCAAGAGCGTGGTGTGTAAGGGGCATTAATGCAGATATGGTCACTCTGTCTACCCCACCTACGCACGCAGCTTATGCATCCCCACCGTTCGGAGCTCACTCGCCAATAGATCGTATTTATAGAAAGACCCTTCATTTCCAAAAAAAAAAAAAAAATACTATAAACTATTGAGTTTGCGTCGCCTATTTTTTTTATGTTCCTGTACTGAACAATACATGGTTCTTTAATATTAGAGATATTCCAATTTACCCAATTAATTATTGAATTACATAAAACAAATCTTCGAAATTCATTGAACTCATGTTGTTAAGAGATTAAATGGCTTCTATAATATCACTGAACTGATTGGGTTCAGATGGTAACAGTTCTATTTTCAACTTTTTAATTAGATTCAGATAAAAAAAATATTTACTTACCAAAAATACAATCCATCGTAATCCATCATTATTAAAATTTATCTAACACTCGAGTAATCTTCAAGAAACGATGAATACAATAAAAATTCTACGAAGGGCGTTCATTACATTCCTAATTATCTTCAACAATTTTTTTTCCAGAGTCACGATTTCTGTTGCTGGGTACCATTAGGTTTTTATATTAAGGGTCATCGTAATGACATGTAGGTAATGATTGCCCGTCTCATTCAGACGAATTCCACTGTATTTTATTTTGATGTAGGTAAGTCAAGTCATTTTATTTTTAGACATTAGTGGGAATTATTTTGTTGAACTTTTAAAACCCAACACTATTCAGTGTTATTGCGACTAAAGTTTTACTATACAAAGGAGATTATATACTGTGTAATGTGTTATTAATACTACAATGTTTACTAACTACCTATAATAATTTCATGCAATCATTGCGTGACAAATTATATAATGCGCCTTCATGCAAAGGCATAACAGTCCGTTTAAATAAATGATCTCCCCATTAACCACTCGTTAACAGTAACCGTAAGTCGATAATAGCAGGTTGTCGTGTAACAACACTAATGTCCGATTAAAAATTAAGCCATTACTGGACTTAGGCGTCGCTCGTGTTTTTTTTTAAGTATGTAAACCATTTAATGCCAACGCCTAATGTTAATCAATAAAAAAAACGTAATCAGCCATGCAAAATATGTGACATCACACTAGGTAGGAGGGGTCTCACAAATGTGACCAGTTGTGACAAGGACGGGGGAGGGGTCAAAAATTCATGAAATTCGTGTGACGTAATTTATGGATGGCCCCTAGGGGGCTTTAGAGAAGACAAGCTTTTCGACATCATTACGCCTAAATGCATGGGAGTGCCATAAATCATGTCAACTGCCTACGTACAACTATGCCATTAACTGATATCCATATGAGTGTAGCAGTTGTTCTTCCATAGCAGAAATTCCAAAGCAAAGCATTGTCAACTAAAAGTATCCACATGCATATTGGACATCATAGCTTTTTTTAAATTTACTGGTCTACGGACTAGTTTTATAGCAGGCCTGATACTAACACAACCGTTAATTCATTTTGCAATATGTTTGCATCAGGTAACGCCTATTACTAAGTTAATGGCAGCGCGAATTCTGAACCATAACTGTCGCATTAATTGACATTTAGGCGCACCAACCCACCGGTTGCCATTATTCTTGTATGCAAACGGAACCGAACATTCCACTTTCGCCGACGTTCCTTACTCTGTGCTTTCTTCTGTCAATCTCTATGGTTACACTTAATTGGTACAATATTGGTACATCTGGTCATTATGGCGCGAACGGCCATTGATTTTTATCGCGCCAACGGCTGTATGTATTTTTTTGTTTGGTTTTATTTTAATCGTTCGGTTGGAAATCTATTGATTTATTAATATAAAATAAAAGCCAATAAGTACGTCTTTAAATTCTAATTGTTTATGAAAATAAGTCTTCAAGCTAGGAAGATACTTAGGACAACAATAACATGCCATAAGTACTCAGTCAATTAAAATTTATTTAATAACCCATATTTAGTTTTGATTTTCTAAATACATTTTTATCACAAGGCACTTATGGAACTTAAAATGCACATAATAAATGTAAAATATGATTTACAATGTAAAGACAATATTTAACATTAGTCCTAACCCTAAGTCAAAATAACCATACCATAGATGTTTGAGTTAGATAATCAAGTTCTACGAAGGATGGCGTGTTTGGATTCGGACATCGATACTGTATTGAAATAAAAATAAAAGTGTAAATAGCTTTTTGTTATCAAGCTATAAATATTCTTAGAAATAGTCATTTCCACTTTAGGGTGTCTGCATAAAAGACTTAATGTGATTTTATAAGTTGTAATATTTTCAACCAATACCATCCGCGGTATCTACTAAAATACTCTTGACAATGAACAAGACATTTTACTCATCACTGGCATAAGTGCTTCTATTTTGTAGCCATTTCCAACGAACATCTAAAAGCGTTTATGGATTTATTTCATTAGAAGGACGAGCGCCCCTTTACAATCCTTCCCTTTTTTTCACTATTGGCTACAAAATTGAATCTCCACTGCCAATGTTGAAACACCAACCATGACAATCAATTATTGATTATAACGCAGTTAACGATCGATATTAACACTGACCTTACCTTCTTCGTGAATATTAAAAAAGCACATGTTCATTTTCCCAGAAGCTTTGTCGTAATTGATTTCCTTGACATACTCCACGTGTGAATAAATGAAGACTCAGCGCAGTTCAGGGCAAAGTACACAGATACAAACATTAAAAAAGTTTACTTTATTTGTGTTGACCTTTTGAGAAATCATCGTAAGAATTTACTGATTACAGATTAAGCCGATTAGGAGGCAAAATAATAGTTTTATTTTCCAAAACAGATAATTAACCAAGACTACGTGCGACAGCTTCACGATGCAATCACCGCACTCACACCAACTTACGCATCGCACACAAACAAGCGGAGTATATTCGTGCACCGAGACTTACGGACTTGTGAGTCAGTGTTTCTGCGAATCGACGCCGTGCGTAAGCCACTCCAGCGGCCCTACGAAGGACCATACCCAGTTGTCGAGCGCAGCAAGAAGTACTTCATTATCAGAGTCCGAGGAAAAATGATGACCGTGTCAATTGATCGCCTGAAGCCCGCTTACACGCTCAACGCAGCCGAAGAAACACGAAGTATGGTACCGGGTACGTTTGACAGCCACCGAGCAGAAACACAGAAACATTTGTTGGGGGCACATGACCTCTGCCGAGAAACATCGAAGCCCGTCGATCGTCGTATAGAAACATCGATGCAAGACCGTCGCATAGAAACAAGTCATGACCGTCGCATAGAAACATCGATACCAGACTGTCGCATAGAAACATCAAGACATGACGGTCGAATAGAAACATCACAGCATGATAACAGTCGTACAGAAACAGGAATAACACTTGACATTCCCGTAGAAACAGGAGTACTTGACAGAAGCCGGGAAACAGGATCTGAGTTAAGGACCCGCTCAGGCAGGATTATTCGTAAGCCGGTACGCTTCGCTTGAGGGGGAGTACTGTAGCTGCATCACGTAGCACCCGTCGACACGCGCGGCAGTATCACGACGAACGTCAGTATCCCACGGCGGCCGGCGGCGAAATGGACGAGCCACGGGCGCCCCGCATCTATTTATACCGAGGCGCCTGCGGAGCGCGATTGCGCAAGTGCGATGGCAGCGCCGTCTAGTGTATTCTATTTTCGTGTTGTATATTTCTACTCTCTGTGCACAGTACTATGTCTGACCCAATCAATGTAAATATAGGACGATTTCTTTATTAATAAATATTGCTTTTCTACATTACAAATCGTGTTTCTCTATAACTAATTAGCGATAGCCATACTCGCTAAAAATGTATTCCTTCGTTCCATTCAATTGATAGATCTAGAAATCCATTGTTAAACAATTAGGGGATGAACCACCAACCTCCGACGTGTCAACGTTCCCAATTACAAACCCAACAAGTTGATCGGAAATATGAGAGGTCAACAAAACCGAACTGCTATAAGATGTCAATCGCGAGTCGATCTGTCATGAGTTGTACCCCTAACTAATATGTGACTCTCCGTGCAAAAAAGCCAATCTATAAAATAATTATTAAACAACAGTATTTTAAATAAGAATTGTGTTACAAAACAACAGATATGGTCCAAAATAAAGCCAATACAAATGAATAAACTAGAACATAACAAAACATTGATAAACACTGCTACATTGACTGCCCACACACACAAAACTGAAACCAAATAAAGAAATACAAAAATGGTACATAACTGTTGATAATTCCAAATGCATGCATTAGTTTTCCTAATATCGAATAACTTAAAAACCGTTATGAGTTGCGGCCGCTAAAAGGTCGAAAATAACGATAACTTTCTCTCTAAACATTGTCATTTGGAGACATGTGAAAATAAGCGGTATTGTCAATAATAAAAAAAACTATAAACAGTCGCTGTCAAATTAACTTTGATGGAAAACGCAATGGATATTAGGAAGTAGGTAAATACGACTTGGAAAGGTCAATGATACCCAACATACCCCTAGCGTTGTTGCCCCATACGGAGATTAAACAAAAACCCCCACGGCAGGAGAATATTTACGACATATAAACATGCAAAGGGCTACTTTACACGTGCACGCAGTGATAACAAAAAAAATCATAACCCAACATACTTGTGGTAAGTATATGGCACGTTTTAGATGATTAACTTACTGTTGTTCTGGATAAAACTAGATTTTGATATAAATATTTTCATTCGATCAATCGTATTTTTAACAGACTTCAAAAAGGAGGATGTTCTCAATTCGGTGATATTTTTTTTGTTTTTTTTTCTTGTTGTTACTAAGTATAGCGACAAAATCAGTACCTACAATAGAGTTAAAATCCTTTTGATTTATTTCACAAATGTTGTCAACTTTGTGTTGCCTTTTAACTTATTAAACGTAAAACATATTATTGACTCTTGATTGCATAATCTCGTTTTTTTTTTAATAGTTAGGTCCCTGATAATTACAAAACAAACGCTATAATAAAATAAAAAGAGCATTGCCCTTGAACACGACTACTCTTATTAGCATTACTGCTTGGCGGCCATTGCGCAACCCGTGAAGAGATCAAGCCTCATTACCTAGCCATTAACATCGAGCAGAATTATTAAAGTAATTCAATTAACTATGCTGCATTGTTTTTTTTTATCTGATGGCAAGCGCAACACAAATGAAAGCATATTAAAAAATGTGCTGACTCGGAAATACATTCAGTTATAAACTAAAATAAGTTTTATTGTTTGTTTAATAAAGGGACCAATTATTATTATTGTAATTACCGGTTCGCAATTATTATAATAGAAATGAATACCTTTTATAGTGAGTATTTTTTTTTTAATTAATTATTAAGATTACTTCACATATGGTTTAATTTTATCTAAGCGTGCCTAAAAATGTTGCTGATTTTCAAACATTTGTGGTAATAGTCGTGGAAATTGAAACTAGCTACCTAATTGTCTGTTTGTTGTAGGTAGGTAGAAGGTACTATTTACGTCACCCAGTAGGTGCTGTACATGCTAAATGTAAGTTCGTCGCTGTGTATGATAATTGATAAACAATGGAGCACTGACCCCATTATATCTTATAGGCACCTATTTCAACTATACTATGGATAACTCAATGCACAGGAAGCTTATTTAGTTTTAGCCTAAGTAAAAAATGGCTCTTCTGGCTGGCTGGTAACTATCTCCTATGCTCGGTTTACACGAGGACTGTAAGCAAGTAGCAAGTGCACTCGTGAAAACATCGACAAGTACAAAGTAACAAGTGTGATTTGAAAGTTGGCTGCTTGTTACCGTGTCGTACTGTCCTCGTGTAAATCGAGCATTGATAAGTTCAACATGCCTTCGAAGTTCGAACATGACATGAGCGAAGGAAGAGAAACATGCATCATTATCTCTTGGTCAGCGATACACGATGTTCGAGGGCCCTTTGTGAGCAGCCAGTGACTCAACACATTACTAAGTACCTACTTACATTGATTGCGCTCGACCATTTTGTTCAGCATTGTTGCGATTGGCCGCTAAATTTCTTTTTCTTCATCAAAAAATGTTGATGAAATTAACTGGTACTTCTTGCAAACAATTATAAATTTGATATGCATGTCATCGTTCGTTGAAAAAATATAAAAATAACTATTATCTTTCAGTACTGAAGTTCTTTATATTTTCGCCAAAGCTGATATGGTTTCCGTAGTGTAGCGGTTATCACGTGTGCTTCACACGCACAAGGCCCCCGGTTCGATCCCGGGCGGAAACAAGGAGTCTTTTTCACGTTTTTTCTATATAATCTTCACATAAAACTCGTACAACCAGAAGAAAGTGTTCACTTACCGTTTCACATCCGTAAGAAATGGCAAATTGCTTGAATGATTTTTGCATTGCGATAATAGGCACGGAAGAACGTTGACAATGTGTAGTACCGAACAAGAGTTGGAAAAGGCGAGTAATTAAGCTTAGAAAGTAGCCCAGAGACTGGTAGTGCACTGGATGTTTAGTTTCTAAAATGACCACCGTAGACGGAAGGTCGGCGACCTGTTAGATCGAACGGTGATACATCTGTAAACTGACCCAAATACTTAGGTTACGGAACCCCGCCTTTATCTGATAAGGGCGCATTCACGTGCACAAAGCAAGTTTACTGTCTCGAAAGAAAACATAAGTTAATAGAACACAAATTGAACCTTAAAAGCTTAATCTTTAGGGCTACTCAATATACTCTAGTGATACCAATGGTGTTGTCGTTACAGAAAATTATATTATATTTTATGAACATAATTATTAAGTGTTACCCATAGTCTGATTCAGTAAATGACACATCGAATATAATCTGAATTTCTTGGATTAAATATCTTCTTATTTTATTGAAAAGAATGGCATGTTTATACAACGCATGAGAATGTAAATGTCTGTGCAAATGCAGCTTTTAATTATCTCTGACTTCTGTTAGAGGTGTAGCTGTAGTAAAACATAGAGAAAAGGATTAAACCAAACGGTTGTATAACCAACACAAGCACCGCCTTAATTGTTACTTGTGGAACCATGTCTGAAGTACCTTAGTTGTTTATTGAATACATTATCTTGGCTCAAGCTTCATGAGACCCACTTGAAAGACATCCCTAATACCATTGACGACTAATGTAACCGCAGACGTTTTTACGATTAGTTGAACATATCAACAACTTGATATTTTGTACCCCTTTTGACTTTAGAAAGGTAATTATAAAAATGTTAAATGACTTTGGAAAGTCATGAAAGGTGTTCCCATAGGGGTAAATATAAGTAATAAAACTAGGTCAGGTAACAAATTCAAGTAGCAGAAAGATAAACGGCATGATGTAGAGGAAGCCTGCTGCCGTTATGTTCCATTATCATATATACTTCAACGAGATGAGAGAATAATAGGTAGCTTAACTCTAGCTTGAGTTTATAACTTAACTTTACATGTCTACAATTTTATTATCAAGCACGACACACCAGCTATAAAGTTCGGATTTATCTATTACGCAAGTAAAAATAGCTTGAGTGTAGTAAAGTTTAGTGACACTCTTCAATCAGGTGGTGTACTCAGGCACATCGTTTACGACGCCATATTGTTTTTATTGTCGTCTTCCGCTTTCGTAACCTGCGCGTGCACACGTGTGCTATATCAGAAAATATGACATGCACCTAGTTTAGAAAATGCTGTGATATAACGGCAAGGTGTTATAAAGATAATAATTACAAAGTTTTGTCTTTGTCTTAAGACCTATGTATAGGCTGCGGTTGTTGTATTGGCTAATTGCCTGATAAATTGGCGCGTGTCATGGTCGGACTTTTAAAGGGTGACTAGGACCGAATTAAAAAGTCAATTGCATAAAAAAAAATACATTTGGAAAAAAATACTGGCCTCGGTATTTACACGATAAAAAAAATCTGTAGCTAAATTTATTCGGAATTCTTTTTTTAAGCTTTTTGCTGACGGATGGTTCTAATATAGTAATAAAATTGGTAATTTTAACTCTACTTAAACATAATAAATAAAACTTTTTTTTTCTGCCATTCATGAATGTAATGTCCCATAGACATATGCCGCTTTAAAAATAGTGCCGATTCAGTTATTAAAAACAAACTGAACTGCAGTAGACCCACGGTGTTACTTTCTATGGTGTAAGTGGTCGGTGGTGATTGGATTATCGGTCAGTGACCTCGCCCGCTCGTTAACACACCCCTGAGGTGGTCCAATATTGTCAACACAAGTAGTCAAAAGTAGTGTTATGATACAGATAGGCCTGCAACCCAAACTTATTTTGTCTACTGCCCACTTTGTAAATGAATTATTTTTTAGGGCCCCCATTTTTTCACCCTCTTAAGAACCACTATAACTTCAAATTAAATTAATTATTGTAAGCATCTACACAACATTCCCATTTTTTTTTGTAATATAGTACTTATGTAAATACTATATTTTTTAGGTATTCACTGTGACTGGAACGCCCCCGCAGCACAGCACAGCGTGTGGAATTTCTAACAAAACGCATTCATATGGGTCAATCGCTCACTCAATTAATTATATGAAGAAATAAAATACAGTTTCACAATTAATTTATTCTGTAACAAAAGTGGCAATACAGGTATGGAATGGTTTCTCTGTCTATGGTAAGGGCAGACTTATACATCCGTAATTTCATAATCTTAATAACGGACGCTCGCCTCACACCTCCACGCTCGTCAGAATCATCCTGTCAGATCGATCGGAATAAAGTCATAACCGGAAAAAAACAGAATGTGTGTGATATAGACCATAATTGTATGCGATTCTATATGACCATTTTGATTTCATAATATGAAATGCCGAATGTATAAAATGCCCGCCCTAAAAATCGCAAACGGCTACAAAATAATGCCTAACTGCCAGTATTACGTAAAAATAATCGTAATTGTTTTAAATATAAAGTACCCCTGATGATATCGAGACCAAGGATGAAATGAATCCTCTATCTTTATCAGTAAAGAAGTAGATACTTTACTGGACATTTTAGAAGAACTCTAAAAGTCAAGTTATACTAGTTGTTATATTTTAATTTCTTCACTGGTGTATGTTTATGACCACACAATGTATAAAATCCTTCCAATATCATAAATTAATTTAAAAAAGAAAACATTGATCAACTTCCTGCCAAAGTAGTTTCATGCTAGAAGTGCATTTTCTAGGCTGCAACATACTGAGAGATTATGCCAGTAGTGAAAATGATGCATTGCTAAAATTGCATTATACCTATCTCTACTTTTAAAAACTATGAAATGTGGGAGAATTACCAGATCCGCCAGAGAACTTTGGTAGCACATGTTGATGAACTGCTTGAATACTGCTAATTATCAATAAATAATGCTTTAATTTCCATTATATGTTTAATTAAAGAACTCATTGCTACACCATAAAATAGCAGTTGTGTGATCTTAGGGTACGGGTTTGGGCAGAGCTGACTGGCATATGATCACCACTATCACCAGTAACCTATTTTATATGTTCACCAACAAACCAATTGGAACTTAAATCAAAGGCCATTGAACATATATTTAACCCACTTTTTGCTCTCACTCCAACCAGTAAGAGGCCTCTCCGATGGTTATCCACTAAACAATGTTATTTCTACACATTTTACTGCAGTTGCAGAATAATTTCTCTAATAACCTGTTTTATAGATCATTCTGCTAGTCACAACATCTATACATATTAAATATAATGGTCAGTTAATTAGCATATTAATACTAACTGCCTTTATAACCAGACAAAAGAATCAGGTAATTAAAAAAAGCAATAATTTATTGCATGTCATAAGAATTACGACTGGATTTTGAATCTGTGGGAATGGATGTTTAGGATCTTCAGATTAGCTTGGGGCAAAAAGATGCAAAGGTGCATCTGTCATCTTCAATAGTAAAACTGTAAACAATATTAAGTTGATTAATTAGCTATCAGGGTTGACCTACTCAGTAAGTTGTACTTAATGCTAACAACATAGAGCATGCCCAATTTGTCCCATATCATATCACTTGGTACTGTTTTAAAAGTTTTGCTATTTTTATTTTGTTCTCTTGTAATTAGTAAATAGTAAATGCCATCATTTTTAATAAGAGGCAAATTATATGCTAGTTAAGTTAACGGATCATACAGTTGGTAGTTAAATTTTAAATGCTTATGAAGTAGTTGCCTGCTCATAGTATTTTTTTAAAGTGAACAAGACTCATTCAATTAGAAAAATAATTAATGTAAGTAATAAGTATTAGGGATAAGGTAAGCAGTTTTAAGTGCCTACACTCAGATCTCATATGATCTGTTTCAGTCAGGGATGTAAACAAGGTAAATAGAGTAAGTAGAGTTTACATTAAAATCGTTTTAACAAGGAAGAATGATTAAGAGTAGCGTTTTGTTGTGGGCTCAAGGTAAAAAGCCTTGTGGCCAGTTACAATGCGTCATAAATGTCATAATCGATAAATCAAGGCTGGGGTGCATATGCATTGCAAATGCAGTTTTATGACACCAAAACCACAGTGCGAAATCGTTAATACCGTAACATCTCACACGTATATAACGGTATATCGACTTAATTACCATATACAATCATTCTTACGCACACATGTGTGCACTTTTTTTCGCAATAATAAGCACATAAACATCATAACTTACCCGGTGACAGGTGTAAAGTGCAACATGCAACAGGAAAGCAACCATCCACTAAATGTTCACAAAACTTTACACGCCACTTAACTATCACCGAAACACGAACTTTATGGAATTATCTTATAAATTCCTATTCGATGCACTTGGAATTCAAGTAAAGTGTATCCAAAAATACAGAAAACGTTCTTCTCCGCGGACCGCCCGCACCGCACGCTGGCAAAATTAAAAACGAAGGCAAATGATTTCGAACAAATAACGCCTTAAGTTAATGAAATAAGAGCTATATTTCTTCGTATATGGCAGAAACTACCTGCATACGACATAAGGACGTTTCATATATACTAACTTAATTATCAAAGTTATTCAAAAACTTGAATGTATATTAATTTTAGTTTTAGTAATCTATCTTATGTATTCTAATTACTATGATATTTATTACCCATAGATCAAAATAAGACTTTTCAATTGCAGCATATTGGTTTATTGGTATGGAAAGGCTTTATATTAACCAAAATAATCCTACTGCTGCCATCTGTCGGCCATAACTAGAAAACTTTGACGTAAGGCAAGGAATGACGTTTAGTTATTGCATGGTGATTATTATCCCCACGATAAATTATTTGAATGATTATTTTATTCTAAAATTTAGGTACTTAACTGTCGTCAGCTACTGTTATTATAAGGATTGAAGAAATGAGATTCTTACAAGCACTACACGTCTTGTTACTTGCGCGTGTCTGGACGATACGGCACACAGAGTACTTCTGTATATACTGCATGCGTTAAAACACCAAAGATAATTATATTTTTTTTAGAACTAAAATAAATCAGCGATTTTCACAGTTAACTCATTTATTTACTACTTATTATTTAAATCGTTAAAATATTAACGTAAAAGTTAGCCAAGTTGCGTTTTCGGTGTGGTGAATGTACGCTTCCTGGACATCTTCTTGCGCGTGAGCTGCAATTGTTGCAGTTGATTGTTGACTTCCGACCAAATTTCGTTCTGATCTTCGACTGGAATAGTTTTCCTGTAAATTTAATAAATTAGAAAAATGTTTGACATTTTGATAAGAACATGCAAGCTACCAAAACGTTCATCTCAAGTTCATCATTCTTTCTTTCGTAATGCGTGATTTACATACATAAGTCAGTTTCGCGATCTATTCAACGAAAAGAGATAGAGCTATATTTTTTTTCTTATAGCTTTCATAAGATAAAAGCAATTTTTTTTCTTATTTGCTCACTCTCTCTCAGGTACCCAACTAAATAGAATGCTTATTACTATGAGCGTCTGCGCTTGTATGCTTTGTGTATGTGTGCTTATGAGAAGAGTCAGGTATTTGTATATTTATAATAACAGACATCAGTACTATAACTTTTAGACAATCCAATTTTCTATTGAATGATTATTTTTAGCCTATAACCTGTATAACATTTCTGCCAACTTTTTCCATTAGTTACCTGTAGTGCTTCATCAAGTCGTATTTCTCCCATGGCGTCTTTCGCAGCTCCCTCCTAACTCTATCCTTTTCTTTCAAATAATCTTCAATATTGGCTACGCCCTTGAGCTCTTGCCTCTCCCATCTTTCTAACCATGGCCTTGGCTTGAGTTGAACCTAAAATAATAAATTTACCAACAATTTATGGTACGAAATTGAGGGCATATACACATTGCTTTTGTGAAGAGTAGAATTGCTTTGGCCACAATGGAGATAAGACTTTTATTAATTATGAGTCCTACAAACTAGCTATTAAATACCCGGTGGCCGGTATTGCAATTACCTTTAGTAACTTTATAAGTTACCTTGAGGTTTATATTTATACAATACAATGTCAAATGGTATCTTTACTTCAAGTGATGCTAGACATTTTTTTCAAAGCCTTAGGCTGCCTGTCCCATTTGCTTTCCCATTTGGGAGCAGACTTGATGGTACTAGTTTCTTATATCACATCTCCTTCTTATGTAATTTAATTATTACCTGGACAGGATTTACAGGTACTGGGGTGCCTTCAGGTAATATTTCAGGATCCATATCTAATGGAAAAGTGCTGTACTCAGGCAGTGCATCTCTCAAGTAGAGCAGCTTATCATCAAGACGCTTCTCAAGGCGGAGGACTTGGATCTTCTGTATTGTAACATCATAGAGTTCATATTTCACCTGAAAATATGATGCAGGTAATTACTTTTGGGATTGTTTCAAAAACAAATTTGTTATGTAATATTTTCATAAACTGGTAAAATAAGAAGGTAAAAGGGCACACAGCAGATCACCTATGCATTGGACCAACCAAGTTAAAACTGCTATTAATGTTTTCTGTATGAGTTATTTTAAGCATGCTAGTGATGACCACAACCATTCTGCCAAGAGTGCTATAATGAAGAAAGAAACAACTATTGTCCAGGGTGAAATACAAGATGTTCTACCATAGATACTGGTTTGGGAGGAGTACCAGATCTCTATCAGCATGGTGTTCCTATACCTACTATAACTAAGATAATTGCCAACCTCTAGGACTGAAAAGCCATCTCCAAATGTAGTGACATATGAATTGAAAACCAGAGCATTTCCTAGTACAAAAGTTCATTGTTCATGTCATTTTATAAGTACAAATCCTTCTTATAATTTTGGGTCAAGGTACCACAAACTTAAATAAAATAAAATTTGTGTTTTAACTATTGGATACATATGCATGGACTGTTGGAGGTTGAGCATCAGACTAAAATCTATGGGTCAAAAGCAAGTGTAAAATTATATGTATGATTTTTATGTATATTTACCTCAATACCCTGATGATCTACTACATTCCTCAACGTGAATTCAGCCCTCAGACCGCACCCCTTACGCTCAATGCATATGCCAACAAACCTGTTGGTTTTACCCTGAGCATGCGGGTCAGCCACTGTCACTGCTAATATTGATCCTGAAATATGTATTTAACACATGATTTTTTTATAATCCATAATGATTGCTGTCAATGTTGTTTATCTGAAAATGGCAATGGATTCTACCCTTCTACATTGGAACCTAGGTTTATTTACTTTTAATCTTTTATTACTGAAATTAATAAACAGAGAATTAAATAATTTATGGTAGTATTTTTTTTTATTGGAAAGAACTACTTACCAACATAAAATTCAGGTATATCAATCTGATTACGCCTCTTCAGCATATCGGCTCTCTCTAATTTCTCTCGTAGGGTGTTCCTCCATTTCGGATTTGGATCCGGAAGGAACTCCGGATATAGGTGTCTGTAAGCCAAATTAGGATTGCGGGCGCTGGCTCTTAATCTTGATACTCTTTCTTCTTTCACTTCTTCGGTGACATCCGACGCCTTCTCTGGTAAGGTAGATAGTCCACGGTAATCTGAAAGCATTAAATATTTCCTGATGGTCGTGTTTGAGGAGTAAATAAAATTATCAATAAGCTAAAATTAAAGTAAATTATAACCTCTTCGGATGATCCATTTCGCTGCACATAGTATGTCGTTACAAGTTCTTCTTATTGCTATAGCCATCTTATTGATGAATATTACAAGTTCAATTCGTACAAACCAATTATTACATGAATATCCATGCAATAGAACCACAAAATACAAACATTCCTCATTCGCTCGGTGCCCAATGACAGACAATTGACAGACCCAACAACGAACTAGGGATGCAACGCCATTTTCGTACTTTCATGTCACACCATTATTTTATTCATATGTATTTATTGAATGTGTTATTTCTATTAATTACTTGACATCGAAAAAATACACACTATGTTTTGGGTGATACCATATTCAATTTAATCTCATTGCATTTCTTCTTTCTTTACGAAATGAAATGCGATGAAATAAAATAGATATGGATATGGCCTTACTCTTGTCTTAAACTCCTAGGATTGTTTTGTTTGATATATAGATCACAGACTAATGAGATAACTTTGATACAGATTACACACGCATGGACAGCCTTACAGCAGCAGCTGGCGCATTTTATTTAAAATCACTAGGCAATACTGCTATATTTAATTTGTGTTTTCAATGTTTTCTTCTACGCTTATTCTTCGAAAGTCTACCAAGACTTCGTAAACTCATTAAACTGTCAAAACAAACGTCGCACGCACGTCAAACAAGGGAAAAAATCTATTGATTTGTTGTCTTGTTGTTGCCCTAATTTTTCGAATACTATTTATTTCCTGCTGAAAGTCTAATAATTCAATACATGTCTTCAATCATGCAAAAGTGCAACGATGATAACATTCCTTTGGCGGACGACGACCCACAAGTGATAATAAACGACGAAATAGAAAACAATCATTTGGATCATGGTCGATCAATGGACTCGTTACCAAGCTCTTATACAGGGTCATCAAGCCCTGGTCTAAATGGGCCGCCGAGTTTCGAGCCAGACTCCGGTATCGATGAACAGGAGGAGAAAGCTCGCCTGATATCACAGGTTTTGGAATTGCAGAACACTTTAGATGGTAATGTATTATCAAGTACTTCTTGTGTACGGCTTTATTTTGGACTTCTGTCTGCGTCAATGAAACAAAAGATATTTCAATACTGTTTGTGCAACGTCTAGTTTACATGAACCCATATTGTTGGAGGTGTACCTTCATTTTAATAACCAATAAATCACCTTGAACCAAATGGTACTTTTCAAACTTATACCTGTAGGTACCAGCACACCATATTAAGAGCCCAAAGTCACAGAAGATCATTCTGCATTTTGTATTAGAACTTATGTTCCTTGAAATGTATGGGATGCTGTCTGGTCTGCAACCAGTGTATGTATGGGGTCTATGAATCCAATATATGTAACAAATGAAGAAGAAAACATAATGCTTGATGCCCAGGGTTTATGAAATTATTATTATGTTTTACAGATCTGTCACAAAGGGTAGACTCCGTGAAAGAGGAAAACTTGAAACTGCGCTCAGAAAACCAAGTTTTAGGCCAGTACATTGAAAATTTAATGTCAGCATCATCGGTTTTTCAATCGACCACACCAAACATAAATAAAAAGTAAAACGTAGTCACTTGCAGTAAATAAAAATTTTCAATTATTTTTTGCAATTGACAGAAAAGTTTGGCCGTTGCTGTCTGGGTTGAGACTTGCAAACATGCTTATATGACTGAAAGTCTAACAAAATAAAAAATTATAAAGTGCATTGTATTTTAAAATAGGCATCCAGATCTCATTTTAAGGCTAGGCAGCCTGAAAATTCAGAGAACTATTTGCATGTTTGTCTGAGGCCATCATAATACTCGAAATACCAGAGTAAGATCAATCGACCCTCAGTGATAAATTTGTTGATGTACCTTGCCTCATATTAAAAAAAATGCACTATTTTCCTATGGTGCTGTCACAAAAAAATAGGCTTAGCTTTTGAATATATCAATTTAATAAATAGGTTCTCTATAATAATGTAACCTAGAGTAATAAATAAATATTATATTTTTAAGGAATTAAAAAAAAATGCTGAATGCTCTTGCTTTTTATACTACCCTAGTACAGATCTATAGAGTTTACAATACCAATATTAAAATTAATATCATTTACAATCAATTTGCAGGAGAAGTGATGGCATCATAAGAATCTCGAGCCCCTACTTTTAGATGCTTTTGCTATAAATTTACCAGTAAAGCTGTATATGAAATTATGAGAACGCTTGTATATATGTAACGTGCTCCGAAAACTCTTATAGCGTGATTCAGGATTGAGAATCTATTATTCTGAATGCGTCTGCAGCGCCACCTGTGTAGCTTGTGGTGTGGTTGCTACACACTCAATTATATAGTATTTGATGCTCTTAAAACTGAAAGTTACGATCTCTGCTGTATCCGGGTATTACTACCTACTCCATGGCACCGTAAACGTTATTATAATCATAAGAGTATGTACCTACCTATTGTCACCTGAAATTTACTAAGATAGGTACGTAGCGATGTAACGAATAACTATTTTTCAATACTTACAAACATGAATGCGAGTATTGGATTTCTAAAATAACAAACCACTGTGTGAGTAAGCTGTGCGAATGTGAATATTGATAAACTATGCGAAAATTCGTTACATGACTATCAGGTGCTGTATACTTACAATATCCTACATTCCAATGTAGAACTGGTACTATGTACATGCTATAATTATATTTATCTAGAATCTTATATAAATTGTAATGTAATATCCTCTAAGAGGTGAACATCTTCATGATCTTGTATATCACACTGGTTTTATTTTATTGGCAGACACATTTTTTTAACTTAATATAACCTATGTAATACTAAGAATGTTACATGTACCTAATGCTTTATGAGTTAGTTTATTGCAATAAATTTATTTTTAGTTACAACTACCTTTTTATTTTCCAGTTTGTCGAATTTGGCGTTACCCTACACGGTGTAAAAATTATATAATTTCGATTTATTTTGTATTGATAAAAAAACTAATTTAATTGTGCGCTGTTGGGTATTTTATATAATTATTGAAGTATAACCAACCAAATGTTGCAGTTCACGAACATGTTTACTACAACCTACCATTATTTTTCTTTAGAAACCCGTTATTGAAATTAACTCGAACCTATAAATGGGTTTAAACCAACCGTTTTAAAGTCGGTCAGGTACTAGAAACGTATAGGAGGGTACGTATTCACATTTGCGAATGTTGAAAAAATTTACATTTGTAACAACATTGCTAACGGTTACACAAAACTTATATACCCAGTCTGTTGTATCATTTCGTGGGCATATGTACAGGCACCTAGTTACCCAAAGTTTTTTCATCATAATCTAGAAGTTGCTGGCCAAATTACGTCACGCTTCACGTAAAAAACTGGCTCGGGTACCTATGCCGTGCCGTGAGTGATCTCAACAGCAGACCCGTCGCACATGCACCCTGCATGCCGGCAGACATGAAACACCGTTGCGGTCGCGTGAATAACGCGTGACCACTGCGTGACGTGGTTTCGGTGATACCGTGATACGACTATCCTCCGAATTCTTAGTACTTACTCACGGTTTTGAGGAAATATTGATAGGTAATGAAATCACTCATGCATGTAGGATCTTTAGTAAGTGCAAACTGATTCATAGACGACTAATAATAAGCCTCTACCTGCTCATTATAACACTAACGGAAAACATAGAAATAAAACTAATTTTAAGGATTTTATCGCGGTTGTATTATGTTTTTTTACGTTCTCGACGTTTCGGCTGCGTTATTCGCGTATATATAAGACATCAATATGTGAACCAGAACGGATAACTGTTCTAATAATAAATGATTTAAAAGCCAGCAATTATACGAAAAGTAAAACGAACGTGTAATATTTATAGGGAGTTTATGATACACGTATGGTATCATTATTATTGCTATCTCTTTTTATCTTGCGTACTTTACGTATCGATCTATTCTACATCCTTTTCTTTATAGCTACATGGCGGGTTAAGCCAATGACAGAAAAGAAAAATAGTTAGTCTTTGACAGTTGCTAAGAGTGTACGCACGCCGGTTAAATTCCTAAGGCAATTGATTACAGTAAATTAAAATAACAATGCCGAAAAAATTAAAAGTAGTTGTGAAATCGCTGTACTCGCATGAAATCCGTAAAGATGTGAGCTTAGATAATTTAAAGTCACTCAAATTAGAAGATGCCTGGCCATTTATAAGAGACGAAATTGAGATCGAAATCGGCAGCAATCGGCTCGTATGCATCCCTCACATTACTGAAGCGGATTTGTATAAAGCCACGTCTCTATTCGTTCATAATGATAAAGAAACAAACGGTAAAAAGTTCACGCCGCTTGGGGAACTGATTAAGAATGTAAATAAGGAGAAATCAAATGCGGAATACGTGCAATGGCTCCAAGATGGCAACTTCCAAGATGCTGATTACAAATTTCCACACGAGAGCGTTAAGGTCAGTTGTGTAAAATTTTATAAATAATATCAATTAAACTAGGATCTTCAGGCACTATTACCTTGACTATAATACATTCTGGCATGCATGTAAAAAAAACCTCAACTAATGCTGCAGTCTTGAGCTCAGTAAGCCAATATATATGGTGTTCGTCTTTCGTTTTTTAGTTAGGTACCTACTCTTGAATAATTGATTATAATCAATAAGTGTAGATACCTATTTATATTGACCTACTATCATTACTATCATTATACCTAGTACATTAAATCATGCTCAATCTGTATTCCATTCGTTGCTCATGCATAATCTATTAGCAACCTAGACCTAATTGCAGCTTAGTAGAGTTGTACTCTATTATGATAATAGTTAACCGTATTGTATGCCTTCATTTAGGTACTTATGACTGTTTTCCTAGACAATATTTACAGTGACTATTTCATTCATAAAACTAAATTCATAAGCTGCAGATAAACACCAAATTTGCAGAGCTCTTTCTAGGATATATTCTCGCTATCTTATCTTGTTATTTAAGTATTGCTGTACTTATGGTTTTTGGAATTGAATATTTGGTGTTACTGATACATTACATACAAAGACTGCTAGTAGACTTAAAGTAGTAACCTACTATGCTGGCTGAACACTTAAACATAGTTTACCACAGTTATTGCATAGTCTGCCAGTAGAAATTAGTCATGATCTGATTTTCTAATTTTGAAAAATAAGCTAATAAGATATGAATGTTATTAGGTTGGTAATCCTAACTAGCCTATCTAGCTATTAAAACATTGCAAGCTCAGTGTTGATGCTATGAGTGATAATGATAATCACAGCACTAACACTGATAAGTATCTTATACCAACCGATTATATTAGTCATAAGAAACTTATTTGATCCCACAATCAAACCAAACACATGGTTTTGTGGGGCTATTATATTATCCACTTGTACTATACCATATACTTAAGAAATAAATAAATAAAATAAAACTTACTACATTAACCAAAGATTCCAAGCATAAAACATTATCAAGTTAAATGTTAGAATTATTTACTATTTTATTGTGTAATAGTGGGCTTCCCCATGAAAAATATGACGACCTATAGTAGTACTTACTATTACTAGGTACATATCCAACTATAACTATTTGTATAGTACCTACCTACACATAAATAACGATCCGTAAATCCACTTGTACCTAAATAGTCACCTAGGTAAATAATGGCGGCCCTCTGGTGGTACGAAAACCTTGACGTTCAGTTGGTTATTACAAGAGGACTATGGAGAGATCTTTGCCCAACTTGTACTTGTACTTCAAAGAGTCTGTGCATGCACAAATTCGAAAAAAAAATTGCAATAATCCGCCAGGTCCTTTCTGGAATATTATGTCGTCATGATGTTAAAAATATTGATGTACTAACCTACCTAACCAAATTGTGTTAAGGTTTTTTTTTTTGAACGCACGTTTTAGCTCATAAAATAAAGCAATTTTTTTTTATATTATAGTAGCACTGACGTCCATGATACATGTACGCGATATATACATAGAGGTCAGTGTATAGTAGTCATTAAAAAAAAATAAAGCAAAAATATGTAGAGGAAAAAACATTTTGCAACTTTTTAAATGTAGTATGTAACCTTTTTTGTGCTAACCACATTTTTTGTTTGTGATAACCGCCTGAGCAGCTGCGTGGGCGGGGTTTAGCGATCATGTTACGCGTTTTTTGATAGCTTTGCACTACCCAGGCTTCTGATAGTCCAAATATTGTGGTTAACTAATCGCAAAGCTGATTCTCGGAAATCATTCAGAAACTAGATTTATTGCATGTATCTTAGGAGAAAAGCCAAGCATGTTTTTCTAATATACCTTGGTTTTGTTTTGGAATTTGTCATAGGTAGTTTTTCAAAATTTATTGAGTTTACGGTAAAAGACTGCTCAAATTATAATCGATTAAGGAAACCTTCATGTTTACAAAAATATGGTTCTGGTTGAATATTTTGGCTTCTGCTTCAAACTGAGGGAATTCTTAGTATGTGATGGAAGTTACGGCAGTCTTTTTGTTTGCATTAGCCAGATTAAATCGATCATCTCTTTCCAAATCAATTTATTTACCTTCAACTAGCAACTTTAAATTATCGTCAAGTAACCGAGTCCTTGCTAAACCAGTGCATTGTATACATTTATTATCTTATCTTCTGTATTAATATGATAAAATAGTTTAATGACCAAACACGTAGACATTTTTAAAGTAATAATCATCGAGCTAAAATAAACTTTTGGGTTTATTATGTATTGTTATTCGAATAAAGTAATGCTGTTGGTCGCAGATGGCCTTAACGGCTTCACCTGGTGATGAAAATGACGTTTCTTTCTTAAAACTAGCTATGTATTACATTATAAGTAAGTAGTTTAAATGCCTGAGCAAAAAATGTGCATGGAAAATAAAATCGATCCGTTTGATGCTCACTTGCGTTAAAAAAAAAGTGATGTTCATTCGTTACGAACGCAGGTGAATGTCCTCACAGCACGTCGTATTTGAACGGACGGTTGTCGTTTCAAAATTACAACTACGCACAAATCGAACGCAATTATACGTACTATCCTTATATTGGTAGCACCAATTCCATGACTTACCTGCTTTCTTACATGTTGGTACATTGCGGAAAATCGACAAATCTATGCATACTTTACTAATAAAATTATGTCGTTTTTCCGGGATACCTTTGTCTCAATATTCATCTAATTGTCGTCTTTGTTCCAGATTACATTGCAAGATGAATCGATCAAGAACAAGGTTAGAGTGATCATGGTGAACTTCTCCAGAAACTCTGTCCCCAAGAGTAGGGAACTGGTTAACAACATCTATTTGGATGTGGAGAATAACAAAGGTACGTGGAAACCTGCTTTTTTACGCAAATGTGCAAGACATAAAAAATCCCCTTTGTACTGGAGAATGTTCTGCAAATACTACTTAAGAGATTTGCAAATCTGTTAAATTCACAGAATTAAAGCGCAGCGGTACAATTGTTACTGTAAATAATGATCAATTAATCGCATTATGCAATTAATGTTGCCTTATACGTCAATCTGTGTCGTAAATATTCGTATTTTCGTCGAATCGATTCCAGCAATATCGTTTAAATTTTTCTCAGTAAATCGCAATGTAAATCTTTATCGGGTTTTCCTGTGGTTTTGTTTCAGTGCTCAAGGGCAAGAAATCTGTATACATGATCACAGACGTGCTAATGGCGAAGACTATCGAGTTCAGAGTGACTCGGGGGACGTCTTCCAGAATTTTCCATCTTGGAAACGCGTCGCCCCTCGTGTTTGCATTGGAAGAATTCCTAATTGGAGACGATGGAAAACTTACTGCCAAGGTATGACTGGTTTATTTTCAGAATTGTTTATGGAGAGTTATCTTAAAGTATAATCTTGGATTAACCGGATATCGGTAATTCCCCAGTAATCGGAATTAAAATATTAAGGGCTTATTGGCAGTTTTAAAAGATAAAGTTGAAATTTATAAGTCGGTACAAGCAGTCTGTGCTCGAAACCTGGGGTTTCTTATAAGTTGGATCATGCAAAGATTTTGGCTACAAAACTACGCGTGGACTAAAGATTAGAATGAGATGTAATATGTTTCTACTCATTTGACTTATAATGTGCTCATACCTCAAAATAAACTGTTTCAGCCTACGATACACATTATAAGTGAATCTTATAATAACTTTTTCAAAGACTTGCTGGTTACTTGCTAATCGTACAATAACGTGGTAACGTGTTCTCAGAGTTACCATTGTTCTATTGTAATAATTGTTTCTTTTCCCTCCAAGAAGTGACACATATTGCCAGATGGAATTTTTCATTGGTGTTCACGTTCTTGTGACCTTTAAGGGTATTTTGTATGTCCGTCATACGAAATGTAAATCTACTCTTTAAAATATGTTTTATTCGTAGTTGTGGCGAAGTCTATTAGAAACACAAAATATCCAATGGTTTCAGGCATGATTTCATATGAAATTATTATTAGCCTCGTACTATAAGTGAGATGAGAAGAAAGAGCTTGTTTGGCTACTGATACGGGTAGAAGACTTAGAAAAAGTATGGTACATTTGGTAAATTTTCATTAGTACAGTACGAATATAAGCCTATCGGCGCTATCTGATGCAACCCAGGGTTAACGTGACCCAGATACTAATACTATGCGATATCTGACGGCATTCAATGCGCAGTTGCACAATTCTGTTGCTGTAGGAAATCAATACCTGAAAAAAAGAAGACTAGACTAGACCATTTCGAAATCATTAAAGCTATAAGTATTGAAACTTACTAAATAATCGCTGCAATATTGTCTATTCTTATTTGACTTAGAAAGTTTAGATAATTAACTGACAATATATTGTGAGTCACGCGCCATTTTCTGACTATAGCCAGATATATGAGAATACTAGTTGCGCCCCGCGGTGTTACCCGCGTTTACATTTTATCGGGATGAAAAGTAGCATATGTGCTATTCCAGACTATAATCTATCGCGGTGCCAAATTTCATCCAGATCCGTTCTGGCGTGATTGAGTAACAAACATCCATCCATCCATCTAAACTTTCACATCATCATCATAGTATGCACACACGTTCGCTGAAGCAATCTAGATAAGGTGCGTGCAGTGCAAATATACCACTGGTGACTAGTCTAGCGTGATTAGTGAGTACGTGTGAAAATGTATGAAACTATTGGTTGTTTAATACATTACTACTCATTAGTAATTCCTTTTATTTCTCATTCTACAATGCGATCGTGTGTGCGAATGATATATTTCAATTATCTTGGTACTTGGAAATTTTCCAGGTTTTTCGTTTCACTATAACAGTTATATCCCGATTAGATTTTTTAGTTGGAGCATCGGCTCTCATACACACACACACATCATAGTGTCCTTCGGTTTGAAGTCATAAAAAAAGATTTTCAAGGGATAAGGAAAATGAATTCAATTGTGTGAGGTATTTGTAATTCTGCTAAGCGTTGCATTGCTTCGGATGATGCATGCACTCCGCCAGTTGCAATAACGTTGCGAGCAAACACGCTACCGACTAATCAATAACCGACAAAAATGTATGGACGTCTGGTATTCGTCTAAATTAGTTTCACTTTGAACCAGCACTCGATCAATTGGCAATGCGCCAGCAACGTTGACTCATTATGTGACATTATAACACTGAGCCGATGATGGCTATATTTTTAATTGTTTTATTGAAACTACCAATAATGCTATGCTATCGGCCGAATGACGTCCACTGCTGGACATAGGCCTCCCCCAATGACTTCCACACATCACGGTCCTCCGCCACTCATATCCACCGGCTTCCTGCTACGCGTGTGATATCATCGGTCCATCTTGTTTGGGGCCGTCCTACACTACGTCTTCCGGTTCGTGGTCGCCATTCTAAAACCCTTCTGCCCCAACGGCCATCGATTCTGCAAGCTATATCTGCAATAATAATAAGTAACTTATATACTTTATTTACTTATACAGCCGCGTGCTTATCATAATTGTGCACCGTTTCTTACCGTCACCTTCTTCTCACCGTATTCTTAGGCCACCGCGGTAGCCTAAGAATACGTAAGAGTACGTACGATAAGTGTCGTCATTTATTGACATCTTCCATAGCATTATCGCCGTTCATTAGTGGAAGATGGGCGATGGGACAATGATTTAATGTAGCCAATCACGTCATCTAGCTGTCATGGAAGAGAATACCTAACGCAGCATATTTTTATACCATGAAACGATTAATATCCAGTTCGTCTATCCAAAAACTAATCTCTTAATTCCTATCGGTAGTAGGTACTCTGTTGTTATTGTTAATATTTTTATGACGACGTAAATTCAGTAGCTAGTTGTTTATAACCCTCATTCATTTAAATCTGATAACAACAGATAAGCAAGCAGCATTAAAAGGTACTTCTGGATAGATATTTTTTATATGGCAATTGATAGATTGCTACTGAATACAATTTATTATTATTGCAAGCGATAAACGTTAATATTATCGTGGGCTATTCATGTCATGATGTGAATTACCTTTTTTGAAAAAAGAACTTGGCTCTTTTTAAATAATGAACTTGACTTTGCTAACAGCCTTGTACCCCGGTACTTTAAAATTTCTTCATGCGCTGTTTAGAGGGAAATACTTAAGGTGCCAAGGAATTGTTCGCAAAAAAACTGTTATTTCAAACGTCGCCTTTGTGTATTCGCAATTCAGTTTTTATTGACATCTACTATAGTAGGTATTAAAGAGTCGAATTGCGCGGTTCTAATGAATCGTACAAGCAAACTTATATTGAACTCGCCGAGGTAGGTACTCCAGTTTTGTATTGTATAGCTCTGTTTGCATATTGATGCAGACCTTAAGTAACAATTCTTTACCCCGGACTATTATCCTACTTACTTACCTACGTACTAACGATGACAATTTGACCCAATTCCCCTTTGACTGAATGCTGTGCAATATTTATTTGATTTCCATTGTGCATTGTCAAGGTTGGTTTTGTATTACAAACACGTTTAAAATACACATCACAGTCTTGTTATAATAAACTTGTATAGCAACTTTGTATAAGTTGGCTGTAACTATAGGTAGTATTCACTGCAAGTGTATACCGTCTTGTTATTCAACCTTTATGAAATCGCTGCAACAGATGCTGTGAAGGAGTTGCTAATCTCCTAATCTAAGTAAGTGATCTAAGAATGTTTTCATGCTCAAAGCCTATGCTATAATTCGGGTTATGCCCTTACCTAAATGAAAACGTTTCATACGTTTTAAACATCCAATTGTGACTTACCCCTTCATTGGACTACCCACTGATAATTGTAATAACTACAAGTGTTTTGAGTAAGTTAACTTAGAGCACGTTTAGGTGCCTATTTTTATACTCATACTGGATAAAATTGACGATTAATGACGATGACGATTAATATTGACGTCTAAATAATAGTGAAAAATATTTTAATAGATCCATCAGTCGGCTATAAGGATCACATTCCCGAAAAAATAACCAAATTACATACACACCACTACATGCTAAGTCCGCGATGTAACGGCACTCGGTCAAACACAGCATATACATTTTACCGGGATAAAAAGTAGCCTATGTGCTATTCCAGACTATAATCTATCTCTGTGCCAAATTTCATCCAGATCCGTTCAGGCGTGAAAGAGTAACAAACATCCATCCATCCATCCAAACTTTCACATTTATAATATTAGTATAGATATCTACATAACCGTAACATTGAAATTAGTTTGAAGGTTGTAAATGCTTGTAGATGTAGCTAGATTTTTTATTCTATGTACTTATATGCAAGGCTATATTGTATCGTGACGGTTCAAATAGACTCGTCCCAACGCGTGCTTCAAGTAATAAGTTATTTTATCGCATGCTTATAAGTATGTATACGGCACGTGCTCTCGGTCTGTGTAATTAGTACATATACTTATGCACATTACACATACATACACTCGCTCTGTCGACGATTTCGTACGGGTGGTCTATAGTTTTTGGCTATCCCGGAGTAATTCATGCATTTCCCGGAATAAAAAGGGGTCGTAAACCACTGTTTGCGAGATCGTTACATTGTATTCAGCAAATAAGTTGGCAGTAATTAATTTAAAAACATTTAAACGAGGTTGCGTTCTATTCCGTCACACTGTTTACGATCCCTTACTTAACTCACATCCCGGGATGAATGTTTTTGACAATCACAAATTTGTCAAAATCCATTCAGTACTTTTCTCGGGGTGCGCGGACAGATCCGGATCCAAAATCGGTGGAATATTGTATTGTAATTGAATATTTTACCTACTACTTTTTTTTTCAAAACTGTAAAGGAACTGCCATGTTACAATCATATTATATCGTAAATTAATAGAGTTATTGAGATTTTACTTGAATTTTATTACTCATTCTGGCCGCAGATTGTTTGAAAGCAATAGAAAATTATATATTTCGAAAACGACTTACAAAAAGACATAGGTTCCACCGAGATTTGAACTCGGATCGCTGGATTCAAAGTCCAGAGTGCTAACCATTACACCATGGAACCGGATATTAGCGTAGGCAATTTAGTGAGTCACTTTCTGTTCAAGCGCATCTTCACGAATACAGAATTTGCGCTCCATTGATGGCTGCCCAGTCGGTTGCTTCGTTATGAAGTTTAATTATTTCCCAAATATACAATTCTGGTTCCTTGTTTATGTACCTAGTTCTATTTTCGTGTTCATGTCGTTTCAAAATTTTATATGCATCATGATTGTTATAAATTTACTAAGCGACTTTATTTTTATTTTTTCAGGAGCCAGTAGCGATCAAGTCCAAGTCTCTCCACTGGCAGAAGGTCGGCCCCTCGGACCATCTCTACATCCCTGGCAAAGAGGCCACTTGCAAAGTGTAGATCTATTGGGCCTTTAGCACAGAGGCTCGCTTGATGGACCCATACATGATGCTACGAAAGCATATGAAAATGTTGTATGGTAATAAATTATTCTGAAATGTTCAGACTGATGAATAGACTTGCATTACGAGTCTGCTCTCGTTCTAGCGTTTTATATCTTTTGTTTTACCAAAATGAATTGGGGTAAAGTATGAGGAATTATTTGTATGATTTGATTTACTTACCACACAATACAGTTTGAAACTGTTTAAACAAATGCGATTATTTACTTTAATTTTGAAGGGAAGTATTATTATGTACTTACTTTATGTGTGTCACTATTTCACAAGTAAAACGATGATCGGATACTTAAATGTATCGATGATAAAATATTTAACTTTTTTTTTTAAATCTTCAAGGATTTGGCGTAACTCGTCAAAACTTTTTAGGCTTTGACAGAATGATGGATAGATTTATTCTTCGGACGCGTTCTAGAGGTTTCATGTATGGGGCCCTCTACTTGTATTTTACAAACAACATTTGTCTAACGCTTATCCGTATGTTAACAGCTGTTTAATTGTTACCTATAGATCAGTATGTGGCATAGCCATGACCTAGATGTATGTGTACCCACTATTGCTGACGTATGTCTGAAGCACCTTAGTAATTAGATTTAAAAAAATGTTTTGGACATGGATTGGCTAGTTTCATTTACGGCTTATTAATTTTATTTTACATTCCAAAACTTAGGTGTATATTACATTATTATATATCAAGCATCATTCGCATAAATATAGCCAAATTGTATGACACTGAAAGGTATGAGCATAGATAGTTATTTACATTACTATAAATAGGACATCATAAATATTATGATAATGTAATATACCCTTTAATTTAAAAAAAACTGCTCTTATTGACCCTAACCACAGACTAAATAAGTAGGTACTTAACTATTTATTAGTAATACTACATCTATAAACCTGTGATTTTTTTTGTATCAGTATTGTTATGTACTTAACATAGGTTAATTACTTATAAAATAACTTAATTGTGATTTATAGTTAATGTGTTCTTTGTCATAATGTTCTATTATTTTGTAATCATTTTTAAACGATTATGACTAATTTAGTAAATTCGTGTGTTAGTCAATATAATTATTGTTTTATTAAGTCCCTTAACAAAAAAAAAAATATTGAACCTCCAGATAAAATATTATTAGAAAACATGTTACTTATTTGTTTCTAAAATGTAACTTCATCCACCTACTTAGCTAAATGATTAAGTGTCCTAGCAATTAACCTCATGGTTGGATAAGGTTGTGAAACATTAAGATATCAATGATGTAAAATAAAAAGAATGACATGAAAACAGTATCAGTACTCTTTAATCACCCATTAGCGCTTAACCTAAGTTCTGGATGCTTAGTATGACAACATCAAATACCAACTGAATAATAAAATTGTTTCATATTTTTCCCAACAGCAACTATGTACAGCTGTACTGTTAAATATATGTATAGACTCGATTGGTATGCATTCAAAAACATACTAAGACATGATCATAATGCTAGTATTTCTTGATTGTCTTTCTAATGAGCGCCATGCGTTGTCTATGTGCTTCAGTGACGGTGGAGCGTTTGTACGGCCGCATCTCGTCGTTGCCGAAGCCAGGTATCCACATGTTCCATTGTCTTTCTATTACATGAAAGAAATAGTAAATATAGTACAAAACTTGCCTTGGAAACATGAGATGTAGGTTGGATTGACATCTCTTAGTATAGTTAAATTTCTCATGTGAATACCATTCGAAAAATGATCATTACTGTCTAGAACATCCTACATGTCTGTAATAGCATAATCAGTTTTTAAAGTGGCTGCAGTAAGCTAATTATGGACAAAATTTTCATTAAGAGCAGACCTGAGCCCAGCAGTGGATCATTAGAATGGGTGATTATTATTTATAAGATATCAATACAAATCAAATTTCCATACCTAAATGTAATTGCACATCTCTCAGCTCTACGGTGGGTGCATGTCGGTGTTTTGCTAGTGCGCAGGCGGCATTCAATGATGTGTCTATAAAGTCATCAGCAAGCTGGAGAAGCATTTCCTCAACTTCCTCATCAAGTTGAACTGTGGGGTCCACTTCACGGACCAGCTCTTGAAGACGAGGCTTGCTAAGAAGCTGAAATTATTACTAATTGTTGAAGTACAAAATATAAATATATTAATTTTAATAGATAGTAGTAGTAGTAGTAGTTGAAAAGTAAGTACTTCCTATTATAAATGATATATAGATTCTATAGAAATAAGTGTGATGATTAAAATTAGCTTGATTTGCAAACAAATTACAATACTGTTTCAAAGATTTCTTGTATTTATATCAACAAATTTTAGTCAATCATAATATACAATATGATGAAAATGTCACACACAAGGCTTGCTGGACTAGACTTGGTATATTGTGCATGGTAGGCCATATCTAAGTTTAAGCAATTTAAGACCAATACTCATGGAGGTCAGTAATATACCAAATGATTGAGTAAATATAACCCAATAAAGATCACCACACAATTAAACCAAATTTATGGCCCCAAACTATGTGACGCTTGTATTATGGGTACCATAGAATAAATGGCGATTTCAGTAATACACAGATCAGGGCGAAAAATTCATCCATCACACATCAAAACTATAGAAAATAAGGGAATTTGAGGGTATTCTTGTAATAACACGACAGCTACCTGTGTCGTCTGGTCACCGCCTCCTTGGTTGCCTTTTGCACCTGCCTGGACCTGGGTACCCATTGGGCTATGCTGTGAGGGTGAGCCTTGGATCGAGCTGGACTGCAACTGAGGACTTTGCAACGGATTGTTCACATACTGTATGCTACCTTGATTGATTGATCCGCCTATTGAAGGCATGTTGGAAGCTTGATTATTTGACATTGAGTTAAACTAAAAACAAAAGGTATTTTTTATGTTTGTTATTACAATAGGCTTTAAAATATGAAGTAACTCTGATACAAAATGCTTTTGTTGCAAAACAAAACTTTCATTTCGGCGTTTGACGTCTCTGTGACTGACAGCCAGCCAGCGATTTTGACACTTATGCAGATGAGAGAGAGTGGTGCGATGCAATACTGAAACTAGTTGTATCGTTGTAGTCGATTTTATTTTGATTCGATATCTATAAACCTTAATATAAAAATGCTTCTGGAGGTTTCCCTCGACCCATTAAACCGATTGCTGGAGTTTTGATTCCCGTGTAAGATTTTAAAAATAATCTCTACCTAATTTGTCCGTCTAGTTAGGGTGTTAATTGTGATCGCCTCCATCTATTGTGCGGTATGTCCACATATTAAGTCATCTCTTAGTTGGGATCATACAGTTAGATCTGTTTGATTTATTATACTCATCAATGAATAAAAAGGCTATGAATATAGATTTCTAAAAAATATATTTTATTCAGTCAATTTCATCAAGCAGCGATGATGTATCCGAAAAATCATCTTCTTCTATAAATCTGTCTGCTGGTATTTTATTATGATTCAGATTTGCTATAAACTCTTTAAGAGCTTCTCTAATATCCCAGTTATGATATTTCAGGCGTCTGAAAAAAAAAGATACGTGAAATAAAAAACAAAAAAAAAACAGATTGTAAGACAGTGAAAAGACTGTTTAGCTTACAGTTCCGCCTCTGATAGTTTCAATTGAGTAAGGTGTTGGAAAGCTTTGCGTATAGAGTCAGCTTCTTCATATTCTGGATTAAACATAGACAACGCATTCATGTTTTTAACGGGACTCTGAAATAGAACACAATCAGTTACGCACATGGTTTTGCAATCTTCTAACAGAATTGATCACTATTGTCTAAAAAACAAGCCGAGTTGGAAGCTTCCAACTGTAGTGTATCCTTTTCTACTAGGGTTTAGGGGTGAAAGTGGAGACAAGAGTGACATAGACATACTTCCACCACTCTTACGTAGCTCGCTTTTATGCAATTTTTATTTCAATTTAAATTAGAGAAAAGGCAACACAGATTTTTTCCTGGCATAGAAATGCCTACTTTAAATATATTTGTATGTGTAATAGCCACAAAATGACTAATATATAGAGATAGTAATTAATTAGGGCCTAATCCATAAATTTTAGATAACATTTCAAAATAGTCTAGGTCTAAAATTTGTTTAATTGGGCAGTTATTTAACATTTGTGATAGTATTATAATATAAAAGATAATATAGTTGAAAGGTACCTTAAAACTATTATTAATTTGGTCCTCCGTAGCCAGTGTGATGAAGAACATTTCGTTGATTATATGATAAACCGAGTTGTCATTCACCCTGTACATGTTGAACACAAATGTTCTTCTAAATTGAAAAAACTTGTCTGGAGTGTTCACTGCCTCCTTCTCCTTGAAAATTCCATCTATAATGAGTATTAGAGACTTTTTCTGAAAATAAAATAATTGCATAAAAACGTCATGAAATTGAGAAATTTATCTTATTATTAAACTTGTTGATTCTATTGCATTGCTTGGAATATTATCCAAGACAAATTGAAAAACTTAAGATCCATGGTTGTATTAAGCAAATAGCATAAAGATGCAACTAGGCCTAGGCAGTTAATAATTTTTGATGTGTAATCTTAGTTTGTAGAGTATAGTTTGTAAATATAAATGTGATCTTTATAACCTACCAATGATTCTCTTAAAATAATTAAGCATTATTATAGTGAAGTAAATATAACGATAACCTAGAAGATACATTAAGCTGCGATACGATAAAAAAACGCGTGAAACTTATATCATCCGTACAAAAACTACAAAACACAAAATTTTACGACTGAATAAGCGCATTTGGTAGTGACCCTGCGTTGCGTGCCGAGGGTGGGGGGTCAAATGCTATTAAAAACAAACTTAGTGATGAGCACGAATGTTTGTACCAGTGTCATGGATGTCTAATATCTAAATAAGTATTATATATTGACTTCGCTAGAGATGCGCAAACTACATCTTTTGACTGATTACAGATTTATAAATCTTTTCACTCAAAAGATTTAAATCACTCTTTTAAATCTTTTAATTCCGTGTGTGTCGGAATTAAAAGATTTAAAGAGTCATTCATACGACACATCGTAAATGATTCGGAAGGAGAAAAAGATACATATACTACTGATTTCCCTTCATTCTTATCAGGCTTAGGACTGTCAACCTAGCTTTCATAATTAACTAAACCACATACAAAGGACTAGGTTGGCGTTATTAAATACCTACTTAGTACTAATGAGGTATAAGAACGTACTTATTGTACCAAAACACTTGATCATTACTATAGATTATTTACAAAAGTCAAAATATCATTGATAAAGATAAATATAAAGAGTTATTATTTATATTTTTTGATTCAATTCACTATTTACACTCTCAAAATAATTTCGCATACCCAATTAAAAGCATCGAAACATTCGAAACATTCAATCAAAACTAAAACATAACAAACCGTCACTCGATTTCCTATTTAAATTAAAAAAAAATACATTGCACTTAATTATAAGGCGCAGAAAGAATAGTTTTCTCTGCATACTACATTATCCGGCGACGCGTCGTATGCAGTATACACGCGCGAACTTATACATCCTTCTCTATCTCTTTCTGAATCATAATACCAGCCTATAGTCTTCTCACTCCACATTGTAATGGTCTCAATTGAATCAATTTGAATCTTATCTTAAGTGATTTAAAGATGTATTCCAAAAACTTCTGATTTAGTGATGCATGATGTATTATTGAAAAAAGTAAATCTTTCTTTCAAATCACTGAGGATTTACACATCTCTAGACTTCGCCCTCAGTCCATTGTTCGGTACCCATAATACAAGCGTTACTTAGTGTGGAACCGTATAGTTGGTGTTATTGCCTGGCGATATTTATATTATTATTAAATAAACATAGCTTACATCATGCTGCAGTACATCCACGCTAAATGTGCTCAGATCGTGAACAGTCTGCGGGAACTGATTGAAAACACGGAGTATTGTATTTTTATTGTAACACTTCTTCGCAATTAACGGATCAGCCTTGCATTGTGAATACAGCAAGTTGCGGGCGTGTTGCTTGAAGTGTTTCAAATAGCTCTCATTGCTGTCTGAAATAGAGTATACATTTGTTTAACAATCTATGTGTACCTGATTCTTTGTATACATGGAATTTCGTGATATCTTCTCCCTACGATTATTCCATTCATAAAATTTTAATTAGCGCTTCTATTATCCAACTGCTGGCATGGACCTCCCAGGCTATAGATTTCAAAATCACATTGTCAGGTTTCGACATAGTGATTTTTAAACATTGGTGGAAGCTCAGGTCAGGGCGCGAAATTCAAAATGTCAATAGTTTTTATTTTTTTACGAAAAATTTGGACATCTTTACGATGTAATTTAGTTTTTTGCGATATTAGCATTCTGCATTGGATGTCTCAATGTAATAAGTTTGCTTAAAAAAAACACCTAAAGCGATACAACATCATAAAGATACAAACCAAACCAAATAATACAAAAGTATTATATTATTCATACAATTTTTATAATAGCATATACTAGGCTGTAAATAAGGTCTAGCGATTTTCCTTTTTACTTTCACTGTCAGCTGCCTGTTATATACCAAAGATTTTTTTTATATAGATTTGGTCCATCCAGACATACTTAAAAAGTAGACTTTGTAGACAGACTAATATGTAAGTACGTATATAGTTAAAAAAAGAGAATTACCCGTGAAGTTGGTAGCTATAGTAAGTGTAATATTGTCATCATAAAATGGCACGACTTTCTTGCGGCCTGCGTTCGAGTCGAAATGTGAGAAGTACAAAATCACGAATTTCTCAACGACCATCTTTGTTTTTCTGTCGGGAGTGCTCAAGAAGTTTCTGAAGAAGGGTAGCGTCAGGTCATGTTGGTTCAGCTTCACTCCATCCTGAAAGAAAATTAAAATACGTGTAGGCTGTAAATCATAACATGTAACATAACTAGGCCCCAAGTCTGCTAACACAATCTATTCATAACCGTTTTTTTTTTTATTACATTATAGGCAAGTATTTGATCTCGATTTCACCTGATGGTAAGTGACCATGAGATCTACGATGGAGCATACTTGCCTAGGTAGGAAGGCGGCAGTAGATAGAGACGCTACATTCACTAGGCACGTGCAGCGCAACTGATCTGACCCGCGCAAAGGGTCGACATGATTTTTTGCGCGGGTAGCACCGCAGGGCGCAGCTAGTATATATTATAATTTGTTTACATACCAGTTCAGTTAACCTAGGAAACTTGATGGTAACATTCTTGATGTATGTCAATGGGTCCAGTTCCTCACACAATGGATTGCCTTCAAGCCACAGCTTTTCGATTTTACTAGTGACTCTTTGTAATTCATTTAAAGACGGAATCTAAGACATTACAAACAATTCATTGAGTAAACCATTAAAAAAAATGTAATACATTAAAATCAATACATTCATTAAACTGTTCAAAAATTTTACAACTCAATTGGCAAAACTGATGCTCTGCTTTCTGTACCGAGGGTCCAAGGGGTTGAATCTCCAGTTGTGTTTGTCACAAAAAGTACAGTCAGTAATAGACAGATCATTATGTGAACCATATATGTATAGTAGGCTTAACTGTTTTTATAATTATGAAGTTAAATTAAATGTTTCATACTCACATTATTGTTACTAAAATTGATAGCAATTAAATCTCCTTTTATGAAAAAGTTCAAAATTTCAATTGGTGCTTGACTGAAAATAATAAAGTAATATTATTATTACAAGAGTCAGCCACATTGCCCCCAGTGACCCGGGGCAAATAAAACTACTTATAAAAAAAATTGAAACACTTGTGTTATGTGATAGCATTTGTAAGGGAGCCAGGTACATTTAGACTTTAGAGTGATGGAAGAAGTTGTAAGTATTTGTTAATTATATTCTTGTAAGCATTACCTTAATTTGTTATTGCTTAAATTTAATGTCTTGGTGTCTTTTCCCATTCTGAGCATCAGTGTTTTAAAATGGCCAAGCAGAGGCAGTTTATAAAAATGTATCTTGTTGTCCAAAAATTCTGAAAAAAAACGAGCCCCAGCAGAATTAGACGGAATGGGCTTTAGTGGTTGGCACCTAAAAGAAATAGTATGTTTACATACAACTCACCTTGATCATTACAAAAGTCTGACAAATCCAACTCACATTTCTCACTGAATCTCCGGCTAACAATTCCATTCACAATATCCTCAATAGTGATTGAATTCTCAAAGAAGTCTACAGATGACTTATCATTGAACAATAGGTCAACATTGAACATGTTTCTGCAATACGGAAACATGAAGTCAAACCTGATAATCTTTAAAATCAAGTTTAAGTTGCTGGTGTAGAATTTGATGATGTCCCCCTGGGATGCACAGTTAATAGGTATAATGGGTGAGGTGAAGTATTCGGACATAGTGTCAAATAGCTGTATCTCATTGCCAGTCCAGTTGTGTACCTGAAAATGTCAGTATTTTAGTTTCTTAATATAAAATCCAGTTATGAAATTCTAGCTACGCACATGGTATTGATCTTTAACATAATATAGATTACAAAAATGTTCTTACCATAACTTTATGGAAAGAATGTTTGTTGGCCTCATCTTCACTGAGGGAACAATTCTCAATGTATTCAATAATTTGTGGCGCAGTGGTCCCTCTGTTTAATAAATATCGTTTGTAATTGTCTAATTGATATCTCTTGGAGGACATATCTGCTGTACTTATATTAATAATTCTTTGTTATTTAGCTGCGGCCACCGGAAAAAATACTGCGGCTAATTTTTGTTTTTGTAAGTATTAGGCATGGGCAAAAAATATCGATATTTTTCCATACAATTATCGATATGTATCGTCGATATTTTTAATCACGATATATCGATATTCGATATTTATTTTAGAGTATCGAATTTGTATCAATCCCGATTTTTTTTTAACAAATCAATTACAAAAAAAAAACCTAAAAATATGCACATGTACAAAATTCAAAAAACTATGAATACAATTTAAAAAAAAAAATCGTCTATTCTTTTTTACGAAGTTTGAATAAACATGCGAAAACTGACGATATATCGATATTTTTCACTCGATAATTATAGATACTGTTTAAAATATCGATATATTTTTTTCATTTGCCCATCCCTAGTAAGTATCCGTGATCACAGCAAGCACAGACTAATAAGAGTAATGGACAAGTGGACAAGTCACAGAGCAACAATTGACTTGGGACAAACCACAAGAAGGAAGTCCGTATATAAAAATAAATACAAAGCCACTGGTACTAGCAACATAACACAATAATACAAAAACATGAATCGATTATTTTCGAATGGAATTTAATACTTGAACGGTGATAGTACACCGACAATATTTTTTATAGCTACTCTAAATATGCTCAGCGGCAGCCAGCAACATTCCAGTATTTTGCGCAGTGACTTCTAATAGTCTGTGGACTTATCTGTCTGTCTGTGGGTGGTGTGTCTGCGTTCAGTTGGCGTAGTAGTTAGAAATTCACTATTTTCTTGCATTTTAAATTAGTTTTCTATTTTAATTATACATTACAACATGAAGACCGCTATGCTTACCGTCTGTAAAATCCTTCTTTTTGCTATGGTATTAATGAGTGTAATATCGCATGTTGTAATAGCTAGCAGCTCTGGCAAAAAATTACAAATTGGAGTTAAAAAGAGGCCTGCTGAATGTCCAATGAAAAGCCGAAAGGGAGATCTCCTTCATATGCATTACACGGTAAGTTTGTTTAAGATTTATGTAGCTACCATATTACTTTAATCCACAACCATCACTGAGATAAATATTTTAAGGTACACGTAAGTGTTAACATTATCTCTTGTAGTGAATCCGATTAATAAAAGTTATCTGCATAATATTTTCATATTTAATATATTGTTATTGATTTTCAGGGAACACTAGAGGATGGGACAGAATTCGACAGTTCTATACCGAGAGGTAACCCTCTCACCTTTACCCTTGGGTCTGGGCAAGTCATTAAAGGCTGGGACCAAGGTCTCATTGGCATGTGCGAAGGAGAACAAAGGAAACTAGTCATTCCACCAGAGTTGGCCTATGGTGAGGCTGGAGCCCCACCAAAAATACCAAAGGCTGCAACACTCACATTCCATGTTGATCTTGTAAAGATTGAGAGAAAAGATGAATTATAAGCTATCTTTACTCTTCAACATTAGCCAAAAGGATTCATTTTGCTTATATTTGTGATGATTGTGTGTTTAATTTTGTTAATAGTCTTCTACCATTATAATCCAGTGATCAATGACTACATTATATTTTAAAACATTTTTTTTGGTGTTCAATTGTATTATAAGTTAGTCAGTACATATTTAGGTAGGTTCTTCAGTAGGCATCTTAGGTTTTCACATACCAACATTCCAGTGATTTCTTGTAAAAATAATGATTTCAAATATATTTTTTTGGAATTTTATCATCATCAAAAATTTTTATCATCATAAAAATGATCAGCTTTAGTTGATTTATTGTTATTTGATTTAAAAATAAAAGTATCCATACCTTTTTGCTACCTCTATGAATGTACTTGAGTTTCATTTACTAACATAAGAGTTCTTTTTTTTTCCCTAATGGCCTTTTTCCATTGAGTCACGCTCAACGCGATTTTGCCAATGTCGACGTAGTATAAGACTTCTTATAGTATTCGTTTTAGCCATTTTCATTGTTTACGATATCTCCATGATATATAGATATATATGAGGCGTTTATTAACTATCCTACCATTTTCTGGGAATTATACAATATTTTTATCATTTTGTTAACTATCACAATGGCAAGTTTCATCGAAACCTGTCCAGTAGTTTTCCGGTTTAACGCGAACAGGCAGACTGACAATAATTGGCGCTGTATCATTGGTAGATATATTTAAATATTCTAGTACAATGCTGGTGAAGACAGCTTCATACCTTCCAATTGCTTCCAATCCTATCCCTATTGTCAGATAATGTATAGGCTGTGTTCGGACAAGTTGTTCAAGGGGATTCCTATTCATAGGTGTGTGTTATATAGGAAACCCTTTCCAACGGGGTTTATGGGAGTTTTCCGTTCAACCTAGCCGAATCATAAACTGATCCAGAGAACAGTAGTTCAGTCGTTCAAAACCTCCCTCATGTTTTTTGGATTCAGGCCATGTGTGTAGTGCAATTGGACGTCCGTGCAATAATATTTTTTTCAAAATAATTAAGTTTGTTACATCAGACGTGAACGCTAGAAACTATACTCTACGTAACATCAATCTGCTGTATCTTGGGCAATGTCCTGGGATGTTTTAAAATTAAACTATTAATTTTTTTCTCCTGTGCCATGCATAATATCGACTAAAAATAACTACTTTTGAAGTCAAATCAAACTTCAACGATCGTCAGTATCACTCACTAGGATCACTCAATACTCATACATATGCTTTTGTATGATTTGCATCTCATCATAGCGTCTCTAGTTCGTCTGTGATCTCGTCTCTAGTTCGTGTGTGCACTGTAAAATATTTACTTTATATTTTCATCATTTTTATGTTTTATATCTCATTCAATCCATATATTGGTCAGTGATCTGATTATTAATGATCCAATCATTATCTAAATACTTGGAAGGAGCAACAGACACTTCAAAACCATGGTGAAAATAATATTTCTACATCCGGATTTAGGTATCGGCGGAGCCGAGAGATTAGTTTTGGATGCCGCATTGGCATTCAAGAAAAAGGGTCATGAAGTAGCATTTTTCACGAATCACCATGACCCTACGCACTGCTTCGCGGAGACGAGGGATGGCACATTCCCTGTGTCAGTAGTTGGAGATTGGATACCGCGATCTATCTTGGGTAAATTCAAGGCGGCGTGTGCTTACGTACGCATGGTTTACGCGGCTGTTTACATGGCGTGGTACGTCATACCGGTGGAGGAACCTACTCTCATATTCTGCGATCTTATATCTATGTGCATTCCATTTTTGAAACTCGCCCGAGGACCTTTTCGAGTTGTGTTTTACTGCCACCATCCAGATAAACTGCTAACTACTGAAGGCGGATTACTGAAAAAGTTGTATAGGGCTCCTTTAAATTGGTTGGAAGAGTTGACAACAGCACAAGCAGATAAAGT
Source organism: Pheosia tremula (assembly GCA_905333125.1). Classification (NCBI taxonomy): domain Eukaryota; kingdom Metazoa; phylum Arthropoda; class Insecta; order Lepidoptera; family Notodontidae; genus Pheosia; species Pheosia tremula. Next base: position 5,597,226 of record HG995416.1, on the reverse strand, counting down.
CCTTGTTAACAGTAAATACACTGCAAGAGTATACCAGGATGCATTCCAGAAAATAAATGAAATCCCTGATATTTGTTACCCTTCAATCAATGTTGAATACTTCAAAACTACTACACCCAAACAGTTAAAAGAGGTTGTTCCTGTTGGAACTGACAAGTTCATATTCTTATCGATAAACAGATATGAACGGAAAAAGAACTTGTCACTGGCATTAAAAGCTTTGGAGCATTTAAAATATGTCTTAATCGAATCAGACTGGAATAAAGTGCATTTAATCATGGCAGGTGGTTTTGATCCCATTAATTTGGAGAACATGGAGCATTATATAGAGCTAACTGATCTAGCAGCCGAATTGGATATTGAGGACAAAGTAACATTTATGAAATCGCCAAAAGATGATGAAAAAGTATCACTTCTTGCTAACTGCAGAGCATTAATATACACTCCATCTAATGAACATTTTGGTATTGTACCTTTAGAAGCAATGTACTTCAAAAAACCAGTAATAGCTGTTAATAATGGAGGTCCAACAGAGACTGTAGTCAACGAAGTGACAGGATATTTGTGTGAGCCAAATAGTAAGGCTTTTGCAGCTGCTATGTGCAAATTAATAATAAACCCTGACTTAGGAGAACGATTAGGAGAAGCAGGTCTGAAAAGGTTCGAAACCAAGTTCTCATTTGATGCATTTACAGAGCAATTAGATGGCATTCTGATGAGGGAGAGACAGATTGTGTCCGAAGCGAGAGCCATTGAGTATGAGCAGAAGAAACGCAAATAACAGGAGGTTGGCACTCCAACAATATGTGATATTGTTTGAGTGTGTTTACCAAAGAAAGGCCACATAGAACATAATGTGGCCCTAAAAATCTCTCATTCTATGAAAGCTTAAGCTATTTAATGAACATATATTTAAGAATAAACACCAGGATTACATCATTGTTGTAATAACATTAGCCTTGATCTAGTACATTACGTATTTAATCAGATGCAAACAAGTATAATTATATTACTAATTAAATTTATCTAATTAGTTAGAGCCCTGACACTTCCATACTGTATCTATATTTATATCAGTTAAATAGCAACATGAGCTATTTGCAATATGTTTTTGCTATGCTAATGACTGCAGCTAAACATCTATGATAATCCCAAATTTAATACAAGTAGAATAATGTTAAGAATGCTAAATGGCCATCTAACTATTACAATAGATATATTTGTGTGATATATTTATGTAACTTTATTCAGTAAATGTAGTGTTAAGTAATGTGTGATACCATTGAGTAAGGTTCAATCTTGCTAATCTTGTTTGAAAAGTCTTGTAATTGTTGCAGTGACAAGAAATGACAAAAATCAAGTATAGTCTATAGTAATTTGTATAGTTGTTTGATCATGACTAATAGATGTATAACATTTGTAACATTGACATAAACTATGGTGCCGGTAACCCTTGCAACAACAAGTCAAGAACAAGCATCAGATATAAAAAGTGTTGAAGCTAAAAAACCATGCTGATTGAGTTGAGTTTAAAAGCTACGGGCTTAAAAATTAACTGATCGAAATTGTCATAGTTTGGATGTGTATGTGTTTGTAATTTGTGCGTAAATTGACTTATCAGCATGGTTTTATTGGCCGTACATATTTTTTTGACCTATATTTGTTCCTAGCCGTGTTTTTTTTTATGTAATAAGTATGTACAAATATAGCTTTTTCGTTGTTAATGTTTGTACTGATGTAAATAAACAGTTGTCATATAGGGGGTTTTCGTTTTTGTTATTTAAGTAACTTGCCTACATTTTATTATCCAAAGGCAGTGATATCTAAAGGTGTCAATATGAATCGACAATAGCCTAGAGCCGTCAAAGGACAAAGGACCTGGTTTAGGACCTACCTGGACAAAGTAGCGGCTTCAAATCATATCAGCGCCCATTACGCCAGTCACTTATTCGACTATAGAGCTTACAGTATCCCTATATATTGACGTGGCATCACGCTATACGCGGACACGGGATAATAATTAGGAATAGCTTTTTGATTAATAAAATATTATAAACAAAAACGAATTTATTTTCAGCACGTCAAGTGCGAAATTATTTGTAAGCCAACCATATACTTTAGTCTACCGTAGTTAGACATTTTTATGGAGAATTGCATGTTTTAAATACCGTCCGCTAGAGGCGCTTTTCGATTCTCCATACAGTGTCTAAATATGGTGGACTATAAAGTATACGGTTAGCTCTAGTATTCGTGCCAACGCACGGAATAACATCCTAACTCAAAACTATTCTAATTTTACAGTAAGTTTCTTGACAAATAAAACACCACATAATTAATTAATGAATAAATAATATTTTTATTAAAATCACTCGATGATAGTCTTGTCAATAGTGTTGTACACTTTATCGACGTTCTCCGGCGGCAATGGGTCCAGCAGCTCGATCTGCAAGTCGAACTGCTGGTCGAGGCCCATGTAGCTGTCGCTCATTACGTATACTGTGTAGATGATGCGCCCTGGAGGAAGATCACGGAAGGTTAATTTAATATTGCCAATAATAAAATCTATAACTAAAACTAACTAACTAAATCTAACACTGATAGACAACAGGATATATTACTTTTGTATCCTAGAGGTGCACTAAGTAGAGTTTTTTTAAGTTCGACCCCTATGGGGTGGTTTCATTGGGGGGGTCAATGTTTGAATGAAGATTGTTTTTATAATATATACAGTATAATGTTTGTACCAGAGCCATGGATCTATAAGGAGAAAAAAGTTTTGTTTTTTCGAGAATTAGGTTCTCTGACATTTTTTTGGGAGGTTCCAAGTCAACTAGCTTTTCCTCAGGACTCATCGAGGGTCTAACCTTGAAATTTTCGTTGGTACTCGCTTACAGGAGTAACATTGGTGGGAGAGCATAGAAAACATGAGCCCATAAAAAAAAAAACTTACCTCTTTGCGATGGTGTGTAGAACGTGACTTGAGATGTACCCTTCGGATGCACTCGCTTCAGGGCGTGCAGTTCCCCGTTGTCTATGGTGCCGAGCGTGACGAACCAGCCCTCGTTCTTACCGCGCGGGAACCGCGGACACAGCACGTTGTTCGCGTTGCCGCCGCGACGCTGCATCTCTATCAGCAGCGTGTACTCCTAGTACAAAGAATTATATACATTGAAAATTCGTAATTGTCTAATGATAATATATAGAAACATTGATAATATTTGAAATTGATTAGTATATTTGGAAAAATCATTAATTTGGGGTTTAGTCACCATCGTCCGTAGGAGAATTAAATACCCTCGAGATACCCTACACGTGACCCTGGGTGGTGCCAACTAGGTGACAACTCTACTGGTGGTAGGCTTCGGCCGTGGTTAGTCACCATCCACTGAACAAAGCCATGTCAACAAACGGCCTAGCCGTGTTCCGGCATGATATTCGGTGTTGCCGTTTCATGGATGGCGGGTCAGATCAGCTGCGCTGCATGTGCCTAGTGAATGTAGCGTCTCGATCTACTGCCGCCTTCCTAACTAGGCAAGTACGCTCCATCGTAGATCTCATCATCACTTACCATCAGGTGAGATCGAGATCAAATACTTGCCTATAATGTAATAAAAAAAATGTAGGGCTGCTTTTTACTTATTCCAAATTTATGTATTTTTTCGGTTCATATGTATATGGCAACATCATCAGCCCTTCTATTACATTGGGACCAAATACCATCAAAATTGTTGGTTGCGAAAATGATGATTCTTTTTTATAATTTTGCTTCTTAATTCCATTTTTTAAAGGTAATCTTTTTCTTCCAATTACTAATGTGCGCACCTGGTCGGCGTGCAGCGGCGTCCACTGGTTCCTGGAAGGCGGTTGACGCACTAGCTTGTCTTGTTCGTGGTCGCAGTCGAACCACAGCCCGCGGACGTACATCTTCAAGTCCAGGGTTGGCATGTCGCATATTGCCTGTGAACCATTACGAATACACAGGGTCAATTTTGTCGAGTGGGCTCGGATAGCCGAAACCAAAACTATGGGAAAGAGTGAATAATGCTTAAAATTGTTACATGATATTAGAAAATTATTTTTCCTAACCAGGCCTTGATATAGACTTTGAAAAAAAAAATTTCACCATCTGATAATGTCTCTGATAAGCTTCAGCACGTTAGGTGCGAGCTAACCGTATACTTTATAGTCTACCGTATTTAGACATTTTGTATGGAGAATTGAAAAGCGCCTCTAGCGGACGGTATTCTAAACTTTAAATTCTCCATACAAAATAACTTGCAATTCTACATAAAAATACTAAATACGGCAGACTATAATGTATACGGTAAGCTTACAAATAATCTCGCACTTGACGTAAAAACTTGCAATTCTACATAAAAAATACTAAATACGGCAGACTATAAAGTATACGGTTAGCTTACAAATAATCTCGCACTTGACGTAAAAACTTGCAATTCTACATAAAAAATACTAAATACGGCAGACTATAATGTATACGGTTAGCTTACAAATAATCTCGCACTTGACGTAAAAACTTGCAATTCTACATAAAAAATACTAAATACGGCAGACTATAAAGTATACGGTTAGCTTACGAATAATCTCGCACTTGACGTACTGGATTTGGGAAGTAATATAATATCATACGACACACTAAAGAATAATATATTTTAATATAACATGTCACATCCATTATTTATGTAATGTGTTATTGCTATTAATTACTTGACATTGGCAAAATACCCGCTATGTTGTGGACGAGGCCATTTTTATATCCATTTCATTTCATCGCATTTCATTTCGTAAAGAAAGAAGAAGAATATATTTTAACTCACCCTATGTATCTGCTCAATCTGATTCTCCTCGAACTCCCTCCTCAGATACTTGGCCAGCATCTCGTAGTTCCTCATACAGACCATCTTGAGTCCATTCAACATGGTGCACGGTTTGTTCGTGTCTCGAGCCATTTGTGTGAACACATAGAGGTGTTGCGACTCTATGTGCGGTAGAGTGGTGAGGGGAGAGTCGGAGGGCCAGCGGGCTTGGACGATTGACTGCATTAACATTTGGCAGGAGAGGCACACGGAGAGCCAGCCGTTTTCTGCTGATGTGTCTATCATTGCCTGTTAAACATATTTTTTAATTTATATTTCTTCTGCGATACCATTGATAATTGAAACATAAGAAGAGTACATGTTCTTTATAGCTTTAATACTCATACTAAATATAAATATCGCCGGACGAAAACACCTACTGTACGGTCCCAAAATAAGCAAAGCTTATATTATGGATACCGTACAAGGGACCGGGGCCGATCCCAGAATATAATTACTGAGGTCTACGAACTCTTGTAGGGGCAAACTTTGTGCGATGAGTAGGAATGTTAGTAACTAAGTCATGGACGTTAGATCTATACAGAGTGATTCAGGAAGGGTATAATAACCTTTGAACCTGCGTTTCTTTAGCACTTATAAATGTAATCATTACGTGAAGTCAGAATTTTGATAGGTCAATTACATATAAATAAAATTGGAGTGTCTGTTTGTAATATTAAAATAACCGCTTTTTACTAAATGCATTTGGATGTATACACGGTACCTATACCAAAACAACCTTTTTTAAATTTTTTGTCTGTCTGTCTGTCTGTTTGTTCCGGGTAATCTCTGAAATAGCTGAACCGATTTTAACGGGAATTTCACTGGCAGATAGCTGATGTAACAAGGAGTATCATAGGCTACTTTTATTTTAGAAAAAAAATAGATCTCTCGAAAAAAAATTAAAACCAATGTTGCAGCGCTGCGCCTGATTAAGTTTGATAGCAACAATCTGCAATGCGTCCCGCGGGATCAGAACGCGCGAGCAGGCTGTTGCCAACGATTGAGTCTTTATTAAATACCACGCGGACGAAGTCGCGGGTAACAGCTAGTTTAAAAATAAAATCACAAAAAAAACACCAACGTACAAATCGACATATCGAGACTGTGTCTTTACTGAATCATTCTGCTTATAAAAACAAAATACAATCGAATTGAGAATATCCTACTTTTTTTAAGTCAGTTAAAATGGGTTCACCCCCAGCCCTTTATACGGCCAAGTCAAAACGATCGTCGGGCGATATTATTACGTTCAATTTCAAGATTACCTGTATAATCCTGATGGTCTGATCGAGCACCGACTTGGTGTCGGTCAAGTAGTCTGTGTTGGGCAGTTGGATCCGCGTCATGTGCGCTTGCAGCAGCAGGAACGCCTTCACGTTGGACGAGTCCAGCGTCAACGCGTCCACGGGCAAACGACATTGTTCGGACAGCTCACTGGAAACACAATGAATTCAGAATCAGAATATTTTTTATTCACGTAGACCATTAAGTACAGTACCTATGAATCGTCTAAAGTAACAAAATATTATGCTACTACTTTACCACCCGTTCGGAATGCCGTTCCTATGGAGAAGAACGGGCAAGAAACTCGAAGATCTTTTATATTTTTGACAACAATGTATTGCACATTGTTTATTTCATTTATTTATTTATTGAACACAAAACAGGTTACAATCAAGTTTGCATTAATGGTGACATGGAATATAGTTCTTAACCTAGGGCAAAGGACTGACTAGCGGGAACTTACGTCGAATGCCCCTAGTAATCAATTTTAAGCTTTATGTACGTACCCGTTAAGTATATCTTCGTTGTGCCGCACCGGCAGTGTAGCGTACTCCTCGCAATCAGCCAACACTCGCAATAGAGCGTCGGCGTCCATATTGCTTTGCAAGTGCATATTGAAGTGCGCCATCGTCTTGTACGACAGATAGTAGTAGGACGCGATGCGACCCATCCATGTGCAGTGCACTGTGCGCAGATCCTTAGAAAAATATCGTATATTTAATTATTTTGACGGTCTGGGGCCCAATTCTGCTAATTTACAAACGCTTCAGTGGAGTGTCGATACATTGGCTCAGCATAGGTCATTAGCACCCGGTGCGGATTTCAAATTTGCCGCCCTCTTATTGTTGCTATTCATTATAAAAAAATTGGAGCATGCTAACGACAAAAAAAACACTGAAAGAAATATTTTTTTTTCTCTAACCACCACCTAAAAAAAAAAAAAAAAACCACCCCCCCCATGCTACGCCATTGTGTCGATTGAATGATTTTAGACATTTGGTAGTCTACTAGCTTTTTAAGACCAGGGGTTTTCCACTGACCATCCCATACAATATCTGTCAAAAGTGACAGTTACTATGAGGTTGCTGTTCGATTATGAATCAATTATGTTAGCAGACTTGGGGAATTGGATCGCTGCTATGTAAACATATGGGATTACCTCTTCAATCTCGACGCAGTTGGCATTAGCTAGAGCATCTAACGACGATTGCACTAGATTAGATAGGAAATAGTTCACATCTTGGGGCTCGATGCTTTCAAGGTTGTAGTACGATGGGTTCTTGAGCAAGCGTCTGAAGAAGTATGTCCACGTCAAGTAGTCAAGAATATCTTGTTTGGTTTGCACAGTACCTGGGGATTAAATTTACAATATTTATACAGCGTGTTTCAGATAGTGCATACGAACCATTGAATCGGAATTTTTATATGTAGGAATTAAAAAAAAATATTGATTTCTTATATTTAGGCAAATACTACTCATTGAATTTTTTTTTTTATCGCCTTTATTATATGTTTTTACGTTCCCGAAGTTTCGGCTGCTTTACAGCAACCATGGTCACGGGAGGACTGCGGTGGTTGACGTCCTAATGTCATAGTTTGAACTGGGGTACCCTCATATTTAGTTGTTACTTACGAACGAAACGTTGAGAACGTGAAAACATAAAATAAACGCGATAAAATCCGAAAAAAAAATGAATTATATAAAAAAAAATCTTCAAAACATCCATATTATCATTTTGTAGATTTTTTTTTAAAATCTAAATTGTGACGTCACATGATGATAACAAATGACATAGAACCAGGAATTCCTAGAACGGACTTTTAATGAGTCGTGAAGGAGTTTAGAATATACACACCAGCAACAATCTCCGCGTTCAAGTGGTCCGGCAACACGTTCAACAAACTGGACTCGACTGGGAACGGCTCGTATAAGAACTTCTTGTAGAAATTCTTCTTTTGGTCGTGAACTAGTACTACGGCTACTCCTTCATTGTCGTACTGCAAGTAGAGATCATATGTGTTAAGAAAGAAGAAGAATGAATGAAAATATGTTTATTCACAACAAACTGATGGGCTCAGTTGGTGGCGAGTGACTCTGCGTTCTGTACCGAGGGTCCCGGTTTCGAATCCCAATATATATGGGAGCGGCAATACTGGTATTGTATGCACAAATGTTTGTATCCGATGCTTAATATCTATAATATAAATAATTATATATTGGGATCGTCCCCAATCCATTATTACCCATCAAGCGTTGCTTAGTTTGGAACCGTACAGTGTGTTCGTATGGCAATATAATTATTGATATCTATAATATACTTTATATACGGTACCTATTATAGAAGCAGTACTTAGTGTGGGTCTATACAGGGCCCCAAGTCTGCTAACACAATCGATTTATAATCGAACATCAACCGAATAGTAACTGCCACTTTTGACAGATATCCCATACAATATCTGTCAAAAGAGACAGCTACTATGCGGTTGCTGCTCGATTATGAATCAATTGTGTTAGCAGACTTGGAGCCCAGTTAGTCTGTTTGTCTGGCGACATGTTATTAAGTTACCTGTGGTCTGCCAGCTCGCCCCATCATTTGTAGTACATCTGTAATGGGCATGTCTACGTATCGCTTCTGTTTTCCATCATAGTACTCGGTGCCTTTGATTACAACCAAGTGGGCGGGGAAATTGACACCCCAAGCCAGAGTTGCTGTGCAGATTAGAACCTTAAAACAAATAAATTAAGATCAATTATTTATAAATCTGTCAATTAGGCGTATAATTGTCTAAATGCTTTGGGCTATTCAGTGTGTTAAATGTGGCATTCATTTTTTAAACTTTTTATTCTTTTAATTAAAAATCTTTATAATGGGAGTAGATAGCTTACAACTTAAAGCTGACCCCTATACAAAAAAGGTGAAAATACTTAAAAGAAGATACCCAAAGACAATTTACTTATTTTCAGAATATAGATTCAGATTGAATGGAGTTTATTCTGAATAAAAAACATCAAACGTTCGCACGTGAGGTTATCTCAGTTAATAGGCTATGTATATTTTTTCATAATCAAGGAGAATACAGCTACCATAGAGTTGGTGACCAATACCATAGAGAAGAAACCGATAAATCGAGTTCTTTAATCGATATTTTTAATGCGCTACATACCTGTATCTTCTGATTGATAAACAACTCTTCAACAGTATTTCTATCTCGCTCGTGCAAGCCGGCGTGGTGTATGCCTATCCCGAACGCCAGCGTCAGTTTGAGGTTCGATTCCCTGATGTTGGATAGAATCTGCTCCATTTCCGATTCATGCATGTGCAGCCATTGCTTTGGATTGTCTTCGGCAGCCAAGTAGGCTATGAGATCGAGCGCTGTTAACCTAAAAGCAACCTTAACTTAACTTCAGGTATGATTGATTTAAATCAAAATAGTTTTTTTTTATATAAAAGTAGTATTGCGTAATAGTAGACATAAATATGGTAACACATTATTAAAACTACAAATATAAAGAATTAAATGATTTTTTCTGGGGCAATCAAAACGATTTTAAATAAAATCAATACAAACTATCTATGCCACAAACAAAAGTTTTCGTTACTCGAATCGTTCAAAAGAAAAAAAAAATATGAAAATCTGTCAGAATTTCAGTAAATTATGTTTTTAATCAACCCACGACTTATCAGTTAATACCACCATATACGGCTACAAATGAGAATTTTTAAGAGAAGTTTCAATAGTACCTGGTCTGACGTCGACTAGACACGAATACGAGTGTGGGCGCGCACGGCGAGTGTGTGCGAATGGCTTGGAATGTTGGCTTGTTCATCGTCAGCATTCGCGGGCAGTAGTGGCGGCCCGGGTGCCCGGATATGTGCACCTGAAGAACATAGCTTAGGATAGAATAGCTTTTTAGGACAATACGGTCGTCAACACATCTTAGGTTTGCGCTAGCGCAAATTTAGTTCTATTGCTTGACGCAGTAGGTTAAGTTAGTAGTGACACTAATTTCTATGCCGAAGGTACCCGGTTTGAATCCCAGTAGTGGCAAACTTTGTGTGATGAGCGCGAATGTTTGTACCTCAGTCATTAAGTTACAAAATATCCCACTAATATTATAAATGTGAAAGTTTGGATGGACGGATGGATGGATGTTTGTTACTCATTCACGCCAGAACGGTTGAACGGCTCTGGATGAAATTTGGAACAGAGATAATTTATAGTCTGGAATAGCACATAGGCTTTTTATCCCGGTAAAATGTATGGTTACCGTGGGATAGATTTGTTTTAATTTTTCATAGAGCAAAGGATCGACATGACTTTTTGCATAGGTAGTGGTAGTTTAGGGGTCAGAAAATGACAGGCATCGACATACTCTTTCGCGGGTAACACTGCGGGGCAGCAGCTAGTATATATATATGAATACTGAGATCATCCCTAGACCATTGCCCATAATACAAGCGTTGCTTAGTTTGGGACCGTAGCGTTTCTATATTTGTCTGGCGATACAATTATTATAAACAAACTAAAAGTAAAACCTATATAATATGGTAGTAGATAATTATAATGCGATGGTCAAAGTATGAAATTTGTGTCCAGTAAAATGCAACGCTAAGAACACATCAAAGAGTGTGTTTGTGTCAAATCTGGGTGTTTTCAAGTCAAGAGTGAGCAGGTACCTTCTAGGCAAGTATGCTACATCGTAGAACTCATCGTCACTTACCATCAGGTGAGATCGAGATCAAATACTTGCCTATATTGTAATAAAAAAGAAAAAAAAATTGCCTCACCTCCAAAGGCACGGGTCGCACTGAAGGCCTAAAGTTGTAGAGCCCCATCTCTCCTATGTTCAACCAGTTGGCTAAGTCCTTCGCGTTCGCTAGTGCGGTGGACAGACCGATGATGCGCAGTCGCCGCGTCGTGTGGGATTCGATGAAGTTTGTTCTGTAACAAATTATATAATCCAAATCAATACCAAAAAAAAATATATATTCTTATAGGCCAAAAGAGCATTTACGAATAGTCAGAAGTTACCACCAGTACAGAATGTTGCCAAACTATCGATTCCCGGCATGCGTTGCACAACGCCATAGAAACCATGACAGGCGTGCTTACAAAAGCTCACCATATTTTCATCCCAATCAGATGAATACACATTTTTACATAAACAAAGAACTATTAACCGACTTCAAAAAAAAGGAGGAGGTTTTCAATTCGGCTGTATTTTTTTTTTTTTTTTTTTTTTTTTTTTGTATTTACATATGCCAAGAAGCATGGTGGACTAAGGCCTAAATCCCCCTCGAATTGAGGGGACGCCCGTGACCATTAGTAGATCATTATCATAACTAGTTCGTCTACGGATTTCTTCATTTCAGTCTCTATTGCGTAGCAAAATTAGTTCTCTTGATTGTGCAATTAGCGACTAAAATGAAGATTGCTACTACATAACAACTACAACTACTACGAAACAACTAAAATTACAGCTTAACGACTACAACTAATACGAAACCACTACAACTTAACGATTATAACCAATAAGAAACTCCTACAAACAGTTCAACTACTACGAAACGACTACAGCTGCTACGAAACCACTACAACTACTACGAAACCACAACAACTAATACGAAACGACTGCTACAGTATGGACCTCACCTGGACACGATGACCTCAAGCACGGGCCCCCTGTCCTCCCCCAGCAGGTGTATCTCATCTATCACAATCAGCGCCACATCGCGGACGTAGTTCCTGGTCTGCCAGGAGCGACTGATGCCGTCCCACTTCTCGGGAGTCGTTACTATGACGTGAGAATTCCGGATCGCTCGGATATCGGGGCTCACATCACCTGGTATAACACACAATTGGTAAATCAAACTATATATCCGGAGTTTAAGATTGAAAATCGTTTGGCATCAACAACAACAGTTTTAAGCGCTTACCCGTTAATTCGACGACCTTCTTGCCTAGCCTCTCTTCGAGCCGAATTTTCCAATCTTTAATTCGCTCCTTGACGAGAGCTTTTAAAGGCGCAATATACACCACCTGAATAAATGGAGCACAATGACCTCCTCTATGTATATGTATGTACATTGAATGTATTAATATAATCATAATAATTCCACTTCTAGGGACGGGCCTCCCCTCAATGCAAGAGGGATTAGGCCATAATCCACCACGCTGGCCCAGTGCGGGTTGGCGGGGTCTTTCGAGGGGTTCTCTCAGACATGCAGGTTTTTTAATGTTATACTGAGTTCGCCATCAGTCAATTGTACGGTACCCATAACACAAGCGTTGCTTAGTGTGGGACCGTATAGTTGGTGTGTTCTAGCGATATTATATCATACCTTACAGCCAGGGTACTGGTTAAACACCCTAAACATGGCGACCTCAGCGACGATCGTCTTGCCGGAGCCGGTGGGCGCGCCCAGCAACACGTTGTGGTCGGTGTGGTACAAGCAGTGGAATATTTGCGTTTGAATCGGATTGAAATGGCTGAAGTTGTACAGCATCTCGAAGGAGGGGTTGTTGAGCGCTGTCACCGGCAGCGGCTGGAGTTCAAGGAGATCTGAAAGAGAAGTAATATGGTGGAAAGATGTCTCTTGAATGTAGGCAAAATTGAATCATATAACATGTGAGATAGAATACCGTTTTGGATGTCGTGAAATATGTGATGTGAATCGGTTTTCATTTTACAAAAGCGGGCTATTAGGGCCATCTATAATTTGGGCAGTCGCGAATCCCTAAGAGAATTATTTAAGGAAACTAATATTTTGACAGTACCATGCCAATATATTTATGAAAACATTATGTATGTTAGGAAAAATTTATTTCTCTTTAAAAGGCTCGGTGATCAACATCGTTATAATACAAGAAATAGAAACAAATTAGATCAACCACACTTTCGACTAGCAAGGATTCACACATCTTTCATGGGGTATTGTGTTAAATTTTATAATAAAATACACTCTGACATTACCGAACTTAGTGAAAATAAATTCAAAGCGTGCATAAAACGTACGCTATGTAAGAAGGCATACTATACACTAGATGCTTATCTTAAGGTTAAAAATGCTTGGTTGGATGCTGGTCCGGCTCCTCAGGAATATAAATGACCTTGTTTGAGCAGACTATTAAGATTTTGTATTTCTCTTCTTCCTTCTTATTTTCATTTACATAAGTAATTTGTAAATGTGGGAACCATGTAGCCATTAACTGTAATTTTATACTTAGTTAGTACTTTTTGTTTTTTTTGACCTGCTGCTAAAGTTTGATTAGCCGTTCCTACATTGTTCTCACATACCTATAACAATGTATTGCTCAAAAATGTAAAAGATCTATTTTAAAAAAAAGAGCAACCATGGAGTTTCTTGCCCGTTCTTCTCCATAGGAACGGCATTCCGAACGGGTGGTAGAGCAGTAGCATAATATTTTTGTAACTTGACGATTCATAAGTACTGTACAATAATGGTCTACGTGAATAAAAAATATTCTGATTCTGATTCTGATTCTGATTCTGTGATCACAGATATTCAACACTGCGGTAAGGGCTGCGCGTTCGAATTCCGGTAGGAGAACATTTTGTGTGATGAGCAGGAATGTTGGTAGCAAAGTCACGGACGTTTAATTTTCTATATAAGTAATTATATTCTGGGATCGTCCCCAGTCCAAACGAATAAACTAATTTAAGACCAACTGTGCGGTCTCAAACTAAACAACGCTATTATTACGGGTACCTTACAATGGCCTAGGGACGATCCCAGAATATAATTACTAATATACATATTAAACGTCCATGACTTTGTTGCAAACCTACCTGCACATCACACAGTTTTCCCCTACCGGAATTCGAACCCGGACCCCTTACCACAGTGTTGAAAATCTGTCATCATATATTTCACAGCAGCCAAAACGGTAACTCACGACTACGCGACACATCCCACGACTCTAGCGCCGCGTCATAGATTATAGAGTTAGAAAAATATTTCAGATAATTATTATCCTCTTTACCTGTGTGTGGTGGATGTGTCTCTGGTAAAATCAAATGTTGGAATGTCAATGGCAATACACTTTCTGATCCTAGCCACCTGAAAAGAGTATGTAAGCACATATTTTTTAATTATTCACCACAACTATTAGTTTTTTAACTCACATTATTATTAATAATGTACCTTTCCGATGTCGCTCTGATATAGTATTGAGGCGGTAGTGGTTCACTGATTGGAATCGTTATAACCAATTCTTGTGGCTCATTGGTTATTACCTACACCAAAAAAAGTGTGTCAGTTATGTTTAAAAAAAAGTTCAAGACATTTGTTATCGATACGACGACCAAAATAAAAATTTCTTGAATTGGTATGTCTATGTGAAAACAAATTAATCTTGGCATGGTCAATAGTTTATATTTTTTTTTATAAAAAAATGATAGAATATAAAAAACAGTAGTTGGTAGTTTTTGGTACTTAAGTACCTTTTCGTAGTTAGATTTAGGATGTCATACAACATGCAGTTAGCATCAGAATATGATGCTAGTTACCTGTTTCTTAGTGATGAGAAAGTACTCGTGGTAGTACATAATGTCAGTGTCCGGGTCTTCCACCCAGATCCAGAACGCTTCCGGTGCTTTTCCGTGGTATTTGTCATTCCATCTAAAGACACAAAGTAACCTTTAGTATAAATAATTAAAATAAAACTAATTTTACCGCGTTTATTTTCTAATTTTTACGTTCCCCGACGTTTCTGCTGCTTTGATTTTTTGAATTCGTCTAAGGCCCAAATAGCAGAATAGGGAGCGTTCAAGTATTACGTAAAGAATTTGAGGGGGGGGGGGGGTTCTGAAACGTTACGATGACAGGATGACAGGGGCGGGAGGAGGGTAGGGTTTGAACTACGCGTTACATAACATTGTTTTAACCCTTCAGAACGGTCGCGGAACGGGACGTTTTACTAGAGGGTGGGGGAAGGGGGGGGTGCTGGGGTTACGGCGCGTTACATGGGGGGAGGGGGGTCAAAAATCCAAAAATTGCGTTACGTAATACTTGAACCCTCCCATAACTATTAACACATGGGAAAGACTCACAAAAAAAAAAACAATAATAGAGATCTTTCATATTGATTCAGAGACGGTACGAAGTTCACCGGGACTGCTAGTAAATACTAAAAATTACAATAATATTTAGGAGGGTAGACACTTACTTAAAATTGGGCGTTATAGTGAGTCGTATTCTCAGGACCGTTCGTGTGATGGGATGCAGGCTGGCCTCCATCTCCAGCAGTGGGAACTCGTCGGCGCATTTCTTCAAGTGCCGTGCGTTTTTGGGGTTGCGTATTAAATCACCTGTGAATTGAACATATAATACATATTATTTTAGACGCTCTCTCCATTGCGCGTTGAAGGAACTTGACCTTCTTATGAGGCCCATAGTGAGCGACAGTGGCGTAGCATAGGTCATTAGCACCCGGTGGGGATTTCAAATTTGCCACCCTCTTATTTTTGCTATTCATTATAAAAAAAAATGAGGCATGGTAAAAAGGGTACTTTTATGCAATAACGCCAACCCTGTAAAGTGAAATTAACATTTTTTGACATGGGAATACGACAATTTTTTTTTTTTTTCATATCTTAGTTTTGTTTTATCTCTAACCGCCACCTGTGAAATGCCGCCCCCGGCAAAGTGCAGCCCCATGCTACGCCACTGGTGAGCGACCATGTTTCAGTATGATATGTTAGTAAACATATACATACCTAACTCCTTCCAGTCCATATCTCTGATTTGATCCGGCTTCAGCATCGGGTACTCGATGTGCTTCAGCGTCTCGATGGTGAAGCAGTTGAACTGTCGCATGTCACTGTAGAAGTCCCACTGCTGTAGCTCCAGCATTTTGGCCATCTTCAGATACAACCCGGCCATGTAAGCGTTGTTCTTGCGGAGTGTTATCTCGAAGAGGGCGCGGATTATACGGACTGCGTTCTAGAAGATATGAGATTTGATTTAAGATGTATAAGTACATGAATAAACTAATTATACGGTCCCAAACTAAGGAACTCTTCTAAATGTTATCCTACGGGGGCACTTACAAATCTTAATTGTACAACCGGATCGGAATGTAGGTTTCAAGCTATAGAATTGTTTTTGAACATCCGATTATGTTATACATTGTTATTTATTCACTAGAAGATGTTACCCGCGTTGTATTTAACAAAAAGCGGACGATGTCGCGGTTAACAGCTAGTCTAACATAAAAGTAGCCTAAGTTACTCCTTGTTACATCAGCTATCTGCCAGTGAAAGTCCCGTCAAAATCGGTCCAGCCATTTCAGAGATTAGCCGGAACAAACGGACAGACAGACAGACAAAAATTTAAAAAAAAAATGTTTTGGTATATGTACCGTGTATACATCCAAATGCACTTAGTAAAAAGCGGTTATTTTAATATTACAAACAGACACTCCAATTTTATTTATTTGTATGTATAGATAGATTACCTGACTGATATAATTAAGATCCGATTGCAGCGAGGATCCATTGACTCGTCCCCTTGAGAGGTACATTTGCAACAGAATATTGATCTTCCAGTGAATGTCCTCCGGCGGGTCCTCTATTCGCAGTTCGCAATACTGATCCTTGAGGGACCATAATTCTGTAAGCTCCTCTTTTCTTACCTAGAAAACACGTTAAATAGTTACAGGCTTGTAACTTCTATAGCATCGCAACAAGAACGTTATTCGCTAAGCTCAATACAGATGGCACTGGATACAATTTAAGAATATCCACGCAAGCCTGAATCACGGTATCAGAGTTAGCCAGATAACGTAACATATAATACAAGGCCTCGACAACACCCGTCTGAATGGAAGATCTTTCTTGTAGCTGCCAATGCTTATTCTTGTATTTTTATGTCGCCCACCGATAACCGTTATTACTGATGAATATGTTTTCCGAAAATATATAAAATATCGCTAATTATCCCAAAGTGCCTAGGGCCTCTGTTTCGCCAGCGCAGCGGTAATAAAAGCTATAGATACATCGCATTTAGACGGCCTGCGCAGTTGGTAGTGACCCTGCTTTCTGTTTCAAAGGTCCCGGGCTCGAATCCTGGTAGGCACAAACTTTGCGTGATGAGCACGAATGTTTGTACCCAAGTCATGGGTGTTTAATATCTATATAAGTAACATATGCTGGGTTCGCCCCCTGTCTATTGTACGGTACCCATAATACAAGCGTTGCTTAGTGTGGGACTGTATAGTTGGTGTGTTCGTCTGGCG
The DNA here is from genome assembly GCA_905333125.1 of Pheosia tremula. NCBI lineage: Eukaryota > Metazoa > Arthropoda > Insecta > Lepidoptera > Notodontidae > Pheosia > Pheosia tremula. The sequence continues at coordinate 5,579,803 of HG995416.1, read as the reverse complement.
ATATTTATTTATTTATTATATTTATTATTTACTCACTTTAAGCTGCTGGAAGTCTGAGCACCTCGTGAGCATCTCCAGCACGTATCCTTGCGTCATGGATTTGCGCACCATGGAGTTGAACACTTCCATGGTCTCGCATGTTATGTAGTAATGGCTCGCCGTTCGACCCAGGTCTATAACGGAGGCAGGAAAGATCTTGATAATGTCACAACTAGCTGTTACCCGCGACTTCATCCGCGTGGTATTTAACAAAGACACAACCGTTGGCAACAGCCTGCTCGCGCGTTCTGAGCCCGCGGGACGCATTGCAGGTTGTTGCTATCAAACTTAGACAGACAACAATTGTAAAAAATGTTGTTTTGGTATAGGTACCGTGTATACATCCAAATGCACTTAGTAAAAAGCGGTTATTTTAATATTACAAACAGACATACCAATTTTATTTATTTGTATAGATAAAAAAGTGAGCTGCATAGCAAAACTCTACCCTAACACGTCAATTATAGGTTCAATTTACAGTTTAAAATTATAATATCAGTGATTTACCTGTAATATTAAGGTCTCCAGTGCGTTCATTGTATCGTATCATGTGCGTTTTATCCAACAGCATAGCTGCTGCGGTGATAAGCTCGCGGCGTTTCGTCTCTAGATTCGGTTCTTCTTGCACGTCACTGTATGTTAGACCGTATACCTACGAGATTAGAATATATTTTTGAATAAATTCACAACTTAGCCCTAAGCCTTTTTATCCTTGTCAGAGACAAGATCGAATGAACTTTTTTTTTTTTAAACCGGCCATTTTTTAGCTGACTGTATACATTTTTTTAAAATATGTAAATGCCTATACAAGAACTCAAATAATAAGGGATAGTCTCATAAAATCATAATCGCGTGGCTTCAACCCTTAGGGTAGCTGCCCTTACTGACCCGTCTAAAATGTCCACCATGTATACTCGTATGCAAAATGCATTATGCCAATGAAACAACTATTCCATTATTTCTTTGAAACTTAGTAATTAATATTATGCTTGTATATGTCTCGTAAAAAGTAGTATAATACTTGCCTGAGGGTTGATTCTCATCCTGACGAACAAGTATGTGTAACTCAGCCATTCGACAGCTTCATCGATGTTCGTTACAGTACCAAGAGCCACCTGGAAGAATGAAAATAAAGGGTTGCCAACACAAAAAAAAATTTAATTTAAACATGTAATAGATATTACTTATATTAACTCAACCGTAATTTCGAAGATACAAGCGTTAACCTTGTTTGCAGACTGTTCAACTATTATTTTCTATTGCATTATTATATTATAACTAAAGTTTTACTAGCTCTCAAATTAAAAAAAAAATGCGGCCAATATTTTTTTTGTTCACCAAACTTGAATATAACACGGAGCTGGCATATGACGTCACCGACATCTTATAAGGTCTAACAAAAAAAAAGTGAAAATATTTTAACACATGAATAGGTAAGTTATATGGACCACGCTTATGTATAAAATAAATGCGTAAATGATGATTGTTTTTTTTTCAACATGCGCAAACATACAGCGCGGGCGTTTCGTTCGCTCATTATAGGGAGTCATTTTATAAATGTCGAAAAAATTTATTTATTGCTTTGGGAAATAATAACCTACTGTTGGCACTGTTAACATATTTTACACTATTATTTTTACACCTTGTATAAGTAAGCACGTGGAACAGAGCAACATCTCAACTCTGTCTCACCCCACTATTGATTTCACCAAAAATTTATAAGGAGTACCTTTAAAAGTAGAAAAAAACACAAAAGCATAACCAATAAATTGTTTTTTTTATTGACTCTACCACTAACCTCAGCGTTCAAATTATCTGCCAGCAGATTGATAAAGTTACTCTCGATGGGGAACTGGTTCGTCATGGACTTCAGGTAGTGGGTCAGCTTGTCGTGGGTGGTGATGATGATGCCGGTGCCCGAGGTGTCGAACTGCGGCCGGCCCGCGCGCCCGAAGATTTGCAGCACATCCAGTATACTGAGGTCTACGAATGTGCCGTGGCTTTGGTCATAGATCTCTGTGCCCTGTGGACCAATAACAATAGAATAGCTACCCTGAGCTAAACTCGCTAATGCTTTATGGTGCTATCGTAAATGGATTAAGACTTCTTATATACTTGACAATTAGACTTTTAACACTCTTAGATGTACATTGTGTATTTCGTGATTCATTTGTAAACCACTGTAGATTAAGTTGCAGAAAAAATAATCTGTGGTCAAGCGGTCAGATAATACCAAAGCTGTAAGAATAAAACAGGTGCATCTGGAACACGTCCAATGCTGGTCATGGGCGAATGAATTTCCTACATCCACCGCTACTTGTGAGGGGGTGGGGGTGGGGGGGGAAGGGCTAGCCTATTCATACATAGTTCTTTAGCTAGCCACTTACCCTTATTACAACAGCATGAGCCGGCAAGTTAACACCCCAGGCTAAAGTCGATGTGCATACAAGCACTTTTATGTAACCTTCCGCAAAATATTTCTCGACCATGTTTCTGAAAGGAAAATTTTTATTGCATAAAAGTCGACTATACTGCCAACAGAATAGGGTCGTATACAAATTGACAAAAAACATTCATTCCTTATATATAGACAATGTTTTCGTCCGTCTACAATGTTCTTACAAGACACTTTTGTCCTGAAAACGTTTCGCTATACCATTGTAAATAGAATAACTGTCGAATTTATTACATACTAGCTTTTGCCTGCGGCTCTGCTCACGGTAGCTCAATGAAATAGCCTGTAGTATTCAGCGTTAAAATCCGTAAGATTAGTTTTATTTCAATGTTATACTATAAATGTTAAAATTAACTTAACAACTGCATTCTGGACGGTAATGAATAAAATATTTAAAAAATACATAAACAACATACCTGTCACTCCTCAACATACCAGCGTGGTGGCAAGCGAAGCCACACGCGAACAACTCACCCAATATCTTATTAGGGCTGCTGCTTATAGACTTTTTAGCTTTCAAGAACGCCCCCGTGTCCTCGGGTTCGAAGTATTTGAGGTGGCCCTTCTTCTGAGCCGTCTCTTTGAGGATCATGGCGGTCTGGTGCGTGGCGTTGCGAGCGTGAACGAACACCATCACTTGGTGTCCCTTTTGCACCATGTCTGAGGCTTTGTCGTAACATATGTCGTTCATTATTTGCAACTGTAAATGTGTATGTAGTTATTTAATTATAAAGATTAAGAAAAATATTATCACTTGCTGTACGGTGAAAGATAAACCCTTCGGGGATTACAAATAATATAATAAGAATAAGACGTAACAATGATAGTGTAAAATATTATAAAAGGGCTAGCAGTAACTTATGAAGATAACATTCCAAAAGAAATAAATTAAATTATTAGACATTAATTTATTTAATGCCTAGCATTGACATGAATTTAATTAATATCTAATAATTTAATTGATTGTCTAAAAAATTAATTTATTCATAAAATTAATGTCTAATAATATTTTTTTTTTAATGTTAGCTTCAGAAGTTACTGTTAGCCCTCTTATGTACTCAGCTCAAGGCCAAACGCTACTGGCCTGCCTTGTTTAAAAATATCATACAAAGAAGTTTCTATCATTCTTTTATTACATTATAGGCAAGTATTTGATCTCGATCTCACCTGATGGTAATTGACGATGAGATCTACGATGGACCATACTTGCCTAGAAGGTACCTGTTCACTCTCGACTTGAAAACACATCCATATATTATTGCCTTACCTGCCTTAACGATGCGATGTGATATGATGATATTATTACCTGTCTAAGATGGGCACCACCGCCACTGCCGACCTCTTTGACACCAATAAATAGTTGCTCCAACGGCACGGGACGGAACCGCGAGTCGAAGTAGAACAAACCGATATTTGGATTAACACGCAGGAACCTGAAAACGAATGTATAACTCTTACAATAATTGAACTAACTTGGACAAATCAGCAAAAAATAGTCCAAGGGGATATTTGTAACATTATTTTTGATTCTGTGGCCGAATCCAGCGTTTTTATTTGCGCATCAAGTATACTATTTGGCGTGGTGATGGAAAAAATTGCACGGTCCTAAACTAAGCGACGTTTGTGTTATATATCATACAATGGATTGGGCGCGTTCTGATAAATTAATCTTCTATAAATTAAAATAACGTGTACACCCGAGTCGGGGACAACCAATCGAGTTCATCAAACAAGGTTTGCCGGGTTACCGGGCTTCGAACCCAGGACCGTCGATACCAACTGTGGCAATCGGGTAGTCATAGTCATGAAACAGTCACATAGCGTTGATTTTTATGTGAATCTACCTACAAAAACTTCTATTTAAAATATAATTGATAGAACTAGGCGATACGTAGCGGAAATACAAATGCGGGTACCCACCACTGACCCTCGGCTTGTCAACTTTTCCAATTATAAACCAAACAACTTGATCGATAATTAAAGAAGCCAGCAACATCGAGCTCCTCTAAGATGTTAGTCGGGAAACTATCTATCACGAGTGACGGGACCCCTTATAAAATGCAATTCACCGCGAAACGATAAAAAAAAAGTTGTTTTGCTGGCTCTTGCTTAGCGGACTAATATTCCGAACCGATAACTATTCAATTATAAATGCTATTTTGCCCTAGGTAAATAAAAAAAACCATTTTGATTTTCACCTAGCAACATCAAGATAGTTGGGCAGCGTAGCGGACAGCCCCACTATGCGTATCATGTTCTGTGTGGACTCCACTTGTCTCAACGTCCTGGCGACAATGGCCTCCACAATGGGTCCTCGGTCGCCGTGCAACAGGTGTACCTCATCGATGATTATCAGCTTTACAATCGACGCAAGCTCCGTGTCGGCTGAAAAGAAATTAGAAGCACTGGCAATTTTTCAGACTAGGCCCGCCACACTCCCACCACTGCTACTCCTGTAAGCTAGGATCTACAGCGGTGTCTAATGATCCTCCCGGCGAGTAATTTCCAGTCTATTGAGTAGCAACTGCAGGGGACATTGATTAGTTGACATCTTAAGGTGTACAACGAACGCCTTGGAAGCCAGAGTCGCATGTTCCAATCCCGGCTCGCACCTCTGGGAGTTGTGGATTTCATGTTCTAATCTAATTCTCAACCCTGATTATCTCTTGCTCGTGGCTCGGAGAAAACGTAAAGCTGTCGGTCCTTCGTCTAATAACTACAGTCTTGGCGGATTGCTGGTCCATCGGATTATGAGAAAGAGGGGGGTGTCAAGTATTGCGATATTGTCCCCCATCACACCTCATACTATGGAAAAAGACATTTGTATGTGTCTAGCAATCTCCTAGTATCCGTAAGATAGGTTAATTTCCAGCTAGGAGCTGGGTTTGTAGGACTGAGACTGGCTGATTCTTCGATGTAGGTAATGTGTAGATAATTCTTCCCAAGATTTTTTGCAATAAATTTAATCTTATCTAAAAATAATATCTCCTGCGTAGTTGTCTAGCCTAGTCTAGTCAGTATTAACCTAAATTCGGTCAGCAGAACTTTTTTTTTATTACATTATAGGCAAGTATTTAATCTCGATGTCATCTGATGGTAAGTGACGATGAGATCTACGATGGAGCATACTTGCCTAGAAGAATAATAAGAAGAAAATTATTATCTTGGTGTTAGGTGTAATTAAACATACTGGCTCCCTTCCTAGTCACGACATCCCATTTCTCTGGCGTGGTGACTATCATCTGAGTCTGCTGCACTTCGGTTTTAGTCAGTTTCATGTCGCCGGTCAACTCGCGGACGGCGACGCCCAGCCCTCGTAACCGCTTCCCGAAGCTGGCTGTCATCTCTGATGCTAGAGCTTTCATTGGCGCTATGTAGATGATCTGGTTGAACACAATTACGAGACGCGGATCAAAGATGTGAAAAAAATATACACTTAATCCCACCTGCTAGGGTCAATTGCTGAAAATGATAGCATAGACAGCTAATTGACCTCAGCAGGCGGAGGAACTATTGCGGAAATATGGAAAGATTATTGGGACTATGGATTGAGGATTGGATGGATATAGGATGGGAATATTGTAAGGGTTGCGAACACCTACCATAATCAGCTTTTATCAGATTGAGCTATTTTATTATTATCGTTCCTAATTTTAGTTTTACAAGCTACTACTCCTCCTCCTTTAAAGTCCAACATATGGATGCCTTTCGCGAGAGTTTTTGAGTTATATACATAACCTCAACTGCTAAAATTGATTAGAAATATGCAGCAAATTGACCCCAGCAGGTGGAGGAAGGATATCATTTAATATAATTTTGTAGGTCAAGTTCAAATATTTAAAGTTTAGGATACGATGAGTCTGGTATACCCAAAAGGTCATAACGCCCTACATAAAAAAAACAAGGCATGTATGGTCCATCGTAGATCTCATCGTCACTTACCATCAGGTGAGATCGAGATCAAATACTTACCTATAATGTAAAAAAAAACGAAAGTAAATTACTAACCTTAAACTTATTTTTCATGATGACGTTATTCTCGATATGCTGTTTAATCTGATGGACCACTGTTAGCAGCGCTATATTAGTTTTGCCAGCCCCAGTGGGGGCACAGATGAGTAGATTCTCATTTGTGTTGTACGCCGTTTGAAACACAACCGATTGGATTCTGTTCAATTCTTTGATGTTTTCGAATGCCATTTGACCAATCTGTTAAAAAAATAAAAAACCATCAAGGCTCTGTTTTTAGAACTGGGCCCCAAGTCTGCTATTATTAGTTTTGACAGATATTATATGGGATATCTGTTACTATGTGACCAAGTGACAGTTACTATGCGGTTACTGTTCGATTATGAATCGATTGTGTTAGCAGACTTGGGGCCCTGGTAGGTGCACTCTTACGCACCCATATCTCAACTATGGTAGATGGAACGATGAATCGGAGTAATCAAAATTCCGCCATCATCTCTCTCAGAATTTCAATGATACGGCAAAGTATTTTTCCCTTATTATTCCTAAAAGGTAAACAATCTTTTCATGGTAATTTCGATAACTGTAATACTTTTTGAGTTGAGTTAAGTGAATTATTTAATTCCATTTATATATGTGTATATTTAAAAATATTAGATAAAAGTGACCTACCAATTTTTTTTACTTTTTAAGTATAGTAAAGGAAATTATTTACCGGATAGTCCGATTGAGTGATTTTTTAGTCATAAATTGAAAGATCTGTACATTACACAATATATTGTTGCATCTGTCAGAAAATAAAACTACTTTGCAATGTAATTGTAAATGGATAAATACTTCTTATAAATATGGGAGCATGACTATTATATTTGTAAGTGGATCCTTGACTCAAGGTTCACAACTGGACAAAACCCGTAGAAATACTCGTATCATACTAGTTGGTCCCAGTTTCTCTATTGCTCTTTGGTAAACCTCCAGTTTGAGTTTTGAGCCTCAGTTAGTGAACAGCTGGTATGGATGCCGTAGGTATTAACGGTAAACTACTTTGTTATACAATTGTGAATGGATAAACTCATCTTATAAAATATGGGAGTATGACTATTACTATGGCAAGTAAATCTTTACCTCATCCAATTGCGCGATGGGCACCCTCTTGTTCCCGACCTCTAAGGGTGTGGGTTCGTTCTTAGGGATGGTAACCTCTTCATATTCTTTGGTGTCATGCCTTTTCGCGTTCTCGGGAAGGATTAGCTTCAGGCCAGACACAAAACCTGATGAACAAACTCGCTTTAGTGTGAGATAGTTCTGTCGGCGTATCCAGACCAACCGCGCAACCTCGCGAGACTGGTTCGGGTATACGCCGTGCGCGAACCAACGGCAAAGCACAGACCGATGACGCGCTCGGACAAGGCAGCGCGAGCATTAAAATCAATGGATTTTTTTGGGAAATTACGACAAATAACTTCTATTTTACCATTAGTATTATTCTTTGAATTATAATGTATAATGTTGGTGCGATATCAACCCATAATGTTTGCATAAACGTGCACGAGTGTAGACATCTATACATATAATAAGTCTGTAACATGGTCGTGCCTGTAGTTTGTACATTAGACATTTTTATAAAAACAAAAAATCGTTAAAGTCACGTAATTTTTTATACAAACGTACTGGCAAAATAGATTGGAATGTAACGCCAATTAAAAAAAACATTACAATTCGTTTACATAAATCTCTCTACGGCTACATACCTGCGGAGTTTTTGGCGTCGATCGAAGAATCATAGACATTGGGATACTTGACTTTTGTTTGGAAATACGATATTCTTTGAAGCAATGGGTCTATGTTACTCGCCGATCGGGAAGTGGAAAACGGTACCACTGGTTTTGACAGCTCCGCTAACCTGAAAGAATACACCATCATTAGGCCCGGTGGACCAGACCGGAGCGGAGGGATGTGCGGAAAAGACCTGTAGCGAACTCTTTAACCTCGCCACAAGCTACACTGATAGTGCTGCAGACGCATTCAGAACAATAGACAATTCTCAATACAATCCTGAATCGCGCTATGAGAGTTTTCGGAGCACGTATCATATATACAAGATCCCGACAATACCCGTCGGGGTATAGCGGCCGCCCCGCCAGGCACACCACCCGCCTGACTGGAAAATCCTCTCATTTCCGCTAAAGACTAATTGCATTGTTTGTAATATCGGTACCAAGCGGAGAATTTACGCTTAACCAGACCTTACGATTTTCGTTCTCGAAGCCATTATATGGGTCGGAGGGTGTCTGATATAATGGATATGGGGTCGCCTTTGATACGAGAAGAATTTGGTAAATTTTTCAATCAATTAAAATTTTGTCCGCCCGTTCTTGAGTTATAAATGGTGTAGCTAACATGACTTTGTTTTATATTGAATACTAGCTGCGCCCCGCGGTGTTACCCGCGATTAAAAAGTATATCCCTTCTTTTCAGGATAAAAAGTAGCCTATGTGCTATTCCAGACTATAATCTATCTCTGTGCCGAATTTCATCCAGAACCGTTCAGCCGTTCTAGCGTGATTGAGTAACAAACATCCATCCATCCAAACTTTCACATTTATAATATTACTGAGATAAATGACTAAAGTTGAAATTCTATCATAGCAACTACATAGATTGCACCTTTTAGCTCTCATCTGCGCGATGTTAATTTCCTGTTCTTCATCATCATCATCGTTCTTCTTCGCGTTCTTTGCTTTCTTCTCTTCCTTCCTCACCAGTTTGGCGAGCATCTTCTCTTGTTCAGATGCCACAGACACTTGGCAGAGGTATTGAGGCATTTTGTTTTCCGGGAGGATTGCTGCAACTGAAACACACACACGTATATAGAGTACACAGAGTGCAAATTAAAAAAAAAGATTTTTTTTAATATATACTCTTCATAAAGTACCGATGATTTTATGGATTTGTTAACAATATTATTGATGCACATACATATATTATGTCTCTAGTTAAACTCTCATTATATTCGGCGAACTGAATACGACTGACTGACGAACTGAATAATATAGAAACGTCTTGTAGTGAGGTATAGATGTCACTACAGGATTATTTGTTCGATATATTACAGGCATACAATTATGAATCTTATTTAGTTATAATTATACAACTTAAACTTGACTGAATTGAATTTTGCTGTCCTTGTTAAAGTCTCCAATTTTAAGTAAGACAGTAATACGTAGACATCTAAATTGATTTTGATAACTTACTCTCTGCCAACGTGGGTGCCGGTGGAGGCGCCTTCAAGCTATTAATAATATCTTGTCTATGTTCCAATATCTCTAGAATAAATTCAAATTTGTCGAAGCCGAGCAACTCGAAGAGGTCGTTTTGCATGTCTTCATTGCTTCGAGGGGAGTTCAGGAATGTAATCACTGATTGGAGGATATCAGCACTTGATATACCAGATGAGTTCTCATAGAGCTCCTTCACTTTAGTTTCCAGCCAGGTTTTGCCAAACTATAATAAAAAAAAGGAATAGTTTAAAACTCTCTAGGTATACAACACTTGATTGGAAATTCTAGCAACGAGCCAATCAGAGTACTTTCGGCGGCTAAGCACGAAGCGCTCTCATTGGTCGGTTCAGCGCCGAGCGAGGCAATGTAATATAGGCGCGCGTAACAATGATTTTGGCCTAAGGCGAAGCCTGCAAGGCTAAAGAGATCAGTTAGTTTTGGGTTCTCAGACCGTCCACCGTCCGAGTTCAGATAAAACCCCAAAAATAACATCATACTCACTTTAGGCTCAGCAACAGGTTTAGAAACTTTAGCCACACTTTCTTTCTTATCAATCTGATCATACTTCATTGAGAAGTCAGTGACGAATGCACTGGCAGTCGCCGGCTTGCTCGTCAACTTTGCTAATGGTTTCTTAGCCGGTTTGTAAGGTATGCAATAGCATTGAATGTGTTCACCCCATAGTTTGATGTTTTCTTTATTTGACTCAGCTACTTCTGATCTTATGTATTCTTTCGAATCTTCATTAAGTTCTTCGGAGATTTTTGTTACAATCTGTAATCATTGATTTGCTGTTACATTTGTGAATAGGCATCTTATCTATAGAAATTTAAAATGGCATTTTCTTTCACAGAATGCTCTAAATGAAAGATTCAATGAATTTGAGGGTCTGTTTCAAATAATCTCACAAACAAGTGTTACAAGGGATAAGGTGCAATTCATATACTGACCTCGCAAATCTTATTAGCGGTAGCAGACATCACAGTACCAAACGTCTGACGTAGCTGAGATAAATGCTTCAGCATTACAATATCCTGGTCGAGGAACATCCTCAAAGCCAGCACTGTAGCATCCTCTATCATCTCATCAGCCTGGTCTCCAGTGAGGAGTTTACAGGACTCCTTTAACTTGTTAAACAACTTTAATATTTCTACTGAGTTTGGCTCATTTTGTTTTACATAATTGTATATATTAGTGAAAGACTTAAATCTGCAATGAATGTTAATTGATTAATAAACATTTTAAAAACTCACTATAGTGTGTAAAAATATTTTGAAAATAAATATATTTTTAAAACCTTGAACTGCCAATTGAAATGATCTAGTTTAATAAAACATATTCAGACAATTATTTATGCACAAAAATCTTAAAGCTTTTAAGTTAGTATGCAAACCGAAAAGAATGCAATATTAATTTGCATCTCTCATAATAATAAATAATACATATCGTACGTAATTTGTATCGTATACATACTGTATAATTTCATAACAGCGGTTGATAACTATAGTTTATTTACCTTTGCACATTTTTCTTTATCACCTGGGCTGGTTTTGTGGGATCTATCACAGGCTTCAGACAACGCGGTTTATCCAACTGAGTGTGCGCCCTCAGGGCTCTCGTTATACGAGGTAACTCAATCATTGTAAAATGATCCTGAAAATAAAACTGTAGATAATGAAGACCGGCCCATAACATATTTTAATCAGTCATTTGATTACACAAATTTGCTTTAACTATAAGTACAAGAATTTAATCTAAGCTAGGTACAATAGTAAAAGTATAATATCATTTCAATATTGTAAAACAATATTGTGAAATATGTTTGTTTTGGTGTTGTTAAAATAACTTACGTTTTTAGGATATAACTGTATTTATTATGCTACATTTAATGTACGCATACACAATGCTGATTATTTAAGTTCGTAATTAAAATTATTTATTTCAATAATGAGAAATAAAATCTCTACTTAGCTGAAATTCTGTAAATATTGGCGATGCGTATGATTTTGACACGTAAAAAAATTCCGTTTTGTCAGCAATCAGCCGGTAGAAAGAATACAGCCATCCTTTTTGTTGGCGATTGAATGAAGTGACATTATGCCAAAGTCGGAATACAAAAACCTATAAGTCATATTCTTCTAGATTTTTTTTCCTGAGACTAAAAATACGGATAGTTATTCTAAGCATTTAGATAGTAGTGATAGCCAAGTTGGTAGAACGCTTGCCTCGGTAACGAGGATCGCAGGTTCAAACCTCGGCTCGCACCTCTGGAACTTCTGGGTTTCATGTGCGAATCTCATTTTCAACCACGATTATCACTTGCTAAACGGTGAAGGAAAACATTGTGAGGAAACCTGCATGTCTGAGAGAACCCCTAGAAAGATGTATGAAGTCCGCCAATCCGCACTGGGCCAGCGTGGTGAACTATGGCCTAAACCCCCTTGTATTGAGGGGAGGCCCGTGCCCAACAGTGGGACATTAAAAAGGGCTGCTAATATATTATTTTAAGCATTATAATTTCAATAAAAATTAAATAATAGTCTAGGAGCTTTCCCACTGATGGGTACGGGCTTTCCTTCAAAGTAAGGTGATCTAGGCTTTAAGGCCTGGTAAGATTTGATTTTTTACGATGACATTTTATGTGGGTTCACCGTTTATTAAGTTTCTGATAATATTGCCGAAATTGGGTTTAGGATGTCTCAGAGATGTGAGCCGTGATGTTAATAAGTATGAAAATACAGTTTTTCAGTTACAACATTTTTATTTTATTCAATTATAGTTTATGACCACAATGCTTATAGCTATGGCTTCTACTTAGTAATGTTATTTATAGCTTAGTGTTGTTTGACTAATGCAACCAGTACCTTGTTTAAACAACTTTATTAAGTAAACGTCATTGTTTATAACTATATTCCCATAACATACATCTGGTGTGTTCTCATTTTACCTTACAGTGAATGTATTAGGGGCCACTCATTTTGAAACACAACAATACTTGCAAGTATATTAAGTCCCTAAATAAAAAAAATATCAGATACACAAAATATAAGAACTCAGCACATAATATTATCTATGTGTACTTGTAAGTAAGATATTTCATAGTAGGTATTCTATAGTATCTATAAAAATTAATACAAAAAAAAAATATTTAGATAATAATAATAATTATGATAGATACGTACATTTTTATTATTAACACCTGCCATACATATAGGTCAAAAAGAAAAAAGTTATTACGATATTTTTGAAACGATATACTGTAGATAATAAAGTTATTGTGTTTCAAAAAAAGGGCAATAACTTACATACGAACTTTCCCTAATGATACTGTCAACAATAACGAAGTGCCACTTACATATTTTATTACAAGCATCGGTCTCCGTGATATGGTTACGGTTGACAGAAGACCGATTTATATACTAGGCATGATATTGAATTACTTTCAATATCATACTATATCGTTTCTCTATTTAATGTAAGTTACTGGCCAATTGTCCCAATAAATATCTAGGTACTATTTTTTTATTTATTAATATCATAGGTATAAAGGCTCATTTACATTGGCCGAATCGTTTTTAGTAGTTAAAAAATGTTTGGTATACATACATCGTTACTGTAGACTCATAAGTTGTCTATTGATTACCAGTAGGTATTGGTGCAAATATGATGTTATAATGGATATGCCCGTCTTTTTGTGGCCTAGGACCAATTGTAAATGAGCCGTGGTACAAGATTATTAACAATGAATGGTTATTTAATTGAAACACCTAGTCAACTAGAGTGAATTTTTACAATTTCTAACTACAAAGCTGGTTTTTTACACACATTAATACACACACAATAAAACGATATTGAATGCATAATATTTTTATACCTACTTATACAGGTAATAAAAATATTGGCCAGTTACGATGATAGTTTATGTAAAAACGTAATATAGCACATGTTCTTATTTTAAATCTAATTTAATTTTACTTAAACAAACAACAATTTGATTAAGTACAAGTTTTCGTTTCAAATAGAGATCACGGTAATAGTATATGGCTTTAAAAAGCGATTAAAATATTTTAAATTAAGAATTTGCTTAACGCGGTAGTGCTAACATAGGTCCATTACACGCTATGCTATGCTATAAAACGCTAGGTACTTACATTGCGGTAACATGGAACTTTTATGAAAATCAGCCCAAATAACAGCCATTTTATAAATGGGCTGAAGTATATTTTTTATTTTTTGTAAATATCTAAACATATTTAACACCTAAGGTTTTTGGAATTTATAAGCATAGATAAATATAGTAGGTATAGGTAGGTAGTAGACATATTATAGAAGTTAGTTTATTTATGGTTTTGAAAAAAAAAAGAAAAATACATAAGTAGGTTATGAGTGAGTACAAGAAATTGGTCCAAATTGAACAGAACTTTGTATTAAAAGCAGTTTAAGTGAAAAAAGAAATCGGTTTGTTTTATTTAAGTCTTATCTAATAGCAAATATCAATTTCTGTAGTAAATTTTATAACAAAGAAAGATCATCTAAAAATACTATATTATTATTCATAATTCACAGAGCGTTTTGTTAGTGATGAAAAGAAATCATGTCTTAAGACGTGTGATTTCGAAATTTACATAATTTACTTTAAAAGAAATGGATAATAAGAAGATATTAAGGAGACAAATATCGCGTATTTTTTGGTGATACCATCCTGAGGACATTTATATGTTTTAAAAACAATAATCTCTAGAAAATATAAGTTACAAAGTTCTCATGGTGATGTTACCGTAGCTAGAATATAGTATATTCTATCTTGTTACCTGAAAATAAAAAAATGTACTTAAGTTTATTAGTACTTACACGTATAAATATCTTGGAAATTAGACTTACATACTTTTTCAGTATCTGTGCCAACGAAAATATATTATGGTCCTATTTAGTAGCACAGTGAAAACCCGAGGCGGAGCTGGTAGTGCTGGTAGTCTCGGGTTCGAATCATGGTATAGGCAAACTTTGTGTTATGACCAGAAATGTTTGTATCCAAGTCATCTGCTAAGTACTTAATAATATTCACACTAGGATCGCTTCCAGTCTCTTATACCCATAATGCAAGCCATATTATAGGTACCGTACATCCATCTCATATCTATTAACAACAATAAAAATGGTATTACCTGTAAAATTCATACCTCGGTCTAATTCCTCCTTATAGGCTGTTTACAGACCTAGAAAGCATTAAATACACGTTATAAAATATAATTTAAACTAAATATCGTTGCAAACTCACAAAACAATTTCGGACAAGTTGGAAATGTGCAGTTCAGTTAATATAGTTTTGTTATAGGACAACACATTGGGTTGAGATATTTATCCTTTAATTTATACAAGGTGTTTCTTCATTTACAATGGCTTTACAAGCACTCTTCTGCCAAATGCTTTGTAATGTAATTGTAAATTGGTATAAACATGTGTAAATTTTGAGATTCGTGTTAAGATGTTCATGCAAATCGGGTAATCAATATACAAAAGTGTATTTGTTTCACGTGACTTTATGATTTAAAAAAAAAACTTTAAAATATCTTAATGAGAGAAAGTATTTCCAAACCAATGACTACATTGGTTTGGAAATACTTTAGAGTGGAAACTGTTTATTTATATATATATATATATCCCTTATTGTAGGAGCAGCTATTACCGCTCTACAATACTTATTCAAGTACCTACTTACTTCATTAAGCATAAAGCATCAATTAAGTAGCAATATTATTAACGAGAAGCCTTATTTATATATCTGTCTTATATAGTCCCAAACTCGGTATTAACGACTCAATATTGTATGCTTAATCAACTCCTACGCAAATTTTAAAAGCAACACTAAATTTGGGGTAAACTTGGACCAGGCAAAGCATTCTGGGATTATAAGTAGAATATATTTTTATATATCAAGCAATTTATATATGATCTATTTACTAATGTTTCGTTACTTTTTGTATGTTTCATATAGGTAGGTAGATATAGAGCAATCTGAGACGCAAGTGTGTACACATTTTGCAAAATAAAGCTGAGTTAGTTATAAGTACATATACAAGTTATTTATTCACATCAGCGACTTGCATGTGTCGATAAGTACCTATGTACTTAAATTTTTACATTGTAGAGACAAATTTGTTTAGTGAATATTATTTAAAATGTTAAGAGAGTTGATGTCATTGATGTGAATGAAAACATATAGTACCTATGTACTAGAAGATTTGAAACGGCATGAAATATTATTCGATAGAGACAGATATATACGAAGTGACAAGAACAGACAAAGCCAACACTTATCAACAACGACATACTGTTCGCCCACTTACCAATATAGGCTTAGTAATAACGTAATTAAAAAATTAACAACATATTACTAAGTTATTAACATTGTAACAAGTAACTTCTAAATTAAACTTCGGTTACCGAAACTGTTCACACAAAGTTGGCTGGAAATATGGAAAAAATAATGGTATGATTAGTCTAAAGAAGAACTTAATACATGTGTAACGAAATTGTGTCACTATAACAGTGTGCGGAGGGACGTGTATACACGTGTTACTTACCGATGATTAAAGCCAAAATAATGATTCCAATTACAGCTGCGATGATCATCATCTGGAAACATTAATGTCAGAATCTTGAGGTTAATGATAAAAAAAAAAACGTTCATAAGTAACCTATAGAGTGTAGAGAACTTATATTTGTAATTTCGTGCGAGTTAAGCATTGTTTTCGGACTTTCCCTCAGGAGTTCTTTCATTTCGTGTTGGTTGTCGATGGTATTTGGTCCCAATGTTATAGAAGGCGATTTTACCGGGCTTAGCCCACTACGTTTTCCGGTCCAGTACGGATTTTCAAATTCAATTCAGTACGGAGATTCTAATTCAAGTTCATAGTTACACACCTTTAGGTTTTGCAGCCAGAATTTGCTTTTCAGTTTGCCAGCTTGCTGCTCGAACTGTGATGCGCCCTGTTGAAGGGCATCTGTAACCAATCATGTTAAATATTAAAGTCACGTAGGTAGCTATACTGGGACAGTTACATCAAATATCGATTCAATTTCTAATATTAAAAAAGCCATTCAAAAGTTAAGCAGAAGTTTAATTAAAAGTCGTTATGATTTTAGGAACAACGGAACGGAAAGTTAGCCGAGTCTAGTAAAGCACTTGGACGAATAAAAGCGAATAGCTAGCCTGTATTATACATGTAGCAAGTGAATTGGCAAGCGACGGAAAAAGAGAATTGTTTATGGCAAGGCGTGGCAAGTGACGACTCGGCCACACGTTGCTAGTTCTTTGCTTGGTTCAACTCAGCCAGCGTTTTATTATTACCATTATATAACGAAAATATTCGGTAACTGTAGGCTCAAGCAATACCTACTGTAGATACTAATAAGCTGTTTGTTATCCCAGAAAGAAATAAAAAAAATATTAAAAAAATGTGGTGATTGCTGATTGAGTGTTCAACATACATGAACGAAGCTGAAATATTTTAAGAAGTTCACCTGCTCTATCATCAAGTTCCGAAAGCTTCTGATCTCGTTCCAGAACCTTCTCCACATTTGTTTTCATTATATCCACCACCTGAAACATTATTATGAGTCAATATCAACTTAACACGTCATGTAAGGTAATGTACAAACATTCGTGCTAATCACAAAAAGTTTGCGCCTACCGCGATTCGAACGTGAATCCAGAAAACAGGGTCACTACCAGCCAATCGGGTAGTCCAGTGATAAACGGGAAAATGTATGAATAATCGAAATAAAATTAATTTCACAGATTGTATCGCGATTATGTTACGTTTTTACGTTCCCGGCGGGAGGCCTGAGCGACACGGCGACTCATGCTATCTTAACAAAATAAGAGTAAATTTTTCCAATATCATAATAGACGACTCACGAGAGTGGGCCTAGTAACAGACACCCCACGCCCACGTTTGTAAAAGAATAACAGCGTAAAACCCATCTAAAACCTTATTACAAAGAGAATTTTGCTTATACTTGGTTCATAAGTTTATACCTACAACTTTCTTACTTCATTTGTTTTGTCACAATGACTCATTATTGAAGAACGCTTGCCTTGGAAACGAGTGTCGCAGGCTCAAGCCTCTGCTATTTCTAGATTTTATTAACATTTCGGATTTTCACTTAATACTCGGGGCTCGGAGAGCACGTAAAGACGTTGGTCCTTCGCCTGGGCCCCAAGTCTGCTAACACAATTGATTCACAATCGAACAGCAACCGCATAGTAACTGTCACTTTTGACAGATATTGTATGGGATATCTGTCAAAAGTGACAGTGATTATGCGGTTGCTGTTCGATTATGAATCGATTGTGTTAGCAGACTTGGGGCCCAGATCTCTCTCCGGTCAGATCGCCGTCCCATCGGACCATGAGAGTGAGGGAGAGAGTGCACCTGCGCTTGCACACACTTGTGCACTATCATAACTGCTGTGTTGGTCAGTCTCTATCATGATTGGCTGCCGTGACCAAAGTCAGATGAGGTGGATATTATTATTATTAAGTAGTCACCTCTATACGTGTCGTATAGGGCCGTGAAAGAAGCTGCTCTAGATAGAGACAGATGGAAAGAGCTTCATCAGCTACACCGACAAGGGTCTAACCCTTAAATTAGAAGAAAAAGAAGTCACCTCATCGACTTGCGCCTGTGTCTGCTGCAAGCGGCGCTGGGCGGCGACTTGCTGCGGAGTCTTCGGCCCGCCCACGGGCATGTCGCCCTCGCCGCCCGGCGCCAGTCCGCCTTCCGTCGCCCTGCGTATTAACAGCAGAATATTAGGCATCGATAGGTACCGGTACGTGCTTATTATTTTAAGAGTCATTCTTGAAAAAAAAATCTCCCGTGATTTTCTTGGTATTCTTTTATTTTGTTAATTTTGGATAGTTCACATCAAAGGTCATATACGATAATCATCCGTGTTTAAACTTATCGATATTCAAACAGCCAACATGACACTTCATAAGCTTTTACTATCGAGATTTTTGATCGTAGCTCAGAAATGAAATCAAGAACCTACAAGAGTTTGTATTACAGAATTTTTCCATCAACATTGTATTATTTTAACATAAACTTAGACAAAGAAAGAGTACAGACGGAATGCCCCGAAAAACATTTGAAGCAAAAAAAACCAAGCCGATTCGTGTAGTACACGCGAATTACGTCCAAACTTACACGCAAATTTGCGTGTACTCCATAAACCGACTTGGGTTTTGGTGCTTCAATATTGTTGCTCGCAACACTTGGCTTATATTATTTCTTCGTCTGAGAACATAAATGGGTAAAAGTTCTACATTAAAGAGTTTTCCATCTCCTCAAAGCATCCGGAGGTCGGATTCTGTTTTAATCTTAAAGTTGTGTCTTGTTATCTGGTACTTTGTACTCGGGTTATTGTTTAAAAGTGGTAGATAACTAACTTATTTTACCTCGAACTTGTAGACGTAAATTACGTATTTGATGTGAAAATCTTTTAATTATGACCTCAACTTTGTTTTAACAGCACGTCAAGTGCGAACTAACTGTAAACTTTATAGTCCACCGTATTTAGACATTTTGTATGAAGAATTGAAAGACGCATCTAGCGGACGGTATTTAAAACTTTCAATTCTCCGAATAAATAACAACTACAAAATGTCTAAATACGGTAGACTATAAAGTATATGGTTAGCTTACGAATAATTTTGCACTTGATGTGCAGTTCTAAATTTATCATGAGATCTGTACAGTTCACAAAAAGCTTCGGCAAAATTCGTACACCCGACAACTGTCGAACGAATAACCAATAGAAATGTGTTTTTTCCAAGTTTTCCTGTTACCTTCAACTGGAACATTGCAATATCTACTTGCGTACTTGAGTATAGTTAAAACGATTGAAACTGTAGACTCCAAGGCTCACTATCTAATCTTGTGCAGTCAAATGCGAACTTGTGAGTAAATATTATGTTACATGAATATGATTGGAGTCAATCAAATAGGGCCTTGGTAACGGGAGGCCGCGCCGATCAAGGGGACTTCGTATGACATAAATCCTTAATCGAAGGACGTCTGGTATCAAAATCGTAATGTCCTAGATTATTGACACAAACCGTTCTGTTATCAGGCACTGGTAGTTATCTTAAGGAGTTATGTTAATCGTTTAGAGGACTAATGCGTTTTGTGTCGCCTAACGGGTAATGTGATAAGGGCTGAGATTTTAAGGCCTTATTTGAGTATATGCACTGTTACTCAAAATTTGTTAAAAGAAAATCTAAATACCCAATAACTTATTTAGTAGTCAACTTTATTTTGCAGAAAGACGTCTCTTAAAAATGTTTTTTGTAATCCAACGATATTGTTCTCGGCACTTTCTTTTGTCTGTAGGTATATTTAGATGTGATGGCGAAATAAATTCTTATGATTCCCTGTGGATGTTCTTGGATCATCATTTATCATACTTTATGACTTATACATACACTCAGATAATGATACGCTTGTGTTTGGCTTAGGCTCAAATAAGCTATGCTTTTTATATCATAAATCTCTTTAAATATTTTTTCACTCCTGATGGATTTAGTGGTTGTGTTAGATAATATTGTATTATACACTCGTTGTTACATTAAAAAAAATCACGTACATGTATTTCCAGAGCATTTCAGAGCTGATTATAACAAATATAAAAATGTTCAAGAGATAATGAAGTTACATGGAATTCATGTTAGGGAGTTATTTATTGTAACGAAATTAAGAGGTACCTTTCTTATCAAAGACTTTGTTCAGGAAAATTAATGAACGTTACTGTACTTCTGTTTTAATTTAAAATTTCTTGTTAATAGGCCTTTCATAAGTTATAAAAACTGGCAGTCAATTATTTTAGTTGGCAACTTCAAGGAAAAGCCGACGGCCATAGTTCATTGACCACTTAAATAGTGTTAGCCTTTATAAATATCAAGGCATGATCAATTAATGAGGTTACTCTGATATTGACATAATATGTGGGTACATAAAATTAGTACCTTTTTTAAATTTAGTTATCTACTTACAGGGCTTTCAAATTATCTTTGTTAGGTTCGTAGTTATCTATGATAGGTAAATACTATGCACGATCTCAGTTATTGCGTTGGTACAATAAACGACCAAGTTTTCAAAATAATAATTTATTGTTTAACAACTTAATTTGAGAACTCACAACACAATCTCAAGTAATGAAAAAAGGATCCAATAATATTGTTTACTCAAAGGAACCGGAGTATACTTTTGATGTTAACTTTGCTTTCATATTTCAATGTTGTCGGTGAAACCGATAAATCTCATAAGTGCTTACAAACAAACATCAAAGCGCTTCCATAACGAGTATGGATATTCTACCGACAGGGTAAACCAATATAATTGAATTTTGTATAAACCAGACTTGGGAGTGAATTAGATCGATTTGTGCTAAGTATATGATTTTTATTTCTACGTACATCATAATTAAGCTTATGATTAATATAACATGGTTGTATAGTGTCGTGGTTTCTTGTATCCTAGCCATTTGCTAGATCGTAACTTAGGTCAAATCGAAATAAATATTTTTTATTTTTTTTCTGATTTTATCGCGTTCCGGCGTTCCGATCCCGACGTTTCGGCTTATTTACAGCGACCATGGTCACGGGAGCAAAAAAAAAGCGATAAACTCCGAAAAATATTGTTTTGTTTCAATGTGTAGTTTTGCGTAAATATAAGATTTTTTTTTATTTTTTATTTGGTAGTGTGCCAAATAATGTATACCTAAAACATTACTTTTTCATACAAATTGGAAGACATAAAAGAGTCAGTGACCTAACGCCTAGAAAATATGATTAGGGACACTGGCTCGCGCAAGATTACTATAGTGATTGGATGATAGAAGCACTAGATAGGTTAGTTATTGATGTGTTAGCGACCTAGATACTGCGCAATTCTCTCCTTTGGGAGCATATTTGCCTAGAGCAGAGTTCCCCAAACTTTTTGTATCGTAGACCCCTTGCCATGTTTTTCCGAGTTGGGTAGACCCCCTACTTACATGATATTGATTTTTTTTCGCTGACGTAGACCCCTTGCAGGTTGTCATAGACCCCTAGGGGTTGATATAGACCACTTTGGGAATCACTGGCCTAGAGGTTATGCGGCGATCTGTGGTGGTAATGGTGGAATATTGCAAGTCTAATGTGTCTTATTGACAGTAGTCTTATAGATATCTTATTGATGTTAAATGATGTGTTCATAAACACTAAACATAACTTTTTTGACAAATGACCGATACACATTCTGTCAAATAACTTGTAGATAGGGTTCATCAGCAACATTATGAAACAGGCCTTTTTAATTGTTATGTTATCTTCATAATCATTGCGTTTTATGAGGTATTGTGTATGGAATATTAGTATCGCACTATCACGTCTGTATGGCTCGAAGGGGTAAGCAGAGGTGTCATGTAATAAGTAACATTCTTGTGATTAATTTTAGACACAAGGTTTTATAGCACTATATTTACTTGTTACAACTTACACAATCAATATCGCAATAAAATAACAATGTTTTTGTTATCAAAATTACCGGGTTCGATTCCCAATTAATGTTTGGGTTTTTTGGAAATCTATGAATGCATATATGCATGGTTCCTTAGAACATATATTTATATCCCATACATTTTCGGAGGTCCCCATACTGACCCATCTCAATATAACACACTGTAACTCAGTAGTTTCATTTGATTAATTTACATTTATCAACGACAGCTATTTTCTTGGCTACTAAAAAAACAAACCGCATTATAAAGTAGGACTGATGTCATCATACAAGGCTAGAAAAGATGACGTCACAATTAAACTCGACTGGAGAGGATTGACGTCACGATTCAGACATCCTAAATTAGGTGATTAATATAAATCCCCCATCCTTTTGACCGTGAAGACAAAAGCTGTGAAGGTCACACACAGCCTGCTGGTTTACAGAAAGAAAGAATCCCAAATTCCTCACTAATGTCGCCAAGCCTAGGTTTGATCTAACTATTAATATTTTGTTTTTTCCCTCTTCCTTCTTATGTTCAATTACAAAAATAATTTGTAAATGTGAGTGTACTTAGAGTTAGTACTTTTTTATGTTTGACCAGCTGCTTAAGCCTGCCAAGCCGTTCCTACATTGTTCTCACTTACCTATAACAAAGTACTGCTCAGAAATGTAAAAGATCTTTTTTAAAAGAGCAACCATGGAGTTTCTTGGCCGTTTTTCTCTATAGGAACGGCATTCCGAACGGGTGGTAAAGTTTTAACTTAGCTTTGTGTAAATTTTTTTGATGGTTCATAAGTATTGTACTTAATGTTTACATGAATAAAAAATATCCTGATTCTGATCAAGTCAATGCCAGGAGAGGTAGGTGGGGTTCTCCTGTGTGATACCACATACCACAGATCGCTGACGAATAGTGAATCATCAGACATCCCTTCAAGGATCAGTCGTAATATTGTGAAGGATCATTCAGAAAGGGTATACTCAGCGTTGAACCTACGCTTTTTGACGCATTTGTCATGAATATCGATATGACGATTTAAAATAAATAATTTTCTTGCCAGCAAAAAAAATATAAATTGACGTATCGTCTTCATATACTAAATAAACGCAGGTTTTAGCTTTAGTATAAGCTTTTTGTATAACTATGTTAAGGTACCTTCTACACAAACTGTAAACTGGATAACATCAACGGCAATTCCAAGCCCGCATGTAGTTTACATGTTCACGGCGCGTGCTTTGAAAATTTTATGCGGTGTGCAAATGATTCGACAAAAAGGGCATTACCGAACCAGCCGTTTACTGGTGTTGCGTACTGTAACGATTTAAGAAAGCTTCAGGAAATTAAATTAAAAAGTAATTTATTCATGGAAATTCTATTGGTTTGTGAATTGAAACGGAATATTGCATAATTCTTAACCGTCATCAAAGGAGGAAGTTCTCAATTTGGTTGTATTTTTTTTTGTAGAATTGGTTTCCGTAGCCTACGGAATATACTCTAGTATACTGACAATTCATGATCAATACTAGGCTCGATGTACTGAAAGTATACTACAGTATATTATATTGAAGTCTACTTATCAAAATTTGTATGGAAAATCTTAGGTTAAAATTTTCTACGCGACCAAAGTTTCCGGCAACGGCTAGCTTCTTAATAATTTGATTTGTTTGTGTGGTAATCTTTATAACCTACTGATCGACCTGTTAAAATATTGTACAGTACTAAATTGCACCTTATATAATGTAATGTGTTCGTTAATAGTTATGTATATGTATATTATATGTCATGTATGTAGTTGTTAACATCAGACTATGACAGAAGAGATTTTGCACCTCTTCCCGCACACTTAGGTACCTGTGCACTATAATATCTCCTGCGTTCCTAGTTCGCTAGTTTCCGTTGAGTTTAGCCGGCGTGACCGAAATTCGGTCAGGAGGGCTGTTACTATTATTAATTTAATTTGAGTTACGTTTAAGTACCCGGTGGTAGGTAACTTTCCTTGAGGGCAACACTATAGTAGTCAGGGCCGGATTAAGCCATATACATTCTATTTTTGAATCTCGGACACTAAATTGAGTTGCAAATATGTCTGCTTATCGATCGACATGCTCCAGTTATTTGAATATTTGTTTTGAATTAAACCCTAGCATTCAAAAATACTATAAGTTGCGTAGAAAATTTATCAAAATTGTAACCTATTTAATATCATATTAGTGTCTGTAATTAAAAAACAGAGTTTAGAGGCCTCTACATGGCCTTTGCTTCGGCAATGCAAGTCTTGGAGCTCTCCTCCCCTTATAGTTATGTAGGGCTCTAGGTAGGTACTATTTAAACCTGGAAAATTACTAAGTAGACTTATGTTTGTCATGGACCCCGGGGCCCTTCAGGCTGCGCCGGTCCCATAGGCAGTCACCTACATTGCCTGTATGGATAAGCCGGTACTGAGTAGCCGACTATCGACACGAGGCTTATTGATTACCTTAATGTAGGTAGGTGCCCGATACAAAGGTTAACTTAACGATATTTAATTAGTTCACTTTGTCCCTTTGACCTGTGTGGTATTAACTATATTGGCATTTCACTTATAAGCCAGAAAGGTCAAAGTCGCCTAAATAGCTGCAAGAAAGGCTGCAATAATCAGTAGTGTGGTGAAATGGCACGAAAATCTCAGGCTTTAGGCCTATTTCACAACTGACGAAACCTACCCACACAGATGGGTCATACAAATTTTGTCGAATAAGTTGTGGATGGAATTTACTAGCACATTGTTAAATAGGCCCTTAGCATAATAAAGAAGAATATCGTTTTCATATAACAGTTTATTTTTGAATAATGCTTTGTAATGCCATTGTAAATACAATTAAATTCTATAAGTTTGAGTTTAAGATTGCTATAAGTAACAAAACGTTGATATCATATAAAAAATTGTCCCCCCCAAGCAAATGCTTTTCTAAGCAATTGTTTGGGTGTAAGCTCATGCCTAAATAGGATTCGTCAGAGACCGCTCCTTTAAGGCACTTAAAAGTATTCGCATGCAAGAGTAGGAGTAAGGTACGACTCACATTTCTTTCTCTTCTTCTCTGTTAAGCCCTTCAAAGGCGTATGTTCGGCTTCGGCCTGTTTATTGATCCCTTCGCACTCTTCTCCTAGCACCGAACGATAATATCATTCAGCAAGTATGTAGCATCTACCTCGTTTCTTCACCGCCCGACATCAAATGAACGTAATTTATGAATGGAAACCTCTCACTGAATTTCTCTACAAGTATATCAGTGATCTATTTTTAGGCACGCCTTTTATATCAAATAATCTCGAATGCTACACAGTTTTAATGTAAATGAACACACTATTATCTCGGCGTACGTACTAATTGTAAATGTACGCTGGATCTGCGACATATAATGTGGATTTATTTCAGAAAATGTCGACAGAAAGAGGAAAACCTTCCGCGACGAATTTTCCCGATTTGTATGGGAGAGGGCGCGTCTGTACTCGCCATGATAGGCGCGTATTGTCTAAAAATACCGAACTCGACTACTAACATTCAAAATAAAATTCTGTGCTCAAAGGATTAAAGTTCACTTTCTATTGTTGTTAAATCGGAGAGGTTTAGTTGTGTGCCCCTGTTCAATGAAGGTGTGTGCGTCAAGTTATTAGCGCATGCGTATTGTAGTTGAGAGACGCGAACAAAAATCAATCCGCGTTGGTACGTGGGTGTTACGTAATGACAGACATCCACACGTCGACAACTGATTGTCCCTAATTGGAATTAATGTTGTTAAAAAATATATACTACATTTAATCTTCTCTATTTATATTATCCGTTACCCGCGCAAAAAATCATGTCGATCCTTTGCGCTATGAAAAATTTTAACAAATCTATCCCACGGGAACCATACATTTTAACGAGATAAAAAGACTATAATCTATCTCTGTGCCAAATTTCATCCAGATCCGTTCAACCGTTGTGGCGTGATTGAGTAACAAACATCCATCCATCCAAATTTTCACATTTATAATATCAGTATAGATATAAGTATATATTATAAAGATGCCATTCCCAAAAAAAACTAGATGAAGAAAATAAAAAAATAATACCGTATACTTATAGGTACTAAGTGCAAGGTAAACTCTTACTGGTTGGCTGTATTTAAAAACAAATCAATCACCATTTTGTATACCCATTTATGTTTTCCATAAAC
The DNA here is from genome assembly GCA_905333125.1 of Pheosia tremula. Classification (NCBI taxonomy): domain Eukaryota; kingdom Metazoa; phylum Arthropoda; class Insecta; order Lepidoptera; family Notodontidae; genus Pheosia; species Pheosia tremula. Next base: position 5,553,314 of record HG995416.1, on the reverse strand, counting down.
GTGGTCGGTATGACCTCGACTGAGTCATACCTGTTCAAATATTTTAAACTATTTTGTTATACCGTATTCACATTATAGGGTTTCTAAAGTAATTCTTTGTTACTTATTTTACAAGTAGGCGAAAGCGTGGGCCGCATACAACAGTAGCGCTCACTGGAAACCTTTGAAATATAATCGCTTTCTGCAAAATGGTAGACTATAAAGAGAATAATATTTCATTTAACAGTATTTTCTTTTAAATACTTCAAGTACACTAAAGTTCAAGCGTTACCTAGTTTAGGTAATTAAATACATTAAATAAGACTGCCTCTTAGTTTTTGGTTTCAGCGCTTTAAAGAGCATTTTTACGCTGTCCGTCCTTTGATACAAATTGTCTACAGTTGGTTTGACAACCAAAAAAAACTTTGCCCGTGACGCACTCATATTCACTTATTTCGTTTAATTTGAGAACATAGAACTGTTTTAAATATGGAAATCCGACTTTTGATTTTTAGCCAAAGCTGGAGATGTTGTGTGACTCTTTGAATGCGTGCTATTTGAGGATACCAAAATAATCATAGTCAAAATAATCTTCAACAAAATAATGGAATATAGCAGTAAGCTAGTAAGTATCCTTAACTTAAACCACATTATTAGACACACCCACACAAACATGCCAACACACTCATCATTATAGTTCTGTTACCTATACTACATCCTGCCACAAATCTTTGAGATCCATACGTTTATTTTTTACTTTAAGATCATTTGCATCCCAGCCTAACCCTACTCGCACGGGGTCAGCGTGGTGGATTATGGCCTAATCTATTGTCGCATTGATGGTAGGCAAACGTTTTTCAAACCCTGATGTGGATCCTCACGATACGAGGTTATAAGTACTCGTTTACTAATTGTACTGATATGTATGTTCTGTGACCTGTATAGAGTATTTTACCCACTTATTTAATTGAACCAACTATACGGTCCCTCACTAAGCAACACTTGTATTACGGGTACCGTACAATGAACTGGGGGCCTACCCAGTATATAATACTTATATAGATAATAAACATCCATGACTTAGGTACAAACATTCGTGCTCATCACACAAAGTATGTCCCTACCGGGATTCGATGCCGGGACCCTCGGCACAGAAAGCAGGGTCACTACCAACCGCGCCAATCAGGCCGCCAAATTGTATCTACATACTTTGATTTTACAAAATACATATTCCAATGTTTTTTTTAATCACTATAGGATCACAACATGCTATGTGTAATAATAATTGCACCACATCGAATAATTGGAATATCTATCTCACGCGTTGACAGCGGTACTCGTTCGCCTCGAGATTGACATTGGCTGCGCCGGGGCAGGTCGTTCCAATCCATCTGACAAACTTCCGCCACGAGGCTAAATAACTTCCGCTATTAGATTAATGAGGGTTTAATGTGTAGCACTGTAACGAGTGTTATGGACGTGTTGATTTATAAATAAATAAATATCGCTAGACGAACACACCAACTATACGGTCTCACACTAAGCAACGCTTGTATTACGGGCACTGTGTAATGGACTGAGGACGAACGCAGTATATAATACTTATAATAAAAATATTGTATCTTTGTTGTACCTCATTCATTACTACTGTGATATTTCATTGTACAAAGTCTGTTCCTACCGGGAGTTAAGCCCGGTATCCTCAGTGCAGACAGCTGTGTCACTCACTACCAACTGAGCCAATCGTGTTGTCAATGTTCCTATAAGTATATTCATTACATTACTGTCTACGACAGTGTCTGAAGACAAAGGTTTACAACCAATGTGTGCTGCCAGTGATGACATATGGTGCCGAGACGTGGTCGCTGACTATGGGCCGCATAAGAAGGCTCAAGGTCGCTCAACGCGCAATGGAGAGAGCTATGCTCGGGGTTTCGCTACGCGATAGAATCAGAAATGAAGAGATCCGTAGACGAACTGGAGTAACCGACATAGCTCAAAGAATTGCCAAGTTGAAGTGGCAGTGGGCAGGGCACATAGCTCGCAGAACCGATGGCCGTTGGGGCAGGAAGGTTCTAGAATGGCGACCACGAATCGGAAGACGAAGTGTAGGACGGCCCCCCACAAGGTGGACTGATGACATCACACGCGTCGCAGGAAGCCGGTGGATGCGAGTGGCGGAGGACCGTGATGTGTGGAAGTCGTTGGGGGAGGCCTATGTCCTGCAGTGGACGTGCATATCGGCTGATAGATAGATAGATAGACTGTCTACGATATGTGACCTTTCTAATATCGTATGAATTCGCGTATGCTCGAACATTCCATCTGCTGGTTGAATGAACGAGGATTGTGCAACGTGCGTCTTCACTCAGAAGAATTCAGAGGTCACAGTCTGACCGTGACCTATGTTGGGTAATGTTTATCAGATTATTCTATTATGTGTTAGGTTAGTGTACCGTACCGTATAATAGACTGGGGGCGAACCCAGTAAATAATACTTATATATATATATTAAATATCCATTCGGACTTGGGTAAAAACATTCGTACTCATCACAAAAAGATTTTCCTATTTGAACCCGGGATCCATGGCATAGAAAGTCTCTACCAATTGCGCTAATCAGGGATGTCGAAAGGTTGTCGTCCAGCGATGTAAAATCGACCAAGAAACTCCTCCATCACCTTAACGTTGAATATAATTTGCACATCGTAGAATCACAAGACCTATTTTTGCCATTTGTTATTTATTTGAAATTAGAGTGTATCAAATATGAACCTTACTAGATTTTTTATCAACTAGGAGTTTTGGTCAAACTGATAAACCCACATTTGTGGCCGACCTTACTTTGTTATTGTGACGTAATCTTGAATAGGCATATATTTTATTATTGGTCAAACATGATATATTTATTTATGACTTGTTTCTTAAGCAATATGCATTTACATGCTAGAGTTGCGTTTTACGCAGGAATTGTAATAGTCAAGGTGTATGGAAAAATAATATGCGCATTGAGCTCTGATAAGAAAATGTTAAACCAAACTTATGCAAAAGAAAAACAAATAAATAATAGAGATGGATGCATATAATGTTTCACTATAGATATTTAGCAGGTAAACAATATATTTGCAATTATTTACTGATACCAAATTAAGTAAAAGTGCGTTGTAAAAACTAAAGATTATCCATAAATGATTACGTCCACTTCTGGACATAAGCTACTCTCAGTGACTTTCTTAAATGGTGGTCCTCCGCCTCTTGCATTCAGCATTCCTACAAAGGATCATCGGTGGACTAATTATGCGTTGCAAGAAGAACCTTTGAGGGGGACCCATCTTATTATAGTTGGTACTATTCTAGAACTTTTCTCCCCCAAGAAATACACCAAATTCAAATATTTACTTAACAAATTTTTTTTTCTAGTAATCGTTTTCGTTCCATTTGCAATCCAACATTTTATGGAGGTAAGAATGTAAATTTTACGTGTGAGTATAATAACAAAGATAAATGGCTCTCAAAATTGGGAGATATTTCTGCCTGTTTAAGAAAAACATTTGAACAGTACATAACACCTAAGTAGCAAGCATGAGCAGCGCTAAGTATTGCTATGCTTAAGGTGTCAAGACATTATTGTCTTCTATAGTACATTTCCCAATGTTCTTCCTCTGATTAGTATTATCTAGCACCAAAGAAACCAATCATAATAAAAAGAATATCATAGTGTACCTCGCCCACGAATGGAAATTGACGGACAATCAATTTAATTACGAGTATATCACTATAATGCCATATTTCGCGGAATGATGTTACGAGGGAATTTCTATTAATAACACTAAGTAATGTTATCAAATATTTTTTACTCTTTGGTATTTGCTACTTACCGAGTTAGATATTGGCATTGTTTTGGAATGTTGAGCTTTTTTCAAATTCTTATCTCTCTCCATTATTGTAGGTTGTGCCTTCTTTGATTACCTGGTTTAGTAACTGGTTAGTAGGTTAGTCGGCTGTATAAATAATTTACGAAAATATTTTGCTGATCCTTCAATATTTTATTATGAATGTCTTTCCAATTTTCATCAGCCTCTGAGTAATTGTCTTCTCGCTGACATCTGCAATCACACTTGGATCCCAGAATGCGGCAATCAAACCAAAGACGACTTCAGAATGTTCATAGATGAATGTGACATGTATGAATACAATTGCGATAAAAATAAAAGTTAGTTCTAGTTTTATTTAAATAATCTCTCTTCTAGGTCATGTTCATCATGCATGACTGATGATCGAGGTTTGCGGTTAGAAATCGAATCCTTACCATAGTTGTCAGTCCAGAAAATCCCTAATCAACAAAATCATCACCAAACGTAAATTGATAGAAATAATTCTACAATGAAACATAATTCCTATGAACTATACCGTTTGCAGAATATTGACAAATGACAAGAAACTAAGTCTAAATAAACTGGTCTATTTTTTCAGATTACTCCATTACAAACTACTCTGAATGTTTCCGTCCCTTCACTGGGTGTCCCACTTTGAAGAGTTTCTACAGAATTGGCAACTACAAATACTTGTTAGAAGGTAGACAAATAGTATACGCGCCTACGGAGAGAACGAGAATTGTAATGAGAACTATCCTGAGAGCCACGTTAGCCACTAGGCCATATTTAACTTTCCCCACTAGCCCACATGGGAAAAGAAGATATACACCTGAAGTGGCAAAATTGAGGAGAGCAGCTGCACGAAGAACAATGACAACCAAAAAAGATTGGACTACCCAGAGAGTTTTGACAACCAAAATATGGAGACCAACAACGTTATTGAGAACTGTTGTGCTGAAGAAGATACTTATGGAGAAAAATGGAAAAAAGTACTATAAGATTATTAAAGGATACGATACTGCGACTACGAGGAAATATGACTCTGATTTTTTAGAATAAACGTTCACTTGTTTTGGATATATTTTTATATGTAATAGGGGTACAAGGTAAATTTACAATTAAGGTTAAAATAGTCCTCTCAGTTTGAAATATTATAATGAACCTATTTTTTGTGAGAAAAAAGTCTAGCCATCTACTTCGGGAATACGTATTAGCCTAATTAAAGAGACTACCAAACCCAGTAGATAAACTAAATATGAAAAATATTAGTAAGAGATCCATTAAGGCAGCGAAATATGAACGGTGATTTTATGGTTCTGTTATAAAAAATAGTATCACAGTGTTTGGCGCTAATGATATTTAATATTTGTTTCTGCTGCAAAAAATGCCATTCCACACCAATGGACTTAGCATGACATAAGTATATTAACTCCTCTAAATTAAGGCACATCTGAAAAAATCACCCAATTGAAAATTGATCGCATGTCGTCAAATGCATTGCTGTTTCACGCACTACCCATCCAAAAGTATTTTATAATAACGCAGTAGTGAATAACTACGAAACCAACCGGTCCATTTACAGAGCACTAATGCAAAGTCTATTGGTATAAACGTCTATGGCTGCAAAATTTACGATCGAATTGCCACCATTTTATATGCACATGATTTACTGCTTGCCCCTTCTACCCTCGTAAAACCAGACCAAACAAATGCATAACCTATCTCGATAACCGACGTAAAGAAAATGTGTGGAAAAGTGACAATTATAATAAAATTTCCTTAAAAAATGGTAGCTTAGTGTCACTATGAGTAGTATATCAGAATTACTGTTTCTGAATCATATATTCAGTAGAGTTGTGATTATATTTATAGCTGGTAAAGATACTACAATAATTGTTTATGTGAATTGTCCAAAAAAATCTGGAACCAATGCTTTTAACAATATATTGAAATCTGTTTTCAGTGTTCTTAATGATCCATATATCAACACAACATTTTATTATGGTAAGATGCATGAAAGAAGTAGCCTGCGCATGACACTAGTTAGAATTGAATTGAATTACATGATTCAATTTGGCAGGTTTTATCTATAGAGTAACTAGTACTATATCTATAGAGTAAAATCTCCTATTCAAGGAGGTTGTATCGCCTGGGACGACTTAAAGGCAGGAAAAGTTTAGGTAGTACATCCAAATGAATTGGCTCCACAAGCAATTACAAAATTATAAAGAAATAAGGTAAACTTAAACTTGAATAAACAAAACCGAGAGTGGGTGTATATTTTCAATTAATGATATGATATGATATTTCATTATGAATTTCTTGCAGCCACCTGCACAATGTATTCCATCTAAAACTTGCAACCATACGTGGGAGCCTATATGTGGCCGAGACCACCACAATTTGAGCCACAGACTGTTCTTAGATGCTTGTGATATGCATGAGTATAATTGCGATAACAATGCAGGTAAGGCGGCAATAATTAACTAGTTTGAAATGGAGCAATTCGTTTAATTCAGTTGAGAATATTCAGTTGTGGGTGTAGCGATAGCAGACGTTTAAGAAATCAAATAGTATATTGTATTTGAATTAACATATTATTTGCAGCCTACGTACACGTTGACGTGAAAGTGTGTTCCCAACTATGTACACAAAAAGATCATTACCACGCACAAATACATAAAACTGAAGGCACACCGTTACAACATACCACGAATCCTATGACTACAAGCATCACTCCAGAAACTTTAACAGAGAATGTAATAACAAATTTAAAGGAACTATCTGCAAATAGTAAAACTACTGTAGAATCTAAAGCTGCAGTAACCACTAACGTATATACTTCTACTAATGTTAGCGAGTCTACTACAGACATTACTGAAGTTACCACTGACTCAGATATTCCAACACCGACAGACATGTCAACGGAAATCACTACAGATTTTTATACTACAGAAACAACTAATGATGTTATGGATACTACAACTGACACTATAGAGTCTATTACAAATATGACTGATACTACCATGGAGTCTGATAATTTTACTACAACATATAATTTGATGAACACTACAACAGAGATTTTTACCCTGGAATATACAACAGAAACCGAACTAGAAGAATACAAAGAAACTTCTTTGCCAGATGATGATGGGAATACAATCCAACTACTTAAAGAAGTTTTAAGTAATCCTACAAAAAGTACTGATTCATTCTCTCTAACTCAGTTGACTTGTAAAACGTATCCGAAGGGTTGTTTCGTGCCCTCAATTTGGGAGACTACTCCTAGTAGTGAAACGAGGGATTTCTTCCAAGTTATTAAAGACCGTTATGGTGATAAGGTCAAGCTATTGAGACATACTACTCATTTTCCGAGGTGTGCAATATTTACACCATATTCATGAGAAATACCTGGCACCTAATGATTAGAACTAATTTATTATTTATTTTAGTCAGCTTTTTTATGTGCATAATATGTGAATGAGCGCATAATCATTTTTAGATGTGAATAATAAGTATTATTCATTGAAATCACTTTAATTTTGCTGAAATTAAAGCCTAAATACACAGCAGTGATCAGCGTTCTGTATTCGGTACGATACTGCGCAAATATCAAGAAATCAGCACGGCAAGTGCGAGCTATCCGTATACTTTATAGTGTACCGGATTTAGACATTTTGTATGGAGAATTGAAAAGCGCCTCAAGAGGACGGAATTTGAAACATTCAATTCTCGATACAAAATGTCTATATATAATAAATACATAAATTTCACCTGACCCACACCGGTCCCACACTAAGCAAGACTTGTATTATGGGTACCGTACAATGGACTGCGGGCGAACTCAATGTATACTACTAATATAGATATTAAACATACATGACATGGATATATTTATATTTGGATATAGATTAGATAATTACATCACTTTATATCAATTAGTTTCCAATCACGACATTGAGTCTCGTTTCGACAAAGAAGTTCATATTTTATATCAGCGATCAGACAGTGATCGCGTTGTGTCGGAACAAGTAGCCTTTACCGTGTTATCTATAGCCTTTTATGATTCATTTATGATATTAAGGTCATGCTCAGATGGAGTTAATGGATTTTTAATTGAATAGCTTGTTATTGTATGACTTGTATTCAATTGGGTAAGGCACTATAATTATGGGATTTCTTTCACCACTGATAAAACAATATCGTGTTAGTTACACCGTTTATAACTGAAGAACGGGTGGGCCGATTTTTATGATCTTTGGTTTTTCTTTGCCCTGTATAGCAAGATAACTATTAAAATATAGGAAAAAATCCGGGACTACTAGTTTAACACTAAAATGAGTTCGTATTCATCTTGGCTATATATTAATTCCTCTCTTTCTAACTTATTAAAATTATGCCCAAACAGACATGAGACATGAAGTTTAGCGTTTCGCATTATCCGCAATCTTCATGTGGCCAGCATCCCATACATTTCATAGAACAAAGAACACAGATCGCTTAACCCTCTTTATTTGAGTTCTAAGAAGTAGAATTCATTTTGTCGACGGTATTGTTAATCTCTCCGAAACGGAACAGTAGGGTAAGCAGGAACTCCTAAATGTGATCGTTGCGTCATCGAAAAAACAAGCGGTCACTGTCCTACCTAATTATAAAAACCGTGGTGTGAGAAGGATAGACGACGCTTATGTACCAAAATGGTGCGTAAAAACGATTGTTCTAGAGGCACAGGTTACAGGGAGCTTTACACGGCTTTCGAACGAAGTGCCGGTTTCCTTAAAATATTTGCCTTCACCGTATGACTAGTGATATCAAAATAAATCTTATCTGAAATACGTTAAGAAAAATAAAACATCTCACTAACAAACTAAGGGCTGACCTTTGCAATGTAAAATTGCAAACAACTTATGTAATGTAACCATTGCAACATCAAATTCCAGTCCAACTGTCCGACAACAGTATATTTTAAAACGTAACAATAGAAACCTTGACATTACGTGGGCCACTTAAAACGAGCTTTAAAAGCTATTAAAATAATAATGATATCTGTTTATCATTTATTTTTAATAATAATGATATCTGATTGTCAAGTTAGTAAAATTATAATGATATCTAATTGGCAAGTTTGTAAAGTAAAAGTGGAATATTTACATTGTTCTTTCATAGACAGCGTTATTCAGAAAGGGTATACCTACTAATATTTGGACCTGCGCTTTTAGCGCATTTGTCATAACCATTTGATATTACAATTTAATTATGTAAATTAAAAAAAAAAATGCTCACAATATACACAATTGTGAATTTGTGACTCTCTAAGTAATATTTTTTTATTAAAATTATGAGTTTACAATGTGATTACAAATACGCTAAAAAACAGCAGCTTCCAATGATAATAATTAAATACTTAATACTATCAAACCTTGCCTCAGTCGATAATTTAGCTCGTTTAGTTGGTAAGGAATGTAAGTTTAACGCATTATCTTCTATCAATTATGGAATTACAAATGGAGCTCCATAATTATGAATAATATTTATTGCAACGATATTTCATTGGAAATGATTTGGAGGCGTACATATTACTTAGAGTACCTATTAACACTTGTAAAATGTCGAAATGCTGTTATATTACTTAGAGTATTATAACACTCGTAAAATGTCGGCATGCTATTATATATTAACATTATTGCTATACGTTGTTTGTACGTGTTGTTAGGGTTACCATATAATGTAGTAGTAGATAGTTTAGCATAGCTAATACTATTGAAGCGTTTGGTTTTGACTCTAGTGTTGTTATAATGTTGGCTATATTTTTTAAATATGGATTGTAGGTACTTGGAATTATGAGGCTGCTTATTTTAAACTTGAGTTTTTAATATGTAGGAAACTTATTTGTTGAAATAAAAGCGCACATTAATGTCGTTTGTTTTAATTAAATATTATTAAGCACCGCCTTGTGTTATAATATCTGACAACCCTAGATAGCTTTTTTATTTTATATAAAAATAAAATACTGTCTAAAATGTTATTGTTTGCGTTAGCATTAACTGCTTAATGCTATGGCATACTTTAAGCTTACAATAAAAACTTTTATACAGTTAAGCTTTTATTTTTTATTAATCTTGATTCTTTTAATTTTGAATGACTTATTTCATTTACAAAAAAATTTTGGCTCGTGAGGTCATGATCATTAAACAAGCAATATTTGTGCGAAACCTTGTCATTGAGGTTAAGCAAACCAAAATCATTTATGGATTTTAATTGTGAAATGTCTGCTCACATCAAATCATCAATCATATTCTTGTTTTTTCTTCACCTGCACTGCCTTAACAGAATTCTGTACGACAAGTGCGAGATTATTCGTAAGCTAACCGTATACTTTATATTTTACGTATTCAGACACTTTGTATGGCGAATCGAACAGCGCCTTTAGCGGATGTTATTTAAAACATTCAATTCTCCATACAATATGTCTAAATACCTAGACTACAAAGTATACTGGCTACGCCTTTGCTGCCAGTAACTAATTAAATTACACAGTTAGTCGGTACATTGGGTCGTTGGATCCACGCATTATGACGTAAGCACTATGTCGATAGGTAGATCGTTTGACCTGCATTCTGCTCTCGTACATTGTGGACATAGGACCCATACATATTACTGTGTTAAAGTATTGATTAAAAACTATCCCAGCAATCCGAAACTGTACTTAGCATACAATCGAAGTACATACGTAAATACGTAATCAAATGGGTCCACCTATATTTCGGGCATATGTTATTGAAGTCAACAGATGCCATTAAAATTATTTTTGACCAGGGCTGTGTCAATAGAGAATTGATCTAGAGGACGTAGCTCCATACCCTAGACAGCCCAAATAAGAAGAAGAATCAAAAGTGCAATACTAAAATAAATACATCATTGTTACTAAAAAAAAAAAGTGGTTAGGAGAACTACAATATGTCAAGCACATCACGGTATGAGAATCATCGCGGCTGTAATGTGGTCTCAGCCTTATGATTTAAGTATAACATGCTTTGTATGTATTTAGCGTACTAACTTCAATGGACAGTAATGTAAACGTATTATGTAATTTAGCTACAACTTTATATTTTTTGGGATTCCAGGTCAGGGGAATTTGTTGTGGTAATATGTTTGTATGTGCTTAGTAATAATGGGATGCCATTATTTTTATAATGGTTGTCCATTCTAAAGACTTGTGCAGGTAATGATTATGGTTGTATATCGTAATATTCGTACATTGGTATATCTAAATAAGGCCACATTGACATTTATTAGGAACTAGCTGTTACCCGCGTCTTCGTCCGCGTGGTATTTAACAAAGACTCAGCCGTTGGCAACAGCCTGCTCGCGTTCTGATCCCGCGGGACGCATTGCAGATTGTTGCTATCAAACTTTAATCAGGCGCAGCGCTGCAACATTGGTTTTAATTTTTTTTCGAGAGATCCAATTTTTTTTTTCTAAAATAAAAGTAGCCTATGTTACTCCTTGTTACATCAGCTATCTGCCAGTGAAATTCCCGTCAAAATCGGTCCAGCCATTTCAGAGATTACCCGGAACAAACAGACAGACAGACAGAAAGATAGACAGACAAAAAATAAAAAAATTGTTTTGGTATAGGTACCGTGTATACATCCAAATGCATTCAGCAAAAATCGGTTATTTTAATATTACAAACAGACACTCCAATTTTATTTATATGTATAGATGTATAGACTATAACAGTGCTCCCAGCGTTTTATGGGTGAACAGCAATCGCATAGTAACTGTCACTTTTAACAGATATCCCATACAATATCTGTCAAAAGTGACAGTTGCAATGCGGTTGCTGTTCGATTATGAGGCGATTGTGTTAGCAGACTCGGGGCCCAGTGGTGCTGATCGATGAACAGAATAGCAACCGGATATAGCTCATTATATGCGCGGAAGCTTGAAGCTAAAGCGAGGAAATGAACGCGCCGCCCGCCCCCGCCGCTTCGCACCCCGCCTTCCGCCACAGCAGTGAAGGCAATCCGCTACTAAACTTATATTACGGCAATTGATTAATATATTTATGATACAGCCATTGATTGATTATTATTCGGTAGCTATTTAATTAATACGTAAGAGACTCTGATCTTCTAAGAAATGTGATTATGATCGCTGTTCATTTATTCTATTTTAAAACTCATACGTAAATCAAAATGCGGTGTTATAAGTTTCATCTCTATTTCTGTCTGTGGTAATTCAATCTGTAATTTTTTTAATGTAATTTCAATAATAATTTCGTTAAGTGAAACTTATATGTGATTAATTGGTAAATTACTTGCAAGTTTTTAAATGGTACAAACGGCTAGTACATTTCCTTATGGTCCTAAATGAGTACATTCTTACGGATTCTCATGGTTTTTTTTTAAATTCCTACATGAACAAGAATAAGGAGGGAGGAGATTCACGATAAATATACTTTTTTTATCTAGCATTTACTATTAGTAGGTACTACCGGATATAGTTGGACTCGTCTTATACGCGTAACGGAAATGAGAGCAACCGCGGGCGACGTTCCAAGGCAATTCGATGGCGGAGGTTGGATTGTTCATTGTTCTATTGAGAGCACACGTTTATTGACAAGAGTACCCAAAAATTTTGGTTTGCGTAACTTATCTGATGGATAAAGGTATTTTGTATATAAAATTATACGGTACGGTACGGTCATTGTACGGTACCCATAACACAAGCGTTAAGCTTAAAGTGGGACCGTATAGTTGGTGTGTTCGTATGGCGATATTTATTTATTTACATTATATGCTCCAACGAGTAGAACCTGCACAAACTAAACATTAAAGCAAAATTAAAAGATAAAACAAAAATATCCGAAGTAAAATAAGCGGATTATCAGGTATTCCAAAGTGCTTTCTATTTTTAGCAAGCTTTAAGAAATTCGTTCCAGTTTATTACTTTACTAAATGTTATAAGCACTCGATGCTTTTAATAAACGCGACCTGATTGGCTTATCCACTTTCCTTAGGGTTGACAAAAGAAGCTGTTGGGGCCTCGGATGTGTGCGAAAGCCTCCCTTAGCCTTTCAACAAGGCTCGAGAATGACGACCATGGGATTTTAGTCGGTAGGAGTAAGATATACACCGCTTGCTTCTCCCGGGGCTGACTGACTTGACTTCTTCGATGCATAGCCCATATCATTAATAGATCATTATTCTTTATTTCGTGTGTCGTTCTAAATGGTACAATAGGTAAGTATTTCAGCACATTAATCGCTTTGAGCATGGCCGCATTCAGTTAAATAAAAAAACCCCATTAATAGCGCTAAAGTTAGGTGATCATATTTATATCCATTCTGTATTTTATGATCTATATCTATAGGTATTGTGGTAGGTTTATTGCAGTGTGATAAAGGCAGTAGTATTTCAGCTGGTACCGTTTAAAATGAAACCGAGTTATGGTACTAAATTGTATGCCCCCCCCATACATTTGCCACCAAAACCACATCGGACTCATAACAGTATCTATATATATATTCGAGACTAACCTCCTTTCAATTAATTTTTGATTAAAACGAACTATTTTGTTTGTCAACCCTAACATTTTCAATAAGTGTATATTTTTAAATCCCCGGCTTACTCTACAAAATCCTTGTAACTACTTTCCCATCACCAAGCTGGTCGTCCCGGAAGCGCATCAGAAGGTTACCAGTACTGCCTATATATTGCTTAGAGTGGGTGCGCGCGCGCAGTACACTCCGTATGCGTTGTGCAGTTCATACATTGACCGTGAAGTTTGTATATGTAAGTGTTGAGTGTATACGTGTTTGGTGTTTAAAAGTGATTGGGTTTTTGAGAGGCTGTTGAAATTTAAACAAATATATATTGTGTTTGGGAAGAATTCGAAGCTTTTAAAAGTTATGACGCGATACATTTTGCAGTTGGATTAAAACAGTTAATGCTACTTAATGTACCTTACTTGATTGTAAATATAAATATCTTTTGTTATTTGAAACTAGCTGTCCCGGCGATCAATGTATCGTCTCAGAATCAATTATATAAAATAATAAATGATGTATATTATTATTTTTGTGAATTTTCCCATGTTTTAATAGTTATATTAGTAATCCCCCTCGAATTGAGGGGAGGCCCGTGCCCAGCAGTGAGACATTTTAAAAAGGGCATGTATTATACTGCTAATTGGGGCGGTGACAATTAAAACAAGATCATAAAAAACGGACCACCCATTCTTGAGTTATAAATGGTGTAATCAACACGGCTTTGTTTGATATATTGAGTGTAAACTACATATAATAAGCAAGAAATAATCCATGTACCTATTATGTTGAAAATTAACATATAAATAATAAGTTGATATTTATACGCGTTGAAATAACTTGCTGAGGACTGAGTCACTTACTTAGTTAACTATGCGAATAGCTTCTGCCTAACCTTTAACCTTTTGGTTTAATGTTTGTTACCTTATTCATTTGTATAATCCATCTAATTAACTCTGCATCTACCCACTAACTTCTATAAGAAACATTTCAAGCAACCAGGTACTTAATCCAGACATTGTGAAACTTTAATTAAGTATTCCAATTTATAATCGGTAGAGTATGGATGGCGGGTCAGATCAGTTGCGCTGCATGTGCCTAGTGAATGTAGCGTCCCTTATCTACTGCCGCCTTCCTACCTAGGCAAGTATGCTCCATCGTAGATCTCATCGTCACTTACCATCAGGTGAGATCGAGATCAAATACTTGCCTATAATGTAATAATAAAAAAAAAAAAAAAAAGAGTAATAGTAACCTATACTCGTAATTTTAGTCAGTTGACTATATTGTAATATTCCTGATGGATTCTTGACAAACTACGTGTGTCTCAGACTATGTGCTAATTAAAAAAATATAGAGGTTCATGCTTTGTTAGGAGTTTTGTGGTTGCCTGGAAAAATATCTCGCATTTGCGGAACTAAAATTTAGATAAAAATGTAGTAAAACAAAACCAGCATTCGAATTAATCATTTCTGAAATATTTTTATTAGACTAACCTAATTTGATCACCATATTATTCATCGAGAATCAAACCTACATAAACTTATAGCAGTTGCGATTAAAGCTGTCATTATGAACCATTGAAAATCAATTCAGGTGCCATCCCTCCCACCTCTTATTACTAGCAGGAGCTGTGTCTTATTTGAACTCAAACATGGTAATATTAAATGTTAACACCCACGCGAAAGTTTCGAGATAAATATTCATGGATGCTGGAGAGTGGAAGCTATTTGTATATAATATTTGAACATGTTTATGATTTCCAGTAAATGGAAGGAATAATTTGATGTAAGTTACGCCCATTGGTGTATTTATCAGAGCTTCTAATGACGCACAAAATGATAAGCAGGCTTCCTACATAACTCAGTGCTCATTCAATGAACTATTAAAAAAGCAAATTTGTTTTCACACCCATTCATTATTTTAGAATGTAAACACTGTCTTAAATGTTAACTATCACCAATCTAGATGACTACTTTGAAATTATTAAATAAGAATTATTCATTTCAGATTACAATGCGCTGCATTATCCTCGCCGCCATCCTCGCGGTGGCCCAGGCTAGACCTGGCCTATTCTTCAGCCAGCCTTTTCAACCCCTAGGAATCCAATACGCTGCTGCTGGACCAGTAGTACACCCACACCCTGCCGTTGAACTGAACGCAGCAAGCGAAGCCCAGCTTCCTCGAGCCCTGTTAAAATCCAGGGACTTTTACGATAACCCCACGGTGGCTGCTGGCTTAGCCCAAGAATCCTGGTTCACAAATAAGGAGATGCAAGTCGTTGAAAGGGAAGCTGAAAAGATTCCCAGGGAGAGCATTTATCATATTGTCAAGAACGCAGGGTTCTTGGACAGACATTAAAAACGAAGATGGTCTTACAAAATTTGGGTAATAATTCTTGGGTACGTTATGTGTGTATTTTGAAGGAGATTCTGTAATTAAAACAATAACTTTAATATTGTAGTAGCCATGCTTATTAAATATATTATGTAGATTCAAAATTCAGTATACTTTTGTACCCTCACGAAACAGGCCAGGCCTATTGTGGGAGTCATAATTACTCCTATTAATATTTTTTATTGTATGAAATAAATATTTTGATTCTTTTTAATTTAACTTACGCGATTATTTTTATACATGTCTGGTTTTGTAGGGCCTGATTAAAAACAAAATTGACAAAGAAAATGCTTCCAATTAGTTACTTTCAACAGAGTGTTTACAACTTGAATTAATAGTTAGAATATCTTATTACTTAGTCACTCACGAATATTTAATAAGTACCTATGTTTATTTTAACTACAAGTGAAATGAGTTTTGTAAATATATTTTAGTTAATGTATTGGTTTATTATTCTAATAAGTTAAGTAATTTTATGTCGTCACCTTGTACAATTTAAGTAAACTTAATTTAATATTACTTTTAGAAATGAGTTATGGAATTACCAATCTAAGTCAGAAATTAAGTATTTAAGTTTTGTTGGTAATATCGACCCTATTTGTAAATTCAAGTTATATATAGGTTTTATGTAAATAAGCCGTTGCATTAAGTTAAACCGGTTTAGTACTTAGTATTGTATGTTTACTGTGATCTCGAACAATAAGTACGATATAAGTAAGTTATTGTTCTGTTTTTAATTAAGTATTTATTAAAAATATAATGTTTTTGATAGAAAAAAATACTTGTTAAATCACGTTATTTATGTCACAATCGCTTCCAAATTGCGGTTTCTTGAAGCTTCTTCCTCTCTTGCATGTGACCCAACACTCGTGCACTGGCTTCTGAACGAAATCTGAAAATAATTTTAAATATCAAAGGGAAACCTAATCTGTTCAGAAGAAAAGTTGCGGAAGAGCACTGTTATGACTTCTTCGGATTCTTGAGGAAAGAAACATATTCCCTTTCATGACTTATTACAAAAAAAACTCAAACACTTTGAATGTGTTCTAAAATTATATTTCCCATATATCAATCCTTAAGTAAACCTACACTTTATTTATCCCCGAATTCACATAAACTTTGAGACCATGCTGACGGTATCCAAACAAAAATTCCGTAAAACCCTTAGATATTAGATAACATTAAATGCCAAGAACAAATGAAATTCCCGAACACAAAGACGCTCCAAATTCCTTTACATTTAATGTATAATGGACCCTAAACCTGTTGGAATAAAGGCCAAAGGTTTAGCTGAAACAAGAGTATTAGGTAGCATCGGCGTGGGTGTTAAACCAATG
This sequence comes from Pheosia tremula, assembly GCA_905333125.1. Classification (NCBI taxonomy): domain Eukaryota; kingdom Metazoa; phylum Arthropoda; class Insecta; order Lepidoptera; family Notodontidae; genus Pheosia; species Pheosia tremula. The sequence continues at coordinate 5,536,173 of HG995416.1, read as the reverse complement.
AACCATGACCTTTAGATGCTCTAGGAATTTTAAGCCCCTCCTAAATGTCAGGGGTCCAATGAAATTGGTTATAATAAAATATTATAAAATAATTTGAGCTAGCTTTGTAATGGATCAGTATGAGTTTTTGATTTTAGACCCTATTATGTTTGGGATAGGCTGACTTATTAGCTTTACCTTGTTTACTTTGTGCGTTGATTATAAAATATTCTAGAGCGAACATAATGTTTTAAACTGAGTTTTTTATGAATTGATACCTATAAGGAGAGATTCATTTTAAAATAATGAATAAAACAAACAGATGTTGTGAATAAAGTTCGTTTACTCTGTCTTTTCATACAGAGCAAGTACGTTTTTAATTTATGAATGAACTAGCTGTTGCCCGCGACTTCGTCCGCGTGGTATTTAACAAAGACTCAGCCGATGGTAACAGCCTGCTCGCGTTCTGATCTCGCGGGATGCATTGCAGATTGTTGCTATCAAACTTTAATCAGGCGCAGCGCTGCAACATTGGTTTTAATTTTTTTTCGATAGATCCTATTTTTTTTTCTAAAATAAAAGTAGCCTAAGTTACTCCTTGTTACATCAGCTATCTGCCAGTGTAATTCCCGTCAAAATCGGTCCAACCATTGCAGAGATTACCCGGAACAAACAGACAGACAGACAAACAGACAGACAGACAGACAAAAATTGTAAAAAATGTTGTTTCGGTATAGGTACCGTGTATACATCCAAATGCATTTAGTAAAAAGCGGTTATTTTAATATTACAAACAGACACTCCAATTTTATTTATATGTATAGATATTGCGATTAAAAAAGCATTCGTTTATACTATTTGTATAGTACCTATATTCATTATACGTACCTAATGACTGAGATATATTAGGTCTTGATGGTACTCTAAGACATAAGTCTAATTCTATATAATAATAATAATAATATCGCCAGACTAACACACCAACTATACGGTCCTACACTGAACAACGCTTTTATTATGGGTACCCTACAATGGACTGGGGACGAACCCAGTATATTATACTTTTATTGATATTAAACCTCGATGACTCGGGTACAAACATTCTTGCGCATGGCACAAAGTTTGCCCCTACCAGGAACCCGGGACCCATAGAACAGAAAGCAGGGATACTGCCCACTGAGCTAATCAATAATTAAAACGTTACCCTTCTTGCTGTCACAATTAAACTCGTGCATATCACAGGAGTCTATGAAGGTTCTCATTTCGCCGCACGAGTCGATCCCGCAAAGCGGCACCTGGTCGTGTCGACAGATGTCCGCTATCTTGCATTCTTCTGCCAGCTGATAACGTGAGACGTAGGTTTGTTCACGAATAAGGTAGATAGGTATATCTATAATACCAGCCCTTTTTATTGACCCACTGTTTGGCACGGGCCTCCTCTTAATGCGAGGGGGATTGGGCCATAGTCCACCACGCTGGCCCAGTGCGGATTGGCGGACTTCACACATGTGATAATTGTGGTTGAAAATGAGATTCGCACATGAAATCCCAGAGGTGCGAGCCGGGGTTTTGAACCTGCGATCCTCGTTACCGAGGCAAGCGTTCTACCAACTTAGCTATCATTGCTTCAATATATGTATATCATATAATAGGTATATCTTTACAACTTTTTATCGCATGTTTTGATCATAATTATTTCCATGCTAAATGGTTAACCATACTCACCTTTGCGCTATCAACATGAGCAGATACATCTCTTATTACTCTGAACAAAATTATCGTGTAAAATAAAACATTATTTAACATTTTTAATAATATATTAGAAACACTCTGATATCGTTCATATTTTTTACATTTACATTGCATTGTTGGTTAAATATAAAAAAAAGTGTTATTTTAATTCTGATGTAACGATAAGTTTTATTGCGCTCGCGAAATGGCAATACAGTAGTTGCAACATTGTACCTTAAAAGGCATGTATAGGAAGAATTTATCAAAGGAAAAATAGTTCATGATCAATGGATACACTCACTTATATCTTTACAGAGGATCTATTGCTTTATACAATTAGTACACACCTGCCAAGAGCAATTAGATAAAAGCTGATTATGGCAGGTGTCCGCAACCCTTCCAATATTCCCATCCCATATCCATGCAAGCCTCAATCCATAGTCCTAGTTATCTTTCCATATTCCTGCAATAGTTCCTCCGCCTGCTGAGGTCAATTCGCTGTTTATGCTATCATTTTCAGCAGTTGACCCCAGCAGGTGGCTAACGTAACATTAAAATTCTCAAAAAGGGCCTCTACGTGTTGGACCCATGTCCCCACGCAAGCCTTCCAAAGATCCGGGTAAAGCCCGAGTGGAGGGAGACTAATAATAATAATACCGGACCTTTTAATGTTCTACTCTTTGGCACGGGCCTCCCATAAATGCGAGGGCGATTTGGCCATAATCCACGCCAGTCCTGTGTTGGCTCGCTGACGTAACATGTCTTTTGAGGGGCTCTCTCAAATGTATGAAATGTGATGAGTAACCTAGTTCAACTGTGAACCTTAGGATTGTTATTTCCAGGAGTGGACTGATAGCTGATTATGATCAGTATAGTGCAATGTCAATCAATATCCTGAGGTAAGCTATTATTCATATGCAAAATTACTTTGAGTAAACCAGGGAATCGTGCACTGAGGTCAAAACATTATAATGAATATAATAATTAGCCTTTAATGTTCCACTCAGTTAGAAGTATATCTTCATCGCGAGTGCGATTTAGTCCATAGTCCACCGCGTTAAAGTGTGAATTGAAGTACTTCGCTCGTCTTTCGAGAGCTAGGACAGGTTCTCTCAGACATGCAGGTTTCCTCACGGTGTTTCCCTCACAGTTCAGCAAGCGATAATCATACTTATTTGGACGTATTGTACTGACAAAACGAATTAGCCGCACTCTTGGGATAACTTAGATTCAGTTAAAAACTAAAAAACTCAACTGTCCTTAACTCAACTGTCCTTATTATTTATAAAACTGATTTGCAAATAGCAAGTCGAAGTTTTGTTACTAGTAACAGTTCGCAAGTCACAATTTGTAGTAGTAGTAATCAAATGTTTTGTTAATGATATGCAAACATTTTTTTCAGTGTATTGGCATGGAATTCTAGCAAAGCGGAGGTGCGAGCCGGGTCAATCCTCAATGCCTTGAAAAGATTGGTTATCCCGACAAACTCGTAAGTATATTATAATTTACGGGCCCAATTCAGTTTAAACTTAAAGTCTAATACATAAGGTACTAAATACTTTATTATACTCTATTTGACTTAATATTAATATTGCAGTCTGTTCTATATTCCGGTTTCTTAAAGGAGCGGCCTCTCTTGCATGTAACCCAGCACTCGTGGATCGGTCTTTGCCTAAAATCTGCCAAAGAATGGTCTTGTTAATTAACAACTTGCCACAGCGTAAATTAATTGGCGCAGTTGGTACTGATACTGCTTTCTTATCCGAGGGTCATGGTTTTGAATTGTTTGTAGCTTTTTAGCCCGCCGCCGTCCTCCTCAGGAGTCATCGTCACCGGACGTCCGGGGCCCACACCCCAGTTTTCCTCGACCCCGAGGGTAGCCCGTTGTTTAAGGCCCTGGCCACCAGGGCTGGAGGGTACAGTATCCATAAATACGAGCTGCTTAGTTTGGGATCCCACAGTTGGTGTGTTCGTCTGGCGACCTTATTTCCATGTTCATTTATTTCAGAAGACAGTGACTTCAGAAGGAGATGTTGTTACTATGCCTAAGCAGCTACTGCAGATATCATTTTGTTGGGAACAATGTATTTTCATTAAATCGACACATCGGAATTGTGACTTCATATAATGATTAGAAATGCGATAATGCAGCGCAGGTTAAACATTTACTATGCCCTTTCTGAGTCACTCTGTAAAGGTGTTACCTTTCTTGCTGTCGCAGTTGAATTCGTGCATGTCGCATGTGTCGATGAACGTGCGCATCTCGCCGCAGGAGTCGATCGCGCACATCGGCACCTTGTCGTGCACGCATAGATCAGCTACCTTGCACTCTTCCTCGTTCTATAAAGAATATTACATTGTGAAGAATATAGCACTATAAAGAATATACCACTATAAATAATATAGCATATTTAATTATCTTATCAACCTAATCCTCAAAGCCAAATACCTAGTAAACGCCACTAAAATATTTCAAACAGTTGGGTGTGGGCCTCCCTTTAATGAGAGGAGATTGAGGATATGATATATTAGACTGAAAAAGGCTTTAAATCCGGGACTATTAGAATGAGAATTGATCGTATTCATTCAATTACTTCTAAGTAAATATGTAAGTAAGATTTGATCATTCAATTTAAATTTGGTGCTGTCAATATGCGTATATTATTACCGTTTATGTAGAGTGTCATGAAATAATATCGAGAAACTTACTTTCATGCTTTCGCTGTGTGCATTCACACTTGTCGTTAAACAAGTTACAATGGCTGAAACATTCAGACTTAGTTTTAATAAAATATTTCGGGTAAGTACAGTAAATAATCTAGTAGATGACTTACCTATTAAAATAATCATTCTGCAGCATCATAATGTTTCATTTCTTAAATTTATATGTGTCACGTGGCAGTAACTATAGGTATAAATTCTTGAAATAATATTATTTTATCGTAAATATAATAAAATCATGATTTATTACTGAATAAATCAATAATGTAATAGAGTTGATTTTTCTATTTTATTTTTCTTAAACAAAATAATAAATCGAAGCATTACATTTAATATTTTATGATTATAAAAACAAAATATGTAGTTTGATGTCATTATCCGACTCCAGTGCCTAAATCTCTTTGGTTCGGACATATTCCTTCTTCTTCTTTTACATGTCTGTAAACTGAAAAAGAAAACACACAAATTCATTGCGCACCGGTTTTATTCGCTTGGCATGAATGTAGGGAAATCATTTAAGAGCCCGCACATATTGAAGCCCTACATTTCAAAGAACTTAGATCAGAGTACGCACAACGCTCCCATGTGCGTTTTATGTGCGAACTATAGTTAAAACATATCTTGTTGAGTTTATAATATGTAACTAACTTATTTTTTATTGTTATGTCTTTCTTCACACGGGTTATACCCGGATCTTTGGAAGGCTTGCGCGGGGACATGGGTCCAATACGTAGAGGCCTTTTTTGAGAATGTGAATGTTATGTTAGCCACCTGCTGGGGTCAATTGCTGAAAATGATAGCAGAAACAGCGAATTGACCTCAGCAGGCAGCAGAAAGATCATTGGGACTGTGGATTGAGGATTGGATGGATATGGGATGGGAATATTGGAAGGGTTGCAGACCCCTGCCATAATCAGCTTTTATCTAATTACTATAGGCAGGTGGTGAATCGACGCTCTTTAGGTGGGTCCCCTAAAAGGGCCGCATTATAAATTATAATACAATATTTACCCATGTTGTGTTCACAGGAGAACTCATACAAGTCGCAGAGATCTAGGAAGGTCCTGGCCTCGTTGACAGATTTACCACAGATGATCACTGTGTCGTGGAAACACGTGTACGCATACTCGCACATTTTTTTCAGTTCATTCTGAAACAATGTTAATAGGTATTTACATAAAGTTGCATTTACATTCTCGACAGTTTTGTAGGTAGATTTAACAAAAATAGTGTAAAATATTTTATCACATGAATCAGTAAGTTATATCATCACTTTGTAGTACAAAATAATTGTGTAAATGATTATTGTTTTTTTTTTTAATACGGTGAACTAGTAGCGTATGGCCACGTGCTCATTACAGGGTGTCATTTTTAATGTCTAATAATTTGATTTATTTCTTTGGGAATGTTATTACCTAGTTAACCTAATGCTGGCCCTATTAAAATATTTGACAATATTATTGTTACACCTTATATAGAACTAAAAACCAGCACAGCGCCTAGTTCTGACATAAAAAGCCTATAGTCCTAGTACCTACCTATATATTGCGCATGTGAAGCAAGGCTCAAGAGCCAAGAAGCTTATCAAGTGTTTATAAAACATTTAAGATCGTATAAACTACTTACCAAATACACTTTATCACCCATAATATGACAATCCACCGAGGTTATAACTATCAAAACTAATAACAATTGGCTATAATTCGTAAACATGACTGAATATCAAGAGACACAAGATGTCTGTTGTATACAGCTATCGTCAATATGACAGGAATATAAGGTACTTGTACAGCGACAATGGACGGATGTTTGCGAAGCTAGTCATGTGACAAATTGCTTGTCGCTTCTAGCTTAGAAATTGTAGTCTATGTGTGTTTATACGCGCAGTTTATAACGCAGTGATAGCCAAGTAACGCAGTGATAGCCAAGTTGGTAGAACGCTTGCCTCGGTAACGAGGATTGCAGGTTCAAACCCCGGCTCGCACCTCTGGGATTTTTCATGTGCGAATCTCATTTTCAACCATGATTATCACTTGCTAAACGGTGAAGGAAAACATCGTGAGGAAACCTGCATGTCTGAGAGAACCCCTCGAAAGATGTGTGATGTCCACCAATCCGCACTAGGCCAGCATGGTGGACTATGGCCTAAGCCCCCTCGCATTGAGGGGAGGCCCGTGCCCAGCAGTGGGACATAAAAAAAGGGCTGGAATTATACATTGTTGTTATGTACCAGAAATAGGCGAGTGTAAATGGTGCTATTTCCGCCTACCTATTCCTGCTGATATTATCATGACTTTTTATTTTAGGGCGTAAGATGGGTTAACCTCGACTAAGTAATACATTCGGGCATAATATAATACAGAGCTAGTTATGTAATAGTCTATTATTAATTATATTTTATTATTCATTACAATGACAATATGATACGTTTTGTGAAGTACTAACCTACACCATGTATCTGTCAAACACGTGTTTGTGTATAAAACCTTAATTCGGTTTGCAAAGCCGTAATAGTGGTTTAGTAGAGGCTACTATAGGTCACGTAAGCCACGTTATTTCTACACTAAATTACAGAATTTCAGTAAAATTCTATTCATAAATACTTCAGGTGATTTGCAGTTTGAATGAAAGGGGGAGGATGGTGGTTTTTCAATAAATTACAGACTTTATACCACATACAATTTTATTCAAAGAGAAGAGTAATAATTACTAAATACAAATTGTAATAAGTTGGGATAATAAGTACTTGGATTAATTATTGGTTGTAATATTTAAGGTCACAATCAGTCGTCGAAGTAGCTGTTGGTAGGGCGCCGGGAGACGGTCAGAATCGATTTGTCGTCGGGACAGCCTGTTTGCTTGTAATCTGAAAATAGAGTTCGGTATCATTATCAGCATATTACGGTACTTGTCAGGTACAAATTCATTGGTTAAAATTTCAATAATATTGTGTTTATTTCAAGAGTAACCGTAGTAGTTGCGCTCTCTATATATAAGGTGTAGAAATAATGGTGTAAAATATTTTAACACGGCTAACAGTAGTTTATAAAGATAACATTCAAAATGAAATAAATCAAATAAATGGACATTTAAAAAAATACATTCTGTACTGAGCGCATGGCCTAACGCTACTGGGTCGCCTTGCTTAAAAAAAACACAAACATCATTTACACAATTATTTTATGCTACGTGATCTATATAACTTACTGATTCATCGGTAAGAAATATTTTACACCATTTTTATTATATCTTACGTATTCTCAAATATTCAGTTTGTTAATGCAAACATGGAAAGAGTGGGTTGGTATCCTTTGAATGTACTATTACTTAAACTACAAGGGGGGAGGGGTACCAGAAATGCTGTCACTCACCCTTGACACCCTAATTTACGAATTATTAAAGAGCTTTTACACGGTCTCATTAGCCACCCAACAGAGAAAGAGACACTTAAAAGACCGAATAGGATGCACGATAACTGCCTCTTTTAAAGATATAAAAGAGGCAGGTGTCATTTCATGCACAGAGAAGTGTATGCTACCTTTCCTAGGTATCATCACGTCAAGTGCGAGCTAACTGTATACTTTATAGTCTATCGTATTTAGACATTTTGTATGAAGAATTGAAAAGCGCCGCGAGCGGATGGTATTTAAAACTTTCAATTCTCCATACAAAATGTCTAAATACGGTAGACTATAAAGTATACGGTTAGCTTATGAATAATCTCGAACTTGACGTACAGTTTAGAATGTTAGAACGTTAGAAAATACGTGCTTGCTAAACACGCATCGTCTTTTAATGTTCAATATTAGCTTCACAGGCATGTTGAGTGATACATAAATATTTAACAAGCACGTAATCATCGAAAGTTATTGTGACCGTCTAGAAAGCTTGTTGTTTATGCAATCGGTTAACTAACTCCTCCTTCTGATGCAGTTGTAGTCGAACATGTCACAGAGGTCCCGGAAGCCCATGATGTCTCCAGCGTGGCTGAGCCCGCAGACCGGCACGCGGTCGTGGTTGCACACCTTCGCCATGCCGCACCATTTTGACCCCATCTGTAGTTAAACAAACGAAAGGTATCCTAAAGAATTTCATGTAAAGGAGAAGGTAGTGACGACAGCAGATAAAGTATTCCAATTAAGCTAGCCCAGACTGACTGGGAGACAACGCGAGCCGTATCTGGGCCCCGAGTCTGCTAACACAATCGATTCATAATCGAATAGCAATCGCAAAGTAACTGTCACTTTTGACAGATATCCCATAAAATATCGGTCAAAAGTGACAGTTGCTATGCTGTTGCTGTTCGATTATGAATTAGGGCCCTGGACACAGCTATGTAGGTACGTAAGTACTTATACTTAATATTGACAAAGAATAATAATACTAAACTCCAACCTCTCCATAAAATGTTTGCGTAAAGCTTTGGGATATTTCTAGAATATTTTTATTGAAATAAAAGGTAATGAAAGTCGCGGAATGATATGATCCGTCACTTTAAAGTCAACTTTTGCTTACAAGAGTGCAAGGTCTGTAATGCCAACATTCCAGTGAAAAAAACAGTAGTGCCAACATTTTATTAATTGCTACTCATTAACTAAAGAATCGATGGAATAATGGTTTTGCTTCGTTTTGCCCTGCTGATTACTCCATCCATATAACGTAATGCAATAAAATAAAATGGTGTCAATTATAAAAATATTCTTTAAAAAGTATTGAGACGCCATTTTCATACCTTCATGTCACATCTATTATTTTATTCATCATGTGTATTTATTGAATATTGGCGAAATACCTACCAACTTGTGGGTGAGGCCATATTCATTTTTGAGTTAGGGATTATTAAAAGATTAGATATCATCGGCAGAGCATATTGGAATTAATAATACTATCCTCAGACAAACGAACTAAAGGTACTGTCCCAAACTAAGCATGACTTGTACCACGGACTGGGGCTGTCCCAGCAAATAAAACTTATATAGATATAAAACATCACAGACTCGGATACATATTGGTGCATATTACAAAAAAGTTTACCCCTACCAAGATTCGAAACCAGGACCCTCGGTAGACAAAACAGGATCATCAACAGAGCTAAGTAGGGCGTAATATAAATAACATTTACCTTTCGGCCCATTGCGATGTCCTCGTTATCACGATCTTTGGGCGGTCCATGTGCGTTCGCGATTAGAGCAACAGAACAGGACAGAAGGCAAACTGAAAATTTCAGGCCTTTTACATTACGGTATAAATATTTCGGATTCAAAGTACGACTAATTAATTAGGGATTACAAGTTTGTTGGTATCATGGAGCTAATGTTTCTTTTTCTTCTAAATTAATTACCAGTATTTTTAGATGAGTTAATAATAGGTATTACATAGCTATTAGGTGCATAAAGTATAATTACCTATCACCAAGTTAATTGACTCCATAGCGAATAGAGTACGGACTTATTCCTCCGAAGGACGTACAAGAAGTGACTTCACATAATGTTTAGTAGTTACGGTTAGCTTGTTACTCTATTGTCTAGTTATAGTTAATTGTTTACAAAAACATAACAGTATTCCAAGAATTATACCCTATTTTGTAAATACGTAACCGCATACAGTTAATATACTAGTCGATACATTGTTGTGTAGTATGTACCCTATGTACAGGAATTTATCCATGTAGTTGTATATTTTTGTTTGGCTAGAGTTCTAGTTAACTTCGTATAGGTACATTCAATATTAGTCCTGAACTAAAAACGATTTCTACAAAAGGTATTGAACATCATTATTTGAACTCTCTTCTTCTTTCTAAACGAAAAATATGCGATGAAATGAAATGGATATGAATATGACCTCACCCGCTACTTAGTAGGTATTTTGCCAATGTCAAGTAATTAATAGCGATACTGAATTCACAATTTGTCTTTGTTATAAATAATATGATATTAAGTTAGCCTTAAATTATAAGTGGGTCTTTAGTCGATTCGGACCGCTAAGTGGGACCACGGTACCACATGACCATGGTCATGTATACTTTTTTTTTACTCAAATATCCTACATTAAATTACATTATTAAATCTCGTTTATGTAGAGTCAGGTATGCAAAAAATATTGCATTTACTGTATCATTTAGTATCTCTTTCCATTTTATATTATCTTAAAGTCTTGTCTCTCTGTTTTAAAATTACTCCGTTACTTAATAAAATAATATAAAAGTGGTTAAATCTTGGTAACACGTTATTAAAAAGTTAAATTCTCTGTATCTGTTATCATTATGACCCGTCACACTAATTATTATAATCGGGAAATATAATTTTATTAAGTTACTAGCTGTCCCGGCAAACTTCGTCTCGCCTCCGAAACAAATGTATTGGAAAATGAATTTTCTTTATTATTATTCGGCGTTTCGGGGCGGAGACAAATTAAAAAAATCAAAGATTATAAAAATGGGCCCACCCTTTCTTGTGTTATAAATAGTGTAACTAACACGACTTTATTTCATATAATATTTATATATTCAATGAATATAGTCCCAAACAGTGGATTCAAAACATACAGTTAATTATCTGGGACCGCGGTCCCAGTAGACATCGGATTGAGGCAACTAAAGACACATAAACGTAGTTTTTTTTTCGTCAGTGTTTTGTTTTTCTTCGTACTTATCTTGTTTTACTGTTACTATACACTGTGGCTATGCTAATATCTCACGTGATAGTACCCTTGAGCCGGTTCCGCTCGCGTATTATGACAGCATACGTCATCACTATATGCTGGTGCGTTCGAATGCAAGGACGAACAAACCTCACCTCTATATACTGGGATCGTTCCCAGTCAACGGTACGTACAAGTATGGTACTCATAATACTAACGTTGCGTAGTTTGGGACCGTGTAGTCGGTGTGTTCGTCTGGTGATATTATATTATATACATAGTTGATGTCCGACTGCAGTTGGTACTGACCTTGCTTTCTGCGCTGAGGGCCCCGGGTTCGAATCCTGTTAGCAACAAACTTTGTGTGATGAGCACGAATGCTTGTACCCGAGTTATGGAAGTTTAATATCCATATAAATATTATATACTGAGTTAGCCCTCAGTCGTACGTTACCCATAATACATGCTTTGCTTAGTGTGGGACCGTATAGTTAGTGTGTTCGTCTGGCGATATAGTTTTAATAGAAACGAAGGCATGGATAGATAAACTGTCTTCGAACTGAGTGTTCCTAATTCTTAATTATAATAATGGCGTCATAAATAAAGTTTATTTATTATTAAAGTTTAATATTCAAGTCTTGCGCTCAAATAAAAAAAGTTTATTTCAATGAAAACATTTTAGAATGGCATTGGCGAGTAATAAAAGTGAATATCTAATCAAAACAACTTTGAAGGCAGTTCTTCGAAATAGCGATAGATAGTTAATATTAAATGAAATTCTGAAACGGAGATTTTGAGAATTTTGAGAATTCAATATAATGTACCTTATACACTGCAAAGGTTAGAAGTTTTATTAAAAAACGTGTCTGCCGGCGCCGGCGTGGGTGTCCTCCACCAGCATACCTAGACCCCTTATAAACATGTTGCGTTAGTATTTTGTCTTTATCTTCTATGGCACGTGGCGGGTCTTTTTCTAATGGCTATAAATTCTGTATGGTGTACAATTTCGCAGAACTATCTGATGCGTAGGACGGTAGGGGGGTGAGTGAGGCAAATTAAAAGATGGTAGTTCAGTGAATAGTTTTGTCTCAGTTCTTTTCAATATAAACTACTGAGGGGAGGCAAAGTAATTAAAATGTCGACTCGCCCTATGTGTGGGAGTAATCTCAACGACTCACTGTGGTTCTTATCCTCAAGCATTCTATCACTGGATGATCCCGTATTGACACGGCAAAGCACCATATGATACAGAATCAGAATTTACTCATGTAAACCATTAAGTCAGTAGGTACTTATGAATCGTCAAAATAGTTACAAAATGCAAGCTAAAACTTTACCAACCGTTCGGAATGCCGTTCTTATAGAGAAGAACGGCTAAGAAACTCCACGGTAGATCTTTTAAAAAAAATTACACGCGTGCTTAGATTTCAATCGAACCCGAAAATAAATAAGTCGACAAAAAATACTGGAATAATTAGATGAATAAATAAATAGAGGAATAATCAGATGCATATTATCTGTAAATATAATTAACCCCTGCGTAATGAGTTGCTGAACCGGAATAATGCAATTAACAAGAATAGGAATAGGGGTGAATAACTTTATTATTCAGTACATAATTATATTGATAGACATTCCAAAAACAATGTTTATTATTTTTAACAATGACATAGCGTGGAGAATGTGACATGTGTAATCGTGTAATTTAGAAATATACCGTATTAACGTCTCTAATTCAATCTCAATAACTATAAATCATAATTCACGGAGTATAGTATACAACAAACGACTGGGCTTGATAGTTTATGCTTAAGTAAAAAAAAAAAAAACTTTAGTTTTTTATAGAAAAAATATTTGCACTCATCAAGCACAAGATATGTATTAGTGTGCTAGGGCCACTGCTTCTTACTTAAGGTATTAGCATATTGAGAAATACTGGCATAAAATTATCTTTGTTATCCTCGACTTACATTTACATTTTGCATAGAATTTATAAGTATTGAGGTTGGATTGCGTATTGCGAATGCCAAGTTGATTGCTCGAATTACAGGATCAATGTACAAATGACTTTTAAGTGGGTACAGAAATCAATTACTTTGTACAAGTGAACGTAAAATACATTTTTATTGAGGATATAATCAATATAACAAGTATGTTGTATTCCTGATGCTAATGAGACACTAATTGGCGAAAAAGTTTATGTTTAACAAAGATTTAATTTGTTTAGTGTTTGAAATGTTATCTATTTAATTAATCTATACAGATTTTGGCGAGGCAAAGCTATTTTATGCATAATATGTGCAACAGATTACACTATCTCAGACATATTATCGATAAATCTTTTTTATAATTTAAGTATGTCAAGTATCTAATCCGCTAAGTTGCGGTACTCAATTACCGACACTATAAGTGGCGCAAACGAAGTCGCTAGACCTACTTGTAAAGCGCCCTGAATCTTAAATACACATCATGAGGCCCTTAGCCTTCGGTGAGACAGTTTTTGCACTTAGGATTAATTGGAGAGATACAAAAAAAATATTTGAAAATATATTCTTTTTAGTGTTTGCAGTGATCATCATGGCTGAGTACGGGTCTCAAGAGCTGATGGACAGTTTGGACGATGTGCTGGTGTATCCCATAGAAGTTCCTAGGGTAAGCACGCACTTGTTGCACTGTTATTGTCCTAAAAGCGACAGGGTCTAGCGTCAGTTTATTGTAAGTAGTTTTTAATCTTTGCCAGAACATTGAAAAGCGTGACACAGTGAAGAAATCACAAGGCAATTATTTTTACGATTTTATTGAAGAGAAACTAATAGAACATAGCCAAGCTTTGGAACATGTTGTTAGAAAGGCTGACCGTACCGAAGAATTGTTAAGACAACTGATTGAGAATTTGAGCAAAAATATACACAAGCCTAAACTGCCAGAAAAAGTTGAAGCAAGAGAGGTACATCATCAGAATAGACGCAGCAATGTTTTGAATGAGGATATAGAAAATCCTTTTGTGAGGCTAAGTAAAAATATTCCTAAATATGGATTTCTCGTAAAAGATATGATATTGAAGGAAATACAAAGTGATTCTGATCCGATCCCGCTGGTGGAGCGTGATCCGGAATCGCTTTCTGCGGAGGTAAGTGGGATGTGAGCCTTTTGAAGCGATACATCGCAATAAGCTCTTTATGAATGAGCTGTATAAGATCCATTTTAAATATGATGTATCTTGCTTCAGGAGACGAGCATACCTACACTTACCTATCATATGTTTTTATTTTTATGGTCCTTATTCTTTATAGTCTTCAATAAACACGTTGTACAAGATAAACGGTAGAGTTTTATTTCTCACGCAGTTTTATAATTGGTGCAGCCTCGAAATATCTCAAAAAATCAGCACTTAATATTTGTTTTTTTTTTTTAATATTTCTTGTTTTATTTAACTAGAATCAATGTCATATTCATACATTAGACATTTCTATCGTTTCAGTTGTTATCCCGAAGGTCGTTCGGAGGTAGTCCCGCGGTAGTACCGAACCAGCAATACGATAACATTATCAGCCCTTGGTGTTCAGTAGCTTTGATTTGCAAGAGAACCATAAACCCAGTATGCGGTTATGACGACAACTTTGGCTATGGAAAGTTCGATGACCTCTGTCATTTACTACAGGTCAACTGTTATTGGAAGTATAGTAAGTAAACATTATTTCTCGTAATAAGCGTGAATGATCAAGATGGTTTGAGCGTCCTATAATTTCATGGGAGAGAATTGAATTGCTTTTACTGCGCCGTGTGACGTCATAGTTCCAATTTAGCTATCATTTAATGAAATGTGTTTATTTTTTCAGATTTTGCGCTAGTGCCATCTTGTCATCCGAATTCAGAGTATACCATGAAATAAATAAAGTGTTTTATAATGTTGCACAATTAATAAATTCGTGAAGACTATTCAATATATGTTCGTCAACTTACTTATCCTCTATATTTGCGGTACGTGTGCGCAATATGACTTGGAAGTTTTTTTAAATTCTGCAAAAAATCAAATAGGTTCAAAACATATTATCATTAATTGAGTCAAAATTATCGATATAAGTAGAAATATAGAAATTGGCCCGCCAGAAACTCCAACCACCCATACTCCTGTTAGCCAGGATATACAGCGGTGTCCCATGAAGATGCAGTGGTTTGACCCTCGGCGAGTCCAGGGAAAGAGCTCGGGATAGTCTTGGGACCCTCTACAAATTCAATATAATCCAAAGAAAAAAATCACAACAAAGAGCGGTTAGAAAAAACTTTAGAATTTAAGATGATACACAACAACTGACAACTGAGAAGATCCGGCGAGAAACTCAGCTGGCAACAACTGACAACTGAGAAGATCCGGCGAGAAACTCAGCTGGCAACAACTGACAACTGAGAAGATCCGGCGAGAAACTCAGCTGGCTTGTCTTTTTTTTCAAAGCCATTATTTTACAACATAAATAAAAATGTAAGCTCCAGACTCCAGTGTGTTGCCATGCGAGGCGCACACACGCTACACTTTAACATTATAATGCGGTTATAATGCACTCACTAGTTTTGTACTCGCAGTTAAACTCCAGAATGTCACATTTGTCTAAGAACCATCTCACTTCACCGGTGCTACGGTCCACACCGCATTTTCTTTTCTTCGTGTGGGCACATACAAAAGCGTCCAAGCATGGTGGCTATAAATAATGCTATATGACAATAAATATTATTAAATGTACTAGAACCCATCAGAGTTAGTTTATTTTGTATATATATGCCGTATAAGTTTCAGCAGTTGATTGTGATATTAATTGATCTATCATCAGATCAACTCCAAATTTTTTTTTTTATTTTTTTTTATTACATTATAGGCAAGTATTTGATCTCGATCTCACCTGATGGTAAGTGACGATGAGATCTACGATGGAGCATACTTGCCTAGGTAGGAAGGCGGCAGTAGATAGAGACGCTACATTCACTGGGCACATGCAGCGCAACTGATCTGACCCGCCATCCATGAATGGCAACACCGAACATCATGCCGGAACACGGCTGGGCCGCTTGGCGACATGGCTTTGTTCAGTGGGTGGTGACTAGCCACGGCCGAAGCCTACCACCAGTAAAGGAATATAATTGCTCGCATCAAATCTAATCATACTTACATTTCTCTCAAATGACTTATATTTATCAGGACGTTAAGTGCGAGATTGTTCGTAATCTTAACCGTATACTTCATTGTCTACGTACACAAATTTGCTTGAGGTGCTATTCAAATTGCCATACAATGTGTCTAAATACGTACCTTGGAATTTATAGACGCACATAAGAGTTTTACTTTGCGCAATACTATATGATGTTTGAAAATGTAATAGAACGTCTATAAATTCGAGGGGTAAACTTTAAGCAATACAGTTGGCTTACGAATAATCTCGCACTTGATCTACAGGACTGAGGTCAGGTTTGGTAACTGAGGAAAGCTTATTTGGTAACTTCCCACCCTTCTTTGTACAAATGTACAATTGATAAATTTACATTTGAGTGCTCCAGTAGACTGTTACTACTAAGTTTAATCTTATGGAAATAAACTCACTCTTTTCTTGGAGGTCGTTGCAACTCGAGCGTCTGTATAAGATAGAAAAATTAAAATAATATAAGTAAAAAATACAAATTGAAATAAATTATAACTGATGCACATGTGGTGGCAGAACAACACACAAGCTATTTGAGAAATGATACTAGATACTAACATAAAAATTTTAGCGGCATTTTCATGTAAAACTACAAGAAATGTTACTTAAAAAATATATGGTAGAAAAGTTACGTTATAAATATTATTTTATGTTTTTGTTGCAACATAGCCAATAGCATAAGTAATAATAAATAATAACGGTTAACAATTCAAATATATTCGTTATTCGTTTGCGAAATATTTCAATATGCGTTTCGCCATGTTGTTGCTCGGTGAGTTGTTATCGCCTTCGCGTGATCAAAATATAAAAAAATACAAAAAATATTATATAAAAAAAAAAGAAACAATCTAACGTAGTATTTGGCATATCAATGTTATAGGTCACCTACATAAATCTATGTATCTACTTTCTAGGTCATATCTCATTCGTTCGTTATGCATCGGTATTTTGAATAATAAGTAGTTACATATTGTTATATATGGTGTTTATAAGTAGGTATTTTTTAATTGGTAATCAAAGTTACCTAATTATTTTGCAGTAGCCGTTGTGCTCTTATCCATGTTTTGGCAGTCTGAAGCGAACAAGGTAAGTTCATATAGTATCTGAGATTCTCCCTTCTTTTTCTTTCAGCCTACGTCATCCTGGACCTCTCTTCCTCACTGGTGGCCTCTCCTCTTTCAAGCCATTAGTTTGGACTCTATGCTAATCTAGGCCAAAATATACCGGCCACCTTCCTTAAATATCTAAGCAAACATGTTGAAACATCGTCATTATTTAGTGCATTTTTGTTTTGTAAGTAATCACAACATAACATTAATATATTAAAATAAATTTTATACCTACTTTGCTTTTATGTTATTAAGCAATTGAATTCCAGATGTGTTATAAAGCAAAGACATGCTTTCACAATGGTGTTGAAAAGTGTGGTGTGAACAGGAAAGGAAAGCCGAGGAGGTTTCTGGATTCTTGCGATGTCTGGGAATACAACTGCCTGAAGAAAACAGGTTAACTAAACTAAAACTTAAACCATATACATCTTTATATTCATAGTTGACTTAAAGAAACTGGCATAGCTGGTCACCTTAGGTCCACGGTTGACCTTGTCCAGTGGAACCAGTTAGTGCATTGTTGAACAAGGGGCAGGATGTTGCCGATCTTTTGCTACTACTCTATTTCTTTTTTAATTATCTAATTCTTTTTGTTGTATATTTAAAATATTGTAAGAGCGTCAGATTGTCTTCAGTGAACGAGAGGTAGGTTTTGATTTCCCCAAAATACTAATATTATATTATTTCATGATCATCAAAGTGTTTCATTAGTTAACAGTCCACACACATTCGCTTCAGTTACGTTCATGTTAGAACGAGGTTATAATATGAACTACCTTAGTAACCAATAATATAAACTTATGTTGATGTTTTGTTTACCCTTCAGATTACGTCGTTGCAAAAGCAAAGAAGTGCTCCAAACTGCCGCCAATCGAAGATGAGCCTGTACCTGCAGAAGCTAAACAAAAATTTGTTTAATAATAAAATATTACTCATTTATTTGATTTTCGTTATGAAGCCTTTTCAAAATGATACGGTCACAGGGTACATAATTATAAAAAAATCTCTCCGTCCGACAGTACTTCCGTAAGAGTAAATTTGGGAAACCAGATAGTCAATAATATAACTTATAATTATAAGACTAACATAGGAATAAATGAATCTTGTAAATTGTTTAATGGTTTACATGAATAAATGAAACATTCTGATTTCGATACCCACACTATGACACCCACACATGACTATGAAAACTACTCATACAACATTTATAGATATTTTAATGAATTTTCAGAAAAATATTGCTTTGTAATAGAAACTATTGGTAGCGGACGGAAATTGTTATAAACTGGTTTTGTCAGATTTATTTAACTTTTACAGAATAAGCACCGTTGAACTGTTTATTTTTTTTAATTCAAATAAAACTTACAGCTGGGCTTAAGGACAGTTTTTGCGGATTTGAGTACGCCGTTCGAGAACGCCCATAAGATGCTGTTTAGCGAGTACTGGTGCTTCCGAGCGAAGTACTGCCACCACAGCGGAGCCCAGGTCTGCGGCATCGACAGGAGAATTAATGAGAGGAGATATTATCCCAATGAGTGTTCGATGTATAAGAGTAATTGTGACAATGGACGAGGTATGATGGATACTTTACATATTAATAAGTAATAGCAGATCATTTTCAGAAATTGGCCCCAGCAGGTGGCTAACATAACATTAAAAATCTCAAAAGGGCCTCTACGTGTCGGACACATGTCCCCGCGCAAGCCTTCAAAAGATCCGGGTATAGCCCGTATGGAGAGAAACATAACAATAATAGCAGTAGCCATTTTTGAATGACCCATTGCTGGGCACGGGCCTCACAACAATGTGAGGGGTAGAAGACCATAGTACGCGACGCTATCCTAGTCTAGGTTGGCGGACTTCACATGTCATTCGAGGGGTTCTCTCAGACAAGCATGCTTGCTCACGATGTTTTCTTCACCGTTCAGCAAGTGATAATCATGGTTGCAAATGAGATTCACACATGACATCCGGAAATCTCATAGGTGCGAGCCGGAGTTTACTTTATTTTTTATTAACCTACTTCAAAAAGGGGGAGGTTTTCAATTTGGTTGTATTTTTTAATTTTTTTTTTATTTATATTACGAGCTCTATGTACCTACTATATATTAATAGATGTTTAAAGAGTGTTTAAGGTTTATTATTCATTTCCAGATTACACACAAACGAAGCTGAAAGAATGCAATAAACGCAGACGTAAAAATTAAATTACCGTGTAATAGTTTTTGTTTAAGATTATTTATAATGGGGACTATTAATAATGATTAGGAATGGACTAAAATGATTTCGCTTTATATTATCTTAGGTAAGTATTGTAATATTAATCTAATTTATAAAACTGGTATGAACTTACCAAATATTGCACAAATGAAACCGTCAAACGCTACATTTGTTATTAATACTAAATTACTTTCAGTTCTAATTACATTGGATGACTATGTACAATGCAGATCAAAACATGATGTAAGTAATCTTTTTTGAAAGTTTTTACAATATTAAATCACTCACAGTGCGGTGGACTATGGCCTTATCCCCCTCACATTGAGGGGAGGCTCGTGCGCAACAGTACGACATTAAAAGGGCTAATAGTATTTATTATCTATTCAATATTTTATTTAAATTATATTTTATCATTGTTAATTTGGCTCGCACCTCTGGGATTTCTGGATTTCGCGAATCTCATTTTCAACCAGGATTATCACCAAACGGTGAAGGAAAACATCGCGAGGAAACCTGCATGTCTGAGAGAACCCCTTAAAAGACGTGTGAAGTCCGCTAATCCGCACTGGGCCAGCGTGGTGGACTATGGCCTAATCCAATACTCACATTGAGGGGAGGCCCGTGCCCAACAGTGGGACATTAAAATGGCTGGTATTATTATTATACTGTTAGCGGTTCCTATAGAATTGTATTAAAGAAATATATGCACGTGGAACCGAGGGTAGATTTAATTAATTAATAAGAATAAAATGACATGAAAACATGTAATTACACAACGAACAAACTCAATTCTTCAATATTTGAATCCAACATAAATAACTCAAATTTAACAATGCCAACGAGCTATAACACGTCTTATCGCTACAAAATCCGGAGAGCAAATGAGCGCAATGTTGTTGTTGTTGTTGTTTTGAATGATTAGTACGCTGCTGGCCGATGCGGCCTTTGCAGCTTCACCGGGTTTTTAGGCGAGCGCAGAGTGCGCTCTAGCCGGAGGGGCATGCAACTAGCTCAAGGGCGCCACATGGGGCACGACCTCGGCTTGGGCCGTTGCTTGGGGGGAGATTGTCGGATTGCGCGTAGGTGCGAAGGCGCACCTGTTGGTGGCGGTGGACGAGAGGACTCTTCGACCTCGCCGGCGAGGTCGGTGTCTGTTCGGTTGTGTACGAGTGTCCGCCTCTTCGATTTCCGCATCGAGGAGAACGGTGAGTGGGTCGGGGGGGTCTAAGAGTACGTGTCGCGGGCGACGACGTCTCGTCCTAGTTAGGTCGGAGGGACATGGCACATAATCGGCGGCGGCGGCGATTAGAGCGTTAGGGTGAGTGCTGGCTTTTTTGAAGAAGCGTTCCGACGCTTGTTTAAAATGTTTCCTAATCGAGACGAGGTCCATATCGGAATGTAAGTCGACATTCCTCATGTACCACGGGGCTCCGACGGCTTTTCGTAGGAATCGGGATTGTATTGCCTGGAGGCTGTTGATGTGATTTTTGGCCGCGTGAGCGAACACAACGCTCGCATACGACATTATGGGGAGGACACAGGTTTTATAGAGGGTCACCTTGTTTCTAAGGGACAGTTTGCTCCTCTTACAGATAAGAGGGTAGAGGCGACCGAGGATGAAAGATGCTCGGTTGCGGACCGACCTGATGTGCGGCCCGAAAGTCATGACGGCGTCTAGAGTGACTCCTAGGTATCTAACCTGCCTGACCCATGGGATGGGTTGGTCGAAGAGAGAGATCTGATTAATGAAATACCGGGATCGCGGGTTTGTGGCGCGACGCGGGAGGATGCCACCCCGGGCGAAGAGCACGGCTGCACTCTTCTCCGGGTTCACCTCGATGCGCCACTTCACAAACCAGTCACCCAGGGTGCTGAGAGCGCGTTGGAGAGTACGTGTAATGAACGACTTATTTGTGTGGGAGAAATAGAGGGCGGTGTCATCCGCGTATAGAGCGAGATGGACCGTATTCGAACGGGGGATGTCATTTGTGAATAAGCTATATAGGAGGGGGGAGCGAACGGAGCCCTGGGGGACTCCGGCCCTAATGGGGTGGGGAGCGGAGAGTGCTCCCTCTACGCGATATCGGAAGGTACGATTCGACAGAAAGTCTCGCAAGATGAGTACGAGACTGTCCGGCAACCCCATGAGGTAAAGCTTGTAGATCAAGCCGTTGTGCCAGACTCTGTCAAAGGCCTTCGCGACGTCGAGGAATATGGCCCCCGTAAAGATGGGCTTTCTAGGGTCATTTAGACCTGTCAGGATGTGCTCCGTGATGCGGTGCACTTGGTGGACGCACGAGTGGCCGGCTCTAAAGCCGAACTGCTCGTCTATAAGGATACCCTTGGAGGACAGTATCTCTTTGAGTCTCGCGTGAAGCAAGCGCTCGTAGAGTTTGGCAATGACCTTGAGGAGGCTAATGGGACGGTAGCTGGATGGGACGTTACGGGGTTTGCCCGGTTTGGGAATACCTATAACTACAGCTTCCTTCCACCCTGCGGGGAAGGTGCAACTCGACATGGCGGCGTTAAGGATGGCCACCAGGATACAGATAAGTTGTGCGGGTAACAGTTTGAGAACTCTGTTGGATATGCCGTCGGAGCCCGGTGCTTTCTTTGGGTTGAGTGCCTTGATGAGGTCTTTGACCTCTGTCTCGGTGATAGGGGTGAGTGGTTCTGTGGGTGGTAGTGACGCCCTGCCGAGTGCATTCCACACGAAGACCGTATTCGAACGTGTGAAGCTTCCCGACACGCCGACCGTATTCGGACGTGTCGAGGCTTCCCAATACGTTGACCGTAATCACACGTATTGAGGCATCTCAGTGTGCAGAGCGAGTCATACACATGAGGAATATTATGCAGAGAGAGTAGTTGTGCGTCTGTGGTTCACCCTACAGGATCACCACAGGGATCCGTATAACTTTTGAACATATCTTCACTTACCCTCAAAAAAATGCGGCACTTGTCTCAGGGCTCCACTCAGACAACCCGCGTGTTGTATCATTACGCCCTTACGATATTCCGACTTTAAGTTGAAATCCTGCATGTAATCCACCAACACGCAACACGGGGCAACAAGTCCCTTTTTCGCTCAGTTAATTTAAGTGCGTTATTCAGTCTGTTACAATTCTAAAAGAAATTCCCAATAGGTAATGACTAAAGTTTTGTAAAGCTTTAATATTTGCCAAAGTTTCAAGCTCGTATGAATGATATCGTGGCTCGGCACCTTGAGTTGTTTTGTTAAAATATAACACAACCAGTCTTTTACTGTACCCATGCATCTGAATGAGAACTGCACCACAACCGACTGAGCACGCGTCCGTTTGCAGTAGTCGATCGAAAACAGCAACTATAACGTTACTTCGTAATAACCTAGCTATGGGTACGGTTATAGATGCATAAGCGGATATGTATCTACGGAAGTATCCTGCCACACCAAGAAACTATCTGACCTCCCATACGTTAGTGGGTACTGGTGAATCTACTAGGGTTTTGATTTTACACTTGCTCGGTCTAACCTGACCCATTAAAATCGTACGACCTAAATATTCCACTTCCGTGGCTACAAAAGTACAAGGCGATCAATATGGTCTTCCATCAGCGGTAATGGATAGCGATCCTTAACAGTGATCGCATTTAGTGCACGATAGTCGACACACATACGATCCTTACCGTCATTTTTCTTTACAAGAAAAATTGTCTGGCATAGGGGGATTCCCCGAGAGATATTAAAGTCTGTAAGGTCCATAACAAATAGGTGTTCCACTCATTATCCCAAAATGCATATGACCAGTCGTTACCGTTGTCCACACAGTGCCAACGATTAGAAACTCCTCAAATTCATTAATGATACCCAATAATCTTTCGCGATCATTACCCTCGAAAGGTGTATTAATTCGTGATTGATCATCTAAGTTAATGAGGAACACACTGCGGTCACTATTTAATGTCGACCTAGGAATTCGAGTAATTCGTTGTTCATTGTTTGCACGAATGTACTGCACATCGTCACGGTTTGAGACATCGGTCCCAACAAGTACAGGTACATTCATACATTTATGAGTAACACAACTAGTACACTCAATATTTTGGTCACCCATACCACTTAAAACTCGATATGTGGGTAGTTGTGTACATTCAAAATATTTAAGTACAGCTTTTGAAATTAGCGACACTCTGATCAAAATTAGAAATATAATAATGGGTTGATCTGACCTTAGTCAACGCGCTCAGTGCGCCAATGAGGCGGTAGATGACATCCAACGAAGTCGAAGTACTTGCGTGCGATTCACCGATGGTGCCGTCATTCGATCTGGCAGTAACTGGTAGTGGCGCGGGCGGTCGAGGTATAGACACAACGGTGTCAACCGGCGCCACGATTGCACGCTCCACCGACGATACCTCTGCCGACTCGTTGCTTGTTGCGGGTAGACTGCTATTTTCTAGCGCGTCAATGTGTGCTAGAATTATGCTGAGCTGGTCTTGAAGATCTCCTGCAACACTTTTGACCACGCATATTCCTAGTACTACTACGAGTGAAGGGTCGATCAGCCATGATCAAACATTTAAAATTTCACTTAAAACTCAACCCAAGCTATCTAATCAACTAATGATTATTTTTCGCTTGCGACCAGAGCAGATGTAGGCTACAGGAGCCTATCCCACTTCTGATGTTAGCGGTTCCTATAGAATTGTATTAAAGAAATATATGCACGTGGAACCGAGGGTAGATTTAATTAATTAATAAGAATAAAATGACATGAAAACATGTAATTACACAACGAACAAACTCAATTCTTCAATATTTGAATCCAACATAAATAACTCAAATTTAACAATGCCAACGAGCTATAACACGTCTTATCGCTACAAAATCCGGAGAGCAAATGAGCGCAATGTCGGGGTGCGCGCGCCTTATATAGGCACGATGGCGCGATCTGTCAAACTGTGTTGCCATATCGCTAATAATACTGTTAGCGGTTCCTATCAAATTGTATTAAAAAATATATGCACGAGGAACCGAGGGTAGATTTAATTAATTAATAAGAATAAAATCACATGAAAACATGTAATTACACAACGAACAAACTCAATTCTTCAATATTAGAATCCAACATAAATAACTCAAATTTAACAATTCCAACGAGCTATAACACGTCTTATCGCTACAAAATTCGGACAGCAAAAGAGAGCGACGTCGGGGCTCGCGCGCCTTATATAGGCGCGAAGGCCCGAACTGTCAATCAGTGTTGCCACATCGCTAATACGGCCTCTCCTGACAAATGGTCGTCCTCGAACATGTCTTCATTGCTTGGCAGTCTTCATTGCTCGGCTAGTGGGCTCGGGAAGCTTCCGGGAGAATGCAGTCTTCAATGCCGGTCGGATGCGACGTTTGTTGAACCCCGTTGTCCATCTCCAGTGTGAGTGCTCGAGAGTAACTGGCTCTCGCAGTTAGAGAAACTGGTAGATGGATCAGCCGCAAGGGAGTCACCTTCAGCTGAAAGTAGAAAATAAGGAATATCAATATCTTCCCTATAACACACTTCAGGATATACGCTGAAAATTCGTATATCCCGAGGCGAGAATCATCTCGAAGACATGACCCAGTTAACATGTCTCGACGCATCAGACATGACCCAGTTAACATGTCTCGAAACCACAGGCATGACTCAGTTAACATGCCTACACCGGCGGAGAATAAACTCAACACCACAAACATGGCCCAGTTATCATGTCTCTCCTCTTCTTCTAAGTTGTGACGCTCCGGTCAGAGCGGTCGTGGTCGTCATGCATTGGTTCTGGGATTGATGTTGCTCGCCTCACGATGTCTCGCCATCTCTCCCCATTGGATGCCATCCTGGTGTACTCATGCAAGGGGCCGCCAATGGCAGACTTAATCTGGTCGGTCCATCGCATGGGCGACCTTCCACGTGGTCTGGTGCCTTCCACTCTTTGTACAACCAACCGCTCTATGGAGTCATTTTCTCGAAAGACTCTCCGAAAGTCTTCTAAAGACCAACATCCGCACTAGCCGAATTTTAGTGGCTTTGGTGATGCTCCTGTTTTTCCATATTCTCCTTAGCCTATCCATTGAGGACCTGTCTCGAGGATCCATTAAGGATCATGTCTACCCTGGAGAATAAACTCGATACCACAGACATGGCCCTGTTATCATGTCTACACTGGCGGAGAATAAACTCGACACCACAGACATGGCCTAGTTATCATGTCTACACTGGCGGAGACCAAACTCCGACCCCACAGACATGGCCCAGTTATCATGTCTACACTGGCGAGGAAATAAACTCGATACCACAGACATGGCCCTGTTATCATGTCTACACTGGCAGAGACTAAACTCGACACCACAGACATGGCCCTGTTATCATGTCTTTACTGGCGGAGAATAAACTCTACACCTCAGACATGGCTCAGTTATCATGTCTACATTGGCGGAGAATGAACTCGACACCACAGACATGGCCCTGTTATCATGTCTACACTGGCGGAGACTAAACTCGACACCACAGACATGGCCCTGTTATCATGTCTACACAAATGGAAACAACGTAACAGACATGACCCAGTTAACATGTCTGCTACACGGCTTATAATATTGAAAGCACACTTAGCTTAATGTCCAAAATTACGGCACAAGCCTCGGGGGTCCACTTTCGTCGCCAGGCCACCATATGCTCGGCGGCAGCCTAAGTGATTTTGCCATACGAACCACTCAGTAGTTGTAGTTCATACCGGCCATGGGGTAATACTTTAATGACCCGGTAAGGCCCTCATCCCCGAGTCCAGCTTGCCTGTAACATAAGAGGTTTTAGTTCTAAAAACATTATCATTTAGCGGAAAACTTCGTGTGTAACATTCCGATTTTTATTTACGTAAGTTGTCCTGTTCACGTCTATTTTCATCAAGTAGTTAGCGCGCTGCCTCTATATAGCTCCCTTAAGCCCTCACGATTCGGTCGTGTATTGTCCAAGGCAGCGTCACGGACAAGTGACCTTATTACTGGCGTAACTGCTTCTACCCCAATTAGTAAATGTGATCGTGATATTTGTGTGGTTTTATGCTTACTACTGTTAATAATGAGCTGCATCCTCCATAAAGACGCTGACCATCGATTGTTACGACTGGTAGTCTCGATGCGCAACATATTAAGTTACATGCGGCAGTAGCGTTCTACCTGATCATTTTCACTATGCATTTCTGGAGTAATAAAATTAATTTGACACCCCATATCAGAGGCCTATCCTTGCAAGCTCAAACTTTCAAATATTCGCCCTCCATCGTACACCATAAGTTTAGGAGTACCAAATAGTGATGTAGCATTTGAAACTACCTGTATAAGTTTATGTGCTCATGTTGGCCATGAAAAATCCTTATCAAACTCAACCAATCACCTCTTGGTATGAAGCATAGAAATCTGGGTTCACTCCCAGCAGAAATGCATTTGTAATAAAGCAATTCATTTCAAACAAACTATCGGGACAAGTCTAACTAATTATTTAGGACTTTGTCAATCAGCGTACGAGTCTCTTCGTCCGCTGACTGAGCTATCTGCGCCCAATTTCGTGGTATATCAATTTGGTAAACATCTACAGGATTCCGACCCAGATAACCCGCGTGTTGCATCATTACGCCCTTACAATATTCTGTCTTAAAGTTGAAATATGCCACAACCCGTATTTTACTATCCTCATGCACCTGGTTGAGAACTGCACCACAACCGACTGAGCCTGCGTCCGTGTGCAGCTCCGTTGGCAATAGTCGATCGAAAACAGCAAGTATAGGTTCATTTGTAAGGGTTCAATTATATACCTCTGAGAATTTTCCTATTCGTCTCTCCATTCGAATTTAACGTTACTTCGCAATAACCTAGCTATGGGTACGGTTATAGATGCATAAGCGGATATGTATTTACGGAAGTATCCTGCCAAACCAAGAAACTGTCTGACCTCCCATACGTTAGTGGGTGACTGGTGAATCTACTAGGGTTTTGATTTTACACTTGCTCGGTCTAACCTGACCCATTGAAATCGTACGACCTAAATATTCCACTTCCGTGGCTACAAAAGTACAAGGCGATCAATATGGTCTTCCATCAGCGGTAATGGATAGCGATCCCTAACAGTGATCGCATGTAGTGCACGGTAGTCGACACACATATGATCCTTATCGTCCTTTTTCTTTACAAGAATAATTGAGCTGGCATAGGGAGATTCCCCGAGAGAGATTAAAGTCTGTAAGGTCCATAACAAAATGCATATGACCAGTCGTTACCGCTGTCCACGCAGTGCCAACGATTAGAAACTCCTCAAATTCATTAATGACACCCAATAATCTTTCGCGATCATTACCCTCGAGAGGTGTATTAATTCGTGATTGATCATCTAAGTTAATGGGGAACACACTGCGGTCACTATTTAATGTCGAACTAGGAATTCGAGTAATTCGTTGTTCATTGTTTGCACGAATGTATTGCACATCGTCACTGTTTAAGACATCGGTCCCAACAAGTACAGGTACATTCATACATTTATGAGTAACACAACTAGTACCCTCAATATTTTGATCACCCATACCACTTATAACTTGATATGTGGGTAGTTGTGTACATTCAAAATATTTAAGTACAGATTTTGAAATTAGCGACACTCTGATCAAAATTAGAAATATAATAATGGGTTGATCTGACCTTAGTCAACGCGCTCAGTGCGCCAATGAGGCGGTCGGTGACATCCAACGAAGTCGAAGTACTTGCGTGCGATTCACCGATGGTGCCGTCATTCGATCTGGCAGTAACTGGTAGTGGCGCGGGCGGTCGAGGTACAGACACGATGGCATCAACCGGCGCCACGATTGCACGCTCCACCGACGATACCTCCGCCGTCTCGTTGCTTGTTGCGGGTAGACTGCTATTTTCTAGCGCGTCAATGCGCGCTAGAATAATGCTGAGCTGGTCTTGAAGATCTCCTGCAACACTATTTCGACCACGCCTATTCCTAGTAATACTTCGAGTGAAGGCTCGATCAGCCATGATCAAACAAATTTAAAATTTCACTTAAAACTCAACCCAAGCATCTAATCAACTTATGATTATTTTCGCTTGCGACCAGAGCAGATGTAGGCTACAGGAGCCTATCCCACTTCTGATGTTAGCGGTTCCTATCAAATTGTATTAAAAAATATATGCACGAGGAACCGAGGGTAGATTTAATTAATTAATAAGAATAAAATCACATGAAAACATGTAATTACACAACGAACAAACTCAATTCTTCAATATTAGAATCCAACATAAATAACTCAAATTTAACAATTCCAACGAGCTATAACACGTCTTATCGCTACAAAATTCGGACAGCAAAAGAGAGCGACGTCGGGGCTCGCGCGCCTTATATAGGCGCGAAGGCCCGAACTGTCAATCAGTGTTGCCACATCGCTAATAATACATTATTTAATTTGGTGTTTAGTGTGACGGTGTGAAGTCGCATAATCTTGACGAAATAAAAACCGATAAAAACAAAACTGTTTACCATCGGGTACGTAATGACATAAGCTCCCGAATTACAGCCCAAAGTCGATCCGTCAATTTTGGACCAGTACTATTGTTATAAGCTGAAGACCTGCACGAGCGGTAGCGAGAAAGTCTGCGGGTTCGATGAGGCGATACCACACCTCGCCGTGTTCGAAGATATGTGTACACTGTACAAGGCTAACTGCCGTGGGGTTGGACGTTAGTATTTTATAAATAAATATCGCCAGACGAACACACCAATTATACAATCCCACATTAAGTAAAGTTTGTATTATGGGTAGCGTAAAATGGACTGAGGGCGAACTCAGTATGTAATACTTATATAGATGTTAAAGATCCATGACTCAGGTCATCCATCACACAAAGATTGTTCCATACCAGGATTCGAACCCGGGACCCTCGGCATAGAAAGCAGGGTGACTACCAACTGCGCTGATCAGGTCGACAATTTTTTATTTATTTTTATCTGTTGATTCAAACCACCCGCAAAAAGTAGCGATCCAGTTTGAATGAAGTTTTTTTTCTATTTTATAACGTATCATAAAGTGTGCCACATTGGTGTTCGTTCGCGTTAAGGAACATGATTTCTGACTACGGTAGCAAATGGAGCCGGGGATTAGGAAGCAAAATCCATATGCCTTTAGCGGAAATGGGAAGATCTTCCACCCAGGCGGGGCGGCCGCTATGCCCCGGCTATGCTATTGTCGGAATCTTGTATATATGTTACTTGCTCCGAAAACTGTTGTAGTGCGATTCAGGATTGTGATGAGAATTGTCTATTGCGCTGAATGCGTCTGCAGCGCCATCTGTGTAGCTTGTGGTGCGGGTGAAGTGGTCGCTAGATGCCTAATAAAATGTAACTGATATTACGATGTTTTACTAATTTAAATTGGAATTATGACGTACCATTTCAGTCTACTATCCGGTCAAAATGATGGTCTGCGAGACGAGGTCCTCCTACGACAAGGCGCACGCCAATGAGACGTTCGAATATATTCACATCATCACAACCCCACCATCGAGCCCGGACACGGTTCAGCCAAACTTCGATCACGTCATTGGCCGCGTGACCGGCGTAGAAAGATTATCCATACATACATATAAATAAAATTGGAGTGTCTGTTTGTATTATTAAAATAACCGCTTTTTACTAATTGCATTTGGATGTATACACGTTACCTATACCGAAACAACATTTTTTACAATTTTTGTCTGTCTGTCTGTCCGTCTGTCTGTCTGTCTGTTTGTTCCGGCTATTCTCTGAAATGGCTGGACCGATTTTGACGGGACTTTCACTGGCAGATAGCTGATGTAACAAGGAGTAACTTAGGCTACTTTTATTTTAGAAAAAAAAAATAGGATCTCACGAAAAAAAAAACCAACGTTGGAGCGCAGCGCTTGATTAAGTTTGATAGCAACAACCTGCAATGCGTCCCGCGGGCTCAGAATGGGCGAGCACGACGAGTCTTTGTTAAATACCACGCGGACGAAGTCGCGGGCAACAGCTAGTTATGAAATAAATTAATAGTTATTTCCCAATTTGCCCCGTCCTGGGTGTTACTTTTTTTTAAAATTTTTTTTTTGATAAGCGATTTAGCGAAGTCCTAGGTGATGTCGTTTTCTTGATCAAATTATTGCTTTATATCTTGGAAAAAAACAGTAAAATTCGAATTCGAAGCGCGTGTGTAGAGGATATCTCCTAAAGTACCTTGTAGTTGAAGGAACGAGTGCTGGGCTGGGATCGCATATGCCATAGACCAACCACTTTCCTTTTGAGCAATTCTAGATCATAAAATAATAAGCAATTAGGTTCAACACGCGAATTCGCGTGTCCGTAAGGTCCTAATTCGCGTGTACTACACGAATCGGCTTGGAATTTGTGCTTCAATATGTTGTTCACGACCGTCTATATTACTTCTTATCCATTTTCAGATTATGCACTAACGTGGGTAGTTGATATAATGCAGTACCTACCTTACTAAAACAGGCGTAAAAAATAATTACCGTGTAATGAGTGTGGTACTATTTTGTTTAATAACACTTTTATTTTACTATCAATGTTTTTTTAGGAATGAACTGAAATGAATTCACTTAACACTATCTTAGGTAAATATTATAAAATGATTGTAATACATGAAACGGTTAAGAATTGACCAAATATATCATAATTATGTGAGTGTCAAAATCTAAATTAGTTATTAAATGCTGTTTTTCTTTCAGTTTTCGCTACATCGGTTTATTATGTACAATGTAGAGTAACACGATTTGGTGTAAGTACTTGCTCCTTGCTATATCTTTTAGTCGTTTGTCGACGAAATCTGTTGAGATGATTGCACAAAATCATTGACTAGGTACCTATATCAAAATTTTGATTAATTAATATCTTAGAAGTACCTATTACACAATACTACCACGATGTAGAATCGAATCATTTATCATACAAGTAGTGGCGCAGCTACCGGGGTGGGGCGGGTGCGCCTCAGGGTCCCATGCTCAAGGGGCACCTCGGTCTCCATGAACAACGTTCGAAAATCCAACATTGGCAACATTTCCTTTTTTATGCCCTACATAAGGGGCATGATGAAGTAGTTATGCTCGTTTATATTATTAGCTGAGTTTAAATACGGCCCCAGTTTCAATTTTGTGCTGGGCCCTGGGTTATATAGACGCCACTGCGTACAAATCCGAAATTTACATTCTTCGGGCGCGTAGAGCAGAGATGTTTCCTAGAGAACCTCCGCAGCTCCGTGACTCTTGGAACGAGCGCGCGGTTTTCCATGCATTGGAACGACCTTATCAATGCAATTTACAGTCTCCTTATGAGTGTACCATATGGACCACGGGTTGTCAAGAGTCTGCCGTCTGTAACAAAGACATACAAGTCTACAATCCTTGATAAATTTCAGTAAGTTGTCAAAGCAAATGCCATCACGAATTGGACAACACACGTGAATTCTTGAAGTTCTCCATTTCGTAACTCCGTACTGCGGCGTGTAGGTGTTAAAAATATTAGTACTTAAGTTGCTTATTGTTTTTTTAAGCCTATAAACAATAAGGCTGAATACCACTGCCACAAACTCAAACACACAGCCTGCGCTAAAGACGGGAAACCAGTTTGCGGTTATCTTTCAAATAATCGAAGTGCATTGGCGGAATTCGCTGACATGTGCACCTTTCATGGGGTCAATTGCTTTAGACAGGGAGGTATGTATACTTTCTTACTTGCACCCAAAGGGTATCATGTAGAGATCATGAATACATAGTTTTAACTAGTTGACCCGAGGGACATTGTGCTGTCAAAAATCACTTTCAATTTTTCCCGAACTTTCCAACTTTTCGGACAACTTTTTCAACTTTTCTTTCCCTATAATCTTAATTCGGACTTTGAAATATAACTATTATTTCGGATTTTATCGCGTTTGTTTTATGTTTTTACGTTTCCGTCCGTTTGTACGTAAAGCAGCCGAAACGTCGGGAACGTAAAAAGATAAAATAATCATGATAAAATCCAAAAAAAATGTTTTATTTTAATAGTAGTATTCGCGTAAATATAAGAAATTAATTTGGACTATTACGAACATTTAAAATAATAAATTAGCCAAGTCAGTTTGGCTGTTTCAGATGCGCTTACTAACAAACTTAATTTCATTTTCGTTACCATTATATATGTACCCCCAAATTTATAGACGCCATATAACTTTATCAAACGTCATATAGTACTGTGCAAAGCAGAACTCTTGTGCACAGTATAATATGGCATTTGATAAAGTTATATAACGCCTATAAATTCCGGGGTAAAACATCTATGACATACATTATATATAATATATTTTATGTGCAATGTTTCAGAATATACATTACTCGCTGAAACTAAATGTAGACCTCTTTTATATTACGACGAGAGAGAAAACGACGAGTACGGTTTCACGATTGACTGGTACAAAACTCGCTTGCCCACCGCCCCGACTGCCGGGACTACCAAAATGACTATCCCCAAGCACTGGACTGTATCCACCGAGTGGACTATACCACCCGAATATACGACTACTATGAGTCCCATACGACAAGGGATCAGTCATTATTCATTGGCTGATTTCATTTCAGGATTTGTTAAGTTTTTACGAGAAGCTTTGTGATTTTTTTTTTCTGTAAATCTTACGAAATAAAGGTCATAATCATAGTTATTTACTGAATGGGTTTGTTTTTATAGTATGTAACCAAATCCAATAAATCAGCATGTATCCCATCCTCGTTGCCAACTATGGTATCTTAAGAAAACCACTAAATTATATTAATTAGCGTTTATTTAATAATCAGACACCAACACCGATAAGTACCCGATCTGACAGCACCAACGGCAGATCCGTCGAGTGACAGAAACGGCTGCGTTCAGTATCCCACACTTTGGAATAGGGACTTGGGCCTGTCACTCCAATCAGTGTTACTCCTGTAGATTATGTTCTACAGTGATTACCAATAAAGATGCTAGGTTTGACCGATTGAGTCCCAACGAAACACTAATTGCTAAACGTTGTTGTATTGATAAACATTGAAGGATTGAGACTAGTAAGTAATAATGACGGAGGAAGAGCAACAAATAAATTAGTATGTATGAGGAGCATAATCAAGGGGTGACGGAAAGTGTGATGTGGATGTTCAGAAGGGAATGACTAAAACTAAAATACTTACTAACGACTAAAATAATGATACTGCTCGTCTCTATCAAAATGCATGTCTTTCAATTCACAGTGGTAGTGTGTTGATACCTACTCTTTTCAGTGGCGTAGCTATGTAAGTAAGGGTAGCTACTCCACTGCCTCTTATGTGTGGCAAATTAAAATAAAAGTAAAGTAAGACTGGATAATAAATGCGATGAGAGACAGCATCAGCTTAAGTATGATGCAGTGACTAAACTGATAAAGGTAAGCTGATTAATAACAGCAAAATAATACATGTAAGATTGATGACTGCGTAATCAAATGTATCTAGCGAACGTGAGTAGAAGTTTTAACGGATCACAACCTGACGAACTCCTTCGCTTTAAGCTAATAGCGCCATCTATTTATTTCCATAAACACTACCTACAGGCTCCGAAGGTTCACGCTACAGATTTCTTTAGAAAACAAGAATATGAAAGATTGTCAGCTTTGTTTCTATACCGCTAGATGGCATTGCGTGTACCATTTTCAGAGTTTTGTCGATGATGAATGTATTTTTTTATTTAGAGGATTTCCCATAGAATACATGCGGTGCCCAATTGTGTCCGTCATCAGGCCGTGAGGCTGTGAGCCTTCTAGCTTCTAAACGAAATGAGATGGCGACTTAAAATTCGCACATAAGTACACTAATAGGTAGGTACATCTCATATGTAAATACGAAATACAAAATGGGGCGTCAACATAAACGGGAGAAATTATATTCGTCCGTTCCGCTCACACCACGTTCTCGATGACGTCACGATGACATAAGAAGATCCTTCTGACGCTACAGTTTGCTGAACAGTATCATTAGATAAACCGTCACGTTATGTCCTTAGAGATTAGATAGATTCACGACCCCACCTGTGCGGTTCCCACAACCTCCCAAGCGATATGTTTTAACATTATGTATTTATAAGGAAAATATGTATAACATTGTGTTAGAAATAATTGTGTCTATTTTGCAAATTATTATTAAGCGAAGTGATAATTTATTTGTTGATGTGATTTTTGCAAATTAAAATATCGGTTCTCTATCGAACGACCAATAAAGAACATACCTAGTTAATTGATAACAGAAGATCTTAACTGAGAATTACACGCGCCAATACCATTTTATTCGGATAGAATCTTTCTATGAACACCTTAGTACGTTAACCCTTTAGGGTGATTTATTGTAAAATTGTCTAACATTTCAGATGGAAGGAAGCCCATTCAATACACATGTAATTAATTAAAAATAATCAAGCAAAAATATGTACTTATTTACGACAAATAAAAGGATATTGTGTATTCAATTGTGCGGTATCCTTAAACCCGTTGAACACCTTATCGATAAATCAAACCCTTCCACCGACATCCTACGGACTAGATATCACAAAGAGCGCCGAAAACTAACCCGTTGGTCCGCTAACGGTAACCGAAGACGCATCGATACTATCGATAAACCGTTATCACACCCCTTTGTGTTTTAATCGATTAAAACAAATTTTAAATCGATTTAAATTCAGTTGCGTCGCGCGGCACGTGTCGTTATCGTGCGCTCCAACAATTAGAATTGGAAAGGGTAAAAATGAATAATATTGTTTCACTAATTTCTAATTCAGTGTGTAAACTAAAGTCGTGTATACTCTGTGAACACGTGGCATATGACAACAAAATCGTGCGTGTGTATTGTAGAATAGAGACGGATCAGTTTTTTATCGATAAAATATATGTATCTGCGATTGCGTCTGAGTTTGGTTACCAAGCGAAATGATTAATGTCGTACTGAGGAGGCTTTGGCTAAATAATCAGCGCTGGAGGAGAATCCGTTCCCCACCAGCTCATGCTGAGCCAAACGCCTTTCGGCACAGCTCACACTGAGATCCACAATACCTACTAACTGCAACCTAACCCTTTATATTATAGTATATATACCTACTTTATGTTCCTTACTTTTTTAATGTATGTACCCATTTGTGTATCTTCGTGTCTGTGTCGAATAAACTTAAAAAATAATAATATCGATATGTCGTTGAAAATATTATTGACTGGATTGGACTGGATCGTAGGAAAACGATTCAAATGCTTTTTGAATAATAGCGAGAATTGTAGTGTTATTTTAAGGAATCGCCTCATGTTAGTGTTAGTCTTTTAGGTATTTACGCTACACGATAGAATGTTGAGCGACTTGGGGTCGCAAGCAACGTGTTACTACGCGAGATAGGTAAGAAAAGTTGGCTAAAAATTGGTTTTGCATGAACAATGTAATTATGCACGCATATTTATGCAAATTAGTCATAATTCTACACTGTGTAATATTAAGCGTATAGTATAAAATTAAGCGTAGACAAAAATAACCACACAAATTACATCGATATCGACGTTACCCCATCTCTATACCGAAGCGTCGAATCGTGCGCTACCCTGTCGATTGTTTTCAATATCGGCACCATTTCGATTAACACGAATAAAGGAATCGACTTCTTTGACGGTAATCCACTTTGTATGCGCCATCGGTGTTGATATGAGGCGCGGGGCTGCATTTTTGCGCCTTAATTATAATAATTATGGGCATTTCGCTTGACTTTTTAGAGGTGAACCTCGGGTAAGGGAGCAAAGACAATATCGCTTATTTTTGGAAGCAAATTGTGTTAATCTTGGTTGTTTGTTTTATTATATTGTAAGATCTTTTAATTTTTAAATGCATGTATAACTTACTCCAGGTCTATTTACTCTGGCTTTGTAAAAGTAAATCATCCCAAATAAATTAACTCACCCTTACTTGTTCCATGTCAAAATTACCGTTATGCCCTGGGAACAAGATCCAAATCAGGATTCCAGATCAAATGCTATTCGACACTGACAAAAGTGGCTTTGTTGTACCCGATTGCCAACGCTAAAAAATAAGTATGGCGCAATCTAAGCTAGCAATTTTAGTTGAATGCTTCTATACTCAGCGTCAAAAGGTATTAATAGTATTTTAAGGTACCAGATATAAAAAACCTAGATAATAAATAATTCCCGGGGGTCATGTCGAACGACACAAAAAATCAAACCGATTTGCTTAGTACACGCAAATTCGCGTGTTCCACACAAATCGGCTGGGTATTTGTGTTTCAATACGTTATTCGCAACACTCTATCTATAGGGGCCAATGTGAACATTATTTCTTTGTTTAAGTTGGAAATCCAGTCTGTTAAAATAAAAAACGATCTCAAAAAACATGGTATTAAACAATATACCTACTCTGCAACCCTTTGCAGGTAACAGCGTGACATAATATACTTTAATAAATGCATTTTCAAAGGTACATCGCTCTGAAATGTATCTAGGCAATACGTCCAATGCGAACATACCTTACACCAACATGGCCACAATAAATAACCGACAGATTTATAACATAACCCCAACAGATAATCTATACATCTATACATATAAATAAAATTGGAGTGTCTGTTTGTAATATTAAAATAACTGCTTTATACTAAGTGCATTTGGATGTATACACGGTACCTATACCAAAACATTTTTTTTTACAATTTTTGTCTGTCTGTCTGTCTGTTTGTTCCGGGTAATCTCTGAAATGGCTGGACCGATTTTGACGGGACTTTTACTGGCAGATAGCTGATGTAACAAGGAGTAACTTAGGCTACTTTTATTTTAGAAAAATAAATAGGACCTCACGAAAAAAAGTTAAAACCAATGTTGCAGCGCTGCGCCTGATTAAGTTTGATAGCAACAACCTGCAATGCGACCCGCGGGCTCAGAATGGGCGAGCAGGCTGTTGTCAACGGTTGTCTTTGTTAAATACCACGCGGACGAAGTCGCGGGCAACAGCTAGTCTATAATATGTTCATTGGCAGCGCTATTTAATCCGTACGCGTTGTTATTTTCCTTTTTCAACCGAATCCAGGATGTGTGGATAGTTTTGCATGAATATTTATCATTGATATTGTCGGTTATGTCGTAAACAGCATTTTAATACATTTTTATCTGACACGTTCGAGTTTGAAGTAATATATTAGGTGTGCGTTGAATATTCGCTGGACTTCCGATCGGTAGTTTGCGAGTGCTATTAAGTACCTTATTGAACTTCTGTAGGATATTATAGTTGTAAACTATACCAATGTTACGTATGTATGTAACAAAAATAGTGTTATATATTTTAACAGGTCCAAAAGAAGGCTATAAAAATAACATTGCTGGAGAAATAAATCAAATTATTAGACGTTTAAAAATGACATCCTGTACATCCTGAGCGCATGGCCAAATGCTTCTAGTTAGTCTTATTTTAAAAAAAATAACTTCATTTACTCAATTATTTTATTCATCAACGTAGTTCATATAACTTACTGATTCATCTGCTATATTTTGAAATATTTTTGTTAAACTTGATATATACCTACTAGCTGTCCCGGTGAACTTCAAACCGCCTCAGAATCATGTATGAGAAAATTATTTATACTCATTACTTTTTTTTTTAATTTGCCTCCGTTGAATAGCAAAATAACTATTCCAACATGGGACAAAACTCACTGAAAATTATAATAAGGATAATTAATTTTACTTATACATTTGATTCCGATGCGGTACGCACTTTGCCGGGACAGCTAGTACTTAAATAAATAGATGTTAAACATCCATGACTCGCGTACAAACAAACATTCGTGCTCATCACACAAAGTTTGCCCCTACAAGTACATGGACACCGGAACCTCGGTACAAGCCGGTTCACTACCTACCAACTATTATAATCCCGGTACAAAAAAAAACTTATGTAAGTAAAACAATACTAGATAATTTCTACACTTCACTAATACTGGAGATTACGTAGTTTTACTACGCCAAACATAAAAGATACTGAATACACTTCAACTGATATTTTAGTGCCCATACCAGTAGTTATTTCGTATAACATTGAATTTAATGGCTTTTTTAACTAACTTACTGTTATGATAGCATAGATTACGGCTTCAGTAAGATATGAGTTATGACTTAGTCCGAGGCTATGGAAAGGATAAGTTAATATGATGTAATTTAATTACTATTATCCAATATTGATTTCTTATATTTACGCGAATGCTACACATTGATATAAAACTAATTTAAAACCCAATAAAATCCTTAAATTAGTTTAATTTCAATTCAATTATCTAAAGTAAATAAATAATTTAAAACATTTCAATTCCTCATCATAATTACACTTCTACTTGCGCAGATGTGATAATGACTAAGTAAAAAATCAATAAATTAATATTGCCAGACGAACACACCAGCTGTTCGGTCCCAAACTAAGGGACGCCTGTATTATGGTGTACCGTACAAAGGACTGAGGGCGATCCCAGAATATAATTACTTAAATATATATATTAAACACACATTTGTTAGGTACTTAGGTACAATATTTCGTGCTCATAGCGCGAAGTATCTCCCTGACAGGATTCAAACCCGGGGCCCTCAACATAGATAACAGAGTCACTACCTGCTCCGCCAATAGGGTCGTAAAATTGAAATACACTTACTACTGTAAATTACTATACCTAACTGAAACTTTGAATATAATGTTGCCGAATTCACCTTGTATGAATACTTATTTACACTACAATAATTATATTTTCTAAATTCCATTGCAATCCCTTTTATAGCGGTGTTCTTATTTTAAAATGCATAGCTATCTATCTATGCATAGGCGTCAACGACGAGAAAAAAAACTTCGTCCCCCGACAGCCAACAATTATTATCACCTAAGAAGAAGTTAGATTCAATGAACACATTCACCCCCAAATCCCAACAAAAAGGGACAAACCACAAGACAATTCATTTCACATTTTATGATGTCTTATTTTATTGTCACCATCAATCAAGGCCTTGATTTGCGGACGTTTTTTCTTGCTTTTTGGCCCAAACACTGGTGACTTAACATTTGGTGTGCGTACGTTTCATATAAAGTATTCAATGTCTCGAGCGATTAGAATACGAGTATGTTTTGCTATAGAATGATGTTTTTTGGTGCATACAAATTTTGTGTTCTTGCCATCGCGTATTGGATCACAATGTCAGTCGATCATTTAAGTTCTAGAACCGACTGAGCAATATGTGTTGGTTATTGATCAATAATCTATACTAATATTATAAATGTGAAAGTTTGGATGGATGGATGTTTGTTACTCTTTCACGCCCGAACGGCTGAACGGATCTGGATGAAATTTGGCACAGAGATAGAATATAGTCTAGAATAGTACTTTTCATCCCGTTAAAATGTATGGTTCCCGTGGGATAGATGTTTTAATTTTTCATACTTTTTATCGCGGGTAACACCGCCGGGCGGAGCTAGTTGGATATAATATTAGGGATCGATATTACAGTTAGTGGCAAAAACACCAACGATGTGGTTTTATCATTATTATATCTGGCGATGGTTTTATAATTAATTGGTGCGATTGGGGTAACATCCACTAATAGGTACCCATGTTGATTGGTTGATCCTTCAACGAAACAGTTGCCCAACATAATGTTGCTAGTGTTGCCACTTATGTTTATCCCAACACGTATGTTGTTTACGGCCTGTTTAAATAAATTAGCCGTGTTGAACTCACTTCCCACGGGGTGTGTGATCAGAAAACATGCCAAGGTATAATTTATTAATTTGTTTTCTGCTAACGAGTGCGCTAATGCGAATCGGTGCCATCCCTGACATAGTGATGGCGGTGTGCTATAATGAGTCAGGAACATAAATACATTCGGTAATAAAAAACAAACAATGATTTTATGGTATTAATTTCCTTCATACGAGAAAAATATTTGTTGAGTATAAAATTGAGTATAAAATTTCTTTAAATAATTGTTATAGCCCTTTAATGTTCCAATGATCGGTACGGGATTCAATCTATGCGGACTTTGCAAGCGTTAGGAGAAGTTAGGTTCTCGGAGATGTGAGGGTTTCTTTACCGTAAAACAAGTAAAGTAATCATTATTGATAATGAAGTTTTCACATACAAATTCAAGATTACCAGGGTTAAACCTGCTACGCTATCGACGTCACTATCACAGCTAATTAATAATTTGCCTATATAAAAGTCAGAAGAGTTTATTTTCATTAGTCATTTCGTAATCACTAAATTAATATTAGATTCATTTCATTCAAAATACCTACTCCATAGTAAAAAAAGTTAGAATCAGAATCAGAATATTTTTTATTCATGTAAACCATTAGGTACATTACTTATGAATCGTCGAAAGTTACAAAACGCTGAGCTTTACCACCCTTTCGGAATCCCGTTCCTATGGAGAAGAACAGCCAAGAAACTCCATGATTGCTCTTTTTAAACAGATCTTTTACATGTTTGAGCAGTACATTGTTAAGGTATGTGAGAACAATATAGGAACGGCTAAGCAGACTTTAGTAGCTGGTAAAAATACAATTCTATAAAACATTAATCTTATGTACGCCTCACTATAGAATAATACCGTCCACCATAAGACGCAGTAACAATTACTAATTCTATAAATGATTATATCACCCACATCTTGATATTCATGCTACCATAACATAACACGACCCACTAATTGAGCAACTAATAACAACATTATTAAAAATCATTACGACCATATTAACTACAAATAAGAGTATGAAAATATATAAAAAAATAATTTTCCAGTAGGTATTTTCTCAGAAATCAGTTAAGTTAGTTCAACATTCTTTGTGCCTCCGTATAATCCAGGTTAACTTAGGATATAAGATCACGTATATATCCTAGGCATCAATAATTCATAGTGGCCGCAGTCAGACAGGCTTGAAATAACAATGGATCAAAGTTTTACTTGAGCTTTCCGTCCTTAAGTTATGAGCACCGAACGGTTTGATACAATGCCTTTAACATTTGATGATATGCCTTTAAAATAACAGATTATTTTTATTTATCCACAACGCACAATTTCGATTTAAATATTTGTAATTAGCACCGGCCATGAGGATCATACCTGCCTATTTGAAGTTTGTATGTATTATTTATATTTTCTTTCAAAGGCATTCAAAAAGGATGTGCTTCCATTTTCCACAGAGTACGCTACGCGCTCACTCGTAGCATTCAAAGAGCATTGTGGAATTGAAGGGCCGGTCCGACGGTGAAGCATTGGGGAGGACTTTACGCACCTACTGTAAGGTATACAGCATATATGGATACAGCGTAATATGGATGAAATAAAGATTATAATTAAATTAAGTTATTATTACTAGTAGTAGAGTAGAGAGCCCATTATTAATAGTTTTACGCTATAGAAGATAGATTTATATCCTAAATCGCTTTGCGTCCATCACTCACACCGTTCCTCACCAAGCTTAGCTTTTGCTGATTGACAGCTATAGCGCCACCAGCCTACCCAGACCTCCCCTGCCGCCCTTAATTTAAACAACACAAATTGAAAGGGGGATCCTTGCGCGACCACAGCAGGCCACCGTACCCTGGCCGTTTGCTAAGCGCATTACATCTATTAAGAACTTCAATGCTTGTACCCCTAATGTTAATAGCACGCATTAGACATTTAAATATAATTCGTGTAACTTATGCAAGCGCACTGGTACCAACTAATGGGTGGCATTAGGAACACTTGCGCGCTGTGCAAGCGATTTGCGTTTGCGTTAAAATTGCAAGCGTGTTGTTGTGTTCGACATTGTTCTTGCAAGTGACACATTTATGTGTAAATAAGTGCGGTGACGTCACTATGTGTACGGTATATTGGTTAATTGATTCCAAAATTAAAGTGATCACAATGCTTTATTAGATAAAGACAGAGGAAGACTCGTGGAAGCTATGTTGTAGATCCAATATAAAAGGGAGATGCTTAAACGATCTCCAACATGAATAAATGACTATCCCCCAAATTTATGGACGTTATATAACTTTATCAAACGTCATATAGTACTGCGCACAAGAGTTTTGCTTTGCGCAGTACTATATGAAGTTCAATAAAGTTATATAACGTCTATAAATTCAGGGGTAAGTGTTAATAAATTATAGATATATATGAAAACTGCGCCGTAAATAAAAAAAAATACTGCATACTATAAATAATAGTTATGTTGAAATAAAACCGAAACTTTGAACTTATCAATCTCTTTATTTATCTTATTTTCCTTTTAAGAAATTATACTTACATGAAGATATTGTTGTAATAAACTCATTATTTACACAAATGCCAACAACATTGCACTGAAATATTTACATTTAATTCTACCTAACTATTGCTTTGGAATGCAAAAATATTTGGACGGGACGATATCCATTGCATATGTCAAATTTACACTAGCTTACATTTGTAATTACAATTAAAATAATATTTTTATAATTAAAATACTGTAACATTCTTACATTTTGAGCTATAAAGACAATCTTAATGTACTTCTAAAAAGTAAATGCATTGGAAATAGGAAGATAGAATTACTACTACTAAAAAAGCATTGAAATAATTTAGTTAAAATATTTGACAGAACAATGGCTCCCAAACTAAGCCGATGCTTGTATCTTGCTTGGAAGTAGACGATCAAGAACATTACATAAAACATATTTTATTGTCTCCAATGAGCAAGTTGACATTTTTAAAACATATGACTAAGGACGGATTATTGCAACTAGCAAAATAGTTTTTTAGGATGGTAAATACCTGTAATTATATTTAAATATAAACAGTTAAACAGTTTACAAATGAGCAAACTTATACTATACTTAACGACTAATGAACATAGTTACAACTTGGTAAATCGAATTATTAATTTAAATTCAATATAATTTACACCTCAAGATATAAAGTTCCTTTTGAAATTTTAAATTGTGGACAACATGGTGTGAAAAAGTCTTATATCAAAACGGATAAAGTATAA
Organism: Pheosia tremula; assembly: GCA_905333125.1. Lineage (NCBI taxonomy): Eukaryota > Metazoa > Arthropoda > Insecta > Lepidoptera > Notodontidae > Pheosia > Pheosia tremula. Next base: position 5,492,479 of record HG995416.1, on the reverse strand, counting down.
TTTCTATTAACTTGTATTTAAGTAACCATAGCTCTTTCAGGGGGCATTGGTACCATGTGGTTGTAGGTAAATCTCTGCGCATAATCTGGTAATTTGAGGGTTGTGTCCGACCATGGAGGGCTGGGGTTCCATCGGTCCATACCATCGGTTTCTTCCAACGTCAGTGGTGGTGGGGCTAACCGCATCCTCTTTGGACTTGGGTATTCCATACCTAGGAAATAAAATAAATTTAAAATCAGTCTCCAACTCTTTCGTTCGGCAATGTTTTTCAGATTTTCCTACCAATAAAATAAAGCCTTTGTAAAGTAGGTAAATGTGCAATTTGAATCTACAATTCAAATTCTGCTATATTGATTTTTTGGTGTGTTACATTCACAAAGGTGTTCCGCAAAAAGTTTTATTGCATTGCATTTTTTTTGCACTTTTTTATTCCGCCTTGCTATTTGAATAGAAACAGGAGCTTTTTGTGTACTTCAACAATTCTAACGTCTTAATAACGTTATTTCTTATCAAGTTAAGTCGCTACATTGAGCTGAGTGTAGTATACTTCCACGCTTATTATTTCTCGGGAGACGAACAGACAATAACCTCAAAATACTTTGCGGTAATTCAAAGTTTTTTTTTATGCCTATTATTAAGGGTGTTACCGACAAGTAAACTGCCCAGTCTTTACCCATAGTGTAAATGACTCTGACTAGTAATGAAACATAGAGTGGAATTGTGGGCAACCTTGACCTGAACTTACCATCGATTCCCGTACTCGAGCAAGGCTCCTGCACGTGATAACTGACCCTGGGGAACTGCTCATAATACTCCCTCTTGCCGTGGTGGGGGTACATATACATGTTGCTGTTCACTATTATATCCGGCGACGGATCGTAGTGATGTGGTGATCTGCAGACAAATTGGAAATCATGGATCATTTTGGACTTAAAGGTATTTTCTTAAAACATAGATTTCTTGGTCTACTAGAACTAAGTTTAAATCTCATGGTTTTGTCGGTAGAAGTAAAAGTTCCATATTGGAGTAGCACTGAAATTATCTATCATATGATACAGTTATTTCCGTCGGACATGAATGAAAAGATAAATTTATAATCCACATGTCGTATCTTTAAGCGCCCTATTAAAACTCAGTAACAATTTCCATAATAAACACCGCTATAATACGTCAAAACCAATAGTGAACTACATAAAATAAACTATCATGAGCAGACACTCTTAAATCCTTTTCGAATCTGCCTTTTCATATTTAGTTTCAAAAACAAACATAGCTCTTACCGATGGTAATTGAAAATCATTCGAAATTCAACTCAAACGTTACGGTAATACAGATAATGGTATGATAATATAAGGGTAAATACCGTTGGTAACGGCGGGTTCACAATAAATATGGTAATGAAAGGTGTCAAATTACGCAGACGGACGGACGGACGGACGGGGTGATGATTTTCTTATTTATATTCCGTGGGCCGATCGGTGCGACATGACGGTAACAAATTGTGTGAGCCGACCTTGTTGTTTGTTTGTTTTTTAGTTATTTGTGATTGGTTTATTGTGTTAATTTCATTGATTTTAGCGTGTGCGCATTTCATGAAACTGCACAATTGATTAATGTTAATTTATGACGGCCGTATATGGTAATAAGTGCTAGGTATGGTCATTGAAATATTAACAGACGGCGTTGGCTATAAGCTTTATTTATAAGTTAATTTACGTCAAACAGCTTACATTAAACTTAAATTATTATATGCCTTGGATTTTAAGTACGTAAGTACTTATTGATAGACTGTAAGTAACCTTGGTTTTGTAATTTTATGTAGTAGGACCAACACTTCATAAGGGGGTCCCGTTCCTAATTCCGTAGGACACGTTAATGAAAATCCCTAAACATAGTCATTGTTTGTGTAGAAATGGTGAGGCTAAGGATAACAATTTTTTTACACATAAATAAAATCACCTGCCTTCACGTCTAGGGTAGTCTGATTTGATGTTTCTAAAAGGTGGTCATCTTACATTCTAAAACCTAACTCACCTCTCTTCACTAATGGTAGACTGTGGTGAATGCGTAGAGTAATCAACAGGCCCCCGATCCGAGTATACTCGCTCGCATCCAAACTCGTCCCCCTTCGGCTGTACATATGCGGACACGTGGTACCCAGTATACTCAAGTTCCTGGTTCTCTAAGTACGGGTTCTCTTGGTACGGGTCTTGATAGCATTGATCCCGCCTGAAGAACTTCTGGCAACGAGGATCGAGCATACCGCAAGGCTGGTTTTGGTAACCGTAGTACTGGTAGAGCCAGGAGTTGGCTAGCATTATTGATGCTTCTTCTTCACTGTTGAAAGACAGAGAGGTTCAGTCTGGGTGAAAGGCAGTATTATAATTTGGCAGACTTTAAGAGCGAGATAGAATCAAGTATATAGCCGAGTGAATTTGGCCAAAGCGGCTTCGTATATGGTATGTTCTTACCTTAAAATTTGATTAGTACCGACAATGAACTGTCGGGGGGTGTCCGTAGCATCCTTGACTTGCAACACAACATGCACCCATAGGTACTGGCCGCTCCGTTGCTGCAACTTCACCAGTAGTATGCAACATTTGTCCTGCTCTGATTGTGTTACTGTAACAAGTTACACTAGTTAATCGATGCTTGGGCTATTATTAATTTACTATTTCATTTATAATAATAAGAATACCAGCCCTTTTTAATGTCCCACTGTTGGGCACGGGCCTTCCCTTAATGCGTGGGGGATTAGGCCATAGTCCACCACGCTGGCCCAGTACGGATTGGTGGACTTCACACATCTTTTGAGGGGTTCTCTCAGACATGCCGTTTCCTCACGATGTTTTCCTTCACCGTTTAGCAAGTGATAATCGTGGTTGAAAATGAGAATCGCACATGAAATCCAGAAATTCCAGAGGTGCGAGCCGGGGCTTAAACCAGCGATCCATCGTTACCGAGGCAAGCGTTCTACCAACTTGGCTATCACTGCTTACTACTACTATTTACTGCTACTATATTATTTACAAAGGAGGAACATTTATGCATCTAGTATATACCTTCTAGTTTATTTTTGGATATCATAACAAAAAACAAAGTGCAGCGTGACTTAATCACGTCATTATTTAATGCACATTCAATTTTTTACTACTTAGTTTTATTTTTAGTTACGCATATAAGCAGAAACTGTTAGACATTAAAGGTTCGCCAATACAAAAGCGATTTTTTATATTCCGTCATAATGTTAATAAATATATAATGTTCTCTTCAGTAGGTAGGTACTTTGACTCTCTAAGATATAAAGCAAACAAAAAAAATACCTAAATAAAATTTCAGGTAAGCACTAATAAAGAGTATACTTACTTAGTCTGTGTTTACTCTGTGCCTCTCGCAAACTGTCCCAGTGTATAAGCTGGTACCATGAAACGTCTGTTAATTCAGACTTCTTCCATCCTAAGTACCATTCACCGCTGAAACAAAAGAAAAGGACAATGTAGAGCACCTCCGGCTGCGTTACCATATTATTTTTACCGCAGTTAATAACTTTACATCTACTCGTACGAGTATATCTATGCCGAAAAATATTACAAAGAAAAAAATTGGTAAGTTTTGTTAACTCCGGAACCACTGATCCGATTCTGAAAATACTTTCACAGATAGAAAGCTACATTATTTCTGGATATAGACTATGTTGCGTCGAGGCACCACGGCAGGAGCCGTGGGAAAAAAACTAGTATACGACAATTCCACAAGTTTCAAAAATATTTGAATATCTATTTGCATTAAACAGTCTCTACGTTCAAGTTGGTTCTTGCGAATTGAAGGATTGATAAACTATAAGTAGGTAAAACAACAGATCAATCTAAAACGATTTCAGATTGGAGCTATCCAATTCGAAATCATTGGCTTTCTAAGATACCTTCCCACACTTTGACCTATCCAGTACACGTGTTTATTTTCATTATAAAATTAATTAAACGCGTGATTATAACTCACAATTAATTCTTTCTCAATTTAAGTTGCAGGTCAATGTAAAAAAATTGTCTGAACCTGAACTGACCACGTAATCAATTAATCTTAGTCACAAACTAGATTAAAATATACCGCTACACGATAGATCGGTCTATGTTCCGCCTAGAGTCAACTCGAAGACATTTCTCGGCGCTATTTTTTTGCTCTATAAAGTTTAACTTTAATTTGATTGGTTGCTTTTTGCTCTATTTGTATTTTGTTTCGATCGAGGATTGATGGTCAAAATATGTTAGAGATAAAAAAAGGAGTAGATAGGCTGTGGTCTAAAAAAACAGCCTTTTAACATTAATAAGTAAGAATCACAGGAAGTAATCTCTATTTCTATACGTGGTAGAGACGGAGAGGCTGCCAATTAAAAAAAAGAATATGTAGAGATATGTGGCTAGAGAAGAATGCTTGGGTATCGTATAATGTTTTCTAATTCAAGAACTAAGGCAGGCATTACGAGCTATAGTTCAAAATCGCATACTAAAATTCACCGGACACATTTTAAGGATCAACCAAATGTCTTGTAGTAGGTTGTATAAGGAAAAATGGAAGAAACCAAACCGCGCAGAAGGTCACCTTGAGATGAACTGACCAAATCAAATATTGCAGAGGCGAACCATTGCACGAGTGCACATCTAGAAACGAGAGAGAACTATATCTATCCTTTGCAGCTGATGGCGACTATAATTGCTCTTTTAAGAATCCCTATAACTACATATTATGGACTAATATATATATACACCATCACGTTTCTAATCCCCGAAGGGATAGGCAGACGTGCATTGCAGAGCACCCACAATTCGCCGAAGGTTTTGTCCCAATGTATTAGAGGGCGAGCCTATTACCATTATACCAGGCGCGTTGCTCCTCAATATGAGGAGTATTTAAACCATAGCCCACAGCGCTGGCCCAGTGCAGTTAAGTGAACTTCACACGACTTTAGACAGGCGTATGTTTCTTACAAAATAGGCCTGGGACACGGAATCTTACTGAGACGGAATGGCGTACAGTTTCTGGAGTCGAATTGCGGTTGCTTCTCATATGGTACTTGTTGTTTTGAGTTTCTACATGTCACGGCGACTTACTTGGTGTCGATGTGCAGTATCTTCATGTCCATGGCGTGCACGGTGGTGAACACGTTGGTGGCGCCGTGCACGACGCACTCGCGTGTCTCCGGCATGGCGAGGGGCGTGCAAGTGGCCAGGAACACTGGTTCGTTGCGGCTACATAGTGGCAGGTACGACACGTAGTGGCCCCTGATGAGAACAACCTAGAATGACAGGGTTTAGTGAAGACATTTTCATTATAAGAAATAATATTTTCGACCTTAATACTTACGATGGTAGGCAAATGCGGTCAACATTGCAATTTACTGGTTTTAACATTTAACGCATATCTTAAATGTCAGTGAATCATTAGAAAAAAACAATTAAAAAAGGCAAGAACAATCTCACAGATAAATAGATGAATATCGCCAGAAAACACACCAACTGTATGGTTATTATGGGACGATACCCAGTATATTGTATTGTTACTGGCTGGAGGAAATCTCAGAAAAACCCATCCCTGCCCAGCTTGCCTTGGAAAATTGAACCTTAAAGTCCAGATGGGCATTGAATTTTGCAGCCACCAATAAACGTATAACATCCCTCTCTTTGTCAGTGGTTAAAATGTTTTCAATTGAGTCTATGACACATATTACAAGACAAGCCGTCTATCTTCTATATTACGTATAATATTTGTTTATACTTACTTTTTGGTCACCAAATCTCATCTGTCTTCTCGCATTTCTAGAAACGTTCATTCGACAAAAGAAATGCCTATTCTTTGGTACGTTTTCAGTCTCTCCGTTGCTGCCCCTGTTCAGTTCCATTTGTACTGTCTGGTGGTCTTGTCTGTCTATTATATCGTACACACTGTCTCCGTGTATTAGAAGATCCTCCTAAAATAAATTATGTCTATGGTAATCGATGTTAATAAAAAAATACAAAGTTTAAAATGTTCCGACCATAACCGTTTTGTTTTTTTTTTTTATTTGGAACGTGAATACTAACTAATTGATACCTAACTAAGAATTCAAGTGGACTTTTTGGCGGGATTGAACAGTGAAGTTAACAATTTTATTTAATTTTCTCAAAATTGTATTTCTGTTATAATAATATGTTATATTAGTGGGATGTTAACCATTGTTTGTTCATAAACGTGCACGAGTGAAGAAATTTAAAATAAAACAGTATAACTTGACTTTTCGAGTTCTCCCATGATGTCTAGAAATAATTTTGGAAATCATTCACAGGTTTACTGATAAGGGTTATTCATTTCACTACCATGACGTCATTACCATCATAATAATCATCGGGGAACTTATATTTAAAATAACCATGAAACATTTAAGTTGTCACTGGCAGAAATGGCAATATTTTATAGCTAATTGCGAACATAAAAAAATATGCCGCTTATTATATTATGACATCAAGAATTAAGGGTAGTTATTAGAAATATATTAAAATACTTGCCACAATCGCAATTAACTTGCGGGAGTATATTCCCTGTGCAGAAATAAGTTTTGGCAGTAGCACGGCTAGACTGTTTCCAAATAAATCTTATCTTCACACTAAAGCTCATGCTCTATTGTGTGGCAGTAGGTGCTGCTGATATACTATAAGTACTGCTTATTTCTATAAATAAACTGAGGCAGCGTTTGTTGCAATACTAAAAGTGAATCTATAAAAAAAAAACAAACCATCGAATGTCCCAAATATTCCGCGGCGTTTTCCGATATATACAATAGTTTTCCATTTTGTGTCATCATCATCATAAAACCGTTCATTGCCTGAAAAATACATTGTAAACATCAGTATATCGCGTTATCTTTTCACGGTGTGCGCTCGTAAAATACAAAAAAAAACAAATATAAACCTTTGAAAATCCGATATTTGGTGTGGGAGTCGCTTGTTCCTGATACTGATAGCTGAAGTCGTGACTCTTGAACACTAAAACAGAAAGAAAGACCGAGTTATGGGTGAAGTAATAGCAACGGTAGATAAGATAGCGAACTAAATGCATTTTAAACGTCTTAATACGCCGTTTCGTGACTAGTCAGGTGAGTTGACAGTTTTGGGAGACGTTTGGGATGAGATGGAGGATAATGCGAGACGTGATGAGCCTGGCCAAAGATTCGGGCCATGAGAAATTCACCGGGGAAAACTTACATGGAAATGGGTTTGTTTTTTTCTAAATCACGATTTATAGTGAATAGTGTTGTTTTCGAACTCGAAACTAGTCTGGCGTATAGAGATAAGGAGGCTATGGCAATTTCGTGCTTACTACATACAATTGAAAAACTATGTTTGAGTGAGTTTTTTTTTATATTTCATTTAGATTATAATACTTGTGTGACATCTTATGTTCTCAACTACCTAATTAATTTTAGATAAATACTTTCAATGTCATTATATATTACTTCTAAAAAAATCATGAACACTATGCTCATGAAGTTTGACAAGGTCAAAATAAGAGCTTATACCTAGTTAGTCTTTTCGTGTTTAATTAACTAACTAATTACGAGTAAGAATACCCGGCAAGAAAAACAAAAAGTCTTCTCAGTTGAGGGCGCGTTCTGACCCGATTGTAGAATTAAATAAAAATATAATATGGCAATTTCTAAGTGTCCTCATAGACCTACACAAAATAAACGATTTGACTTTGACTAGAAATGTAATAAATCAACCAATATATCATGTGATTTATTCGGCAAAACATTTAAAATGACATCTAACACGAAAACATTTTCAAATGAAAACACGAATTTTACAAATTAGACTTCATTTTTTTTGTGTCCAATCGTGCAGAACTTGGCGCGGTTTGCTTTTGCAAGTTTTATTTTTGAGTATACACACCTACAAAAGTGTTGTAGGACTTCACGTACACGCTAACATGGTACAATATATACTATCACGCTACTACCTCCAAAGGGGTAAACAGTGATCTGGTATTATATATCCAGATTACGATCGATGGTTTAATACTATTCACTTTCAATCTTGTTCTTATACTTTCCCACTGTGTCTATATCTAATGTCCATTATTGCTTAATAATACGACAACTATATTAAATGATAAACGATGTGTACAAATCCTACATATTGTATAAAAGAATAGCAATACTACAAAGTAAAAAGAATGGCTTTTAATATAAAAGACAAGCCCGCTGAGTTTCTCGCCGGATCTTCTCGGTTGAGGTCGCGTTCCGATCCGGTTGTAGAGTTAAGAAAAAAAATTGTAGTGACAATTTGTAAGTGCCCCCGTAGGCCTATACGAAATCAACGATTTGACTTTGCCTGATTGAATCTAAACGCCTTTTAGCTGAGAAAAGTAAGCAAAACGATTCCTTTTATATATAAGTACTAGAATTTAGACGGTAGTCTAGTTAGTTCAAAACAGTGTTCGAGACGCAATCGAGCAGCATTGACTACGTAGTTATTAAATACCAATAGTTTTCTTTATGATATCTTTGACTTAACTTTGATTCTTTGAAATTAAACTATTTTTCCGTTTTTTTACATTCCCGACGTCTCGAATCCGAAAAAATAGTTTTATTTCCATGTGTAGTATTCGCGTAAATTGTATAAATCAATATGACTTTGATTCATAAGTACTGAGGTGGTTTAAGTAATAAAAAAAAACGAATCCTGATTCTAACTAGGGTGACCACGTCACAGTTCATTTCTTATTTGCGTCCTGAGTCACCGAGGATCACGAAGGCTGGACGTCATTAATCTCGTTAATCCACTAACCTACAGACGGACAGATTATGACACAGTCGCAAAGCATAGCGTGGGAGGGCTGGGAACGAACCATTGTATTGAGTGATTTTGAAATGTATCGGGAACTTGAATGAAATTAATTAAATATTGCCATTTGTAATATGATATTGAGAATACTGAAGTAAACATGTGGAATATGGTCGTATTTTTAGTTCGTTGAGGAAGAGGAAACCTGCATGAGAGAACCCCTCGAAAGATGTCCCTCGGAAGAATTGTGAAGTCCGGCCAACACGCAATGGGCCAGCGTGGTGGATTATGGCTTAATCCCCTTTCCGAGGGGTTTTCTCGGACATGTAGCTTCCTCACGATGTTTTCCTTCACCGTTTAGCAAGTGATAATCGTAATTAGAAATGAGATTTGCACATGAAATCCAGAAATCCCAGAGGTGCGAGCCGGGGTTTGAACCTACGATCCTTGTTACCGAGGCAAGCGTTCTACCAACTTGGCTATCACTGCTTTTAAAGAAGAAATAGTCAAAAGAAATACTGAAAATTGCTCAAATTTTACTAACCTTGTTGAAAATAATTCATTTTCCTGACGTATACGCAGACGAGCGCCATGAGCTGCAGCTGCGAGAGCCGCTGCCTGGTGGACGGCGGCAGCGGCAGCAGGTCGCGCAGGTTCGATATCTCCGCATTTATCAGGTCTCGCCGCATCTTACTGGCTCCTTTTGTGGATTTTGTGGGTTCAAATCTGTTGGGCAAGGATTAGGGGTTAGAAGCTTTGTTTATGCTACATAACAATTGTCATAGTATACTTGGTTTTGATTCTGGTTCGCTGTGTTAGAATGGTAGGTATACTGTTGCCTTATGTTAAATGGAATACATCTTGATGAAATCACTTTGTACATAATTAATTCTGGAAAAACGTGGCAAGTCCGCCAAACCTCACTAGGCTCGCGTGATGGACTATGGTCTGAATTGTTACCATGTATTGAAGAGGGCCTGTGCCCAACAGTGGGCTATTAAAGTTCTGATTATTATTATGTTGACCTCGGATGTAAGTTGTTACTATTCACAATACCAAATTGTTTCAGAAATTAATTTATATTCTCTACTTTTTTAGGATGATATTCATACAACATCAATTAGGTTTGTCTGAAACTCAGAGGTAAAATAAAGGTAAAGTTATTTTAGACCTGTTAAGTTCCTATAAAGAAAATTCGATTTGCGTTAATTGATATGTATGTTGTTGACATAGAAAATCAATTAAGTTTTAACAATGATGTATTTCTAGAAGAATACTCAGCTTCATATGTAGTTCATAAATTCTTGAACAATATTTAAGATATCTACAAATGAACCTAGGTTACAAAAAGTCACAGTTCAATAGTGTATAAAATAACCATTATGAGAAACGATTTTCCTGCTTCCGACGAAACTACGAAAATAAATCAAACAGGAATGCGCTTCTAGGATCCATAGACAATGCGCGGATGCAATGTTCCGGACAGGTGCGCGAGCGCAACTCTTGTCACACACAAATTAACATAACGCATCTCCAGTTGTGTAATAGCCGCTCTAAGGATACGCCGCGCCGATTGGCGGATATTAGTTTAAATAAATTATGCATCCTCCGTTCTTAAGAACGGAAAAAAGTCTGTCTGTTCTAACTGGTTTATAATAATACCAGCCTTTTCTTAATATTCCACAGCTGGGTACGGGCCTCCCCTCAATTCGAGGGGGATTAGGCCTTAGTCTACCACGCTGGCCCAGTGCTGGTTGGTGCACTTCACACATCTTTCGAGGTACTCTTTCGGACATGCAGGTTTCCTCACGATGTTTTCCTTCACCGTTGGTATCTGCTTTAGTAATAAGTAATAGCTATAATTTGCAAATGTCGGAATCATGGAACCATTAGCTTCTTATTATATACTCAAGAATTAGTACTTTTTTGACCATTAACTCAAGCCTACCTAGGCGTTGCTACCTTGTTCTCACATACTAATAACAATTTTGTTCAAAAATGTTAAAGACCTTTTTAAAATGGCCAAACATGGAGTTCCTTGCCCGCTTGTCTAAATAAGAACGGCTTTCCGAACGTGCGGTAAAGTTGCAGCTCGGCATTTTGTAACAATTTTGACGATTCATACGTACAGTACGTACGTACTGTTCTTAATGGTTTACATGAATAAAAATATTCTGATTCTTATCATATGTTGTTAAATGTTTTAAAACGAAGCATTCTAATTATCTAAAGCAACCGAGAGTTGTTTCATGTTTAGTACCTTATTCTCAATAAGGTGATATTAAAACCGTAAAACCTGAAATAATAGTATCAAATATGGATAAAAAAAAAACTACTCGCACTTACAATAAGAATATTGCTGAAGTTTATGAAAAAATATTATTGTATGTTCAACAACACTGCAGACTAATTTATCATTTTCCATTCACAAAATTATCATAAAAAAACAATTGATTGGTTCTGAAACGGAAAAGAGCGTGATTGAATCGCACTGATTGGTGTAATAACAATACATAATTGACTGGTTGACTTCGTATTGACCTATCAGATCGCTTGTCTACTCCTTTGTGAGTTAATATAAAAAATATTATAGGCAGTTCCCTAAAGACAACAATGGCTCGCATCTTACAAAGAACGTTGAATCTTAGCAATGAAACAAACATAATTGCATTACATCATAATCAATTGTAGATAAAATATCTCCAAGGTTAATTGCCTCCACAGGTGACAGGAGGGTTGGCTCTTTCCTCGCTCAAAAAATTAGTTTGATTATACAGCGAGGAACTGTAGCCAGCATTTTTGCCACCATTCCACGCGGACATGATCTTTTAGATACATAGTTCGTTTTCATATTATTTTTAAGTTTTATTTTTTTATTTTTCTGTTTGTAAATATTTAGTGAGATTTTAAAAATAAATACTTTGTACTATGCATTGAAATAATAATCTACAAAAGAAGAGGACATTATAAAAAATATGTAAGGAAGTGTGTTTTCCGTCCGCGGCATGTTAACATGCGCCCGCGCACCCGGCGCGCCACTCACTGCGCACGCGGCGCTTTCATCTCACCCGGGGTCCTTTACAACCTTTATAACCACCTTTATTTTTATCGTTATTAGACTTTTTTTTTACAATCGTTAAGCATGATTGTGGGAATCGGGCGGTGATTTGTGTTTTATAAATTTTGTTTGATCGTCATTTGTTTTGGATGGTTATCAATCGGTGGCGAATCCGATGATTGATTGATTGCTGTGGATGTTATTAGCGAGTCGTTTTTTCAAATAGTAACACACGACGCATCCTGGTTGTTTATCAAACTTATTGATTGTGGTAGGTGTGTATAAATCATGACTATGAACGAATAAATTTTACAAATTAAATTGGTGCCCATTAATTTCTGTCCATAACGATTTTATAAATAGTATCTTATTATAATTCCCAAACTGCATTATTGATTGATAAATTAAAACGAAAGTCGACAAAGCTTAAACTGAACGACATGAAAATGCTTACTTAACATTTTCATTTCATTAATCCAAAGTATGTTTGGTACTTTCTCCGAACCGTTTTTTTTTTATCCGAGCGACGAATCACACGACGGGCAATCGCTAGCCTTAAAAAAAATAAAAAATTGACCCCCCATTTTTTACAAAGACATCAAATCGAGAATGCATCTGTGTAAAATCGTTTAGGCTGCGTACGCGCACAAAAAGCGGCATTCCTTACATATTCCAAGGCGTGTAACGACGTGAACACTTCACGGCATGTTGTGTTGGTCAACCGTTAAAATTCTTCCGTAATACATTAACAACATCTGGTGGAGAGAAATTGGAGCAAATATGTATTTTAATTCAATTTACATAACTATATTAACAATACGACTATAAACCACGTTGGTAATCAGATATATTTTAAAATAGAACAGGATTTGGCATTTAAACTAATATTATAAAGAAATTAAGTCTGCTAGTGTATGGGTTTGGACGTAGGGAGTTATACGGATATACTAATTCGTGATTCAAAAAATTCTTAAGCTACATTAGCTACATTATTGCCGAGTGCCATAGACTATGTTTCAAGGTGGTACCGCGGGCGGAGCCACGGGCAGAAACTAGTATAATATTTATTTATACCTAAATAAAGAATCATATACGTGATGGGTGGTGCTAGTGAGTGAGTTGACCACAGATATATTAGAGGAGATATGTTATGAAAGCGGTGGGCTTGCGCACAAAGTTAGCGTACATTTGGCTAACCTACAATTTTCGCCGTCAGTCCACTGCAACTGCACGTCGGTGCCGGTGCTCTAGGTTTTTTTCAAAATGCCGTGTTGTTCCGTGTTTGTATGCAAAAATGCCAGCAGCAATGTGAACTACGCGAAAGATGGAATCTCATTTCACCGGAAGTATTAAGTATTTTATTATATTCGTCTTTAAAATCATTAAAAACAACAAATCAAAAAATATTTAATGTCTTTATTATGTTATTTTAGTTTTCATGTAGCACAACGACTTTTTTATTTTTGTACCAAATACATGGCTCCTTAAGTACCACCTATGTTCGCTACTGAGTGAATGTACGAGGCAATGGATAGATCGTCTAACGATACTTTGAATAAACTGGTGCGTCGCGTGGTACGGCCGCTGTATGCGGCGACGACGCAGCACGCACCGAATTATTGGCACGCGTGTGTGTGTGAGACTTCGTATTGGTTGGTTTTATGTAATTGCATGTGTTTTGCGGCGAGTGGTGGGAACCAAACGGAGACAGCGAGTTCCCGTACATTTTGAACCGCACGGCATATCTCTCGTGATCTGTGGAGTTGACTATAGTCTCAATGTCTAGTTTGAGACAATTATGTTTCCCATTACTGCAGGGGTACGGCATGGCTCTAGCAGAGGCGCTACTGTACATATCTACCAATGCAAAAATACTCTATATTTGTAAGAGATTAAAGAAAATTAAGGGCACTATACTAACATGGAACGTGCGATGGAAAATAAAAAAATATGCATTTTTTTAAAAGCAAGTGTCAGCAAAAGCCACAAAAAAAACTAAAGCTACTACTACTATCCACTTAAAAGAAAAATTGCTTCCTACACTTTGTTTATGCAAAAGAAATTCAATTTCTTTTTTATTACAAAAACTAACAAAAGAAATGTGGTAAATTGCACCATGATGTAATAAACAATCTCACTGGTAAAAACCTCGACTTGAAATTCCGTAGAGTCGGCCGGCATTCCGTTTCATATCAGTATTTCCGGGCGACTGATGTCTACCATAACCGACTGAAAACCGCAAACATTTACAAATGAACGAGCTGACGATTGTTGATACATAAATGTAGCGTTGGTAGATATTGCCTCGGTAGCGAGGATCGCAGGTTCAAACCCCGGCTCGCACCCACGGATTTCTGGCTTTCATGTGCGAATCTCATTTTCAACCATGATTATCACTTGCTAAACGGTAAAGGAAAACATCGCAAGGAAACCTGCATGTCTGAGACAACCCCTCGAAAGACGTGTGAAGTCCGCCAACCCACACTGGGCCAGCGTGGTTGAATATGGCCCCCTCGCATTGAGGGGAGGGCCCAGTCCCTTGGATGTATCATAATAAAGCACATGTATAAATAATGTAAAACTTTTCAGCGCCCTTCTTCTCGCTGTCCCTATAACAACGGAACGAGGAACAAAACAGCATGATGGCTGAAGCGCCGAGCATGTCAGATAAAACTGGAAATCTATTGACAGCAAAAAATCTTACTAAAAAAAATATTATTCATTATTATTCGAACTCCAGTCGCCCGTATTCGTTGCCCAAAGTTTGATCATATTCCACGGTACTTCAGGGTTTTGTTTATATCACGATTTGTGACACGATTTACAGCGAAAGATACGTAACGCAAATAAGGAAGCGAATAACTATTAGTATATTTTTACAAGTTTTTGTAAATGAATCGTTGTGCTTGTTCCTACATATTTAAGGTATTGTATCACGATTGTTTACTGTTTGGAGAATAATAATTGACTGTGAGGTGAGATTTCCGAGGTCCATGATAGTTATAAATTAGTTATAAATTATACACTCAAATCTTTCATCCGTATAAAATTCAATTACAAAATGCTATTCCTCAAAAATACATTGTTAATAATAATAGCAGCCCTTTTAATGTCCCACCGTTGGTCACGGGCATCCCATCAAGGAGAAGTGACTTTGTTAATAATTGAATTAATTAGCCAATATTTTTATTTTATTTTGAAAGGAAAAACAACACCTATATGATCTCAGTAAAATGAAATTAAATTTTAAGGATTTTAACGCGACTTTATTTCTATTTTACTTTCCTGACGTTTCGGCTGCTTTACAGCAACCATGGTAACGGGAGGACTGAGGTGGTTGACGTCCTGGTGTCATAGTTTGAGACGGGGTACCCTCATATTTAATTGTTACTTGTAGTCCGATCTACGCAGAAAGTGCTCAATTTAGTTTCATTTCAATGTGTAATATTCGCGTAAATATAAGAAACCAATATGATCTCAGTAAGTTAAAAAGACAGTACCCCAATTATTATAACTAATATATGCTGACATTTAAAAAACTTAACATGTTATAGGGTATAGTCCTTGCGTGCGTAGATTAAAACGTCTATAAAGTTTGAAGATAGTTGTAAGAAAAGGCGTCTCTTTTGCGCAATTAGTTAAGTAGTACAGCATTCAATTAGTTAAGTAGTACAGCATTCAATTAGTTAAGTAGTACAGCATTCAATTAGTTGCACCATAATGGGTTACATTCATTAAATATATTGAAATGAAACTAAGCTTATGAATTTTATCGCGTTTATATTATGTTTCTACATTAAGATTCGTTTTATTTCAATATGTAGCATTCGCGTAAATATAAGAAATCAATATTTATTAATTAAATTTATAATTTCTTGAGTGACTTCATACTGGACAGCCTTTAAAGGCGACAAAAGAATAATGTATCTCCTTGGAAAAGGAGTAATAATTAGCTTAGTAAACGAATTGTAATTGGAAACCAAACATATTTTTATTATAACATTTGTTTTTTTTACTGTCTCCTAATACAGGTTTAGTTCAGTATTTTTCAGTGGCAAAGTGGCGAATACGTATGTCTTACATAAAAATATTCAACTATACCATAAATAGAATTTGTATCAATACACACATCACGAAATGTCCTACGTAATATTTAGAAGCAACTTTATTACCTTACAAGGTTATATCTCTGACATTACCTAACGCTATGTGCGTACAACGGACGTATTTCATTATTTAACTTTGAAACCATACGCAGTATAAACACCTTTATTTTAATGGATATAGTGGTTATGTTTCCGTGTGTATTTTAAACGATATTGTTGGCGATTGTTAGACGATAAGTTATATGATTAGCAAGTATGTAACAAAAGAAACTTGATGAGTGTAGCGCGCGCTAAAAGTTTTCCATTTTCACTGGAGAAAATGTTTTAAATTACCTTAAAGTTAAAGTTAGTTAAGGATACGTGTCCGCTACGTTTTTATATGAAATATTCAAAGTGATTTGTAAGTATTTTATTCACAGAACATTTAAAAGGAGCTGTATAATGAGTAATTCATGTTATTAGATAAAAAAATTGTATGCTAAATTACTGAAAAGCAATAGATGTCTGGAATTAATAATTATAGGAATTATGAAACCATGAAATAAATTCTAAAGTTAAACTTAAGCGCTCTTCGAATATTATTTTTAATATAAGAAGTATGGTGTATGTAGGTATTACTAATAATACTAAATGCATTATGTAAATATAAAAAAATGCTAATAATAATTCACAAAATTAATTAAACAAAACACACAAGTAATTAAAAATAACAAAAAGATATAAAAATGCCTGTAACTAATTAAAATCAAAATATATTAGTTTTCATAAACTGTTGTCTTACCTTAAAAACATTTTGATTGCGTGATAATTTTTTTGAACGAAAATAACCCAATTCACACATGCAGCACAAATTAATATATTTTAAATTAAATATATCAATAATACTAATATAACACGACCACACAGTTTGAGCGATGAAGTCCTAATGATGTCTCAATAAAAACAACCCTTCACACTTTACTTCACAAAATTAATGTCATATTGTGCCGATAAAAATAACGATAAAACGCACGTGCCCGGCATTATTCAACAACTATGCAACCTCCGCGGAGTTGACTCAAAACACAATAAAAATAAAACTAATATTGTATTCAAAACTAATGTCAACGCGTCGATTTATGCGTGAGCTTTTTATTAGAATAAGATTAAGGCTCGATCCTGAAGCTCGGATACTTCCGTGCGCGAGCGCACCGGGACACCGACTATAAAAACCAACTAAGCCTCTCTTTCCCGCGAGCCTTATTTTCTTTTTTTCATTGAAATACATGCGCCCGCGTCTTAACGAATCCCTACGTGGTGGGGATGCTCCGACATTTTTTTTAATACTCCCGTGTTGTCATTTTGAAAATGCAAACTATATTCTGATTATTAAAAAATACTTTATTGAACAGTTTAATTTTAAGCCTAGTGCAACAGATGAGCGAGGGAGACGACAAGATGTTTGTGGAGCTCGCTCTTAGATCGCCGTTCGATGTTTCGCGTGAAAGAAATGGAAAGAGCTGGTCGTTACTTACCTCGCCTGAGATTAATGAGTTCGAAAGAGATGTAGATAATGGCGAGGTAATTACGATGGTTTTGCGTAAACGAGACGACGCTATAATGATTGGGTGCAATGACAGTTATTGATATTGTCGTAATAAGAGTCGATTTGTACTGAGATATGCCGTATAGGAGGCGTATGCGCTTGCGCATCTAGATCGCTATTGTTAATTAGAATTTAATGACGGCTGGTTGTGGAGGTATTCGCTGCTTTACGTATGTATGCCTTTTTAATTCGTGATGGTGTGAAGAGTGTTTAGCAGGTGTTGTGATAGAGCGTAGGTAGAGACTGCGGTCCAGTGCTATGCTTATTAATTATCGTAGTTTGTATTTGATTTTACGTTTAACTTGTATATTTTGTTAACCTCTATGTCTGATTTGTAGAGTACACAAAATTCATAAGCAGTATTATTTAGCCATTTTAGTTATTTATGGACCTGGGACCTTGCCTTTATACCTGCAGACATTGGCTGGCAGATATTGACTCTACAAAGATATAGATAGAGATCGTTGCTCGGCTGGTGGCAATATTTCATATAATAATACCAGCCCTTTTTAATATTCCACTGCTGGGCACGGGCCTCCATCAATGCGAGGGGGATTGGGCCATAGTCCGCCACGCTGGCCCAGTGCGGGTTGGCAGACTTCACACATCTTTCGAGGGGTTCTCTGAGACATGCAGGTTTCCTCACGATGTTTTCCTTCACCGCTTGGCAAGTGATAATCGTGGTTGAAAATGAGATTCGCACATGAAATCCAGAAATCCCAGACGTGCAAGCCGGGGTTCGAACCTGCGATCCTCGTTACCCAGGCGAGCGTTCTACCAACTTGGCTATCACTGCATTGTATAGCATGCATTATATATATCATATGATTCAAAAGATTTGTATCTACCATTATACCTTAAATCCGTGAAATCTAGTCAAGTTTAATGTAGCGCACATAGCTGAACACGAGGCAGTTATAAATTGAAGTGAGTAATAAAAGTTCACCAACTCACGATGCAGTCGAACCCAAAAAACAAAAAGGGATCACCAAAACATGAGGGGGATACAATTTAAAGGTTTTTTAAGATGTGTGTGTTGCCCCGGGCGGCTGCCGTATTACGCTGGATAAGCGTAATCATGCCATCGGCGCGCTAATGTGGGAACCCCGCGTAATATCTTATGCTTCTTTTTCCAAACATTGCCTGGTAATTAAATTGTATTACCCTTCACGCAAGCGGATTAAGTTTTCAGATTACGTAAGAATATGTTGCATAAAATGTTTTTATCATCTTTTATAATACCAGCCCTTTTTATGTCCCACTGTTGCGCACGGGCCTCCCCTCAATGTAAGGGGGATTAGGCCATGGTCCCCACGCTGGCCCAGTACCGGTTAGCGGAGTTCAAACGTCGTTCAAAGGGCAATCTCAGACATGCTGGTTTCCTCAGGATCCAGTTTTCCTTTACAGTTTAGTAAGTGATCAATTATGGTTGTAATTTGTTTCGCAACATGAAATCCAGAAATCCCAGAAGTGCGAGCTGGGGTTTGAACCAGCGACCCTCATTACCAAGGCGAGTGTTCTAGCAACTTCACAATCGCTGCTTTCCAGCATTGCTTGCATTGTTACCAACGTATAGTATTTGCTTCTTCTTCTTTCTATACGAAATGAGATGCGATGAAATAAAATGGATATGAATATGGCCTCACCCACAACTTAGCGGGTATTTTGCCAATGTCAAGTAATTAATAGCAACAACACATTCAATAAATTCACATTATAAATAAAATAATGGATGTGACATGATGAAATGAAAATGGCGTCCGCTATAGTATTTGCTGTTCCTGAATAGAAACAAGACAATCACATTTCAACTGACAGAAAACAAATACATCAGTGTAGATTTGTTCAGAGCCGTTAATACTGTTTAAAGTCGCTAAACAGTTTTGTTCGCTTACCGACTGCTTTAACAGTTACCGCCACATCGGCCATATTGAGCGGCACATCAAAGGTGATAAACGTGTTGAATATGCGGTAAGCGGTGTCTGACCGCACGGCATTTGAAATGTAAAAGGTCAGTTCCGTACAGTGAGTTGAACCGAAACATTTTTACCGCTTTCGAAACAAGACCTTAAGATTACCTAATCTAGGTTTTCTTTAAATTAAGTTGATCAGTCTTAAGGTTTTGTAGTGAAGTTAAAACTGCCTTGACTTCGCCGAACCCCAAACCTTACTACGACACACTACCAATTAATATTATAATTTTGTACACTATTCATAGAGTGGCTTTATTAATCGCAGACTACAAACACCGTAAATCGTGTAAGCTAAGATTAACAGACGTGTTCAATATAAACACTGAGACGGTAAAACCATTCTGTTAAGTCGAAATCACTAACTATATCACTATACGCTAATGTACTCCGTTAGTAAAAAGACATGAGTAGGATTTCTGTATGTATCTATATTGTGGCCGTACTTAAACGATACGTATTTAAACGACCGTGTGGATGGTTCCGAAAAAAAAACGTTGATCAAAAAATCTTATACGTGATTATGTTTGGTCTATTTTAAGAGTCGATTGAGGGTTGTTGTATGACTGTTTTATATTAGCTACTGGTTACAACTTTGAACCGAGTTACATAATTTAAAAAAAAACTTACGTGGTCTTTAAGTCGAAGAAAATCGAATAAGAAAACAATCTGGTTTAGTTCGTTCAACTTTTGAAAGGCTGATTACAGTGACATATTAAGCTGAAGGAATGGTGCAGTTGGGAGTACCCAGGAGTCCAATGACTATGTGCTTAAGGAGCTATATGCATCTTAGAGTTTCAAGCCCATATTGACTTGCTATAGTTTTATTTGTACAATAGCATCTTGGTACCTTCTCTCTGCCTGCACCTGTGGATAACGGATTTTTCAAAAAACCATATCCGATATATATTAGAGGTGCGTCCGGCTTGTCTGGCGGCCGGCAGTCGAGTGACATCGGTCATTAGCGCGCCACTCACGCGCCGCTAAACTGCGCCACGTGCTGCGTCTGCGCCGATTGTCGGCGTGCGCACCCTTTTGATATCACACACAGGCTGTTTGATTTTAAAGACCATCATTTTTAAATAATAGATTGGGATTTAAGGAAATCTCTTGTGTTGTGTTTTTAGGAAAGTTTTTTTATTGTTGAATTCAAGTAGGGTAAATCGGAGGCATATTAATATTAATGACTTGATATAAATATTCGTTGATTTTTCTTTGGTGAAATATTATTTTTCGGGTTTGAGATATCAATTACTTTGCATTGCATGTAATACGTTTAATAATACCTACTTTTGCCCAACATTTAATAAGCCATCAAGAAAAAAATAAGTCACATCGATTTTTAAGACATTGCATTGAGTACGAAAAAGAACATGCTCACATATTTAAGATATCATTTAAAGTAATGATTAAATAATAAATAATATCGCCATACGAACACACCAACTATACGGTCCCACTTCAAGCTTAACACTTGTGTTATGGGTACCGTAAAATGGACTGAGGGCGAACTCTATATAATACTTATATACATATTTAACATCCATGACTCGGGTACAAACATTCGTGATCATAACACAAAGCTTGTGTCCCTACCAAGATTCGAACCCGGGACCCTCGGCGCAGAAAGCAGAGACCACGACCGCTGCGCTAATCAGGCCGTCAAATTAGGTTCACTATTTAAAATAACTTAAAAGTCTATCTTACAAGCCAGTTATGTAAATAAACCAACCATCCTGTACCGTCACATCGTCAGAATGACGGCGTATTTAACAATAACAGCAGGGAGGTCCCGGTGTAAAGGAGCCGGCATGACCGCCGAAATCACGTGCCGAGCCGCCCCAATGTAAACAATAGACAAAGGACCCGACCCAGTTATTAGGACATGCGATAACTATCGTAGTTAGTCGGGTATAGTCGTGTGGGATCCACCTTTATATTTAAACACTTTTAATAACATATTGATTTCTTATATTTACGCGAATAATACACACATTGAAATGAATAAAATTTTTTGAGGATTTTATTTCGATTTTACGTTCCCGACGTTTCGGCTGCTTTACAGCAACCATTGTCACGGGAGGACTGGAGTGGTTGACGTCCTGGTGTCATAGTTTGAGACGAGGTATCCTCATCACCATCGGCCGGGAGGGTTCCCAAAACGCTGGCAATATTGCTACGTTGAATGGCAATGCTGATGGTTGGCCAAAATATGCGCCAGCGTTCTGGTCACATCACACATCACATGGAGACATCTAGCTCCACCAGATGTTTTGAGAGCTTAAGCTTATGCTTTAAACACTTGAAGTAAGTACGTATATTGTGGTAGATGCCTGTATATTTTGAAAAGCAATTCGCATATTTATCAGCACGGATTCAGCGCTGTCGTTTTATTCGCGCTGATTCCGGGATAAATTCGGGGGTACTTTTAAGCGAATCCCACTAATATTATAAATGTGAAAGTTTGGATGGATGGATGTTTGTTAGTCAATCATGCCAGAACGGCTGAACGGAGCTTGATGAAATTTTAGCATAGAGATAGATTATAGTCTGGAATAGCACATAGGTTACTTTTTATCCCGGTAAAATATAAACGCGGGTAACACCGCGGGGCGCAGCTAGTATGGAATATTTCTATAGTTGCCTACATTTATGTAGGCGCCTGTACCCTGTCGTTGTTCCAAGAATAATCTCGGCAACTGTACCACAGAAGGGTGCGGACTGATTTTGTCAGTTCCTTGCGACTAAACAGGTCATTAAGATACCATCTAGCGGAGACCTTAGTCGCATTGGATCTAAATATTTAGATAGAATTGTGTTTCGGTAGGCAAGTACTGTTTTTTTTTTAAACTGTATCTTTGGCACCGCCTTTTATGACATCACACATTATTTTTAACCGACTTCAAAAAGGAGGAGGTTCTCAATCCGTTGTATTTTTAAAAAAAACGTGCCTGAAATTTAAGAAGATAACATGTTTAAGCGCGCAAACGGATCATCATCGTTCTACGTTACGCGTTCTTACTAATGTTTTCATGTCCCAGTGACCACGAAAACCATACCAAACCACCAACAAAAAACCAATCAGAAACCCATACATTTCAGAGAACGCGGAAGGAATGAACGTGAATCGAGAACTAACTACTTACGTGAAAAGAGAACGATTTCCGTCCTTTTGAGATCTTATATATACTAGAAAAAGGTCTAAAATAGTTAACACCCTACGAATAGCCCAAAAAATATCAAGAAAATTAGTAGAACAGATGTTTGTGCCAACAAGCAACTTAAGTATGCTCTCATAATGACGTCATCATGCCAAGCCTTAACTAGCAAAACTGATTAACCTTACACTAAAGCATCACATTTTAATTAAAACCACTACTAACCTAGCATTAAGTACCCAAGGAAGCAGATAATAAGTAACTGATAAGTAAAATCAAGTATAATCATATGTTTATTAAGTATAGATTAAGAAGGCTATAATTTTGTTATTAAAAATTACATTAAAAAAATTTAAGGTGTTAACCGTTTCGGGCGCTTTGCTTTTAAATGGCTGAGACAAGGTTGTGCTTATACTATGGCAGACTAAGGATCGTTTGCGACTTTAGTTTTATTTTTACAATTTTTTTAACTCTTTTTTTATAACCATGTCTATTACGAAAAATAAAATAAGCTCCAGTGTGTTGCCATGCGCACACACACGCTACACTTTAACATCATTAATTTTAATTGCTCTAGACATTTGATCTTATTCTGTCAGCCCTCCAAGGACCAAACATAGGATCTATCTATTCTCTTAAATTTATGAAAAAATACGTAACTAAGTTCCTACATAGCTGATAAAAAATAATCACCATTTTCCACGTTACAGCTCCCTCCAACATAGGCACTGACAGGATATTTTAGCATTAGCCCCACAAGGTATACTTTTATAATGCACAATCTTTAATCCAGGCCGTTAGTTACGACGCAAGTAATACCGACCTCACTTAAGAGGCTTTTTTAACAACAGGGCTGTCGCGCCGGACGTATAATTTTATTTACAGAACCAAAATTTAAAGATTATAAAGCTGGATTAAGATTACCGGCGATTGATTGGCCACAATTTCAGTTTGCAGACGATTCAAGAAAATTTTGATTATGGTTTGATGAATCATTTTAGTGAGGTATTTTGGAGCTAATGGTTTCCTAGAGTTGGGGAGTAATTTTTGAATTATGGATTTCTGTCGGAGAACTCCTACTTCGTTCTCTATACTATTACAAGGGTAAAACTCTTGTTGCGGTGTAGCTGACGATAGTTTTTCCATTTGTCTGTATCTAGAGTAGACCTTTCACACTTGTATACGACATAACACCAACGCTTGCTTTATGGACTCATATAGAATACTATTGTGGTGTAAAATTATATCTTATGAGCGGTGTGTAAGTGGATTAAGACAAAACCCGAAATTAGTCTGTTCAGTCTGGCCTGGGGACGAACCTAGTGGGGAACAAACTTTGTGTGATGAGTACGATTGATGTTTGTTGATTCTTTAATATAAGTATTATATGGGTTCGGCCTCAGTCCATTATACGATACCTACAATACAAGCGTTGCTTAGTGTGTGGCTGTATATTTGGAGTGTTCGTCTGGCGATATTGTTATTATTATTAAATCGCTTTGTAAAGATCCATTCAATAAACCGTCACAGAACATCAACTACAGCCAAATGCAAGTCTCATTTATAATATTATATAATAATTCCAGCCCTTTTTTTATGTCCCACTGCTGGGCAGGGGCCTCCCCTCAATACGAGGGGGATACGGCCATAGTCCAGAGTAAGTCTTCTACTTTCATCGTGCGAACTGCCAAGGAAAGGAACAAGCTACCGGCGTCTTTGTTCCTCGTTGACTACAATCTGGGTGTTTTCAAGTCGAGAGTGAATAGGTACCTTCTAGGCAAGTATGCTCCATCATAGATCTCATCGTCACTTACCATCAGGTGAGATCGAGATCAATACTTGCCTATGACGTAATAAAAAAAAGTATCATTTAGCATTTGATAATGATTAGTGTAGGCAGCCCTGGGTCCGGTCGCGGGGTCGGCGGGCGTGGTGTAGATGGCGCGATAGTCGGCCGGTGCGTCCGTCCTGTTTACCTGCCCGTGCAAACAAAAGGTATACTGGAGCCGCAATGCAACTGGACTCGAGTGTGATCCACTTTGAACAGCTTCAAGGAGAAGGTGTATTCCTTTTTTGTATACGAAGTTTAATGGGTAGGAGTCTTATCTGCTTAGAATGTGCTCAGTAGGAGAGATGGCATACTGAAAGTCAGGTGGCTTTGAGATGTGAAGTAAAATATACATTCTTGTAGTCTTATTGAAGTAGGGGTGCTCAGAATCAGAATCAGAATATTTTTTATTCATGTAAACCATTAAGTACAGTACTAATGAATCGTCAAAAAAGTTACAAAATGCTAAGCTAGAACTTTCGAGCAACCCGTTCGGAGTGTTGGAGCGAGAATTAATTATGTGATGGAGTCGTATTTGCAAAAACATTGATTACGTATTTGCAAAAATGGAACATCAGTAATGATCTGATGATGTAAGTATAAGGGGAGGGTAAATGAGGAATCAGCCTAGAAAAATACTGAATTGGTTGGCTTGCTTGTGATTACATTCTGGCGAATTATCGATGTGCTTGTGGTCTTCAATGTTGTTATCTAAAACAATGTTAATAATTATTCATACTTTTGCGTATTAAGGATTACGTTATGTCGATATCTTACCTAGCTTTGAAGCTGTTTTGGGGTATTTGCAAAGAATTTAGGTGTTGTTTAAAAAAATTAGAAATATTAACCATCGTGTAAACATAAAATACCTTTTAAGTTCGCCCAAGAATCTGTCAATAGTTACTTTTCAGTAAATTATCCCCCACTTTACTTTTAGGGATTATGCCTGGCCGAGTCTCAAATTTCAAACAGTTTTTCTGATATTGGCAGAATGCCTTCAACTGGCGACGCCATATTTTTAAGAAGGAAAGAATATAGCATCTTAACAATAGTTTATAAGACGTCTGTTTATTTACCGACCCGAAGATTTCTGTCCATGTTCGCGAATCAAAGTCCTTGACCCCACAATTCCACCTGTTCCAAAGTTGACCTCAAATCGGTCTAATCGACGGAGTCGTTGCGTCCGTCTGGGCGCGGCGCCCGCGCACTGGCCCGGCCGTCTGCGAGGGGCGAGGAGGTGGGGGGGGGGGGGGCAGGGGGACCAGTGCCCGTGATTTAATGCCCCACTCGCTAATTATGGCTTGTTCAAATTGTAGCTTTCTCACGGGGTATGCGGAGACCAGTTACACGGTTTTGAACACAGTTTAATCTGTACTAAACTGTGCCTCATTAAGGTAACCCGACAAACATTATTCATGTATAGATGATGAAATAATTCTAGTAAACAAATTGCTATACTATAAATCACATAAGTATTGATATTACAAAGATCTATGTTAATTTTGAATATTAAAAAATATACGAGTTTACGGGCGTATTCAATTTACCAGCTAAGATTGTACATATTTATTTTCCATAATTAACATCTACATTCAGACAAGCCAATGTTACTTACCGAGATATTTATGTAAAATTAAATAATAATATGGGAATAGAAATTATTTTTAAATCTCTAATAAAACTGTATACTTCTTATCAAGCAGGTACATATTATGTATCAGTGTATACTTCTTTAAACCATTAATTAAATTAAACCTCACCTTAATCTCCGATTAAGTTTTCGTGCCACCGTATCAAGATGCGCCGATCCCGGTACGTTACTGCATTCGCTATACTTATTCTGTCTGCTCCAACCTGTTACCCGGTCAACCTTCGGGATACAAATATCTCTTTCACACCCACAGAACCTCCGATATACATGTCCCTCTCCAACGAACTCAGGTCAGGCATTACGGTAATGATACTTAAACACATATTTAAGTAAAGATTCCTTTTTGTTGAAAAGTTGTGTGTGTGAGACTTGTAGTGGTGTTCTATAATTTGTGTGAGATACGTATTGCAATTTTATAGATAAGTGAATTATTTTATGCAAATAAGTTTCAGTTATGTACTGTCTAACGGATTATGTTCGATCATATGCAATAAACAGTCTTAGCCATGCTTAGACGAAGAAATAATACAAATATTTTCTCTCTTCATTATTGCTACATTATCTCTTCATCTTACTTTGGAAGCAAAGTATGCAGGTTCAAAGCCCGGGTCACATATCTGGGCTTTTCGGATTTAGTTACTAGATACGTATTGATTCAGTCAGGGGGAATGTGTCAGTTATAATGGCAATAGCCTCTATTACATTGGTACCAAATACTATTGCCAAAATATGAGTGAACTGTAGAGCACTGCTACCTACCCCTTCGGAATTTATATAACTTACCCCTATGAATGATCATTATAGTTCTTATAACAATGTACTTGAGCATATTATGGTGCTAAAAGATAAACTAAATTAGGAACGACTTTAAGACTTTGCGTTGAAAAATAACTTCTAGAGACTTCACAAAATATTTTATTTGTAAGGATCCGATTCGCTTTTACACTAAATTTTTATAGCAACCTAGCTGTCCCATCGAACTTCGTACCGCCTCAGAATTAAATGTAGCTATGAGAAAATGAATACCTTTAAAATTTTCATTGTGTTTATTTCTTAATAATATAGAAATATATAGTTGATTTTATTAACCATTTCCTGGAACGCGATTTTTTTTAAATTGGTTCCTTAAATGTGGGACATCCCTCCATATCATCGACGTGAAAGTAAACTGAAATTAAAAACAATAATTAGAGTTTTCTATACATATTACTATTATTATTATATTACTATTAATATATATGTCTCTCAACATACGGGCTATTCCCGGATCTTTGGAAGGCTTGCGCGGGGACATGTGTCCAACACGTAGAGGCCCTTTTTGAGAATTATTATTATTATTAAATATATTATATACTTTGATTGGTGTCACATGCGAACTCCAGGAGATCGCACAGATCCAGAAAAGTTCTCTTCTCGTCCCCCATTTTACCGCAAACCGGGATCATGTCGTGTATACATGCGTCTGACAACTCACAGAATTGGTCCACTTTGTTCTGGAAAGTTAAGTACATCAATATACCCAATTTATGTAAAAAATACGAATGATACGCCGCCATTAACCGTACCAAGTATTGACAGCTAACAATGCTCTACAAATTACGTATTGTCCTTAGACGAAGGAATCACAAATAATAATACCAGCCCACTGCTGGACAAGGGACTCTCCTCAAAATCGAGGGAGATAAAGCCTATGAAGGAATCATACAGACATGTTTAAGCACGAAAAACCAAGCAGTACGACAAGGGCGAGATTATTCGTAAGCTAACTGTATAGTTTATAGCCTACCGTATTAGTATGGAGAATTGAACAGCGCCTCTAGCGGACGGTATTTAAAACTCTCAATTCTCCATACAAAATGTCTAAATACGGTAGACTATAAAGTATACGGTTAGCTTACGAATAATCTCGCACTTGACGTACATACTTGTGTAGAGCACGCGTTTTCGCACGTACGTAAGTTCATAATTCGCGAGTCCTAAACAAATAGGCCTGGTTTTTTGTGCTTTAATTTGTTGTTCGTGACACTCCATCTATATTATTTCACCTTCTATGGTATTGTCATAATATATACCTCACATAGATGTGTATTGGGGGACTCAGGCCATAAGTACACCACGCTGGGTTAGGGAGCGTTCAAGTATTACGTATAAATTTTTGGAGATTTCTGACCCCCCCCCCCCCCCCCCCAAAGCGCCGTATCGTTTTTCTTTACTCTCCCTAGTAAAACGTAGTCTCTATGCGACCGTTCTGAAGGGTTAAAACTATGTTACGTAACGTGTAGTTCAAAACCCCCTCCCGCCCTTGTAACGCATCGTAACGTTTCAGAAGACCCCCCCCCCCCCCCAAATTCGTTACGTAATACTTGAACGCTCCCTTAGTGCAGGTTGACAAATCGGACACGCTTCGAATGCTGGTAGCGTTATTTAAGACATCCATTTTCCTACGATGTCGGAATTATATAAGTTACAAAAGAATACTTCTGCTTCTTTCTTTATGAAATTAAATAGATAAAACATGTTAGTAAAATAAGTACAAGTATATCTTCTTCTTTCTTTACGAAATTAGATGCGATGAAATAAAATGGATATGAATATGGCCTCACTCACAACTTAGCGGGTATTTTGCCAATGTCAAATAATTAATAATAATAAAACATTCAATAAATACACATTATAAATAAAATAATGGATGTGACATGATGATATGAAAATGGCGTGTCCGTAAAAGAGGTCGTTGCTTGTAACTCACTGACGGTGTTGACATGTAGCTGGGAATGTGACATGTTATTCTTGGTGTCACGATCATTAGATAAATACAATCTGAAACATTATTACACAGCTGTAGGACTCTTTATAGAATAAACATCTTCGACGACCGACTCAGTCCAGATATGGATGTTATCGCAAAAATAAAGAAGAAAGAAAAAAACCTTTAATTTATGACAAATAAATTTGAACAACACTACATATAATATAACCTATCTTTGTGCATCACTTTAGGCAGACGTTCAAATGTTTGTCCCAAATCGGCTTAAACAAACAACATACGAGTATTAAGATGCTCCAAGGAGGACCGATTATATTACATGCGTCGGAGAAAGCCACTGAAAGCGAGTGGCGCAGGGTCGTCCAGCAGTGGACATCTTTCGGCTGATGCGTGGATGACACAAATTAATTCTCTACCATCCGCTACAGAGTGATAACTATATACACTTCCAAATGATCCTGCATACAATAATAATAATACCAGCCCTTTTTAATGTCCCACTGTTGAGCACGGGCTTCAATGCGAGATTAGGCATTAGTCCACCATGCTGGCCCAGTGTGGATTGGCGGTCTTCACACGTCTTTCGAGGTGTTCTCTTAGACATATAGGTTTCCTCACGATGTTTTCCTTCACCGTTTAGTAAGTGACAAGCATGGCAATCCAGAAATCCCAGAGATGCGAGCCGGGCTTTGAACATGCAATCCACGTTACCGAGGCACGTGTTCTACCAAATTGTCTATCATTACTTTTTTACATACAATAAGCTAAATAATAAGCAGTGATAGCCAAGTTGGTAGAACGCTTGCCTCGGTAACGAGGATTGCAGGTTCAAACCCCGGCTCGCACCTCTGGGATTTTTCATGTGCGAATCTCATTTTCAACCAAGATTATCACTTGCTAAACGGTGAAGGAATACATCGTGAGGAAACCTGCATGTCTGAGAGAACCCCTCGAAAGATGTGTGAAGTCTGCCAACCCGCACTGGGCCAGCGTGGTGGACTATGGCCTAAACCCCCCTCGCATTGAGGGGAGGCCCGTGCCCAGCAGTGGGACATAAAAAAGGGCTGGAATTATATAAGCTAAATAATAATGTTTACTTACAATAAAGAAGGAGAATTCTCAGTGCTCGGACACACATCATAGTGGAACAACAATAATGATAATATCCGATGCATACATACGGTATTGCGCGAGCCGTCTATGTTTTGAATGTGGCCACAGTTGTTGTATCAGGGGTGACAAACCGTTTTCTAATTGATTCCAGTGCAAAGTTGGACTAAGATCTCGTGCTAATTCTCTTACAGAGAGTCCTCATCAACCTTATGTAAGAGAGTTAACGCTTATCTTAAAAGTACAAAAGTCAAACTATATTAGCTTATAGTAGGCATTTAAACATGTTTAAATGCCTAATATAAGCCTAATATTAGCTTATAGTAGGCATTTAAACATGTTTAAATGCCTACTATAAGCTAATATAATTTGACTTTATGCCAGCTAATATAATTCTCACATAGTCACCTGGATATAAATTTATGAAATTGATTCAGCCAAGAGTTGGTTACCCAACTATTATTGTTCTACATAGCTTTCACGATAAAGTACGTGTTGTCTCATAATTTCCTGTTCCACAACCATAGTTTTGACGATCCAAAGTAAACAAGCAATGTTTTGTTCGGCTAGATCATTGTTGTTCGTCACACAAAGTGCTTGTGCGCACTATGATATTTAGAAAAGTTTTCACTAGTGAGTAATATTTTTAGTATCAAGTACATAATTCCGTTATGCCAAAAAAATATATTAAGGTTTTATTTTATTTCAAATCTTAGATAATTGCACCCACTCCTTGTTAGCATCGGTAACCAGTTCAATCAGATTAAAGGGATCAAAATCTTAAAAGCTTGACTGTAGATAAAAAGGTTGACAATCAATGGCAAAAGTTTTTTTTATTGTTTTGAAAAAAGAAGTTATACATTTTTCAGGTTTAATAATTATCGGTCTAGCAGCAGAAGTCTGGACGCACGTGGAAATAGAATCTGAAGATTACTTCTTCCCCCTAGAACCGGTATGATTCTTAATAGTTTTATTTAATAAAGTCAAGTGATCATCTCACTTAAATTAAATACCGATTGCGTTAGGAAATTTATATGAAAAACCTTCTAACATATTTTTATCATTCTTGTACAGAAAATTTCAACCTTTAAAGGTTCAAATGTTTTGTCATTAATTTTAATAAATTTTTGTGTGTGTCAGGTAATAAATTTCTGCAAAATGGCCGACCAGTGTCAACACGACTTTGTCCCGATATGTGGTCAGGACTCACTGGGGATTACGAGAATGTTTAATGATAATTGTGATTTATTTGAGTACAACTGTGATGAGAAAAAACGTAAGTTTCATGATTCGATTTCACTAATCATTCAATAAAAATAAAAACTAAATCTGTGGCCAAGTCTTTGCAAAGCTAGTGCTATGTAGAGCCAAGTCATTATGTTCCTATTAAGTCCAAGAATCTTAACTTACCACAAGTCTCCACAAATTTGCTTAATTAGTATGCAATTATTTGTACATATTTACATATTAAATGCAAACATTGTTGTTTCTCCTCCTGTGACCACGGTTGCTGTAAAGCAACCGAAACGTCGGGAACATAAAAACATAAAATAACCGTGATATATTCTGTAAAATAAATTTTATTTCAATTGTTGTTTGTCTTTTTACAGAATACCGACATGTCAAAATGGAAGTGTGCAAATACGAACCGGCTGCAGCGGAAATGACGTTTTAATTTTAATATTTCTATAAAGGTACACATAAATAAATAAATAGGCGCTAGTTAGGCATTTAAACTAGTTGATTGTGCAAATAATTTTAAAATATTTAATATTTTCATAGCTTTTTTTGTCAGAACTCACCACTCAATCACCTAAAATTATTTTTTTATTTATAATAATATTATAAAGATTCTGATAGATAACTTTGATAGATTATTTATTATATAGATTCTGTCGCATTAGCTTAGTCCTGGCCCGTGCGCAAGAAAACAATAAAATATTGAAATAACCAACAAACAGAAGCGCGTCTGTAAATCAACTCCTGCGCATACCACAAACACTATTCGAACGCAAACTTTGTCATATGCTGACGTCACGCACCGACACCTCTGTTACATATTCCTAGAATGACTTGAGCAAATGTTCTTATGTAACATAAATACGGAGAGTTGATAAGTACAAAGTGTAGTGCCTTTGCTCTACAACTTAGTTACCGAACAAATATTGTGTTTATTTACCGATTTCATTTGGGCAAGGTTGAGTATAGTGTGTGTGTATTTGATGGTTTGAAATACATTTTAATCGACGTTTGTGGTATGCCTTATAAAATATTTAGTAAGTAGTAGGTACCTTTACTATTTCCAAAACGTCAAACCTGTATACCTACTTACCGAATCCGAATTGTTTTGAAAATAGTACCAACTTATTGTCATTAAAGGACATATAACTAATTATTTTTATTCAACTATCTAGTAATTATATAAAGTTTTAAAGGAAGAGTAATCGATAAGGATTGGAATATAAATTATTGCTTCAGACCTATCTATATTATAACACAAAATAGGTTAAAACACTACCTCACATTTATATAGAAAATACAATAAAGAGAATGATACTTAATAAAATATCAGTCCCTAACATAAATTTAATATGAAACAATCAAATTAAATTGCATGCAAGCGTTTGCGGACCTCCCATAATGCGACGCGTGCGCACCTAACGACTTAAATATAAAGCGGATGTTGAAACATGTTTTATGTGATCTTGTCAAGAATAGACGGGAAAAGATTTAAAAAGATAATAGCAGTTTAGAGTCTGGCACAAATTCAAGACTCTGCACTTACGTTTTTTTTTATAGATTGTCGTCACGGATGGCCACAGATAAAATAGCGTAAAAGTATCTAGTAAATCCTTACCATTGACGAATCATATTTTCTAAATTAATCACTACCGTTCTACTTTACTACACGTTTATATTTTGCCCCAATTCAATTAGTACGTTTTTTTTGGATACTATGAGTATACTCGTAAAAATACAATAAAATTAAGGGATACCCTTTAAGGCATTTATCTAGGGGGTTTGATTCCCAAACTGCCCCTCCCCCGCTTTGCCTACAACTGACCCTCGGCTTGTCAACTTTTTCAATTATAAACGAAATAAATTAATCGATCAATCGATCGAAAGCAGTGATAGCCATGTTGGTAAAGCGCTTGCCTCGGTACAAGGATACAGGTTCAAACCCCTTCAAACCATTTCTGGATTTCATGTGCGAAACTCATTTTCAACCATGATTATCACTTGCTAAACCGTAAAGGAAAACGTCGCGAGGAAACCTGCATGTCTGAGAGAACCTCTCGAATGACGTGTGAAGTCCGCCTACCCGCACTGGGCCAGCGTGGTGGACTATGGCCTCTCGCATTGAGGCCCGTACCCAACACTGGGACATTAAAAGGGCTGGTATTATAAGTTTTTTTTTTTTTTTTTATTGCAATATAGGCAAGTATTTGATCTCGATCTCACCTGATGGCAAGTGACGATGAGATCCACGATGGAGCATACTTGCCTAGGTAGGAAGGCGGCAGTAGATCGAGACGCTACATTCACTAGGCACACGCAGCGCAGCTGATCTGACCCGCCATCCATGAGTTGATCGATAATTGAAGAAGCCAACAAATCTGAATGCCTCGAAGGTGTCAATCAATTCGAGCATTTCTCTGTCATAAGTGTAGCCTCATTAATATGCAAAACCCTCGGGACAACAGCTATATGTGTTAAAATTTTGAAAGATGAGGATGAAGATGAGGCTCATTTAAGCTATTTCTAAATAAGCGCAACGACCAGCATAATCTCAGGACAGTCCATACAATTTGCAGCATCACTACACCACGCTGCTCTTATCCTATCTTAGAAGCTTAAGTACTTATTGGCCTATTTGTTGCTATTCATTTGTTACATAGTAACTTTCAATGTTCCGATAAGATTAGCGCAAGTTAGAGACGTCGATACTATGCCGTATTTATTGTTTTAAACTTCTAAGTAACGGCGATCTGTGAACGGGTTAGGGTTAAAAGGTGCCGATATAGTTAGATGAAACATAAGAGTCAGCAGCGCATTACTAATGATTGCATTAGTATCTATTGATTTTGAAAATACGTCTGCAAATTTAACAAATGTTAAGGGTGAAAAAGCTATACAGGATGTATGTGTAAGCCTTCGTAACGATAACTGATACCATGTATTCAAATCATGATTCTGAACCTCCCAGAGTTGGAAATTTCCTTCGATCTTTTAATGAGTTTAAAGATTATATATATATAATTGATTTTAGTATGAAATTGTAGTAGAAGTCTGTCTCAACGTGATTTAAAATAAAAACTTCCATGTCAATTAAAACTCAATACGCTTGAGCGCGCTTGTCACTCGCACTCGTCGGGTATCACACGGGTATCGCGCGTTCAAAAATTATAACGTTTTTAACCCATCACTTTCCACATTAATGATTTCTGTAATTTTATTTACCCAATGATAGACAAACACACACTTCGACATTACAGATAAATATTACAAAAGAATGTCCACACGTCAAAACAGTTTAAATTGCCTTGATTTATTTTCT
This sequence comes from Pheosia tremula, assembly GCA_905333125.1. NCBI lineage: Eukaryota > Metazoa > Arthropoda > Insecta > Lepidoptera > Notodontidae > Pheosia > Pheosia tremula. Next base: position 5,457,872 of record HG995416.1, on the reverse strand, counting down.
GTCGCGTTAATTAAAAAACAAATAGTTTCACGCGCAATATAAACGGAAGCTCACAGAAATCATACAACAAATACAAGAGTATGTTTGCAGCCAAACTTTTGATACCGTTTCCAGTTCTGTGCACATGTGTGTGTGTGTTTGTTTGCACAGATGGCGGCGCGAGCGCAGCCGCCGTTCCTATTACCATATACGTGATAATGCGGTTTGAGGGAAATGCCGAATTTTGACTTAAGGCCGACGGTGACACTGCTCTTCGGTTGTTATATTAACTTTGACAAGGTTTCCTTCTCCTTCCAACGCTCTAGGCGGAAAGAGATAGCGACATTCTTGTGTCATGTTGATACATAGTGCCTGGAGTTGTGGTTCTATAAATATTGACGTGTCAAAATGGAAAGGTTATATAAAAACACGTAATGCTGTAGCTGACAATACGCAAACAAAACTGACTAAAATACATAATATTGGTATGATTTATTTAAATAAATAATTATCGTGAATGTATCCACTTTAAGACGGAATTATATTGATTTTATTCTCATCTTTTATAATTTGACTAGGTTGCATTGCAATGTAGTTTTCTACGTCATAAATACCGTAAGTATTGTCTAAAACGCATATTTCATTGATTCATGATTTTTAAAAAAACCTGTTTTGTACATCTAACCCAATCAACATTCTTTATAAGCTAAGTATTATTTTTGAAAATGTCACAATTAACTACTGAACTAAAGGTCTCGGATTCGATTCCCGCCACCGATCACCACGCTACTAATTGGTACTATCATAAGCATTGTACGGCTAACGGAACTACACGATATACTAACATTGCGTTTAGTCACTTAAAATAAGTAAAACCTCGAAACACTTTTTGTAATTACACAATTGAAAGTCATAGATGTAATTATGGTGGAAGCGCTATAGGTAAGGGCGCAAAACTAAAAAAAAAACAACAATTTTGAGTTTTTTTTTTTTACGAAAAATTGGGACATCTTCACGATGTAATTTAGTTTTTCGCTGCATTGGCTTAATGCATTAGATGCCTAGATGTTTTCAGTTTGCTTTAAAATTTACCTTAAGCGAAACAATACTCGAAAGTTAGCCAAAACTGCTGTTATTACTAACTTTGTAGTCTTTTTTCATTTTAAATTAATGTTGAAGCATATTTAATAGATAAATAAATGCATTACTCGATGCCGTAGTCGCAAACAAAACAAATACCCATATATGTTTAAATTTTTAGTAAAAAAAAATGAAAAACTTCGAATTTTTTAAATGTCACCCTTTGACATAACGCTCCCACCTTCAAAGTAAATTATAAAATACAAATCAAAGTAGGTAGTAATTAGCATAATTAAGTAGCCAATATAAATAATACGATCCTTAAGCAATCCATATTTTATAACACTTATTACCCAATAAAAAAACGTTAAGGCTTGTTAAGATTATACTAAGCGTCTTTATCATTCTGAGTATTCAATGCTAAAACTTAGTTCCAACCCTAGACCATGTACAAAATTCCACTACCAAAACCCTCGGATGACGTAGCCTTGTTGTTGATATCCGAACTTACAAAGATTTGTATAGAGTCTACACTAATATCAGAGCTATCAACACTGTAGACTTTTAAACTCGCTATCATCCCCGCGTACGCTATCCCCCTTATCTTCTAACTTAACCCAGCTACGATCAGCAAGGCGCTACCTCCTTGTACCAACCGGCCGCGTAAACACCACCGTCGTCTTGTTAACCCAAAACGTTAACAAGGATCGGCCAGCACTTAGCCGAGACCTGCTAACGTAGTGGACAAAGCGAGGATTTGTTTAACTACGCCTAGTTGCGAGTTAAGTGGCCTAATTGTTGATAGAATGTTCGGTACTGTGACACCTGCCTTAGCTAGGGTTTGACCTATGTGAGTACCTTCCTTAAGAAAAGCTAAGGAGGTAATTTGTATGGCCTGTGTCTTAAACTTTTTATATACTTAGAGGTTTTTAACTCATACTCATAACAATGTACTACACAAAAATGTATTGCCACTCTTCACCATAGGAACGGCATTCCGAACGGTTGGTAAAAACGAACCGTTCAAATAAAATTCAACAATATCAGAAACGATTCATAAGTACTGTAATTTTTTATATGAATAGAAAATATTGATTCTGATTCTGAAACTTTGTTTTCAATATTCGCATTATCGCAAAACGCTAAATGAAAAAAAAAATTGTCTATTTCTATTTCTGTATGTGCTTAGTCGGTTTGTTGACTGTAAAGCTCGGTTTGTACGAGGTAAGCGAGCAAGTAACAAGTAGCAAGCTAAGTAGGAAGACTCAATATCAACTGCCTCCTTGTCTATTTGCGAACTGGTTGAGCTGTTTACATGAGGACACTTGCTGCTTGCGTACTGTCCTCGTGAAATCCGAGCATAAGAAATGATAAAATACGCGTGGGTGTGTCTCACCATATGCTTATAAATCCTATCCACGACTTATTGGATGTATAAATTGTGTCAAATAAGTAGTGGATGGTATAAGCATATTGTAAAAAACCCTAAGACCAATTTTAATGATTCAGCATCTCTACCAACCCTTCCAGCACATTTAATTTAATTATTCATATAAACCATTAAGTACAGTAATTATGAATTGTCAATATTGTTACATATTAAATTTGAAATACTCATATATCATTAATATATTATCTTTGTGTATAAATAAGTAATCATAAAGATACAGTAACGATGACGGTATGCAAAGCATTTCCGTCGTCTGAAAAATAAATATAGCATTGTTCCGTCTCACGGATTGGTTCTCGTTAATTCATAAGTCCAAGTAATTAAATGTACCCTTGAAATAAATAAATGCATTAGAGAAATGAGTTACGATGCCTCGCGGAGTGCTGCTAATAAAATAAATGAAGAGCTGCAGTGGAGATCTTAGTGCGAGCGAGCGAGAGGGAGATGTGGGTAAGTTGCTTTTTGAGAATTTACACTCGTTGATATTTTTTTCAGTATAAACCAAACAGAAATAATTACATGCCCACATCGATATTTTTTTTTATCTGTGGGTAAAAAATATTTACGACTAATGCACAGCGCCCCAAGTCTGCTAACACAATCGATTCATAATCGAACAGCAACTGCACTAACACAGAAATTATGGAACACATTATTATAGATTCCTCTTAATAAGATTACAATAATTCAATATTTACAAATGTAAACATTTCGAAGTTACGTCGTTTTCTCATTGTGTGGTGCGCAAGAGTTCGGTGCGGGCTGCTCCAGAGCAATTGATTAGCCGGCGTTCTTTGTGCGCCCGCGCCGACGCTCACAACAATTTGCTCGCGGCCCGACCGCCCTAATTTTAATGGCCTTATAAAATTTATATTTAATGTATTTATCATTCGAAAGTATTGTGTGGATATAAATTGGGAATCACTGAGTTCCTAGATCTAAAAAATAATAGTACAATTGATCTGACAGTTTTGTTTTCAACTGCATTTGACGGAATATGTATGTCTATATTAAAAAAAAGTCATTTAAGAGGCCAAGTTCTAAAACAGCGTGCCAAGTAAGTACATACTACACAGTACAACGAGTGTCAATCATATGAACAGCTTCTCAGCATTAAAAAAACATAATGACAATCTATTTTTTTTTAAATTAAATTTATAATATTTATTGCCGTGAAATCCATGTGTAGAAAACCAGTTTTTGTAACTGTAATTTAGCGCAATATTATTACGCCTCTTCAACTATAAGCTAATAAACCTTATTTACAACATAGATAGAGACAAAATTTGCTTGTACCTTCTGTGAGTACTCCATAAGGTGTATCAGTAAATGAAGCAACAGACCCCAAAGAAAAAGCTCATTAAATAAGATCCATATTCTTCTTTCGTGATATTCTTAAGTACATTATAGTTTTATTGTCGGTACACACGCGCGGCGGGCTGTAGGAGTCCATAGTCCACTAGTTACAGCGACTAGGTGGCACAGAAAACTAACATAGTTATGGTCTCTATAATAAATGCTAGCTTATCTGTCGCCGGCTTTTGTTCAGCTATGAATGGTTTTTTTTAATCATCAGTCACAGCCATCTTCTATTCCCGTCATTTTATTTTTAGTATATGACATGGTATACAAATATCTATGTATCTATCTATCAGCAGAAAGACGTCCACTGCTGGTCATAGGCCTCCCCCAATGATTTCCACACATCACGGTCCTCCGCCATTCACATCCACCGGCTTCCTGCTACGCGTGTGATATCATCGGTCCACCTTGTGGGGGGCTGTCCTACACTACGTCTTCATTATTCAGTCGTTCGTGGTCGCCATTCCAGAACCTTGGACAAGGGATGGCATATTTTTATATGCTACAACAGATATTCCCTTCCAATGATAGCTCGGGATGACGTCACGATCGGTGTCGTCATTAATTGACATTGTTAATAGAATTTACACCGCTCATTGGTCAAAGATGGCCGATGATGTAGTCATGGGCCAATCACGAGACCTGGCTGTCACAGAAGAGAATGCTTGGCGTAGCATATTTTTATACCATGGTATGTGAGACATTATTTTATGTGAATTATCATAATAACGGCAATAGTTTAATGCTATCGAATGTTGTTTTCTTGAGGTACCAACCATAACTAATTTGATTTCTTATATTTACTCGAATACTACACATTAAAATAAAACAATTTTTTTTTTGGATTTTATCGTGTTTATTTTATGTTTCTATATTCTCGAAATTTTGGCTGCTTTACAGAAACCATGGTCACGGGAGGAATGAGGTGGTTGACGTCCTAGTGTCATAGTTTGAACTGCGGTACCCTCATATTTAGTTGTTGCTTGCGGTGAACTATAAAATAAACCCGATAAAATCCGAAAAATTAGTTCTATTTCAACATAACTAAATTGTTGTATTAGATCAGCAGGGCACAAAACTGATAGATACAACCGCATATAGCAACGTAAGCGTTTACAATCAGGCTATCCTTTATCAATAAAGTACATTCAAGCACAACGTTCATTCAATGCATTATGCGACACGTGCTTCGCCACCCGGACCTACCCCACAAGTGGGTTCAATCGATGGCGACTACACGCAGTGGCGCGCGCATGCGCACTACCCACCACGGGGTACAGGCGCGGTTACAAGTGAATGTAGTAGATTGTATAAGGGTACTATTCAATCAGTGAAGGGAAATGTGAATGGAGTATAAATAAATGAGTCGGTTGGAAATTGAGAAGTGTGGATTTATTGAACATGAGATATTGATAATTTAAATTAATTGCATATATCGGCTTAAGATGTGGATTTGATTGCGAGTACGTCTGGTTATAATATCAGAAATTTCTGTTTACCTATTTAAGTTCTTTATGTCCGGTATATGTTAAAGTATTCTTTAGAAAGACTAATGGTTAGATTCATTAATATTCCGTAAATATGACGCATAGCTCATTGATCATATTATTTTATTACAGTTACATTGTTGTTAAAAGAATGTAATATAAATTTAAGCTGCCAACCAAAACGAAATTGTCCGCGAAAGTAAAAGCAATAAAAGCTGTCGGGGAAGCATTATGTGCGCGAGTGTACTGCGGCCGGTTTCATTCGTACTTTGCGGCACCCGCGCGCCTGTAAGCTCGCGAACAGCCTGCGAACCACTCAATCGCATTACAACCTAATAAATAACAGTATTTGAAGAAACATACCAATGTAAGTAACATTTAATATTGATAACTTTTATTAATATATTGAAATAAAACTATTTTTAAGGTTTTATCGAATATATTTTTTGTTTTTACGTTCCCGACGCTTCGCGATAAAATCCTTGAAAAATTGTTTTATTTCAATGTGTAGTATTCGCGTAAATATAAGAAATCAATATTTTATTGATATAGTTTTTTTTCATTGAAATAAGGCATTTAGTTCACAATGTGATGATAAACTCTATTCATATTTGACAGATGACCTATACAAATTCTGCCAAATAAGTTGTGAATAGGATTTATAATTATGACACAAGCTCTTAGTGTAATCGACCTGTTACTTAAGTGCACTTTAAGCATTTTTATATAGGTGCACTATTTTAGTTCTAAATTAGATTTCAATAAAGAAACTTATATAGCGAGTTTTAATAAAACTTATTTAAAAGATTTTATCGCGTTTATATTCTGTATTTCGTTCCCGACGTTTCCGCTGCTTTACAGCAACCAGTGCGATTAAATCCTTAAAATAAATTTTATTTCAATGTGTATTATTCGCGTAAATATAAGAAATCGTTATATTAAATAACGAGATTCTTCATTATAATGTGTGTCCAGTGTTATTAACCTGAACGATTTCAGCTTTCTTTTAATTAGGCGTATAGTAAAAAGCTAGCGTGTAGCTTATCGTAATAAATGATTGCGGTTAAAATTAATATTTAACAGCGGTTACTGACCTTTTCAGTATTCTTTCATGTATACCTACTTTTTCAAATGGGATCCTATAAAATGTAATTACATGGCGTTTTTTGCGCAAGCTAAATTCGTGCTATTTTCATAAAACAACTATAATGATAATAATATAACCAGACAAACACACCACCTATACGGTTCCGCACTAAGCTACGCTTGTATTAGGGATACCGTCCAATAGGCTGAGGGCAAACCTAGTATAAACCTAACACTTATATAGATATTTAGACACCCATGGTACAAACATCCATGATCTTCACATAAATTGGTCCCTATCAGCATCAAGCAGTGTCACCATTAACTGCGTTAATCAGGTCGTGTACTATACCTTGTTGTCGTATTAATGTGAAATGTTGGCATTAAGGTTGATAATAAAAGTGTATTTATCACAATTAAATAATTTAATTTTTTATAAGTACAAATAATATGTATATTTTTAATATAGATCATGTTTAAAATATCAATGTATAGCAAAAATTCAATGAAAAATAAATGAGTCGGGTTACAAACACACTTTGTAGTTCCGGACTTAAATTATCGACTCTCGGAATAGTAAAATATTTTATTGGTCTAAAGCAGAGGTCATACATGAGTGTAGCATTTAATTTTACTAAATATATTATGGGAACTGGGGATGGGTTAATTATTCAATCGATAAGGTGAAGGTGTACCGTGACAACCAAGGGCGTGGATATACTGCACATTTTACTGTCCTTGATTTGCTGTGGGGTATTTTCATTTGTTATTTTGAAGTTCGACCGAATGTGACTTTAGCTGACGGCCCGGCCGCTCAATTGACAGCCTTATTACCAGTGTTGTATCGTCTATATTAAAAGTGTATTATTAATTACAACTTGCATTATGAAATGGACCCTGTATACAGAACGAGTGGTCGATTCGATACATCCGTTAGCATAGTTCTATCCAATCTTCGATTCAAAAAGTAGTTATAGAACCAATTCGGTTATTTATCGAATCCTTCTGAATCGACCTGCCTGTTGCCTGTTGTTTGACATACGTTACAGACAAACAGAAGCCTGACAATATGAATTAACCTAACAATATGAGTTATGTAATCAGTCAATTCAAGGTATATTAGAAGCCCCCATAATTAAAAAGAATTGCAATAAGCCTAAGACGAAGTATATTTGTAAGAGTTCGAGGTAAAACTACTGAGATATATAAACCTTAAGTACATAATTATGCATTTGGTAAAACTCACAAATAAAATGACTTTATATAACATTCGTGGATATATGGAGGTCACGGCCTCTTTTCCTTGACCTTTTTGGCGTGTATCCAACTTTTAGATAACATAAAAATAAAATATCACTCACTCCACTTATGGCTGATGGAGATGGCTCGCATCCCGACTGCAGTTCGAACGCTGTGACTCAAAGGCAAACTTCGTGGTCTACTCCGCTCACACCACCGATTTCATTAATGACTATGACGGAACGATTACCTTAGGAGTTTCTGTTACGCACACAACTACGATCAGGGCCCCAAGTCTGCTATCACAATCGATTCATAATCGAACAGCAACCGCATAGTAACTGTCACTTTTGACAGATATTTTATATGGGATATCTGTCAGAAGTGACAGTTACTATGCGGTTGCTCTTCGATTATGAATCGATTGTGATAGCAGACTTGGGGCCCTGGTAGTCGCATTTCGCAGCTAGTGTTTTGAAGAATTTTTCATATGTGTGTGCCATTACCTTCTTTCTAGGACTTATCGAAACTTGTCACTAATATACGACCTGGGTCACAAATCAATGTTATACATCCTCTTCCAGGGCAGCTGACGGCAGTACTCCAGGGGGGCTGATGCCGGCGGAGCTGCAGACTGGTCCTGATGGCGAGATCATCGGCGGCCCCCGCACGCCACAGCAGATCGCCGCGCAGAGGAGGCTGCAGCAATCGCAGGCGCAAGTTGACGAGGTCAATACAAATGTATCAATGTGTTTACATCATATTATTAAAATTTGTTCAATTAGTTCAAGCGTAGACCGCTCGGATCACTGTGCCGTGTTTGGTGTGTGTGTGTGTGTGTGTGTGTGTGTGTGTGTGTGTGTGTGTGTGTGTGTGTGTGTGTGTGTGTGTGTGTGTGCGTGTGTGTGTATGTATGTGTGTGTGTGTGTGTGTGTGTGTGTGTGGTGTGCTGTGTGTATATCGGAAATTATTATTTCGTTCTTTGTACTGGCTTAGACGTTAGTTGGATTGCCTCCAGTCCACTGTGCGATATCGATCGGTATCGAAACACTAGCATGTCTTAGTTTGGCACCGTACAGTTGAGTACGGGTGGTAATAGTTCTATTTACTCAATTCTGGTATGAACACTGATAAAATACATTTGCCGTTTGCCCTTTAAGAGCCAAACCACACACAAATGGAAAAAGTAATTATTAATGTCTCTCCACAGGTGGTGGATATCATGAAGCAGAATATGGATAAGGTGCTAGACAGGGACGTAAAACTATCAGAGTTGGACGACAGAGCAGGTACAATTAAAATTGGTGTCTATGTTTGTGCTCATAATGTTGCTAATGATGCACACAAAGATAACAAAAATACTTATGAATCAAATTTGATGTTAAAGATACGGCCGATATATATGACTAAACCTTTTACGAAGTAATAATAGAATCACGAGAATGATATGTCATGTCAATTCTAGTAAACACATTACTACTTAAAACTATTTTTGTGACAGTAATATTGTAATTAATAGATGCACTGGAATACGGCGCCTCACAGTTCGAGCAGCAAGCGAAGAGTTTGAAGAATAAGTTCTGGTTACAAAATCTTAAGGTAGTTCAAGTTTATAATCTTCCAAAGTATACTTATGTCAAGTTTTGATATTTTATTTTTAATTCTTACGTCTCTTACCATGATGGTCATTTATTGCAGATGATGCTAATAATGGGTGGGATTGGAATCGTTATAATAGGCCTACTATTTGGTAAGTCGTAACGATTAGTGATAAGTCCACAGTCGATGTTGTCAGTGATGCTTAGCAGAAGTTAGTTTGTGACGTGTCTCCAATATTGAAGGGAGAGATTAAACTTGATAACTTATGGATTTTTTGTCATGAAGTTATTATTAAATCAGCAAGAGATGCGACTCCCAAAAATAATGAAATAATTAAAAAACAAAAATTCCTTCTAATAGAAAGGGCAGGATTGTCTTAAATCTTCTCAAAGTATTTCTGATTAAAAAACATCCTTGTTCAGTCAATTCTGAAGTTGGTGACAATCCTTCGCAATCCCAAATGTTACTATTATACGCTATGTTCTTAACACGTTTTTGTAAAAGGTTGCTGTCTTAAGCATTCTTTATGACACTGAACCATTTTTTGGTGATCTCTTAAATAAATCTATATCTGAATACAACATTCAAGTTTCATCTTTCCATCTTCTTGTTGTTGTGAGCCTATGCTTGGGATCCTCAGTCCGTGTGATTTTATTCCTTTGTTGACGTGAAAGTGTTTATAAATATGTATCTATTACTAACCGAGTTAGAGACGCAATTGGCTTATAATTTGCTTTTCAAAATTCTATTGAACTGTCTCCTTTGCTTACTATTAGCGGTTCGGTTATAACATCGTTGACTGTCTTTGTATCATTCATATCATATTTGTTTATAAAAATCCGTCATTGGGCGAGAAATCCAGTGATTTGATGTTCTTAGTTTTTAGTGAATCATTAGTATTCATTTTAATTATATATTTATTTTAAGTATTTTTCTAGGCTACAGTATTAATTAACTCATTATGCCAAAACATTGCTATAAATGACATAAATTACCTTTGATAATGTACGATACATTTGAATTCTGAAGGCCTTCACATTCATACAATATTAGGCATGGGGTGAATCTCATACAACTCTCACTTCATGTAGCTCAATAAGTACGTCTTCTTGAGATAGAAGATATATAAAAGTTTATCAAAACGTATATTTTGTTATCAAATATATACTCATGCGTTTTGAGACAGCCACATACACATACATTGGTTGTAATTATAATTATTTTCATACGACTCAATTCAATGGACTGTACCCATTGCGTAGTTGCCATTGGACAGGAGCTAATGTACAAAGCAGTTAAAGCATCATTCGATGATAATCGAATATATGTATACATTTCATTTCTCGCAAAGACAGTCAAGTGATCGTAGTCGGACAGTAGTCGCTTTGGAGCACTAGTCCTGCTTCCTGCTGTTTGCAGGTGATAAAATAAAACAAATGTTTGGCTAGTTCGGTACCGTGGCACGCCGACAATCACTGGCATCACCCCGAAGCCGGCCGGCAATAACACTATGCCAGCGCCCACTAACCAATGTGAGTAAGGGTAACTCTACTTTCGTCTCGCTTCTTCCTTCCTTCGTTCTAACCTTCTGCATTTTAGCGCTTTAGACTACTTAGCTTGCTTGTAGAACATGGTAAGTGATTTTTATAAAAAATATCTTTATTTATTGATTTCTTATATTTACGCGAAAATTACACATTGAAATGAAACTAATTTTAAGGATTTTATCGCGATTTTATTTCGATTTTACGTTCCCGACGTTTCGGCTGCTTTACAGCAACCATGGTCACGGGAGGACTGTGGTGGTTGACGTCCTGGCGTCATAGTTTGAAACGTCGGGAACGTAAAATCGAAATAAAATCGCGATAAAATCCTTAAAATTAGTTTCATTTCAATATCTTTATTATTGGATTATTAGTAACATCACACGGTAAGCTTCTACACATTTTTATTTTAGAGATCAAACAGTAGGGAATTTTATCAGCAGGAACTATTATAAGATATGTCTTTTTATTGTCTGATATTGATCAATCATTGTGCTATTTACTCCATAAGCTTTGTTAATTAATGAAAGTTCTAATACTCGCATTTTGCCTTACACTCCACTTCACATTACGACGTCATCACACTCAAGCCATTACTACAGTAGTAGATAGACAATTTTACTCTTTTACATTGGCCACGTCGAGACTGACGGCACAACCTCGCGAGGTTGGCTCGGGCACCTGTCTCGCGGGTTGACAGAGCGAGCATTGCGCCTCGGTTGGCCGCTGTCACCTATCAGGGGCTTAATTATGTATTTTATTCGTTATCTGACGTTTGTAGCAGTCGACACACAACCATTGACACTGAAATGAGACTCCATCGAGACAACATTAAAGTTTAAGCAGAATAGCCAATCTGTCCCAGTCGTAATGGAACCTCAATAGTGTGTCGCTGGTATATCATTTTATTTAAATTTAGCAGAATTGAGTCCCAGTTGACTCGCTGCCTCGCAGCGCGGGACTGAGCCAGTCTCTCGAGGTTGCGCGGCTGGTTTAGATACAGCTGTTTTATACAAACTCATTCAAACCATATAACGTTTTACTATTACACCGTACACTTACGATCAATTTTTTAGCATGGAGTGGGGCGGGATATTTATTTTAAGACTACCTCTTGGTGCTTTTACAATTTTCAAGTGGAATAATTAAGTGGAATTTAATAAAACAATTGTTATCTAAGTGTCATAACATAAGGAAGTATTCTCCTAAATATGATATACATACTTATCACTTTTTTTAGCTAATTGTTGTTAATATAATTTTCTAATGATTAGAGTTTATTTACTTCATTATTTATTACACTTGGTGCACAAAAAGTAAGTGGATGAAAAAAGTTTAACTTTCTTGGTATTGAATAAAAGTATTAACATAATCAAACAATTAATTTCAGGAAAATACATGTAACTTGTTCATTCGTCGTATGCGTTGGATTCCACTTCGGATGGGAAGCTAATGTAGGTAAAGCTAATTAATTATTCCTTATAAATATATTATTATATACGTACTTACCTATATGTATTATTAAAACAGTAAATCATTTTTAGAAATTAAATTAATAAATTAAAAAAATATTATACAATACAAGGTTGTTTTTAGAAGTAATATAACAAATTATTATTTGAAATGTAAATAGGATTAAATTTAATAAAATCTCAACATGGATGGTAATTATTCGTTTCTAACACCAAATATTGTGAAACAAAATTATAACAGTAGTAAAAAGTTATTTATTTTTAATCTATACCTACTGGGGATGGGCCGAATATTTGGTAATTATTCGGCAAGATTTTATATGTGTGGTATTCGGTGGATTTGCCAAATATTGCCGAACTTTTATAAAAAATAACACATTGTTTAATCATCTTTGATTACAGTTCCAAATACTTACCTAACATTGTACATAATCCAGTACGTCAGTATTTTTATGTACTTAGTCCAAATAATGTTAGGTATTCGGTTCGGTTTAAAAAACCATATTCGGCGCATCTCTAATACCTAGCTATTAGTATACAAAAGCTGATGTAAAAATTTAAAACTATTAAAAACTGTAAAATGCTTTTTCCTTGTCGAAATTAACTTAGTAGGTACATAACTAAAATGATGGCTGTCTGAGTAAATTAATTTGCGTGCCTTGTAGACCTATCTTCTAATCCCGATTCAATTTACTGTCAAAGATATTATTTATCTCTTGATGTATATCTATGTACCCTTGATATTAGCCAAAGAGGTCACAATAAACGTGTATCTTCCAAATGTAGTGGAATCTAACTGTTAGTAGAAAATTGTTATAATAAACAACGACTTAAGGCTCTAAATTTGTGTGGATTCAGTTTTCTATACGACACTCAATTAACAGTAATAGTAAAAAAATGGAATTGATATTTACTTAGTAATAAGAGCTAGTTGTTCTTAAATTTCTTTTAAATAGTTTAAAAAGCATGTAAATGTAAAATCTAATTGCTTAGTTGCAATTGTTTTGTGTCCGTGAATTCATAGCGTCTTAGAAGTCAATTATTTGCGATATAAAAATGGAATTAATATTCTGTTAGCGGTTTATAAAGTGTCAATTAAATACATGTTTAAATTATTTTAAGAAGATATTGTCGTACAGGAATTTCGTTCAGGAATAAATAAATGTAAGTAAATTACATAATATATTCACAGTTAGTTGATTACTCATAGAATTGACTCTATTTTTCACTATGAACTCTTAAAATTCAATGGTTTAATCATTTTAAATATAGAATATAGAGCCAACACATATAGAACATTCAGAAGTCGCGTTTGACGTTCTCCGTTCCGCGTTCTTTTTAAATATGGCTTGACACCGTCTGCTGCTGTTTGTGCAGGTGCTATCAAAACCGTTCTTGATAAAGCGGAACTCAGAACACGGAACGGTGAATGCTGTCATGTTCAGACAGGAGAATACTATTCGTATTTTATATATAGGGCATTGGTTCATATTTTTCACTAACACAATTTTAGATTTTTAACCATTAAAAACACGGTGCCACTGACAATATTAGTTATTTTATCTAATAAACGAGTGTGATAATAGAGACGTGAATTTTAATTAGAAAACTATACAATTATTTTATTTAATTGGCGTTGAGCTATCGCTTGTATTTTCTATGTGGTAAATAGTGACTCAACTACAAGACTAAAGGTGGGATGTTTAAAGACAAAATTATATATACACAGTAGAAAATATATTCTATTTCGTAGCGTTTCATGTACTTACAAAACACTGTACCTAAATTTAACGCCTAAATTTATAGAATTTTACGATGAAATTACAAAGTATTTTTCGTAAGAAAGTTAATGCTATTGTATCTTCTATAAATTCAGAGGCTAGCGTTTGATGCCCCAATGGTTGTGGTATTTTTCTCAGGCAACGTTATGGAAAGCAACAGGGAGTAAATATTGTTTTCTGTAACCTAAGTATAACGTCTAAGTACATGATTATGAAATGAAAGTAGGTGTAATAAGTAGTGAAAGTACATGTACAATACCAAAACAAAAAGCTATTCAAAATCTGAGTGTAAAAACAAATTGTTACTGAGATATTTATCTATCTATTGTTTTTAAAAGATTTAACACTAACATAACTTAAATAAATAAAAATCACAATTACTTATTAAACTATTTACGAAATCGATAAATGTATATTTTACATACTTTCCTACTTCCTAATTAAGAACAAAATTGTATCGATCGAAATTTTATGAATTAAACGTAATAGTTATTCAAATATAAATGTAATGATTATTTGAGAAATTATCTGTAATTGGAATTATTATAAAACATGTGATGAATATACAGTGGTAATAAGGTTTCATTGTTTCTTTTTTAAAACCAAATGTTACACCTTATAGAATACGCTACAAATGAAAAAAGAGTCTATGCCCTTATTTGTGATCGGGGGCTCTATTATAGTTTTTTTTTAGGATTTAGATTCTCTAATTTGTAAAATTATTTATGGGAATAAATATGAATAAATTGTAACAATATTAGATATAGCGATGACGTCAGAAATCCAGTACAAAACGACCTTATCTAAAATGCAAATATTAGAGAAGCTGCTGGTGTTTATATATATCATTAATAATAGTCCAGCTATGAATAACAATGACGTCATACATATTTGTATTAGTGAAGAGTTATAAAAACATACACATCTGAAAAGAAAAACTAATTTTCTTCTTAATTATCTATAATTTATCAAAAATGTAGCCTTTCGAACACACCAACTGTATATAATAAAATCGATTTATTAACTTTGATTGACTAATTTCAATTCTAAACTACTTTATATAAAGGTTTATTTACAAAATCGTTTTAAACTCATAATTTCTCGCATCCCATAGACTAGCGCATAGAGAATGATGTGAGAGCTCGCAAGCTTTCTCTTTGATAGTTGGCCGCCATTTTGAGTTACAGCAATGGCGCGCGAGACGTGAGTTATGGGTTTGTGTCATTTGAAGTTAACTAATGTTGGTTATGCCGTTAATGTGGTACGGATAGTTTTATAAGATTGGCAAATATAATGGGAGCGTCGGAACCGTTCCTTACTGCAACTCTTTTAAAAGAGCATCCGTAAATGTATAAGAGCTTCACCTACATAATGGAGGTAACCATAATGGGGTACCCATTATGAGAGTAAAACTCGTACACTTGGCTGCTTGGTATGGTTTGTTTTTTTTTAAATGTTCTTCGTGACACTCTGTCATGTCATTTCTTTGTCTAAGGGTGAAACCCACTAGTTTTTATGTATGTATACCAGAGAATTTGTCTATGGTGTTCAGTCCCAATGTAATGGGCTAGCCTATCACCGTTACCGGACCCAGTCACCCTCATTTCAAAGGAAATTGGGGCAATTGTCCACAACCAAAGCTCGGTGCTTTTGGCAAACTTCTCACGGCTTTCAAAAGCCGTACAGATTTCGTCACGATGTTTTCCTTCACCATACATCAAGTGATAGTCATCATAAAAATGAGATTAAAATCCCAGATATGCAAGCTGGGGTTTGAACCTGCACACCCTGTCTCCAAAGCGATCGTGCGACCAATCTTGCTATCACGACTTCCTGTTTCGAGTTTATCATGTAAACATACCGTATACTTTATAGTCTACGGATTTGTCAAATCGTATGGCAAATTGAGCAGCGCCTCTAGCGGGCGGTATTTACAACTTTTTACTTCACTTCAAGTGTAAATACGTGGACTATAAAGTATACGTTAGCCTACGAATAAACTCACAATTACAGTACAAATTTTCTATTGTTTCACAACACTTCTATTTTGCTTGTTTATAGATTTGTAGTAACGAGATTTTTTTGTTTTTTATTACGATATAGGCAAGTATTTAATCTCGATCTCACCTGATGGTACGTGACGATGAGATCTACGATGGAGCATACTTGCCTAGGTAGGAAGGCGGCAGTAGATCGAGACGCTACATTCACTAGGCACATGCAGCGCAACTGATCTGACCCGCCATCCATGAATGGCAACACCGAACATCATGCCGGAAGACGGCTAGGCCGCTTGGCGACATGGCTTTGTTCAGTGGGTGGTGACTAGCCACGGCCGAAGCCTTCCACCAGTATCTATCTTACTATCTACTACCTTAACACGTTGACTGCGTTAGGAGGTCTAAAAGAACTCTAACGTGACTTTCAGCTGGTGCGGCGCCGAAAATCGTGTTCTCCACCTCTGTGCGGGAGGTCGTAACTTCTTTATTTCTATGTGTTTGACAGAGACAAATATACATACCTACTTCCCGCTGCGAGTTTGATTCAACAATGTAATAAAAAAAATAGGAGATGGATGAGGTCTCTAACGCACTGAGTTGTAATAATATACATCTGTTGCGTGAAGAGATCTTTCGGACCTCCTAAAACACAGGCGTCATAGACGCAAGGAGCGGAGCGCGGGCGGCGCGGGCGCCGTTAGCTCGCGCTCAGTGTTGTTCAAATGTCGATAATGTGTACCTGCGCACTCCATGTAAAAAAAATACGCTCTTATATTTTGTCAGCGTGGTTGCAAAAAAAGTCGTTGCACAGGCTGTCACAGTAAATTACGGCTTACATTTAGTAGCACAGATGCATCCAAAACAGCCAAACGAATAAATACACTATGTGTGCAATGCGATCAACAAATGTGTTTACCATGCTTCAATGATGAAGCTTTTTAGTGAATGTAGCGTCTCTTATCTACTGCCGCCTTCCTACCTAGGCAAGTATGCTCCATCGTAGATCTCATCGTCACTTACCATCAGGTGAGATCGAGATCAAATGCTTGCCTATGATGTAATAAAAAAAAAAAAAAAGGAACATTTTTCTTAAATATATTTTAGGTCACTATGTTTATTGAAATAAAACTAATTTTATGGATTATCATAATTCATCATTCACGGAAGGACAGTCACCATGGTCAGTCCTCCCGTGACCATGGTTGCTGTAAAACAGCCGAAACGACGGGAACGTAGAAAACAAACAATAAGCACGATAAAATCCATAAGATTAGCTTTATTTCAATGTGTAGTGTTCGCGTAAATACAAGAAATCAATATTACTATGTTTAAATGATTACTTCATAAAAAGTTTAGCTATCGATAACTGGGGTTTTATTTTAATCCCATTACTAGTCAAAACCCAAACGGATCTATCTTTACTTGCGATGCGAGATTCAATGGATACCTAATTTTTTTTTCGTTATATCTCATAATCCACTTTTCATATCCCCATGCGTAGCAAACTTGAGATAGAACAGTTAATTCTCTATTATTTACAGAAAGAACATAGATTGTATCTTATTTTTTGATAAAGATATGAGTTTTTTTAAAATACCTTATTTTAGGAGATGGATTAGGTCTCATACGCACTACAGTGAAGCTCGGTTATGAGGTCGAATAGGTCTCTAACGCACTGGCTGAAAGTCCTCTGAAAATGGCACCGCACTCAAGGTGTTAACAAAGCAATTTGTTGAATGGTAAGTTGAAATCACAACCGCATATACATACATAAAGTGAAGCAAAAATGGAGTGAAAACAATATTTTGTTTGTCAGACAGTCAATTAGTTTCTCTGTGGGAACTGTCTAGGAAAACAAAGAGTGTTTAGTTACATACGACTATTGTTGGATCGCGTTTATCAGTACTATCGGTTCTCGTGATCGAGTCGATGCTTTCTCGATCGAAGTGACTGCAATGCAAGATGTTAATATACAAAATGAGCTTTCATGATAAACTTTCTATTTGAACCGTAAGTTTTCAGGGATACGATTGCGGCGGCGACGTTTGTACCCTAGGTAACGTTACACACTTTTTTTCCAATAACATATAATGATCAAACCTTTACATATAGTGATTACACTTTACTGTGACAACTCACTGTTCAACAAACCAAATAGAGCTGTTATCAGTATGATTATGTCCTAGTTTTGATATTTATGTAAAGACAGTAGCGACGCGCAACACAACGGTGAAGGAAAACATTGTGGGGAAACCTGCATGTCTGAGCGAACCCCTCGAAAGATGTGCGAAGTCCGCCAACACGCACCGGGCCAGCGTGGTGGACTATGGCCTAAGCACCCTCGAATTGAGGGGAGGCTGGAAGAGGGTTTACAGTAGCGCTCCTAACAGAAACGTGATGCTTTGCTTGTATGACAACATCGGTATTTGAATACGTACAAAAATCATCCTTAAGACACTGAACTGAAAGTTGGTGATACTCTAAGGTTCATATCTAATACAATTAGACTGAATCTTGCAATACTCTTCTAATCTTCTAATAATCTAATAATCTTCTTCTTGCAATATTCTTGAATTGAATCAATAGCAATACTCGACCTAAGTATAATCTACTTATAAACGTTTTAAATAAGTAGATTTATTCTTGGTACGGGCATCAGGATCATAATGCTCGTAGATCTGAAAGAGTCGGCTGTGAGATATTGAATTCGGTGTGAACACTTGTAGCATTATTTAATTGCGTGTCAGTGCGCGGCGGCGCCTCGGTGAGAAGTGATACCTGACACAGCGGGCCGAATGACGATACAGATGGAAAAAATAAAAGTACCATAAATAATTTTGAGTACTCAAATTGTCTATGCATTAGTTCTATCTATAAGATTTAATTTGGATACCTATCTACTTACATTATTTTGAAAAACTTTAATGTATAAAAATCTTATTTTGGATTATATTTCGTATGATGACCGTCATTTATTATTTTATTGAATACTTTTATCAGATTATTGGTTTGGTTAATAATAATAAAAAAATTACAGCGGAACCAAGCAATCATTACGTACTTACATACAAATTCTCAGATGGTGTTATTTCTGAAGTCATTGCCCACTGTGCAGTGACAGTTCGCGGTAATGGGGCTGTCAAGTATTTGAAGAGCACATATCGTTGTTTATTTTCAAATTCCTTGAACTGTGCACTGTGCAGATTGTTTATTTTCATCCAACGTCCTGGCGACCTAGCACCCTGCGCTTTTAGACTGGTTTATATTTTCAACTAGCTGTTACCCGCGACTTCGTCGGCGTGGTATTTAACAAAAAAGTGTTTCTAAAATAAAAGTAAGCCTAAGTGTCTCCTTGTTACATTAGCCATCTGCTAGTGAAACTCCCGTCAAAATCGGTCCAGCCATTTCAGAGATTAGCCGAAACAAACAGACAGACAGACAGAAAAAAAATGTAAAAAATGTTGTTTTGGTATATGCACCGTGTATACATCCAAATGCACTTAGTAAAAAGCGGTTATTTTAATATTACAAAGAGACACACCAATTTTATTTATTTGTATATAGATAAACGATGCGCAACAACAAATAATGATTTTCTTTCTTTTGTTCAATGTATAATTTATCTAAAAAGTAAATAATAAACAAAAGTTTTAAGCTTAAAAGACAATGTGAACATTACTATTATTTAAATAGAGATACAAAGATTATTTTATCGATATGAAACACATTTTCATCCGTGTACGGAATCGTTTGACAAATGGCTGAACTATTTTGACCCTTATCCCAAGTATCTTAAAGTGCTGTCATAGTAGTGAGACAATGCTTATCGTGGAAAGCAGTATCATCCTATTCTTACATACTTTTCATGTAATATCGCGCACACAACCGTTACACCAGTTTTCACGGTCATTCATCCCGAATACCTGTCAGCACATTACGAGACATAATTACGCAATAATATACTATTAAGATTAAATGAGATATTTGAATGTAAACTTTAACGAGGAATTAATACAATTCAATTTACGTCGAAACATTTACAGCAGGTTGACACTTTATTGAAAGATGATGGTGTGTGGCCTATAGGGCTGTGGTTAATAGCAAATTGCGATTATTATGTAAAGTCATAACTAGGTGTTAGCCCTGTGATTGCTGTTCCCGCGATAGTGTAAGGTATATTATGTCTGGGGTAATATTAAATGGGCTGAATGTATAATATAAGTATAACGTATTCCCGATTTGTGGTAAGGACCTATTTTATATGATCATATTATATCATATTTATAGATAACTTATTCCTCTTGTTCTGACACAAAATGACAGTATTTTTTGTTTCCAAGGAATTACTAGAATGTGTGAGAGAAACATCGTCAAAATAGGGTTATTTATATGGACAGCAAAAAATACAATTTTAGATCAGCAGCCCTATTAGTTCATTCTTTTTATAATTGTACACCAAACGAGTCTTAGTAGAAATAATGTGATAAGTTTTCTGATGTCTTCTTATACACTAAAGTGAAAGAGTTTCAGAAGGTAGAGACCTTTTTCTTTTTATGCTTATTGAAAGGTACAATCACGTCCAATGTGGTATTACATTGCACAGTGGCTCGCTGGCTTTATTTAACAATCAAAGAACAATCATCTTAATCTGATCAGACGCCGACAAGGAGATCAATTTAACATAATAAGGCTGTATGGTAATAGATTATTGTATACAAAGTGCTACCCTTTCACAAAATAAGGTAGGTACTAAATTTAAAATTGGCTTCTTGAGCGTTGTTTGAACCAGTCCTCCCGTGACCATGGTTGCTGTAAAGCAGCCGAAACGTAGGGAACGTAAAAACATAAAATAAACGCGATAAAATCCGTAAAATTCGTTTTATTTCAATGCATTCAAAATAATTAAATAGATTTATAAAGTGCTTCCATACTAAGCGAATCATGGTAAAAACTGAATTTAAAATGTATGATCTTTTGTTATTAAATTAGGTACAAATATATTTAAATTTTTTAGTTTCTTCATTTATAAAAAGACATGGAAATGTATTTTTTTTTAATTCTATTTTCAATATAACAGAAGTAAAATTCACTATAATATTAAATTGTTATATTAGTATGATTCATATCCTCGCCTATTTCAATCTAATGTAGTACGTAAACGATCTACTTATCTCAGACAAAGGATGCTACCGATGCGCGTACTCGCAGCACGAGTACGTGCTAGCAAAAACAAGACAGAGGCATTCCAATTTCAAATTGTTGTCATTATTGTTCTCATATATGCCATAGACTGGGGAATTCCATTTATGATTCAATTTTAGAATATTGTACTTATTTTCAAACGATATATAAAATGGAGATGTAATTCATTTAATAGTGCTACAAGTTTAAAAAAAAGCAAACGTATTCTATAGCTAACAACATTGTAAAGCCTGTAATGAGTTCTACTATAAGTTCTCGATATGCACACGAATATAACCTGAATACCAACATCAGTTTATAAGGTATTATATTCTGTTGTGTATAGATTTAACAACCGAACTACTTATAGGCATAAGTTACATCTCAAACAAAAACAAGAGCTGAACTACTGCGCAGAAGTTCTGGGCCCCAAGTCTGCTGACACAATCGATTCATTTCAATCGATTCGATATCCCATACTATATCTGTCAAAAGTGACAGCTACTATGCGGTTGCTGTTAGATTATGAATCGATTGTGTTAGCAGACTTGGGGCCCTGCTCTCATGCCTCTCGAAGCAAGGTAAGGTCACAAGTTCAACAAAACCCCTTCGCTTTCAGGCGTATACAAGCTTAAAAGCTTTCTAGAATTAAACTCACTTAACAACTTAATTTCAATGTCTGTTCGACATCCAGTAGTAAGAGTCTCAATGGTTAAAAGTATAAAATCCATCCAGTATTTACTATAACGGCTCAACTATTAGGGCTAAGTGCCTCTGTTTCGTTGGAACTACAACGTCACAGGTTAAGTGGCTCGATTCAATAAAATTTTACTGCGCACTGACATTGCGCCGGCCCATGGATTGTTATAACTAAATTGACTGCAGATGCCCTTATAAGGAAAAATAAGGGAATACTACACATTGAAATAAAACTATTTTTAAGGATTCGGCTGCTGTAAAGCAACCATGGTCACGGGAGGAAACGTCGGGAAACGTAAAAACAAAAAATAAACGCGGTAGACTCCTTAACAATAGTTTTATTTCAAAAATAAAGGATTTAAGATCATTTCGATGAAGGTACTTGAAACAAATACATTACTAGTCTTCTTATTAGCCATTTGAACTACGCTAAAAGTTTATGTTTAGATGACAATTATTTCTATGTTTGTTCCTATGGGAAGATCAGCAAAAGTGGAAATTACTACTCTATTAACAAGTCATTGTAAATTAATTGTCATTTGGGTATATGATGACATGAGACCTGGAAAAAAATACATATATAATTCAGAATCCGCTTTTAGAAAACATACTATATTCAGATCAAATTATTATCTAACGTACTATAATTCCTCGGTTAATGTTAATAGAACTCTAGGATAATACTACCCAAAATCAACATACTCTAAAAACAACCATGAATTTAAGAGTCATAGAGTACATATCACCATCACATACACCTCTCTATAGTGCATGGCCATTACGCAAGCCGCCTCGTTACTTTATTAAGCCCTGTAACAACTTCATCGAGCCGAAGGAATACGTCGTTAATTAGGCATAACCTTTAAAGACGAAACTAATAATGTACTTCTATCTTCTTTGAGCGCGCGTTTTTCGTATACTCTGTTTCATTTATTAAAACGTTGTGGAGGGTTTAAAAGCAGGGGTTGTTAACATTTGAAAATTTATTTTGTTTTTTTAATTATTGTCATTAATTCGTATATATGTTGCTCTCTCATACACTTACCTAATAAATTTATAGAAATCGTATTATGGTAATGCTCTTAAATAATATTGATGTTTAAAATTCAATCAAAAAATTAATTACTTACCAAATAAGGCAAGCAAAACTATTTCTATGGTTGACAGCCGCATCAAAAATATAAACTCAAATACTATGTTTTGTTTTTCCTTTTTTTAAATAAATGTTGGTGATCCCTAAGCGTTAGGTAAGACTCGGTGCATTTGCACATTCGATAACATCGCCAGAGTGACATAAAATGGTACCGGCAGCGCTCAGAATAAGACCCCTCTATAACGTAGGTCTTGTATCGGTCTACAGAAAAGTGTTAGGATTGTTTTGGGCTAGATACCGTTATATGGAACAAAATGTTGTCAACCGCTGTACCTAAAGTACATTACTATACGATAATATCGTCATAACATTGTACCAGTATTGCAGCGATCGACCTACAAAGGTTTCTCACAACATTTCCGAATGTAGTGTGGGTGTTTGAAATCAGTTTAAAGGTACTCCTATAGGGTAAACCTAACGCGAATGATACTAGAATTATAATATAATATTCAAAAATATAAAACGCATTATATGAATTAGTAGAGCAAGAAGTCAAAGTGATAAAAAATCCTCGATGCAATGCACTGCACGCGACTGTACGTTAGCCCTAATTATGAGTCGCGTTAGGTCACGTTTCGTGGCAATGCATAAAGGTTTAATGTCTTAATCCACAACATACCAAGTAACTAGCCAAGTTCTCCCGACGAATTCCTATGTTGCCTGTAAGTGGGGCACATACATCCAGAGATATCGCCAGATATCAAACGACATAGTTTTTAGAACAATTGTTGGGACAATAAGGTTCGGAAGGTGTAGTGAGACTCTCACCCCGCAAGATGGTTCGATGAATTCGCGAGCACCGCAGGATTCCGGTGGCTACGCCGCGTCACGGAGGACCTGGACGTGTGAAAGATGTTAATGGTCTGTGACCAGCAGTGGAGATCTTTCGGTTGCCAATATTACCGAATCAGACGTGCAATAAAGTAGATGCCGTTATATGTTGACTAAACTATAACACTTAATCCAGTCAACATTTGATAACTAAATATAGTTAATCCCGATCATTGGAATTACTCTATAAGCATCTACGAACGGATAAGTTAGTACTTAACCTGTTGGGCCGATTTTTTAATTGACCTTCCAATTGGTTGGATCTACATTTTGGGTACAGAGCTGTGTTGTTCATAGAAGTCTTAATGCTCTAATCAAGTCTGCCTTCAATAAAATGTACTCCAATGTGATTAATTACGCCAGGTGTAAAGCTTAATTATTTAGTGTCCTGTAACTAAACCGTGTCGCACCAATTCGCAACGCCTAGCCACTGATTAAACGATATATCTTGCGATGTCTGTTATCAGTGGCGAATTAATTACATAGGAGTTGTTGGGCAAATCGATTATACATTTTGTAGGGAATTTAAACATCGATTTTAATATCTTATCTTTGTAACTAACTCGTGTAAAGGGTGTTATGTCATATATTTAGAAATCACTTTTGATTGGGATGACATTATTTGCACAGGTGATAGCGACCTAGCTTTCTGTTCCGAGGGTACCAGCTAAGTTAATGCGATGTTATTATTAATTACATAAGTTATAAAAACAAGCACCTAACAGATACCGTATTGAAATTTATTTTTACCATTCTAGGTTAAGTAACATTGATACTTTTTTAACGTTTTAATGTCAATGATTGAACTAATAAATTCCAATAATCCGCACATTGGAACAATATTTTAGCACACCACTATTCCTGTACACTACAGTAACTTAAACTTTGTTCCACATCAACATATAAATCGAACTTAAAACGCACAGTCAGTGCGTTCATAAAGTTCCACTGCAGACATCAATAAATAATCACCCAACATTGAATAGAGAGGCTTTAACTTAGTTAACACTTGAAATACTTACGGCGTGGCCCGTAAGACCGAGCTGTTACTTTTTCAGCTCGACGCATAAATAAATGGCTAACTAAGACGTTGGGACACACAATTTTATGGTTCCCTCGGTGTTGTACACTTTATTGTGTAAAGATTTACTTGAAGATCTGTTGTTAACTAACGTGTTGGCGATTTTGTGAAGAAAAAGCGCGAGCACATTATGTTTGGCAGCTGTAAGACGTTCGAAGATTTATGAATTTATTTGCATTGAAATAAAACTAATTATACGTTTTGTATCGTATTTATTTTATGTTTTTTTTTTAAATTCCCGACGGCTTTACGACTTTACAGTAACCATGGTTACGAGAGGATTGAGGTGTTAGTCGTACTAGTGTCAAAGCTAGAGCTGGGTTACACTCATATTTAGTTCTTGTTTGTGGTCCGATCTACGCAGAATGTGCTCACAATGTCTTGAGGTCTTGCAGTGGTGCGAGGTATAATGGGGTAATTTCTGTTAGGACAGTTGCTCATTATTAACCATAAAACAATATAAATCCTATTGGAACATTTTAAAATAAAATAAATGTTTATAACAAACAAAAGTATCTGAGCTAAGATTAAAGATGCTTAAACGCAAAAAGACCGAACCTTCGTACAGCTGTATGCACATATTATTTGTCTTCTCATACAAATTATGACATTGGGCCCGCACAAAGGGTTAAGAAATTAACCGACCGTTTACGGTCATCCTTTTAACTTGAAAACATTAATTATAACACCTCTTTAGGTTTAAATTTATTGTGTTGTTTTGTTTCTCATTACAAACGTTGTTTGTTTATTTTTTGCGAAGTGCCTTGCGGGCTATCGATTGTTTATGTTTCAAGTGTCTGGTTTTGTTAAAATGTGCATAAAAATTGGCTATATTTTGTTTATTTTAGAGTTTACAAATTATGATTGCAGGTCACAAAATTTTTGAGAGTCATAATCATTGATTTGGTATTAGAATAGAAAGTTGAGATATATAAGAATACAAGACCTGAAAATAAAACGCAAGACTGGCTCTACATTACATTGAAAACAAAAAACTTTTTGCTATTGATGGCGACGCACGTCACGAAATGTCACAACAATTTTGATACGATATATTTTTATGTTCCCCAAATCGATGATAAGGGCGTTCACACATCATAATATCTGACTCATAGAAATAAACCGAAGTAAACCGAGACCAGGCGAATTAACTAGTCCTTTTATGATTTATTGCCAAAGGCGGTGTTTTTATGGTATACCCTGTGGTGTATTTATGTCGGTACATTTCAATCTGGGGGATCTGAGGTTGTTTTATTTTATTTGTTGGTATTTACTGGCGTTTGCGGTCCGATCTTCGACGGTTTATTTGTAAAATTTATTGCTGTGGTATTAAACACTTAGATGTATACAGGAACTTAGGGTTTGTTAAAATAATCATCATTTTTTATACACGGTATGGAAATACATGTTGTTTTTTTTTAAACATTTTATGCATCGATCTCTAAATTTAAAGGTAACGATATTTCATGCTCAGTTGGTTGGATAAGCTAAAACTAAAATATATACCTACTTATAATATTAACAATTTATCGACATTGATATATGAAGTCGAATGACGAAAATAATAAAAATGCCGAAATAAGTATAACGTTTTATTGCGGACAATATTTAATTAGTGTACTAATGTGAGTTACATAAATACTAATACATTTTAGTTTTTGATATAATCCATCTAAGATTTTAGTGAATTAAGTTAGAACTGCTTTTTTTTTATTATTCACGTCTGAATACATTATACAATGTTATAGATATTTTAATTAGTTCGTACAATACCTATTAAAATGGTTTTCCCCATATCGATCGACGTAGGTACTCTCCTAGGAATCCTTAAGAAAATTAAACATGTAATTTTCATCGAAAAGGTATTTAATTAAAAGTAATTTATTGATTGTGTATATCCTTGTTAGTAGCGGTTCTGAGAAAGCGTAGAGAACAACAATATGTATAAGATTAGCTATCACAGCTGTACTAGTAGATAGTAATACCTATATAAGGTGTAATAATAATAGTTTAAAATTTTTCTGGTGGTAGGCTTCGGCCGTGGCTAGTCACCACCCACTGAACAAAGCCATGTCGCCAAGCGGCCTAGCCGTGTTCCGGCATGATGTTCGGTATTGCCATTCATGGATGGAGGGTCAGATCAGCTGCGCTGCATGTGCCTAGTGAATGTAGCGTCTCGATCTACTGCCGCCTTCCTACCGAGGCAAGTATGCTCCATCGTAGATCTCATCATCACTTACCATCAGGTGAGATCGAGCTCAAATACTTGCCTATAATGTAATTAAAAAAAAAAAATGTTTCAACTGATTCATCGGTATGGGAACAAGCTACATTCTCGAATATATTAATCATAATATTTGACATTTTGAAGGATTTTATCGCGTTTAGTTATAATTGATTTCTTACATTTACGCGAATACTACACATTGAAATAAAACTTTTTTTTAAAGATTGTATGGTGTTTTTTTATGTTTTCACGTTCCCGACGTTTTGGCTGTTTTACAGCAACCATGGTCACGGGAGGACCATGGTTGCTGTACCCTATTTTCTGCGCCGAGGGTCCTTATTTCGAATCCTAGTGGGGAGAAACTCTGTCTGTGAGGCACGAATGTTTGTATCCGAGTCCTGGATGCTTAATATCTATAAAAGTATTATATACTGAGTTCGCCCTCAGTCCATTGTACGGTACCCATAATACAAGCGTTGCTTAGTGTGGGACCTTATAGTTAGTGTCCATCTGGCTATAGTATTATATATTATCAAGGACATCTTTGGCGAAGACAATGATAATACAAGTTAGATTATCTAGAAATAGTATATTATTATTTTTAATATGGAAATCACAAATAATGACGTCATGAAAATGACGAACTACGTGCATCAATCATGTTACTATACAATCAAATGGTATTTTAATTATGTTTAAGAAGTAGATACGTTAGCGGAGAATAACGTAAATTTTAAATAGGATATGTCGTATCAGTAAAAAAAAATTACATATTTCAATCCAAAGTATACCATGACTTATATATATATTATATATATATATTATATATTTGTACTTATATATCATGATATATAAGTACAAATTTTATTTGGTCTGTACCCATGATAATGATTAGACGTTCATAATAATTAGCCAAGTGTAATGCTAAGGGTATACACATTTACTCATGAATAAAGAATATAAAACTAACAATGGAAGTTTTATATGGCAACCGCACAATAATAGGAACTACTCATATTCCTAAGAACTGTCATTTTATTAGAAGGAAGGAAACCAATGAAACTCCATCCTTGTATACAAGTGGTACGTTTAATTACTATAATTTTAATACAATGAGCCTATAGATTTATATTCACGCGTGACCTCATCGATGTGACGCCTCGATCGCTAAATTCTGGGCGCTTAGTGCGAGTTTTGACGCATTAAAATATCGATTGGTCAAATTTTTCTGTAACGTTTCATAACAGCTGAAATACCAAATATCCAAATCTTATTAGTTTTGTATGAGGGTAAATCAAATCACTTATTTTGAACAGATCTAAAAAGGCACTTAAAAATAGTTACCTACTCATTTTTTTTTAACTCTACATTATGATCACAACGCGACTTCAATAAGTCAAAGTCAAAGTCAAATCGTTTATTTCGTATAGGTCTACGGGGGCACTTACAAATTGTCATTACATTTTTTTTCTTAACTCTACAACCGGAGCGGAACCCCACCTCAACTGAGAAGATCCGGCGAGAAACTCAGCGGGATTGTCTTTTTTTTTAAATCCATTATTTAAAAAAAAAATTGCTCCAGTGTGGCTATGCGAGGCGCACACACACTACACTTTAATATTATAAATATTGATATTTGAGCGATCAATTTAAATAGAAAAGATTCGTAAATAAACGCATCGGGCTCACTGTTCTTTTTATAATCAATAATTTGTCATGTTTTAGGATACAGCCCCGTTTTATAGTCACAGGTCATAGTTTGACCTGAGACAATACTCAATATGTAATATACTGATAAACGAACGCCATTGAATTAGCGATGCCGAACGCTTCGATGTTAATAAATCAGCGGGTTACACGCATGCCCTCAAAAACCGACATTTATGCCTTTTAGTGCTTAGATTGTGATTGCTGCTGGAATAGAAATATGTTCTAATGATTACTCGTAATTAAAATATATTCAAGCGTACGATATAAACGAATAAACAATCAGTAGTAGGTATTTTACTTTTCGAACTTTGCCATAAATATTTTTGACAGTTTCAAAATAACATTATTAATATATATTTTAAAATACTGTATTCTTAGTTCTTTAAAAAAATCTTAGTTGATTGAATGTTTGATTTAGTCTTGCCCAGATTGAGAATGCCATGAAATGAAAAAATTATGATGAAAGCCATGTCGCCAAGCGGCCTAGCCGTGTTCCGGCATGATGTTCGGTGTTGCCATTCATGGATGGCGGGTCAGATCAGTTGCGCTGCATGTGCCTAGTGAATGTAGCGTCTCTATCTACTGCCGCCTTCCTACCTAGGCAAGTATGCTCCATCGTAGATCTCATCGTCACTTACCATCAGGTGAGATAGAGATCAAATACTTGCCTATAATGTAATAAAAAAAAACAACCGTCCTTTTAGAACTGAATTTTTATTATTATTTTGTGTTTTTTTCTGTCGTTTTTGTTTCTTTATACATAAGATGATTTTCATGCTCTGAATGTATTATTATACCTTTATTGAACTCTCTAACGTATATATTAACTAATAATTAAATCTATATGAACTACGACTAACTATACTTTGGGTTTTGTGTAAAATTAAGTTTTGTTTTACATCCAGTATTTTACTATTCCGAGTATTATGCATACTCATTTAAAGTGAGAAAATGTTAATGCAATAAGTTTCAGTATCAGTTGATATCCCATTGAATTATTATCAATACTAGTTTAAAATCGATATAAAATCTATTATTATGCGATAATTAATGTACTTCGTGATTTAACGGCATCGTATATGCAATTATTATCGAGTCAATCGAGTCAACTACAACAAACAGGGAATCGATATTGCGATCGAATGGCAGATATAAAATAACTCAATTGATTTATAAATATGCCATTAATAGGCCATAAGGACGGAGGTAAAACTAGGTATGTCGTATTTTTAACCGACTTCAAAAGGGAGGATGTTCTCAATTCAGTTGTATTTTTTTTTCTTGGTTGTTTAATTTTTTCTGACCTCAGACAAAAACGTATGAAACGTACCTAACATAAGAAGTTAGGTACTTGAAGATATTCGCACAATATTTTAATCTTCACATCATTTTCTTTGTTGATGAGATTGGCACAGTAGGTAGTGACCCTACTAGCTGTAGTGAGGGACCAGGGTTGAAATCCTGGTAAAGGCAAACATTGTGTGCCCACAAATGTTTGTACCCGAGTCGTGGTAATATCTATATAAGTAATTATAAAGTGGGATAGCCCCCAGTCTAGTGTACAGTATCCATATCACAAACGTTGCTTGGTTTGGGACGTTTGGCATTATTAAGTTATTTACATGTTATACTAGTGTAGTAATAGCTTGGGGCCTCGATTTAAAGCACCTAACAGAAAAAAAAATGCCAGACAAAAGCTCTTAGGCCTAAGTCAAGCAATAGTTTCATAGAGGATACATAAAAAATACTTTACAAGGATTGTATAATAAAACGTTTTATAAGGTAATCCTAGATAACCAGACATGTTATGTAAGACCTATGCCCTGATTAATGGAAAGAAGATTAATGATTTATTCACAAAACATACCTAGGTACCGACCTACGGTTTTCTTCTGAATTATAGCATGTGTAAAAACAATCCCCGCTGTGCATCTCAGTGCTATAACTTACGCATATTTATTGCCCCCTCTCATTGCAAGATTAGATTAGTTAGCCTGCGTATCTCAACGCCCGGGGGCATCGAACACCATAAGCGGATAACCAAATTGTGCACTCTACATTTGTGTTCGAAATCTGTTCTCGATCTAATTCATTATGTTGATAAGTAGGCAAATGTTAGCGTATTCTCAATATTATTAATTGATATATTATACAGGTGTGTTTATACATCAGGTGTAACAATGATCGTGTAAAATATTTTAACGGGTCAATCGGTAGCCTATAAAGATCACGTTCCGGGAAAAAAATCATCAAATTATTTGATTCTTAAAAATAAATACTAAATAAGCCGTGAAACGGTGCTGGCTTCCTTTTTCAAAGAAAACCAAACACTGTTTACACATAAGCGTGATCGTTATGACCTACTTGTTTGCCGCCTAAAATATTTTATTAACCTATTTTTGTTTCACTTTGTATATATACTGCGCTCCTTTAGCGCATGCGTACTTATTATATACTCAAAATGTAGTTTATATATTTGCTAACATTGTCACAATTTACATTTTGTTAGGAACAACATTTATTTTTAGCGTCGACACAACGAAATTCGGATTTCCTATGCTGATTACTAACGCGCTAAAGAAGCGCAGGCTCAAGACATTGTATACCCTATCTTTAGAACGATGTATATAATTAAAAAAAAATGCTGGTCCATTATGCCTTCCTATAGGTATCATTAATTCGATTGCGATGATGCTTTGGTAAATTGTAGTGCACCCGCCCGCAATGTTTTCATAGTCATTGGACAGCAACTAGCGAGTAGTCGGCTACTTGCTGGTTATATTTATAAGTACCAAACGCTGGCTTAAAGGTAATAATCAAATGAACAGTTCTGTTCTTAATATTAGCGTCATACCTTGCATAATACTTACCCTCAACTCCCCCAACATCTATATTTAGATAAATATCAATCCATCGATTAAAAGCGTTCCATATTTGTTATTTGAGCAACAAAACTATTTTTCTCCTTATGCTCCCATAAAAAATAACATTTGTAGGAGCCCCTATATGCTGCATTTACGACCAGACCACCAGCACCGGCACGGTAGCCCGGGGTCGCGGGTTCGCTCCCGGGCCGCGCATAAATATAGTAACGTCTACAACAATACCGATCACTTTTGTCTTTATTTATTGAATGCATGCGCATTGCGCTGCCATTGTCATTGTCGAACGTGATTTCCATACATTGTTCGGAATGAGAATTGAAATAAACTAATAAAAACTTATATAGCATCGTTATATGTAATTTGTAAAGAAATAGTATTATTAAATAACTATAAAAATAGATATCGAAATCCTATATTCACGCGAATACTACACACATTGAAATAAAACTTATTTTCCAGATTTTAAAATTAAAGCGATAAAATCTGTAAAATAAATTTTATTTAAATATAAAAAATGATTTACCTTCAAAATATCGACTGCTGTTAAATAATTCATTAAGATAGTCGACGACTTTTTACTACGGGTATAATAAAAATGTTTAATAAGCATATAAATATAATAGGAAAGGAACTCCTTCAATGTTCTACTGTAGCGCACGAGCCTTCAATGGGAGGGGGTCTCAGGCTATACTCCACCACGCTTTCCCAGTGTGGTTTGGCTAACATTGAATAGCTTTTGCGAATAAACTAGTGCTCTTAAAACATGAAGGTGTCTTCAATATGTCTTCGACCACCGTTTCTTGTGAGTAATTCTTGGTAATCACAGTGGAAAATGAGATTCGCACATAAATAATAAAATCTGGAAACCTCCGAGGTCCAAGTCGGAGTTTGAACCTACGACACGATTGTATAATTCGGCGGCTTACAATAAAGACACTGCGAATATATTTAAGGGTCTATAACTATTCTGCGCATTGATATTGTAAATGCTTTGTGATGCCATTATATATTTGATACATCTATAAGTTAATCATTAATTGAAGTTCTTTTTATGTCTAGAACCAGAAAAATATCACCTGATGCGCAGAAGCTCGTTACGGTCGTCGCCCACGTGAATACTGCCTTGTTGACACATCGAAACAAACATAACTTTGCGGTTAATTGTCTGTAACACCACTTAACATGCCCTCAACCTAAAACGGAAGAATCCCTGAGAAATGACTTTCAAACTGCAATAACAAAATTGTATTTCGATAAACACAATTTTGACGTGGTTATTTCGTGATATGATTTCTATGTGGTTAAAATAAGGTTTTGATTCGCTTGATGTTGGATTGTGAATGATGTTTAGTTAGCTTGGTATTATTTTGCAGGTATGGAGTGACGAAGTGACAGGCGCGGAGGCGGCTTCCTCTGTGACGCGTCCAATCAATTTGTTGACGCACAATACGCAATACATCGTCGCCGAACTAACTGGCTCACACCGAGGCGGGATATTCTCAAACTTTTACGTGCCACTTACATATTTTTTTCAGGCGGTTTTGGTTAGATATGCTAGCATAATTCTTCCCAAAAATTTAGATTTACAATTTGATGTTTATTTAATAAATCTATCATTATTTATAATCACAAGTTAAAGACACTATAAACAACATCTAAATATAAATAACTTACGTCAATTGTTGTTGCACCTCTATTTAAGTGCTACCTCTAGTATACTCTACATTTAATCTATTTTTTTTATTATTATTAATTACGATGTATCTGTGGCGCATGATGTGGTTGCCTGTCATTAGAGTTACAATTACCTAATATACTATCACTCATATTTTTATTTTTACTATATCACATGTAACATTGTAAACTCTGTTGGCAATCCTAAGTAAATAAATAAATAAATAACCAAATAATCAGAAACTGCCCGATTATAAGAAATGAGGATACTCAAAATACGGGAAATTAATCAGCTCTATCATTGACGGGGGAAGATCTAGATCGTAAAACCTCTTCAAAGAAACATGTATCAATTTAACATAAGCATATGCACAGGAGATATAGTTTTGTAATATTTTGCAGAATAGCGGCACCTCTCCGGGTGTCTCATACAAGATGCATAGAGGCGACGCTGCGCGGGAGTCGGTCCGAGTGCCGCTAATGAACGCGCACACTCACTCATTACACGTCAAGTAACGAGAGCTCGCGATACATTGCATATTTACATTCAACACCTGGCCTCTGAAATGACGACAGGAACAAGAGTTCTTGTTCTGTTTAGGGATCTATAACTTATAGTAGAGTTTTGGAAATCAAAGGTTTTAGAAGGCTAAGATTTACGTTACTCTATTGAATAATCCTTAAGGGTCCTGACGAGACGCTATATTATTATAGTATTTGAGC
The DNA here is from genome assembly GCA_905333125.1 of Pheosia tremula. Lineage (NCBI taxonomy): Eukaryota > Metazoa > Arthropoda > Insecta > Lepidoptera > Notodontidae > Pheosia > Pheosia tremula. The sequence continues at coordinate 5,423,629 of HG995416.1, read as the reverse complement.
TTTTGAAAATATCTCTTTTGAATAACTGTGTACTCTTAGAGTCCATTTGTGATGGTCTTTTACCAGTACTTATTACATTCAGACAGGGCCCCGATGGGAATTTATTAGGACTAGAATTTTGCTTAAATTAGGCAATTTAGGCATTCTCCAAAATTCTACATTACCTAGATTTCATTATTTCTGTGTTGCTAACATGAAAAACTGAACACCAAAAGGGTTTGTCAAGTTAACTTATTTCAGTGTTTGGAATTTTGAGACCAAACACAGCACAAAATAAAGAAAAAAACTACAATGAAATTCACTTAGGAATTGCTTACATCTAAATTTGCTGCCATAACATTTTACTTGTAAAGCTAAACAAGCGTTGTGTTAGCTATTAAACCTTGTCCACTTATGTAAACACACTGACCGGTAAACGTTCGAACCGTACAAGTTATAGGTACTGACCGAAGAGGCGCACAGAAAGACAACATACATAATAACTTTACTGTCGTATAACATCTGTAAATAAATAAGTAACTGACATCACATCATATAAATATTACTTTCCAGCCTTAATAGTCGGTACATATTACTAATATCGATAAAATTTCGGTCACAAAACATACGGACGTTTAAAGTTATCGATTGAAATTATTTCAATACCATACATTGCAGTGTAAAGAGATGTCACCATCGAAGGCAAGCATAGGTGCGACAGAGAAAAAGCACACTCCTTCCTTGCTTTTACAACACTTTAGTGGCGAATACTATTGAATTAATGTATATCAAAAATTCTTTCACAGTATGTATACGAATATATGGATACTACACACACATGGAAATAAAGCTGATCTTTCGGATTTTATCGCGTTTATTTAATGGTGAAATGAAATCCGTAAAATTAGTTTAATTTTATTAGTATTTATGATTTAATAAACCAAGTATAAATAAATATTAATGCGCATAAAGGTGTCACTGCGGGGCCAAATCAAATCAAAATGTGCTCCATATACGAGTAGTAGGTACAATAGAGTCCCAAAACATCGCAATGGTGTCAGGGACTTACTGCCAAAAGTCAGGCACCTAGAGAGGGACTGATGAGTTCAGTCGCTGATTCAGAAGCATACCAAAAATGAAAAAAAAAACCATTTTTTTTTGTTTTTAAATTTTCCAACTATACTTTAATATAACTTGCGCTCGCTGCATCTGCTCCTCGTATGTTTTCACTGAACTTAGCCTCGCTCATCCGTAGGTGATTCTTACGCTGCATAATATCAGTAATTTCGACTTATCAACTCGTTACAGGAGAGAAAATGAGGATGGAAGATGTTAGCGATAAATAAAATTACTTTCTAACGTATACTTTACGCTGTACTTGTGATGTATTGACGATTCCTGAATAAATACTTCCCCCAAATTAATAGTTTTGACCTATTTGCAATAGCAATAAAAAGCACTTTACAGAAGAAACTGAACTTTGGTAACGCTACGCCAAATTTATTAAAATTAGCATTTATTTTGGGATATTTATATGTATTTAAAACAATGTTATAGTTTATTTATAATGGATACGTGTTTTAACTTGGCTCAAAATTCAAGCAGCTTCATATGAAGTAAGCTAAGCTAGGAGGTATAGTGTATTTCCAGTTACTTTTGTTTTCTTGAGCTTGACTACCTTGACATTCGATACCTATCTAACTATAGAAAGATAGAGATTTTTTTATTACATAGTTGAAGAATAAATCTTAGTCCTGGTAGTAGGTTGTATATACCGTAATCCTGAAGCAATGCTAACAAGGCATTCATTAATCGTCACCGTCGTCATTCAACGTCATAAAAAATAACATAATGCATATCTACATCGCGCAATAACTATTCCCCAATACCCCAAACAATACAAGCAATAAGTTGCTCCGAGCCGATGAAATACGCAACAAAATAAAAGGCTTATTTTTCAAAATGATAAAATTCCTCAGAGCCCAGGATCACATTGTTTTCCGTCGAATAGCCGGCGAATATAAAAAGCCTTTGTAATACAGTGAGGAAATGGAAAGTGCTATAGTCCGCGTAACGCGAGGTTCCCCGCACGCGGCGCTATGCGATGCCATTCCACACGCTAGGGATGCCCGGGGTTCATAATTACGATGGTTTTATTTAACAGGAACATTATACTAAAAAAGTTCTAAACAAAACTGTTTGTATATTGCAAATGTCTAAGCGATAATTGAGGAGTCATTTTCAATTTAATTCCAATAAAAATGTGGTGAGAGCTTCATGTTGCGTTCAACAATACGTTAATCTTCATAGACATTTTTTTTGACAGGGTATGCTTCGCGCCATGCATCTCCCGGCTGCCTCTACACACGCGTTGGATGACACATTATACGTGGTGACATCAATTATCGTTATTGTTTAAAATATTTTATTAATGCAACATAGGTAATAAGATGGTACATAAGTAATTTATTTTAATAAATATACGTTATGTTTAAATTAAAATATTATCGATGTAAATATGTCCACATCAACCCAACACTAACGACATCTCATATGTTTTAGTGGCCCATGAATCGCGCAATGTGCGTTGAATACTTTTGCGCGGAATAAAACAATCCTTTGCGCGCGCGCCTTCAGCCACGGAGCGCGAGCGCACACACGCATCGCGCCATTTTTGTGAGATTACCCGATTACTTTATATATTGGATTGAATTGGATTGAACTATGATAACCATAGTATTGCAGTGAAATAGGTAAGCTCTAATGTTAACCCAGAACCACAGATAAGGGCGAATTTGCTAAATCAACCGCCTCATGTTTTTTTTTACAACAATATACTACATATATACCTATGTGTTACATTGAAATATGAATATTATCTTATGTGAATGTAGACCTCTATCAACATTATCACAACTGTCACACTTCAACCGTACATTAAGATCACTTAACGGTCACGTTCCGTATCACGTGTGTTTAACTGATACCATTTAATTAACTGCTCTATCTTCTTTTAAATATCCATTTAAGATTTTTTTCCTACTGCTTGTGCCTGGTTGGACCAGCTGCGGTTGTTCATTTTATTTTTCCAACACAAAACTATTCTAAAAATGCTTTACACACTTTTTGTAAGGGCTTGTAACGCATTTTAGTCGATCTCAATTGACCATCCTTTTTATTGTTCGAATTCACCATTTTATTTAGGCCCTTAATCAGAGTAACATACACTCCTTTGAGGTCGGGTTTTTGATTTGTAGAGGGAGGTGGGGAGGTCAAATAAGTTTGGCGTTGTTCAGAACACGGATTGGACGCGGCGTATCGATTTAGTTTGAAACGCGTAGGTATTTCAAGTATTTCAGAAATAATTTGTATTGAACAGAACAGATCTATGAATCATTAGGGAAGATTTATTTACGATTTTTAATTAAAATTAATCAATCCATGCTTTCAGTGGGAGCTTAAATCTTAATAATAGTTTTATGTGTTAGGTGTCTAGCTAATTTAATTTATTTGTCAAGTATTTGAAGTTGAAGTACCTACTTTTATGTAATTATATGTCTTTTTATAAAGAGTATATATGTATTTTCAATATTAATTTAATGGCCCGTCAATAAATATTCACTTTAAAAAAACACAAGACACATGACGTGTGAATGATATGATTATATATATATGATCATTATGTGGCAGTAAACATCTTTTATAAGATAAAGATAGGAAAACAATTAAAACAATATTTAAAGGAGAAAATAATGAAAATTCACAGGACATACAGCCAATCGTGGAAATCGGGCAATTAAGTCGGCATTATGAAACATTGTGTATAAACTGGAACCTATTATTACCATAAAACTATGGTATAATATACAAAGTCAAAGAATTATTGCCCAGATATTCATATTCAGTAGATAGAGACGCTACATTCACTAGGCACATGCAGCGCAACTGATCTGACCCGCCATCCATGAATGGCAACACGGCTAGGCCGCTTGGCGACATGGCTTTGTTCAGTGGGTGGTGACTAGCCATTCTCCTACGGACGAAGGTGACTCGACCTCAGTGAATAAGTCATTTTTTTTTATCCTCGTATCTAATTCGCTGGCATCCAGCTGGCACGCCAGGCGTCCCAAACGCGTCGCCGTCACACTCCGCTAGGTGGCAGCTATGCCACTGTCATCGCCGGCCATCTTAATTAATTACACGCTTTTTTTATCCCGTTCGTTTTGTATGGGCCAGCTCGTTAATTGAGTTAATTAAGGCAGTGTAAATAGTTGAGCTGCTGAAATTAGTGAAAACATTTCGTATTATTATCTTTTTTGTATGAAATTAATATCTGAAATAAATAATAAATAAATAAATATCATCAGACGAACAGAACAACTAGAACACCACACTAAGAAATGCTTGTATTATGGTTACCGTACAATGGACTGGGGGCGAACCCAGTTTATATTACGTATATTATATATATATATTAAATATCCATGCCTTCTGTACAAACATTTGTGTTCATCACACAAAGTTTGTCCGTGAAAGGATTCGATGACGGGCCCTCGGCACAAAAAGCAGGGTCATAGAAACTGCACTAATCAGGCCGACAAAATCTGTTTACAATACAAGCTGATTTCATAAAATACAGGGTAATAAACATATTATACGTAGGTACACGGTACAGATTACATAGTATTCCGTTACTGTGCAATGATATCATAGTTCTCCACTGAAGCTGATCCTGAGAATACTCTGGCCTCGCCACCGCGTTGAGGAATTAAACCTGCAACTTATAGCTCATTAATTAACCTTACAGTCATACCACTGCGCAACCCAATCATCAAAACCAAAGACAAAGACAAAGCAAATATAATCTTTAACTGTAAGGATAGGTGTATATATAAGAGTGAAAATCCGTTGAAAGATGAATCCCAAATCGATAGCTTTTTGCCTCATAGCTCTACTTTGCAAGCTCTATCGAGTGCGCAGTAAATCTGCGCGGTACACGAGGCTACAAATTACGCTCAATATCGGTCTCGGTGATACGGTTGTGTTGCCATGGCAACGGGCGTGAGAACCTCCGATCACTACAAGGCCTGCCGACCTGTGGGTGCAATGGTCAATATGGTTTCTTGTTTTGTGTTTACTCGTAATAAGTATAGATCACCTAGGGTGGCATCAAGGTACAGGATTTCATTGTGGGGCGGGGGGGTGGGGGGGGGATTCCTCTGCTGACGTATTAGCTTACGAATAATAGCTTAATTCATTGAATAGATAATAGTAACTAATTCAATATTAACAATATAAGGGACTCGCGAAACTTTGAGAAGAATACGGAGTTTGTGTGAAGAACTCTTGTATTTGAAAGCTAAAGCAAAGTAGAACATTCTGTAGGTATACCGCGAACATTCCGAAGAAAAATATTTGCGATCTCCTAGTTGCGGCAATGTAAATGTCATTTAAGTAACGATAAAGCAAGGTTCACATTTATTTAACTAAAGCTATAAGTATTAATTATTTTTAAAAGTCTTATTATAACCCCCAATATTGTACACCTACCTAAGCTACAATTTACAAAGACAATGCTTTTTTGGATTCCATGGTTCCCTTTGTAAATGGATTGTAACTTACTATGAATTCGATGGTCAATAAGTAAAGTCATACGTCGTAGTGTTAGTTTATAGAAATTTTCTTTTAACTTTTCTTTTAACTTCATTTTTTAACATTTTTTCTTTAAAATAAATACACATTTTTTTTATTCCATTCTTTTTTATTATTTTTTCCCAATAATTTCCGAGTGAGACCTCCCGAAAATGATATAATTATTTCATTTCTGCAACTGCCACCATTTTACCAGAGCCAAGGGTCAATGACATATTATTTTTAAGCTGATCTATATTTCAGAAAAAACTAAGCAATTCGTCCAAAAACGTACTCTTTTCTATCTCTTTCTTTGGAATTCTGCTACGCTAATTGTGTGGGATGGAAAGAGATGGGTACTGTTTGTCGATGTATCGACATTGTGGGCAGGCTCAAGCAGTGATCCGTGACGGCTGTTCGGTTTGAAGTAGAAGTGACAACGCGGCGTGCTTGGGACAATATTGCTGTCTCATTCTAGCATGTTTTTTTTTTTGATCGAATGTTGACAGGCTGTGATGCAATGCTTATAATTAATGCGATAATTTACACATAGTGTTGGATTTTGACAGCTGTCAAATTTGCTGGTTGCTGAAACAGTGCTTATCAAAATTAGGTACAATAATAACGAGGATATTCCGTTTTTGTTTCCATGTCGATGTTTCTGTAAATATGTTTCGTAGTATGATTTATACTAATATAAGTACCAATTTTTTTTTATTAAATGAAGGTTGGGGCAAAACGTTATTGCGCGTTGATGTCTTTCGTTCCCTTTCATTATTCAGGGAACTATTTGAACATGAATTGAAATCAGCTCTTAGCTTCATAGCTAATCCTATAAAAGTCAAATTTTAGTATCATTGACATTGCAAATAAACCTGTTATAGTCGTATTTGTCCTTTAATATTATTTCACAATGCACAACTATAAGTGATGGGCTAGTAAGTGGACTTGATATTAGCTCGTTAATTCGATCCCTTGACTGAAAAATATATAGCGTCATATATACCTACGAAAGATAACAATATTAAACTCTTTTAAAATATTTAGAGGACTCAACAGATTAGTACACAGCTCATAAACTATTATCGAGTAGCGACGTGACGTTAATCAATAAAAATGAAATCTACTAACGCTTAAAACGCTTTTAGTCGGAACACGTGTCTGTTACACAATCGAGCACAATACATTTTCATTGACAGAACTACTTTAACCACACAAAAACCATCCGCGCTCGCCGCGGACCGTGAAACGCGCATTCATAACATAGAATAATCCCGCTTCGGAAAAATAAACCAACCACTTCGAGCCGTCAAAATTAAAAATAAAACTCATGACGAGTCATCAACATCAGTCAACGATGATGCTCCACGCCGTTAGGCCGTCGACAGATCTACATATGAGTCCTTTCCGTGAGAAAATCTTACGGAATCATCGACAGTTTTAATACATCCTATGTTGAGATCTGGAGGCTGCGAGCGAAGGTTTCGTAGGTCGAAAAGCGCGCGAACGCAGTGTGGCGTCGTTGCCCGTGCGCACAGCACGCTCACACGACCCGCGCGTGCGCGACACGCGACCAATCAGACGCGCTGCAGTTCCGAATTCGGGAACGGTAACATAAAAAAAATACTTTCCAAAATGGAACGGATGGCTTTCGATCTTTTTGAATTGACCTAGTATTTTTTTAAACTGAAGTGTAAAGGGTGAAGTGACAATTTTGAAGGCATTGTAAAAAAAAACATAAACAAATATTTACACGGTGTTCCGAATTCAGTGCTAAACGTTCTCTAGGTCCGTTTAATTTTCTTCAGTGGTTCACAAGGGCGTGAATATTGACTGATTAGAAGTGTGAACTGCAAAGGTGTGAACTGCTGAATTTGCTCAAATTGTGAACTACTGCGAGTATATGAACCGAATCCGATCCGATTTGTAATTTAAAGAGGAGTACCTACCTACCTATCTACCCTTATAAGGATTGTATTTGAATTAAGGGTAAGATTTTTTTGATGGTTCTTTTCTTAGGTGTTTTTTTGTTTATTTACCTATAGCTTTAATTTTAAGATCTACTACCAGACGAAGACTGAAATAAGCTGAAATTATAATGCCGATGAATGTCATAATTGACGTTTGTGCATTAAATTCAAATTTATAAAAATAGGAGACCTTAATTGCTTCGGAAAATTTATAATTTTCAAAATATACGATACGTGTACCACATTTTTGTGACAACCTGATTAGCGCAGTTAGTAGCGACCCTGCTCTGTGTGCTGGAGGTACCAGGTTCGAATCCTGGAAGGGACAAGCTTTGTGTGATGAGCATGAATACGAGTACACGAGTGATGGATGTTTACTATCTATATAAGTATTGTATACTGAGTTCCCCTCTGGTCTGTAGTACGGTACCCATAATACAAGCGTGGCTTACTATGGGACCGTATAGTTGATGTATTCGTTTGGCGATATTATTATTATTTATCAATTCTGGATTTACGATGCCACAGACAAAGATGTGATAAGGATGACATATAACACTCCTCTTGACATTACGTTCGGCTTAAAATAATTTTACTTACGTACTTAACTTACTTACGCAGTTTTATTACTATCATATTATATATAATATTCACTTTCAAAAACCACACGTTTCATTCAGAGTTCGGTTTTGATAGTTAATTATGAATTATTTTGCCGTCGTATGTCAGAGACGTAGGTATTGTTGTTTTAGATCCCCGAAACCTTGTCTATTGGGTACTGATGGCTTAAATGCTACATTTTTTCTGTCCACAGACCGTCAATTTAAAACATGTATTTTTGCTATTTATTCTATATATCTGCCATAATTCCAGGTTGTTAGGTACTAGCTGGTATATTGGGAATTCAAAGAGGCTACCGGCTATCATACTGTATTGTTCGAAAGCGATTTTTCTTATCAGACATATTTATTATCACTGTTTAGTTTATAATGCCGTGATACTTTCTATAGAACTTTGTTAGCATACTAACAGGATATGAAAAAAAAAACAGTACTAGGAGAAATAACTTCACATTACATTCATGGAAAACATGGAGTGTGTGATATAACCTTTGACCATAAAAAGTGTAACTGGTGTTATGAGTCTAATATTCTTGCTCGCGCACAAAATAAACCTATTTTGTCAATTACCTTATAAGAATTGGATGGGATATTTAATATGTGTGCACTCAAATACGGAATCATTAATCCTTCCGTCGTATTTTTGTAACAAATGTTGACTGAGAACGCATTTAACTATTTTATATACTTAATCTCAGTCAGTATTAATCACACAATGTAACCGCTGAATTCATTTATTTGGTCACAAATAGAGTAGTTAATGCGACGGAAAAGAACCGCAAATATATTTTATAGCTACATCAAAGTTCTTACACCATCAACCAGGATAACAGACAATGTACCCAGTTAATTGTCAGAAAACATCGGATACATAGTCAAAAGAAGTAGATACATAGTCAGTCTATTCTATGGGGACGTTTTTTGTCACAGTTTTGTTTAATAGGTCAAATAAATGACGCATCCAGTCCTCGTACCTCGTTGCCGGGGCATTTTTTTGCTTGTTACAATAGAAACTTGATAGTATGATAATGTGTGCTGCACGCAGTCCGTTTTTGTGTGACATACCTTCAGAGTAACAAGAAAAACTAATTGAAAAAGAAAAGTGGGCGAACATCCACTTCAAATATAGGTTCTAGCGAATCTTTGAAAGAACCTACCGATCACGTTTATGTGTAAAATGAATTTGTAAATAGTTTTTTTTTTTTTTTAGCGAGAAGCTCGTGATGCGATTGAAATTTATTGAATGATGTGACATTTGGAATTGTATACTGTGGCGCTATGTTTTTTTGTAAAACTTTGCCGATCAAGTGTCTTTTCAAACTCACTTCGCTAACACTGTTGTTGCAAAAATTAGAAAATTAAAATGTCGTGACCGGGTATTAAGGATTATACCCGGTGGTTTTTTAATTCACATATCCAAATTCTGACTTCACATATTTTGTACAACTGCACTAAAGTAGCCAAGGTTCTGCACTTCGTATTTCTGAATCACTCTGTATACGTAATTTGGGTTAGGAGGAAAGTTAGTTTTAAAACTATATTAATTATGTTATTATACTAAAATATAGCCTTCTCCATTCCATTAACAAATAAATTTAAACTATCAATAAAAAAAATATAAAATATTTATTTCTATAACATATTTTATAGCGCCTACTAAAAAGTTTGTTGAGTTAGTTAACTACACTCATTACTGATCTGATGCCTAAAACTCAAATCAAGTGTATATTTAAAATTAATGTAACGTTTTGGAACCGGTCCCGTACCGGATGTGAATGGTATCTTTATCAGCAAGATGAGCAAAGTGTTTTGGAGATTTGTAGCGAATTATTCACGATAAAATAATATTTATTAAGCATTAATGGTTGATTGAATATTTGCATTCAGTATTTAGTTTTGTGTGAAATAACATCAAGGAAATCTAAATATAAAAGTCAAAGTAGTCACCAGTACTTGGCTCACTAACACATCATAATCTCTTAAAAATGGTATATTTTGATACAACGCATTCTATGATTGAAAATTTGATTGTGGTACACACATAACAAGATTTTTAAAAGCTACAAATATCACAATTTGAGCTACATAAATGATAATTTACTGTAGAATAAAACTATCTGTTAGGGTTACATACCTATTCTTTAACATCCATTAGGTTCCATTGCGAATCACTCCAATTCTTCTATTTACTTACGTCATATCCGAATACCAATTGTGACAGTTCACTCATGACTCACATTTACTAAAAAAAAACATAACGAAATGTCGAACTACATGACATATATCAATTTTTGACGTCTAAAGAATGGGACCACTTTTACACGACTGTGCAATCACAAGGCTAGGCTATAATGTCAAATTGGTAGAAATGCCCAAACATTGTGCAATAATAGGCTAACTAGACATGCTGCAACAAAGCAATTTGAGTTCTAAACTTAATTGTCTAATGTTTAAATTAGAAATAGATAGTCGTGTAAGCTTGGTGTGTTATTACATAACGATGTCCGAATGTTGTATGACCGCAATGACGGATGGAGTAAAAAAAATCGCTCACTGAAGCACCGCGCCCGATTTGAACCGATTTGGTCTCGTTGAATAAGATTAACTGGAAGTGCCTAATGAAATAGAGCTTTATGAAACAATTTTTTATGAGAATATATTTGTTATACCTATTAATTTATCGATCATTCATAAAGTGAATACTAAAATTAAATATTCATTTTTAACCCCAATGTTATCAATTACCGTGTTTGTATCGAGTATGTAGAACTTATTTGACAGATTGTGTATGGGTCATCTGTCAAACGATTGGCGGATAGGGTTTACAGAAAAAGTCTAGGAGGTTAAAGTAGTGTTTGCTTTTATCCGTTTAAGTGTCCATTATATAAGACACATTAGATAATGAATTCTTAATTTATTGCTCCATATACACCCGTGTGATTGCACTTAAACGGTTTAGAGGAATAGGGTTGTCACTTCTAGTTATATTGACTCGCGGTCTTTGGTGCACCAAGTTCAATTAAAAAACTAGTCACGGCCGCTCTCGCAAAGGTAATACCGATATCTCGCCCCCTGACCCGAGTTCCGTAACACTATTACTACTTCTAAATGTATCTACTATTCTCTTATATAGCTACAGCATTTTTTTAACACCTCGATCATATGCCATTATAATTTATATCTTAAGTATCACGACAAAAGCAATGATAGTCAAGATGGTAGACCGCTTGCCTCAGTAATGAGGATCGCAGTTTCAAACCCTGGCTCGCACCTATAAGATTTCTGGATTTCATGTGCGAATCTAATTTCCAGCCATGATTATCACTTGCTAAACGGTGAAGGAAAACACTACCCCTCGAAAGGCGTGTGAAGTCCGCCAACCCGCACTGGGTCAGCGTGGTGTACTATGGTCTCTAATGCCCCTTGCATTGATGGGAGGCCCGTGCCCAGCAGTGGGACATTAATAAGGGCTGGTATTATTATGAGTATCATATAATGAGCTGAGGGTGATCCCAGTCGAAGTATTTCCCATACCAATGTAATAATTTAAAAGATAATTTTCCCCCACCCAAAGCATAAAGCTAAGTGTAGAATTATATTATTCTTACTAAGTAGTTGACTCTCGGAGGTAGACAACATCAGTATTATAGAAGAATGGAAGGCGACCTTCAATTTAAAACCACTAGAAGAACTGCCAGGATGAAAAAAAATATAGTAGGTGCAAAAATATACCACAGGATTCGTTTGAGAAATTGAAACGCAAATCACACTTTTAAGTCATGGCCTGAAGGTTAAGCAGGAACTTCTAATGTAATCGTCATCGTCGTCAAGAAAACATGCTGTCACTGTCATACTTATTTATAAAGTCTGTGGTGTGAGAGGGATGAAAGATGTAACGTTACCGAAACGGTATGCTAAAAAGATTTTGTGTCTGACGTACTGAATATTGCCCGACTATTAAAAAAGATGACGTAACATGCTCTATAAAAAGCTATTTTCTGTCTAGACGAAGGTAACTGTAACGGGTTGTTCGATATTTTTTCACTCTTTATTCAGCCGCCAATAACTGCCTCTACAAATCTCTTTGAATGTAATAAAGGATAATTTAAGTAATAACACAGATAATAATAGTACTGAAAACGAGTAAATATAATTGTATAGGTGATGTAGAGCTTTTATTATATAATTTCGCTAGACAAACACACCAACTATATGGTCCCACACTAAGCAACGTTTGTATTATAGGTACCGTACAATGGACTGAGGGCGAACTCAGTATATAATACTTATATAGATACTAAACATCTATGACTCGGGTACAAACATTCGTGCTCATCACACTAAGTACCTATGTCCGTACCAGGTATCGAACCCGGGACCCTCAGCGCTAAAACATTCGGTACCCACTGTTCATGTTAATAATCATCGTCGTGTTCTAGTTTCATTGTAAGTCTTTAAACGATGAAATCATAAGTCACTTGGTATACTTCAGGTTTCAGTGCCACAGCGACGGCGATTGTTTTTTTTATTTTTTTTTATTACATTATAGGCAAGTATTTGATCTCGATCTCACCTGATGGTAAGTGATTAATTTTTAAAACAAAACAAAATGGCTTTGATAACTCGACACAACACAGGTGATATAAAAATAAGAACTTAGTAATTTTCCACGGGTCCAGCAAAGAGCGGGATGAATTTTTAAGAGGCGTTTACGTCCCCAGATCATAAAAAACATAAGTAAGTAGGTAGCTCAATTACCATAATCACCGTTAAATACATCACCTCAATCTCTCCAAATTATCGTAAGCAAAGTTACAAAAATAAAGTCAAAGAAATAGCACGCTGCCGCGGTATTTTTCGTATAACATAATAAAATATTAAGATGGAAACACAAGGATTTTTTTAAAAACAAAATACTCAAGATGAAGCCCGTCGCGGACGCGAGCAAATATTTAAATTTCAATTCGAAGTCGCATATCAATGGGGAGCCATAAGCCACCGGATTTTTGTTGTTTTTTTTGGTTCGCAAGCACAGAGACAATAAAGAAAAAGCCATAGGGGGAAATAAGAAAAAAACAATTCGAAAACAGCATCTAGATTCGAGACACTGGCTGATTCGAGGCTGGAAACAAAAGAAGTCGGCTCCCGCCTGACCGAGATCTTGGCGTACGCGGGCGCATCGCATTTACCTTTTTTATTTGTATTCTTTAAAGCTGCGACCATGTGATTTCTTTTCTCAGATGCATCACATGAGACGGGCTATCGGAGACTGCTTATAATTACGCTAAAAGACCTTAGATAATATAATCCATACTGCAAAATATTGCCTGAATCCCGTTGAAAATGTTGTTAACATACACATACAAATAAAATTGTATGCAGTCTAAAAAACGAGTATACCACTCTCAAAGATCTTTTATTCTGCTCCGTTTTTTCTTAAAGTCAATTAAGCATCGAGCATTCCGAGTATTATTTTAAATTAAAATAAAAAAATAAATGCTTTTGCTACTATGTTTATTGGTAATTATGAGCAATCGCTATAATTATCTGTATTTAATACCAATGAGGTTGTAATCTTGATCAAATGATTACATCATCGACGCATATGACTAGTTATGCATGGGAAATGAAGGTACAGGATTCAAAGTAATAGGTTGTTCGCTTAATCATCTCTTCGACCCGATATGAGTAATTTAATTCCTTGTAATGATAAAAATCATGCAAGTACACACGGATACGATCAGTATACTTGTTTGTTTGTGAGATCATGTATAAAAATACTAAAATTATATCAATGAAATTGTGCTGCGAAAAGTTGGATAATGGAATCTGTATACTAGAGAATTTTATAACAAACTAGCTGTTGCCCGCGACTTCGTCCGCGTGGTATTTATCAAAGACAACCGTTGACAACAGCCTGCTCGCCCATTCTGAGCCCGCGGGATGCATTGCAGGTTATTGCTCTCAAACTTAATCAGGCGCTGCGCTGCAACATTGGTTTTAATTTTTTTAGTGAGATCCTATTTTTTTTCTAAAATAAAAGTAGCCTAAGTTACTCCTTGTTACATCAGCTATCTGCCAGTGAAAGTCCCGTCAAAATCCGTCCAGCCATTTCAGAGATTAGCCGGAACAAACAGACAGACAGACAGACAGACAGACAAAAATTGTAAAAAATGTTTTTTCTGTATAGGTAACGTGTATACATCCAAATGCGGCAAGCGAAGGTAGAGTCAGAAGCTTGTGCGTTTTTGTTTCAATCCCTTAAATATATTTAAATGTTATTGTTTTTAATTTTAACAGATTACACGCACCATGTAATAATAAATATTAATTATACGATATTTATTCACACATTCATTATCTACTCATTTTGATGCAATAGGCTATATGGACACCACTGCATCTACAACGAGTGTGTTTAATATTCTTCTTTGTGTCTCTGTATGTTCAAAGTCAAAGTCTAATCATTTATTTTGTATAGGCCTACGGGGGCACTTCCAAATTGTCATTTACATTTTTCTTTTCTTAACTCTACAACTGGATCGGAACGTGAACTCAACTGAGAAGATCCTAAGAAACTAAGCGGGCTTGCCTTTTTCTTTTCAAGTTGTCATTGGTGCTTGGGCGTAGCCGCGGGCAATAACTAGCTGCTTATATATGGTTCAGGCTATGTGGCACCAAGTTGTATAAGGTTAATGAGACACTTATATGTCCTGATAACATTCCTCTGTGTAACCTTCCTTCTCAATCTTACATACCAAAACATCCACCGTTTACCACAAATATTTACTCCCAAATTCTCAACACACACATTAGCGAGTGGTTCGAAGGACTGTTCTTGTGGACAGGGTGCGGTATGATAAGTAGCTGTCGAATTAACACCAACGTTTAGCGGTTACTTACGGGGTTGTGCAGGTGGTCTTTGTTTAAACGAAATGTATTTTTTCCTTTTTGAACCCTTCGAGCTCGTGGCTGTGACGCCGTTGGTTGATAATGAATAAAGTGATTTGAAAATAGAACAATGAGTCGTGTTTTATATATGGGGTGTGTAATAATATTGTTAAATATTTTAACGGGGCCAACCGTAGGTTATAAAGAGAACATTTCCATAGAAATAAATCAAATTATTAGACATTTAAAATATGACACCGTACTGTTAAAAAAAATCTAACTTAATTGACCAATTATTATATACATCCACGTGGTATAACTTACTGATTCATCTGGCAAAATATTTTACACTATTTTTGTTAAACCTTGTATTTCCAAAACGGTGATGATTTAAATTTCGTATTCAAAATTCAAAGCAAGTACGGTTAATTGGTAACTTTTTAATGAACACTGTTAGGCAACTACTGTAAGCATATTTTTCGTTTTATTATATTAAATTAATTCATATTAAATAATATTAATTAAAACATAAAATACCTTTTACGGGTATTGAAGGTAAAGTAGCACCAATTTTTTTAATTATCAAGAATTTTTTTTAAATGTAGTTTTATTACATCATATCCCATTTGTCATGTGTTTCGGCACAAAGCATTTCGTCAAGCTTATCAAGAGCAGCTTATTTAGTGCACCTCATTCCAGATACACCGCATCATTCACCGCGCTTCTTTGAGTGTCACAACCAGCTACGAATAATGACAGCATTTGGTTTGGATACGGCAACTCCCAGGAATGTTTTGCTAATTTCAAAAGCATCTTCACAAAAAATTTTTTTTTAATTGAAATGAAATAGTCACCAGAGAGTCTTATTATTTTTCCAGAAGGTACAATATCAATATATTTATTTATTCTTAATGACGTGTTTTTAAAAACTGCATATAAAGCTGACCTCACACAAGTAACTAGTTACACTAAAATCAAATGTCAATCGAACTCGATTCAATGAATTTTTAGTATGATAATATTTTTTTTACATAAAATTACAAAATTAAAATGATCTAGGTAGGTTACATAGATCTTCATAGATGTATTAAATTTTGACATATAACTAATTTGAGAATTTTATCGCATTTATATTATGGTGTTTATATGTAAAAAATAATTTTATTTCAATGTGTAGTATTCGCGTAAATATAAGAAATCAATACGTATTAAATTTATCAAATTAATAGGTACTACCATATCCAAAGTACATCTCTACTCCGACGAGCCAACATAACCTAATCGTAGACCATTACGTCTTACCAGAACTAATTCACTGGCGTTATCATAATTTGAATCGGCATTCGGGATGACTTTTGTATGACAAACCTGTGTTTTCTTCTACGGTTATTAATTCTATGGCGTAGCTGTACTGTGAATCGTTGGGCTCGTTACATGCTCCATAGCCGTTCACCCAACATGAGTTTGGTTGTCAGTTCAATTCGTAGTTGTTATTAAAAAAAAAAATATCTACGACCTGATTAGCTTTGTAGCTCATAATATCCCATTTATTCCCAGTACACAATCCAATCTCAACGAACATACAGCCCAATAACTTTCACTAAACAATTAACTCGGTTCAATGTATTTCGTTATCAACGTCATCGGTAGCCTTACAGGTCATCTACGCATTTAACTTAAGCCTTATGCCCAATAACCTATTGTTAAAACCAATATACCCACACAAGAGTCACGGCTGCTACCATATTGGCATATTGCGGGCCCTACATGGTCAGGACCTAATGACCTACGACATTTCAACCGGTAGCGTTGTCCTTTTCTATTATTGGATGCTAGAGTGGGATGGGTGATCACCATAATGGAATATCAGTGTTTGTTTTATTCGATTTGTAAAGGTAGGATACAGTATCGGTAGATTCTCTTGTATTGTTTTGCCTTTGGATGTTTTTTAGATGATAAAGATTCTCATGGTTTTGTTAGAGGAATAATATGGTATTTGGTTTGTGTTTTATGGAATATAGCAATAAGCATGTTATACCCTAATGCATCATGCTAGACGTTCAAGAGTGCGTTGAGGATTGAATTTGTATTTATAATCGTAACCATTTTAAAAACAAAGGTTTCCTATAATACCAGCCCTATTTGTCCCACTGTTGGGCACTGGCCTCCCCTTAATTCAAGGGGGATTAGGCCATAGTCCACCGCACAGGCCCAGTGCGGGTTGGTGGTTTTAACCAACTTTATTGACACTGACTTCACAACAAAGGTTTCACGTGTATAAAAAAATAACAATGTTTTTTATCATTTAAATACTGCTAAAATGTTAAATTATTTTATCAGCTTAATTTACGACGCTATTGTTTTGCAGGTTCAATTCCCGTCAAAATGAATTTTGTACCCAAAATACAAGCGTTGCTTATTTTGGGATCATATTATTGCCGGTGAGATGGTCTGGCTTAAAAAAAACTAGTCAATCGTGAATCATGAACTTTTATTATAAATTACTTGCTAATGTTATCACAAACACGGTATCCCAATGTAATATATGACGATCTGTAAAACCAGCACACACTCGTACCTAACGATCCATTTAACTAACATCAATTACACTGCTTTTACAAATAATAGCACATCAAATTACACACTCAAAATATGTCCAATCATTCGACCGAAAGTGGGCGTAATCGCCTTAATACAGGTCCTTAGTGCACTTGGGGCCAAATTATTGGTGCTTTGAAAACTGTAATTTGTTTGCGATGAAAAATGTACGTAAAAGGTATACATTAAAAAGATAACGATATAATTGTATCGATGTATTTATATTTTATGAGCTGTTTTGTATAGACTATTGAATAGTCGGCTTAGATTTAATTTGGACTTACCTAATTATTATTTATTTTACTGTCCTACAAAAAAACATACTTCATATTACACTTTCTCTTCTTATTCTTTCTTTACGAAAAGAAATGCGATGAAATAAAATGGATATGAATATGGCCTCACCCGCAACTTAGCGGGTATTTTGCCAGTGTCAAATAATTAATAGCAATATTAAATTCAATAAATACACATTATAAATGAAATAATGGATGTGACATGAAGATATGAAAATGGCGTGTCCACACTCTCTCTTATTTCTTTTAGAAATAGCTTCAGAATGAGAGGGTCAAAGAAATGTTAGAATTACACATTATAAACCATGGTCTACGTCAAACTTATAAAAAAACAAAATGGTGTGGACCTATAACAATTTTTCACCATTTCGATTTCACTAAAGTGATATAATTATCTTCCAATTTTGAGTCGCATTAATAGTTCATGTAAGGGGGCTGTTCATATTTTCTCTTTGTTTCTACATCACAAGATACATAGAGAAACATGTTTGATCTCTTCATAAAAAAATAACAATCTTGAACTCTATGAGTTGCGTGTACTTATTCACATATTGGTACTATTTGAGCAAAATATCAGATCAGCTATGACCTGATTTCACCCTTGCCCTTTACTAACCTGACCTACATTAAATATTCGCAAATGTGAGAGCAGCCAGTATCGACATTATTCATTGTATCTGAACCTCTGAGAATATACTAAATGGAATGATATTTAGAGGCATTTAATTCTTAAAAAACATACATACACCCAAAGTTACCTAAAAAAAACAATAATTTATTTATTATTGATTTCTTATATTTACGCGAATACTACACATTGAAATAAAACAATTTTTCAAGGATTTTATCGCGTTTATTTTTCATTTTTACGTAAAAACGTCGGGAACGTAAAAACGAAAAATAAACGCGATAAAATCCTTAAAAAATAGTTTTATCTCAATTTATTTATTAATTAAAATATCTGCCAGCGTATTTTCTAACGTGGTTACGTTTTCATACATGACTTCAGGGCTTTAAAATAAATTCATGTCATTTTGGTACAAATAATTTCGGCAAATTGTTAAAAGGCATTACTTTTTTTATTACACACTTGTGACGTCACATTTACTACAGAGATATAACACACTAAGTAGATACATTAAAAATTCAAATAGGCAATAAAACTGTGCACCAACCCAAACGCCACTTCACACTTATTTATCGAAGCTGCCGCCTCACATCACCATTTTGGTAACGCCGTTAACATTCATTGTCCGGCCAGTGTTTAGTATGCCATATAAGTCTGGCAATGTCAATAATTAGTGCCCTCCCATGCCTAAATCTGGCACTTTCACAGCCAATGATTGGCGCATACGTCATAATGCTGATTAGGTATTGGTTAGCGCTACTGTGTTTTGTTTTTGTCGAATAATATGTCTTGCCTTGTAGGGAAGACGGTAATTTTGTTATTATAGGGAAGACGGTTATTCGTCGGCCAATAGTCAGTTATTTGTTTTAGGTGTTAAGTATGTTGGTCTTGATTTATCATTTGTCGTTCAATTATTAGTTGTAATTACTCACTAATGTCATTGCTAGCTATTTCTTCTTTCTAGCTCTAGTCTAGCTCTTTCTCTGTCGTACGCGTGCTGACATAAAGCCGTGATCTCAAATGCCCGTATCTCTGAATTATTGACACTTTTGCCTGAAACCTGCAAACATCTCTGTTTATGTTGTTTTTTTTTATATGTCATAGTTTATGTTATTTTAAGTCACCATTAGTAATCAAAAAGTTTACATTATATTAATCATCTAGTAATTGAATTTTTCATACTCAGGTAGGGGGTGCGGTGAGGGGTGGCGCGGGGCTCGCCTCTAATGATGACAACGGTCGGGGCGCGAGGTAACGCCGACCTGAGCGTACCTTCATCCAACACAACGCACACAACAAGCCAACATGTTCACGAGGTAAGTCTACTTAAAGAAGCTAGACTACCTAGTCCTATGACTCAGCATTATTTTAATATAAGTTCTAACGTCTCTCAGTCCAATCAATTCACATTTGTAAATATACACTTTTCTAAATAGGCGACCGCTTTCTATATAGGGGGTGATTGTTTATTATAATATGAAACGAATGTTACCATTCAGAGAGATGAATATCCAGGTTATATATGTAGGTATATATCGGAATGTACATGTTTATGTATGGGATATTATATACACAAATTTATGAAAAAAACATCTTTTACAATAAGTTTTTACTTATTTGTATAATATCTTTTGACATACTTATGCCATTTTTGGATTTATATACCAATTGTTATGTCTCGAACATAAATGACGTCATGTATGGCTTCAAATATCTATGAATATACACGTAAAACGACACGTGACACGTGAACGTGTCGTATATATATACGTGAAAGTTAAAAGCATTG
This sequence comes from Pheosia tremula, assembly GCA_905333125.1. NCBI lineage: Eukaryota > Metazoa > Arthropoda > Insecta > Lepidoptera > Notodontidae > Pheosia > Pheosia tremula. The sequence continues at coordinate 5,403,227 of HG995416.1, read as the reverse complement.
TTACAGCTATATGCTGGGTAGGTATTTAATTGCCAAACTTATAAACAATTCAAGAGAAATCAGGAATGTCGTCAAATCACGCATTCGAAAACACCCATCATTCAAGGTCTTTACTTCATGCTAAATAATTTCACTCAGCCCATTTGTCTCTACAATCGAATTTCAATCTTACAGCATGGCAATAAGGCTAAATATATATAATGTGCGCCGATGTCGAATTTATAACACATCGCATCGTGACAATACGTCATAAGTATTTTACTACTACAGTTTTATTCTTTCGTCACAGTAGGTACTGTTAGGAATAATATAATTAGCACTTGTACCAAGAATATGGTCTGCGACGTGATCGCATATTAGGCCTCAGCCTCTAATTTAGCGGACAGCGGGGCGGCAGGATCTTATGCGTAAAATCAAATGGACCGGCCCCCTGATTACGTATCTTGCCTAGCCTAACGATAGCAAAGCGACGGCAATAATCCAGCAATAATTGCTGTCAAATCGCAGATTTGTATGGCGTCGCAGCGGTACGTAATACGAATTAGCAATTTAAAAGCAAATATTTCGCGATTACTGCTATCGCTAGGCTATTGTAAGTTACGTAATCAGGGGGCGGTTCTCGAAAACAGCGGCGCGGCAGCGGCGCGGGGTGGCCAACGAGCTCCGCTCCCGCGCCGCCGCCGGCGCTGTCGCCCCGCTGCCCGCTAAATTAGAGGCTGAGGCCTTACGAATTTACAATTTGAACACACTTTGCTTGATGCAGTTGAGTAGACCAATTAGATAGTACGACTTTTAATTTCGGTAGGTGCCTACTACAGGGTTTATAACCTGTATGTTGGCAGATAAAAAAATGGAGCACTATTCCGAGTGCACAATTTTGATGCTTATTGCCTTTGGTGTGCATCAAATAGGTGTCAAATTGGTACGCTGCGAGAAATACTAGGTGTTTGTACCCAATGCAAATAGAGCCAAGTTCCAGCAAGCGCCCATTGACTCTACTATGGAATACCTACTACCGTCTACCCGTCCCTCCTTAACCGATCTGTATTCTCAAATACTACCTCTATCAATCTACAGATCCTGCTTGCAGGGAAGAGCCTTCATTCGTTTGGAGATGGGTAAGCCGCCCCCAGTAGATATATTCGTCGATACAATATTAATTTTGTACTTTCAGATATGGATATGAATGAGTATGAATTAGGGGGTACCGTTCAATTAAACTCTTTCACGATATTTAGTACGTAACGCAAACATATAATAGGTATTCTCAATAGTAACGCCCACAAAGGTAAATAAATATCGCCCGACGAACACTCCAACTATACGGTGCCACACTAAGCAACGCTTGTATTATGGGTACAGTACAATGGCGTAGGGGAGAACTCAGTATATATTACTTACATAGATATCAAACATTCGTGCTCATCACACAAAGTTTGTCCTTACCAGGATTCGAACCCGGTACCCCCGGCATAGAAAGCAGGGCCGGGGTCAACTGCTCTAATCAGACCGTCAAAGGTATATTGTTTCATTGACTAATAAAAAAGTGAACATTACATTGCGCAAGTTTTGGTAATTATGTGCTAAAATGATGTTTCCGGTACACTTGTAACTCAAATGTGACGCAGTGGGGCGCTAACACTGACAGTACGAGTAACTATAACCAGTTAATATAGAACTAGTAATAGAAAATTAACATGTAAGTGTTCTTATAGCAGTTGTTGATGGCATGAGCGCATCGAGCGCTTGCCCCATCAACCGGTAAAGTTGTAAATGTTAATTTCGACAATAAGGGGCTTTGTACTTATTGTTTCTAATATACTTACAATACGTACATGTATTTTGTAACATTTTCTAATTCACACTTTCAGCTTTTAGTATAAAAATTCAAATATAACAAACCAACAAAGTATATATTATTATTCTGCGAGGACTTAATTATGTTCTTGTATTTTTTTCATGTATTGTTTCGTGATCGTTTGATAACTACTGAGTCAATTTATATATAAATAAGAAAGTGAGTTGGTAGACACTATAGCTCTCTGAAACTATATCTACAAAACTCATACTATGAATTCAGATACTAAGTACATTACTCGCGAATACTATGATAGAGCATTACGTACAGTTTCATAATTGAGCGCTAAAATGACGTTTCGGCTTCACACTCCATTCTGCCGAGCCGGTGACGTGGGGCGCTAAATTGATAGTATCACTATGTACTGATATTGCGGGTTTATTTAAAACATATTTATGTTATTTAGAATTATTGTTATCAAGTTGCTACTGTAAAACGCCGGGACTAATATATTTATAAAATTGGGTTCCGTTTGCCTACTTAAATTAAATCGAACAGACTTGTTGATTGCGTGTTGGATACTTTATGCGGACCCCTAACGTTTTAGAATTATTGAAATAAAACTATTTTTAAGGATTCTATCGCGTTTTTTTTGTTTTTACGTTCCCGACGTTTTAGAATTAATCTAGCATAAATATAGGTATAACTTAACGTAATTATTTTTTTAATTCAGTTATTCAGTTACAGAAATATTTATATCACTTATCTATAAATATATAATGGGGGACATTAGGGTTCCGATATTGTTACAAGTGAACCCTAAAATAGTTAACATTAATTTTACGTCAAAAGACTATTTCACAATATTTTAAAATTTTGTCTCCTTTATTTAAATAGCACATTAGTATATCTTAGAACGCGGCGCCAGCGCCGCCTGACGTATGTGTTGAAAATACTCTGTTAATACGTTTTGCATATATAACCTATATGAATAAATTATTATCTTTATTTAAGACGATTCTGGTAAAATTGATTATACTTACGGTATTCAAAAAAATCTAAGATCATTTGAAAAATGTGTTATTATTTTTAATAATCTCGATTTTACACTTTAATTACACTAACTCATTGAGGTATGTCTAATTTAAGTACTCGTCATTTTCATTTCGACGATACACATAAAAATATATTTTATGACAAATATAACTACTTATATTTAAACAGTGATCGAACGAGGTTTAAATAAACAGTACGTCAAGTGCGCGATTACTTGAAGCTAACCGTATACTTTATAGTCTACCGTATTTAGACATTTTGTATGGAGAATTGAAAGTTTTAAATACCGTCCGCTAGAGGCGCTTTTCAATTCTCCACACAAAATGTCAAAATACGGTAGACTATAAAGTATACGATTAGCTCGCATTTGACGTGCAGGGCGCATGTAGTACTTAAAATTTAAGTTGTAAGTAGATACTCATAAGCACTAATGAATAATATCCAAGCTTCGAATACCTCGGTCCCATGAGCCACGTTCCGGGCATTCCTCAAATTGTCTTCACCGTCGCAAACCACTCAAAATAACGTAATGCGCGTAAGGCCATTACGGAATCATAAGGTTAGCGTACACTTCGGGACACTCGATAGTAAGCTGTTTAAAATCCGAGTTCTAGAACGCAACAAATATTTGAGTGTCTTAACTTGTATTTGTTTTGTCTTGATTGGATGATAAACGTAAATGTGATCGTACTATTATTTAAAAGCGCTCTTTAGAATAAGTACTTAGTTGTAGCTAGCACCAGCTTTTCCATAACCCGTCCATTATTCTAGCTAGTGGAAAATTTCTTCTTCGGCTATTTATTAATTTTTATCACGTATATTTTATGTTTTTTACGTTCCCAACATTTCTGCTGCTTTACAGCAGCCATGGTCAGGGAAGGGCTGAGGTGTTTGACGTCCTAGTGTCATAGTTTGAACTGGGGTACCCTCATATTTAGTTGGTGTTTGCTAAAAATCCGAAAAATTAGTTTTATTTCAATGTGTAGTGTTCGCGTAAATATAAAGAATCAATATACCTATCCATTAATAGCGTGGGTTCCAAGTAATGTCCCCATTATTTGTAATATATATAAATAAATAGGACAATAGCAGTCCTCAAACAATTAACAACATCGAAAAATACATACCCCCAAGTTTATAGAAGTTTTATAGCTTTATCAAACGTCAAATAGTACTGCGCAAAAGAGATTAGCTTTGCGGAGTACTATATGACGTTTGATAAAGTTATAAAACGTCTATAAATTCAGGGGATAGTCTATTCTACAACATTAGCCAACAGTGTACACCAACCATCCGCTATAGTTTAATGCATGCTATTTATATTGGGTCGAAGATGACTTGCCCGGTTGCTTAGCAACGAATTCAACTATTTCCAACGTGCATTCTTAAATTATATTGGAAGACATCCATTATAGAAAGTAGGGTAAAAATATTTTTAATGGTCCCTACTTATTGTGTTTTGTGCGACTGTAGACAGTTTTATTTCCTCATATTGAAATAGATGATAATCATTTATACGAACTGAATTATATAAAAAATCAAAGTCAAGATTTCGACTTCTGAAGGTGCCGGAATATTGGGTTAATGCACAATCTCATACATCCTTACTGATTTCAACTACTGGGATTAAGTAATTTATTTAGATAACAATTAGAACGAAAATAACTGAAATATTTACAAACTAATATAACTTAAAAAGAGTATAGAAAAGCTACAAAATGTGTAAAAAATTTGGCCCATGCGGTAGCGTGCCCAAGATGCTGGCCGCATTTCCTCGCTGAATAGCCAAAGCTACTCGCTGAGCGAGGAAATACCCAGCCCTTGGGTCGCCGGTTGAACTACTTAAATTAAATCGATGTACATGCTCATTTGTTTATTTTTAAATACTACTGTAAAAATATATACTTGCAATTTTTGGCATCCAATTTTTTTTCCATTACTTATTTATTTAATTTTTATTAATTACTAACTCACTAACAAATATTTAAATCTTAAATCTCTTAAAAAGATATTTCTAAAAATAACAACTATGGAGTTTCTTGTCCGTTCCTTTCCACAGGCACGGCGATCCGAACGGGAGATAAAGTTGTAGCTTAGTATTTTGTAAAAAAATTGACCATTCATAAGTACCTACTGTACTTAATGGGTTACATGTAGGATATTTAGGCGAAATCAGTTATTAGATCATAATTACAGAAGATATCATAAATTAAAAGTATTTTTATAACACCTCTATTTTAAAATAATGCAACACTATGTACTCTGGTTTTAAAATAAATTATATTTAGGTACTTAATACGTTAATTCACATACGCAGTACCATGTTAAACATAGCCACATGAGAGACGAGAACTAACTCCAACCAAATTGCCCCGTATAAAATTGTAGCGTCCCATACAGCTATTCCGTTACACATTGCATCATAAGACCATTAATCATACACTTGGTGTACAAATAAGCACACAATGTAACGTCGCGCGGCGTTTAATCCGGGCACGTGGACAGACGTCGATAGGCGGCCGATAGGCGGACGTAAGCCGATCAGCGAGCGCAGGTTTGTATGTACTAGTGTACAGGCGAGGGGTAAAATTGTAAGAAAAAAATAATTTTAATTCGTGTAAACAGTCTATAGTTCTAAAAGTCACAGTTTGTCAATAGCAGCAGTGACAGTCATGTTAGTAGAACGCTTGTCTCGGTAACGAGGATCGCAGGTCAAACCCGGCTCCCACATTTGGGATTTCTGGATTTCTTGATTTTCAATCATTATTATATCTTGGTAAACGGTGAAGGAAAACATAGTGAGGAGATCTGCATGTCTGAGAGAGCCCGACGAAAGATGTGTGAAGTCCGCCAACCCGCACTGGGCCATCGTGGTGGACTATGGCCTAATCGCCTTAGTATTGATGGGAGGCCCGTGCCCAATAGTGTGACATTAAAAAGTGCTGGTATTATTATTATTATAAAATAGTTCAAAACTCATGCAAAAGTAGTACAAATCAAGGAAATATTATCTCATACATACACTAATCGTATGGTCCCATACTAAGCAAAAGATATTATGGGTACCATAAAATGAACTCTCTGAGATGTACAGTGCACAGACATCGATTCTACTTAATGATATCGCTAAGGTATAAAGCTCGCTGGGAACGCTACCCCGACTAAGTCCTAGTCGTAAGAATACCATAAAAACAATTTAGTATGTATAGTTACCGCAGCTACAACTTCTATAATGATTTTTGTTAAATCTGAAGGAAGTTAAATGTAAAAAAAATATATATATTAACATTAGATTAGAGAATATGAGGCCAAATATTCCGTTGCAAACCTTAAATAAATAATTAATAAAGTAAAGAATCATTTATTTTTAAATTTCAACGTCACCGTGTCTAACTGTACATTCCACAACTGGCCAGCATCTCTAGTACACACCGAGACATCTTTGACATTTAGTTGACAGTCCCATCCGACGGAACTGAGTGTTTTGACACAATCGTATGTTAATGAACCCGCTCGATCTAATTAAACCATTGTGTTACAGCTAAACTCATTACACCGTATAATGAAACGGTGCATCAACTTTAATTAGTGGTATACAAGCTCGGTGGACCATTAATTTGGCATTATGTGTATCTTGCTTATGTTGTAATTGTAAAAATAATTATGCTTTACTTTATTAATTATTTATTTAAGGTTAGAAACGAGATATTTGACCTCATATTCTATGGAAAGTTGCAGTAATCATAGCTTTAATTGCAAGCTGGAAGAGTTCAAAATTTAATAACTAATTAAATAAAGAAATATTGTGAGACGATCACACTAATTATACGGTCTAACACTAATCAATGCTTGTATTAAATACAATGAACTGAGGGCGAACTCAGTATTTAATACTTATATAGAGTTTAATCATCCATGACTCGGGTACAAACATTCATGTTCATCACACAGAACTTGTCCCTCGGATCCTCAGCGCAGAAAGCAGGATCACTACCAACTCCGCTAATCAGGTATTAATATTTATAGTATTTAAAAAAATGCATAATTATAAAACTATTGTAAATGGATTAAATGTTTTAATAAATTTGGGAGATGTGTTTTGATCGAGCATGTTACAGCTAGTGGCTGAAGTAGAAGTGGTAGGTAAAAAAAAAATTGGTACCCATATATACAAGACTACAGTAGGTTCCTAATGTTCAAGCGTAAAGTGGTCAGCGCCAGGTGGTCTTGCAGGCAACATGAGATGCTGTCATATATTTCATGATTGATTATGATATTTTGACACTTTAATGATTAAGAAATATTAATTTCAGAATTGTTAATTAATATTCTACATACGTTTATATTCACTCCAAATTGTTTATTTATCTGAACAGCCTCCACCAAAATCAATACAAGTAAATTAAATGACCTTATAAAAAAAATCAAGACCTCTAAATATTGTACTATTACCAGGGTTCCGCAATCAAACTGGGAACCCTTATACGAGTATAAGTTGCACAAATCAAAATCAATTGACGCTTTAGGTATATTATAACTCCAAACAAAACGAAAGAGCAGGCCTTAATGACCAACTTTTACGGCGTAAACAGGATTGTTAATTAAAAACTTATAGGTAATTATTATTTTGATCATAAAGCATAAGCAGCTGATTTGATACCATTTATAAGCTTTGTCCTTTAACGGGTTATTATTGGACATACGACTGTATGTTTAAAGCACTTCGACACTATTTCGAATAGACCCACACCGCGGATCTATTCGACAGCCGTGGAATATACACAATTAACAGACGCATGCGTATTACGTTAATGGATTTATGTTCTTATTGATGGATCAATCAAGCGTCCACTCACGTCTGTATGGGATTTAATTGATAGATACGTTTCTGGTTCGAACGGGTCCGGATCAACTGAGGGGCCTTTGTTACGCCGCTTTTGTTTTAGACTGTAATGAGTGAGTGCTACGTATAATATATAATAATAATAATAAGCAATTGATCCCAGCAGGTGGCTAACATAACATTAAAATTCTCAGAAAGGGCCTCTACGTGTTGGACCAATGTCCCCACGCAAGCCTTCCAAAAATCCGGGTATAGCCCGTGTAAAGAGTCCTATAGTCCACCGCGCTGGCCCAGTGCGGGTTGGCGGACTTCACACATCTTTCGTGGGATTCTCTCGGACTACTAATATATACTAGTAAGTTATTATAAGAGTAATATTAGTCAGATCTTCACGTCACATCCATTATTTTATTTATCAATGTGTTATTGCTATTAATTACTTGACATTGGCAAAATATCCACTAATTTGTAGCTGAGGCCATATTTATATTCATTTTATTTCATTTCGTAAAGGAAGAAGAGAAGAGTATACTTCAACGGAACTATACTATTCTGGTAGGTACAACACGATACGTTTTTCTATATGTTCAGGATTTGTTCAGGATTTTATGTCTACTGTCCGTAAATTTGTCTTGTAAGTGACGTACACTTGCCTCATAATACGCTGAGACCTTCTGCCAGTGTCACAGCCTACTTCAGAAAAATAACTGACGATCACAAATTAAATGTAGTTAGCGCAAACTTTTTGCTGTCTGCTAAGCAATTACACGTAATCATACTTCTTTGTTCGTATGCAAAGTTTAAAATATTGTTCCTAAACTATTTCCTAGTTCAGAGTTATTATAATTTAGCACTCGATAGATCAATCACAATAGTGTAGCTATACGGAATATAAAAATAAATCCATAATATTTTTTTATGAAAATCTAACAGGAAAATTAAATTAATCAATGCCTGTAACTATTTCTTGTATCAGAAACTGCACATTGCAACAATACGAGTACAATAAAAATAGCTTTGATATGTTTACAAAGTTTATGAATTAATACATTATTTTTCAGCAATAAATACTTTACTCAATGTCTCTTTTATTATTTATTTAAACTTTTTATAAGTACCGTATTATTCGAAACCCTACTTCACTGCTTTAAAAATTGGCATATTAAACAATCTTATTAACAATTATATGACATGTCAAGAATAATGGAATATAGTAGTTTAAGACAAAGAGAGCAACTAACGACGCCTTTTCGTCGTCAGTTGCAAGAAAGCATCAACGTCTAACGCACGTTAGGCAATCTTGTCGATAAACTATTCCATTCCCCACGATAGTTAAAAATATTTTGCTATCGTAAAAAGATCATGGTACAAAGAAGACCTCATCCGGGAACCATGGCCAAATAAAAAAAAAACATAAATATACCCTAAAACTAGTGTAGTGCAAACAGCCATTCCCACGAGCCGATAGCCATAAATTATAAGGATTCAATATCTGTGACTGTATTATTTACATCGGCTTCGGTACTCAATACTGATTCGTATTTAATAATGTTCCCCGTTGCTTAAGGAGTGTGGCCTGTAGGCAATTTGATGAGTTAGATGTGATATAGAGAAATGCTGTAACAAATAGTATGACATTGTTTATTTTTATTGAACTATAGTCAATTACCCGTAACTTGGCGTGATACTATTCATTAATATAGTTTCGGTATAACAGTAGATTATTTTATGTTAATTTCCTAATAGTAATAATAAAAAAAGCTATACGCAAAACAACATATTTTATATCCGAAAATATGCATTCAAATATTAATTTCTTATATTTTTTCGAATCTTACACATTGGAATAAAACAAATTTTAACGGATTTTATCGCGTTTATTTTATGTATTTAAGTTTCGGGTGCTATACAGCCACCATAACTGAGATACCCTCATACTCTTAACCAATCGTACCCTCAATAAACACGATAAAATCCGTTAACATTAGTTGTATTTCCATATCTGTTCATTAATTTTTTATATAGCATTCAAACTAACTAAAAAAATATATACTCAAACTCAACTCTATAGCCGTTTCATATACCTACATACCTATTAAATTAAATACAGTTTGTTTATCTCGATACAAACATAACATCTATTCTAAATTTCCTATCACACGTCAGCATCAAATATAAATGATGGGCACTAATTAAAACACACACAGCATTAGCCGTATCATGGTCCGCTATTTAGCGCTTTCATCTTTTCAATATCCAACCTCTCTATTACGTGACCCGCACCTCTGACCCGATTTACATAGATACCTACAAGATTCGCACGCAAAAAAAAAAAAAATTAAAAGCAACACTTAATGCCTTGTCAGTCATAACTGACTAGCTCTTAAAGGTTTTGCGAAATGTATTTGCGTAATACTCTATTATAGCGATAATTGGGAATGGGATATCGTATAGATTGGTGAATTATCGAGTGAACTTTCCAAATTCAAACTCGATTCGAAGTGGCTAAACACACGTGAAATCTAGTTTTCGTAACTAAATCTATTATCTGTAATTAACGCGCCATACATAACTAAAATATGCATGATTTTGTTTTCAGTTTAAACCTTAAAATAGGATATATGCATGTATATGTAGAGCCGCTGACAACATAAATAGTATAGAGCATTGATAGAGACTACTACGTTTTATTCCTATTTAAAAAGCAGTACGTGTAGAGGAGTTCGGAAATCTGAGAAAATAAATGTAGAGCTTATATTTGGGAATATTCAAATCTATTGAGCGAAATATTTAAACCTGTACCTACAAGATAATATTTTTATATCACATCACTATAAAGTAGAACGCAGACAGAGCACATTAATCCGACGCTTAATATAATAAAACTAAGATACTGTATCGTTATTGTACATTAAACGACGCTTATAGTACAGTTAGCAAAAAAGGTGGATCAACTGTGAAAAAAAAACATCATATTCATACTTCGATGCGTTTGATTTTTTTTATTGTTCGAATGAAAATGAATCACAGCTGACTGAATTCCTAATATACAACTAACTAAGTATTAAACAAGTAATCGAATACATATAGGCTTTTCATTAATCATATTAAAATGTACGTGAAACAAATCCTAAGACCGATGATGGGCAATATCATTAGATTGAGGCACTTACTAAGCCTTTCCTTTGTATCAAAATTACATTTAAATCAACGTAATAAGTTACGTTTATTTTCAAAAGCATTAAAATAGTCTAAAAAAAGTGAGCTTCGAAAAAATACAACCGCTTGAGTCGGCAACTGTACCTACTTAAACAGATGTTTTCAAGGCCAATTAAAACTTAACGACTAATAGACCTTTACAAGTCAAAACACATAATAGGAGACAGATTAGTCTCCCAACCATGAGATTGTTCCGGATGTTAAAATTAACTATTGAAATTTAAGGAACTGTCTAACTTATAGCGATAAAACGAGATTTTTCATCTCGAGTTGTATAATTTATATTGAAGATATTTACATACCCAAAATGTATAGTTTTAATCAGTTTACAATGACATTACAAAGCATATTTCAAAAGGAAAATGCTTTGGAATATCATTGTAAATGGACGAAAACTTACAAAAAAGTTGCTGCTGTTTTTTTATCAGAACAAATGAATGTTAACCTAACCACTTACAAATTATTTCAGCTTAGCTATATACGAACAAAGATTTGGTTGCCATAGCAATTTATATTTCCATTTCTTATGTCCACAGCTCAACAAATACTCATAAATAAAATTTCTACGACTCTTTCGCTGTGTATATGCCTTTACCCAAATAACGTATCTACCGGTGAGGCTGTTCACTAACCGTTCACACAATGGGCCACCAGACACAATGAGCTGATAATCAGCAGGATGATTAAATATACATGATGACTTATTGTGGCTCGACACCTTCAAAATAACGTTATAATTTACGACGAATAGCACAGATGGTAGTGAACCTGCTTTCTGGGCCGAAGGTCCCGGATTCGAATTCTGGTAGGGACAAACTTTGTGTTATGAGCACGAATGTTTGTATCGGAGTCATGGATTTTAAAACTCCTTTTAAGAACTTGTTTTCTTATTCGAATAGTTCCTTGTGTACTTTTATAGTCTGCCAAAGAATTTGTGTATTTCCTACATAATCCTCTATTGAAATAAAACTATTTTTTAGGATTTTATCGCGTTTATTTTGATTTTACGTCCTCCCGTGACCATGGTTGCTGTAAAGCAGCCGAAACGTCGGGAACGTAAAATCAAAATATAAACGCGATAAAATCCTAAAAATTAGTTTTATTTCAATGTGTAGTATTCGCGTAAATATAAGAAATCAATATATAACCCTCTATTGCTATTAGCACTTCTGAATTAATATATTTAGCTTTTAGATTGTACTCACACAAATCATGTACTCAACGATAAACACAGTTCAAACGTACCCACTAGGAACACGGATCAACGTTTATTGTCACTAATTATTTCCCACTGTGTATCTGAATGCTTCCTCGTCATCATCGCCTCTCAAGGCCTCTACACAAAAGGACAGCTTTGAATCATATTCGGTGCGGCACTGGGTACGCAGTTAGTTAGTAGGTAGATTGTTATCGGAGAGAACGAAGTACTGACACAAGTAGACTTACGTGTACGTGATACGTTTACGACCGTACTACGTTTTTTGTAATAATCATCACTCGCTAGCTGTACCCATACTTTGTACATTCAAATACTATCATTTTTCGAGGGAGATAGAGTATATTGTCATGTTTCATTACGGGGAAAGAAAGTGTATTTATAAGTTTGTTGATGAATCCTTTTGTCTATTAATACTTTCGCAAAATCAGTCTTTCGTAGATCTCTAGAGTACTCAGGAAATATATTGTCCAATCTTCAAATCTCTAGGGCCAATGATTTTGGGCTGTGTGTTGTCTGTCAGTCATGATCGATGCATAAAAATCGAAAATGCGAGGCTTTACCAAAAGCACCCCGCAATAAAAAAATCATTCTGGTATCAGTTAGTACTTCAATTGTTCCCCCCTTAAAGCTGGAGTCAGTTCACCTAAGGCGCTGCGCACATACGCAAAACAACTCACCAACAATCAAAACAAAACAATACGACACCAAACATAAGATTTATATTCAATAATACAAAATGAGCGTGAAAAACAATTATAATCCAATTGGCGGTCCGGCGATGCCAGGTGGTAAATATAACCGCGGCGCCGTACCCTGTTCATTAACTGACAAATAATTTTAATCTTCGATTAAAGACTAGCTATCTGTCAGAGTAACTGAGAATAATGAGCCGAGATACTTTACGATTTGCAGTTGATTAGGTGGAATTATTCTTTTATTTTGTTAACATGCATATAATTATACAGGGCTATTATTTGATTTGTGATCTACTTTTTGATTTGGCGGGAATTTATGATCAGAGCATAAGTTATTGGGTTCTCAGATCGAAAGATTTATTTATTTAGCAATGACCGTGAATCTGTCGTTTGAGATACAGTTTTTGACTATCCCGCGGGAACCATTCGTATTCTGGAAGAAAAAGTTTGTTGACCCGAGCTATTAGCTAGAACCAGACAATGTTCCATCTTATTCCATTTAGCAGTTTTCCCATGATTTGCAAACAAACAGACATACGGACAACATCCAAACATGGCAGATTTGTTTCAATTTTAAAAATAATGTCGTCTACGATTTTTTTTTACAAAAACATGCAACATAACAAATATTCAACGTATCTTATTTAATCTATAGATTGGAATTGACACAAACAATAAGATAGCAAAACTAAAAATAAAACATTATCTAAATTAGACCATAAATTCTCAATAGCCCACAATATCCCGCAGTTAGGAGCCGTTTTAAATGGCAATATCGCTTAACTGCATTGCCAGTAAAAACATTTACGAAAAGAAAAGTAAAAAGTTTTCTGGGCTGTGGGTCGTCGTCCGGCCGCGCCGGGACACAATAGAGCACTCATTAGTACTCAGTGCGCTTGCGCTAATTATTGTCACACCGTTCAACAAACATAGCTAATATAACTTGTGTTACAACGTTGAGGCTAGTGTTTTTTTTTTTTATACATTATAGGCAAGTATTTGATCTCGATCTCACCTGATGGTAAGTGATGATGAGATCTACGATGGAGCATACTTGCCTAGGTAGGAAGGCGGCAGTAGATCGAGACGCTACATTCAATAGGCACATGCAGCGCAGCTGATCTGACCCGCCATCCATGAATGGCAACACGGAACATCATGCCGGAACACGGCTAGGCCGCTTGGCGACATGGCTTTGTTCAGTGGGTGGTGACTAACCACGGCCGAAGCCTACCACCAGTAGAGTTGTCACCTAGTTGGCACCACCCAGGGTCACCTGTAGGGTATCTCGAGGGTATTTAATTCTCCTACGGACGAAGGTGATTCGACCCCACAATTTTTAACGTATATAATAAGAAATGATGACGTAATTTTTTTCTATTGCTTAAAAATCGGTACAATGGGACATGCCAGACCTTAAGTTCCATTTTCGGATGGACATATTTAACTAGCATCGTAGCTGGCTGGCCGGTATAGTATAGATAGATTAAGCGAGAATATTCTTAAGGGGACTGTAGTTATGAGTAAATCCTGGATGACGGTAACTACTTAGTGCTTTATACGTATTGTTTGAAGAGTCAAATTAAAATAACATTTGTATCAGAGAATGTACTAAATATGAGCCTTTCCCTGCTCGAATTACTGGAGTGTAACCGGCCTAATCTAATATTCTCTGGCCTAGAATTTGTAATAGTTTGCTTAATATCTACTTATCGTATGAGGGATTGGAACTCATATGTCGATGGTCACAATGCCTGAGTAGTATAAAGTGGGTTGTGAGTAGTTTTAAACCGATAGTCCTCCAGATTTTTTCTCATTTTTTTATGTTTTTGTCACCTTATATAAAATAAAATCTCACCTCACAAAAAGGCTAGAAAAAAAAGTTTACTTGATTAGGTAGGTATTGGTTAGGTTTTTCTAGGACAATTTATCATCTCTACATTCCATAAATTCAACAGACCGGAATCAGGCTAACATAAACATGCAGTAGTAATAAAGCTCCAGATGCACTTACATGGTATTAGTATTTATAGGGCCGGGAGTAAGATAGAGCATGCTCGATGCTCCTTGCAGGGTAATACGAGCGGCGGCGTGTACTGTGCGACCGATAAGCTGTTGCGGTTTCTATCGACTACCCTTGGTGATTGGCTTAAGTTAAAAGCGAAAAATCAATAGATTGTAGAGCGAAAGTTAGGTAAAATACCCACGTAATAATTGATCACAAATAAAAAAAAATGTGTAATATTTAATACAAACAGGAAAACATGGACTTAACTGTAGGTTAATAATAAAAAGATTTGCCTTGAGTTGCTCTTAGAATTGTGAGATCTAAGTACCTCAATTAGATAAATACAATTGTGCATGGATGAGAATATATACAAAACCTAGAACTCGATACAAAGTTAAACTTACTGGTGAATTTATATAATCGTTTTTATTTGAGGCAGTTTTATACTACAAGAACTTTGTAAATAGGTTGTAACTTCTATCAATTATCGACGGTTTTAATGTAGAATAATATTCTTACTTTAATGAGTTGATTTTTGAACTTTTAAATTATGCACCATTTTTCTGTTTTTTTTTTCTGTAACTTGGACCACAGTATACCTGATATTGGAAAATTGTCTAAATTATAAGGTGCAGTAACGGGCCGCACCGTGGGAAATCAGGCTTAGTTTTCACAGGAAATTATACCAACACGCTGGCAATACTGAAACACTTTGTGGTCTCATGTGTTTAAAATATGGCAAATTCTGTAGTTAACTTTCTAGCTACTTGTGTAGTTAAATAGCTTCGGCATAATTTCAAATATAGATCTCAATTCAATACACTTTAAATTGTTGTAAAATACCGAAAATGCATGTTCGAAATCTATAAAACAGTTTGAACTATGTTTATGATGTGATAAAATAAAATAAAAAAGATTCCAGTATTGTATATTATGTACTGTTATAATAACAGCCCTTTTAAAGTCCCCCAGCTGAGCATGGGCCTCCCATCAATGTGAGGGGATTAGGCCATACTCCACGACACTGGCCCAGTGCGGGTTGACGGACTTCACACGTCTTGTGAGGGGTTCTCTTAGACATGCAGGGTTCCTCACGATGCT
The DNA here is from genome assembly GCA_905333125.1 of Pheosia tremula. Taxonomy (NCBI): domain Eukaryota; kingdom Metazoa; phylum Arthropoda; class Insecta; order Lepidoptera; family Notodontidae; genus Pheosia; species Pheosia tremula. Next base: position 5,387,288 of record HG995416.1, on the reverse strand, counting down.
TTCCTTCACTGTGTAGATGATAATCATGTTTAAAAAAGAGATTGTTGTAACCAGCTTAGTTGGAGTGTCTAAAGTTTTGCTAACACAGGATATATAGTTGAAAACTACACATCGATGAGATTTTCAATGTTAGCTATAATGGAATGCCCAAGATTTCATCTCTGACAACATCTGAGGATATAGATGCAACTGACACAGTATTAAGAATTACCACAAATATAACGTCTGAGGTATAATCATATTGACACGTCGTATATATTTTTCTGAACCAATTGGCCGAATATGATTAAAAAATTGCCTGTTGATTGCGATGCGTAAGAAGTACACACAAAATGACAAAGTTTTATTTCATATTTTCAACAAAGCCATGTCGCCAAGCGGCCTAGCCGTGGTCCGGCATGATGTTCGGTGTTGCCATTCATGGATGGCGGGTCAGATCAGTTGCGCTGCATGTGCCTGGCGAATGTAGCGTCTCGATCTACTGCCGCCTTTCTACCTAGGTAAGTATGCTCCATCGTAGATCTCATCGTCACTTACCATCAGGTGAGATCGAGATCAAATACTTGCCTATAATGTAATAAAAAAAAAAAAAATTCATCACCACGCCAATAATACCGAAGTATATATACCTCATATTTGCGCGCGAAGTGAGAAAATGACCGTTCAATAATTGCATTACCTACGGAATACAACAATGTAAGCATTACACAAATTACTTATCACAGGCATGTTCAGAACAGCGCCATTCTTGCATTTGAGGTGCATTTTTAAGACCCTACTTCATCCACGTCTGACACTTTATAGGCCAAAATCTACAATTGACACCAATGAAGACAACAAGATATAACCTTTAGCGAGGTCTGTATAAGAGCAAAATTGACTTGGAACGGGAACGTGAAAATTATTATTATCTAACACATTTCGATGCAAATCGCGTGGTAATTAATCTGTTAAGGCTGTCACATAAAAAAAAACTATATTAAAATATATATGTTTATATATACGATACGTATACCAATATGATGTTGATGATGTATCCACCAGGCTTGCTGAGACTCATACCGCTACTACCCGACGTGCCTCGCGAATAAGCTCTACATCTAAACGGGATCTTTGCTCTAGTGAGAATGCAAACAACTTTCGTGTGCAGTCATATAAATTGGAAGGTTTTGTTCTTAGCTCACGGAATCCGTTAAACACTAGAAGGCACGTGAAGATGCCCTTATATAAAATAGGTTAGGAGTTAGTGGCTCCGCGGAAGAGGCGGTAATGCATCTCGTTCCCACGATACATGTGAGTGGCTGGTGGGTTCCAGTTGAGACCGGTATAAAAACAATATATTTTGAATTTCGAATTTCGATTATCCAATATTGTTTAGTTAAACATTTTTACTTTTTTTGGAAAAAAAATACAAATTCAAGTAGTTGTTCTATTATTCAAACTTATTGGTACAAGATAATAACATTATTGTAAATTATAAATTCAATTAAATTTTAGATCAACAACAATAATACATAATAAATAATACATTTTATTAATATTTATCTTTCTTAATTATTATATATGCCTGCGTAGTCTGGTCGTAAATGGAACACACCAATTCGCCAGAGCAGACCAATGAATCGCGTGCTCCACTTAGGTAATTGGCTAATAAGAGATCTGCGAACATACTCTCTCATTGATTTCACTCATATGAATCATTTTTCGAACGCCCTACTTACAATACAAAGGACATATTTTTCATTTGTTCATGTAATTTTCCACGATAATTTATATACATTTTGTGAAAAAGCCGGATGCTGCAATGGTACAAAGTAGAATAAAGCAAGATTCTCTGATCTCGTTATTGTTGCCAGAAACGTGACTTAAAATTTCGCGAAAATACCTATTCATTTTTATTTTAATTTAGGTCATTTAAATGTGGAATGAAGTAATACGTAATGTAGATTATACGAGATGATTGCATTTTGTATCATAATAACGGTAGCCTTGACTCGTCAAGATATCGATATCTCCTTGAGATGTTATGACAACACCATGAAGATCTTTCCTGTCCGACTGTTAAGTTGCAAAATTGGACTAAACTATACATGGTTTAAGTATACTATTTTAAGTAAAAAAAAATATTGAAGCTCATCTAAAATAGATAGATAGATAACTCCTTATTGTTCCACCACATAAAATTAATATAAAATTACACAAACCTACTTAACTTATACAGATAGGTGCTTTAAAAGTAACCAGCTCTCTTGAGTATACAACGGTTAGTTGATGAATTTTCTAAGACCTGTAGCTTGAGCACAACCTTTTTACGTACTGCTATATTGACGTGATCGTATTTCGTCCCGCTCAAACCACAGATTCCATAAATAAAAATGACAGCGACAACATGCTTACTCGATAACGATACGATAATATTATAGTAGATCCTGCTTACCCTACTGTTTGAAAACCCACATCTTATGCTCAATTCTAAGCCACTTTTCAACAAATATGACACAATCCCAACCACTATCATTCTTAAGGTGAAAGGGCACGTAATCGCAACCAGTGCCCCATCAGCTGAAGTAACAAGGACCATGGAATATTCAGACGGACAGCTTATGGCTCGAAGGTTATAGGTTAAGATAGGCTTACGCGGAACGGAGTTCGCCTAATGCGAATGCAGTAGTGCTAGTGAGAGTTGGCTGCTAACAACTGTATTCAGGACTTACGTGACAATAGTCCAGAGGCTTAGCTGTATCTAGTATTTGAATGATTTATATATAATTATCATATATTTGGATGATTATCTTGCTATGGAAGAGTTGAATAATGTAACACAAATAAGGTTTTACAAATACAGTGTAAAATATTTTTTGTGTGTTTCGAGTAGATCATCGTACGAGTAGAGAGTATAAAATACAAATGTATTGCTATAAGACGTCATATATCTACCAAACATTGTTCTCACATACGTATAACAATGTACTGCTCAAAAATGTAAGAGATCTTTTTTAAAAAAAGAGCAACTTGCCTGTTCTTCTCCATAAGAATGGCATTCCGAACTGGTGGTAAAATAGTAACTTAGCATTATGTAACTTTTGACGATTCATAAGTACTGTACTTAATGGTTTCTATCTATCTATCTATCAGCCGATATAAACGTCCACTGCTGGACATAGGCCTCCCCCAACGACTTCCACACATCACGGTCCTCCGCCACTCGCATCCACCGGCTTTCTAAGGCATAGAATCCTAATGGTTTACATGAAAATAAATATTCTGATTTAACAAACATGTTTTTGAAATACTGAAAGCCTCAAAACTTGGTTAAACTATCTACAAAATGTCTGGCCGCCGAATATTTCTGTATGCATTATTTAATTTTACAAACAAAATTAATGCAATAGGGTCATAGTTTCAAAATAATAAATACACCTCCACTTAGCCATGGTCAAAATAATTATGACCATAAAACATAATTTAACTATACGCTGACATTTGAGTTATTTTACGCTAATCACAATTATTGATTGATTGCAAATACATTTAGCATAATAATTAATAATTCAAACTGGATAGGCAGAATTTAGAAACTCAACGATAACCTACCACGATTTCGTTGAATATTTTTGTCAACAAACACAATTATGTATAATTAAAAGTTTCTATTAATAGTTATGGTAACATTATTATGCAGCATCGCAAATATTAATATTATTTTGAATTAGACATTATTAATTGCCGTACTCCTAATTTGACTTGATAAATACAGATACAGATAGGTATTACATACATAATTTGTTATTAAATATTTATTGACTTCACACATTAGTTATACTTATAATGTATGAAATTATTAACTCACTATGATGTGTGTGTGTATGTGCTTCATATTTAAATTTCATCATGATTTTACTTCCCCTGTAAAAGTTTTTTTTAGAAATTATATATATTTATTAGTTATACTTATAATGTATGAAATTATTAACTCACTATGATGTGTGTGTGTATGTGCTTCATATTTAAATTACATCATGATTTTACTTCCCCTGTAAAAGTTTTTTTTAGAAATAATAAATGCTTAGATGACTTTTACAACTTTAAAAATCAAATGGGCAAGCATATAACACTCTCCAGCCTGCGGGGCCAGGGGGACAAGTAGCTAAAGACCCACGACCTCAGCTAAGGTGTTACTAATGGAGGGATGAACGTCGGAGAACTACACAAGATGGAATCGACCTCGCAGGCGAAACGGCATCTGGTAGCACTGGATGGGTCGCCTGATCACTAACCGTGACTGACAGATCGCCCACCTGATCAAAGGGGTTGATCTAGACGTGGATTGGATGGCGATGAGACTCATTCTGCCCTTTCCAAAGAAGGCATTTGTTGATATTTGGTGGAAGCTACCACAAGGGGGTTTGATTAAAAGGACGCGAGATTACTCGTAGCTATATTTATAGTTAAACAAATCCGGGACGAGGAACCCTCCACTAACCCTCAGCTCGTCAACTTTTCCAATTATAAACCAAAGAAGTTGATCGATAATTAAAGAAGCAAGCAACGCCGAACTCCTCTAAGATGTTAATAAAGAAACTGTCTGTCACGAGTGTCGGGACCCCAATTAATATGCAATTCTCCACGAAACTATGCGAACCTAAAAAAGTATTCGACACGTGTTTGGCCTCTCAACGAGGCATCCTCACGATTTATAAACCATAACCATTTTATAAACCAAATTGATAGATTTCTAGTATTATTTTCAAAATGTGTCAATTCTCGCGATTCTTACTACATGCGCGAGCGCAACACATCCGCGCCACTTGACGAATGGTTATATTAACGTTATTAATAACCGGACGTGGTCTCGTATTTCATCTCTCGTCCATCAAATCAATGCGTAAAATTATAGGTTTTATACCTCTCAAATAGGTATATTGTGTTCGTAAATCTATCATCACATTAACAACCTTGATATCTTATCTTATGCAATACTTTTGCAATAGTTATTTATCTTTGTATTTACAAAAGCCCAAACATATCTTTTTATAGATAGGTCACTAATAACTCGTACAGACGCTAAGGATCACGAAGGAAATTGTCAATATTTTGTTTTCTCTAGACATCAATGGCTCTAGACGATAAAAAACTTTTTAACAAAATAAAAACCGTCTTCAAAAAACTAAAAAGCCATAAATAATCTAATCTTGAAATCTACCTTGTTTAACTAAATCAAATATTTAACTAATCTGAAGTCGGTGCCAAAAAACTACTGAGTCGAGTATTGCCGGTCTGCGCCAAAGACTATACCTACAAATTGGTCCGCGCATCTCGTTACTAGAGTATACTTTTGCTATTCTTCGTCGGTCGTTTATTTGGCACCGACTTCAGATTAGTTAAATATTTGATTTAGTTAAACAAGGTAGATTTCAAGATTAGATTATTTATGGCTTTTTAGTTTTTTGAAGACGGTTTTTATTTTGTTAAAAAGTTTTTTATTTTACACTTTTTAGTGGATATATTTACTATTATTTGTCACTAAAAAGATTTTTATATCAATAATTTTACTGGATAATAGGTTGGACGCTATTAGAAAGTGAAAAAATGAGATAAATATTACTGACCAAGCTTAGGAAAGGTGGGACTTACAGGCTTCGTCTGCTGCTGATCATCCTGGACACCCCCAGGGGTCAGTTGGGCACCGCACTTATCACTTTATTAGGTTTTTTATAATTTTTCTCGAGCGCGCCGGCGCGCGAGTTTGTTGTTGTATGAAAATTTGTCTTGAATGTTTTCGGCTGCGGCCGTCGGAGCGACGCGGCGCCGGAGTCCCGCGCGCATGCGCCGTAGCGAGTTGTGTTTTTTACAAATTGACGTGAAATCTGGGTACGGGGCTTTTGGAAGGAAAATATGGGAAGCTTGAACATACCCCCCCACTTGAAACCCTTGTAGGGATTTCACAACTTAAGCAAATTTGAATTATCAAAGTGATCATACATTGTGCTGAGTCCAAATATTATTTCACACTAAGAGCCTTATGAAACTACTTACAAACTTATAATAATAATATTTTATGTTCGCTTAAAATTAATAATAAAAATAATGATAAAATTAAAGAGATAAAGGCAAAGGACAAATTTTTACGACCGGTCTACGAAGTACGCCGTTAGCAGTGCGTAGAGTGACGACACGTACCACGCCATCAGAACCAGGATGAAGCTCCGTCACTCTACCCGAACGCCATTCCAAAGGAGGAACGTTTTGATCAACGATAGTCACGACATCCCCTATCTGAACATTGGCCTGCCCCTTGAACCATTTGGATCTCTGTTGTAGGGTGTGAAGGTATTCCGTATGCCAAGTCTTCCAAAAACTTTGAGTAAGCTTTTGCAACATTTGCCAACGTTCCCGAGGCGGTAAGTACGTTTCAGTAAGCGGGGTTTCAGGTAGCGATACCAAAGGACCTCCAGTAATAAAATGCCCCGGTGTTAGCACATCTACTTCAGTAGGATCACTGGATAATGCGCATAGCGGACGTGAGTTTAAAACTGCTTCTATTTTATTAAGCACCGTTGTAAGTTCTTCGAATGTGAGCACCTGTAAACCTATTACCCGCTTAAGATGGTATTTCATGGACTTAACGCCACTTTCAAATATTCCGCCAAAATGGCTGCCTGTTGGTGGATTATGCTGCCAAATTATATTACGTTTCGCGAGTTCCGTCCTCAAGTCAGGCCGTTTGATTAAAAGAAACTGTTGTACCTCGCTTAAATATCGCTTAGCGCCGATAAAATTTGTGCCGCAATCTGAAATTATTAATTTACAAAGTCCCCTACGAGACACAAACCGATCTAAAGCCGCTATAAAGGCGGGTGTGGATAACTCCGTAACTAATTCGAGGTGTATTGCTTTTACAGCGAGACACACCATCACGCACACATAGACCTTATACGTACGAGCATTACGGCGTCTACTTTCTTTGAGAACAAAAGGTCCTGCGAAGTCTACACCAATATTTTGAAAACAACGTGCAGCCTGAACTCGGGGTGACGGGAGATTTCCCATAAACGGGGTAACCGGTTTAGGGTTAGTTTTGAAACAGGTAACGCATTTAGTCAGGCGGGATCTAATTAGATTACGAATTCCTAAAATCCAGAACTTCCGCTGGATTATAGATTGGAGTGTACGCGGTCCGCAATGAAGATGAAGTTTATGATAAGAATCTATAATCAGTATAGACAGTCGCGAGCATTTAGGCAACATTACGGGATAAATTGCAGAAAGCGGAAGTTGTGCGTTTTCTAAGCGCCCCCCCACTCTCAAGACTCCTACCTGGTCAACAAATGGGTTAAGTTTTTGGACATGTCGCGGACATGGTTCGCGACATATAATGGATCGTCTCTCGTTGGCAAAGAATTTATTCTGTTCATGTCGAATCAACAATGACAACGATACTTCCAGTTCTTGCGTTGTCAAACCTCCAGACTCCCGAGCAGGGTTCCGTAAACGGGATCCAAATCGTAAGCACCAAGCCAAAATACGCTGTGCCTTAAAAAGAGACGAATAGTTTTCTAATAATTTTGTTACAGGATCATCGTCGCCGGCAGGGATCGACTCTGTGGTATGGACTAGGTGAGATAAGTTTCTTATTTCAGGTATATTTTCAAGTGGAAGTTTCTCCTGGGATCGGGGCCATTCGGACATTTCAGAAGAAAGCCACGGCGGACCGGACCACCAGTTTGGTGAAGAAATCAACTGTGAACATGCAAGCCCACGACTACTGTGATCTGCTGGATTGTCATGAGTGGCCACATGATGCCAGCTGTCGGGTGCTATTTCATCGGATATCTTTACAACGCGATGAGATACAAATGTCTTAAGTTTGTAAGGCTCGGTGTTCAGCCACGCTAGTACTGTACTGCTATCAGTAAACGCAATTATTTCTTCCAGATGGACGTGCGGGCGAAGCAAATCGGCCACATGGTTAAGTACTCGAGCAAGAATTACCGCTCCGAGAAGTTCAAGCCGATTGATAGTCAATGGCTTGATTGGAGCTACCCTTGATTTAGCCATTATTAAGTTCACAACTACTTTTCCGTTACTTGCACATCTTAAATATACGCAGCATCCATAAGCCTTCGAGGAACCGTCACAAAATCCGATCAGTGTACAGGTTGAATTCGGAGGTAGGATAAGTCGAGGAATTTTCACATCCTTTAGATTATTTAGTTCGTCAACAAAGGCTGTCCATTGATGACTAACGTCCTGTGGAACCGGGTCATCCCACCCTAGTTGAAGTCTCCATAGATTTTGAATAAGCAACTTAGCCATGAGCACCACAGGGGTAAGCCAGCCTAACGGGTCGTAAATACGGGCTACATTTGATAAAATTGAACGCTTGGTACACTTGACACTAAGTGCGGATTGCGAATACGTGAAAACGTCATCGCTAGGATCCCATTGCACGCCAAGTATCTTAAGTGTTTGCTGGTTGCTGTCATCACAGAAAGACTTAGGTACTTGACAATGCTCAGATGGAAGCTGTGCCAGGAATTCAGGTGAATTGCTACTCCATTTTCTTAATTCAAATTTACCGCAATCAAGTAATTGTATTAATTGAGTTTTCAGGTCCAGTGCTACTTCAAGAGACGGGGCGCCAGCCGTGATGTCATCCATAAAGGTGTCGTGTCGAAGAATTGAGGCAGCTTGAGGCCATTCCTTACCGTGATCATCCGCCAGCTGATGCAGCGTCCGAATTGCCAAATACGGGGAGCTACTAACGCCATAGGTGACGGTTTGGAGTTCAAATTCGCGTACCTCTTCGGTGGGTGAGTTACGCCATAGTATATGTTGGTATTTGCGATCTTCAGGGCGCAGATCTATGTTACGATACATCTTAGATATGTCTGCTGTGAAGACCACTTCATGCAGTCGGAACTTTGTAATTATGTCCACGATGTCAGTTTGTAGCTTCGGGCCAATGTGCACGATGTCATTCAGGGAAAGTCCGTTGGTGGTCTTCGCGCTCGCATCAAACACAACTCGAAGTTTTGTCGTGGCGCTATCCGGTCTTAGAACACAGTGATGCGGAATAATGTAATTTAAATCTTTGTCTGATAGTTCCACTTCTTGCATGTGCTTCATATCCTCGTATTCTTGCATAAAAGCTGCATAGTCGCATTTTAATTGTGGGTGATGTAAAAATCGTTTTTCTAGGTTGTTAAGTCTAGATAAGGATGTGTGAAACGAACTACCTAATTTGTCACCATCTTCTTTTAGTAGCATCGGTACTACATATCTACCGTCCTCCTTACGCCGTACCAAGTTGGTATACAATTGTTCACATTTTTCGTTTTCAGGATTTACTATTTTTAATTTTGGCGGCTCTTCCACCTCCCAGAACTGCTTGACCACATTATCTAAGGTAAGTGTGGAAGCCAAGAGAGATGTCGTACATGTTGGGGGTCGACACTCGGGGTCGAGCTTCCCCGTTATAACCCAGCCGAACACACTGTGTAGAGCGACCGGTAGTCCCGGGCCTACCTCTAGGCGTTGGCCGTCGTAAATGTTATGGAAAATTTCCGCCCCGATTAGAAGATCGATGTCAGCTGATTTATCAAAGTTTGTATCCGCCAACATTAAATGCTGATAATTCGTCTTAACTGTTTCAGGAATTTCTACTGAAGGCATTTTATGTGTAATAGTTTTCATAACGATCGCTTGCACATTAAAATTTGGTTGGTCCGAATATTGAGGTTGTATATTAAATGAGGTCACACCCTTTATTTCGTGAACCGCACTTTGACCTAGACCAGCTACGGTTATGTTACAACGACGTAGCGGTAAGCCCAAGCGCTGGGCGCATGACGATGTCACGAAACAATCTTGCGCCCCACTATCAATAAGCGCGCGAACATTCAAAACACCACTGGGGCCGCGAGCTCTAACCATACACGTACCCAGCAGGACTAGTGACCGACCGTTTTCTAAGTGAACGCTCGTATTGGTCGAACTGGTAGTCACGACTGCATCAGTAGCAGATACAGGAACTGCAGGAGTGAACGAGACAACAGGACATGCGGCGGTAACGCCTTGATCGCGATGTAAAAGTGTGTGATGCCGCTCGTTACACTTCATGCAACATGATTGCGAGAAACATTTATCAGCTATGTGATTTGGCCGTAAGCAGTTAGAACACAATTTTTTAATTTTGACTACGACTTCTCTATCGTTAATATGCTTACCTTGGAACACCGGACACTTATAGATTGTGTGATGAGAATATCCACAGCACGCACAATCAGCGTATTTATTATTAAAACCCGAAGTCGCATACGCATGGACGTCAGCGTTTTGTTGATAATCGTTGTTTACATAATTATTGTTTACTAAGGGTACTTCGTTCAAGTACGGCCCTGCATTAGAGTACGTCCCTGGATTGGGGTAGGGCTCATGTTGCATAAACGGCACTAACTCCGAGTACGGTCCTGAATTTTCGGTATCTACGCCATGAACGGGAAACGATTGACGAGTCGACCGCGGCTGATAGATATTATTATTATTATTTCTACGAGAGCTCGGACTCGGTTGTGTAACATAATTAAATTGTCCCGCGCTCGGTTCACTAGCTTCGAGTACTTTTATGTAGCTCTGTAGAAATGATAACAAATCCGCAAAAGTAGGTATGTTATTGTCATTCTGTAATTCAAATCGCTTACGCGTATCCGGATCTAACTTACGGGAAGATAGATAGAACAAAATAAATTCGCCGAGATTTTCAATTTTGACTGATTTTAAAGCATTAACTGATTCTTGTAATAGGCTCGTAAGTTGACGTAACTCAGGTAAATTGCCAGACTTGAGTGTTGAATAATTACATATTTTTTCAAGGTAGTTAACCGCTAAGATTCGTGTGTTTTGATAACGATCGATTAGAGCGTCAAAAACAATTTTATAATTGTCCGCAGTCACAGGGATTCCCTTGGCAATAGACAGCGCGGGTCCCATGAGACACGACAACAAATAATGAAACTTTTCAATGTTGCTAATATTTTCATTATTATGCACCAGAGATTCAAATGTATCATAGAAAGTTTGCCAATGTTCGATGTTTCCGTCAAATTTAATTAATTCAATTTTAGGTAAACGGGCTTGTGAAATAGGTTTGTCGATTCCTACACTCGACGCGAGCTCCCCGCGCGGGCGATCGCGCGATGTCGGTACGATAATCGCCTCCGCAACCTCCATGACCGCGTAGTACATGGTGTCAAAAGCGTCTAATGTTTGCATGTCTATTGAACATTTCGGATTTATTAAGAGTTTTAATGAATTTATTTCGCTAGTAGTCTCTAAGTACTCCTGGCGCAAAGCATCTAGACGTTTATACCTACATTTGAACTGACCAATTTTTGATTTGTCGGTCGAAACATGACGAGATAAATCGTAAAGTATTTGTAGTTCACGGAAAACATATTCTCTCTTAGTAGTAACAAGCTTTAGGTTAGTTTCATTATCCATTTCGAATAGATACCTGCCTAGGTTTTACAAACAAATAACTAATGAATACAACTTAGGTAAGCAGGTAGGTACACTACGTAGGTAATAATTATTACGTAGTATTATGTATTGCAATTATTATACAATGCGTTTTAAGACAATCAGAAAGTAAGTTTACAATATTTCAACGTAGATATGTAGGTGCTACGTGAAATTGCAACGAGTTTCGACGAGTTTGAACGAAATCGGAATGTACCTACGCGCTCCGAATGTAAACTATACTGATAGTTTATGACGACTTTCGTAAATATTTCTTGATAAAGGCTTTAAATTGAGTACTTGTAAATTGTTGTTTGGACTATATGACTAACCAGAGTATCTCTTTCGTGAGATTTGAACCCAGCACACCATAGGAACTTTGTGGAAAATATGGCTCGTAATGACCACTTAAAATGGACGCTATTAGAAAGTGAAAAAATGAGATAAATATTACTGACCAAGCTTAGGAAAGGTGGGACTTACAGGCTTCGTCTGCTGCTGATCATCCTGGACACCCCCAGGGGTCAGTTGGGCACCGCACTTATCACTTTATTAGGTTTTTTATAATTTTTCTCGAGCGCGCCGGCGCGCGAGTTTGTTGTTGTATGAAAATTTGTCTTGAATGTTTTCGGCTGCGGCCGTCGGAGCGACGCGGCGCCGGAGTCCCGCGCGCATGCGCCGTAGCGAGTTGTGTTTTTTACAAATTGACGTGAAATCTGGGTACGGGGCTTTTGGAAGGAAAATATGGGAAGCTTGAACATAGGTATACCCAATACATCATCATCATCGCGAGATATAAATTCAAAGAAATCAAGATAAAACAAAACCATTGAATCAATCTGGCTGAATTTTAAAAGGGTATACCTTATTATAGAATAAGGTTCTATAATAAGGTCCTTATTATAGAATAGAATAAGGTTCTTTTTTTTATAGAAAAAAAAGAATAATCCAAATCGGAACATCCACGAAAAAGTTTTATTTATAGCCAAGGTGCATCCTATAACAATTTAAATAAGCCCAAACACGGCTTGGATACATTGTTTTATTACAATGTTCCGGTTCCTCCTGGGTTTATCATCAGATCAGTTCGATGGTACCATATTCATCAGAACCATTTCTTTAAATTTGCTTTTTCATTGTCGCTTAACGATCATAATCGAGATTATCTTGGCGCAACCCGTGAAATACGTATCACTGACAAGTTCCGGTGGCCATTTGTGGTCTTCTTCATCACTTTCACTTCAGCAAATGATACTTTCTGAATGCAAATGCTTGACTTCTTGATGAAAATACCAAAATTGCTATCGGTTTACCTATAAAATTTGAGGAGTCCTCTCAATTCCTCATGGATCCCATGATCAGAACAATTTTTTGAAAAAAATGGGACCAATCTGTAAGCATATCCTTTCATATAAAAAAATAATTTTCGAAATCGGTTCATAAATGACGGAGATCTGAGGTAACAAACATAAATAAAAAAAATAAAAAAAATAAAAATAAAAAAAATACAACCGAATTGAGAACCTCCTCCTTTTTTTTGAAGTCGGTTAAAAATATTTAAGGAAAATTAAGACTGTTCATATTTTTATTTTTATTTGGGTTATTAGTCCTGAGGTCAAGCGGACAGGCGATTACAGGACCTTTTATGTTTAGCTAGTTACTGCTCGTAGTTCTATCTGCACTAATATTTAGTTCTGCAGCTCTTACCCCAATGATCATAGCGTGATGATATGTATCCTATGACATTCAGCGATAGTAATAGCTTTATAACAGTTAAAGTATTTTCAGAATATCTTACAACTTAACATCTTTATTATTAGTAGTTAAAGTCTAATGTTACAAACATAAGCATGAATAACTTAAAAGTACTGACTCTACATTTAATTTTTAATATATATTAATATCTCAGAGCAGAGGAATAAAATAAGATTTTTTATTTTTAACAAACAGTGCACTTAGCAGAATTGTACGGCAAATGTTTATGGTATACAAAACAAAATGGCAAAAGTGTTTAGCAAAATTTGACCTTTATGGGTGGCATTATTCATGGTTTCCGATCATCAATCATCGCTCTACATCGAACTCCTTTCATGAATTAAATATCACCATTAAGATGAATTACATTAGGTGACTGAGTATTAAGAATAAAATATAAATTAATAACCATGCTTTAATCGCGTCATCCCTTGCGTATATATTCAAAAATTCTATAGTTGATTCTTCAGGTAATGTAATAGTGTCATGTTACTTGGTCTAAATTTAAATTAGTTTCTTTGTTAACTATACTCATAAATTGAAATTAAACTAATCTTACGGAACGTCGGGAACGTAAAAAAAAAGTTGAATCAACGCGATAAAATCCACCAGATTAGTTTTATTTCAATGTGTAGTATTCGCATAAATATAAAAAATCAATATATACTCATAAAGATATGTTCAAGCATACCTACTCTGATATTGTTATTTTGTATGGATTATGAATGTTTCCCTATTACCGAAACAAAAGATTTATTGCGAGAATCACCAATGGATATTTGACCTTTGCTATTACTATTTGTACTATTACTTCGATCACGTCTCAAGGTGAATTCTCAACTTTAGGAAATATTCCGCATTTGTGTCTAAAGCTGGGTTTATAATGGGTATAGAAAAAAAATACATAGCTAGACTCGCTGATGTAACTAACATCATTATATTTTAGAGAGTTCTGTCAACTGCGCATGCGCTATTGTGATATAATATAGATAAGCGCGGAAATATTATCGTTTAAACTACGTATATCATCAATATTCAACACTAACTTGATTGTTCAAGTTGACATCAGAATAGAAATAAAACTAATTTTACAGATTTTATCGCGTGTATGTTACACACACGATAACATTTCTAAAATTAGTTTTATTTCAATGTGTAGTATTCACGTATAATAAATTGCCCTGAAACTATAAAAATGAGTGCGCCAAAATATATAATTTTATTTTAATTTTAAATAACTATTGCAACCGGTGCAACCTTTATCAATGAGATTGATATAATTTTCGTTAATCATCGATTTTTTTTGCCGATCAGTATAAACCAAGCCTATATAAAATTATTGTTGTAAAAATGACTCCAACAGTTCTTAGCACTAGGATATGAATGTGGAACAAATTTTATATGAACCTATAATAATATTGTTAATTGCTTAATAGTGGTGTAATGTGAATTTAATCGAGCTTTTTACTGTGTGAACATTGTGTAGTAGGCTTTGGCAGAGACGTAAATCTTATCAGGAAATAGTAACAGAATATATAAATGGTACAACTCTAAGCTTAAGGCATTAGGGCTGCTTACACATCAATCTTAAATAAGTTTAAGTTTTATTTAAACAAAATTTAATGTACCTACAATTTTGGATATTGATTTCTTATATTTACGCGAATACTACACATTGAAATAAAATTTATGTTACAGATTTTATCGCGTTTATTTTACCTGGCTCCCGTGACCATGGTTGCTGTAAAGCAACCGAAACGTCGCGTCGGGAACGTAAAAACATAAAATAAACGCGATAAAATTTGTACAATAAGTTTTAATTCAATACAAATTTGGATTTAAATATTCGAATTTATGTTTAAGCAAATTTAAGATGAATGTGCAAACAAGCTTAATGTAGTACAACTCTAAATTAAATAAATGATTATTTATTTATGTTAATCTCCTTCGCCCCCAGGTTCGACCAAGGCAAATCAACGAAAGGAGCGAGCAAGCTCCGGCGCGACTTGATCAACGCGGAGATCGCGAACCTGCGCGACCTGCTGCCGCTGCCGCCGTCCACGAGGCAGCGGCTCTCGCAGCTGCAGCTCATGGCGCTCGTCTGCGTATACGTCAGGAAGTCCAATTACTTCCAACAAGGTTAGTACACTCAAATATTTAACTACTTGTAATCAGTGCCACATTATACATACAGGCAATGAAAGCGACGCCGATGGGCTCGGCACCGCCTAGGGGCGTCAAAACCTGTGAGTAATATATGTCTAAGTACTTTTTAAAAGGAAAAACAAATGAAATAAAACAAATTTTACAGATTTCATCGCGTTTATTTTATGTTTTTGCGTTCCCGACGCGTCGCTTAAAATTAGTTTTATTCCAATGTGTAGTCTTCGCGTAAATATAAGAAATTAATATAGAAAAAACTACTATTTTACAAGAAATGGAATACCTTAGTTTGAAGGTTTCTTTATTAGTCCGATTCTAGTTAGAATATTGACATCCACTACTATTGTGATTGTTGAACAGAAACCTATATTTGTAAGCAAAACGGTTTAAATACCTAGCGACCTATTTACCTAATCCGAGAGGCTTGCAATGCCTACTGTGATGATTTTGACTGAAGCACTTAAAACAATCTCCGATCGCGAACCAAAGTTGTAAATTTTACATTACAAATGTTTATTGTATAAACAACATTCCCCAAACGCCAGTGGCTCATAAAAAACAATTAACAGACATTTTGAAATAGTACTAGAAAAGCTACCTACGCAAATGTACAGGTGGGTACATAATATCTGACGTCCCGCTGTTCACGCATTTATTTATGCACGATCTGTTAGTAATGGAGCTAAGTTGTCGCGTTTGCGTAGCAAAATTTAGTATGCATAAGTTTTGGAGCTTAATTGCGTTTCAAATTAGTGTATAACTGTACCTATATAGCTTTCGTAAATCACAGTACATTAGGGATCGTACTTTAATCACGTGATGGTGTATAAATCATATTTAATCCCCTGGTGAGGTTTTAGATTAACGTACCTCTCCCCATCCAAAGACACGTGTATTTTCTGCTATAAAGTATCTTGAAAAAAAAAACAGAATAATATTTTTAAATACTGGTAATGCGATGTCTGACAGACATTACAAACATTCGTGATATCTTACAACCCCCCCCCCCCCCCCCCAGCCCCTCTGATGGTATGAGGATGATATTTCCTGACTTTTTTCGATCTCCTTCCCCACCTTTTTTTAATGATGATTATAATGGTTAATGGACGACTCCTTAAATATACCTTAGGTAGGTTTTACAATATATTTCCGTCTAATTTTCCCATATTATCTAATTCTATATGACGATAGCTTCTATGTGCCGTATGCATCTTAAGTTACCATTATAATCCGTTGTAGGCATTACAAAGATTAAATTTGAATTATACGTTGCAAAACAATTTTAGAAAATAAGCCCAATGGTTAATTACATAGTTAAACACTACGCTGCAATGTGCGACCCATCAGTTTACGAGGACACGATGGTTATAACTCTCGTTAAACATAAATCTTCAATATTACTTAAATGTTAAGTAATAACCAACCTTGAATTAAATTCACTTAAACCGTGACAGTTACTATCTATCGCACATCGACAACCGTTCAGAACTCCTTCAAGCCCAATTTGCGCGTTAGCACAAGGCCGAATTTAACACACAACACACGCAAGTATCAAAAACGCAGTCTTGAAACAAAAAAAATGCCAAAATAGGTAATAATTACGTAACAAAATCTCCGTTCTCACGATGTTAACGGTTAAGACGCTACCGTCGGTATAAAAAAACGATAACGTTTCGGTTTTGATAGGAAAATTAGAGAAATTTGCGGGCAAGGACCGGCTACCGAGCGGTTGTTATTGGGCCTAATGGTGCCTGCAGGGTACGCGCTGGTCGGTTGTCGTGTCCGAGTGCCGCGGCGCCCGCGCCGTACCGCACGCCAGCCGCGGTTCACATGCTTTATCAGTTTTGGTATTTTTGAATTGATATTTTTATTGATAATCATTTGCGTTTAGCATGTATTAAAAAAACCATAGATTAGTTTATACTGCCTAGCGTAGAAATAGAGTCTTCATCCTTGCCACCGCTTATACATATACAAAAAATATACTTGATATCTTACTACACCCCCCATGTTTTGTGTACATAATTTTATTTTTATTTTTATTATACAATGCCGTTATTTTATGTACTCTGTTTATTTTTCCTATTAATAAGTATATTTTAGTTTTTTGTTTCTCCATGTACAGATATCTTTGTAAATAAATATATATTACCTGAAAATGGGTGAGAATCGTATATTCTAAATCGGTTCAACTGTTTTATGTTGCTCTACACACTGACCACCATATACAAATGAGGGTATTCAGTAAGTAGTGATTAGCGGTAAATGGATTATTGTATTCACATTCTTTTGTTTACGTTACCAAGAACCAACTGCATACATCTTTGTCATGTTAAACTAAGCAAATAAATACGTATACGAACCTTAGTTGAGTAAACATAAAAGTATATCCATTTACTAAAGCTCAAGTTTCAGTCTCCTATTTTCATCAATATAAGTCTGACTTCGTCCACATTTTGTCAACATTCCCCTAGGACTACTAACATACGGATCCCAGGTATATTTACCATGATTCTTTGCCCGCATTCCTATTCTAAACACAACTCGAGTTTATTATTTCAATCCCGTAATACCTTCTGGAATATATTCGATTCTTTCGTCACTATAACAGAATAATTTTATAACACATCATAAAATATTGTATGTTTTATTAATTGTATTATTCATTCAGTTTCTGCACATTCGAAGCAACTAATAGATGCTTAGGAATCAATTTACAACTTCCACAGTTATTTGTGTAATTTACATGAGAATAAAAATGCAACATTCCTGAAGGTCGTATCTTACTCATAAAATTGTGCTTATTTTTTATTCATGAACGGTTTTGAGTGTGAAAATGTTGTATACGATAGATGCCATTAACATAAAACAAAATAGCTTAATTTGTCAAAAATAAACACATAAATAATGCTTGATTATTATTGGAACTCCAACTTTTATTACTTTTGAGCTTAAATTTTTTTGACGCTTACATTTTTTAATTTCTTCAAATGGTTGTGTATATTAACGTGTGGGGATAAATATTTGATAAACTGCATTTGTAAACTAATAAAGCATCCCAAACGTAAAAGCGTGCAATGATAAGTAGAAAGATAACTGAAATCAGACATAGACAGTTGTACTTGTCTTTGCCATCCTTCTAGGTTTTGAGTAAACAAAACTGCAGGTATAGTCAGTAATCGGTATAGAATAGGGCTCTGGCCAACTCGATAAACGTTCGATTGTCCGTGGGTCGTGGGAAACGCATTTTGCATATGATTTCGCAAGGCTCGCCTCTCAATAATATCTGCCTTCTCGATAGCTCAAACTTACGAGTTTTATTACTATCTGAGGTATGTGAAGTGTGTTGAGCTATGAGGTGTGCTTCGCACACTAATGGGTCGTAAAAATAAATCCCCGAATATATAGACAAACCCGTATAGTTTATATATTTTTAACTCTTCAACTTTTAGTATCCATTTATTTTAATATTTTACGTTGTTCTTTTATAATTTTATTTTATTTTTAGATCGAAAATAGTCTTTTGGCAATAGTATTTAAAATATTCGTTATGGGTGTAAATAATGGGCGTGACCAACATCTAATAAATGAGGTGTGTGGCCCCGAGATGTCAAACTAATATCATCATTATGGACACAAATTTGCATTTTTATCACATTTATATAGAATGACTGAATTAATAAATGAACAAGTTATATTCACTGTGAGTGCAGTTAGTATCAAAATCGCCTAACGTTGAACTATGTTTTTTTAACGCTGACCAGCCAACACACGTGACTTATGCATATCAGAATCTTTTACTGGTTCGGACCAATGGTTCACCTAGAAGAGCCGGCAAGAAACTCAATGTAAGATAAGTTGAGTTGGTAGTGACCCTACTTTCTGTGCCGAGGGTCCCGGGTTCGAATCCTAGTATGGACTAACATGTGTGATGAGCACGACATTTTGTTTATAATCTATATAAGTATTTTATACTGGGCTCGCTCTCAGTCTATTGTCCGGTACCCAAAATACAAGCGTTGCTTAGTGTGGAACCGTACAGTCAGTGTGTTCGTTTGGTGATAAATATATTTACAAATGAAAGAAAACTGTGTCTTATAAGTCCTTAACTAATTCAGTTTTACTCAACAAGAACAAGCCCCAGGTAGACCGATCATCCCTTTAGCCTGTGAACTAATATACAAAATGTACCAAATATATTTGTATAAATGAAGAGGTTATTATCACCTAACGATGGATCATCCCTAATAAGTACGTTACATTATGATTGTTACGTTGGTTAACTTGCTACGCTTTAAACATCATTAGGACTCCAACGCGAACGTTACCGTGCCTCAGATTCCCAGAAACCAAACCACACGCTGCATCAATACCAGCCTATATCGGCGCACCAAAACGAGAATCCCATAAACCGGCACTTACAAGTTAATTAGATACAAGAAAGAAGCTCGCTAGTTCCCATGGCGGTATGCAAAAATTGTTTGAGAAAATACCATCGGGTGTGCGTGGCGGATAATTCGCGGGCACCGAACTGCAATTTCAGCATTTAGAGCTATAACACTGGGAATTGTAATTGAGATGAGTTTTACGCACTACATGTCAAGTATTACATGTGTCAGTTGTGTATTAAGTGTGGTGTATGGTCGGCATAGGGAATGTGAATCGGAGCATTTATATTTAAACACTGAGTGCCGAGTCAAAGTTGAATGCTAGGTACAGTTTTGCTCGCAAGTACAGAAATGGGGAAGGATTTTCATAATGTAATAATCCCTTACGTCTATAGCAAGGAATATTTTACAGGATTAGTCTGGGTGCTAGTTAAATTTTTGCTCGTAGGAGTAGATATAATTTTCAGATTTATTTTCTGAAAAATTATTTATAGTTTTTTAAATAAAGACAATTTCTTCTAAGGGTTTTTATATACAAATATTTAATGTACATACAGGACCAGGTATGTCTTATTATTCGTTAATACATAGAGAAGATTATTGAGTAGGTATAGTATTGTAGAATTTTTAGTTATTTTAAGTAAAATATTTTTGTGGCAAGACTTTCAAACTAAATCAAGAAAAGATCAGGTGAGATCGAGATCAAATATTTGCCTATAATGTAATAAAAAAAACTAACAAGTAAACATTAATTGTTAAAATAAGTTTATACTTATAAACTATACTTACTACATATCCTTTTGACCTGTAGGTAACTGCTTGATTTTATAAACTGAGCTACACAACCTGACCCAGAAATGAAGTGTCACTAGTGTTAAAGGTAAAATGATTATTTAATGAGATAATATTTATAAACTGACATTTTAATAATCCTTAAACGAGACCAATTGCTGTTATTATTTCCAACGGCTATAATTAGGCGTGATGGTGTAAAATTATTATTCGTACAATTAATTTGTATAGATGAATGCAACCAGATTTTTTATTTGCCAAATAGTTAGACAAGGTCGCATCGTGACGAATTGCAAATTGCACGTGCGTAGTTATTTATTTGAATTATTCTGTAGTGTATAAATATAGTGGAGTATTTTTGTTAGAGATAAGCTTTGGTGTTTATTGATCGCGAAATTACTAAATTATGTTGCGCGTAAACAAGATTGAAACGTTCATAAATTGTATCATATTAAAATTAACATTAAATAATTCGGAGTGAAGACGTGCTTTTAGGATCGATAATTAGCTACATTTCTCATTTGGATTTACGTCTAAAAAAAAATCGAATCAAAATCAAATTTAAGTTTAAATAAGTTCTTAGTTTCTTTCTTATAAGTACTTAGATTTGTTTTTACTCTTTGAGTAACATTTTTTTTTTGATTCTGTCCCATAATAGTATAGTAATAGTAATAGTATAGTAATAGTATTTCTGCTATTCGGGTCGGAAACAAGTAAAAAAAACGATGATCATAAAAATCGGCCCATCCGTTCTTGAGTTATAAATGGTGTAACTAACGCGATCTTGTAGTAAATATATATAGATTATTATATTTGTATGACATTCAGAAAAATAATCGTAAAACAAAAAAAAACATTTTTTGTTGCACTCAAGTCGTCGACTTCCTTAGATCATATATATATCCCTTATAGTTTCGAAGGTTGCCATACTGACCCATCTTAATGTTACACTCTGTATATATAAGTCGTAATGTACACCTACTAAGTATAATGAAGAAAATATGGGAACCAACTATATGCCACTTGAACATAGTCGGTATTCTAGCAGAACATAGTCAGTAAGTATCCATATACTCACCGACTTGAATCACTCTGATGCTTATCAGAACCTTTAAACGTACCCTGGGCGGGGTTACAGTATGTTTTATACCAGCGAAGGTGATTTACGCGTACAAATATGTTATTAGTCAAGTGTTGATGATCGCATAGGTAGTAAAAATTGATTATATAAAAGATAACCTCCAATTCCATTGGGCGTTTATTAAACTATAAATAAATACTTAGTAACAGTTCCTACTTAGCGTACAATATTAAAAATGTGTTCCTTGATTGCATACAAGATATTTTTAATTGCACACTTCATGTTAATGATTGATAGAATTGTTTTTTAAGGAAAATATATTTTAATGGTTTACCAAAAATGTTATGCTAGAACGATTATCAATTAGACGTTAGTACGGAAAACAATGTTTATGTTGTAGCGACCTTCTCAACCTTGCACAGAGATGGCGGTGCAGACGACTTTCAGAACTAATATGACGATTCTTCATACGATCCTGAAACTCGCTATAAGAGTTTTCGGAGAACTTACCATATATACAAGATCCTGACAATACAAATAATATTTAGAACTAGCTGTATTTAACAAAGACAACCGTTGACAACAGCCTGCTCGCCCATTCTGAGCCCGCGGGACGCATTGCAGGTTGTTGCTATCAAACTTCATCAGGCGCTGCGCTGCAACATTGGTTTTAATTTTTTTTCGTGAGATCCAATTTTTTTTTTCTAAAATAAAAGTAGCATAAGTTACCCCTTGTTATATCAGCTATCTGCCAGTGAAAGTCCCGTCAAAATCGGTCCAGCCATTTCAGAGATTAGCCGGAACAAACAGACAGACAGACAGACAGACAAAAATTATAAAAATTGTTGTTTCGGTATAGGTAACGTGTATACATCCAAATGCACTTAGTAAAAAGCAGTTATTTTAATATTACAAGCAGACACTCCAATTTTATTTATATGTATAGATGACAAATTGTAAATGTCTCCGTTGGCCTATACAATATAAGAGATATTTGACTTTGACATGTGTATTTATATACCATAGTTAAAATAATCCATCGACTATCGTTGTCCGTATAATTTCTGAATAATAGTTTAATCATTTCAAGTCGTATAGTTTTAGTGCAAGCAATAACCTTACACCAACCTAGAAATATCGAAGCTAAGGTAATCACGATAACGTTCGCGCTTCAACATATGATTATGCGCGAGAGCAACACTTAGCTGCCTATTATCGACCTATCGCGATTGTTTGCTCATTTACGTCTACAATTGCCTGTAATTAACGATAATTAATGTACGTAGGCAACGAATTGTGGCACTAGGCGTTTGTGTCTGCTGTGTATTCACTGTAGGGAGTGGCCCGTTTGGTTTGCTTGAAATTGATGCTATATTAATTGACATAGGATTACATGCCTAGTGCGGTTAGAGTATTGCGCGAATCTTCGTGGCCCGATGTCGCTATAAACACTGAATAGGGTATTCGAAAGATGTAGCCAAACCATTCAACAATCGGTGCATCAGTCCTATTCCGTAAAAACTATATCGCATATCACGCGTAAATTTGCAAGCGAATTGAAAAAAACTAATACACGTAATACGTTTCACTCACTCTTTCACGATGGTCGTTCCAGAATACCACTGCAGGTTCTCGGTAGTAGTATGCGTGAAAGCAGAAAAACTATATAATTCTGTAACTTAACAAAAGTTTCTGATAAAATGTGATAAAATCTCTTGGTAATTAAAATAACTAAGATCGACTATGTGATCTTTAGATACAACAGATAATTATAACTTACATAAAACATCGGTCAACTGACTAAATAAACAGATAAAAATAAAACTAAAATTGAATTATACATACAAAATATTTTTATTGTTTTGGAAATCTTTTCTTTATTACCTACTGATGGACCTGTTAAATTATTTTACACTATTAAAGTGACACCTTATATTAATAACGACATAATCATGAGTGCAATGTTATCACTTAACGTTTACTTATCACCAACTTAACGCCCACATTACTAATGTATGGTTCAAACGTTAATCCAATTAGGGTAAGCCACACAATTATTATTATTATTAATTAGGGTAAGGGTAGGTTGTATGTCACATTACCATATGATTTAAATTTTAAATAAGGTAGGATATTACTTAGTAACTTGTTACTGGAACGTAGGACAGGTGCCGACATGTACTACGTTGAACTAATAGTTAGTTTTAAATGTAAGCTCGAAAACTATCCTGAAATGGCTAAATGTTTAAATTACAAGGTCTGCATACGCTAATTAGTCAGTATTAGCATATTATTTTCGTTGGACAACTAATTGGTATATAAAATCAATTTGTAACGGCTAGATTGATTACATTCTGAACTGCCTATAGATTCCGTCATTTCGATTGCATCAAAGCTTATGTTCTAGTTCCGCAAACAGTTTTTTTTTATAATTGCTATCTATACATATAAATAAAATTGGAGTGTCTGTTTATAATATTAAAATAACCGCTTTGTACTAAATGCATTTGGATATATAAACGGTATATATACCAAAACAACCTTTTTTAAATTTTTTGTCTGTCTGTCTGTTTGTTCCGGGTAATCTCTGAAATGGCTGGACCGATTTTGACGGCACTTTCACTGGCAGATAGCTGATGTAACAAGGAGTAACTTAGGCTACTTTTATTTTAGAAAAAAAATAGGATCTCTCGAAAAAAAATTAAACCAATGTTGCAGCGCTGCGCCTGATTAAGTTTGATAGCAACAATCTGCAATGCGTCCCGCGGGATCAGAACGCGCGAGCAGGCTGTTGCCAACGGTTGAGTCTTTGGTAAATACCACGCGGACGAAGTCGCGGGTAACAGCTAGTATTGTATATAATTTATTTTTAAATAACTAACGTCACGTATCTGAAGTAGGGTAAGATAAGTTAGTAAAATAAATAATATAAAATATAACTAGATAACCAATTTTTAAGGACTAACTAACGGGAATGTTTATAAAATGAAAATAAACATTTAATATAAATAAATAACCACACGAACAAACCAACTATACGGGGGACCCTACCCATGATACAAGCTTTGCTTAGAATGGGAACTCTAAGTAACGCTTGTATTATGGGTACCGTACAAAGGACTGCGAGCGAACCAAGTGCCTCTATATCTAATACTCTAATAAACATCAAACATCCATGACTCTGATACAAATATTCCTGCTCATCACACACATTTTGTCCCTACCAGGTTCAAATTCTGGTAGGTACAAACTTTATGATGAGCAGGAAGGTTTTATACGAGTCCCGGAGGTTTGATATCTATTACAGTATTAGATATATAGGCACTTGGTTCGCCCCCAGTTCATTGCACGGTACTCATTATACAAGCGTTGCTTAGTGTGGGACCGTTTAATTAGTGTGTGCATCTGGCGATATTATTATTATTTCTCAACCATTTTTTTTTATATTTTTTTCATTACATTATAGGCAAGTATTTGATCTCGATCTCACCTGATGGTAAGTGACGATGAGATCTACGATGGAGCATACTTGCCTAGGTAGGAAGGCGGCAGTAGATCGAGAAGCTACATTCACTAGGCACATGCAGCGCAGCTGATCTGACCCGCCATCCATGACTGGCAACACCGAACATCATGCCGGAACACGGCTAGGCCGCTTGACGACATGGCTTTGTTCAGTGGGTGGTGACTAGCCACGGCCGAAGCCTACCACCAGTAAAAACCAAAAGAAAATCAATTGAATTTACGATTTATTTTCACTAGGTATACAATAAATACCCAAACTGGTTTCCGAAGTGCAAGCATAAAGCTAAACGTTTATGTTGGCAATACATAACATTTGTGGGTCAAGGTCGTCGGCTATCTGGGTCCACACGTCCAAACAGATTTATGGCAACATTCGCTCACTATTATTACGTGGATACCAGCCGTACAATTGAATATTGTTTGAATAAATGTTGTTACTTGCACTAATGTCTGCATTGGTGATACCTTGAATTCATAATGGAATTACTTGTTTTATAGGTAATATGATTTTGTAATTATTCATAATATATTACTATAATATTGTTATAATTGAAATAAATTAAGTTATTTCATTCAATTTTAGTTATTGAGTAAGAACATAGATGACTCACGTGTTCCGCTATGGTAAGTTTAACTATTAACCGATATTTCTAACTGTCTATCTGTACACTATCGGCGCACCTGTAAAATGTATGGAAATATTCCATCACTCGATCAGTATTTGTTACTGTCTAAACTCGTACTAAGCTCCTTGTGCCGATGAATGTGTGAAGTTAATATACCTACTCGTATCGAGACAGGGTCGTTGAATATAGCCTGAATCTATTCGAATTAGAGGGAAGTCCGTACTCAACAGAGCGACAATAAATGTGCTAATTATTATTTGTTCCGACAGTTCGTTTGGTGTCGTGGTTTGCCACTCTGCTTACTGCACCGGTTAGCGGGATCAATTCCCGTCTGGGTATTCTTGGGAAATTTTGGTTTCGTAATTGCCTGTAGTCATCCAAAAGATCAAAGCTAATTCATAGTGGGATCCTCTCAGTTTATTTTGCAGTACCCATAATACAAGAGATATATATGATTTAATTATTATACTTTTAAATCAGTCGTAAACTTTACATTTTGGTGGCTATATCTGTGGTTTAACAAATACCTGGGGGACCTACAAATTTGTATTCAGTGCATAAGTTGCTAGTTTCCACGATCTTGGTAACAAATTTAAATTAAAATGATTATCTTGTAGTTATTGGATACTTTTGAATGTTTATAGATCACCAAACCTTAATGAGGTTAAAAAAACAGGCTCCCATTTTATTGCCCTGAATGACCTCCCCTGCAGTAGTCCGAACGATTTATACAACCACATAACGAATTTACAACATTTATAATTAAATTAATTGTCAGTTAACTATTCTAGCAACAATTAATGCCTTGGGTAAGGTCGGTTTTTTTTATTCGTATCGATACAATCGATTACGACACGCGATTACGATTCGATACAATGGCCGGTACGAATCGATGAAAGACGTTTGACGTGCGGACACGTGTAACCGATAACTGCTTTTCAGTTGGTTAAGGAGCTGACAAATTATAATACATTCATTATAAACCATTTATGTACGTAATGTACTTATAGTTTGTTTATTACGACTTGATAAGCGCAGTTGGTAGTGAACCTTCTTTCTGCGCCAATGGTCCCGGGTTCGAATCCTGGTGGGGACAAACTTTGTGTGATGACTTTGTACCCGAGTCATGGATGTTTATTATCTAAGTATTATATACTGGGTTCACCTGGGGGTGAACCCAGTATATAATACCAACCAATCCCGGTAGGGGCAAAACTTTGTGCTATAAGCATGTATGCTTAATATCTATATTATATACTGGGATCACGACAACAATTAAATACATCCAGAACTAAATACTAGTCTTTTCCCAAGTTCAAGAATAACGTTTTAATTATATAAAAGAAACTAGTTTTTTTTAAACCACGGTTTTTTAATAACTGTATAAGCTGTTCTCTATAATTTCAATATAGTGCCACCAAGACCCCTCAACCTCCCCTTAAAAGAGAATCAATCAAATGTATCAGTGTATTGTTTTGAGCGTTCGACTCATGGTTCGCGATTGTTTTCTAATCTGTATTGGTAGCCATTGTACTTACAAAGTATTACGTGACTTAATTAAGGCTAAAAGTATTTGAATTAAGCTCTTATAGATTAATTGAAACGCATTATCTATAACACTGATAAGATTTAGTGTGGAGTAATAGGTTGTATTTCGTTATCAGTGTACCTACTTATAATACTTTTAGCACTGAATTGTATGTGCTTAGGTAGTCAAATCAATAGTGCTTAGCTATATTAGAAATTTAATAGTAAAGTTAGTGAACGCTCGCCTTACAATAAAAAAGGTACAAGTTCGAATCTTGTTTCATACCCCTGAGTGAAATAGAATTAATTATCATCAGAAAGTTAGAAACGAGACAATAAAATTTAATTATAAAATATTTCAATGATCACTTGATAATTGTTCTATTACTTTATTCGACTGGAAACCTCGAACCTATGACCCAATCTTCTCATACACACAACATTCTAAGCACACGGCAGTGTTGGGCCAAGTTCGGTTATTAATACAATAGTGATCATTTAAAACAAAAAGCCGATTGCGCATCACACAGTGACCTTAAAACGCAGTACTCGATCCCACTTTCAATTGTTTTAATATATAAAAAATATATTATTTTGCTTCGGAGCGAAAGGTCAAAGTAACCGGTAGTGTGATGATTTCATCAATGTACCTTCACTGATGCGGACTACGGCTGACACGGAAGCAAGAGGCGGCGGGTTTTGGAGTAGTCATAGCACTTAGATTTGAGGCTAAAGGTCTGGATATACCTGTACGCAGAACTATAACCGGATTGAGCTATTTGCCACATTATATTACTTTTAAAACCATCTCAGATGCGTGGCAGCGCGAATCCAGCGCTGTTGTATCATGTGTTGATTATGTGACCGCCCGGAATCAGCGCTCCTCCAAACCCCAATTTGCGTTTAGTTCTTGATCACAAAATCCTAACGAGCCTATATTTTTGGAAAATATATCATTAACAAAAAAAAATCGTCATCGGGAAAATACACTGTCATTTTCATTTTTACCAATGTAATCTGTTGTATGAGCGAGAAAGAACACAAGACGCTTACATCACTGCATCAGACCTTAATGTCGCACTACAATATTTTAAATAGGTAAGTAATTTAATCAAACGTTTATCATTACAAATCACAAATAAATCGATCATATTATTACATTAAATCCCTGATCGTTACTATCAAGGACAATATACATCTATAATATACAATATATAAACTTATTGCCTGCTATACACACACACAATCTGTACAATTTATCATGTGCATTACACATGTCATGCACGAATTAATCAACGTAGTACATGTAGGTACAAAACGTTTGGGTTACGACATACCGCGTAACATTGAATCTGAGCGCTTGTTATTTTGATTCAAGTCTGCGACTGTACTTGATAACTACTATACCTTGTAACTCTTTTGATTTTTGTACCTACTAGTACCAGTAATACGACAACCGCTCACTCACTGCACTAGGTGGTTGGGGGTCGAATCCAATCTGAGTATATTAAAAAAAACATAATTTGCCCCAGTCTGCATGTTATTGGAACCGCCACACGACCATCTGACTAGTTGTATGTAGGTTCATAAAGTATATTACAAGTTGGTACGTTTGTCTGGCGATAATAATGTTCTGTTTTACTTACTTACGTAAGAATTTAGGAAATCATATTTATGGAAAATCATGAACACTCTTTTCGATTTGTTGTTAGCATTTTTTTTTTTATTACTATAGTTTTCAAAGTGCATTTTACTTACTAACCCAGATATATACATTGGGGTTGTCTGTTATAGTTACAGCGTTTAATCGTATCCGAATAAAACCGCAGCTAGAACAACCTTATTAGTTTTATAATTAAAATTGATGGCTCAATCATCAGCCACGCTGCTTCAAATAATTATTGATCGATGCTTTAATGAAAAGGAATATCATATTTCATACGCGTTTGCTCCGCAATTTTTATTTGTCAATGCTGACAGCCAATCATGCGTGGAACGTATGATTTATTTGAAAATTAACAGCCTATCAGCAAATAGAATTCCTGAATGTAATGTACCTAATTAAAACTTCAGTATGGCAATGAGGATTGTAATATTTTTCAGTGAATGATAAAATACCTTAAAATGCATACAAAAGACTTCAACGTGTGTGAGTGTGTACGAAGTGTGTGAGCCGTTATTTAATTTTATATATGAGTTGGAATTGATAGTAATAGTACAAATAAGACAATGAAATTTGCAAGCTGACTCATATGGTCGTACCTACCAAGCAAGCATACTAAAGTATTTTTAGCCTATTCCTTTATATAAAGGTTTTCCGCGCCTAGTGTTCCCATTTTTATTTTTTGTATTTAAGGCGGCCTCTAGACTATGATATGACTATACATGATGAATCAGAAGGAATTTGTAAACATGTGTACTTTTTTTGAAAGTTCCCAACAAAACGACAACTGTTGTATTGCGAACACAAATTCATTTTTCATATCCAAATTCTGACTTTACATTTTATTTACAAATGCGCTAAAGCAGCCCACTTTCAAGGCTGTATACCCTTTATGTCCCAGGCTGTATTTACCTCATCGTGGTACGAATCATATTTTTTTTAAAATTAAAGCGCATAAGATAATAACTGGCCAGCAAATTACAAGCAACCATAAATAGTATATCATCATCATTTCCTAATACTACAGATGCAATAAGGAAGATTTAAAAATAAAGTTCCGTCAGCAACCTTCCACCTAATATCAAATGTCGTAACCTAATGATTACTTTGGATTTTTCCCATAATAACCAAGGTTTAATAATTATACGTTTTCAATATAATCAAGTGCCATAAAGTTTCAATTTTACACCTAAATTTATGAATATTTATGTGATACATATACTTTTACACCTACAAGTGTATAATATGAGGTGTAACAAATTTTAACAAGGCTAATTGTAGGTTATAAATATAAAATTCCCAAAGAAATAAATCAACTTATAAGATATTTAGACAATGACACTCTATCCTGAGCGCATGGCCAAACGTTAGAGTTGTTTAAAAAAAAAACAAATAAAATTTACATAATTACTTTCGTACATCAACGTGATCCATATTACTGATTCATCTGTTCAATATTTTACACTATTTTATAATAGTGTAAAATATATCTACATATAATAAGCCAGGTGTACTGTACGGTGACGTAGAGAGATAAGCTATCCTACACTACGTCTTACGTCTTATGGGTGTTATTCTAGAATGTTTCTGCCCCAACGGCCATCGGTTCTCTGAGCTAAGTGCCCCGTCCGCTGCCAATCCAAATTAAAAAATCACAGTGTTATGTATGTTTACTCTAGTTACTTACTCTCCTGATAGTCGAACATATAAAATTACAGCTAGCAATTGCACTTGCACCCACAGAACTTGAGGCACTACCTGCATACAACTTAAGATAACTTAAGTACAGATCTCATATATTAAGTCACGTCAACGCCCAATCGCTGCTCTATCTAATTTCTAATCTAACTACAACTTAATTAATAGCCACTTGTTGAAATCGATTTCGAATTTGATTTATAAATCGAGTGACCTGTATTTATGCGGCCTATCGATTCGAATATATTGTATCGATTAAAAAGAACACGTAGGTACTCGCATGTGATTGTACAATTTGTTTATTTGATGAAATGTTTGTTGATTGATTGTCCCTGATTGGGCAACGTAAGTAAAATAATGGGACGGTTAATGCTTCACACGTAACGTACGTCATCACCGACAAGTCGGTGACTGGGCTAATGATGCAAAACGTGTCAAGTCGTCTGTCTATTAAAACTGTCGGGTTCCTTAGTCATAAAGCGATTTTTAATACGTTAAAAATATACTACTGCACTGCTGTTCTGAAAATATATACTTATACGTTGTATAAAATATATTCCATCATACAGGCCTAGTGCTGGTTGGTAAATTTTGCGTGGCTTTCGAAAGACATGCAGATTTTTTCTCGATGTTTGCCTTCACCGTAAAGCAAGGGATGATATCAATGAATTTTCTCGAGCCAACGAGCATGTTACGCACAAAATACGTGGTGTGTGTGTGACGTCATTTAAATACTTGACCTGCTCGGATATATCACTTGTAACTAATCGCAACACGCTACACAGGGAGACGTAGCTTCATGGCGTTACCGGGTGTAGGCCGGGAATGGAAGGAACGCTATTTTGTGGAGCCCATAAATAATTTGTATTTATGTATTTTAATGGCCGTGTAGTGTCAGAGCCAAGTAAAGCGGTGATTCAAATTCTGTACACAGAATGTGCTGCAGTAGGAACATGCATTGTAACAGCACACGATCTGGTTAGCGCATTTGGTAGTGAACCTGCTTTCTGTGCCGAAGGTCCCAGAAGTCTTGGTTGGGTCAAACTTTGTGTGATGAGTATAAACGTTTATACCCGAGGCATGGATGTTTAATATCTATATAAGTATAATATACTGGGTTCGCCCTCAGTCCATTGTACGGTACCCATAATACGAGCGTTGCTTAGTGTGGGACCGTACAGTTGGTGTGTTTGTCTGGCGATATTATTATATACACTGCTATAATGCGACACGTGCCAGTGCGTAGGAATGAGTGGGATAGCAGTAGTCTCTATCCTTCAAAAGTAGGAAACCACATTGGCCAAAATATTAATAATAAAAACGATATAAAATAAAATGTCAAGGTAAGCAAATAAATAAATAATCATTCAATTAAAGATATTTAGTTAATGTTGCCGCATCTAGCCGCACCAAGATTAATTGAGTTTAAACTAATATTGCAGTAATTAATAGAAACGGCCATTTGTATTAGTCGTATTAACTGTTTTTGTTTACAAGATTTGTTGCTAAAATATTATAGAAACATAATTCATACATACATAAACACATTTGTATTGATATCATTTCGACATTTTGATAAAACATTAATAATCTGATACTCACAGTCATCTATTTGGGGATCAATCTATACATATAAATGAAATTGGAGTGTCTGTTTGTAATATTAAAATAACCGCTTTTTACTAAGTGCATTTGGATGTATACACGTTACCTATACCGAAACAACATTTTTTACAATTTTTGTCTGTCTGTCTGTCTGTCCGTCTGTCTGTCTGTCAGTCTGTCTGTCTGTTTGTTCCGGGTAATCTCTGAAATGGCTGGACCGATTTTGATGGGAATTTCACTGGCAGATAGCTGATGTAACAAGGAGTAACATAGGCTACTTTTATTTGAGAAACAAAAATTGGATCTTTCGAAAAAAAATTAAAACCAATGTTGCAGCGCTGCGCCTGATTAAAGTTTGATAGCAACAATCTGCAATGCGTCCCGCGGGATCAGAACGCGAGTAGGCTGTTGCCAACGGCTGAGTCTTTGTTAAATACCACGCGGACGAAGTCGCGGGCAACAGCTATATTAAAATAAGAATACACGTGCTTACACATTTGCTTAGCAACCACATCTTAGACCACATGAAACAAATTGTATTGTTCATTTCCATGTAAAAATCCATAAAATTGATGCTGCGATGCAAAATAATAACCATAATTCGAATTGATGTTCCGAATTCTAATGATATTATTAATTTTATTATCTGTGAAAACTATTGTGGGTGACCACAACAAGCCCAAGAGATGATTCTGTCAAAAAGAAAAGGGGACGCTTTTCCCAGGCTATTGAAAAAATGGAATCGTTTGACATGGTCGTTGTGAATTTTGATAGACTTATAATCTGAATAGTACTTAGATATCATTCCGTCAATATGTTTTTGAAAGCCAGACGTATCAAATTGATGAACCAGCCACATGCCAGCCAGCTAGGATAATAGCTTAATGTTCCTACTCATACATATATTAGTCTATATCGTTAGCCAACCATTCCGAAAATTTTCTAAAAACCTTTCAAACCTTCAAATGTTTAAATCAGCCGTCAATCGCTAAGGCCGCGGCTAATGTATCAGACTAACGTGCCATGACAAGCCAATTTGGATGACGCCTGTGAAATGTTAATTGCGCCGAAGACAGCTGGTGTGCAGACGACCTTAGATGAGTATTTTAGTTTCGTAATATATTCGTTTTATTTCCATAACTGGTTAAGACGTAGCTTTTTCATTGTTTTGGTAACAGTCCAACATACGAATCAACAATCAAACAAGTAATTCGAATGTATCATATAAGAACAATGAGCTAAGACATCAATTCATTTTCAAGTCAAGCACATTCAGACAGCCGATTATGCCTGAAAATGCAGTGCTAGCCAATACTATTAAATATTTTTTTCAAATCCGGCCCTCTCCAAGTACACAAGCACAAGCCTATTACCATTATACTGGGTACATAGCTCCTCAACATGAGTACGGTTTCGGCCATAGTCCAACACACTGGCCCAGTACGGCTTGGTGAACTTCATACGACTTCTGTTCCACTTATATTGTGGCACATGTAAGTCCCGTTAACAAAAAATATCTCGCACATGCTACTCCCGTTTTCCACAATTACAGACGGACGAACAGACAATAGACTTATTTAAAAGCGAACCCGAAAAGGCGTCGCACGACCCGCGAGCCGCTCGTGAGCCACCCCAGAACAATTTACTCAATAGTAATTGACTAAAGAATCTGAATAAGTACCGTGTTGCGTCTGTTTCTGTTTCATTGCGATTGTTCGGCAATCAATATTGACTTGCGGCAAAATGTTGGTGATATATGAAAATATTATAAGAACGAAGTACTTACCATGAACTTTCTTTTTAACTCGTTTACTCATCACCGTATAGTATTGACGTAAATATTAGAAATCAATATATCCGGAGGTACTCTCAAAAACCAGCTCGAATTTCATTGTCGGTTATAGAAATCTTGCCTAGGTATTTAATATGAATACAAATCTGCCTTAGTTTGGTTTGGTGATTGTTACCGTTGCTATGTTCGTGTGGCGATATTAAGTATATTATACATCATAAAAATATTGGCAACTTTAATTTTTTTATTTTAAGTGCTTGATTAGGCGTGGCTTGAAATAATTTGAAAGATACGGATGTTCATATATGTAGATAATAACGTATAAAATATGAATACAATTGCTGGCTACTGTAGCTCGAAAAAGGTTCCCCAAATAACGATCATATATCCAAAGCTAGTTTGCGAAAAACAATTACCTCGAAGCATACCACGCTTACCGTACCATCGAATGAACCTCAGCAAT
Source organism: Pheosia tremula (assembly GCA_905333125.1). NCBI lineage: Eukaryota > Metazoa > Arthropoda > Insecta > Lepidoptera > Notodontidae > Pheosia > Pheosia tremula. Next base: position 5,352,690 of record HG995416.1, on the reverse strand, counting down.
TCTAACACCGAATACTATATAAAGTCCATTTATATAAGGGGCAGCAGTCCCGAGGCAGGTGGCTGGCTAAATTGAGATGTTCGTTAGCCGTAATGGCATGTATCTCGTCAATCTGCCGGCCGGCTATTTCTGTCGCCCGAACTGTCTCTGCCATGCCGGAGCCGATGGGCTTTTTAATAAACCCTTTGGAATATTGTCTTGTATTGTAGTTGGCTTGAGCTTTTTAGTTCATTAACGAGGTATGGAGTTTGTAAAGGGATATATAGAACCTAGCCAGTAGATACTGTTGTGAGATAAGGCTACCTAATTTATCCAGGAAAATGTATGAAAAATATTTTATTATTTCATACTTTGTCATCAGTAGAAAAATGGTTTAGGACGATAGAAAAAAAAAAACAAAAATCCTTCAACCTATTTTGTAATGTATGTACCATGTACCAACTGGATTATAACAAAATATTTACGAATAACATTACATAAAAAAATTAACTACATTAAAACAACTACACATGTGGCACATTAGAATTGATTAGGCGGCGGCGTGCGCTTGCGCATTCGGAAACGATCGCCGGCGCACTGCCAATTAATTAGTATAACGATTATAGAGCGGCCTGCACGTGCCGGTGGGAACCATTTATATAGCGATTTGAATTACAGGCTTTATTGACAACGAGTGATATGTACCTATAGTTAGTGGGTACTAGACCTTAACAAGAGCTTTGAAAAACAAAAAAGTGATCATTAATAAAAACCTGAGGAGGAGATAGTTTTAGTAGGTACGTGTACCTATAAGTAAGAATTCTTGATGAGCGTCTCGCAGAGGTAGTACTATACAGGGTATGAAAATTATGAAGTAATATAATATGGTAAGTAATAACGATTAGTCACCATTACAGTTTAAAAAAAAACATCTTCAATACCAGAACACGCGACTAGTATTTAATTTCAAAAGTCCATTTAAATGAACACCGTTTAATAAACTTTGAACGTAAAATGTATCTCTACACTTTGCCTAATATCAATATAATAACATGCCCGCGGGCAAGATTAGTTGCCCCGCTAGCCGGCTAACTGATTCTAATGTGGCGACCATTTGTATAGTCTTCACAAATTATTTTGTTACATTACCTACCTAATGGTAACTCGGATAGCGGCCATGAGAGTAATTAAATATAGATGGGGCAGGTCCATAGATGTTGAGCGACAAGTTGCGACATATACAGAACTAGCTGTTACCCGCGACTTCGTCCGCGTGGTACAAAACAGTTTTTCTAAAATAAAAGTAGCCTAAGTTACTCCTTGTTACATCAGATATCTGCCAGTGAAATTCCCGTCAAAATCGGTCCAGCCATATCAGAGATTAGCCGGAACAAGCAGACAGACAGACAGACAGACAAACGGACAAAAATTTAAAAATATTTGTTTTGGTATAGGTATGTACCGTGTAAACATCCAAATTAATATAGTAAAAAGCGGTTATTTTAATATTAGAAACAGACACTCCAATTTTATTTATTTGTAGGTCTATTTTATTTAACTTCAAGATTTCGACAAAATTATCATTATATTTTAGTTGGAACAATTCGACACTTATAATAATATTATCAGCCGAGGAGTAAAGTTTTAGCTTAGTATTTTGAATTTTTTTTGATGATTCATAAGTACTGTACATAATGGTTTACATGAATAAAACATATTCAGATTTTGATATATTTTACGAATGAAGTTACGTCACATCTGAAACCCTCCTGAAAAACATGCCATAACATAAACGGACAAGAAAACCACTAAACTACAATAACGTCACCATACAAACATTCCGACGGTGCCATACACATTGTTACTTGGGTACATAACGGAGTGGAATGCATTATTAAAACGTATCTAATATACAACAAATGCTAACTCCGACCGCGAGCGCCACGAACAATATTTATCTGCTGCTGGGAATGCTGAGATATCGAGCTATGACGACCCAGGTCTGCCTGTTAAATACAGGTATATAATAAATAATACCGGCCCTTTTTAATGTCCCACTGCTGGGCACGGGCCTCCCCTCAATTCGAGGGGGATGAGGCCATAGTCCACCACGCTGGCCCAGTGCGGGTTGGCGGACTTCGCACATCTTTCGAGGGCTTCTCTCAGATACGCGGTTTGCTCACGATGTTTTCCTTAACCGTTTAGCAAGTGATAATCGTGGTTGAAAATTAGATTCGCACATGAAATGAAATCCCAGAGATGTGAGCTGGTGTTTGAACCTGCGATCCTCGTTACCAAGGCAAACGTTCTACTAACTTAGCAATCACTGCTATATACATGTATAAATAATGGCAACACTATAAAGTAATATATTAAAATACCTATTAGGTAACTCAATTACAATATGTGCGATGTGCCTGATCGAATTAATCAGAAATTTTCGGTATGATTATCTAATAAACGATACGACAAAATACCTGATCTGAAATACTAACAAATATTAACGTCAGATAAATAGCACTATGTTAATAATGGACTATACGTTAGACAGAGAAGGATATAGTATTAAACCGTATCAAGTAATTCTTGTCAAAATACTGCGGCACTCTATGGTCCAAGTCAAAAATTAACACTACATCTACGGCATGACGCTGAGCTTTTCGGCTGGACTGTACACCTTAGCAAACATCGTGCTCAATTGCTTAAGTTTTTTTTATTCTTCTACGTATTTTCCAGCTATGGTATCATTTCAAAAGTTTTAAATAGATACTTTCCGAAAACATCGCGGTGATCTAATTCTGTATACAAAGCCATTACAATCGATATAAAATCTACTACAATTTCCATTACTACTTATCACGTTATCAAATATTAACTAAACAACCGTTATGAGCCGCATATACCTTATCAATATTCTAATCCATCCTCGAACCCCTTTTGAGATAGTTTAGAAAGTGTAAATCCCCATGGCGGGCCATTAGAGTCGCCAGTTATTCCATAGATATCTTATCAACGTAATCGGGTGGTCTCTCGGTTATTGTTTATCGATTCCTGCCGAGAGAAAGTATCGATTGATAGGATCGATTAATTACGAGATGCTATTTTGTCTCGTAAGTGCGCAGTGACATTTTATTTTGATGAGGAACGGTTGTAGGCGGATATTGTGATGTCACAAATTATAACGCGTGATTAGATATTTATAGAATCATAGTATCTATAAAAAATCGATAACATAATCGATTTGGGGTTTATAGGTTAATGTCCTTTTCTATCTTGTCACAAGATTCAAGGCGCATCCTTTAATATCAAGTATTACCGTCGACATTGTATGTCGTAATTTTTCATATTGACTAAATAAAGGTTACATATTGATAAATAGAGCTGAGCGTTGAGTAACAGCACAATACGCCATGTGTATTATGAATACAGATGTGTATCGTTGCGCTTGGGCCGCTCTAAATTATCAATTGTTCGAATTTCACTTGTGATATGTGTGGAAATGTATACCTATAGAAATATTATTATACTGTGTATAATATTACACTTACTTCACTGTTTAAGATACTATGGCCTTCAATGTTAGTTGTCATAAGTCATAAGAGATTTTGATAAAAACGGAGTTTGAAAAGACAAAGCAAAAAAAAAAACATATAGCACTTATAATTACTTACAAAGTTCATTAGAATAATATATTGCTTTCTTGTTACAGTTTTCAAGCGTTTTGACATCAACCACCAACCGACTACGGCACTCAATTTTGGTTTTTCTAAGGTAATTATAAATATTTTTTAATATTTATTTTTAGTCATACTAAGTATACATATACAATTAATGCATTTGATATTACTACCATGTATGTGGTTAAAGCAACTTTTTTTTCTAGACGCCCTTTCATGTACTCATATATTTAGTAGAAAAGTTACACACTTTGAATATACATATAAGCAATCTAAAAGGGTAAACCTAACTTAATTAATTAAAATAATTTGTCCGGGCTCCGTTTCCCACGCTTTACAAATTCTCAGTTCTTAACAACCCGGTCTCTATCTGACTTATGACGTTTTGAGCGGTAAGAGAGGGACACAAAACATTTGAATGGTTGCAATAAGGCTGTATTAATGGGGTGGAGTCGGTGGTAACTGCTTATTATGTTTAATTCTGGGGGTTTTAATCATAAGTTGGAAGCTATTTTTCATATTAGAGTGTACGTGTTCATTATTATTGTTTTTATTTAAAATTAGATTTTTAAGGTCAATATCACAGCAATGAGTGTTTTTTGAACAAGTTGAATAAAATATTATTGATGTGTTTCTAATAGGTATGTGAAAGTGAGTTGACTGTTAAATGAGTAAGTAGGTAACAACATTCTGAGACTTATAAAACTTACCCTCAAACTTGTAGAGGGTTTCAGTTCATTTATAAAGTCATTACAAAGTACTTTTCAAAAGAAAAAGTTTTGTCTATAACTTTTTTAAAGGGGATTATTAAATAATTCCTATTGAAATTAAATTAATATTACACAATTTTGCGGTATGAAACAGAATACAGTTGCATTCAGAATTTCGAAATATTACGGGAAGTGTATCCTATTTACGAAGCCATAAATACGCCCTAGAATCAATAAATTCAAATCTACATACATTACAACTATCATTCTCACGTAATGCGGTCCAAACATAAATATAACACACAAAGCTAATTGTCCCTTTAGGTAGGTACCTAACAATAATACCAAGTTGTTTATGAGCGAAACCCGCGATTGTGGCGTTAGCAAGGCGATCATGCGATTGTACGCGATTTAATTTATACGACGCATAAATCTGGCGTATCTTGGGGATAATGGGAAATAGGACGGGGTGGTAATGAAGAACGAAACGGAGCAATTCTCTGAGGGCACCAATTTTAAATGCTTAAATATTGCACTACAACTATTATCCATTATTTCCATAGCGCAACGAAGGACATAAGGTACCTAAAAACAGGCATTTTCTTTGAATTTATTTTAGCTTGAGGCCTAATGAGGCTACTAGTTTCCAGTACTTACTCTACATTACATTGCTACCAAAATTATCTAACTCTATGACCAATGACGATGTTAATTTTTTTTGTTTCTACAGGCTCTAAATGGTTTCCTGATGATGATGACTCAGAATGGCAAACTCTTATACATATCTGACAACGCGGCCGAATACTTAGGACACTCTATGGTAAGTAAGCTTTACGCTCGAAAATCAGGACGCTACTTTAATATTTCAATCTAAGTCTATATTTTGAGATGTGTTTATAGTGGAATGTTGTATGACATAAAGAAAATAAGGAACTTTAAAAATTAAGCTGCGTTTAAGTGTTGGGTGGAAACGACAGAGTGTAACAAAAGCCAATAGGTATTCCATATCTCTAATATTAGAGACAAAATTTGGGCTATTCCGCGGAATAGCATGCATTTTCTAGAATAAAAGGTATCCACGGGTTATGTAATATTTACCTAGTAGTTTTCCTGTGATGCGCGAATAGAACGACAAATAATCCGAAAAGGGTGGAGTCGACTTTATTATCTAAAATAATGTCTCAATTTTTTTTATTATGCGCACAGGGTCAATAAATACGCCATTAACAGCTCTACTGACTTCAAGTAATAGGTCACTTACTATTCTAACTCGTACTTTTACCTTCACTACAAAACCTTTTAAGAGATTTCTCACAAACGATAGCACTTGACATTTCATAGTTGGTAACCACTTACTGAGAACCCATACGTCAATACTTTCAATTTTTGTGGAGGTACAAAGCACGCCGGTGGGCCCGCAGACAAATCGTACCGCGGCTGACCCCAAATAGTTCCTCGTTAGGCTGCGCCGGCGCAGATAAATTAATCACTATGTTTTATTGTTAGCCGCGCCCGCCGAACGGACGGCGGTACAGGTTGCTCTTTTATCATCTTTTTAATGCTTTCTTTTGCGTCTAATGCACACAAGTGTTTGATTGATTTCGACATAAATATTATTTCTGAAGGCTATAATTACAAACATACGAAATGAGCTTTTAAAATTCGCTGTACTGTTATATTATCGTTATTGTTTTCAAGTTATAGTAAATAATTAATATAAGAGCATGTTTTACAATGTTCTGTAACATCCTATCCACAACTTATTCGACAGACAGCCTATACAAATTCTGTAATATAAGTTGTGGATAGAGTTTATTAACATATTCATTAACAGGCTCTTCGAATAGTTGGCACATGGCGTTTACACTATGTTTTCTTTTTATTGACCACCGAGAGCCAATGAAATTAATTGATTAATATGAGCAATCGTTGAAATTAAACTAATCTTACGGATTTTATCGCGTTTATTGTATGTTTTTTTACGATCTTCCCGTGTCTACGTATCCAACTATGGTTGCTGTACAGCAGCAGAACCGTACGTACAAAACATACAATAAACGCGATAAAATCCGTAAGATTCGTTTAATTTCAATGTGTAGTATTCGCGTAAATATAAGAAATCAATATATGAGGAATAGTATCAACCTGTATGTTCAGCGTTTTGGCGGTCGCCCCGTGTGAAAAGTCGCTACCACAGATGTATATAATGATCGCCAGTCAATATGTTCAAATTGTGATTAATAGATACAGCCGGGTGTCGGTCGAACGCTACATATAAACGTACCACCTTATCTTATCTCGCGCAGTTATTTTTTATTCGTTTCGCTCAAATGCACATGATATTGTTATGATCGGTCAGTAACCTGTCTGTCTGATGACGTTACGGATTACACCGGGGTCTGGCTAAGAATTGTGATGGAAACAAGGTTGAAAATTGAACCGAATAACATAGATAAGTCAACAATTTATACATGCAAGAATATCATCAAATGTTCGCGCCTAAACGGCGAACAGTGCCGACGACTCCCGAGCCCCCACGCATCGCCGTCGGTCGCCCGCGGAAGAGCCACCCCGCCAACGGTCGCCCGCGGAAGAGTCGCCCGCCAACAATCGCCCGCAACGGTCGTCCGTAACGCCCAAGCTTACATACTAACCATTATAAAAATATACAGTAAAAATAAGGAAGTTGGTTTTACTTATGCGCAGACATCAAACTTTTTTCTTTGATTATTTAAGTAAGTATAGCTAGGGCTATTTATTTTAATAAATATTGCCAGACGAACACACCAACTATACGGTTCCACACTAAGCAACGCTTGTATTATGGGTACCGTAACAATGGACTGGAGGCGAACCCAGTATATATTGCTTATATAGATATTAAACATCCATGACTTGGTTACAAACATTTGTGCTATCACACTAAGTTTGTCCCTACCAGGATCCGAACCCGGGACCCCTACCCCGACCCGGGACCTAATTGACTCAAACCGCTTGAAATATAAACAAAAAAACTTTCATTTTAGATGTTACTAGCTGTCCCGGCAAACTTCGAACCGCCTCAGAATCAAATGTATAAGACAATTAAATATCTTTATTATATTTTTTTTTTGTTAAATTTGCCGCATTTTGATAGTAATTCTGCTATTCGGGATCGAGACAATTAAAAAAAAAGTAACTTCACACAAATCGGCTCACCCGTTGCTTTTCAATTCTCCATATAAAATGTCTAAATCCGGTAGACTATAAACTCAGTTAGCTTACGAATAATCTCGCACTTGACGTACTGGTATAAAGAATATGTTAATCTCGGTTTTATCTCTTTCTTACTACGTACACGTGTCCGCTATCTTGTACCACCCGTCACTTCAATACAGTCCTTAACTGAATAATGATTTAGGATGAAAATTAAATAATTTGTTACGCTTAATATAGGTCCTTGCTTCAAAATGTCAACTATATAATACAAATATCCGGGTCGATACTTGTCATAGAACTGAATCATTGACTCAAAGTCGGCGCTACGGATTTGTTTTTTTTTTGAATTTATAATGCAGTGAGCTCAGACAGTTTGACATGGATAACGCCTGTCGTCACCAACATTGGTTTATGTCTGTAGAACCGAGCTATAGATCAAAGATTATGGTAATGTGCAATATATCGTTAACAAAAAGATAATTTGAAAGCTAATGCAGCAAACAACAATTAAATTTCTGCGTGCAATGGATACTTATGCCCAATACCACCTATCAAACACAATGAACGCCTTTGAATCGATTCATCCGTTGTGTAGTTACGGCTTGAAATTATAACATATATATCTCTACATATATTTAAACGGGAACTTATAAAATAATAAATCGTACATGAGTCAACGTGAGCCAAATACTATGTTTGGCTTCTTTCATATCCTCAAACATCAGGATAAACGTTACCTACTGGACAAATTCAGAACGTGACCGCTGTGTCACGAGATTGACTCGCGCACTTGCCACGTGAAACGAAATAAATTGCGAAACGCGCGCTAAGCTGCGCTGCTAAGCTGCGCTGCTAAGCTCGAGGCAAACGCTCGCTCTGCTACGCTCGAGCCAAACGCTTGCGCGACTACGCCCAAGGCAAACGCTCGCGCTGCTCTGCCCGAGGCGAACACTCGCGCCACTACGCCCAAGGCAAACAATCGCGTTGCTACGCCCGATGTATACACTCGCGCTACTACGCCCAAGGCAAACAATCGAGTTGCTACACCCGATGTAAACTCTCGCGCTACTACGCCCAAGCCAAGCGCTCGTGTTGTTACGCCCGAGGCAAACGCTTGTACAACTACGCACAAGGCAAGCGCTCGCGCTACTACGCCCGAGCGCTGTCATCTATCATTTGCCATGCTGCCAGCCCGCCGACAGCATATGTCCCAATCAGCTTTGCAAAACTGCATGATCGGTTCACTCAGTACCGGACAGCGATAAAAACGTATAAAAACATTCTAAGTTTCTACCACAATGCCAAGTCTCAGTATCCGGCATCGAATGGATATCCCAAGTCCATCTTCGGTCATAACTCAACCATCGGCAGAATTCCCACGATACCGTTCTTATGAGCCCATAATATAATGATCGATACCAACTATTATTATCTAAACAAAAAATCCAAATTAAACCTTAATTATATATCGATAAAGTCCAGTCTTTAACGAGATGACCCCAACCTCGAAGCAATATTTTATTGTTATTCCGCAATTAAGATTAATGATAAGAGTATAGACGCAGTAAGTACTTAATCCAAATATCTAGTTTAAAAATACTGGCCGCGGGATCATGTTTATGAAACTGTAAGGTTCCGGGTTCTGGCCGTTGTTAAGGTCTTATTACTATCTACATTTAAAAACACATCAATAGGAGAAATAAAAAAACAGCAGAGATATTTGTTGCCAAAGTTTAATAATATTTTTTACACGCGGTTAAAAAACTGAATAATTGGTCCAAAAAATTTTAAATGTGCATTTATATAGTTTTCTATAAGTACTCCCAACAACTTTAGATACTCGCAATCATACTACAGTAAATTTTGAATGGTAAGCTTTTCCAATATCTCCAATTTGATTAACCTATTAGCGCAGTTGGTAGTGACCCTGCTTTCTGCGCTGAGGATCCCGGGCTCGAATCCTGATAGTGAGATTGTCATCTTTATGTGATGAGCATGAATGTTTGTACCCGAGTTATGGACGTTTTATGTCTATAGAAGTATCATATACTAAGTTCGCCCTCAGTCCATTGTACGATACCCATAATTCAAGTGTGGCTTAGTGTGGGACATAGTCGGTCTGTTCGTCTGGCAATATTAATATTATTTAAACTTCTAACTAATCAAAGCAATTGCCAAATAAATCTTGCCAAAACAGAGCACCCAATGAGTTTATAATAATAAACCCATTATAACGCTGATCTCCAAAACCAACCTCAGATATAGGTATAGTTAATACGCCGTTTAGATCAAATCGATGCGTAGGAGTGTCCACAGATAACAGTACTCGTTTCATTGTTCATAATTTATCAGCCAAATGTCAAACAAAACGGCTATTATCTACTCGACACTGGAGTAAGTCTTCATTATTGTGTTTTAATGCCGTTCATTAGAATAGTTTACTATCAAATCGCTTTAAGCTTCATTAGAATGGTATTAATTATGTTATAGGACTTGTGTCGTTATAAAAACGCTGTATAAAGATAATTAAGCATCAATAAGGCTTATTATAACCGACGATGGGCCAGCGTGGTGGACTATGGCCTAATCCCCCTCGCATTGAGGGGAGGCCCGTGCCCAGCAGTGGGACATTAAAAAGGGCTGGTATTATTATTATATTAGGCTTACTATATTAACCAAATTTTTGCGCAGATTATGTGCGGTCTGATTGAGATTAAGTGCGCTACATCGTCGATTGTTGTAAAAAACTAGATAAAAATCGTAGTAGAAACTGTTTTTTTTTCTAGTTTGTTTAGCATTCCTGTACCCATATACGATTGTAGCTAAATTACACTCTTACTCCAAGTTTTATATTCTGTCTGCAAATCGTTTAATTTGTCGCACGCCCAAAAATCTATTCTTCTTTCTTTTTTTATATTGGCAATAGACTACAAAATTGTGACATATTTGTCGAGCAAAATGTTTCTTCGTTATTTAAAATACCCCTATGATAATAATGGTGTTGATGACGACAATGATGCTGACATGAATTTCCTACTCTTATCAGTAAAGCTGTGGATACTTTACTGAAATTTTACCAAATATCTTGGGACAACTCGAATGGTCAAGTTATACTGTTTATTTCAGTTTCCTTCATTTGCATGTTTATGACCACACAATGGTTAATATCCCACTAATATTACCCATAATTAAACACATTTTGTGGACATAATAAGAAAAAAATAACAACTTCACGAATCAACGTCCCTCCAACAGTCTTCCAATAACCTTTTAAATTCTTAATTATTTCATAAAAAAAATCATTCTGTCAAATTACAAGCATAGACAATATTGATTTTCACTCCAACGCTTCTCGAGTGCAATATAGCTCAACTCCAAATGTCCTTGCAAACATGTATTCTAGTTTTGACCATAATTGGGCGTAGATAACTTCGATAATTTTCACTCCTTCTCTACAATCACTTAAACAATTACGACATTAACAAAGCGCATTTCACATCCAACACCGCACACGTTGCTCGAACGAAATAAACAATAGACGAACGCACAATCCAATATGCAAACCGAACAATGTAATGATAATGCCATACACAATGCACTTTCGTCGCTAACCACCGAATCGATCGATCGTCTATTAAATACTTGAGCAATATAACTGGCCAGTTAATCCTGGCCTATCAATAGTAATAGACGCTCCCTTGTGACGTCTAAGACTGTTAAGAAGTTGGGGAGCGAGGGAAATTATATTATACTGGTCGTACAAATAAGGAATGGTTCTTACCGCGCCTATGCCTTAAGCAATAAAGTATTTATTATTGCTATTGTATGCGCCCTTTGTGATGAAGTACTGAAATGGCCTCACAGGGGCGATGATGTGTCGTTAATGCCAATTGTTATCTGCAAAGTGCTAGCCGGGGTTTGAACCTGCGATCCTCGTTACCGAGACAAGCGTTCTACCAACTTGGCTATCACTGCTTAAGGTACCAAATACAATATTAAGTACAACTAAGTTAGTAATATCATTAACTTGAAATTTTGTACAGCAGTGCCTTTCTTTCCTCAAATACCTCTAATGTTATCATATATGCAACGCAAAGTGCTCCCTACATCGATGTTAAATCGATCAATCAATCGAGACATATACTCATTTGTAACGCAATTAGAGTGTGCTTTCATTTCTGAGTCATTAATCTACATATCCGGGGGCTTGTATGTTTGTTTGTCTTACATTTGTTATTAAGTACACTGCAGTTTTATAGAGATGTTCCTTTTTTAATTTTAGTGGTGTAGTCGATTAGTCGAATGAGGTAAATGTTACTTTAGTAGTTGAGTGTAGTTATTATGTATTAGTAGAGTTAACTTGTGTCTTGTGTATTCATATAAGTTGGCACTCTATCGTTATAAGAATGGAAATCAGAAATTATAATGAAACAAATATTTTCTATTGACAATGCTGGTCAATACGTAATATTTGATGGTTTAATTAGAACTCTATTTAGGCAGTTGATATTATATTAATTATTATTTAATTAGTCCTACAGTCTGTGTTTTATATTGTATAAAAGACAAAAGTTGGTTAAAAACGTTAAGAGTGACTTTTTCGCGGGACAAAGTAGAACCGGGAAGTTGTCAATGTTGTTTTATTTTCCAAAATATGTGTTTCTTTGATAGATAATGTGTAACATTAGTTGAGTTTTAACTATTGTGCAAAAATAAACGTGCACGAGTGAAGGAAATTGAAATAAAATAGTATGACTTGACATTTTAAGTTCTGCCAAGATGTCCGGTAAAGTTTTTTATTTTTTTTTTATTACATTATGGGCAAGTATTTGATCTCGATCTCACCTGATGGTAAGTGACGATGAGATCTACGATGGAGCATGCTTACTTGCCTAGAAGGTACCTGTTCACTCTCGAATTGACATATTGTGTGAGTGTGAACAGATAGGAAGGCGGCAGTAGATCGAGACGCTGCATTCACTAGGCACATGCAGCGCAACTGATCTGACCCGCCATCCATGAATGGCAACAACGAACATCATGCCGGAACACGGCTAGGCCGCTTGGCGACATGTCTTTGTTCAGTGGGTGGTGACTAACCACGGCCGAAGCCTACCACCAGTAGAGTTCCACAATTTTACTGATAGGCGTATTCATTTCAACACTATCATCGTCATCGACATCATCAGAGTTACTTATAATTTTATAACAATTTTCAAGAAACACTCGACACTGGAAAACATGTTATTTTGTAGTCGATTGTCAACCTAAAAAAAAAGAACCAATTAAGGTACCTTGAACAACTCGATGAGTGATTCGACACATGACAGATAAGTCGATTAAAAACCCCTTACGCACAACACTAATCTCGATTAATGACATGCAGTGTAAATATTTTAATAGGTGGGTATGTTATGATTTATTATATGAAAACTGGACCGCGTGCGATGAAATAGTTTGTCTTATATAAATACAAATTAACGTCGATCAAGATAAGATTATTTGTTTTTGTAACCGCACACACGCTTGTTATGTTTCAGTGTTTGTTGATTCGAAGATAAACTGGACGTGTGTAGTTTCTATTTAGATTAACTGCGAAGGCTATTGAGTCTTTTTTGATGATAAAAATCAATTTCGATAGCCGCTATTGCAATTGAAATAACTAGCTTGAGTGTCAAAAGCAATTTATCACTTGGTTGCGATTGTAATCTATATGTGTATAATCGTTTTGTTTTTGTTAGTTTACATCATAATGTTTGTAGCAAGAATTCGTAAATCAAAACTAATAGTACTTTCGAAATGCAAACAACTGCATCGATCGATCTTCATAGTGTGTCCGTTGATAAAGGCAGAAGAAATATAGACAATTTAGCTTTAATAAAAAAATATCAATAAAAAAATTAACACATTAGTAATTATTTATATTCACTATTCCGTACAAAAACCTTTACATATCAAATTGTAAACCTTATATCAGCCCTACAAAGGGCAGTATCTTAATTATCACGCATCTCGAAGCTGCATCAAAATATAAAAACACAATTCGAATGATGAAAGAGTTCTTTTAAAAATGTGAATTTACAAATTTACACAATGCGAGCGATACATTAGTTTACAGAAATCAATTCCGTAAATCTAACAATCGAATAATAACTAGAGCGATCATTTGCTGTATCATCGGATATGAACGATCGAATAACGGACCCGATGCCGCTATCACAATACTGCGCTCGAATCGATTGAAAATAGCGAAATATCGAGATGTATCTAGTGATGCGATTGGTCGGCTCATTATAGAATATTTCTTTAGAGCAATTACTTGAATTGGTTAGCATACTAAGCCCCTATGAAAACAAAAATAATAAATTTATAATTGGGAGCTTAAACCAGAGCAAAAACTGAACTAGAAAACTGAAATATTAGAATATCGTACCCGTACCAGTAAGGACAAACCAGTATTATTCAAAAGTGATTATTCGTCCCACTTAGTATTGAAAACAAAATCGACTATAATAATTCAAACCCAATAAATGATTTTTATTGATGTTAAAATAAGTACTTACGAATAGTCGGAAGTTACCGGTTCGGAATGTTGGTTGCACTAAGAAGAACCAGCAAGAAATTGAGTGGTTACTCATTTAAAAATAAGTTATTGTAGGTACATTCAAATATTATTTCGCATCCCTAAGTGAAAGCCTTGGGAATAATTCATAAGGTACATTCAACAGGGCCACCTCAGAGTCGAACCCGCACTACTGTTGTAAACCAAACATAACACAGTAAGTAATGAAGTCTTGGCCGGTATTTATTATGTGTGCGTTTATCGATAGCGAAATGGTATTTGTAATGCGCAATGACTTTATTTGGTTGCGTATACATGTTTGAACGTTTATGGTAACGCACGCTGTTTGGTTGTGCTACAATTTTACAACCAATATTTCCTGCAAGCATTAGTAACCTATTCTGTATAATCTGGGATTATTGTGGCCTAGAAATAGGGGCGCTTAATGTATAATATCAATACTATAACATTCTTCAGGTCTAGATCTTCATACCGAGTTGAAGATCCATGATGTTACTTCTAAAACTAGCTGTTGCCCGCGACTTCGTTCGCGTGGTATTTAACAAAGACTCAACCGTTGGCAACAGCCTGCTCGCACGTTCTGATCCCGCGGGACGCATTGCAGATTGTTGCTATTAAACTTAATCAGGCGCAGCGCTGCAACATTGGTTTTAATTTTTTTTCGAGAGATCCTATTTTTTTTCTAAAATAAAAGTAGCCTAAGTTACTCCTTGTTACATCAGCTATCTGCCAGTGAAAGTTCCGTCAAAATCGGTCCAGCCATTTCAGAGATTACCCGGAATAAACAGACAGACAGACAGACAAAAATTGTAAAAAAACAATGTTTTGGTATAGGTACCGTGTATACATCCAAATGCACTTAGTAAAAATCCGTTATTTTAATATTACAACCAGACACTCCAATTTTATTTATATGTATAGATAACATTAGTTATATCTATCCTATTGGACAGATAGCTCCTACAAACATCTATAAAACAATGTCCATCTCCAATAGTGCTCTACGCAAATGACGATGAGCGATTCATACTGCATATTTTATGCATCTACATAGAGACACCACTATTAGTCGTAGTATTGCGAGGTAGCTAAACATAAAAATTATCGTAAATCATATTTTAAGTGGTTGTGACGTAATTCAGTTATAACAATAAATTTATATTACGCCTAACAGTCAGGTCAACTACCTGAGTGAAATCGTGCCGCTGAGAATTTAGCACATAATTCACAGTCACCTGCCTAATACAACAGGATTTATGACCGCTCACGGCAATCATATGGAGTAATCCGGAGCGTGGCAATTTTATATGAAATTTGTTGACACATATTCAACCATTTTAATGTCCATTATTTGACTTAGATACATTGTGAACAATTTAAATGGTCTAAAATACTACTCGTAGGCTTAAGGTAAACCGTCTGGCGTAGGAAATGTCCTGGTGATAGACTCTACATAAGTGATTATTGCTGCTTAGTGATAAAAAATTTGGGCCACATCAAGTCAAAGCCATTGCTTTTAAAAGTTCCGAACTTTACCGCAATATGAAGAGCTCTCAGATAACTAGCGATGTCTTATTGCAAACTTATTAAGATTTCATACATCTCGTATGAAATCAATTTAACAGTTTTTAACGTAATAAATCATTTTGTAGGATATTTTATATATCTTATTTTCATGCACAGTGTTGCAAACTCTTTTGTTACTAGTTTTATTCCTTTTTTATTTTGATGTTCTTTTTATATTTTGAAGTGTATTTGAATTATAAGTAGTTTGACAGATTGATGGAAGTATTGGTAAGAGAGGTTTGTTCTTGTATCTAATTATATAAATATTCACTATTCACATCTTCGTTTCATTATTATTATATACAGTCCACATTCGTTCGCTTCACACAGTATGCGAGGTATAAAAGAAATGAGAGACAAAATCATAAGCAAGACAAGGACAATTGAACTTTTATTACACATGTTACTACCGTTATGACGTTATGACGTTATTGATAATCAAGTGTCTATAGACACTTATAAGACTGATAAGACTATAGTCTTATCATCTCTACCTACCCAGCTGAGCTATAATCTAAGGCGTATTTGCATAAATAACTTAAGGTTTTCATTCGTTCATATTTACTACGTCAGTCGACATGGGCGGACGCGCCCGGAGCAATTAGCTTGTATGTGAGCGTTCATTTCACTTCACTATTCCATGGTAGAAGTTAAACAATGTTGGTGGTCCATGGGATGCTATGAAATTCCATGAATCTAAGGAGCTCTATTTATGTTGTATGAGAGGAAATAATATGTAAAGCCACGAGAAAAGCATCCTAGTTTCACTCATTAATATTTGTAGTAAGTTAGAATACAGTTCATTGAATTTTAATCAAGTTCTCCGCTCTACTTTAGTATTTATTCTACTACAAAGTCTGCGGACTTCTATTTGCCCTTCTACTTACGCAATCTTTGTAGGATACGATCAAATTGAACAGCTCCCAAATTTAAGTTCCATTCGAGGATTCAGCTGTATACAGCCATCTTTTTTTTTTTTTATATGCTCCCTTCTCTATCGATCTTAAAAGTCCGTGAAAAGGACTCGTAATGCGACATGGCTACACTAAAGAATGTTGTAAAAGAATGTGTAACATATTTCCTAGGCTCTAGATGGGCTCGCCCCCCACGGCAAGGCACGTGGGCGGTTGAGCCGAGAACAATTATGTCTTAACGCGGAGGGCTGCGACAGGTGGGCGGGGCGCTGTGACGCGCCGCTTGACGCGCCACTCAAGGGTGACAAGTTGTTGATAATTCTTGGGAGATTCCGATAGTGGGCAGTCATCATATTCGTCTTTACCTGTCTTTTACATACAGAGCGATGAGATATGGGTTTTAATTAGTTAAATTCTAAACATTCTAAAAAAAGGTCGCGAGTTGAGGTCGCGTTTTGATCCGGTTGTAGAGTTTAGAAAGAAAATATAATAACAATTTGTAAGTGCCCCCGTAGGCCTATACGAAATAAACGATTTGACTTTGACTTCTAAGAATGTATTTAAATCCTGATGATGCATAACTTCGTGTTATGAATGACTACTCGGTTTATAAATATGTGATAATACAGATCTAAATAAATTTATATTTGCAAATAATATATGAAAAAACAAACCTAAAAGAAATGGTACTTAATTAAGAATCTTGTTAAACAATATACGGTTTAACATAAATAGTGTACAATATTTTAGGTTCTCAATTGGTAGGTATTAAATACATATTTAAAAAAAAATATGGTAAGCACCCAAGTTTAACTTTTTCTAAATGTTTTGGTACACAAAAGGGCGCCTGACAGCCCTATGATAATACGCAATTTAATGTAATGTAGGGGAAAACCGCTCGTGCATAATTTCGTCCACGGAATATGATTTAATTAAAGTTATTAAAGCGGTCTCAGTTTAATTGAAATTTGTTTAAAGAGAGCGATGGAAATTAAACCACTATTTTATTGACCCCATCCAACCTTAAGGTCAAGGGGCTGAGACTTAGGAAGTTATAATCTCGTAATAAGTTGTAAATTCAATATGAAACCGACGAGGTAATCCAGTTGACGGGTAAATAATTATGTGCTGCTTTAATACTTGGGTAAGAGGTGTATACTATTGTTATTAATAGGTAAATACACTATACGCCTCACGACCTCATAGCTATATTCCTTTTAGATATATGGCTACTCTTCTAACGAAAACATATTTTTTCCTTAATTTGTTTTAAAATAAATTATTCTCTTTTTAATTTATATTCACGTTGTACATATAGTGTAAATAAATTAAAAGCATTTAAAAAAAATACTCTTAAGATAAAATGTTCATATCTCAATCGTATTCAAAATTAATCCTATGAAAGACACACATACATAACAAACACTATTATTATAGCTATTTTCTAGACTTACGCGATCGCTAAAGCTACATTCGTACCAACATAATGAAACTGTTTTAATAACAGCTCATCGCAGTGCCAATTCTAACACTTCCCGACAAAAGAAAGGCAATGTACACGGAATGCTAATTGCGGAACCGCCAGCCGTCGCCGCAGAGTCAAAGCAAACGCTTTTATTTTTAAAGAGGCGTATACTTAGGGAGATTGCCTCGACGTTTTCATCAGTACGCCGACCGCAGGGCACATTATTTTAATCGCGAGGCACCTACTATGTCTACCGTTTCCTACCTTTAGTGGAGTTGTTTGATGCTCCGGCGAATGGTGTCGCTAAATCGTTGATTCTTTGACTTATAACAGTCAATTGTTTTCATCTATTCGTCCATCAGATGAAAGGCGCCCACTGTTGCACAATGACTTCCACCGATCACCGTTTTCCATTACTCATCCATCAGTTTAGTTTAGGGACCTCTTGCAAAATAAAAGACTAACTAAGACTTTGGGTTACCCTATCATCAACTAAAGCATATATTCGACTACTGCATACCTACAATCAGTCAGTTTTAAAGGAAATTACAAATTGTACTCATTTGCTAGCAGTATTTTTGACCAATATAAATTAAACATACTCTTTTTACTACAGGAGGACTTACTAATCCATGGAGACAGCGTGTACGACGTCATAGACAAGCAAGACCAGCAAGCAGTCAGGTCCGAGCTTGCGCGGGCGCCGACGGATGGTGAAGACCGGGTGTTTCTGTGCAGAATGAACGTGGCCCGGAATGCTAGGAGACAGATGCGGTTCGGAGACCAAAAGGTAAGTGTATATAATCATGATAAATATAAGTAATGTAATAAAGCTTTGAGGATGAGTTTGTAAAAGGGAAATAGATATATGCTTAAATCAATCTCCTTTGTTACGTCTTGACATGGGGTCTAGTTGATCAACACTTCAAATTAATTTTTATTTCATTTATGCATCTGATTAGCCCAGTTGGTTGGGACCATACTTGCTATTCCGAGAGTCCCGGGTTCGCATCATGGCATGGATTAACTTTGTGTGATGAGCATGAATATTTGTACCCGATTAACGGATGTTTAAAATCTATTTTATACTGGGTTCGCCGCCAGTGCATTGCACGATACCCTTAATACAAGCGTTGCTCAGTATGAGACCGTATAGGTGTTCGTATAGGCGATATTTTTACTATCTATACATATAAATAAAATTGGAGTGTCTGTTTGTAATATTAAAATAACCGCTTTTTACTAAGTGCATTTGGATGTATACACGTTACCTATACCGAAACAACATTTTTTACAATTTTTGTCTGTCTGTCTGTCCGTCTGTCTGTCTGTCCGTCTGTCTGTCTGTCCGTCTGTCTGGCTGTCTGGCTGTCTGTCTGTCTGTCTGTCTGTCTGTCTGTCTGTCTGTCTGTCTGTCTGTCTGTCTGTCCGTCTGTCTGGCTGTCTGTCTGTCTGTCTGTTTGTTCCGGCTAATCTCTGTAATGGCTGGACTGATTTTGACGGAACTTTCACTGGCAGATAGCTGATGTAACAAGGAGTAACTTGGCAACAGCTAGTTTATTATAATATATTAATGTTACTAGCTGTTGCCCGCGACTTCGTCCGCGTGGTATTTAACAAAGACAACCGTTGACAACAGCCTGCTCGCCCATTCTGAGCCCGCGGGACGCATTGCAGGTTGTTGCTATCAAACTTAATCAGGCGCTGCGCTGCAACATTGGTTTTAATTTTTTTTCGTGAGATCCTATTTTTTTTTCTAAAATAAAAGTAGCCTAAGTTACTCCTTGTTACATCAGCTATCTGCCAGTGAAAGTCTCGTCAAAATCGGTCCAGCCATTTCAGAGATTAGCCGGAACAAACAGACAGACAGACAGACAGACAGACAGACGGACAGACGGACAGACAGACAGACAAAAATTGTAAAAAATGTTGTTTCGGTATAGGTAACGTGTATACATCCAAATGCACTTAGTAAAAAGCGGTTATTTTAATATTACAAACAGACACTCCAATTTTATTTATATGTATAGATAAAGAAATCATTGAAAGTCTTATAAAACTTATCGCCTCATATAGTAGACTTGCTTCTCCTTATTTGAATGTCGGAAGCAATTTCCATCTAAATTAATGCACGTGTTGTCCACTCATATCTTCTACTTGACAGCTTCAGTTATTGAAACAAAATGAACAGCAACATTCATTTCGAAAGTTTCATTAGTGCACTTTCGTCAGTCGTCAGTATTACTAGTGGGTCTTCCGTTTTCAATCGCAACATGTTAAAATTGTAACGTCAGTCATCGTAAGTGCAAGTAGATTCTCAAACTGTCTTGCCAGTACTATCCAGAAATATTTCTTGACATTTCTGGTACCCTAGTATCTTTATTTTCTATTATGTGAACTTCAGTAATATAATACTTTATAATTGCTATACTTTTTAACTTCTCCATTTCTTTCCGGACTATTCTCGTCAAAAATTTGAACGAGACTTGCATGAGTCAAATCTTGTTGTTTTCGTTGGAGACCACTGAAGATCCTGGCTTAAATGAGTAACAGTGGTGGGAGTATGATATAGCACAATTCCTTATAGATAAATACAAATTATAATTTTCGGCAACCTACAATTTGTAAATCTAACAAATCTGCTTGTTTCAGAGTGTCCTCCCTATATATGTTATTATTGCAAGTAAAAAATATATGAATTTCTTTTTTACATGCTTTTTTTAATTACGTTAATAAATATAAGCTAACCTCATTAATTTAAGTATAACAACAGTTATAGTAGTTGGGTCAATAGTTTTTAAAATGAGCGTTCAATAATAAATTGAAAATACTTTTTAAAAGCTACTAAACTAAACTATAAGCGTAACACATCGCAGACAACATGAAGAAGATTTTGTTTATACTTATCGAAATATTCTAAAATTAATACCTTGCCCATTATATCTACTTAAATCGAGTTCATAATATAGTAGCCTCTTTAAAAGTAATTATAACGTAGCAATAAAATCATCTGATCAGCGGTAATCAGGCTTATCTGATGAGCTATAACGAACTAGCGTTTATTAGGTACCACTTAACACTTACTATCGTGTAGGGATGCCACGCCTCACTTTAAAAAAATACTATAAATACCTAATGCAAAACAAGAATTTAGTTTTATGACCGCTATTAGAGTATTTTACTTACTAAGTACGTTCTCAGGTCGTCGTATACGGGAAATCAGAAAGTAGCATTGATGACAGAGAAGTTCAAATAGTCAGCGACTGTCTGAGTACGGAGTATTCAATACAAGCACTCGCACCAAATAAAAACTTTGCAACCTTGCATCACAAATAACTATTATGGTTGAGAGAGAGTGATTGTTGATATGGCTTCTGATCAGGAGGCTATGATAACTTCAAATAGCGTAAGTGTATAGCGGCTATATTACTATTAGGGCGTCATCAATATTACAAGACCCTTTTAACCGACTTGAAAATGGAGGAGGTTCTCAACTCGATTGTATTTTCTTTTATAAGAAAAGCTGCAGTTTTTTGATTTTGTTTATCTTACTATTTCCTATTATATCAGCCCTTAATACCTATGGTATATCGTGAGAACCCGCCGCCTCTTTCATGTCTCTGTGAGTTCCGTCGCAAACGGAAGTATTATTAGTGAATGACTACAAACATTTCGGTCATAACGGCTGTGAACTACTACGTTGGCTCACTAATTTGGATGGATTTATGGGACTGTGCTTGATTTTGCGTTTGGGAAACGACTGAAAGTAAAATTCTCAGAGCGTAACTGTTTGTTGTCAATTTAAATCATCTCCTGTAGTTTAAGTAGGTGCAGCGATCTCTTCAACCTCGGCTCAAGCTATTCAGATGGCGCTGCAGACGACATTCAGAACAATTGACATTTCTCCGTACAATCCTGAAACGCGCTATGAAAGTTTTTAGAGCATGTAACATATATACATGATCCCAATAATAACCGTTGGGGTATAAAGGCCGCCCCGCCAGGAATAACACCCGCCTGTCTGGAAGATCTTCTCTTTTCCGCTAAATAGGAAGATAGAACCCAGTATGTATTTAGCAATGACTCATCAAAAATATGTCAGATCAATGCCTATAATATATCAGGCGACGAACCTGTGTCAAGCTTGTAATAGGTACTACTTAAATATTTCTCATAGAAAGATTTAATATTAGCTATTATAATAACATTTAGATATAAGAATCTGTGTATAATCCGGGTTTCTTACATGTCTATGGTCATAAATATGATCCTGATGAAATATAACAACACAATATCTCGAAACAGTGTTTTTGAGTTGTGACCTTTGCTATCATATCCCATAATGATAAAGGCAGTTAATATTGTTCTTATATAAAGGAAGGTTAGACCATAAAAAAAGAAAAAACAAATTCATGCCGAACGTCTGTAAAATACTTAGGTATAATGGATCGCCTACATCAGTTTCTCGTTATCGTCGTAACTCTTATAAAAGCAAGTAGGTAAAATAAAGATTATACCAATCAACCGACACCCACACTGGTAATAAGTGAACCAGATACCACTCGGAGTGGCATTAAAACACTTGGTGGTAACAAATGCTTGCAATCGGCGGGGACATTGTAAGCTATTAATAAGTTGCACGTGCGTAGTGCGAGCTATTTGTACGAGCTGTTGGTGAGCTGTCGCCTGGGTTAAGTGATATTTGCACATAAGCTCTTTTCTGCGGCTTCGCTTGAACGATTTTTTCAAGAAAAACAACAATTTCAGAGATATATTCCACTATTATAAACACCAAAACCACACACAAAAAAAGAAAACAACAAATAAAGAAAAAAATATTTCAATTTGATGAAGATTTATCTTTAACTACTATTACACATTTTATGCCTACGTTTGCCCCATCAATTGCCAGCCTTTATTATTGACACATAGCCTGTCGTCATAATAACTAAGCTATGAGAATCTTAAAGCGTTCATAAATTGCAAATACAAATTAATGTTTACACAAAATGGCCCCGGGCGCGGCGGCGGAGTACGATGTATAAACGACACAAAATTATTTTCAAAATACTATCGACGACACGCCCGCAGACGGCTTTCGAAGCAACAATGTGTGGTCTTATGGTAATGAGGTGATAATGGGAGTGTTTGCAATTTTTAGTTTCACACTTCACGTAGGCGTTTAGAAAAGCGTGTTGATGGCGTGATGTTCAGGCGAACTGGCCGCCTCAGAATTATTTTTATAGTAATGGTTCCCATGTTTTAATATACCAGAATAACTTCTGGTATTGGAGGCTTAGAAAATATCAAAAAATCAAAGTTCATTAAAATCAGCCCTCCCGTTCTTGAGTTATAAATGGTGTGGACTTTAGATATTTATCTATATATATATAGAAGATTCACTTGACATTTTGGGAAATAAATTTATAGCTGTAATTGTATAAGTTGTAGTTAAGTTAAGGACCCAAGGCAGGTGTGTGTTTTTAAGAATTATCCACACTCACACATAGTATTAGGTGCACGGAAAAAAAAAGAAAACGGCAGCAATTCGAAATATGTTTAAAGCAAAGTGATCACGGTATAAAATAACACCGGCTTCGTGCGCCAATAAAAAAAACAAACAATTAACTTTACAATTAACGTTATTTTAATATGCAAATTGTTGCTATAACTTATTAACTGTACTCCATACATAACAATCAAAGATAAGGCAAGCGTATTGCGTACACACATTTGATTTTCCTATTGCAGCACTAATCATTATAATTTACAAAGTAAAAGACATTCCTGCGTCGCAATATTATGGAAACAAATGCAATTTCAATGATAATAAGGCACTAAATAATAGTAATTTTAAACTGAATGTCTCTGGATAAATACTACCTTCTGAAGTAATTGTTTGTACACAGACGGAGAGAATATTAAATTATGACTTGTATTATTAAAATCATTAAATATATGCGACCCGAACTGATTGAAACAATTAGTAGTGACCCCGCTTCCTGTTCAGAGAGTACCGGGTTCAAATCCTAGTAGGAGCAAACTTTGTGTGATGACCACGAATTTTTGTGCCCATCATGGTGCATAAGTACCTGTATACCGGAATCGCCCCAATTCCAGTTTACGGTACCCATAATACAAGCGTTACTTAGTTGGGAACCGCACAGTTAGTGCAAATTAAAGCGGCAATGTAGTTATAATTCATATTTTTTTTTACCATAGGCGCTATACATTTACACCGTATTATTATATTATAATTTACACCGATCGAATACTTTCACACTTAATATTAATATTTATTTTATAAATCCCGACGACCGACGACCGTCTTCCCAATATTCTATTTCAGTACCCATTTGATTTCTAAACCAAATACAAAACATCTAAATACTATCTAATTCGTTCGCTAAATTCTCGTAAGCTGCCATTACCCTGCCCGCTTTAATGTATCCGATATCCCAAATTAATGGTATCGGCTGATGAAGTTAAGAAGTACGGCAGCTAATGAGGCTTATCGACGTCCGCGCCGCGATGACACGGCCGATGGCTGCGTGTGCGCAATGCCTACACACCGCCTTGTTAGCGGACAGGTACGAGCGCACACGGGAGGGGGAGGGTGTATTGATTAACGGAATTAGAATAGTGTATTTGGTTGGGAGCATTGATGCGGAGGTAAGATTCGGGCCTTACTAGGTATTTAACTGAAGGCAGGTCGAAATTTCTTAAATATCAAAATTAACATATTACATTACTAGCTTTTTCTAGCGGCTGCGCCCGAGGTACCTCGATAAACCCACCTATAACCTATAACAAGTAGCCTATGTGTGATTCTAGACTATAATCTATATGTGTGCCAAATTTCATCCAAATCCGTGCAGCCGTTCTGGCGTGATTGAGTAACAATCATCCATCCAAACTTTCACATTAATAATATTTGTGGGATATCAACTTTTATCTCATCTATTGCTTACTAATTAAATTCATGAAAAAACTACACAGCAACATCTACATTTCGATAATTTCAAATCACTCGCTGCTATATATTTTCTCACTTTGATATTATTGCCTAATCATCATCATCATCATCATCCTCATCACACTTCACATTTTCCAAATCATTATAATTCTCCTTCTCATTTTCGTTATTTATATCTTGCCCGCTACCTCCCGAGCTAACACTTAACAAATCTATTGCCTCTTCCATATCTCTATATTTGGGTGCAGTTTTACATAATGTAAAATATACTATACGACAAATAGTTAACATCGTGGCACCCAACAGTAAAAATAATACAACCCATAATATTGAATCGAATATCGTCCACACTTCATCTTCATCTGCAGTATCTCTATCTTTAAATATCTTATGGTGAATAGGACATTCAGAATCTTTAAAATCAGGAGAAATCTCTACAGCATGATTAACATCTTTTGCTAGTCTGTGAAATACAGCCTTTCCTAGCCAATCCGCTATATCGTATCTTCCTATTTGGCGTAACCTGTGTTCAACTGCAGCATGCGTTTTACCTTTTCCTTCCCATTTCTCACTACCACTATTCCATTTGATCAACAGCTTGAAGCATGGGACGTCGGTTGGTACAATATCTTCAGCAACGGTTAAAGCAGCTGGAAGGTCGTAGGACACAAAGTGCAAGGACGCAAAAAGACGTCGACATTCTTTTGGCTTCAAGTGGTCTGCGATGTACACGAATTGTACGATATCAATGTCTATTGTACATTTAGCTAGATATATTTGGAGTTGTAGTAAGATAATTAAACGGCTCATGCTTATAAATTCACTTAACTTTTAAAACTTTAAGGCGTATATTGTGTTAAGCCGGTGATTTTGATAACAGCAGTTTGTAAATTGAATTTTACAAAAATCTATTCAAGACCTCGGCCCACGATTCAAGAAATTGTCACATTGACGTCTTGAGAAAGTTCAATTCTACAACTCCATTTATAATGTGTGTTTGCTGAAGAAATATATTACTATTATTTAATTTATTTGTTATCGCTATTGAAATACACGACACTGGCCAAATACCCATTAATTTGTGGGCCTCATTCCATTTTATTTCATGGCATTTCATTTCTTATAGAATTAAAGAATTGCAGCTTTACCTTTTACTTGACACTGGCAAAATACCTAAAATTGGTGACGCAATTTTTTTTTAAACAGGAAGAACATGCAACGAGTGTGTAACCTAATCAAACTTTCTAGATAATTAAGCTAAAAAATCAAATATAATTTACGCGCCGATGATAGAAAATATCGTAATTTAAAATGAAATCGGTTGCATGCAATATTGCAACGACACAAAATGTGACGTAATATTGTTGTGTGAGATTAAAAGATCGACTATGCGCGTGCTATATGGCGTAAATAACGCTTCTCTTGCCTAGCACTTGTAATAAAATATATAAAAGTATGACAATGTAAATCATGTTGCATGAAAATAAATGTAATCATTATTTGAAGTACAAAGATTTGTATTGATCGCTGAATGTAGACCTAATGCCAAATGACCTTTTCAAAATTTGAATAGTCAAACATTATGTACACTGAAGACTGACAATCAAATAGATTTTAAAGCTTAAACATGTTTAGATAAAGTTAAGTTTCGTTTGGTAACAAGTGACGATGACAATAAAAACACGTTGATGATGTTACAAAGGGTCACAAAAAAGTCGCATTCGTCAGGAGGTGATGTGTTGTCGAAATGAAAACGAAATTCCGACGTCGCAATGTCAAGGTTCTTTGAGATGGACAGTGATGAACAATTGATACTTAAACGAATATTTTTCATTCATACACAAAATAAATATTACTTGCGTCAAATTATGTATACCAGGTTTGACCGAGATTGTTCCTTTTTCTAAACAATACATTCATTTTAAATTGAATAGAGATGGAATTTGTTACAATCAATATTATAACATAACGACTTTTACAATACAATCGAAAAAGCATCAATATCAGCGATAAACAATACTGTTGTAATACTGTTGGTGATTGCAAGAAATGTTGTGCCGCTTAGAAATGATCCGAGCCATTATTGTAATGTGGAATAAGGTTAGCACACTGGAACTGATCGGTACAGTCGACAACCGCATGTAGAGCGGTGACAAAATATATAATAAATCCATTTTAATCCTGACTCCTAGCTGATGGATATTTGCTAACGGTGACTTTAAAGGCAAAGGGTTTGAGAAATCAAAACGACATTTCACCAGCTTTTCTGTAGCTTATCCAACGAGTTATGTTATTTGTGACACATAGGTAGAACGCATTTAAAGCTACTAAAATATACATCTAATGAGTCTAGGCTAAACAAACTAATTGGTATGAATGTTCTTCGTTTGAAATTTGCCTGTCAATATTTTTTTCCTAGCTTGGTTGTCACAGGTGTCTTACTCTTGATTAGATTATAAGATTTAATTACTGTAGAGACTAGCTATTGCCTTTCCAAGCCGTGGGCTACAATGATTTCTTATGAAACTCTAAAGTAACAAACTCATAGCAAGAAAATTACCACATTAAGCCAATACAGTGTGTGTCTATCGGTACCAGGGGAGCATACATTTAAACAAGTTGCACAAGGTTCTTTTGTCATTGTATAATGATGCGCAGCGTTTGTGATGTTTTGTGTATCGGAATGCGCTCTTTGTGACACACGGATGTGGATCTTGTGAATATTGACACGTTAAACAACATTGTTGTCTGTTTGTAATGTCACTGTAGGTATTTATTGAGAATCAGGGATTTGGGACTCTACAAACATGAGTATTGAGGGCATTGATGCTTAGGTTAGTTTAGATCTTGAAGATTTTTAGACAATTCAATTTATTGGTCTATTATTAGTACGTATATAATAGTACATTTATTTGTACGGTATATATAGGTTTACAGGTTCTCCTTCCAAAGGTTGCCTGGGAGAAAATACAATTTTATTACGATACTTAAATTGATTGAAAAATAGTGACAGAGGCGTAAAAATAGAAGAAATAGAGAGAACCACAGATAAAACTTTCATTTTTATAATTCACCATAACTTAAAATAGTTCTCATAATATATTGAACGCATTTTTAATCTATCCATCTGTACCTAATAAGGCACCCAGAAGACATTAGCGTTGAACATGCATGAACTAACTAACTCAGAATCCTAATCAAATCAGTAGGCACTGTATGTCAATATTGAAAACCGCACTGTAATACGTTTCTCAAGCGCAACCCGTTCCGCAGCCTTCGGTACCGGCCCTCGTAATTAAAGAAGACGATTCACAATTACCGTAGTTTATAGACGCTTCTAATTATATGTATTTGATGTTTTCTATACGCTGTGTGACGAAAGAAGCCCCATTCGGACAGTCATTATGGGAATTAATATACCTACGTGTCAGTTCGAGAGGTTCCCTAATGATCGACACTCGATTTTTATAGTCTCGTGGGAACACGTACCCACAAATGATAGGTATGTCTCTGATATAAGGTTTTTGCTCAATGAGCTTTATGATATCATTGAAAACAAATTTTCCCTTTTGTAATTGATATTAACTCTAATGTGGATATTAGAATCCAATTTGTAGGCAATTATTGATAATAAAATGTCAGGTTTTTTTTTGTGCGTGAACTTTGACTTCAATCATTATTAGGTTTCTTTTTATGGTATTGTGCCGTTTATAAAAGACTCGGATATACCTACTCATTATGTTGCTTTGTAAATTTATAAACGTAATTATACTTACTTTAGGTTTTCTCTTTAAAAATGTTATCATTAAGTATTATTTTTATTTGTACTTTTAACAATACCTAAGTATGTATTTATTACCCGAACGAAGCTAGTTTTCTTACACCATGTTTAATCATATTACTAGAAAGTTTAATTAGAAATCGTAGGAAACGAATTTTTGATATGATTTGTAATATTAGCCTCCACCACATTGGGAATCCTAGAATTGGGACTAGCAAGTCTGCTTTGTTTTCTAATTATACCCATAAATTATTAGTCCTTTATTCTCCCACTGAAGGCACGGGGGGCATTAGTCCCACCCCAATAGCCCAGTTTATGGGCTTTGAACGATTTTCCAGATCCTATAATGTACTCTCAGACATGCAGGTTTCATTACTACGTTTTCCTTAAGAGTTTAGAAAGTAATTATTGTAATAGGCACCTACCAATAAAGTAGGAATTATGAAGATCTAACTCTAGAAATTTATATGATTTTCTCTGTGACAAACCATTTACTTTGTATATAAGTAAATGTTGAAATTATTCAATTAACTCGTCTGTAATAGATCGCAAAATTAATCTCAATGTTTATTATTGTCTTTCAAATCTACCACGATGTATTTCTACCACTCGTTCCTACTATTAGCTATCCAACAAACAGACAGACATTTGACAAGCATATCACATTTCCATACATTTCATAATCTTTACTTCAATTACGGCAATTAGCAATTTCGTTATGCAAAACACACGTCCATTTACAATAAGTGAAACTTGAGCCAGTAAAACTGATTGGCCAATTAAAAAATAAATTGCGCAAGATTTGAACTATGAACCGCTTCTGAGTGAATTCGAATTTTGATGGCGAATTAATTTTGAAAATTACGGGGTCTATGCGGTCAATTGAAGTAGAAAGTTGGAATATGGCCGATATGGTACCTGCCCACTCATCTACTTTCGACACGTGGTCGTAATGTTACGATATCTATACATATAAATAAAATTGGAGTGTCTGTTTGTAATATTAAAATGACCGCTTTTTACTATGTGCATTTGGATGTATACACGTTACCTATACCGAAACAACATTTTTTACAATTTTTGTCTGTCTGTCTGTCTGTCCGTCTGTCTGTCTGTCTGTCTATCTGTTTGTTCCAGCTAATCTCTGAAATGGCTGGACCGATTTTGACGGGACTTTCACTGGCAGATAGCTGATGTAACAAGGAGTAACTTAGGATACTTTTATTTTAGTAAAAAAAAATAGGATCTCACGAAAAAAAATTAAAACCAATGTCGCAGCGCAGCGCCTGATTAAGTTTGATAGCAACAACCTGCAATGCGTCCCGCGGGCTCAGAATGGGCGAGCAGGCTGTTGTCAACGGTTGTCTTTGTTAAATACCACGCGGACGAAGTCGCGGGCAACAGCTAGTATATCATAAGATTATATTACGAAATTGAATGTCAAAATTTCATACCTCACATGGGACGAGCATTTACCCTTCTATCTTGTTGGTAATAATAGTCGTAAGCCCATCATGAGGTCTTGGATTCGATTTCTCGGTCTTAAATATAGATTAAGTACTTGTGATGTCCGTTAAGCTCATTACTTGTAGTCCCTTTAGCCCCTCAAACTAAGCCAAAATTTAAGCTAGGGGCTCACGTCAATAGTTTAGTCAGGCTGGGGATCGAACCCTGAATCTGTCACCATCCATCATTACCATCTACTTTACTACAATGTATTTTTATTAATTATTTTCTTGTTGCAATTGCTATAAAATACCTGACATTGGTAAAGTACCTATGCCGTTGGATGGGTAATGCTTTTTAAAGATACAAAGATTAGAAGGGTCCTTTAAAATAAAATTAATTTTCCCATACCATATCGGGCGATATCGGGAAACTTGTTGAGCAACGAACCCCCAACACGTTAAGAACTTAGTTGTCCACTGAATATAAGATTCAATACGAGCATCCCAATAGTACCTAGATTGAAAACCCAGTAATATATACTCACATGTGAAATGCAATAAATGATTTTCACACCACACACCATACAATAAAGTCTAAGTACGAACGAACCGGGTTATTTAAATTAAGCCACTCATTCTGCTTGTGTGCGACAAAAACATACGGCGCAGCGTCGTTAGAGCGCGGGAGATGCATTTATTTATGAAAATGTAAATTCATCTGATTGTAATAACAAAACTCGAGCCACTGGTCTCTATATTAAGATGTATTATTTGCATACCGTATGCTCTTACGCGAACGTGTGACCGTGTTTGTACGAGATCATATATATGGGTTCGGGATTTGTATGAAAAATAATGGTTGTTATCTCAAACAAACATGGTTTCATTTGCATATTATTTTCAGGCAATTATGTTATTATTTAATGTGTAGTTAGTTCTATACTCTATGGTCTATAAATTAACAAAAAAAATATGTTTTGCTATAAGTGATAAAGTAATTGTTTTTTTCATCGTCGTATAATCACAGAATAACATTAAACTTGTAACCAGCCAGACACCGCCCGGCAAGGCACTTTATTAAAAATATTCTTTACGGCATGTTTAATGATGGATGGTTTTATTTACGTATATGTATATATGAACTGTAAAACTCTGCCTCGAAGATTTCTTATATTTACGCGAATACTACACATTGAAATAAAACTAATCTTACGGATTTTATCGCATTTATTATACTTTTTTATATTCCCAACGTTTTGGCTGCTTTACAGCAACCAGTCCTCCCGTGACATGGTTGCTTTACAGCAACCATGGTCAACCATAAAAAAACAACAATCATAAAATCTAGCATTTTTTTATCTTTTAGTATATCATTTCTATTAGTCGCATTTCGGGTTCTCGCCACAAACAAGCTGGTTTATGTTTCTCTTAGGTAAATGTAATCAGAATCAGTAAATATTTAACACCTACCGGGTGCAATGCGTTTAACAGCATTTAATGCATTTAAAATAAGATAAGATTTAACTGCTAAATATTTATAGTGCGGTAAGTCGTTTGTTGCTTATTATTTCAAACATTCCCTGAACTATGCCATGCTGATTGGTTATATTTTATTGCTGCTTGTATATTTAACTTGTTAAATCACTTACAGCGATCAAATTCAATACAAAACAAACAGTACTTTTTTTTATTTTATTTTATTACATTATAGGCAAGTATTTGATCTCGATCTCACCTGATGGTAAGTGACTTGAATCAAATTCTTAATTACTGTCTTCATATTTGTTTAATTAAACAAAACACAATATACAAAAACTTCTATTACATTCCAAACGCACGAAATTAAGACGCATCGGTCAAACTTTACCAATAAAATATCAATACTAATCAATCAACGGTAACATAATGCACCGGCTTCACAATCGACACGACATCGTGATCGACCGGCGCGTGCGCAGCCCACTAAACTCACCGACTCTACCGTTAAAAGGATAACTTGAGAAAAAAAAGAAGTCGAGAGGTGTGTCCTGACGTAATGATTCGTGACTCCGCATGTCTAAGCGTGACTTTTCTGACCACTTGTGCCGTTTAATCGGTTCGATCCCGGGCCGATCGCGATTCGAAGCCAGTTTTGCTAATATTGAGCAGTTTTGTCAATGTTATAGTGTAAACAAGTGATAAGATAGCCGTTAATAGTAATTTTCCCAGCAAATTAATGTAAGGAAAATTCTAAGTTTATATTGATAAGGTTTTAAAACTAAATATGTTACAGATTATATTGCTATTTGTTTTCTAACATCCCAACGTTGCAAGCGTTTTGCCGAACCCATGGTCTAAAATTCATTATTTGTCATACCGTTATTAATATTAAAACTGTTCTATAAATTTCAGGGATAGTCTGTGACTATAATTTTCTTTAAAAAATGGCTTAGCAATTCCATTTTAAATAAACTATGATTTGAGGAGTTCAAATATAGCAAGCAATGCAGAATCCAAGATTCCCCCTAGCGACGGAGACTAACTTAAAACTAACGCCATTACAGCCAATATTTGAAAGCATTCCCGACTAATCAGTGCAATATTTCAATGAACCTAACGTACCGTTCACAACTGTCGCTTGATATAATCAAATACAGTATTTATATTGCACCAATAACATTTCAACTTCGCGCGATAAAATTAAAACCTGGAACGGCACTATCATGCATTTGACAAGTCAATAATACGTCCAATATAAACACACCCGTGGCGGGAATCGGAACTAATTATTCAGCAAAGAGTGTGTATCAACTAGCGCCATTGTCGGGGGCTATTTTGTGGCGGTCAGTTATCAGGTCATGAGTTGTCACGAACGCGCTTATCTTTGAGAAAGTGGTCATTGTTGACTTCATGAGTCGGTATGGTTCTGATGGATTTTGGCTCAGCAACAGATAATAAGTTACGATTGATTGTTCTTTACTGTCATACTTATATACAAATATTCTTATAAAATGTTATCTTTACAATTTTAAGTTAACAGCGCAAGCGATGATATAGAGAAACTTACTTCGGTCAGAATATTCAATAGATGTTATAGGCGAATATAAGGATTTTGGATTCGGATACATCCGAATAGCCAAATGTACCATTCTTTTTTATTATCTTTAATGTACAGTCACAGCCTAGTTAGAATTTTCTACTTAAACTATAAATTTTCCTATCGTAATTTAAGGTAAACAAACAACAGGTAGGTAATACAAACTTCAACTTCATACATAATTAGATTTAGGCTAATTTCCAAAAATGTCTATTTGGTCCACATCTCTCTCTCACTCTCAAATCTCGAGGTCCAATGGTTTGTCTGTGCATTGTCCACGAGTCAGTGTTAAGAATTTATTATGTACATACAATTATAGTGTAAATATACTGCATTGGGTATATTGGGGTCACTGGTGGTAGGCTTCGGCCGTGGCTAGTCACCACCCACTGAACAAAGCCATGTCGCCAAGCGGCCTAGCCGTGTTCTGGCATGATGTTCGGTGCTGCCATTCATGGATGGCGGGTCAGATCAGTTGCGCTGCATGTGCCTAGTGAATGTAGCGTCTCGATCTACTACCGCCTTCCTACCTAGGCAAGTATGCTCCATCGTAGATCTCATCGTCACTTACCATCAGGTGAGATCGAGATCAAATACTTGCCTATAATGTAATAAAAATAAAAATAAATCTTTTCTGTTTTAGTACTTCTAGGATTTGCACACAGCTCGTTGATTCACTGAATAAGCAACCACTCGTTTCTCTCATAACTTGCGCCACACAATCAGCGCCATACGTTTGGGCGTATCGTTCATACTCTCGATAATCTAACGTTTCATATCCGGCTAATCTATCGTCGTTACATTTTGTACCGCGGTGGGCGGACACATGTACACGTAACTCGATCGAACCTCATCTAGTTTTATTTCTTAATCCCCCGGGGAATGAGTGAATGAATGTTAATATGATATAAAATTGAATTGATTAAAATTCATGGTATTAAACATTAGACATGAGAACCGACAATTTAATCGTCTTTAAATAGAACATAATGGAATATGTATTCCACGGCTTTTGTGGGTACCCACAGATACACCCTCACCACTAACATTCGGCTTGCCAACCCGCCCAAATGTAAGCTATAATATTGGGTTTTTTCGTGCAGCTGCACAGAGAAGCTAGATATATCTATATTTATTGTACAACAGTATTATCAGTGTATTTATATTAGACCGTACTATCGAAAACTTTGTTCTCTTCCTCTTTCTCAACTCTCAATTCCTCTCTTTGTCTTTAAATGACAATTCACCTGTGTCCCTCGCAAGATATATTCAGGAATGTTTCTTTAGTGTTTTTGATCTGAGAATCGCTTAATAAAATCATATGGTCATAGGTACCTACCTAGGTACTCTATCTATAAACTATACCATAATTTTAATTAGATTAAAAGATGCAAGATTCGTTTATTAACTCATACATAACGTGCAATTCATAATAGAAAAATCAAGGTTTTTCCTACCCAATTAGCATTGTAGTCCTTCAAAAAAAATGTTGCATTCTAAACGACATTGTCATACAATAAGGCGCTCTATTTATGCGCCACGAACGATACAATCTGGCCTACACATAGCAGACATCATTTAAATATATCTTGTTAAGTAGATTAAAGTTTTTACGCAATCGTATTGCGATATTT
Organism: Pheosia tremula; assembly: GCA_905333125.1. Lineage (NCBI taxonomy): Eukaryota > Metazoa > Arthropoda > Insecta > Lepidoptera > Notodontidae > Pheosia > Pheosia tremula. The sequence goes on along the minus strand of HG995416.1, from coordinate 5,317,683 downwards.
TCAACTCATTGTTTCCGGACATATTCATAGTTGAATCGTTAGTACACGTGTAAGGAATAGAGTCGGACTTCGTCTGAGACGTCCTTTGGGATCTATAAAAAAAAATATCGATGACGGTGTCGTATTACAATTGAACGTCGTCATCGTCTAAATTAACTTGAAAAAGAGGGGATTAATTAAATAGGGTTGTTAATATACATGTTTTTTTTTAATTTCAAATTTATATTATCCTGGAATCCTTTAATGTAAAGTTTGTACCTTTCAATGCATCGACAGTTTATTGATAATTTGGTTGGAGCTATTATGAAGGAGATGGTTGTTTTAAAATTCAGGAAAAAATTTCAAGGTCTTACTTATAAAAATACCGACAAGCATATGCCTATATCACATAAAATGCAATAAATATACAACAAATCATTCATTTAGTCCCTATTTAATTAAATTATTGTAGCTCCATAACCTGAAAAAAAAACAAATAATTATACCGACGCATATAAATATCGATTTTATACGAATGCCTAGAAATATTTTTGTGTCAGTTTGCACTATGTTCGCAATCGAACCAAGCAAACAGATTGAGTATTCACCGAAGCTATGAATACAATATCATTCAATACAACAAAATATATCGACCAAGGCCAAATGGATCCGGATCGAAGATTGCCGGCGCACAGTGAACGGTTGAACTATGAACTATAGGCATTATACAGGCGCCAAACCCTAAGCTAACTATTTAATCTATCAGATATCGAGTGCGATCCTACTCTCTGCCCAAATATAGAACCAAATTTTTTATCATCAACATTTATATATGGATTTCTTGCATTTACACGAATACATTGAACTAGAACTAAGTTTGCGGATTTCACCGCGATTATTTTAAGTTTTTTAACGTTCCCGACGCTGCTGCAAAGCAGGCGAAACGGTCGATACACAGATTAGCCGGGCTGCCATCAAAGAAGGTAATGACGGCAGAAGCCTCGCGTAGCTGCTCGGTCGGTCTGTACGCAGCTATTTGTAAACAAATTCCCTCAGACTTCCGCAACTTAACCGCTCTGATTTATCGAATCGCGACTCCGACCACCTCTCACTAACCTATCCGTCTATTGTTAGAAGTTTAAAGAATGTCATAGCGCCACGCCCATCTCGCCGCCTTTGATGTAGTTCTGGGTCACAGTTGAGCGCAGACGCCGTCGAATATGATAAAAAGCTTTTCAGTTCGCGCTCGACGCGTGGCCTTGATGCGACACTCGATAGTATATTAGAAGTGCTATTTTTAATATATGTTTCAAAATACAAGCTGCATAGTCTGGTCTCAGTGTGTCATACTGAGGCACGAAGAGATAGAAAATAAAAGGTCATAAAGGTAATCATCTTTAAGTAAACGTCGTCGCATTATAAGCAACACACTTCAATAATTATTTGTATTTAATGTAATCTGATTGATATTAACCGATGTTGACTTTTTTATAATGATAGTGGATAAGTCCAGACTGGTAATGGGTTATTTATAGCCTTTATACATTAGTATCTTTGAAATTGGTTTACTTATGAACTAATTTTAAGGTAGAATTAACGACTTAATGACATCCGATGAAGTAGAAATGTTGCACAAACATGTAATTATAACACTATATATTATGGCATCATTGAGCTTGTCTGATGACGGAGACGGAACTTGGAGGTCCCAGGAACCCAAGTCCAATAATGATAACTCTATAAGTTTGAGCTCATTGAATCTGGCTTAATGATTTATCTCGTCATATGTGTTATCCAGGGTCTCATAATAGAGCCGCAAGGCAGTCACAGAAATCCAACAACGATACAACGAAATCACTTTTTAGTACATGCAAATATTTTAAAGTATTTTTACATACTATATTTTTTGTTCCAGGTCATTCTAGTCCGGGGTCACTACGTGTCGTACTTGCCGCTATGCAGCCGCAATGAGCCGGTGTTCCTGGCCGCGTGCACGCCCCTCGCCATGCCGGAGACACGCGAGTGCGTCGTGCACGGCGCCACCAACGTGTTCACCACCGTGCACGCCATGGACATGAAGATACTGCACATCGACACCAAGTAAGTTGACGTGACGTAGCACAACATACCAGTGACACTGCTGGAATACTCTCGTACCTGAGCAAACCTGAGCGGTGAATGAACAACTCAATTTTAAACTGAATCTGTAGGGCAAATTTGTGGAATCCCAATTGCCGGACACTATATCTTATTCCTTAATGTCCTTATTAGAATTATTTATACGTACACGCTGCTACTTTAATGGATTTAAGGTTTGTGTAGAGCCACCGTATCTATATTTAATAATATGGAGAATGCATTCTATCATTCTAGGTTTCTAGGGCTAAGCGTCTCTTTTATTGGATTTTCTAAGCATTTTGGCCTGCGAGTTAGGTAGATCATTCTATTATCTGAGGACAGTACGTGCGCCAGTAATTAAGTTCTGTTGTAATTTGGCACAGTTTGATGAATACTGTTGTATACTACACAGACCTTGTGGAAACCAGGGATAACTTCCGTGCGTTCAAGCGTTTTTGCCATACCTACTACTGGAATCAAGTTTAATCAGCTCACAAGTTTAGGACCAATTAGTATTTAAACTCTCCGTGGTGCCTTACACCTGGAATTAGTCCAGCTGTAATAGTCTTACTTCTGTGGACATTTGTCTACCAGATCTTTTTGTCTCCCGCTTTGCAATGGAGGGAAGTGGATAATTTTCTTCCAACTCCTCCTATTTATCTTTCGATTAATTTCGTGCGGGTTCCAAGACAATTAACTTTATCCCGGGACTCGCCGAGGGTCAAACCTCGGTGTCTTCATTGGACACCACTGTGGATCCTGGCTTACAGGAGTAGCAGTGGTGGGAGTGTGTGGCGGGCCTAGTCCCAAAAAAAAAAAAAAAAAGAATACTGTTGTACATTTTTAGAATCCTTTCTTAGTAGTAAGACCTTTTTCGGTGTAGCTGATAAAGCTGTGTCCACTTGTCTCTATCTAGAGCAGCCTCTTTCAGCTCCTTATACGTCATGATACCGACCTTTTCTATCATCTGACTGATGTAGCTTATTGTTGGTGTTCCTCGTCAACGCTTTCCTTCTATATATTCCCCTCTATGATATTTTTATGAAGGTACCTATTAAAATTCTTATATAGTAATATAAGTATGGTGAAGGAAAACATCGTGAGGAAACCTGCATGTCTGAGAGAACCCCTCGAGAGATGTGTGAAGTCCGCCAACCCGCACTTGGCCAGCGGGGTTGACTATGGCCTAATCCCCCTCGCAGTGAGGGGAGGCCCGTACCCAGCAGTGGGACATTTTAAGAAAAGGGCTGGTATTATTATATATATTATCATATAATATAGGTATATTTTATTTATAGCTCACTGCACGTGCTAGGTAACTGCAAGTACTCTTGAGCGGCTGAGAATTAAATAAATAAATTTCTCACTGGTTCAAGGCTCAGCAGCAAACAATACTTATTGATGCGTAACTGTCACACTGGACTACTGTCCATCAAACAGCGAGATATGTATGACAACAGCTCTATTGAGACCGTTTCATATTCATGCAAGCGTCCTCACCGCACTCAATGGCACGAAATAATAAGACGAGTTGAGATAATATGCAATGGTAAATAGATATGTCCGATGAGTCTCACTCGCATCTCGCTCGACGTACAAATAATCTGACATTTTTTATGCAGCCGTCAGGCGAAAATGTAGAATTTATTTATGGGTGAATTCAAAAGAATATATATTTGCGCTATAGGATGTAAGTCTATATATTATGTGAACGGCGTGAATCTAGAATGTAGTCTCATTTTCCAGTATTCTTATTTTGGTTCTTAAAATTATTTCTACTGTATTGCCAAGCAGGATGTCTTAAAACATGGGGCTTTCATTTTGTAAATATACGAAACTATTATGTATATCTTCGTTGTGTTAAAACATTCTGAATTTAAAAATAGAGCTAGCTGACTTTTTCACTGTTTCACTGTTTGCTGATAAATCTTATTTAAAACATATTTGACAGATAGTAGAACATACATATTCCATCCGATAAATTGTAAAGAAGGTTTAACAGCTAATAAAGCCTTCAGAATAACAAGGGGTTACGACATTAAATTCTTTAATATTACAGCACCCTACTTAAACATATAATTTTACAGCACGCCTTATATTTCATTCGATCATATAAATCTCAAGTTATGTCTTTGTATTGAATACAATAATGTCTTATTTATTCCTTCGCCGTTCTATATCATGGAGGCTTTCTGTCGCACTATTTCCGCGTTATCTGTGGGTGTTGAAATGTAAACACAGGCCTGTCACCTGCTCGGAAGCGGACGAACTTTGCATACAATGACAGAGCTACAAGCTCCCGTGAAACTTAGTATTAGTCTAGTCCAGTGTACACTGAGCCTTGTTAGTTATTCCGTTTTGATATTTTACACAATTCATTAACAATATTTTGTACTTTAGCTTTATGATCATTTTCCTTTTTAGATCCCTAAAATTACAGTCGCCCTAATCACTAAAGTACCATTGGTTGACTTTATTAACCGCTCATAATGGCAAGTCGATGTAGGTAATCAATTGTTGGTTTATAATCTGTGCCAAAAATGTTTGACGCGAAGACACTAACAGCTAAACATGGAAGCTTAATTTAAATTGAAACTCACATCATTTAGACCTTCAACCAATAAAATGTTAATTAGGTACGGTACGATCTTCTCTAGTTTAATACATGACGATACTCGATTAATTAGTGACTAACGAGTCCCATACATTGTGCACTAAGCACGACAACCTTACCTATGATTTATATCTGAGGCGAATCACGCACGGCCATGTGTCACACAGCCTATAATGTTGTATTGCATCTGGTTGTCGTAAACATTATTGTTTTGCGTTCGCGGACATTATGCGGTTTTCAATGAGTCCAGACGTCACCTCGGCGTAAAATATTCTTATGTTAAATTATGAGTTGCGCTTTGCAATGAATTCTAATAGATTTATTATTCATTTGAATAATTAATGACGGCATTATGAAATAATTGTATTTCAACAAAAATCTATTGTTTTGCTTATTAATATGATACACAAAGTGTTATGTGGAGGAAGCAGTAGCTTTGTCGATCGTGAGTGTGTCGCGTGGCAAATGGCGTCAGTAAACTTGGAGCGGTCAGACTGTACTTCCTTACAACCGTCTGCTGTTTTCCAATATAAGAAATAATAATAATATTCCCACTATTGGGCACGGGCGTTCCCTCACTCCGAGGGGGTATTAGGCCATAGTCCACCATGCAGGTCCAGTGCGGGTTGGCGGACTTCACACAATCAACGCGTTACGTCACGCGATAACATCAGATATCCTTATGCAGTATTTGTTTTAAAGCTTCACTAGTAGAAGCTAGCAAAAGAATAGCTTATGCAATAAGTTACGTGCAATGCAGTTGATTGCACCTTGTAACATATGACTTTAAACTTGACCTCAACGGATTGTAAGGCGCAATTTAAAAAAAAACATTATTTGCTACCGTCTTCAAACTTTCAAGTATATCTTTCGTAATAATGACACTTCGGTAGCTATTATTAGTTATGTGATTATCGATATTTACCTCTACTCCGCTGTAATAAGAGCTAAGATTTTAATATTAAAGATTTAATAATAGATAATAGTCAATGATATTTGTGTTTGTCTCAACGTTGATCATAAGCACTTATGTACAAGAGTTTTCTTAAGATGTAGGTCATTGGCGTCGACACTTTTAAGAGTGGTTTTATCAGCTCATTAATATTTATCTAAATACGTAATTACCACTGTCATTTAAATCTGTTCTGATAATAGTATAATTAACTGCTAAATTGCTGTTTAAGTTTGCATTTGTAATCTGGTTTTGAAGTGAAAAAAGTGTTCAGACATATTTTTTTATTTATTGTTTCGCAACGTTGACGACAATATACGCCATTTTTTTTCTACACAATGTATCTGACATGTGTAAACGGTATTCTTAAAATTAAATAATAGGCTAAGTGTCTACTTAGGCATAGAATAAGGTATTGAATGCAATGATATACTTACTGGTTTACTTTACTGGTGGTAGGCTTCGGCCGTGGCTAGTCACCACCCACTGAACAAAGCCATGTCGCCAAGCGGCCTAGCCGTGTTCCGGCATGATGTTCGGTGTTGCCATTCATGGATGGCGGGTCAGATCAGCTGCGCTGCATGTGCCTAGTGAATGTAGCGTCTCTATCTACTGCCGCCTTCCTACCTAGGCAAGTATGCTCCATCGTAGATCTCATCGTCACTTACCATCAGGTGAGGTCGAGATCAAATACTTGCCTATAATGTAATAAAAAAAAATAAAAAAAAAATATCAAAACTTGGTAGGTACTCATTAAAACTGAATCATATTTCGATTCAATTCATCTAGGTATGAGTAGGCTCTAATATTTTTATATTTATTACGATTAAACTACAATCTACCCCCTTCTTAAAATGTTTAATGCTATTGTAACCTTATTAAAACTTCTACTATTGTCTACATGCATTTGAACAATCAATCATTTTATTGAGTAATATATATTTACCTGTTGTAATTAGATTAGAGAAATAAGTACATTGACTGACAGTAATTTGTCTCACATGCCCAAATAACGTAACTTAATTGTACTTTGAAATATGTAGTTTGAAAAGCTCGTGAGGCAGCGAGACATATCCGCATATCCCACCATCATACCGAGTGATTGATTGCTTAACTAATTTAATTGATCAAAATGCACTTGATTTAAAAAAAAAGTTATTCTAAACAGCAGTGCCAACAGTATACACGGTGTACTTCGTAACTAAAACTGATACCGGCTTCAACCCATCATTAATTCTGCCCCCCCCCCCCCCCTAATTGGAATTTTCCGTCGATCTTTCCTTGAATTATATGCATTTATTAGGTATGTTTTAATTTATTTAAGTATGAAATTATAACAGATGTCCCAAGATGATATTGACGGCCTGATTAGCGCAATGGTAATGACTCTGCTTTCTGCGCCGAGGGTCCCAGGTTCGAATCCTAGTAGGGACACAAGCTTTGTGTAATGAGCACCGGAGTCATAGATGTTTAATATGTATATAAGTATTATATACTGAGTTCGCCCTCAGTCTATTGTACGGTCGGGTATCGCAGGCAGCGTTGGGTGTTCTGATCGCGTGGTTTACGATACATTGCGCGCTCAAAAATTACAAAACTTGTCACACATGATTTTCCACATAAATGATTTCTAAAATGTTATTAAAGGCATTAAATGCAATCTTTCCCCAATTTTTTTGATACCATACCCCATACGCCCTGTATATGTATATAATTAATGTGAACTTGACACACACACACACACACATAGATAGTATCTGGTAGGGCCATCGAAGTAATCAGTAATGAAAAAGCCTTGAACACTACAATAGTTCAGTCAGAATGCGATCGATGTCTGCGTGCTTAATGAATACTCTCTGGTTTCTTATTAAGGGGGAAGCTCAGGGTCAGGGCGCGAAATTCAAAATGCCAATGGTTTTTATTTTATTACGAAAAATTTGGACATCTTTACGATGTAATTTAGTGTTTTGCGATATTAGCATTCTGCATTGGATGTCTCGATGTATTAAGTTTGCTTAAAAAAGTACCTAATCCGATACAACACCATAAAGTTGTAAAAGTAGCTGTTTTTACAAACCTTATGGTATTGTATCGAATTAGGTACTTTTTTAAGCAAACTTAATACATCGAAACATCCAATGCAGAATGCTAATATCGCAAAACACTAAATGACATCGTAAAGATGTCCATATTTTTCGTAAAAAAATAAAAACCATTGACATTTTGAATTTCGCGCCCTGACCCAGAGCTTCCACCTTAATTGGGTATTTTTCTTGTTTGAAGTCGAACCGTAGAAGAGCAATACGTAAGCGTCTAATGAAGTAGTTCTATATTCACAATACAACCATAGCTCGCGTGAAATAGAAATACTTTCTATTTCTATAGAACTATTCACCTGTTAAATACAGACCCGGCACTCCTTGTTCCCATCAAAAGCAAACAATGTTGCCGAACATCGGGCATAAGTTTCAAGCTGTAATATCATCCTAATTGTAGTTATAATGCTGTTAAAATATATTGTTTTATTATTATTATAAATAACAAATCTGATTTAGAAAATTGCATAACATAATACTCGTATGATACCTAGATTAGAATGATAAATTAGAGTGTCGAAACATACTAAACATAGTCATTATGAAAGATGTAATGAGACTTAATACTATAGCCGCTAAATTACCTTGATGTGTGTAATCTAGTTTCGATGAGATGATTTTAATGAGCACAGATGTACCCTATATAAGTGGCACTGACATTAGGCTTAATCGTCCATAATATATTAGATAATGTTAATTATCTATTTATTATGCGGATGCTTAGTATAATCCTGATTTAATTGATAACTATCTCAATGCTAGTATTGCCTAATACCTAATCCAAAATTGAGCCAGCTAATTACTGAATACTAAATGTTACTTAAGTATTTGAGAGGTTGTTATACGTTGAAAAAAATAACACCGTGTAGATAGATTTTTACCTGCGATTCTATAAATGCCAGTCAATAGAAGGGTCCCTTTAGGAAAGTCTGAAAACCACCGCAACGTAGTCACGGGTAAATCTACTAATACATTAAAACATTTTTTCTCAACCTTTTAAGTATCACGACTACTACAAAGTCAAGTAAATAACCTTCAGGCACTTTCACCAGAATATTATAATTATAATATTCATACAAAGTACCTATTATATAAAACATTTTTTTTTATTACTTGGTACTTTTAAATTTAGTAAACCTTTTTCTTTTAATAAACGATGTTTTGTTTACGAATGTTATTTTTTCAGACAGATTACGACCCCATTAATACCGATCGCCAGGTTGAGAAACAGTGAATTAAAACAATGACTATCCTTTGTCCAGTAGCGAGTGGCACCTGGGCTGGGAGCGGAGTTCGCTGCACGGCGTCAGCTGGTACCATCTCCTGCATCCCGACTGCTGCAAGGAGGCGCAAAGTAAACATCGGTTAAGTGAGTACTCTACTTGCATTATTTTCAATGCGTCATTCAGAGCCGAATCAGCCATATCTATAGCACAGCCTTTCCCAAAGTGAGCGATAACGCCCTCTTGTGGGCGCTGTGGCGTAAAGGGGGGCGGTAAGAGACCCAGAAAAAAATTTTAGGGCGTTGTGTAGAGGCTTACAGTAATTAATTTAATTTGAAATTTAGTGGTTTTTAAGTAGGTGAAAAACTACCGAGAACCAAGTTGACACATATCCAGTTAACTTAGAATCATGTAAGTTTTAGTTTATTATTTTCTATTCCATTGTTATATTGATTTGTGTTTTACAATTACAAATTAAATTACGTATAGATTACGATTATATTTCATTAGCTAGCATGATAGATAACAGAAAATGTTGTTTTTAGCGATATATTCTTTGTTGTCTATCACTGAGAAATAGGTAGAAAGATAAAACCGATTGTTATTTTTATTTTATGAATAGCTTTCCAAAGAAATTCTGCTATATGGGGCGGAGACAAAATAAAAAAATCGGCGCAACAGTTCGTGAGTTAGAAATGGTGTAATTAACACAACTTTTTTTTATTATATAGATTTCTGTATCTTTTTTACACTGTGCAAAAGCTTCACTTTCATTTAGGTCAGACTTCGTGATCCCATAACTTTCATTCGTAGTATTTACGCAGTTACATTAATCTACTATACTTTAACAATAAAGCTATATTTCACTAAGCTTTCAACGCGTTTCTACATCAACTCGTGCGCGCCGAACTAGTCAATCTCGGAGTGCACACTTTAATAGATTTCTAAGTTGCGTCTGCGCAACTATTGTTTGTGATTAATGATGTAGAGGATGCGTTCGCGAGTGTCCTAGTAAACGATAGCCGTGGGAACTATGAAATTTAAATAAATTTATCTTAAATCGGTATCAACTTATTTTTTTTACAAAACTAAAAACTAAAGTCCGTCATTATAGCGGGTTCTTGACTTACTTTGACATTAGACACTAGCGTGACATTTTGATTGAGCCGTGTATGCAAATTGCATGGCATGGCATTTGCCATATACTCGTACCTAAGCAACTCAAATTTAAAAGGAACCATGGACTTATCAATAAAAGCCCATGAGAGTTAATCGCCTGATAGCAATGTCACTAATGTTTGAGTGTTCAGCCATATGTAACGACGACCTGATTAGCGCTGTTGGTAGTGACCCTGCTTTCTGCGCCGATGTTCCCGGGTTCGAATCCTGGTAGGGACAAGCTTTATGTGATGAGCATTCAGAACTATTGAGACAATTCTCCATACAATCCTGAAACGCGCTATGAGAGTTTTCGGAGCACATAACATGTATAAACAAGATCCAGACAATAACAGTCGGGGCTTAGCGGCATACTACCTGGCTGGAAGATCTTCCCTTTTCCGCTAAAAATGTTTGTACCCGAGTCATGGATGTTTAATATCTATACAAGTGTCATACCGAGTTCTCCCTCAGCCCATTCCAAGTTACCTATAACACAGGTGTTACTTAGTGTGGCACCGTATATTTGGTGTATGCTTCTGGCTATATTATTATAATATAATATGTATTATTTTTAGTTATTCTGCTTCTATTTTTTAGTCTCGCAATCGGGTACAAAATAAAACCATTTTTGCCAGTATCGAGTATTTCTTGATAATTGTTACAAAAACAAAGGTGCCTTTAATGATGATGATCTAATAAATCCTCTATCCCTATTAGTAAAGCTGTGGACACTTATCTGAAACTTTACCGGACATCTGGGGTGAACTTACAAAGTCAAGCTATACTCTTTCATTTTAATTTCTTTATCTTGTGCATACCTAAGTACCTGCATACAGTGTGTATAATATGATAAATGTAGTTGTCTAGATATTACGATATGAGGTCAAGGTGCGCTCTCACAACATACATGATAAACAATATATAGCCCATAGATTAAAGCGTTCGAGAAATAAGTAGGCCAATTACTTGCAAAATCGATGTTGCGGAATGATGTATATCACCATCGCGCATCGCGTGCGATCCCTCGATAACCTACGACAACATAAAAGCATTTAACGCTAACTTTATCTACGTCAACCCCACACGTTAGAGAAAGTCGCGTTGACGCTACGTGACGTGATGCTCGCGTGTGAACAACTTCTACGTGAGTGATGAAATCGACTGAACTATTCGACTAAATTGTCACACAAACGATTTTGCACTGTATCGCTAGGGCATACAATTGAAAAGGGTTAATAATAGACCATAGGGAACTCGTGACTTCGCGCTAGACGCAAATTTAGTGGTTCGGGTAAATACGAAATTAGAACACTTTCGAGACGCTTGCGCAGAAAGATGTCCTAGACATGTGACGGGTGACAAGGACCGAAGCTGCAGTCGTGTGTAGCAATATTCAATTGCACACACAAATTCGAACATTATGACTCCGGCCAGAACGCCTTAAGTATACCTAGTATTACGTATACTCTCAAGCGCAGCAAGTCCTTTAATTTACTGCTTGTAAAACAATTTGACGGTAGTACCTGCAATAGATGTTTATGTTGTTATTTGCCAATCGTCCCTCGAAGAGCACGTAAAGCCGTCGGTCCTGCGCTTGATCTCTCTCCGTGTTGGATTGCTGCCCCATGGGAATATTAGTGTGACGCAAGAGAGAGCACCTGTGCTTGCGCACAACCTTGTGCACTATAATATCTCCTGCGCAGATGGCTAGTCTCCGCTAAGATTAGCCGCCGTGACCGGAATTCGGTCAGGACTATTATTTGTTAATTAATTTAATGGTGTAACTGTTGTTATTATTCATGTTGTTGTTCTTATTATTATGTCTCTCTCCACACGGGCTATACCTGGATCTTTGGATGGCTCGTGCGGAGTCAAGGGTCCAACACGTCGAGGCCCTTTTTGAGAATTTTAATGTTATGTTTTGTTTGTTGTTATTACTATTAGTAACAATCCAAAGATAATGTTCAGCAAACACTTATATTCAAAAGCACTCTATATTTTTTACTAACTAATAAATAACGTAGCTGACGTTTGATCGAGGCACTCGCGTATTTCTAGTTAAAATGAGAATTAATTACTGCCATTTACATTCATATCATTATGTCATTCGTTAAGGTGCGCGTGGGCAGATCTATGAATAAAGCTCGCAAATCAAACCCACAGTTAAACATACCCTGTGCATGCTTACTAGATAGTAACATTAAGATGGGGTTGCCGTCAAGAAAAAAAATCATAGGTAGTGGAATATTGTAACATATAATATTTACTTACGTAGTCATATACGACCTTTGAGTCTTAAAAAGTATATAACACTAACACATTGAATTGATAACTGCTCATAGAGATAAAAGCTCTCTTAATTGTGATGACTAAAGTCGACGGTCGAGAGATGTTGTACTTCGCTAGACCAACACCAACTGTACGATCCCGATGTAAGCAACGCGTGTAATATGGGTACCGTACAATAGTCTGGGCGCGATTCCAGGATATAGTATAATAATAATACCAGTTCTTTTTAATGTCCCACTGCTGGGCACGGGCCTGCCATGAATGTCAGGGGGATTAGGACATAGTTTACCACGCTGGCCCAGTGCTGGTATGCAGCATATAATACTAAGCTATTAAACATCTAAGACTCGGGTACAAGCATTCGTGCTCATCACACAAATTATTCTCAACACCACATCCGAGGAAAGGAATGTGTGTGTAGTGCTAAAAGTCAGTGAAATCCACTGAAATAAATCGAACTTTCATGTAAAATCAAGAGATATGGCAACATAAAAGCTAACAACCCATCTATTTGCCGACCCACAATCACAGCAATCGTCAATCTCTTCTTGACTCTAAAACCAACAGTCTAGATTGCACAAATGATCGTCTAACATTAGCCCTCATTATCCATCTGCAAACTCGCGTACGTACATATCAAATGTCAAGTTGATCACCTCGCTCCTTCACATAAGACGCATATTCGAATGACAAAATCGACTAACGAACTTTGTCGAATCGGAAACGTACTTGGCAATGCACCGAGTCATCATCGGAATGATTCGATAATCGATAATGACAAGGACGAGTCTTTCGCTGTGTGCGGTGACCTTTGGGAATGTAGAGTTCGATTTAGCGGTAACTGCTTTGATTGTCTTATTATTTAGTGTTGTTTTGTTTTTGCTTGTAATACTATAGATGTTTAAATTTTAACGGTTCGCAATACGATGACCTTATGTATCATGTTGCAATAAACTGCCTTAATAGATACTCTTAATAATTTTTTTTAAGAGGATGTACTTAGGTGCTAAATGTTTGTGTCTTTGTTTTTATTATATAAACTATTAAGTACGCTGTAGATAAAAAAATGATCTGAACATAGACCTATTTATATGTTTTTTTATATAGGTAGAACATAGGTGAGGTACATAATTACCAAGAGTCTAAAGGTATCTTTCGTTCTGAACGGTTGGTACTTTGAAACTTATGACGATAAAGTATATGACGACATAGAAATATATGAGAATAATTCTGGCATAACCATCATCATATGGGTATGTTACGGACATATACTTACGTATTTTCGCTACACGGAGTAAATAATGTATTAAATCACAACAAATTGGACTAGTTACATGGAACATTAAATAATACAATTAAGTTTGATTTATAGGTTTTCCGACCCACCAATATGTTATTAAGGATAATCATGTCAGTTAAGCCCTTTAATAATAATTTAATACATTCTAGAGTAATTTATACCAACTTTATTTCCGCCTTAGGCCAACAGTGTTCATGGAAATATAACATAAAATATGAATTGAATTAAACTAATCTTACGGATTTTATAGAGCTTATTATATGTTTTTACGCTCCCCACGTTTCGGCTGAGATAAATAGCTAGTACTAGCTAGTAGTAACTAGATAATTAAGTGAATCAGCATTCGTAGGGGAAAGATCACCCGTACCATAGACAAGGAGAAAATCACACCACGGGACTCAAAAGTCCCACGCAGAGTTTACGCGAGTTTTACCACACAAAGGCACTTGCCATTCTGAGGAAAACAGAGCTTTCGTGCGCGAATGCATCAACTACCATAAAATAAAATTGGATAAGCAATCACTCGCGATTGTGCATGCAAGCTTTCGATTGTTTAATCCCTTACACTCTACTCGTGTGTGAAAGAACGGTAAATGCGGCTCTTGTCAGATTCGCTGTCTCAGCCAGGCTGCTTCGTGCGCGCCTCAGAGTTGAGATTAATAACAAATGACAGCGGTGGTTCCGTACAAAAGATTTATTATTATTGATATTGATTAGCCCACAATTAAATAAATCAATAATTATTTGACGCGTGAGCCAAGCACAAGCTTCAGCTTAGTTAGACAAGCTTGTAGACTAAAACCGATTAGCTCAGTTGGTAGTGATCGTGCCTTCTGTGCAGAGGGTCCCGGGTTTGAATCCTGGTAGGGACCAACTTTGTGTGAAGAGTATAAATGTTTGTATCCAGCTCATGGGCGTTTAATATCTATATAATTATTTATATTGGGTTCGCCCTCAGTTTTTTATACCTGACCCATAATACAAGCTTTGCTTAATGTGGGACCGTATAGTTGGTGTGTTCGTCTGGCATATAATTTCGATTGCTTGTAGCAATGATATTTTATTTAACTAAGAATTTAATAAGATACATTCAAGCGTAGGTACTCACCATAATACTTCCATAGGTACCTTCCTAATGACCGGATCTGTGGGCTACGTTTACAACTCATTTGATTTTCTGATTTATGTTGTAAACGGGATTCAGTTACTTATTGATTCATTAATATAGACCATTCTAGACCTATGTATTAGCGTGAGAAAATTAACAGCTGTTAGTATTCGCGTAAATATAAATGTTTACAGGTGTTGTTAAACCGATATTTGTAAATTTACATAGGTATTACTTACACGATCAAACCTACATACTTACAAGATATACATATAGGACTATTGGTCATGAACTATAAAACAGTGACTAAAATAATAATTGTAAAACTACTATAACGTTTACAAGTAAGTATACATAAGTATAAAAAAATAATAAAACAAGATACAGAAAAAATTGGTACTACACTACCTACTTATTTATAATTAGGAAAAGTAATATCTTATTAAATAAATTGCTTACTCTTTCCAGCCGATGTTTTCATTTGTCTTATCAAAGAGAAATAAATGAAAATTGCCTTCATTATCTATCTTTTATGTTCATAGACCCAAAAGGGGTCACCGATTTAAAAGTAATAAACAAACGTATTAAAATTACGAGTAACTTAAAAAGTTTTATTATAAAAAGCTTTTATACGGACATAATAAAGCATACAATAAAAAAAATAAAACTAACAAGCGATACCTACTACATACTAACATCGTCGTTAATATCGATACATAGACAAAATCGATTGCGCAAACAAATCGATGATAATAAACGTTACCGAAATAATCGAACAAACACGGGCCATTTATGACTATACGACAGTCGTAAGAAACTTGCACCTTATACGGAGATGCGCGCGCGCCGAATGATCGCCTTGTCCATTCCCGGCGTCTGTAAATTACTATCATAACACTGTCAAAGCCGAACATCATATAATACTGCAAGGCTCTTTCAATCAACTTTAAACCCTACGTCTTTGTACTAAAGTGTAAAAAACAATGAACTTGTTATGTCAGTTACGTTATGTACAAAATACGGATGCTTCGTTTAAACTCCACTCGATTAACGACGATCTAATTTTAGTTCCATTCAATTATAACTATTCACACTCAATCTGTCGTGGATTTGTGATTGCTGGTTTGTTGTGTTTTTTTTTTACATTAATATTATGATAAGCTGAAGACGTTGTTTGGTATACATTACAAAAAGTGCGAACAAAAAATATTAACAGAAATCAATTTATCGCTGTGATGAATCGGTGTAAAACAAATTGTACACGTTTGTTTTATAGTTGTTCACACTTACGTATTGTTAACGACGAAAAACATCCGCTGACAACTAACAGTGATGAACGTGGTGTTAACAACGAATTGATTGCGAGAGGTTCTAGATTCTTGGCATTTGTAACATGACTATTAAATAATCGAGATTGTGGTATGTTTATATTTCAGAATCGTTGTCCTCCCAGTTCAATCTAATATGTTTAAGTCTACAATGTTTATGTTATGAATGTACAGAATTCTGGTTCACGAGTTTTAGGGGTCCGTACTAAAATGGTATAAACAAAACCCTTACGACTATGTCCGTTTGTCCGGCTGTCACACCAGCACTAGCAGCACAGCCGGCTGTGACAAGACGAAATGAGAGATGGATCGATTTAGTCTCTTTCGCACATATGAATTACGGAAGGGAGAGAGCGACTCGGTGCGTCATAATCCGTGACAAAGGTGACAAAGCTTTTGTCTTGACTCGCGTGCTAGCCCCCCTGATTATCTCAGTGACTACTAATGCACTCAACTTGAAACTTAAAATAGTTTTTTTTACTTAACCTTTTTTCGGGAAAAACCATTATCCCCTTCCGTTTCAAGGAAAACTTGTGGGAGGAGGCGAGTCCCGGCTAAGCCGTATACCCACTAAAGCCCACAGTGGATTTTTAAGGGATAGTAATTATGTCATTACAAAGACCCTGTATTGAATACTCCTATTTTTAACCGACTTCAAAAAGAAGGAGGTTCTCAATTCGGTTTTATTTTGCTTCATACTCACGTCTGAAGATAATGTTTTAATAAAATGTATTTTCTTCAACAGTAACTCAGTCGGAACAGGAGAGGTCGTGCATTGCGTTGCTTCGACTGCAGCGTCGATCAGGCCAGTTCCTGTGGGTGCACGCGGTGCTGCAGCTGAAGGATAACCTGGAGAACTCACAGAGGCCAGTCATCGTGTGCACCAACCAGGTGTTGAGGTAAGGAGATCAGCGGTGTGATTTTGAAACGTCGGAACTCGGAATCGGATTCGGAACGGTAGTTTGCGTCTACGAAGCTATTTTAATAATGGTAGGAAATAGTAGAAAAAATATTGAACGCAAAATCTAAACTATTACAGTTTCTTGTGATAAAAAGCTTCATACTTATAACCACATAAAGTAAACATTAAGTTGAACACTTGTTATTTTTGATATTCACGTTTCTAAGCCTACGTGATATTTTTTTAGTTTTTGTACCGATCTTTGTAAACTGACAAATCCAATGAAAACAAAAGTTTGTTTTATCTGTGCCTGAGGTTTGTTTATTGTTGTTGACGAGAAAATTACAAAATAACTAAAATGAACGTTGATTAAATACTTACCTATATAATTTGTAACATTACGTCACATAGATGCTCCATGTTCGTGTAAAAATAAAAAACTAGGTTGCAAGGATACAGCGCCATCTATTAAAAATGTTTTGCAACCGAACCGGCGCAATCACCCCTGTCCGTCCCTATAAAGTTTGAGTATGTGCTTTTGTCTTGTTAATGATGCGAATGAAAGAATTTTTAAATATATAATGAACAAATTGTATTAAATTAAATAAATATGTAGATTGGTACCTAAATACATTTAGGATTGCGTTGTATTTATTATTTCACCCAAAAATACGGCTTTAATTCTGCTATTAAAGCCAGTGCAACATCCAATAATTCGTATATCAAAATGAGTAAAAAAATAAGACTAAATGCTATCGGAAAGACTTCCGACTCATAAAACTCATCGAAAACTTTTCGTCGGATCGGAATGATTTTCCGTCGACAAACGTCAACAATCTTCGAATTCGGAAATCAAAACAGCGATATTTGTTTACAAAGTTCGGTACAGTAAAATAATAATCAAAACATTTAGGCCTAGAAACGTGAATATTAAAAATAACAAGTGTTTGACTTAATGTTTCATGTGTGTGGGGTTCAAGTTTGAAGCTTTTTATCACAAAAAACCCGTAATAGTTTAAATTTCGCGATCAATATTTTTCCTACTATTTCCTACCATAATTAAACTAACTTCGTAGACGCAAACTACCGTTCCGAATCCGATTCCGAGTTCCGACGTTTCAAAATCACACCGCAGAATAGAATATTTTCCCTTTAAAAAAAGTTAAGACTCTCTTAAAAAGTAATATTGGTTTTCTACATAGGTTTATAAAAAAAAATGGGTTCGCAACACGTAATGCAGGTAGCATTACGTGTTGCGAACCCATTTTTTTTCGGTACACCATGTAGTAGATATAGAAATAGGCTAAATATATCTTAAATTTAGGGCTCAGAACTATTTTAGGCAGGGCCTAAAAAATTAGAATTAAGAGACATAAGAAAATTCCAGTACTAATCATTACAAAATTAGGTACTCTATAAAACGACTGCATAAATCCATCAATGCCGTACCGTACCGATTCCAATAAAACAAACAGGATCGCGTTTTATCTGTAAGTACACATTCGTAAAAGTAATCTCACTCTCACTGCCATTACCATGAGATCAGTAAATTGCCCGACCACTCGCAGACACCGTAACCGGCCGTCCATAGAATCTCTTATTACCCATTAATACATCCCGGTCGGCAATCGTGCGCCGATCGAGGGAATCACTTCATCATGGCGGGAGGCGCGCGCGCAATTATTGTGTGAACAAACGTCAAACGCGCAGTTTTATATGACGTTTATGCGCAGGCTGAGGTTACATGCGCAGGTATTTCTATCACGAGCATCATAGATATAGAAGATGATTGGTATTCGATTAATTATTAAATGATTGCAGTCTTATGCGAAATGATCACTTTACGTATATATTGTTTGATCAAACCAATAAGAATCACTTCTAATTACGTAGTTACTATGACTATAAGCTTGAATTAAACACTGTTCTTTCAAAACACTAAAATACAACATGAATACACATTTTATTCAATAATAATGACCATATAAGATCTTATTTATATATTACTTCAATGATTGTAAAATAAACACAAGCATAATCGTAAAGCTACTTACACAATTTCCATGCAAAATTATGTTTGCAATAGTGAAACCAATATATACCATTTATTTGCACAATGATTATAAATAGCCAACGTCCCGGAACGTTTAACTTTATCCGAATTCGCAATAATTATGTTCGAACACAAATCACATCGATTCATTGAAAATTTTGTTAATATCGATATCGGCTCTTTATTTATTGTTATGACCAAGCTAATCGAACTGAGTTAAATGGATCGATTTAGAAGGCGAAATGTTTAAAGAGAATCAATCAAATGTAACTGGAATTGATACTCGTTCACATTTACATCGTTCTTTTTTATTTACCTGTAATTTTATAAGCATTAAATTTTGCACATAATATTTCATATAAGTGTCTACTATTAAAATTTGTTTCTCAGTTAAATAAATAAATATAGATTTCCTGTATGAGTAAAACTGTGTCTTCGACGTTCCCACAGATGATACTGATTTTTTTATTCCGCATATACTCGTATGAGTGCTAAAAATTCATAATATTGGTTTACATAGATTATTGCGCAAAAGTATAAGTAAGTATTATGAGATATACAATTTTTTTTTAATTGTCTTCATTTTTATATTTACACACTACACACAACATGTAGTTAGCATACAGACGCGAGCCCATGTGAACCGACACTAATAGTTTAATATTTTATCGCAACCGCCTCGTGCGCGCCTAATAATTATGTGGTAAACAATAATTGGGCAATTTTTACGAGGATGTCTTTGATTTCTTATATTTACGCGAATACTACACATTGAAATGAAACAAATTTTACAGATTTCATCGGTAACGTAAAACATAAAATAAACGCGATAAGACCTGTAAAATTAATTTCAATTAATTTTCAGCATTCTTCGGAGATGTATGCAATATGATGCTAGGATATCAAATCATTATAACATATGCAGTATAAGAGATTGTAGGCTATTAAAAGTGTTGCATTTTTGTCCAGCCTTTATAGAGATCTGCCCATTACGGAGAGCTATGCACTGTCTCAGCACCTCCTACCAATTCGGTTAAGTACGGGTACAGTTAAATACTAAGTTTAAAATGCTATCGTAATATTTGAAGCAAACATACAGCAGTGTAGCCAGTTAAACAAGACCGTTTTAATAGAGTTACAAGGAATATCGCGTATTGCCTTCAAAAGCTGAGCTAATAGCTAATTGTCCTGCGAGGCGTGGTATTAAGTGGAGCGATAATAAAGCCTGCTGGCGCGGCGACTTTGAAAAATTACCGCCATAACTTAGCACGCTCACTTACAGACTTCCCTATTGAGATATCAATACTAGATGACGGTGGACGACGTACGACTCTCGTAAACATGGCCCTTACTATGGAGTATCGTGGACGAACTCGAATTATATTTCAACAAATAAAAACATCTATATTCCTATAAATGTTAGTGTAGGGCTCGGTACGTATCTGTTATCTTATCTTCATACATAATTGTCGCTTCATGACATTCCTGAAGTTAGTTAGGCGGGTGCACACTTGTTACAAAACGTTTTTAAACATTCAGACGAATGTATTTTATTTTAATAAATACATACTTACATGAATTAAGCTCAGAAAAAAAATTTGATCGGTTTTCTTTTAATTTTACTTAATTCATTATGAGCGTTTTGTATAAGATAATACTTGCTCTGCCGGCGAACTTCGTACCGCCTCAGATTGAAATGAATAATGTTTATTTTTAGTGATTTTTTCCGTTGTTTTAATAGTTATTCTGCTATTCGGGGCGGAGACTCGGGGATTCGGGGCGAAGAAAATCGGCTCAGCCGTTCTCGAGTAATAAATGGTGTAACTAACACTATTATGTTTTATATATATAGTTTATGTGAACGTGTAATAGATAATATTATGTGAAAAATATGAGTCACAGCTGAGGACTTGTTAAAAATATAAAGTCAAACAAAATTTTAAATACAAAAGTGTTGTGTATTTATAAAATGCTGACTCCGATCTCTTCCATGGTTTCTTAATTGATGTTAATAGGCACAATCATAGCCAATGCAATCTCGGAAGGCCAATTAAGGTTCCTACAAATATTGTTTACATAGTTTTGATTGGTTTACTCAACATACTGTTACGCAAGTGTGTCGTTTATAATATTATTTGTCTCAAAGTAGTATCAATTTATCAAATAGAAACTTAATGATGTCCGAAGCATAATTTTTAAAGGCACAATTATGATCTCTATTTTCATTCCGAGTGCTTGCAATTTTGTATAAGTATTAATCATTATACTATGCCACAATGTCGTAATTTCAATTCGTGCTGTTCCAACCACGTTCTTCTTCAAAGACAAGTGTTAAAACTCGATCGCAATTTAACACCATTGAGGTTTCATAGTGAAGGTTCGCAGGGAATAAATATTGTAAGGGGGTGATTTATAGAGCTAGGGCGAGGCTTGCGTACCGATCGGCCAACCGATGTTCCTATCGGGATGGCTTGAAATATGCTTTCAAACGGCTATTGTTGTGATGTGAGAAACGGTGTTTAACAAGCGCAGTTTTGATCGATGGCCGCTGTGGATAGCCGGCCGTGTTTTATTGCACGAAAATATACGAAAACTCGACGCTAATTTTGTGAATTTGCGGGTGATGTATGGTGAGGCCTATGCGCGTGAGATATCTATCTTGAAAAGGGTATATTACCTCAAAAGGTATTTGACATTGTGTTTGAAAGTGTGTTTTATTTTATGCGCGCAACAAGAACTATAGATACTATCTGTTACTAACGAACGATATACAAGCATAAAACCACCAAAATAAAAAGGGCGTGATTTAGTACGTTCTAATACAATCTCAATTTACCTTTACCTATAATATCCGCGGCTGAAATAAGGTCCTAAAGTTATCAGATAAAACCTGAATTATTCGAAATAACCCGCAATGTTTGTAAACGTTATTCCATGAATGAAACGGATTAAGGAGCGCGATAGCGATCGGCGTGAACAAAGTAATTATCCTTCACGGCCTACAGTGACAAAAGCCTATTCATATTAATCTGCAGTAGGTAGACGGTTTAGATAGGAAATCTAAATTAATTTCAATGGAGTGGGTGACAGAGGTGACCTAAACGAGGAGTGGGCACAAAGGGCGGTGGCGCGGCCCTTAAGCATTAGGACTTGTGGTTTGGTGTAGCGCAAAAACGGAGCGCGATTGAGCAGCTAAGTATGGTGATATTGAGGGTATGGTATTTGAGCTTCGACTATATTAAAGTTGATCCTGTATGATCTATGTCTAGACTTAGATCAGTTAGCCTAGCCAAAGCCTTTATGTTTAACGATGTATTTTAAATTTGGAGAGCCGAGTCCTAGCTAGCATTAAATGAAAACAGAAAAAAGTAGGTAATTCAAATTCATTGGGGATTTTTTCTACAATCCAAACTGTTGGCTACTAAGCCCAATGTTAGCGCTCAAGGGAACCTTTCTATAAGTACATATTTTGATGGTATCCTGAAGCTTTAAATTTTCTGCGCTTGATCACATAAATTGCAACATTCAACGCGGTGGTGGCTCTGAGCGCGCAGTACTCACAAGCTCAGTTGCATTGTTCGCAGGATTGCTTCATTTGTCACGTTCTGCGCTGATGCGCTTGCGCAACCTACTCATGTTGCTTCGTGCTCTCCACTGACAAATACTGTTGCTCTTAGTAATGAGCCCGGCTTACGTGAATAAGCGATTTAATGGCGTCCCGGGCTTTACTGGTGGTTTATGGGTGAAGTAGCCGACTCACGGGTTATTCGGAGATGGAATAAGTATATTTTCGAGCTGTAAGCAATTCGACCTGAAGTTATTACTTAAGTAGAGTTATTATTAAGAATACAACTCGATTAACAAGTACATATACGGTACCCAGATGTACTGATAAAAAAGAAATAAAATAGTTGTGAGCTCCCTGTGAGTGGTAATTGTTGGACTTTAGCCACTATACTTAGCCCACTGAGATTATTATAATTAACCACTTTGTCTTTAATGACACCAGATCATCAAGCAGCCTCTGCTTGCACAGTACCATAACGTCAATGGAAGCAGAGTAGCAAAGTAAACGTATTTTTCTTACGAACGAACATATCGTACGTACAAGCGTACGTAACATTATATTTTATTTTATTAATTAATTTCTACTTTAGTACTGAATGTAGATAACATTAAGTACTCAATGTATATTTTAATTATGTTGCCTGCGTAGCTAATTTTCCAATAAACGAATTTTATTTTATTTGTATTTTTTACAAGCGATACAGTGAACGACAAACAAATTGTCAACATGTCTGCCGCCTACGTCATGTCGCCGAGATTTATGCGTTCGGCTACGCGGACGCACAAATTGGCGGGAAACTGAGAGCGCGGCGGATACGCTGGTCTCCAACATTCCATTAACTCGGTTATGCATAACAAGCTCCGGATTATGTTGGATATAAAAAAAAGCTAACTACAATGCAAAACCTTGAAAAATTATCTGCAAAGGATCTCAGTATTGTAGGACATACGGGATTTTATAGTTCTCAGTTTAATTAAACAGATACGTGTTCAAACTGACGATGCTGCTAGTCAAATAGATAGAACTCATTATGTTATTTCGAGTACCAATACATAGAAAATTTAAATGACATCCTAACCTGTTTGGGGGTTATTTTTTGTGCAATGACTCATAAACGGTATATTTTGTGGTACCCACAAAATCTTTTGCACATCAAATAGTTCATTGTTTCTAGACGCGGCTATAATCACGTATGATAACCAAAGTCAAAGTCAAATCGTTTTTATCATATAGGCCTACGGGGGCACTTACAAATTGGCATAACTTTTTTTTCATTACTTTACAACCGGATCGGAACGCGAACTCAACTGAGAAGATCCGGCGAGAAACTCAGCGGGTTTGTCTTTTTTTTTAACGCTATTATTGTTACAAATTAAAAAGTAAGCTCCAGTGTGTTGCCATGCGAGGCGCACACACGCTACACTTTAACATTATAAATATTGATATTTGAGCGATCAGTCTCTCGGCTGTATTAACCGAGTATCTTCTATTGCAAACAATTAAACAATGCAAATCTTATGCATTCACGCTAATTTACGTACCATTTGCATATCGAACGCGTCTCTAAGCTTTTAACATAAATAACACGTAAGCAGATGTGTAATAAATCACCTTAAGTTCAGTTAGGTCAAGTTCATTAATGCAGATCGTGTGTAAACACGTCTCCGCGGAGTTTATCCGCTCGCCCTCTTGATTCGAAGCCTCCGCAGACAGATATCTCGTCTGTACGCTGAGGCGAATGCTAAAACGATTTGTCGCCGTCCAACACATATCTAAACTTTGATGTACTGTCAGGTACAAAAGTGTGATTTATTTTAAACTAGCTGTTGCCCGCGACTTCGTCCGCGTGGTATTTAACAACGTCTCAACCGATGGCAACAGCCTGCTCGCGTTCTGATCCCGCGGGACGCATTGCAGATTGTTGCTATCAAACTTTAAGCAGGCGCAGCGCTGCAACATTGGTTTTAATTTTTTTTCGAGAGATCCAATTTTTTTTTCTAAAATAAAAGTAGCCTAAGTTACTCCTTGTTACATCAGCTATCTGCCAGTGAAATTCCCGTCAAAATCGGTCCAGCCATTTCAGAGATTACCCGGAACAAACAAACAGACAGACAGACAGACAGACAGACAGACAGACGGACAGACAGACAGACGGACAGACAGACAGACAGACAGACAGACAGACAAAAATTGTAAAAAATGTTGTTTCGGTATAGGTAACGTGTATACATCCAAATGCACTTAGTAAAAAGCGGTTATTTTAATATTACAAACAGACACTCCAATTTTATTTATATGTATAGATATTTTAAATAATGTAAATATATGTTGTTAGAAAAACAGTATTTCTACCCTTTCTTTCGTAAGTAGTGAGACGGGTTTGCAATAACATGTATGTATATTTTTGTTGTAAGTAGTGATAGCCAAGTTGGTAGAACGCTTGCCACAGTAACGAGGATCGCAGGTTCAAGCCCCGGCTCGCACCTCTGGATTTCTTGATTTCATGTGCGAATCTCATTTTCAACCATAATTATTACTTGCTAATTGGTGAAGGAAAACATCGCGAGGAAACCTGCATGTCTGAGAGCACCCCTCAAAAGACGTGTGAAGTCCGCCAACCCGCACTGGGCCAGCGTGGTGGACTACGTTCTAATGCCCCTCGCATTGAGGGGAGGCTCGTGCCAAAAGTGGGACATTAAAAACAGGCCTGGTATTATATTATTATTTGTTTGTTAGCTAGTGATAGGTACTTAAAGTATATAGTGATATATTGTATGTACAGGAATACCTAACTGTAGTATTTATTTAGATATGGTATATGGTAAACTCGAAGATGGTCAGTATAGTATTTACTCAGATGAGCAGGTATTCATTTGAGAAGACAATGGAGTTTGTTTTTCTAAACTCTTCCTAAATCCTTTTCAACTCGCTTGTACCTTTGTAGGTCCAGGGCTGAGTCCAACTATGTGACATTTCCCCGCATCCACTATCTTAAAGGTTGGCAACACAAACGTTACTCGGGCTCGCGCGAAAGGTTACGTTAAGTACAAATTCAATACTGTGTAGTATCTATCCACCTCGCAGTCATTACATGCCGTTTGTTAAATGTTCCCTTCAGCACAATCGGAGATGTGTGACGTAGATAGCATGAGTGCCTGTGCATCATTTGGAAGAGCAAATTTAATTTATTGGCTATTGTTTGTGATGTTACTTATTGTTGTGTATTGACTAACGTTTAAGCACGATTTGAACTAGCACTTTAGCTTGCATAGTGGTAATCAGACCTTTGTAGGTGTTATTGCTCGGGTATACCCCGAAAATCAGGATTATCCAAACTATTTTCGACGCCGGCTTCTTTAATTATTGATCAAACTTGTTTGGTTTATAATTTGATAAGTTGACAAGCCGAGGGTCAGTGGTGGTTTCATCTTCCCCCATATGTTTAACAATGGATTTCCGCCAAGTATCGCCTAGATCTATAAATTATAGAGAGATTATAGAGAGAGAAAGCAAGAACAGGAAGAAGTGTAATTATTTTACACATTTTATGTCAAGGATTTACAACAGTCTAAGCACGTAAATAACTCAATGACGTAATGACAAAACAAAATCCATAAACTGACGTATTAAAAGCTTGGGTAGCTACTTAATAATAATATTTATTATCAATTACCTATGTCATAAATTTTACTTTATAGAGCAGGCTTTATGACTATTGTTGTTTAGATATTGGTGTTAAGTGTTTCTAGTATACTTGCACCCGAACTACACCTTATTTTGGTACACACTAAATCGCTCTAAGCAGCTGTTCATAAACCAAAAGATAACATTTAAATCATTATAATATACCTACCTAAATAAATCACTTAAGAGTTATAGCATATATAAGTTCAACAAATAAATTAGGGCATGGAGTAAAGAATAATATAATACCAATATATTTCATCGCAGGTCTACAACGCGTCGTAAAGTTTTCTTTAATATAATAGTAAACTATTATTTGCAGTACCTTACTAATGTAAGCAAAAAGTATATATATTGCGCCCTTTTGAATGAAACGCTGTCTTAACGTATGTAAATAAACCCAAAGAACTATCAAAGATATAAACACGATACATTTTGTAACTATAAGTGCCATTTTCGATTAACTTAATGGGCACAGCTGAACTACTTCGGTGCATAAAATTGATGGTTAGTTGTTACACGTGATGCAAGGAATACTACTAAATATAAACATTTAACTTAAGTATACCTTTAGCGTACCAGTAATGGGTAAAGCTTGTAACAATGTCTCGGAGACCGTCGCGAATTCTTTCCAGCTCTATGCAATCACCATTTAAAAGTCATTTTAATTGTTCCCGCCGGTCATAAGTTACCGGCCACTTCTATTTCGAGTTCAAGGTTTCTATTCACTCGGATTATAGTTGACATACTGCTCGTAGGAATTTATGGAATATTCTAGTCCGATTGCTGACAAGTAGTAACGAAATAGCAACTTATCATTCTACAATAAATAACATGCTATAGTTAATTATTTTACTTCGTTGACAAAGACTGAAAATATTAGTTTGCAGATTATAGGAATTATTGTTGGCAAGCACTTTTAAATAATATCATAGGTATCGTATGGATTTAAGAAGTCGAATATTAAATACCTAGATCTGTAGTTACTTTTACAGAAACTGGATTATTCCCTAGGAAAGCACAAAAGAGCTACAGATTCTAGTGATTTAATAGATTTTATTTGCCTACATATTATCAAATAACTAACGCGATGCCTACGTAGTTACTATCGGATACTTAATAGCCCTGCTTACTTAATTAGATGTTCGTTTTAAAGCTACAACTGCAGTGCCTGCGTATTACCATGAGATATCGATGTAGTACCAAACTGAAGTTTAATGCAGGTCATTGACGTAAACGCGTGAACCCATGGCATTTTAATTCTGAACATCTATAACAAAGAAAGTACTAGATCCCTCTTGGATAAAGGTGGAGATAACTGAATTTATATTTTGTCAACAGTGAACAAGAAGCAGCAGTAATGAAAGCCAACCCATGGCTCTACCATTACTACGCGGTTCAATCCAAGCTACACTATGGACTGGCTTACGAAGCAGCAACCAGGATGTACGGACCTCCGCCGGCTGACATACAAGTTTACCCCCCAACAATGCAATACACACCCACGCCACCTGTTTGCATCAACGGGAACCAACCAGTCATGATGCCGAACACAGGAATTCAACCTCATATACCACATGTTCCGCCACACGTTGCACCGATACATTACGCCTACGAGAGACCAGACAACGGACCAGTGGATTACTCAGTATCGCTACAAGATAATAGGTACCAAATATACATACGAACAATAAAAGTTAAACATGCAAATATAATCAAAATTCATGGTCAAACCTCCGATTAATTTCTAAATGTGATATTTAATAGGCATCAGGTACGTCCTGGAGCTAATTGCGATGCAACCTTATACTATCCATCTAACATATCGGTTTAAGAATGCGCATAAACCTATCACAAATCTGTTCAGTTAATTGACTGTGACGACCATTCGCATGGTTCGCTCGATTGCAATTCCACATGTTTAACATCAGCCTTCTGTTCCAGGTACCACAATATACGGATAGAGGATACGAGGATCCAGTCTAACGCGAAACGGAAAGGGAAAAATAATGCTGACGACAAACCGAACACGCCTATATCAAATATGTCACCTCGGTGTACTCCATCAACTATCACATCTACCGGAGACACCTTAGTTGCTATTTCAACCGGATCGATTGCTAGCAGACGACCGGGATCTAAAAACTTCAATATATCTGAAACAGAAATGGTTGACCAATGGAATCCAAGTCCCACGTGGTCGGAATCGGCATTACAAAAAGTGCCGGATGTCTGTCACCAAGACTTGAGTCCTTACGTGACGACCACGCCTCCTACGCCTTCCGGAACACCTACCGCCTACACCCACAACTATAGCCACACTTTCGTGTTCGACTGGTCACCCGAGCAATATGTTCCTCATACTAACAATAGATGTAACACAGTAACTACAGAAAGTTCCTATCAACAAACGTGGAATAGGAGTCAAAGAACATCGTTCGCAAACAATACGGATAATTCAATAGACGAGAACTCCAATCCTAATAGATTAAGTTTACCATTGAGGGTCAGTAATCCACCGCCAGCGTATAATGCATCTAGGGAAGATGTACTTAGAAGGCAAATTGGTAAGTGTATTTGTATTGGATGAATAGAATTTTAGCTATCGTATCTGCCTGTTGGAACCAATATTTCGTATCTTAAGATAGTTGGAATGTGTTCCGGAGTACGTCTACAGATTGTAGATACATAAATAAAGCAAGATAAATGCGCAGGAGCAATGCGTCTGCACTACCTGCGCCACATAAATTCACAACCGAATAAAATATATTTACCGTTTTGTTTTCTGTTCTAGATCATCAACATCCAGATTCGCCGGATGCCAAAAAGCCTGCATTATAACTATAGTATAATTACGTTTTATTTCTTTGAATAGGTAGTTCAATAATTGTTACCTTGTAATAATACATTTTATTAATTACCTATAGGTAAAAAGCTCTGGAACTCTCCTGTGATCTTTGTTGTATTAAGATTTTATAATAAAATGCTAGAATTTTTGTACATAATTATCCAAATATATGGAGTTTGTACAAAATCATTTTAATTGTAGATTTTTATCGTTCACATGCGATGTGATTTGTGTATACGAGTGTATTATTTTTGTATATATTATCACTTAATTGTATAGTATAAATAATAAATTGTTGCCGTCCTTATTTTCAAGCTCCTTTCATATCCAGATGTATTTTAAAATGATGTGCAAACCCAGTAACTATACACTGCGTCGTTGAAAGGCTAGTCTGGATCTCCCTATTGAATAAAACATTAAGTAGTCTTGTTTTGGCACGATGTTCTAATACTTCTGTCAATGTTTGATATTGATCTATAAAATAATTTTTTTACCTAGCTTTTGTTTTAACATTCCTTTTATGGTCTTTTAATATGTAATTATATTTCCACAATCTTTACTTTTAGCTTATACCTGTCACTCTCATTTCATCCAGTATTCGGAACTTTTAGGTTTAAGATTCTTGTACAAAATAGTCTTAGCATGTTTTAGGTATGTAATATATGAAACAGGAAAAACTATTTGTAACATAACAAGTACTTAGGTGCTACCTAATTTTAATTTATGACAACTGTACTATTTCGTTGACCGAGTTTTGCGAAGTAAAGATTATTATGAACTTGAACATTTTGTTTTCTTTTTGTATATAAATAAAGAATTGAAACATATATTCTAGTATTTGATTTCGTTTTATTAAACATTTATAAACATATATCATGACAAATCTGTTTAGATCTTACATCTACCTATATCTACACTGGTCATTCAGGCCTTAGGCGCATATTTCTTAAAAGACACAAATCTCTGGCAGTATCTTTTCTTCCATAAGGAGTTGACAAATCGTACAATCGGAGGATCAAACTTATATTAAAACTGTCTGGTAAAGCTTTTATCAGGGTAGGAACAAGTTCGCTGGGCATTTTCTGCAAAACAAGTTGAGCTCTATCTTGGCCGCATTGTACAACATACGTCAGAAATTGTAAAATGAAATCAGTTTGCGGTGTAACATCGCCGTTTTTTCCAGCCAGTTGAGAAAACGATGCGTATAGTGTATCCAAAGATGATTGTAATGGATCCTTCAATACTATCCCGGAAACACTGTGTCCTTGAGGATAATACAAGTTACCATCGGATGAGTTATCGTTCAACCTCCTTATTTTATTACTTGAGCCCATAGAATCCAAATCTTCCGGGTCATCATGGCGGCGTTTCCTAGAAATCTGGGATTTGTTCGAATTGCTGTACTCAAGCGCAGCATAAATACAGTACACCGAAAGTTTGGCCAGGGTGGATGATTGCGGCTCAACGAGATCATCACACAGTTTCGCATTATACAAATATTGCGGCAACACATACAGCAATAACGCTTGAGTGCATTTCTCAATGTTCAAATGGAACATAGCAAGGACAATGTCAACTGATCTATCTAGATCTTCCTGATAATGAAATTTGAGTGTCTCCTTTACTAAATTGGTTACGAACCAAATAGGTCCAGTGGCATTTAGGAGGCTTTCTATTATGTGAGTAGCATCAATATGCAAGTACCCTCGGGATTTGACATCTTCCCAAACTGCTTGTAGTTGTTCTAATATTGGTTGTCTTGAAATAATATGGTGTGACAGTGTTATGTTTTTAGTCTTTGGCATTGCAGGAGGGTGGATATCATACTGCATTTTCCTTATTATTTGGCACATCAAAACACTTCTTTCTTTGAAATAATCTATTTGTGCTAACTCTGCCTCACTGGGAGATGTCAAAAACTGTTGAACCATATTTATGGGTTTTAAAAATGCGTCTTGATGGACAACATTTATATAAGAACACAACCACACTGAAGCACAAACAGCTAATGATGCCATTTTTTGTCTCAATGAATCCAGCATACATTTGACATCAGTAGCCGAAAGTGAACCTTGTTCCCAAGCAAATAGTATTTCTTTAATAACTCCACCAACATTCATGCATAAGTCATGTGGTTTTATGTTTGTGTTTTTAAAATCAAATTCTGGAGCACTCAAGTGGTGAATAAATATGTCTACTAGAGTAGGTTCACACTTCAGCAATATCTGATCTGGTGACTTATGAACTCCTTGCTGAACCATACAATCTCTTACCCATTTTTCAAAGAATGAGTCCCCATTTTCATCCATTACAGCTTCAACACCATAATCTTGTACAATTGAACAGAGGATCAAAAATGATATGTCGAAAATATACACTTTTGACTGAGGTGCACTTTTCTCACTGGCAGCAAGCAATGCAAACTCATTAAATTTAATCAATCTTGAAACAAACAATTTTAATTTGCCTTCAACTGTAGCAACAGCAAGAATTGTGTCCAATGTGGTCCCTCCTACTATTTGACAGAGCATTGCATATAAAGATTCTTGTGTTTTATGAAAGTCGCCACCCATTGTTTTCAAAATGCCAGCTAGTGTAGGTTCAGCCCGGGTAATAAAAGATGGAACCGATCCTTGTAGACCAGTAGGTTCCAACTTTTGCAACTTGGTATCTTTATTTTCTCTCTTTTGTCTGAAATATGCCAAGTGGCTCTCAGATATTGCATTTAGCTTTACTAATGGCTCCAACAGTGATACTACACTATTACAAGAGTTCTTTGTATCAACAATATCAAGTAATGGAGTTGACTGTAACAGCTTCTCAAATGCCTCAACTAACTCGATGGAGTATTCATTATCATTGTTACATGTGCCACAGATATTGTGCAAATAGTGCATAACTTGAGGCACTTTGAGGAATGTAAATGCAGCCCATAATGCTTGCTTCGATGCATCCTTACTTGAATCATTGAGCGAAATAAAACATGCTCTTATCAGCTCACAGTATAGCCTAGATAATGTGTAGCCTTTGATCCTCTGTACCATCTGAAGCTGGCTCGCTAGTTGCTGCATATCAGCACTGGGGTTAGCTAGTACATTAATAGCAATAAGTGCTTGTAAACAGTGAGTTACAGTCTCAGGTTTGATGTTTAATGGTGCTATTTTCTCAATATCCATATTACAAATCTTTTGCAATGTCTCATGGATGGCAACTGGAGCTTTGAACTGTGTATTCATCATCATAAATGCAGTGATTTCCTGACACTTCTTGGTAACTTCACTATACTCGCCTGGGTCATTTTGTTTAGCCAAATAAAACATGGCAAGTAAAAAATCTGTGTTTACAATGGAGTTCAAAAGTGATGTTGACTTTTCTAAGAGTTCTTGACTCTGAATTAGGTTTGATGCTGGATATTTGCTGAGGGAATAGTGATATACTTGTAAAAGCCAAAGGATAATCGATGATACAGCATATGCTAATACTTCTTCCTCCATTTTGCCCCGACATGTGATGCCATCAAGAAAGTTTTCCAAGAATTCAAGAAGGCTCATAATGCAATGAGGTTTGTGGAACGCGTCGAACTTTGCAATTCGTTGTAAAACAGCGGCGTAAGATACTAAATGCGATGTTAAAGAATGTTTCAAATAGGATATTACTAACTGGTTTGCACCGCAGCCGACCATCGCTTGCTGAAGTATGCAGTCAGCTAGGTTGTACAAGTCGCCGCTGACGCCTCTTGGAAGTATCGTCTTGATATTGATGCCCCATTGTATATCAGTCCATCGTTCTCTCCAAGCTTTAAGTATCAGGGCCTTCAATGAGCTGGTTTTACTTGTGACTTTTGACGCATCCATTTTCTCTTACTTGGACAAATAATCACAATCTCGATATTTACAACAGGACTCACTTGACTGTTATTATTATATTGTATTCTCCACTCATGTTTTTACAGAAAAATACTTTTCTACAATATTTACCACAAGTAAAATCTAGCAGGCAGGCAAAACGTCATAATGAAATCGCAGGTTTGTTCTCTGCACACTCATTTCAATAATATAAACGTCAAAATTGTCAAAGATTGCGGATTCTCATTGGCCATTCCATATACTGAAAAGAAAAACACCAATCACAGAATAGCTAGTTTGTACCAGAGAACCAACTACACATAAATTACGTTTCGTTAAAAATGTGCGTACCAAGCTTTTGATAGCTTATGGTTTACATTTTTATCAGAAATCCCAATTTTGTCTCGTTAATATCGTCTATATTTTTTTGGTACGTACATCATACATTTATAATGAAATATGTTATAAATATGTCGATACTAGATACAACTAAACGTAATTTCATTCAACTGTCATTAGTTTAGGTTCCCCTCCCTCCACGTTTCCCCGTAAGTGGTTTGTTTACAAACTTTATCGAAGCAGTGAAATAAAAATGAGTTTTAAAAACTATAAAGACAAAATTGAAGAAGGCGATACAGCGATTCTGTACCTAAGCAATAATCTCTACGCAATAGATGTGCAACGTGAAATTAAAAACAAAAAAGGGGAAATGGTTGATAATGTTTTTCAGACACCATTCGGTGCTTTGAAGGTTAGAAATCTAATAGGAGCTGATTTTGGAAGCCGGGTGAGTGTCTACAGTCAATAATATAATATCTATCATATAATATCTGGGACGTGTATACGAATAATCTTAAAACTTTCAACTACATACATTTTTTTATTTAAACAGGTAGAGTTGTCCAAGGGCTGGGGCCATGTATTACAACCTACTCCGGAGTTATGGTCGTTAACCTTGCCCCATCGTACACAGATTATTTACACACCTGATATAAGCATGATCCTACTGCAACTTGATTTAGTCCCTGGATGTACTGTTGTTGAAGCTGGTAAGTTTAACATTATAATATATTTAGGATTCTGTACCTATAAATGAAAACATAGCACATTTATAGGATCACTTTGAAGTCTGTTGGTAGCAACAAAATGTATAAAGTTGATTCCAACCACAATGTATTATTGAAATCTCATAATCAGACCTAAATGCAATACAACTTCTGTAACTCAATGCAATAAAATATATTATTGCTTTCAAATTTTATTTTAATATTATTTATTCTCTCTCATCAAAACCGACACCACGAAATATGGGTTCAAACCCTCGTAGGTGCAAAGATTGTGTGTCAAGTCATGATTGTTCAGATCATTTATAAAAAAGTATAATATAGGTACTGGCAGCGGGTCACTAACACATGCTCTGATCAGAAGAGTGAGACCACACGGACACGTCTACACATTTGACTTCCACGAGCACAGAGCTAAGATAGCACATGAGGAGTTCAAAGCTCATGGTATAGCTGACTTTGTCACTGTAAGTATATTAAATAATAATTTATTCTAACACCATCATTTACAATAAGAACATATGTTTGCATACAGAATCGTATGTACGTATGTATACAGTATCGCCCCCAGTGCATTGTGCGGTATCCATAATACAATCATTGGGACCATACCGTTAGTACGTCCATGTAGCTATATATTATTTTTATTGGAAATTATCAGGAACATTATTTTATAGGCGAAACACAGAGACGTGCTAGCGGATGGGTTTGGTGATAACCTCAATGGTAAAGCTGATGCTGTGTTTCTGGATCTGCCGAGCCCATGGCTAGGAGTACCCCATGCAGTGGCTGCTTTCAAAGAACAAGGTCAGTCATTATTCATAGATACGTTTCTATTATTATATATGATGTTTCATAATTGTTGGCAACCCAACAAATAAATTTTAATAAATAAAAATGTAGATGGCAACACAGATATAATAGACGTTTTTTTTTTTTTTTTTATAGTATAGTTCATATATTGTAAAAGTGCCTTTCCAGATATTGAATCGTATTTTTACTATAAGAATGGCTTCTCATTAAAGTCAACAGCCTTCAACTATAGTCCACACACAACTCAACAAAAAGTAAAAGCAAAATTTTAAGACTAAAATTTCTCAAACCCTCAATAAGGTATGCTTTATTAAGGGCTGGTTTGATAATATGTTGATTAACCCTACCAATAACTTATTTGTCAGATGACTAATACATATTTAAGTCAAATAAGTTTTGGATAGGGTTTATCTGTACATTATGAAACAGCCCCTCAATGTTGTAATCTCTAAAATTAATTTATAATCTATTAATATTTGATGTTGGTAAGCATATCCATAACCCAATGTAAATCAGTAAGATTTTTGAATTAAGAACGATTTCTTGTTGTTCCATTTTCAATGTCCTCAGCCGCAATACGTTTCTAACGAGTAATAAATACTCTTAGAGATAATCTACATAAGCCATCGGTAAAACGTAACCGGAAAACTCGGTGATCCTTATAAATCGACTAAACAGATTACGATCTGATTATGCGGTGTCGATTATTCAGAGCCCCTTGTAAGTTATTCGATGCTATTCATTAATCTGGGATAGTGCCGAACCAGATAACCAATTATTGAATCGATACATTGATTTGAAAGTAGTTGAACTCCTGGCATTGTGTAGGGTTGCCTCTTAATTTTTTTGTCTCAATTTAAAAAAAAAAGTGCACTTATTAAAACCAGTAAATACTTACCCACTGGTTAGCTCCGCTTATTATTATGGTTAGTAAAGCAATGCCCGAAAGTTCAATATAAACTTATGGATGTCTTTAAAGAAATAACAATAGACGCACTACTTACTTGCTCCATCCCTTTTCCTAGACAAAATATGCAATCACTTACGTACGAACGTATTTTACTTCTGACACCCCTAAATTCATTCAGCTAATTGGTATACTCGCTATACCGTCCGAAGTTTAGATACGCATCGCTAAGTGATCGCGACAAACGACACAATAACTGTTGCTGCTTATCCTTGAAAGTGCTCTTAGCCGCCCCATTGTCACGGAGACCTGGCTAAATAGATTGGCTTTGGGCTCACTACACTTTTTATTGAGCTTTGGATTTCGCCACACGGCTTCAAAAGTATATTAGGCAACGATAAAGGTATAGCCATTTTAATAATGTGTGTTTGTAATCTAAGATATATAGCTAACGTCTCATATAGTGCGTGCCATGTTTTTGATAATAGATAACTCATTCTAAAATTCTACTTCGTTGGTCATTATTATCTAGGTACTGACTATTCGTAAATCGCACAGGCATTATAGAAATTCCATTACAGTAATTATTGCCAATATACTTAAGTAACTTAATCTTCCTTTCTCTCAATCCAGCGTGGGGGTCTTTATTTTGCTATATTCGTTTTATAAGCCGTACCCGAGACTTTCCTACATAATTATATACTCAACTAGCTGTTGCCCGCGACTTCGTCCGCGTGGTATTTAACAAAGACAACCGTTGACAACAGCCTGCTCGCCCATTCTGAGCCCGCGGGACGCATTGCAGGTTGTTGCTATCAAACTTAATCAGGCGCTGCGCTGCAACATTGGTTTTAATTATTTTTCATGAGATCCTATTTTTTTTCTAAAATAAAAGTAGCCTAAGTTACTCCTTGTTACATCAGCTATCTGCCAGTGAAAGTCCCGTCAAAATCGGTCCAGCCATTTCAGAGATTAGCCGGAACAATCAGACAGACAGACAGACAGACAAAAATTTGTTTCGGTATAGGTATCGTGTATACATCCAAATGCACTTAGTAAAAAGCGGTTATTTTAATATTACAAACAGACACTCCAATTTTATTTATATCTATAGATAACGAATAATGCTCTTAATAGGCAATATGAGGCGTATTTTAACATACTATAGGTGTATATACATAATTATATACCTATTGCGTAATCAAATATACACAGGAGTCTACAGATAGAACGCTATGACGTAATCTAAATAGGTAGGTACTTAAGTAATTTAAGAAAATTGTTTGTGGATACTAGATTAATGCTAGCGAAGATGTTCACTTATCTCACTTACATATTTCATTAAGTACAATTTACACGGGCTGTTTATAATTTAAATAAATTACCATTCAATACGTTTGTTTGCCATTAACTGGCAGAAGATTGAACGTGTGTAAACTAACACGCTAGTTAACTACCTAAAGGGATGATTAAATATATTAATATGGAAGTAATTTCAGTTCTGCGAGTAACCCGTGGGTTTGCTCGTAAAGAGCTTGTAAAGAGGATGCAATGATCATTATAGTTTTACTTTTATGGTGTAACAAATCTAGTAAGATATGTTAAGATGTTAACGACTGGGACATACCGGTAACTTTTTTTTTTATACATTTATAGGCAAGTATTTGATCTCGATCTCACCTGATGTTAAGTGACGATGAGATCTACGATGGAGCATACTTGCCTAGGTAGGAAGGCGGCAGTAGATCGACACGCTACATTTACTAGGCACATGCAGCGCAACTGATCTGACCCGCCATCCATGAATGGCAACACCGAACATCATGCCGGAACACGGCTAGGCCGCTTGGCGACATGGCTTTGTTCAGTGGGTGGTGACTAACCACGGCCGAAGCCTACCACCAGTGGAGTTGTCACCTAGTTGGCACCACCCAGGGTCACGTGTAGGGTATCTCGAGGGTACTTAATTCTCCTACGGACGAAGGTGACTTGACCCCTTTATAAAATACATGCGTAAATGGTGCTTGTGTATTATATGAAGAAGCTCATCATACTCTGGACACCTCCGAAATATTATGGACTTAGCATCCCAAGGCTAGCATAGCTCTATAAGCGTTGGCCTTAAGCTTTGCTTAGAAGTAGTGATTGTGTGTATGTTTTTCCTTTGTATGTGTGTATAGAAATTTTATTTTGCATGAGTATGTAGGTGTGTGTACGTGTTTACCGCCACTTCCTCAACAATTGTCTGAAAAAAATCAGTACATATACTGGCATAAATGGAGTTATACATGATCAATCCAAAAATGTACTTTTGGGAGTAGTATGTTGAATTTTTTTTGTAAGCGTTATCGTTTCTTGATATGAAACAGCATTGGCTTACCAACCTATAAATAAAATAAATTTATCGATAATTAAAAAGAGGTTAATAAAACCGAAAACCCTATGCACTTCATTGAGAGTTTTTTTTGTCATAAGTGCCCTGGCCTTATTATAAAGTATTAAATAAATATTAAACAAAAATCCGCTCCGAAATTTCAAATAATTGATGAAAAGAATACGCGTTCAAACGTCGGAGTCTCTTACTCAATACCTCGCTAATGCCTTTAGCTGTAACTAAAACATCTTCGGTTTAAATTCGAGGTTCAATACCTTTATTTATTACACGTCGGCCGCTGTCCATATACGTGTTATTAATATATGGACAATCTTTATGAACTTTTTTAACAATAGATACAACAAATGCATGAGAAATGCACCGTCTATTCTCTACTTAAGTCCGCCGATGCCAAAATTATACTTTCATATTTACGTTTAGTGGTACATATGTATGTGAATATTCATCATTATATACAGATAATAATAGGCGGTATTTGTTAGCTTGATTGAATCTATTATCGCATAGATAGATAAGTTGTTATATTTATAGAGATCGTAATTGTTAATTCAAGAACGTCTACCAATAAAAACCTCCCAGACGGTGTAATAATTAGGATATTGGGTATTTATCCTTTGGTCATTGCTTGCCGTCTACGTAGTCCACTTTTAATATATAATCAACCTAAAAATAATTTAATACAGAGTATAAAAATTGTAAAATATACTACAGTAAATGGGTCGCACTAATTCTTAACTATAATTTTAAAACCTAAATGTCGAGCAATATTCGAATTCGGAACATCGGACACCACAATCTGTATAGAAACAAGTGACAAATGTCTGACGGCGAAACATGACGTATCTCAGTAACAAAACCCTCTCCTGCGGTGGTCTCCAGAGGAACGGACGAGAGTCTAATAAGACAGCCCTTTAGCTCAACTGTCGGGCCTAGGACGTTATCGGTAGGTGAAAAATAGTGCCCTTTGTGAGTTTACTTACTTGAAAGCAATAGCCACGCTACGGCGGACTGGGAAAGTGACCTGAATTTAAAAATATCAACTCGAGTGCACTTAATAGAGCGCATTATTCGAGGATCTGTGCGGTTTAGTTTATACTATTTTATAAATTTTTTGCTTCTCAAAGTGGCTGCTCTGAGGT
This sequence comes from Pheosia tremula, assembly GCA_905333125.1. Classification (NCBI taxonomy): domain Eukaryota; kingdom Metazoa; phylum Arthropoda; class Insecta; order Lepidoptera; family Notodontidae; genus Pheosia; species Pheosia tremula. Next base: position 5,278,298 of record HG995416.1, on the reverse strand, counting down.
CTGCAGATTTTCGTTTTGTGATCACCCGTCGCGTAACCTTTAGTTTTGTATGCTGAAATGTTGATCCAGGATAAAAGCTATCACCATGCCAAGTTTAATTCCAATTCATTCATCCAATTCATTGGTCTTGGTAGAAATATGATTTTGGTGTTGAACATGAAACAGTAATGATTTTGATAGATATAGTTTATTACGATTTAGGTAGATTTAGAATATTATGATTTTGGTAGATTTAGTTAATTACGATTTTGGTAGATTTAGTGTATGTTAATACATGTATGTATATGTATCTTGAATTTAATACTATCGTTACCTATCCCGCAACCCCGTCAGCTCTAAAGTACTGCACTATTTTATTATAATTTCAATACAATAAACTTTATTTTCAAACTCAACTGCTTATACATTGATTTACGGCGGGCTGTGCGATCGTGTATGGAATAACTAATCGCGGCTAAAGGTTTAGGTTGTACCGTGACCTTATTACTGGCTGATAGAATTATTGTTTGTCTGTGCGATAAATATGTTGTTAACGTAATTAGTGGTTTCCTATAAGTGTTGATGAGAGATATGCCTTATGACGTAATCGTCACGTTTAGTTCTTCCGCGTGTTACAATGTCGACGATTGCAAATATATATTAAGCTTGAACAAGTTGTTGTTGATTTTAAAATACATTGTTGACGTATCAACTATCGTGGAATACTGAAGATATTTCCGGTACTTACTGTTGAAATTGCCTATCTAGACGGTAACATAATTTTGCTTGAACTTTGACTCGCCCAGTGAATCATCAACATTAATACAACCAGCCATTAATTTATATCGAGATTATGCTGCAAATAAGCAGCTAATCAACAAGGATACTAATCTTATCGTATCATTCGTGATAAATTTATTTGCTGACAAGTTTCATTTGCTAAACCAACGTCGTCTGATAACAATCAAGTAACGGACTACGCATATTTCGTTCGTTCATTTATTAGTACCTACATACCTTTGGAAGGCATACCATTCGCTCATTCAAATTTCGATCGATTATTTTTTGTTTAGTTGGGCAATAGGCTACAAAACATTATCATTTTGCCAGTATTGCGTAAAATTGATTTCTTTTTGTTTGAAATATAATCACCCCTGATGGTGATAGTGATGTCGATAACGATGACGATGAGAAAATGTATCTCCTACTCCTATCAGTTGAGCTGTGGGTACTGTACTGATTTTTTTTCGGATATCTTGAAGAACTTGAAAAGTCTTGAAGAAGAAAAACGCTATACTATTTTATTTCAATTTACTTATTAACTCGTGCACGTTTATGAACACACGATGTTTAATATCCCAACAATATTACACTTTTCATGAAATAAAATTGACTCTCTGTTTAACTTCCCGCCAAAAATCGATCGAGATCAAATAAAAGCGAGTAAACAAAACAAAAGTCCAGCATAGACCGATTTATCAAATCTTTTTTTTCTTTTGTTATGCCCCCTGAACTTCAATAAAACTCCATATGGCCTGATACAGATCTCATATCCTTGTTACTGACGTTTCTTCGAGCCGTCGTTGTACATGAAATAACTGTGTGACATAACTTGTCCCCTTAGGCGTTACTCACACAATACCTTTGCACAACCATATTTTTTCTCATTACATTGAGTTGTTTATACTTTACCATTGAAGTAATAAGAATGTAAATCGTTTAACTTACAGTTTAGTAGCTGTCTTTGAAATTCGGCGTGTACACTTACAAAACAAAGTTACGGACGGAACTGCTAAAGTATATTCGGTTATAAATCTCAATGGTATATCTACAGTATCTAAGTGTTAGCCTATAGCAAATGTAAATTGGCCAACGGTTGCGCCACTAAATCAAATTGCAGTCAATTAAGATAAAGCGCCAGGAACGACAGCCATGGACAATAGACCATATGACTAATACAGCGTTTTGTTTGGCTAACTGAATTACAACTGGGCCGGCTGTGGTGAATATAATTCCTATTGGAGGTGTTATGTAGATACTGCTTATCGGAATACGTATACATATACCCCGTAAGCTTATATAAGAATGAATGATTCGAGTTGACGTATTTGTCCGCAAAAATCATAGTATATACATCTGTACAAATAAATAAAATTGGAGTGTCTGTTTGTAATATTAAAATAACCGCTATTTACTAAGTGCATTTGGATGTATACACGGTGCATATACCAAAACAACATTTTTATTTTTTTTGTCTGTCTGTCTGTTTGTTTGTTTCGGCTAATCTCTGAAATGGCTGGACCGATTTTGACGGGACTTTCACTGGCAGATTGCTGATGTAACAAGGAATAACTTAGGCTACTTTTAATTTAGAAAATGTTTTTCGTTAAATACCACGCGGACGATGTCGCGGGTAACAGCTATTGAATAAGTCTCTCTATCGAGTGTAGAGTATTTTTATTAATACATAACACGTAAATTTAAGCACGCCCGCACTCCTTACGTTGAGGTAGTTCACGCATTTGCTTTGAGATTTACTCGCACTACGACGCATGGGTGGGTTGTTAATATATTATCTATACTATAGAGGGTGTTATGCGCTAGCATATCTATACTGTCCAAACTGGTCTTGGATGTAGATCAACGCACAATGTCACAGCTGCACCGAACTTCGCGTAAACCGAGCGGCATGAACTTACGCGATGGCAGGCACGCAATACCTACCGACCGATGTCATGTTAATTATTATGCAAGAGAACGGCTGGGTAAATGGAATTTTAATAAGGTTTTCAGCTGACCTAGGATAGTTGGCTTAGGACTAGTTTTGACAGCATCAAATATTGATCGAGTGATGGAATCTTTCCATAAAATTATAGCAGTTGTACCTGGTTTACAATAGTTTATTTTTATACATTTTTCAGTGAATTTAAGAGGCTCATTCGTAGCCTAGCCGTCCTGAGAAAGGTTCGTTTCGAGGCGAAACACGTGTCGAATACTTTTTTACATTCGCTTCGATTCGCGTAGAATTGAATTTTATTTGGGGTCCCGTCACTCGTGATGGATAGTTTCTCGACTTACATCTTGAAGGAGTTCGGTGTTACTGGTTTCATTAATTATCGAACAACTAGATTGGATCAAAAGTTGAGTGGCTGAGGGTCAGTGATGGGTTCCTCTTCCCCCATTTCTTTAGTGACTGTAAGTTTAGATGGCAAACGATACTTACCCAGCGTGAACGTTGCTGTCAGTCGCTATGTTTAAGATCCACCTATTTTGTGAAATTTCGGCCATCTTTGTTTACACTTTGTGCAAATTCAATTAAAATTAACGTTAAGTAAGACAATCTAATTCATAACATTCCAAATTCACTCTATACTAATTTAGACAGATAAATTTTAATATAACGTGACCAAATAATACACCTCAATAACGAACCCTTTATAATCGATTAACAGCGAAATCGGATCAGCAATTTTCAAGATACACTCGAACAAACGCACCGCCAACTAAAGATTTGTGGTCTTAATTAATTCGTGCAATTTACCGCCACAAATTAAAATGTAAAATTCATTACTATGATTTATGCACCATAATGTCGTTGCGAATAGTGCTAATAACACCGTTAGTAATTTGTGTGAATGACCACTGTGCCTAAGGGCTGATCCAAAAAAAATTGCTTATCGCAATACATAAAACAACGCCTAGCATTTTAAAAGTTATAGGTGTGCAGGGAACATACTTGTTGTTTTATTGTTTGCAGTCAATACACGCAGTGCCTAATTTTATAATTCTTATTACAATATAGGTAGATGATTTTTAACTAACTCTAGCGCACGAGTTCGATATATATTTTTGTAGGAAATTAGTTAAATGTAGGGCGGTCACAGCGAATCTTCCTGGGTATTCTGATGTATAAAATTGATCTCAAAGTTTATCTAGTGTCTAGTCTACGACAGCTTGGTCTAGTGGCTGCTACTCTCATTGTACGAGAGAGTCAATTGCCGAGGAAAAAAATAGGAAATGAACTTTTCAAAAATTCGGTGTTTTGGCCGGTCTAATTATAGCTTGGATAACCCGAGTACATTTAACGGTACCCATATAACGAGCGTTGCTTAGTTTGAGATTATATACAGGCTGTGTTCGCCCGGCGAGTTATTTTTTGATGCGTGTACGCATGACGCTGAAACGACGCCTGTCAATTTACCTATGTAATACAAATGTTACAATAATTATGTATAGTCGCAGCAGCGTAAAATTAACACAGACATTAGGCGTGCCTTTCTCTCGGTGACCCCTCGCCTTGACTCGCCGCGCCCTACGGCATACCGTTCCGAGGCACACGTCATAGCGCCTACATCGTTGGTACTTGTGCTTGTAGAACATTGTTGTAATTGCTACCGATGTCAAAGTCGTATTATTTATTTGTTATACGCCTAGGGGCACTTAGAAATTGTCATTTTCATTATTTTTTTCTAGACCTTACGACAGATCGGGGCGCGACCATGAATAAAAGATTCAGCAAGAACCTCAGCGGGTTTGCCTTTTTTACAGGACTTTTTAATTGCCACGTACTAATGTTACAAAAGTTTATTAATATTTGTTACACTCTTGATATTGAACAGGTTGGCTTGCGGAGGCAACTATCCAATATGTTTTTCGGTCTCGAACTCCCGTGACACTGAGCGGTATTGATTGCCGACCAATGTCGGTGCAGTCATTGTTCGATAGCCTGACAACTCATTAGTATGGGCCCTCTACACTTTCAACAATATCGCGATCTATATCATGGTCCGTGGATTGCGATTAGAAGTATCAGGAACCCTGCATTTTGACGCAGAGTTAATTGACCTGTAGGATAAATATTGAACATGTTATTTAGAAAGTTTATCCGAATCCCTTTTATTTGCTGTCTTTATACCCTTTTATTTTTTACCTTCCGCTTACCGTGTTACCTCTACTTTCAAATGTATCATTAATGGCACAAAATCGTCCTTACCATTCTTTTTTGATAAATATTTAAATCTGGATGTGCTAGCCATTGGTGAGTACATCAGTTAACCGCAATAACCATTCTAATTCTCTATATTAAAATAGGGTACTGTCCAAAAGAAGTCGATTCACCCAAAATCGTCATATAACATAACTATTTAGATTATACCAACACCCTTAGTTGATTATATTCTTATTCTAATGCCTAATTTGTTTTTGAATTACACGCAGCATACAGATATCAAATCTAATCAGACATCTAATTAATTAAACTGTAATGATACCCGCTTAATGTGTTAGGCAATATAATATAGCAATTTCTTCTTGTCATGTTATTAAACGTTTTTAAATAACCAATATAACACAGATATTATCGGGGCTGCTCAGATCTAACCGAGCGTGTACTTAAAGCGTGATATCTGAATCAAATAAATTAGTTATTTACTAATGTATTCCAATAACACCAGCCGGATACATAGTTGAAAAATAATAAATCAATTTTTAATCAAACTTCATTAGTCGCGTTATTTGTATTTTATTATAGTTGACACGAATCGAGCTTAGAACTTTTATTTTCAGCATCCATTGCTTGATGGCTCTATTGTATTAAAATACATATAGAACTGACACTGCAATGGCTATCGAAACGTAGCATTTTGGATTTGTAATTATCAATACTGCGACTACGGCGCGGGTCACGTTGAAATGATTTAGTTTCAATATGCGCAAACGTCGGTGTAAATGCGCCTGTCGACCGCCCGTTTAATTTATACCTATTGGCCCTTGTTTATTATTGGCTGGTTATGTATTAAACTCTATGAATTCACGAGGGAATTTATTATAATGCTACGCTGTATTTAAACGTAGATATATGTTCATTTTTCTCATACGGAGCGGTCAGCGCTCTACTCTACGATCCATGCGTTCGAGGCGTTCTTTTTTTAAATGTTTGGGTTGCTGATCGCGTGCGTCTTTGACGAACGCTATAAAACAGATACATGATAAAGAACGCGGCACTCAGAACACTGATCGCTTTCCTGTGTATATGGCCTCTTAAGTGAAACGTTCGGTAGTCCTGCAATATTTCTCGGCTGATTGACTGCTATATTGACTAACAAGGATACGTCATACTACCTGATAGTTAAGTGCAAGTCGATTAAGTTGATAAAAATAAGTATAAATCGTTCACAGGACTTGTATTGGTATCTGATCTATTATGTATATGGGAAGTAATTATGAATAAGGAAATGGAAAAAAAATATGGTCAAATAGTTTTTTTTATATAGGTACTTAGACTTCACACAGCAGCGACAGCGGAGTTTATTGAATGATGGATTGTTATATATACTTGTTCAGGGAAGTGCAAGTTCGAATCTTGCCTTGCATATCAGATTTTTTTAGTAATTATAACTTGCTAAACAGTTAAGAAAGCATCGTGAGGTAACCCATCTCTGAGAGAATCAACAAATTCTTAAAAGGTATGGCCGACTTGTTCTGAATTGGAATAATGGACTATAATCTAAATCCCCGTTGCATGGAGGAGAGGGAGGGAGATTTAATAAAACGGTTTATCATTCTTAAGAAATTCTCGCTAAGTCGGACCTTGGATAGGTGACCGAAATATAACATCTGACCATCTCGGTCCTTGAAGGACACATGTAGCGTATGTTCCTAGCTGTTATTCCAACATAATTGACAATCAGAACCCTTAAAATTTCTGAAGAATAGTCATGGGTTACCTGTGAACCCATTCGTTGGGTCTTGGCAGGCCGATGACAATTGATTCTTGTAAATATCGGTAATAAACCACATCAGGGTAGACTGGAAGACGAGTCCAAAAACAAAGGAAAATGTAAATAACGTTAAGAAGAAGACAAAAGCGTTTATTTCAAATCTAATAAGATTTCATTGAGTGGCGATAAGTACTAATGTTACGCATTAAAATCATTTATGTTGGCAATTAATACGCGTTGGTGGATGTACGCCCGCGGCCGCTGCCTGTCCCCGGGCCGTGGCGCGCTGTGGTGTGCCAACCGCGACTAGAGCAAATGGATCGCGTCACGCTATGTCCCGACAAATCGGTATTTGTATGAGAACGTTATAGATCAACTGCTTAGAGATCGTGGCGAAAGTTGTATGATAAACATTTAAATAGATACCGCACGGAAAACACACAAATCGTATGGTACCAATAGACATTTTACCCGAGGTTGGTATCGAGGAGGCATCTCAGGAGGAGAATAATTGTGGATACAGACTGCAATCCGCACTAATCTGAACAAATCTCATAAGTTATACCAACAAATCTCGTATTAAGAATCAGACAGAAATTACTTCTTATTTGTATCGCCTGCAAACAATCACCTCGTATAATGCCCGACAAGAGAGGACCATAGTTATTGTCTGCCTATCTATGTGTCTCTCTGTTTGACCATCCTGGTTCGTAACTTCGATCCACAATGGATCGATCTTTAAAGGTTTAATTACGCACGCTAACTCCAAGAGTCCCGCTAAACAGATTTGACGCAGCCGCCTTTTCCAGTCGCGTATGCGTGCGACCGCCGATTAGGCTTTGTAATTCGAGCAATAATTTCCTATTGAGCTGTTAACTCGACCAGTTAAATGAATTTATATTCTGAGGCTTGCTTACTAATCCTTGATAAGTTTTTTATTTTATGTAAAATTCTAAGATTAGTAACATCGGGAGTGTTAATAATTAATTATTCAATGGCTGAGAATTATAGTCTGTTCTAGGTAAATAATGCGCAACAATATATGGTAAAGATGTTTATATATAATACACGTTTACTTTTAAATATATTGTATAAAAACATTATGTGTATTTATATGTACCTAAACAAAACTTAAGAAGCATCAACTAAGATTTGCATGTGACTCTGTGAAAAGTAATAAGGTAGTAAGTATCAAATGAAAGTAAATAATGACTGACATGACAGAAAGCCTTCGGGGTGCAACGGTAATGTTATTCTCGGCCGTAAAATTGTGTTAGACGTCCTCATTATAGTCGGAATGTGTGTAAATTGCAATTTGTCGAATTAACATCGCATCGCACACGTTCTCCCATGATGCCTGTAACGGGGACGCGTGTCTAACGTCGCATAATAACACGTCCGCTCGCGTCGACGCCCGTCCCGCAACTAATCAATTGGCGCGCCCCGCGTGATGTCTTCATCAGTCGCCCGAGGGCGTAACGCCCTGCGCTTGCACATAGAACACAGAGCTTTTGTGCTTTCCATACCAATATGGTGCTTCTATTGTAAATTCAAAGCTCAAGCCGGGGTAATAGCATTGCGAAAACGGGCAACCATTTCAGATTCCGAGGACATATGAAGACAATCAACTGACGAGACGAGACTTTTAGTGACGAGGAGATAAGTGATCGGTTTTCAGGAAGTTAGAGACTCATTGCAGAATAGATTGAGAGTCTATTTTTGGTTGAAAATAAATTGTTCTAAATTCGAATCTATCACAATAGCATTATAAACTTACCTTAAAGAGCATAACACGTGCTTGGAACCTAACCTTTTGTCCCCATTTCGACATTCGACATTCAAATATATATTCCAAAATCTCAAATTAATGTGGTGATTTAGTCCATGCGAAACTCCAAGTTGGTGCGCGTAGCTTCGGCATTCCACCCTATTAACATTTAACAATGTATGAGAAATAGGAGCGCTTAGGCACATGCGATTTATTTAGCAATTGAGTGTGGCCACTTAAAGGAATCACAGTGCGGAGAGGCAACAAATCCAACAAATTGAACAGGATCGGCAATTACTGAAGACAATGCGTGCGTGAGACCGGCGCCCGCGCACGCAGCTCGCGAATTAGACTTGTTATCTGGACCCCGGGTAATTAGGGAAGGGTTTCCCACGCGCGAAACGAACACTCACAGGTGGATGCTTAGAATTTGTTTTTTTTTCTTTAAGGCAAACAGTATAAGCCAGTAGTTTAGAAAATATAGCAGCTTACGTACCCTTCGCTTTAAAAAGAAGATCCTTACACAAATAGCCAATTAGATACGTACTGCAACATATGTTAATAGCTGTTATTACCGATGAGTGTAGGTAATGTAGAGCCGTGTCTGACATTTATCCAATTTACATTACACCGTCTAATTCCCTTACAATATACTGACACCTTATTAAAATACTTATTTAACAAGTTAGGTGTGGCAGAAGTATGTTATATCAACTGGCTCCTGGAGTTGGAATACTTTAATTAAATTGCTAATACCAAAAATAGACACCAACATTTATAAAAAATTACAATTGCTTTGCAAACCACATTTCTTTTGTAAAATTCTTTGTAAGCTTCTATCAATTTGGGGGTAACAATGTAAGATCGTCGTGAAGTTGAATAAAAAAATTAGAATGTTACGTCACTTTGTAACTGGACTTGACATTGATATAATCTAGATCGCGAGATTTGCGAACGGTATTCAAATATATCCAATCATAATTATATTCATAACTGTTGTCAAAATTACAATCTTGATAGAATTAATCTTACTCTGCAACCAGAAACTTGTAGGAATAATTAATGTCGGTAGCGTAACTATATTCTAGACTCCGTACATTTCCTAATTGATGTAGGAGTAACGGAATTTTCAAACTGTACCAGTACCTAAGCCATTAATAATCAATTAAATACACATTGATAAATCATATAGGTTGGGCCATTGAAGTCTGGCATAGGAAATGAACGCTCACAAACGGTACACATATAAATTTAAATTTGATAAGTTAAAGGAAGGCCTGGCTGTCCTATACAGAGTGCTTAGCTAGGTGGGTAGTGACGGGATAAAGTATAAGATATATCAAGTTTAAATATAAATAAATATCGCCAGACGAACACACCAACTAGACGGTCTCATACTAACACACTTGTTTTATGGGTAAAGTACAATGGACTGAGGGCGATCCCAGTATATATTACTTAAATCGATATTTTGGTACAAACATTCGTGCTCATCACACGAAGTTTGTCCCTACCAGGATTCGAACCCGGGACACTCAGCACAGAACACTACTAACTGCACGAATCAGGCGGTGTTTGTCTCATTATCTTTTTATAAGATAAAGTAAAAGACTAATAAACACATTGAGAAAATATAGACATAATTTTAACAGCTTCACTTACAGGATTGTCTTACTATACACAAATACCTTAGAAATGGCTGACGCCAAACACCTGCTTGAGCATACCCACCCATTTCAGAGCGCACCTCTATAGAACTAACACAACTGCCAATATTAATTCGAATCGAGAACATCGGCGAATAAATCTAGTCTTATATCGAGTAAGTAAATCGATTCAACTTGCGCTGTTCGTGTTTAATAAGGCATCTATTAAGTTGACGAACGTGTGAATGAGTTTTATTACCTTATCGGTTTGTAAGTGCGGCCGAGGCATTGGTGCGTCCCTAATGATTTACGGGATGTTTGGTTTGTAAGGCGTGTTTCCTCAAGATCTGTCATTGGTATTAGACTATTTAGCTAATGAAAATTGAATTTCGAATCGTATGTACTACTGGTAAACTCTACCTAGGGGTTAGAGAAAACGCCGCTATAACTGAGAGGTTTGATCCCCACTAGATGAAACTATTGAACTCTTAACACAAGATTAAATCAGCTGAATTGGAGTATCTAACGGGAGTACAAGTAATGTCATATGACCACACCACAGTCAGTAATCTTAAAAAAAGTGTTGGTTCCCTTTCAGGACTCGCGTTGAAGTCTTTTGTATTCAGTAGAACTTGTTTTAAATTCATTAAAAAATGCGTAAGTATGTTTTAATGGGTAAGATTTTTGGTGGTAATATAATATAAAATATAACATCAATATAATATGGCATACAACTAGATCAACATATGAAGAGAACTTAAATTTCTTATCTCTACTAGAGCTCTTTGTCGATTCCGTTCAAAATGCTCTACGCTTTTCAGCCGTAAAACGATTAAAACCTACTAATTACACCACGGTATGCCATTTTAGTTGGGCGCAGCTCGCACCTGCTCTCCATTCAGTGCGTATAAGGAGGCGACATGTACCGCGACACGCGACGTAGCGCAGGCGTTGTCGTGTCGCTACCGTACATTCGCGATATATTAGTGTAGTCGCCGAAAGTGACCAGTAGATTCACTTTTCACTTTATTTAGAACCATTTATACAGAGTGTAGTAACTCCACTTCTATGAACAGTCCGTTCCACGACCATTTTCTAACGATATAAATACGCGTCAGTTGTCACGGTAACTCTACGAGTGATAAGTTTATTATATCAATAGAAATCATTCTGGAACAGAGATAAGTCTCATTTAATGCAGTACATAAACTACAGAAGTCCACTAAAATATTGCAACAGTTTTATAGCTAGCTGGAAATCTATACTATGATATCCGTCCCGGAGTACAAATTTTAGAAAGGATGAAGTATAAGTAGACTATTTCTTAAAATAATCTTAATCACCGACGCAAGACAGAAATGGGTGTTGTAAGTATAAAGCTTTGTGGCATTGAGGGTACATAAAAAAAAATTGGCCAGGGTTCTTGACATATTATAGAGCTGTTACTGATAATAAGCAAATTTTAAATAATATTAATTTAAAATTCATAATAATTAAAATATATAATGAATTGTATTGTATGCGGTGGCGACACTGTTTTCTGTTTTTGTGTCATTTTTCTTTATCAACGTTTTCATCAGCGCCTATCCACATTATAAAAACAGTTAAGTAAAACAAGTAGGTACAAATAAATTACCATATAATGGACGTCACCCAATTTTGAATTATCATTTTAACTTTTGTTGCAACAGCCATCGATTCATGGAAATCGAATATTCATTGGCCATCGATGGGAACTGGCTGATTTCGACAAATAAATAGCTCAGTATTTATAAGCTTAGCAACCAGTGATCCAGCGCGCCGATACTAAACCTAGTGTTACCATCTTTATTGTGAGTTAAATGGGACAGGTCCAATAAATGGTTACAGAATTAGCTGTGCATGTTTTAATAGGTACACAGAATATTGAGGTTGTAACAAAACAAACGGCTTATAGTGAGACGTTGCGAGAGTGCCTGTGCATTATTATTTTTGTGGAATTTCATCAGTTATAACTTTATCTAAATTATAATGACGTCTGCTTGTCTACCCTGAGTTGGCTGAGTATGGATATTTACACATCCTGCCCTCCGAGACCGAATTTCTGAGACTGTCCCAACTGTCACATAAAATATTGTCACCCCCATACCTCCATATTTTTAATTCGTGCTAGGATCCGGAAAATATTAACTATTTAACAACATCGCGGTAACCCTAACGCTGTAGCACCAATTTTATTGAAAAATCATTATGGCTGGTATATTCGACGGGATTTAAAATTGCAACTGAACCTTTGACATTTAGAGTTCGATTTATTGTTGTAGATAATAAAAAAATGCTTTGAATTAAATTTGTACTAACTAAACTTAGGACTTCAGACGACTTTCGAGGGGTTCTCTCGGACTTGCAGGTTTCCTCGCGATGTTTTCCTTCACCGTTTAGCAAGTGATAATCATGGTTGAAAATGAGATTCGCACATGAAATCCAGAAAGCCCAGTGTCCATCCTGATAAGCACGAGGTAATCTCCCTCAATACGTGGGGGAATTAAGCCATAGTCCGTGAAGTAAGCCCGTTTTATTAGGGTTTATCAATACTTTGTGAAATACGCCCGAAGTGTTGTCACTCAGTTTGAGCAAATTTTGTTGCTCGCCAAAAGTCACCAGCATTACTTTACCACACTTACGTGAGTCAATTGATATCAAAGATTTTCTATACTAATTAATCTATAGTTAATCGGCCATAAGTCCTGCAAATACCCGACTAATTATATACGTGGTGATTCAGAAAAGGTATACTATGTCTTGTATCGCTTCTTTAGTGCATTTCTAATCTTAATTTTAGTAGGGCGCGTATTGAAATTTTTACTTCACATAATGCTTAACAAATGCGCTAAATCAGGTTCCAAGCTTAGTATACCCTTTCTGAATCACTCTGTATATAGTGTGAGTTTTGTTGTACACGAGCGGGACGGGGCGAGTGTCTGGCTCGATTTGGAATTTATAGCAGTGCCTCCCCGTTAGCTTTATCTATATCGCGGCCGGTGCGCTATGGAGCTATCGCGAGCGCCGCGGCCCGCGATCTGCGCGGCGTTAGGTGCGCTGGTTTGATACATACTAGGTGATATTTGGCCACTTGGAAATAAACTACATATACTTACCTATTTTAAGAATTAATGTTAAGATTCGATAGGATTCACGGACTTATTGTTATAAATTCCATGTTTTGGCTGATTTCTATCCCACTAATATTATAAATGTGAAAGTTTGGATGGATGGATGTTTGTTACTCAATCACGCCAGAACGGCTGAACGGATCTGGATGAAATTTGGCACAGAGATAGATTTTAGTCTGGAATAGCACATAGGCTACTTTTTATCCCGGTAAAATATATGGTTCCCATGGGATAAATTTGTTTTCGTTTTTTCATACTTTGTAATCGCGGGTAACAACGCGGGGCGCAGCTAGTTAGTTAAGGAGCTAAGTACGTAGTTATATGTTGACCGAATGGAATTATCCTCAGTTTCACTAAACTTATGTTCAAGGATCTCGCATTTCGTCGTTTACGAACATAATTTTGTTTTTGAACTGCAGGTACGCTTAATTCCATATTGGTCCTCGTTTATTTTAAATTCTCAATTTAAATAAAATACTCCATAAAAATTATATTGTATGTCAGATAGTGTGGTTTGGCCCCGAGAGCTAATGATACACTGATTAACAATATTCGGGGCAGATAGCAGTGAGTTACTCGCAAGGGGGGCGGGGCGAGGGGCCAGCCGCGATGTTAGATTGCGCCTGCGCGGATTTATGCCAACCTCTTCGTATTAACTGATATCGCCCACTAAATATGCCATTATTATATGCGAAACAAATAATGCTCTCTCACATTTACAGTCCAGATTGTATTTTATTTTTATTTATTGCTGAGAAAGGAATTTGAAGGCGTTTTCAAGATAATAACAATGTTTTGTGTAATATGATTCTAATTATAGACGGCGGTACAGGCGTAAGCATTTAAAATTATGACAGATATCTGCGGAGAAGCACTGATGAACACAACCGTGGATACTGGCCAGCTAGGTTGGCCAAACGTTGGCCAAACGCCAACCAATGTGGATTTGGAGTAGATGTGAATTAAAGAGACAATGTTAAACGCTGCGTCGTTGGACGGAACTCCCTCCAGCTAGGTGGTTCGATGACCTCGTCTAACTAGCCTGGAAAAGTTTAGCAGATGAAATTAAAAACAAAATAACTTAAACAGTAACAATTTTATAAATAGAAAAGGTATTGCAACAAAGTTGTTGTAAGTAATATGCAGATATTGTTCTAGTTTAGACGTTTATTTTCTCTAAAGGATTTTACAATTTATTTGCCTGAGAAAATGAGGATACATATCTGACTTATTGTTTCTATAGCAAAGTGAACATCTATTATTGTAGGTAAATAATAGCACTCCAAAAAGTAAGAATTCTATTTTTGACTTATGACATCTAAGAATTTCCTAGCATTCTGCATATTTTGCTGTGAAAATGTATGTATGAGGATGTTGCTCTCAAGTTCTCATCTTTAAAGATTTGTTGTCAGTTGTGTCTTCAAGAAATCCTATCAAATTGTGAGTAGCGATTAGCAGATGCGGTACTCGAAATATTATTTCTAGTTGCGAGCGGCTCTCAGGATATATCACTTGTCTATAATTATTGTTTATCGGATCGTGTCAAGATGTAATTCATAAATTATATACAGCGTGCAATATGCAATCTCAGACTATGATAGAAATACCGATCAAATGTCCAAACCTTGTGATCAGTTTAAAAGTATAACCTTTAAATGCAATCGGCATGGTTTGGATGTGTGAGTAATATGTTTACACATATTACTTATCAGCATGTTTTTTGGCTTCACAATTTCGTTAACGACATTCGATCTATTTGTTTTTCTTAGACTGTATTCAATATAGATAAAACTGTTCGCAAAAATAATCTGCTAATTGTGTTCCATTCTCGTAGCGATGATAGCACATCTGTGCTATCATCACTCCTATCACTTGCTCCAACCCTTAGTTAAATACGGACTAAAGCCAATTTATAAATTCGTCTTCCACACGAACGTCATTAATTATGTTGCTGGCTGGGTGGCTGCGAAAAACTTACTCCACTCATTCCGCTATCATTGCCATCGTGTATTGTCCCTTTTGCTCTTTCAATTGTATCATCATTTTGCTCGAACACATAAAGGCATATCAATTTTGTCATCGTTAGATTAACGACTTTGGAAGCTTGAGGATTAAGTTCAATTTACATCACGACGAATTTGAATTAAAGCTTTTTTGGATATGTGCGAATATCAGCGTCTCTTTCTATTGTTTTGCTCAGCAGCCTCCCCGGCGTTAATGGTGTTATCTCGACCCTCGAACGCAGCCACCTCTCAGTATATTTCTTTATCTTGTCCACTCTGTTGGCGGTTACCAACAGTATTGTTTTTTATTCATTTGCTAATTTCGAAAATGAGAAGGCGTCCGCGATCACATCTCGCAAGTGATCGTAGATTTAGCCTCGCGAGCATTAATAAAATTAACGAATGTTTTTTAAATTAATTGAACGCATCTTACTCGGAATTTCATTATCCACGATCGGTTGCCTTCTTGGTATTAGCCTTTAAATTTTATTGGCAGGCTTGCTTGTGTGTTGTGGCGTGTTAAAATATTTTAAACTCACTATATAACCGTCGAGGTAGAATCTCCAATGATGTAGATTTCCTAAACTTTTACAAGAATTTCACTTCATTGATTTTCACACGTCGATAAGGCTTAATTTCCCAATCTCTATTCCCTTTTCCTCGTAACACTACGGATAAACTTCTAATGTAGCATGTAGTGTAAACAGAAAACAGAATACATATATGTTACTTACTATAATATGCTAACAGTACAGGGCCCCAATTCGTAATCCCATTTTCATCCAAATTGATAAGGAACCCATGCGCTTAGAAATTGGCAGTATTCATTCTAACCATATGTATTACGTACGCCTTTATCATCACTCCCAATAAATTGTAATACGCCATTAGATCTGTGGTATAAACGAATATCATATCGGCGGGTGGAAACAAACATGACGGACCAATCTTGGCCTTTTCCCTTGATTGTTTACATTGAATTACAACATTTGGTTTATAGGTGGTATGTTCATAATAGTGGCGGGCCGCGAAGCGCAGTACAAGTCGCGGCGCGAGCGCAGCCTCGGGCGGGGGCGGGGCCGACGCATGCGCGGCCACCCCGGCGACGACGCCCCACGCCACACGCGGAATTTGCAATACAACACACCTATGTACGAATAGGGTTTTTTTTGTTAACCTTTGCAATATTGAAGAAGCATTCCATAAGGAAATTGTTTTAGAAAAAGCCTTCCGCTGTCCAGGGTTTCCTGGGTTTTAAGTCCAGTCAGCAAGGGTTGCTAAGCGTAGTGTCGAAGACTTCATACATCCTGATTCCTCTCGGGTTCCCCTTCGAAAAATAGCAGCCAACAGTGCCTATCATGGCCAAACAATAAAGTCACATTACGGGTATTAGTACACATCTCAGCTTTACTTTTACAAATGTAGATCCATCGCCATTGAGACGTAGTATTTAATATTTTGCAAAAAAAATACTATATAGTATACACTCGTGACGAAAAATGTGGTAAACATGATCTAAAAAAAACTACTTTGATTCTAAAGAAATTAAACTTTTTTTTATAAGTCTGTGCGTTCGCGCCTAAGTTTGTACAGCTAATTCCATGTTAAACAGTGTGTATGAAGTAAAAACCATTTGAACCATATTTCTTGAGCAATAGAGATATTGTTTGATCACCTTACCAGAAAAATATGAGTGTACCTCAAGCGTTTAATACCGCACCGGGGCAATGCGACTGCCGCCCATATCTTGTAACTGGACCTCTCACATAACATTCAAATTATCTTTAAATCGATTTCACTGTCCGAATAAAAAGTACCACAGCAAAATACTATCGATATAATTTAATTTAGATCATCGAGAGAACAATACCGTGCGCGCGCGTCGATCTCGGGCCGACCTCATTACGGGGCGTACGCGCAACGCGGGGTACACATGTGATTTCACCGCGTTATCTCTGCTAATACATCAAAGGCTTGTCCAGTATTGTTAGTGACGCGTCTCGTGGCTATTGTAATGTGTTGCCTTACATCGCATTAGCGATGGGAATTGTGATATCGATAGATAGGATAATAAATTATCCTGTCTATCGCGTGGCCTTAGAGCCGAGCTGATATCGCGAAGTTTTTAAACCATAACTATATTCAAAGTTATCGTAGACGAACTATATTAAAACTTATCGCAGACGGATTCGTACAACACCACTCGAATTTACCAACATTACGCGACTATTATTAAAATTGTAACTTACTGCAGTTTTATTCGTAGTGACTTGTGACAACTGCACTTATCACAGTATAGAATGTATTTCGCTGCAACATCGTAAAATAAAATAATAATATATTTATTGAATGTGCTTACACTAAATTACCCGTTTAATTAAACCGACTTATTTTTATTTTATTACCTGCCAGATTTTGTAGCTGTAAATTAATATCCAAATTAATTATTTACAATTTACTGCCAGATTTTGTGGCTGTAAATTAAAATCCAAATTAATTATTTAAAATCAGACAAGCTATTCGTTTTCTAACTAGACTTCATGCATTTTCTGTCTGTATTACATTTCAAATAGGTATAATTTTGCCTGAGCTGGGAATTATGCTTAAAAGACGGCAGTGTTCTAGATCAAAATATTATAGAAATATAAAAGCGCCAACTGTGGCCACCAACTTCGTACGTGTGGGGTTAGGTTTTTGATCCCTGCATAAACCTTAATTTTTGTGGCATAAAAAATAGTTGGTAGACGATGCGCAGTTTCAGTAAGTTCAATCCAGTCTTTTCCCCGTGATGCGAGAGCAGACAAACAGACGGTCAAAACCTCTAAAAATAAAGGATCAGCTTTTATACCAACATTATTGCCCTCTACGAATTTTATTATAATTATCAAAAATATACAATTTACAGACACAACCAAGGTACATAGTTTTATTATATGTATGTTTAAATAATAGAGTCGATTCGATACCGCAACGAATCGGCTCATCACTATTCACCGAGAGTGAATGGGGGTACATTATGGCACAAAGCCCTTGTTACCCAACGCCTGCACATTGTTACACATCGCCGGCCAGGATTAGACTTGTGTCGATAGCTCCGATGTTCTAAACTTGACATTAAGATCGGCACTTTTACATCTCCAGTTTGTTGGGACATTTCTTTTGTATGCCATCTGTTCGTGTATTGATGTCGTAAACTAATCGATGTCGACTTTTTTTTTTCATAATATGAAATAAGCGACTCCATATGAACTGAAATCGAATAAATTGTCGAATGTTCATTGTAACATGCGAAATTATAAGCCATAATGATTCTTAGTCAACGCACACCCCAATACAAATAATTCTTATACCGAATTTTACAACTAAACACCTACATTTTGGAGGCTAATGACATAATATCATATTCCTCACGTTCAAATTGCCTGTTTGCGTGCAAATTTTCTACAACAATTAATTAACCATTGGCCTGTTTAGCAGCCGGCTGCACCATTGCCGAAGGCGTCCTTTAAATCTGTCAGTTAGTCAACATTCCTGCGGCCTGTTTTGAGGACCGTGTCACACCCAGGATGATATACCTTATAAGTAGAATTGTCATTGACACGACTGCGTTATAGGATATACGAGTTTCGGCTACAATCAATACAATAAGTACTGCTTCAAACTCCTTGAGTATTTATTATTTTGTGTGCTAAGGCGTTGTATGCTCTCATGGTGTTGATTTTGATTTACCTAATACAACCACATTTAAAAAGAGCAACCACGGAGTTTCTTGTTATATCTTTCCAGTGGCACCAACATTTTGAACCAGAGAGAATATTTAACTGTTCATAAGTTGCCTTCTTGGTCTGCATTAATAAAAAATATATTTTGAAATCATTCATAAACTGGGTAAGACTGAAAAACACCTAGAATCCAACGTAATGATGTCCAGTTTCTCTTCGACGTTTAAGGTTAACTTAAGATAGAGTATACACTGCAATAAAACTATCTAAGGTACTTAAAAAAAATAATTTTATGCCGAACCATTGTGTTTGCTAGAAGCTTGAGATTGCGTGTTGTTATACGAGTATAGTCAACGATCAGTACACTAAAACTCTAATATGTAATCGACGGCAGCGCTGCCGCTCGGAGCCGCTGAAGGCCTGCGACCTCACCAATCTGTCAATTAAGTAGCATTCCTGTGCCATGACCTGGAGCCTGTCGCAACGAACCGCCCCACAGAGGACGACTAAGTTATAGTTCAATAATGGGTTACCATAGTCAATATTACGACTTTTTTGGAGCGTTTTCGAATATCCCTACTTTCATTTATTACTTTTTTAATGTGAGTCCGGCTAAATTTGTAAACAGATAATTGCATCATATCTTCGTTGGGCGCTTTTTTAATTAGAAGAACTCTGTACCTACTAATTACGCCTTTTAGTCAGCATGGTATAAAAAAAACCTTTGCTAATTGAAAAATCTTCAATACAGGCTTTAGAATACAAACATCTACATGAGTTATAACATTATAAGACGAATCAATTGCACACAATTCTATTTGGTAGGTAACAAAAAAAACATAACATCCAGCATTTATTAAATAGGAACCAAACATATATATATCTAGAAACAACTTATTAAATCGTCATCTATGATTAATTTAGTTTAATTGAAGATCTCGTAGGTTGGTACCTCGATAACTCGAAGCGAGTGGGAGCCCCAATATCGAGTCGCCCAAGTCACAGATCAGATAATTTTCCGACTCCCCAGTATGTTGATAGAGTATTACTTCACCTATTCGACCTTTTGGTGGAACCTTTGCTATTGTTTGGTAGATTCTTGGTAATAATTGTTGGAGATATTGCAGGGGACGACACGTTGGCTTTTCAATAAGTTGTGATGTCTTCTTTTGTTAGAATTGAAGTAAGTATAATTTCTGTCTTCTCAAACAAAAAATTAATGCTAAGACATAGAGTATAATAACTGAATATCCTTAATGTAAGACCATCAGAGGTGTAGGTCAATGTGTTTCTTTTGATATAAAAATGTTACATAAGAAGGTGATGTATCATAGTCAATCAATACATACAAACAAAATGATGAACATAAATCATTCGACGCCTTTGAATAGCCGTACTTAATATTTCGCCAATTTTTGCATTCCATATTTTGTGTGGCGTAGTGTGTCAAGGCCCAAAGATTATCCACAATAATGGCTTCATTACGTACCACTAAGCGACTCTAACAACATTATGTTAATAGACGTGCGCACCGGTTATACCATCCAGGCACGCGATACACATTTAAAAAATGGAACGATTTTAAATTCGCCCCCCGCGGTGATGCGCCCGCGCCGCTCAGATTGGCAGAGTGAGTGACGTCCGCTGTCCTTATTGGTCGATAAGATTTGACAGATAAGAATAAGCCGGCCACATAAAAGACGATGTGTCTTTTCCCGGGCGTTTTGGACTTGTAAAAATTTCAAAACGGTATCGCGGTAAATAAAAGGCTACGCTATCGGTGCTCTCGGGCCGGTCATCTCGTATCTATCACATGGGAATGAAAACATCTGTCGACATTTTGTTATGTCTGGTTCGTCTTTTTTACGTGCGCGCGCGCATTATGAAGTGGTAAGACGTCTTCGTTTTGTTTGGATTGTGTAATAGCGAGGTCGATCGCCCCTGGTCCGTTTCAAACACATTGTTAAGGGTCCGAACGGGTCCTGACACGGGAATCCTTTTGGACATTATCTGGTACTACCATTGTGATGCGAGTTAACACAATAACCGATGTCTGATACTGTGGAGAAGCAATGGGACTGTATCTCTCCGATCTCGATACACAATCGACTGAACCGTTATAAGGTCATGTTAATAACACGTACGATTGAATTTGAATAGGGAAAATTGGTCTTTAGAGACTTATTACAATTACGGAACTTTAATGGCGTCTGTTTATTTGGTTTGTCTATCTACTTGCCGTGGCCGCTATTCTGATAACATAATCGAATGCCAATGACTATATATCTTGGCTTGCAGGAGTAATTAAGTATTTTTTTCCCAGGTGGCAGATTCTGTTCATTTTCCCCGTGCATTGAGCAAGTCCAGCGTACGTGTCTCGCACTCCAAGACCATGGGTTTCAAGAGGT
Source organism: Pheosia tremula (assembly GCA_905333125.1). Lineage (NCBI taxonomy): Eukaryota > Metazoa > Arthropoda > Insecta > Lepidoptera > Notodontidae > Pheosia > Pheosia tremula. Next base: position 5,256,901 of record HG995416.1, on the reverse strand, counting down.
ATCCACGATGGAGGTACTGCAGACCGAGCTAAAAGTGACCAGAAGAACAGTTCCTGTAAGAGACTTGTCCTTCCTGAAACATAAGGTAAGACTGTACTATTTAGTTGCATAGATAAGTCAATTGTATTATATTAATTCAATGACGGAGTCACTACTCATACAAAAATGTTCTTATCAGAATTACAAAATATGGCAGCTATTAATTTTACTGTGGAAAATATTTTTGGCTTGCTATTGTATATTGCCAGACGAACATACGATCTTTTCGGTCCCCCCAAATTCATATAACAAAGCATAGGTCTGACTACCAGATCGGGAATTAATTCGCTACAATCTAAGACGCACTGTAAGCCTAACACATTAATTGAGAACTGTTTTACAACCATGCATCTAACTCCTATGTTACCGTTATACATTTTGAACTTTACGGCTAATGAATTATAGTTTAATTTTCGATCGGATTGCGTTTACGATTAAAATAGTACTGCTTAACTGTAAATAGTATTCCAAAGCAAGGATCAATCAGGCTAACGAGCCAGTAATTGACAGAATCACTCGGTCAATAACGTACATGTGCCAGACTGTCGGCTTTGCTAGGCGGTGGTGAGTAAAGGGGATTTCAACATCGTTTAATATCGTTTACATTAACTTGCTTACAATCCATTGATGTATCGTTGTTTCGGACACCGATGCACTGCGCCGTATAGGCGTACGGCGTCGTATATGGATATGCAAAAATGACTTTTGTTATGACCACACATAGGGATGCGTGGTCATAACAAAAGTCATTTTTGCATAACATTTTCCGCTCTTAATGTATCCTAGATTATGTAAAAAGATGTCTCATCGTAACCTTCCTCATTTTACTTTGTCGGCCACAACTAAACACGTAGTATTTTGAAGTTATAGATACAATTAATAAGATTATTTTAGTATTGATAAGTAATTACAAAGTATTCATAGTTATAAAGATTAATTTAACATAAGGTTACGGTTACGGTTAGGAACGCTGTCAAATTTAACATAAGGCATTAATTATTACTGAAAATACCTATTTATTTTGTTATTAATGTAAACATGTACTCGTAAATATATCTACTAACTGCCATCTAAACAAACTAACTTAATTAAGAATAGTTTAGTGCAGGTTAAAATCCGTTCCCTTAAACTTCCTCAATTTGAATGCAGTGTGGATAAATGAACGGGAACCCCCATCGTGGGGGTAACGACTGATAATTGGACCATCGCGGATATGTGAACCGCGTAGTGCTAGATAAATGCGCTCATAAGACTTAATGTGTGGCGTCGAAATCTGCGATTTTCCGTACAACATGGCTATTCCATATTCGCCTGGCGAATCAGCGGTGACGTGCGCTTATTGAATTGGACCAGCCAATGCTTGGCCTGAGCTCTACTGTTTTATCATCCATAATCGTGACACCTCCCATCACCCGAGGTTACTGCGAATCAGAATCACAATTTTTTTTATTCACGTGGACCATTAAGTACAGTACTTATGAATCGTCAAAAGTTGAAAAATGCTATGCTACTACTTTACCACCCGTTCGGAATGCCGTTCCTATGGAGAAGAACGGGAAAGTAACTCCATGGTTGCTCTTTTTTATAAAAGATCTTTTACATTTTTGAGCAGTACATCGTTATAGGTATGTAAGAACAATGTAGGAACGGCTGATCAGACTTTAGCAGCAGGTCAAAAAAAAAAGTACTAACTAAGTATAAAATTACAGTTAATGGCTACATGGTTCCCACTTTTACAAATTACCTGTGTACACATTTACAAATGACGTATATATATTTTTTTTAATCTGAGCTGATTCGACAATACTAATAATACTATAAAGTGGTAAAGTTTGTCAATTAATGAGTGTGGATGTAGGAAGTGATCTTTGAAACTACGTGTATGATTCTGAAAAATCTTTCCTAATAAGAATATAGGTACATTATCCCTGAGTGAAGAAACCAGAAATTATATTAAATAAAGTTCCTTCTTTACATTCCCCTTCATTTCCCCTTTTTCAAGCTCTTGCCGCCGGTTCTATGGCCCTCATCTGAGTAGTAGAGTGACGTAGATTGAGGCTGGTGAAGTCTGAAGTGGATGGGTGCTTGGGTGCGCCCAAGCACCCATCGCCGTGAATAGTGGCCGTGTTTCGCATCAAATGCGAGTAACTTAGGTAAACCAACGGCTCCAAGATTGATTTAAACTGATCGACATGAATGTATGTGAGAAATTCTATTGGGTAATAAAATGGTGATCAGCGGTTCTGAGAATGTAACTATCTGTCAGAAATGGAATAAACCTCCCAAATATTTGCAGTTAAGGTGAAAGCGCTAGATTAGGGCGCGAAATTCAAAATTTCAACGGTTTTAATTTTTGTACGTACATTTTAAACATATACGAGTCGTAATATTTTTGTTTCCTACTACGGCATATTTAAATGCATTTATTAATGCACAATGCCAATTTTTTTTTTTTTATACATTATAGGTAAGTATTTGATCTCGATCTCACCTGATGGTAAGTGACGATGAGATCTACGATGGAGTATACTTGCCTAGGTAGGAAGGCGGCAGTAGATAGAGACGCTACATTCACTAGGCACATGCAGCGCAACTGATCTGACCCGCCGTCCATGAATGGCAACACCGAACATCATGCCGGAACACGGCTAGGCCGCTTGGCGACATGGCTTTGTTCAGTGGGTGGTGACTAACCACGGCCGAAGCCTACCACCAGTAGAGTTGTCACCTGGTTGGCACCACCCGGGGTCACGTGTAGGGTATCTCGAGGGTACTTAATTCTCCTACGGACGAAGGTGACTCGACCCCAAAAATGGCCAATGTCGCAAAAAACTAAATTAAATCGTATCTTTAATTTGTACTCGGCTTTAGTATGTGCAACAACTTTTTTTACAATAAATAAACTAAGACATCTTATTCAACTGTATTAAAGTAACATTTATGAACATACTAAGCCAACTGCGGTATACATTATGAATTCTAAGGAACCCAGCGGTAGTACAGTCTCTTGCAACACTTCGAATTCTAACCAAAAAGGAAAACAATCGTGAGCGATTCATGCAATACAAAGGTATCATCCGTTTATTGGATCTTCTGTAATGCACACAATTGCTGTACTAACGCTTTTAACATAAACATTATATCAGCTTAAATAATATGTAGGAAAGTTTGTGACAACGGATCTTTTGCCATAGGAATACACTCTCTAAAAATTCTGTAATATGGTGTATAATTGTGTATGGTGGTTGCATATTGGTATCGGCGACATATCGGGCTGCGTTCGGAAACGTCACGCGCGCAGTTCGTCGCGCGCGGTCACGTTTCGCGAACGGTAGCTGAGGGGTGTGACGTGTTTATCGTTATCGATTGTCGATAAAATGCGATCCTGTCGTAAAACCACTTTGTCGGATACCACTACTGCCGGTTGATGGTAGATGCAGACACACACCCTAAAAGAGATAAGTTTTTTGTAAGCATGACGCACTAACCTAAACATATTAGATGCACGATTGATTGGATAATAATATAGTTACTTGACATAATTGGATTTTTATGCCATGTCTGTCTACTACCTAAATAGAGTATACATAAATCAATTATTGATTTCAGAATCAGAAAATAACTTAAACTTACTTCGTTTTTTTTGTGTCAGGATATAAAGGAAAGGAATTGATTTTTATACTATATCGAGAACTCATATCGACTAAAGTACTCAAAGTACAGCTACGTACGTAAGTCGAGCTCGACTTTATAAAACATTTGATACTCAAATATTTGCACAAGGTCGACACATGAGGTTGTCAACACTTGTATTCCAGCTCTTCAAAGATGTATCGATAAAATTCTTTCGCGCACGGTGCGTGCCTACAACAAAGACTGCAGCATCCGTGGGAAAATCAGCTGGGCTTTTTAAAATCTAGCTAAAAGCGGGCCAGGTATGCCCATACTCATATATTAAGACTGCATTACCAGATTACTGGCTTGTGTGCAAGCTGCTGGCTTTATGGGATTTTACCTAATCGGGATGAAGTGATGTATGGCTGGTTAAGATTAGTGTAATGATCTTCATGCGCAGATATATATCGCTGATTTAACTTATCCAGTAAGTGCCTGATACGAATTGGGGGCCGTTGTCTGTTGAATTTGTTGCCTTGTTTGTAATGTCTAAAAAAGGTGTTGCCTTAAGAACTACCATATTTTAGAAACTTCATCAGGGTAAACCCGATACCCAGATATATCAATAGTAATGTATGATTTTTTTTACTCTTTATATTAAATCTATAAACTTTACTTCAGAATATAAGCCCAGACGACCAGTCGCCTTACACACACACAAACACCATTTCATTAAATCTAAAGCTACATATCACTACAGACAAACTGGAAAGTACCAGAACCCGTACAATTGAGCGCGCAGACATTGATATATCACCAGACCAGATACCGCAGACCGGTGGTATTTAGTATTCATAAATTTTAGTAAACGCATGCCGCTAAATACATTGCGTAACACGCGTGCGTACTTTGTTCAAATGTCGCGGTATCGCGTTAGCTATCTCGAGATACTTGAAATCTGTGGAGTTATTTATTGGAGGTGTTCAACTAGCTACGGTAATTTATAATTACCAACCGAATTGTCTTGGAATGATAAAGATTCTGGAATAGGTTTCTTCGTGTTTATTGTATACAAATCTGATTGTGTAGTGAATTTATTTACGAGGGCGACACTGAAAGTTTTTAGAACTGGCCACTTGTAAACGATATAATAAAAAAATTTGTTCGAATTTTGAAAAGATATAATTAAACTAATAACCTGCTAGTTTGTTCAGTTTTTGATTTTCTAAGAACTTTCAGTGTCACCCTCGTATCATAGTTAAAGTTCTTGTTTAGATTACTACAATTAGCGACCAATAGACAAGACTTTTTATAGATAGACTTTCCACGTGATGCATGTAAAAAATGTGCCCTGTTAATAGCACTGGGTTGCCCCCTCCCTTTACACATTGCAATAAGATCCATTGTCCTCTGTAATATAGGATTTGAGTCTAAATAATAAATTATTGTTATCAATCTTCAGACAGCAATAGATAATTTGTCGTCACGATAAAGCAGCATCGTAGTTGCTCTCTTCTTACGCAAGGTGGAGCACTGAGTGTGGGAATTGTGATACCTTATACGCTGTTCTAGGTAATGGATAACCTATAAAACTTGTCCAATAAACATGTCTAACAAGCATTTACTTACTTTGATCGTTAATAAACTTTGATATCCCCATATTTTAATGCAAAGTTAAACAGAATTTACAAAATTATTCTACAATTTGGTATTCTAAACTATTATTTGTTTCGACTTTCTCCAGTCTTAATCCTAGTTTATTTGTTGTCGGGCCCTTATTTACGTCGCCGCCAGGATAAACGATCATGGGATATAAAATCAAATCACTTTATTTATCATTTATTAAGTCTGCCAACCCGCACTGGGCCAGGGTGGTGGACTATGGCCTAATCCCCCGCGCATTGAGGGAAGGCCCAACCCAGCAGTGGGACATTAAAGAGGGCTGGTATTATATTATTATTATTATATCATTTATTAAACATAGGTGCCGCAAGTGTAATACCTATTTCGGTGTGTCATATCCTTGTCATCATCGGTCCAAAAAGTGGCGGGTGGTCTTCTTATGCTTCAGAGCTTAATACATTTGTAAATATTCTACATCATTAATTCCAGCTTCTAAAGTGGTCATTGACCTGCCATCACAATTAAAACCAACCTCGAACTCAGTACCCTATTAGGGGCCTAGACCGCTTGTTCTTAAGTAGATCGGGAGCTCGGCGGCAAATCAACGTGGTCCTAATAGCGCTGTCACTTTTATGGGACGGCGGGCTTGTACCCGCCTAACGTATGAGCAACTTTATGTGTGCCTAATGTGGCCCGTACAAAAACAGTTTTAGAATTATTTTTGCTTTTACTTTCGCTTGTTATAGCCGTGTACTGACTGACTGAGTAGCCTTGTGAGGCTACCTCTGCTCGCTCAGTATATGGTTTGCGAGGCAAACCTAGCACTGCCTCGCCGGTCAGAAGTCAGTACTTCTGACATTTACCTCGCCGTCAGTCCGGCTGTGTACATCTACTCATTGCTCAGATTGAAACTCAGGCGATCAGTCCCAGGCTGCTTTATCATCCAAATAATCCAAGATCCTGTTATAACCCTTACGACATAGTTCAGTTTTCACGGTGGTTTTGAACTGACTAATGGGCAAATTCCTATGAGAAGTTAAGAACTGAATTAATTTGACTGTTAATGTAAATAAATTTATTCCGGCCACATCTTGCCTCGATAAACTTTAAATCAACAACAATAATTGTCACAACAAACTGATTGTACTTATATGTGATGCCTTAATTACAATCTAAATGAGCGTCTCTCCTAATTTAGATAAGGCATTATATTTACGAAAATGATTTATACTTGCGCCGGCGCAGCTGCGGCGAACAAAGCCGGACGCTCATTCCCACATTACTTGAAGATATGACTGATCGATGCTCGCATTCCCATTGTGATCAGGATACGCATATGTCGCCGAGTGCCAAGTAAATTATTTATCTAAAATATGATAGCAGGTTAAATCATTACAGTGTCATTAAAAATTTTCAAATTACGAGATTTTTTTGCTAATAATCAGTTAAATCAGCAAAAATAAAAAATACACAAAAAGCTTAATAATCAACTAGTACCTACCGGCGGCATTGCCCGCGTTGACACATAAATATCAAAATTGCTTGTCCTTACCAGGATTCGAACCTGGGACCCTCGGTCGGTGTAGACAGCAGGGCTACCACCATCTGGGCTTATTAGGTCGTCAAAATAATAATATGACACAAGGAATATACATTTATTTACTTGGGTTTCTAAAAAGTTTCTACGAGTGTGTTATATCCACATTATTTCTATTTATAGTAGAGGCATTGAATTATAGACAAAATTTGAGTCACAGCTTTACAATATGGTTATCACACTCCATGTTAAGGACCCTTCAAACTTGAGCAATCCGAATGCTGAATAGAGTTCAAGATTGGTGAAGCGATAAAGACCCGAGCTGACTGTATCGAGCGTCAGTCAAACGGTATCGTGTCATTCTCATAGGCATATCGAAAATATTCAGTTGGCATTATGTTGTATTGTGAACGGCTTGAGTCGCCTTGAAGTGTAGGGCTATTGACATTCTTTATGTGACTTAAAACACACCATGACGGCTGTGATCCCTTAAGTTGTTTAAAAAAAAAACCGTCGCTACAAACAAATGCATTCTCCCCCTCAATGTGAGGGAGATTTGACCCACGGACCGCAACATTACCCCAAGTGCGATTTAGCAAGCTTTTCGTCGTCGCCTTAACCTTATAGCAAGTAATATTAGTATTAATATGTTATTAGACATGACAATGTACATATGAAATCCGGAACTCCGAGAGGTGCAAGCCGGTGCTTGAACCAGCACGCCTTGTTTCCAAAATGAGGGTTCAACTTATTTGGTTATCGCTGCTGCACTAACACCATGTAGAAATAATCAGTAAAGTATTAACATTACGTTTATAATTTTGTTAAGCCAATGCTCTGATTTTAAACTTTTTAATGCGCGTCATCGCACCATTACAAATCTTAACGTAAGCCAACATGAGAACTGATTATTAAATCCAACAGATTGTAACCATAAACGTATTTAATATTCAACAGCTTAAATAAATCTAACATTAAATAACGTTTTCTAAGCAATTAATCCATGCAGCCATTAACCACAACTATAAATCGCCTCTAATTTCACGGTCCGATCTAAACCGGAGCTCGGCGCGTGCGCAGCGCCCCGATACGATCTAATCGCGCGATCAAGACGCGACCAGCTCATTGTCGCTGTCGCGTGGTACGGCGCATGTCCAAACACTGTCTCGGCTTGTATGCAACGACTAGTGTAAGCAGGGCCTAAGCTTCGATATTAAAACAACTTAATTTTATGTTTCATCAACTTTGGGCTTTATTTAGGTAGTGATCAATTTATAGGTACGTATCCACAAGCAACTAACACTCGACCAATTAACAAATGTCAAGCAATAAATGTTAGTCCAATGAAGATATTACTATTGTTAGAGTATCGTCAGTTATACTTTTATCATTCGCTTGCTCGCCAGATTTCCCACGATTATCTCAGCAAATCACTGCAGGTGCCTTAACAAAATGAAATTCATTACAATTTATATAAACCCACAATGACTGCGCTTTAAACAATAATCCAAGAATGTTAGATGTAGATGTTCAAATAAGATAAATTGAACTGAATTGAACAAAAAAATATGACGTATAATGAGTAGTTGGACTTATCTAATCTGCTGTCGTCGGAGCAATGATTTTTAGTTTTTAAAATATGTATGTACAAAGATTATTGTCTCTGCTTTTATTGGTCCATCTACATTTTGAGTAGTAGGTATACCATTAAGGCAATGGGGAATTAACTTGTATGAAGGACTTTTATAATAATCCGTAATCATATTCCGTTAAAGTCTAATTTAAATAATCAATGTGAACAATATCATTATATCGGTCACCCTGTTCAGCATTATACTGAACAAAAACATGCAAATCAAGTAACAAAAAGAATCAGGGCAGTGTAACACGATCCTCCATATCGTTACGTATGACGCAACGGATCTGTCGCATGTGCAGCCAAGATGGCGGCATGATCGACCGCCGACAGCCGTGGCGAAAGGATGCGCCCGCGCCGTGAAATCGCTCGTTACGGCTCTTGTGTGGAAAACTTGGGCTTGGTATACACGTGCTACTAGCAGCATACAAGCACGTTACTTGAGATAAAGCTATCTGATCCAAAATTCTTTATCTCTCAGTATTGTGTAGGTAGTTAGTGTCAATGTTTGGGATAGCTTTTGCCGTACATTTGAGAATCGTTTTGCAAGGATATATTGAGGTTGCAGGCAGTCGCTACAAGTAGCCAGAAACCTGAAACATTTTAAATAATGGTCTGACTTACTTAGATTATCTATAGGGTAGCCCTACAAGCTAGGTTATATAGGGCAGATGGCAACCGCTCATTGGCCAAATTATGTATATCGTTCCGAAGTATATGTGGCGAGGCTTTTGCCACGCATGCCTCGACCTGAGGCTTACAAGTGAGGACACGCTTTTACTAAGAAACCAGCGAAATATGGAGAACAGTACTTGTTAATTAGCCACCGATGCTTTTTTCATCGCACTTGTAAGCAAGGCCTTATAAACCGCGCAGTGTGCGGTGTCGCGACCACAGTTTGACTGTTTGATCAACATTCTAAATTGGGACATTTTAAATGATCACTGATAAACATTTCTTTAGCATTACAAACCACATGGATTCCTGTTATAGGATTTAAGGGGAAGAGCTTTAAGGTGAAATCGCTAGGTCAGGGCGCGAAATTCAAAATGTCAATGGTTTATATTTTTTTACGAAAATTTTAGACATCTTTACGATGTCATTAAATTTTTGGCGATATTGGCATCCTGCATTGGATGTCTCGATGTATTAAGTTTTCTTAAAAAAATACCTAAAACGATACAACACTTCAAAGTTAGTAAAAGTAGCGGTTTTTACAAACCTTGGAATCTCTTGATCCTATACCGTCTCCCTATAAATTAATTGGTACTAGCAGATGTAGTCCTTTTACCAATAATGTATTACAAGGATACATTGATATCAACAATGATACCTAAATCTCTGAAGTCCGAGACGTAATGCAATTGTTTCTCGGTCCTCAAAATCCCATCACATCCCATCCCATATCCCATAGTATTATAAATGTAAAAGTATTTTTTTGAATGGATGTTTGTTACTCAATCACGCTAGAACGGCTGAACGGACCTGGATGAAATTTGGCACAAAGATAGATTATAGTCTGGAATAGCACATAGGCTACTTTTTATCCCAGGAAAATGTTTGGTTCCCGTGGGACAGATTTGTTAAAATTTTTCATAGAGCAAAGCATCGATATGATTTACAGAAAAGGACATACTTTTTAATCGCGCGTAACACCGTGGGGCGCAGCTAGTAACTTATATGTAGTATTTATCCCATCTGATTATTATCGGGCGTATGAACATCTCGCGCCCTTTCCAAGACCAGCCGCAACTGTTCAAAGTCTATTCCTTACCGTTACGCCCAACGATCTATAAATCCTAACTTGACAAAATAATAGTCTTGGCGATAGCTCTACGCTATTAACGCCAGAAAGATATATTGAATCTACTCTTCTCAATCAGATACCTTAATAGAGGCTGCCGGTCCGCAATAGAAAGTAAAGAACGATATGGGGTAACGGATTGTTGAGAACTTAATGTCAAGTTACAGCTAGAATTGAAGGGGGTTTGGTGTGAAAGAAGGTAAACTCGAATGATTTATTATTATCATTTTACACCTTCTCAGTGTCAAAGTAAAAGTCAAAGTCAACTCTTTTATTTCGTACAGGCCTACGTGGGCACTTACAAATTGTCATTACATTTTTTTTTCTTAACTCTATAACCGGATCGGAACGCGACCTCAACTAAGAAGATTCGGGGAGAAACTCAGCGGGCTTGTCTTTATTATTTCAATCCATTATTTTTACAAAAAAAAAAAATAAGCTCCAGTGTTTTGCCATGCGAGGCGCTCACACGCTAACAGTGTAGCGACACAGCTATAGAAAATACTCGACGTATTTTTTTTTATATATTACCAGACATTATATTGGACTGATGCTTTGTCGCGTTTTACGTAAGCGTCAACATTTGGACTTCGAGCGCAAGTACAAAGGACGTTCATTGGTCGGAATGACCAACGCTGAATCAAACGCATAAATAAAGGAGGCACTTCGATTAGTACATATTTCTCGTGCTATAAGATATACTGTATTTATTGAGATAATATGCGAGACAAATAATAGACGTTACTCTGACGAAGAAATAATATAGTAAAGTGTTATTTCTTCGTCTGAGACTGGCTATTAAATTTATTTTACAACTAGATGCATCCTGCGGTGTTACCCGCGATTAAAAAGTATGTCCCCATGTCATTTTCTGACCCCTAAACTACCACTACCTATGCAAAGAATCATATCGATCCTTTGCTCTATGAAAAATTAAAACAAATCTATTCCACGGGAACCATACATTTTACCGGGATAAAAAGTAGCCTATGTGCTATTCCAGACTATAATCTATCTCTGTGCCAAATTTCATCCATATCCGTTCAGCCGTTCTGGCGTGATTGAGTAACAAACATCCATTCATCCAAACTTTCACATTTATTATATTAGTGGGATTCGAAAGCTCGTGATAACAATAAATTATTCTTCAGCTGGCATCTATTTCAGATATATATTTACAATGCAGAAATAGTGAACCTTAACACACATAAATACCTCGACAAATGCATTCAACTCCATAAATATTTTTATAAGCCATATAATAAAATATTTAATTTAGAAAATAATTAACTAACTTTTCGAAGTGCAATCCAAATGTAATGGCCAATAAGATTGAATAAACATTCCCACTTGACAACCATAACCTGGACATTTATGTGCTACTTACATGTGTTATTTATAGAAAATATTGATCAGACTATCAGAGTCGTTTTATTTTGTTATATATTAGTCTTCAACTCACGCTATCGTGCGTTCGTTATTATAGTTTAGTTAAATGTTAAAAAAAATAAGCATTAATACTCCAATGTTATTCAAATATTAACCTCAAGTATTCGGCTCTACCTAAGCGATTTTGATTGAACTGTCAAATGTAACATGTCTGCCACTCTATCCCCCGAATTTATAAACGTTTTATAACTTTATCAAACGTCAGATAGTACTGCGTACAAGATTTTTCCTTTGCGCAGCACTATATGACGTTTGATAAAGTTATATAGCGTCTATAAATTCGAGGGTGTGTATACATTTATCTATAATAGTGTTGTGTTAAGATAGGCACGTGTATTGGGATTGGCTTGTACGTCAGTGACACACGCGACACGGCCGCGAATCAAACCCACAAGTGCCAATGCTTCGTCGTCATAAGACCCTGAGTACAACATACAATGAATGGTCATTAGAAAGTTCTCGAAATACAATGATAAGAAAATGAGACTCGAATTGTTTACTTTTTTTGGTGATGTAGAAAATGTTACTTCATTCACGCTGTAAATATTGATATATGTCACTGTAAGCAAAAATAGCTAGGATTTATGACCATATAATTAATTAATTAAAAACTATAAATACGATCCTTCAAACATATTTAAGAACAACCATATCGCCGATAACAGCTGCTAAAAAGCATGTTAAAGCTGCATTTAAATCAGTCCATCCGTTATGGAACTGCTATCCCACAGACATACAACGGCATCAAATATAACATCCCTGTTTGCGTTGTGCTGGGCTGAACTAATACAACTACGTAAGAATCAGTTTGTAGACCATGTAAATTTCTCAATATAATCTAAACCTGCCTTTACCTACACAACTCTAGGAAATGTGAACGTTGCAGCGCGCTATGTGAGACAAATTTGCGTGTCCAAGTACGGAAATCGATTCAATATATTATCCTATTTCGGTATTGTCTACATCACGACAATGACAATACAGAAATACATCATAAACTGATCTGAGAACAATCATTAAACATTATATGAGTATAAAGGCATACGGCACATAACTGAAATAGATTAAAATTAAACTGGTATCAAAAAACACTCAACAAACCCCAACACTGTCAGGCGTCAGGGTGCCGAAAACGCTGGCAGCATTGCCACGTTGAATGGCAATGCTGATGTGTTGCCAAATATTATAATAAAATAACTTAAATTAAATATCCATACCATTTTACAAAGAGGTAAAGTTGTTTAGTCTGTGATCCGATTTAAAAAAGTGTAGTAGGAATCTGCATTATCCGTGATTGCTATAGGCTATTTTTCATCGAAGTACATTGGGCTCAGTTCTAATATAATTTCTATATGGCATTGGCATATACCAATGCCAACCAGCACTATGGTACAAAGGTTATATTGAGGGTGGCAAATTTATTTTGTGATTGACAAAACGCCAATGGCCATGGTTTTTTGCATATCCGCATTAACATACACATGTCGAGGTTAATTAGCTTACATTCATAGGTACGCAACGAATTCTTTTAAGTTTACCTACTATATAATCAGTCAATTTGTGGTGTACCTATAATAAGAAACTGTGTTGAACTGGTGCTTGCTGCCATTCGTGTATGAGATTTAGGCAGGGTTAGCCCTATTTACATAATAATTGAACTGTCTTTACTGTGTAATAAATTTATTTTCAGGATAAAAAAAAATATTGATGTTAAACTAATTTTTCGATTTTCAAAGATGGTTGCGTCAACAATATCCAATAACATGTTAATGTTGTTGCGTATTGTAAATTATTATTTAAGTACGCACTCGTCAATAGTTTTATAACCTTATTACAAGTAACGAATGAAATAGCGAGACAGTGCTCGGTGCGTATAAACCTCGTTTACTCGCCCGAGAGCACTGTCCTGCCATTTTACTAGTCACGTGTAATCAAGGCATAACTGCTTCACGAATACATGTAACTGTTGGGTAAATGACGATCGCGAGGATCAGATCGTGCGTCAATTGACACGTTCTTATTTATTTACGCCACCGGTTAGTGAGCGGTTTAACTCAATTCAATGTTTAATCTGATTTACTACGCTCCGAGGATGATACGGGTGTGATGTATCGCGTTCTGTGTTGTGTAACCATGTTATTAATAGCAAAACACGAATGTCAAAGGGCATTGTTTGCGTTTGAATTTAATATAGGCTTATTCAGATATGTAATAGTATTCTATACTATGAAGAAGATTAAGTTTTATTTACAACATTGCCTAAAACCGCAGATATCTCATTTGTTATTTTTTTTAAACTAGCTTATGACTGTGACCCCGAATAGCGTTTTGCACTAACTTATCATTAAATATGTATATAGTTAATTGCGTTATCACGTATGTATCTAATAATCACATCCCCCGGTCTTTCGAAATAAAATACATGTCGGTTTTAAACCACAACATTATGTTATTACCTATTTGCTTAACGTTGCCCAACTGGTCCCATAGTTTGACTGTGCGCACATTTGGATTTTGGTTCTTTGTAGACTAAGAGCCGGACCACATCCCACCATTAAAAAAATAAATGAATAAATACTAATTAGAAATTTCGGAAACAGGATATATCTATAAGGTCCACAAAAATTACGAATCCCAATTATTGCCAAGAAAATCCTTGTGACAATGTTGTCTTGGTTTGGTAGACTTTTGATTCTTTATTAAGTCTAGGTAATGTTTTAAATATTGAAATATTCAACAGATATGTGTTTCAACCTCTCCGGCTAACACCTCTCATTTGCAATGTGAATTTACGAGGGAACGCGACGACAGGCGGAATAGAGTCGTCAGTCGCATGTAGTGCAACGGTGGGCAATAAATTAGCGCGCCGCAGAGGAGTGTTCCCACGAACGCTGCACCGTATCAAGATGCTGCGCCGGAGTCGAACAGCATCGTCCCCGCGAACGGAACGGGCACGTGAAATGCTTTATTTTCTGGCTCTATTTATTTTCGACCAGTGACATTTTGTTAGCTGTCACTCGCACACCAGTGTTAGTGCATTGTAAGGGATTTATGTGAGTTAGATATTGGGATAAATTGTCCGTGTACAAAATATGTGCCTGTATGCTATAATTAAATCAGGCCTGGTTTCGATCAAACTTTGCTAATAATTATCGCACGATTATCGAGTGTTCAACACAAAACTGCCGCTCTAAATCGGTTCATCCGTTTTAGAGTTACCTACAAACAATACTATAGACAAACTGAAAAGAGTGTCGAATTATAACCCTTGTGCGTTGTGCAAATAGAGCTGAGCACGTAAAAATCTCTTGCTAGTTTGTGTGGAGTTGAGAGCTCAAAAGAAAAAAAGATAAATCCTCATTGGAAACAAAAATGGCACTGTGGCAAACTTGTGTGCTGTAATATATATGAAGATTTCTGTATGAGACCACATAAAATGTGTGTTAGCAAACCAACAAAATATCTACGTTATAATGGAATAATACCGTAAATATTTTTTTGTGTGGTAAATCTATTCAAAGTCAAAGTAAAATCATTTTTTTCTTATAGGCCTACGGGGGCACTTACAAATTGTCATTAACATTTTTTTTCTTAACTCTACAACCGGGTTGGATCGCGACCTCAACTGAGAAGATCCGGCGAGAAACTTATCGGGCTTGTCTCTTAAAAAAGAACATATCTCTTTTTTTATTTAAAAACGATGTTTATAGACTGCTTCACAAGTATGTTTCTATAGTTGAGCGTATTGAGTGAGTTTGTTACAATGGGCCTTCCGTTCTCCTGCTGCATATTGATTCATGTTTATCTATCTCACGACTTTATATTAATCAATGCATCACAATTAAACAAATAAAAGTAACTAAGCACCTCACACGAACAATCGCATTTACCTTGAGCCCATTGAAATTAATTAATTGAATAAATATGATTAAGCACTACATCCGTAATTGTGATTGATCGTGCGGCCACGGTCCAAACAATGGCATTCGTGGGCCCGACCGGATAGAAATTACATGGCGGCTATTAATATCCTTGGATCACGATATGAAAGTGGCCGGTGAGCTGACGAGATGACAGCCCTTTTGTTTCACGGTGAGGGAGTTGACACTAGGGATTACAAATGTTTCGTTGTTAGCGGGGTGTTGAAAGAGGCCGGTTGGAAGTTCTAAGTTTGAATTGAGCCATTCTTTACACTCTGGCAATACTGGCTGAACTGCTTGTTTGTGGTTGTTGTGCGCCTCGCATGGCGACACCCTTGAGCTTATTTTTTTATAAAAAAAAGAGACAAGACGCTGAGTTTCTCGCCGGATCTTTTCAGTTGAGGTCGCGTTTCTATCCGGTTGTAAAATTAAGAAAAAAAATGCTAATGACAATTTGTAAGTGCCCCCGTAGGTAGGCCTTAACGACAAAAATGATTTTACTTTGATGGCTCCATCTATGCGGTTGTCTTAACGAATTTTAGTAGGATGTCGATGTTACATATTGGTTCAATTATGTTACTACAATTTGCCCGCGCGAAGCTCGACTCTCAATAGGCATGAGTGAACATCTTATGAGTAGACTCCAACTGAAGCGAAAAAAATTCAACGGGCCTATGAAAACACGGAATCCTCAGAACTTTATTTTTACAATTCAGAGACGTTCAAATAGTATTCCATCAATGTCAAAATATCTTTAATGTACACGTACTCTTTTAAGGATTACGGAATTAATATGTACATCCCAATGATTCTTCAAGATTTCAGTCTGACAAAAATCAAAACCAACTGACGGCGGTATCGGGCACACAGTCCACCACTGTGGTTTTAGCATGACATTAGAATGACGTCAAACTGATAAACATTAGTCTGTGAACAAAAACATACCTATTATAGACACAAGGGAAATACTAAGATGTAAAAAGCAATTCAGAATTGGGTATATCTTCTATCAGAGATTAAAGCACTTTTATAATTATGCTATACAAAGCTTTTGTTACATTACTTTATCCTTATAAAACCTTCCTTAAAGACAAATAATAAGACTCACAGCAAGGGTAATACTAGATTATTTCGTTATACTTAGGCAAGTTCGCGAAGGCTCTCAAGCTCATAGGTAGCGCTGTGACCCAAAAGTGTGGCGTCGCTCGTGACCCGCCCTGACCCCGATCTAGTAACCGCCCGGTACCCATTGTCTCATGCCTTTGTGTCTGGCGCAATTTATAAACTTGTCGTTTTAATATTTTATAAAGTTATAATTGGGGCTTTTGTTTTAAGAGTTGCAAAGAATTTGATAACTAAGAAACATTCCGAAGTCGATGTCTTCCCGACGAGATGTCATAAGGCTATTTTAATTTAAAGACCTGATAAGTGGGTTGGTAGTGACGCTGCTTTTGTGCCAAGGGTCCGGGTTCAAGGAACAATCTTTGTGTGATGGGCACGAATGTTTGTAACAGAGTCATGGATGTTTAATAGCTATATAAGTGTTATATACTGAGTTCGCCATCAGCCTTTGTACGGTACTCATAATACAAGCATTGCTTAGTTTGGGACCGTATTGTTAAAAATAAAATAAGACATTTCATGATCTGGAAACCTCGGTATTCTTGATTTGCAACATTGCTAACTACAATAACTTTATCGTATTTTCAAAATGCTTTAGATACGTGTATACATCATAATGTTAGTCATAATATATAGAAGAAAATAACTTCTAATCTTTGAGATATGTGTTTTGATCACTATAGTACTACTTAAAATAAATATACCTGAAATAATTTGTCCTGTGGGAGGTACACCATACTAACATCCAACTCTAAGCGCATCGACAATAAACATGACCCAATCAGAAACGACGTCTAACAAAACATTCCGGCGAGAAGGTCGTGCAAAACAAAAGATCCTCTTATAATAACACTCCTTAACTCCTTTGACTTGTAGAACAATAACTTCGAATACTTCTATACGACGGATAAATCTCGTATCTGTAATTGAAATGTGTTGTTTTGACAGTTTAGTCATGCACACGATCATTGCCCAAGTATATTAAAAATAGCAACAATTTCGTAATACACAGTTCTGCGCATTCACTTGTGTAAGTGCATGCAAAATCATCTGTTAAACGTTTTAAAATGCAATTAGCTGGCGAGATAGTGTCGGTCACACCGAATATTTCTTTTCAAATGAATGTCATAATTGATTTTGCAATGTTTATGAATAGACAATAGCCGCGGCTACAGTCTTAAATGAACTTCTTGTCTTTAATAATGAGTTACCTATACATTTATTATGTAATCGAAATGGTTAAATTGAAATATGAAAAGGTCTAATTTGACAAACAATCGTTGTTTTACAAAATGTTAAATGGTTTACAAAACTTAATAAAACATGTTTTAATAAAACAATAACATTTCGGAGCAGCAGTTGCACAAGCAATAAATGATCTCATTTGAACACCATTGTCTCTGGCCAGGCCCAAGCGCCCAGATTAATGATATTGTAGCACAGTACAGTGCTACCAACTTATATGTTGAGGTGGCGAAAACTGGAACTAACGACGTCAGTATAAAAATGACATTGTTATGAAGACAGTAGCGACATCGTCACCTGAAATTATAAAATGGTAGCATTATACTGGAGACCGATTGCGTGGAAGGATGAAGATTGGTATCTGTGCCTTATCTCTAGCGATTAAAGTGTCATTGGTAAATGTAGATTTGTTTCGGACTTACTCCATGCTGTGGGTAGAACGGATCTCTTTTGTTCCATGGAAAAAATGATTATTGTATGTCCTATAATCATTCTGTAAGTGCCGACAAGAGTCGAGATCTAAGTAGGTGCCAACAAGTCTAAGTCTTAAAAATGTTAACGGACAATTACTAAATGTTTAAAGCGATTTACACTTACAAACTATTTGTACACTTACCAGATATTATGTAAATTCCTCAAACGTGTGTCACCTGGCGAGTTAGCCATAACTTCATATACAAAAGTGGAAAAACATTGAGCATTGTTCGTAATCCCTTCGCTTTTTTAACAAACCGTAGTATCGTGTACTTAACGCAGTTTTGAATGCAGCTCCAATAACGTTTCCCAAAGAACACCAATCTTCAGAATGTTCCCAACAAAAACGAATCGAAGAATAACAATTTGCTACCTCAGCCGATGATAAAAACTTACTAATAATACAGAAATCAGTTTCGTGATTGCACGGTTAAGAAAACAATGCGGCTCAATGCGCCGATCAGAGCGTTCACGGTTGTCGAAGGATGTCGA
The DNA here is from genome assembly GCA_905333125.1 of Pheosia tremula. Lineage (NCBI taxonomy): Eukaryota > Metazoa > Arthropoda > Insecta > Lepidoptera > Notodontidae > Pheosia > Pheosia tremula. Next base: position 5,237,945 of record HG995416.1, on the reverse strand, counting down.
GGGCTTTTTGTGGAAAAGTTTGTTTTTAAATGGGGAGGTTCATTGAGGAGTTCACGGGTGCGGGGCGGCGGGGGTCGTCGTGACCGATGGACCGCGTCGGGTCACGCCGCGCTCCCGACCGACGACCTACCCTGTTTACAATGGTGTCGACATTTTTGACACGACTTCTGAAAATTACGATAACTTTGTAGTTTAAACTAACACATATATATTTCTCGAAAAGGTATGCAGAGGTGTGCATGCTGCCGATGATATTTTTGTCCTAAACATAGCCTAAAATAACTATTTGATTTATTGTTGTGAGTCAAAATATAGTCATAAAATGGATGGTATAGGTATGTGCCGAATCAGTTCAAAGTAAACATAAGACAGTCGTCCTTTATGGCACAATTAGAAACTACACTTTCAATTGTGGTTGTAAATTAGAGTTACAATGATATATGAGACCACTTATATTTCTTTCTGCAATAATTACTTGTTTAATTCTAAAGCGTTGATAATGCTAAATAAATAACGAGGAATATCAAAACTTATTATGTTGACGACGACAAAGAATAAATTGATGTGGTGAACCTTAGTAAAGAAATGAGGGGTAATTTCTTCACTAAGGTGTGCTTCACCATCTACGGTCGCTATCGACACAATCCATGTTTATAATACCGAAATGTCGACACCATTGGACTAGTGCCCGGTTTTTCGACCTCCGACACGGAAGGCGAAGCCCCACGGCTCACAAAAAAATAAAATCACAATACTCAGTCGTGACTCAAAACCGTCCCATTCACAAGACGAGATCCTCTGAGAAAAGCCTACGTGCAACTATTTTCGCGTCCATTGAATGTTATTCGACGCGCTCCGGAACAAACTTTTATTGAAACCTACAATTAAACAATTATAAATGGGCAACATTGAATTTATTCCTTTTATGCTTACGTAACAAAGCAAATTTCGTAAGTTGTGCCACCAGTTTTGATTGCGTTTATTATTATTATTATCATAAATATATATTTTTTAGTACGAAGGTAGTAATATAAATTAAAGTGATCCAAAATCTGACATTATTCGTTTAAAACAATTGACTCAATTTTCTGTCAATAGATGGCGCTGCAGTCGAAATAAATCGCACTATGGTTTCGTTGACCCGAAATGTATGAGTAGTTTCGTATTACATGTTAATGTTAACTTTGCGCAGAGGCAATATCGTAACCGATGAGGTTAATCCGAGGTGCGATTATTGCTAGTTGAAAACTTTACCAATACCCCGCCGTGTGGACGTGAAATACCGTCCGCTATGGCAATTTTTGAACGGCCGTGAAGGCCTAATAATACCCAAGCAAGACTACAACGATATTAAAAAAACGCGACTATATTAGAAAGGACATTCCATTACACTTCTACAACCTCTGTTATATAATCCTAGATCTCTTTCTACATAAACATCCCTATCTCATACGCGCCGTTTAGACATGTTTTCATGCACTGACGAAGGATAAGTGTTTTACAATCTTTGAACTTTGGCACAGTAAATATTATAATCTATTTTGTGAGTCTTACTCACAAAATAGATTATACATTTACATTACCAAATCATCTCAACATAGGTAAAATTGGCTTGGTATCTAACAGGGCCGTAAAAAACGCTGCGCTATAGCTAAGTTCAATAAACAAACACTACCTAAATTTCATCGCGACCTTTTTTTTCCTCCAGTAACTTGTGACAATCAGTCATAAACTGAAACGCTGATCAATACCAAAAATACTCAATGCTCTCTCTAGTGGAATCACTAGAGTGAATGAGATGCAATAAGTATTGTCTATGTCTGTGTCTCGCTTATGATGCCATCATAATCTCATTGTTATCTCCAGCCTATTCTTCCCTCAAACCCTCATACATACTAATATCAAGACAAAACCGTTGGTATAATCTTACGCAGGTATTATCCGAGTAACATAATACTGCTTTTTAAACCAAACGACCGTTACTAAAAGGATTTTAAAACGATACAAACACTCGCTCGGATTACGTTTCGATCGAGATTTTTGGTCGCACTGATTTGACATTCATACTTGGTGAAAGCGGCCGCTTATTTCGGATCGATACGGGCGATAATCGATCGTTTGGTTCGCATAATCGTATTAACATCACGGGGGGTCCGCTTATACGCGTGCCATAGTATGACTTGTACGACTAACAGACCAGCGACATATTTTGGAGACGACTTTTCGTCGTAAGATGTTCACTATAGCATTGCGCGATTTAAGGTAAGAAGCGACTGTTTTAATCAAATTACACTGTCATAACAAAGCACTTTCTTTCTAGGCGTCTAACATATGTTTGGTTTGCTGTAGGTCATATTATAAAGGTCAATCTTTGTACTGAAATGATGCTTAAAATTAGTTATTTTTGGAAACACACTCCGGCTCGCACATCTGGGATTTTCGGGTTTACATGGGCGATAGTTATCAATATCAAATTATATGACAGTTGTGTCTGAATCACATTTCTCGTCCAGAATGATACATTGGACAGTAGAAGTCCTAAGATATAGCAGAATCTATAGCTTCTACAATAGACAGCTTCCAAAGTTGCTCGTCTACACGTTACCTCATCATGTATGAAAGTCATACAAAGTCAAGTATATTGCATTGCGTAACGGATCGATCGCTTATCTGCCACGTACCAACCAAGGCTCCCTGTATACAATTTCACACTAATTACTTATCTAAAACTTTCAAATTGTGATGTGCAAATTGACAGCTTATTTGTTTTACGAAAGGAAACATTAACCAATGATTATTGTTGCGAAACACCGAATCAATCAAACCTTTACTTATCGAAATATAAGGACGTTTCGACCACGATCGCGGCGCGAGACGGATGGTCGTATTAAATCGAAATATCATATTAATTGCTGATCCTTGCCTGTGCGAGTACTTACTGCCATTTCTTGTGACGCAAACATTGTAAAGGTTAAATTAAAGCCTCTACGAACGGCTCAACTTGGTACCCGATAGATATGTAGCACTTATTGAAGGATGGGTCTCTACGAATCGGCATATCAAGGGGCATGTTGGCTCGTCATTTATTTGCCAAATGGTACAGAAATCGGCCCTACAGATAGGCTGCCATTATTTTATGTATAATATGTATTTATTGAATGTTTTATTGCTATTAATTACTTGACATTGGCAAAATACCCGCTAAGTTGTGGGTGAGGCGATATTCAAATCCATTTCGTAAAGAAAGAAGATTGGGTACCAAGTTTAGCCGGTCGTAGGGGCTTTTAATTCGCACAATGACACATCAGTCTTATAATAAAGTAAAATATTACATCTGAATGCAATCTCATCATTGTGAAACTGGGCCTCATAAAAACCCTATCTAATCCTAACTTTTTCGACGGAATTCGTATAGGCCATCTATCAAATAAGTTGTGGTTATAAAATTAGCAAAACAACTTCTTTGCAGCTGAAACGTTACCCAAAAAAATTGCAGGGAATAAAACATCGCATAATACCAGCGAGCGTGGAGTCATTACACCACCTAATGAGTGATTTGGGCTGAGTGGTGTGATAAAGCATGTGACAGATGCCGTCGTGGTCCGGTTCCGACGAATGAAAGGAATGCCACTACGGGAGCTGTGTGTACAACGTGATAATCAGATGGAGTGGACGCGTGAAGTGAAATTACAGTAGCCGCACTGGAAGCCTGGGTGTCGTTTACAATGAACACGGAATTGCGTTCGGTAATGGATGTTGGAGATGTTTAAGAGTGGCTTAATTTGGATTCAATTATTACTATGTCTCTCTCCACACGGGCTATACCCGGATCTTTGGAAGGCTTGCGCGGGAACATATTTTCTTTTTTGCAATTATTGCTTATTATTACGCTCCATTATCTATCCATTTATCTTCTACTTCCATTTCTGTTGACGGCGGGATCGGTTTCTAGCTTCTATTCATCTTGTACACTCTCTATGAAATTTGTATGTCACACACAAATTAGCTGAATGTATAGTATCTTGTACTTGAAAATACTCTTGGACACCCTTCTTATGTCCTACATCTTCAATTTCTTCATTTTTCCGCTACTGCTCTGTGGTTATTATCGTAGGCAGCGCGGATTACGACACCGACCTTCAGCAAGATCTGGGCACATCTGAAATAGTATTTGAATAGCTTTTCGTCTGGATTTGACTAGGATTGTCTCTAGTTTTTTTTAGGATAACCATATAACAATCCTTGCTTCGTGTGCATTCGTCTGCTGATATGTATTTATCTTTGTTTGATAAGAGACAATGAAAGAAAACACCATCTGGAATGTCTTTATAATATATTTTATATTTACGCAAATCCATGTATCGCGACGAAAATCAATTAACATATCCATGAATAACTGGCCAGCTCGCGAAGCGTCTCAATTGCTGTACCATTAAATCACTTTATATCTCAACAAGCAGAGATCGGATGATATCTCGCATGATTCATAACTCTACGATACTGACAGATGGTGGTGTAATGATATGATGATTCGCGATATCTGCCGGTCGATTTAATCGTTACGTAATTGTGTATCGATACTTTGGACGCGGTGTCGTGATAGTGTCGTTCTTTTATCGAGTGCAAAATCTATGCTTGTAAATAAGTGAGACTTCTATTCATTAATTAGCTTTTAGCAAAGTTTTTAGAAGAAAAAAGTGTTGTCGCAAATTCGTGGAAAAATGGAATATACATTCCGAACTTTGTTATGAGATTATTAAGCTGGATGCTCCAATAAATTTGCGTTAGATATATTCTACTGCACTCGAATGTTACTACCTACAACTAACAAAGTAAAACTAAGCTAGATTCCTACTCATGTAACGACTGCTATGTCAGTACAACCAGCGGCAATCGTGTGTGCAAGTAAAGACAAATAACCGAAGTATCCCGACGCAGTCGCTTGCTCGCACAAGCCACCACCAGCGGCACTTGCGTGTGCCGTATCAGGAACAAGAGTTTCGGCCGCTACCGATGCTTTTTACGATTATCTACAATAAGTATTGTGGCCATGATTCCTGACGCTCGTATTATTTTACCTCACACAGCCTGAGACCAACATTTATTGGCTATTGCCATCCTCTTCACAACTATGACCAGCGCTTACTAAACGTAAGTACGTATCATACTGCTTGGCCAACTACAAGTTATTCTTAATAACCATATCTTTATTTTACAAAATGTTTGCAAATCTCAATAAATGTATGTATAATAGAGCTATTGATTGACTACTGACTGCAAAATGCGACTGTGCCATTTGTCAATATGTTAGCAGATTCAGGTGGCAATAATTATTTAATCTCTACAGAATCCTTTGTTCATCTTTCAACATGGTGACCCTACAAGTGCGGTGTATTTTATTTTGAATCTCATTTATTTCGGTTTGGACGTCTAAATCCGTCGTCTGTCGGTTTGTCGCCGTTCGGGACGGTCGGCGACAGGGTACATGCCTCGACGATAGCCGCTTGTTTATTGTACTAAGCGTTTTGGCAGCTCGCTGACAAGTTATCGGCATCTTTATATCGTTTTTTAAACGTCATTTGCATACGCCGTTTCTCGGAAATCATGATTTAGCATGTGGCGCATTAGTCTCGGAATAATCATTATGATAATATGGACTTCATTTTGGATTTATCATCTGAAATTGATACTTTTATTTTTGTATCTCATTTACATAGTAGGTTAGAGCCGATTCAGAAATTATGAAAATATATTTTTCCTCCTAACCAATTAATATTCTTTTCACTGATGCTGATGAAGACTAACGCAAAAAAGTCTAGTCTAGTCATATACTTCTTCTTCTTTATGTATTAAGACGCTACCTGTGCATCGTAGTGGCAAGCAAAGTAAAAAGGGACAGCGTGAATAAACTTGTAATAAAAAAGTAAAAGTAAAAAGAGCGACGGCACTTAGTTGAATGAAATAAGCGTTATTATAAGGGAAACAACAATAAGCTTTGCCGCCAAAATCTAGAACTTCAATCATTATCTACCAATAAAATATCTTTGTCTGTAGTGTTTGAATCAAAGCTTCAGTAGGCTTTCAAATTTCACGGTTTCATATATTAAAATTCAAATCATTTATTACTAAACTAGCTGTTGCCCGCGACTTCGTCCGCGTGGTATTTAACAAAGACTCAACCGTTGGCAACAGCCTGCTCGCGTTCTGATCCCGCGGGACGCGTTGCAAGTTGTTGCTATCAAACTTAATCAGGCGCAGCGCTGCAATTTTTTTTGGTTTTAATTTTTTTTCGAGAGATCCTATTTTTTTTTCTAAAATAGAAGTAGCCTAAGTTACTCCTTGTTACATCAGCTATCTGCCAGTGAAATTCCCGTCAAAATCGGTCCAGTCATTTCAGAGATTACCCGGAACAAACAGACAGACAGACAGACAGACAGACAGACAGACAGACAGACAGACAGACAGACAGACGGACAGACAGACAAAAATTGAAAAAAATGTTGTTTCGGTATAGGTAACGTGTATACATCCAAATGCACTTAGTAAAAAGCGGTTATTTTAATATTACAAACAGACACTCCAATTTTATTTATATGTATAGATGTATAGATATGGGTATATACATAGGTCTGCATTTGTTTTTATACGTTACCCATAATACAAACGGTGCTTAGTGAGGGATCGTATAGTTGATGTGTTCGTCTGGCGATATTATATTATGAGCTCGCATTTATATAAATTAGCACAGGCAGACTCCTTGCTATGACCAAATAAACCAGTTTCCTGGCGAATATCCACGTATATTATATAGTTCAAACACATCGATATCTAAGGCCTCCGCCACCCGCCCGCGCCGGCGCGCGCCACACTCGGCACGGGCCAACCGCCCAGTAATTATTTTAAGTGTCAATAAATAATAAAGTCGGCCGCGCGCCGCTGAGTGCTCGTCCATCTCTCACTCTTATCTCAATTCTTAATGTGCCTCTTTGCTCGTTATTCTTAAAAAAAAAGAATACATTTTATTTCCTTTTTCGTTTATGTCATCCAGTGGAGAGGTTAAATTCTGTGTTGACAGCATGAAGGTTTTATGTTTTAATCTGGGTTTTATGGCCGTTTAATCGCTTGTATTAGGAGAGATCGACGCTCGTTTATTTCTTGTTTAAATGCTTATCTATTTTACGTTCACTGATGGAGGTAAAACGAAATGTGTGTTATATTTTATTGAATGGCCATAGTTATACGAAATACTAGTTGAAAATTAACAATGCAATCTAAATAAAGCTGTAACAATAAATCAAAATTGAAACAAGTGGACATGGTTTTGTTGTGTTTCTGAAGGCAGCGGTCCATCGATCACGGCGCGTTCCGAGTCTGGATTTATGTTACGTAATTGCGGTGCGTGCGTACGCGCACACCGACCGATGCCTTCGACATTATGTTGTTTTTCAACGGTTAATGCCTTGATATCTCTGTTAATGTGCTCGCGAAATTGGAATTTATTATAAAGTATTAATTTACTTTTCAATAGAAATATTGCAGACCCTGCACAAAAAATCTGATATAATTTCTAACCTTTACAAATATTGATGTTGACATCTAAGTAGGTTGAATGAAACCTTTTATTATGAAGTGTCGGTCATTTAAATCTATCTATATATCCATCCTGCCCCGAATACACAAACGCAATTCAAGATTTGAAGGGGGGGGGGGTTAATTTCATTATCGTATCACAACATACAACAAAGATTAAAAATTTATCATTAATTCACAATTAATAAATTTCATCATCAAGAACGAAAGTATTAGTATAGCGGTAAGATATTCAGGGATAATGCTAAAAGCGTTTTGATTCTAAATTTCAAAAGCATCATTTATATCATCTTCTTTATAATTTTTCAAAGTGTTTTTAACAAAAAGGTTTTGAAGATCGAGCCAAGGTCCCCCCGAGTTCAGCTGCGGTTAGCGGCCAGCCCGCGCTGGGGTTAAATTAGTGTAATCTTCGCCGCAAGTCTGTCAAGGCTCCCAATTACCAGTTTATACACTTACGTCGCCATTACGCTGATTGAGATTTAGACGCAAAGCAAATAATTTATTCCTTCACTGATATTGCTGGTTCGACTAAGTGTTAGTTGGTGGGTACAATTATTACGCATGGTTTTCAAGCGAGAAAACTGCCTACACTGTGAGATTTTAAAATTCTATAGCTAGTTTGGGAAGACTCCCCGTGGTATTATTTACTAATAGTCAAAACAAAAGAAAAGGCTATCTTTGGTCATTATAGTCTTCTTCAAATCTACCCAGATGAGGCTTATAAAAATATATGTCTGTGTAATGTTAGGTTAGATATAAAAAGTGGGTCAATTATTCACAAACAACTTCAGTAATTTGACTCCTATACTCTGGTTGGGCGCTATTAAAGATAGGATCGGTGCATAAAACGACACCTATTCGTAATTGAGGTGTTTGCTTGGTTTGCCCAGCGATTGCGATCTTCATTGTCTTGAGCGACAAAACATTTACTTCCATCGAAATCCATTACGTCACAAAGCGGTTATTAAACAAAGGCTGCAACCGCCTTGCAACTGCGTCCAAGTGTAGTAATCTGGCTAATGAGGGGGGACATCTCGGGCGCTGTCGAGCTTATGATTATCGCGCCGCATGGCGCCACCGTAGCCGCCTTGTCATTCCAACAGATGCCTAGATTTAGCGCGCTCAGATGTTGCGAAATAATTTACGGTATGGGATAGCACAACAAAATTGTCAAGACCCTTTTTAAATATCGTTAGAATTGCGCAGAAAAACAGGCTTGGCGCAGAAAAACTTACTTGTTTGGCGGAAAAGGGAAGATATTCCAGCCAGGCGGGAGGTATGCCTAGCAGGGAGTCCGCTATGTCCCCGACGGTTTTTGTCGGGATCTTGTATATACGTTACGTGCTCCGAAAACTCTTATAGCGCGATTCAGGATTGTATTGAGAATTGTCTATTGTTCTGAATGCGTCTGCAGCACTATCTGTGTAGCTTGTCGCGAGGTTGAAGTGGTCGCTCTACTTGCTATATTGAAGTATGCTTTGAAACTTCATAGTTTTCCCATAGCATTTTTACACTTTTGAAGCGGAGTTCAAAATGTCGCATTTATTTAGTATAGACCTACCTCAGGCACACGAAAACATTAATTTTTTCTCTATCGTGCGGTTTCAACCCTTGCTAATTATCTATGTATAGTGCAATAATGTTATCCTGCCCGATCATTCATTACTGCAATACGTTATGACATCCAATGAGATTAATTTAAGTATAGTCGGTAGGTATACCTATCGTAATTGATTATCTGCGTCACCGGCCACAGCGATATCTGGACCGAACTGTCGTCAAAACGCCCACAGCTGCTTAGTGGTCTAACGTAAATATCGAACAATGTGCGGCTACAATTTATAAATACAGAAGTTTACTTGTACCTACCTCTACATGATGTAAAACGGGCTGTCCGGACACAATTGGAACAAATCTGCACGTGCATGGAGTTACCGAAGGCCCTAAATATAAAATTAATTTACTATTTAACACTAGATTAACCCAAACTGACGTATACTCAACCTAGCTGCAAAAACTTCCTTGAACGATAGCGAATTAGATGTCTGACCTACGAAAAGTTTTTCAAAAACTCTTTCTTGTCCGACTCCATATTAAAAATAAGAATATCCTTATTTAAACTGTGGGGATTTTTTAATATTGTGCCACTTAAACCTCCCGGATTCCAACTTTCATTACTAGTAGCTATACGCAATGACTCATTGCTCGTGTTTACTTATGTGGGCCTTGGGCCGTCACAACGTTCCACACTGGTACCCCTCTAAGCCAGGATCTATAGCATTGTCAAACGTTGTCCCTAGGCAAGTCTCTAATTGTCTTGGAATCCGCAACGAAAATCATAGCGGCTGGGAGAACATTATCCACCTATCTCTCGTATGAAGTTATTATGGAATAATGTTTACCTACTATGTTCAAATAACGCATAGGTAGGTAAAGACACTTATGGGTGCTTGTTCGAAGTATGAGACGACGAACCCCGACCCGAGACATTGATAATTGCCGCGCCGCACCCTGACCCCCCTGCTGTATCGTCGATAGCATAAAGCTTTTATGCAAACTAGCTTTAAAATCTTCTTTGTCATAGTTCTCTTGATAAAGCGTCATAATTGTCATATTGAGCTGTCAAATGTAGATGTGACTAGTTTCGCGATGTCACGCTATTTGCTATTATACCTTGAGTAGCTTATTTACCTCAGAACAGTGGGCCCATGGGCATGAGCACATGAAAGTATTAAAATACATATACCAAATTTATATTTTGCGGCTTGTCAATATCGATGATAAATAATTGACCAACATTGACTAGGATCAGAGTTACATATATTAACTTCTTATATTTACGCGAATAATACACATTGAAATAAAACTAATTCTACGGATTTTATCGCGTTTATTTTATGTTTATAATCATTAATAAATACCGTTATCACACTGACGACCTGATTAGCTAGTGACACTGACTTCTTTGCGGGTTCGAATCCTGGTAAACTTTGTGTGATGAGCACGAATGTTTGTACCCCAGTAATGATGTTTATAACATAATATATCTTAGTATTATATACTGGTTTCGCCCCTAGTCCCTTGTAAGGTTCATAATACAAGCGTTGCTTAGAGTGGGACCGTATGAATGGACAGTACGTGTGGAAAAACGAAAAAAAATCTTAGACTTTATATAAAATTCAGACATCAGTTAGGTTGCGGCGTTGAAGAAAAGTCTTTTTTAAAAATTATTTTAATTTCTAATCGGACAACCGTCCTCGACACTGGTAAATCTTAGACTAACTTATTCCTATCTTAAAGATTAACAATCGTATATAAAACTAATGGGACGTCGGTTACATGATCTCCTGGTCTACGTCATTACCCTGACGTAACTCCTCCCCCCTTAAGAAGGACGCGTGACGAGGAAGGCGGCTGCTGCTGTTCCGTCTTCAACGGCTGCATCTGCTGCTCTTCCGATGGCCTCGCTCCCTTTATGCGCTTCCGCATGTACAGCCGGACGCTGACTCCAATTCCGGTGATGGTTATAATCACGTACATTGTTATTGACCACCAGCTGGGTTGTGATGCTATGAGAGTTGGTTCTTCTGCCATCTCAATGTCTCTGGCCCTCTGTATGATGGTGTTAAGGTCGTCCAGTGGTAGTTCCTCCAATCTTATGTGGATTTTAGAGTTTCCCGGTGTCTTGTATGTTTGAGGTAGTGGGATGCTTTCTTTAATGTTTACTGTTTTTTGGTGTGTTTGTAGTGTTTTTCCCGCTGTCTCTATCACGCACTTGTTGTTTGTTGTAATTAGTGCCACTCCACTGCTGTGCTGATATTGCACGTCGTCTCCGCAGGATGTTTTGACGACCTCTTCTTTCTTGAACACAGCGATCCAGCTATTGTCTTGTATCTGTTGTATGATACTGCTATGGTAGTCCGCTGTGGCATAAGTACAATTATGGGGCTCTTCATGTTGTATCAGTTGGGCTATACAATCTTCAGAACTCCGTAGCGGTCGCCACTCCACATGTTTACATATCGCCTCCACTCTCGTGATGTACACGCAGGGCTCGTGAGGATACGCAAACTCGTTGCTACCCAAGAGAAGGTAAGGGTGTTTGGGAATAAGAACGGTGTTGTTGGTATTCGGGATCGAATACAGGTGTAGGAGACTGTACGGATGGTTAGTTACTAGGGGAACTTCTAATATAAAGTTTAGTGTTTGATTTGTGCTGTATGCTTTTACTATTATGGACTTCTCAATTAAATGTATATTATTTATCGTTGGGTTGAATGGTATATGTAGATCTATTTCCTTCTGTATGTTTACCAGTTCCGCAATTAAATAGTTTGGATCCACTATGCTTGGATGCAACTGGCCTATGTGGGCGAATGTTATGGCATTTTCTAGTGTAACTAATCTGTCATAAAGCTGTTGAAGGCATGTCTCTATTTGGCTATATACCATGATTTCAAACACAAAACTCTCTATTTCTTTATGCTTAGTTTCTAACTTATCTATTATATCCGCTATTTTCTCCTGATTTTTCTTAATCCTAACTAACTTATCATTATATTCCTTCATAAAGTCTGCCATCAATCCTAGGGTACGCTTTTGTTTATCTAGCACATGTTCTTTCACGCTCCGTATTTGACCCTCTAACCTTATAGCGTCTTCCTCATCTAAATTTCCTGTAATACTCTTTACAATTGACCCTAAACCATTGATTAATCCTCTCCTAATCCTAGGTATATACGTCCTACCTAAACTAATGGAGCCTGAGCCTAAATATACTAACTTACTTTCTATGGTATCTATTAAATATTCTATTTGCTGTCTACTAACTAGGTTGTCTTTATAGGTGGACATGTTTTTACGATTTAAAATAAATGTGTAATAGTCGCGGCAAACGTCTATGTATAAGTCGCGTATTTGGGTAACATTGTACACTATAACCAAGTTATAAACTTCCGTCTGATGATGCGCGGTTGCCTCCTTCAGTACCAAGACGCCGTTGTGGTTATCTATCTGTTCAATAATGGCCGCTACTCCTGCGAGCCAGAGGACTCCGCCGAAGGTGATGGTGTTCCTGGAACATTTGTCGGGCGTCTTAACATTCGAAAGTGTACTCTGATTGTTTTAGAGTTAACATGTTTTCCTACAATCTCCGCTATCTGTTCGGGATGAATACGTACTATTGTATATGGTCCTATAAATTTCGGTTCTAATTTATTGCTTCGCGCCGTCTTTGCAACCTGCTTATACACTTTATCTCCTATTTTAAACCCTGCCGTTTCAGTGTTACGGTTATTTCGTTCTATGACCGTTTGTTTGTGCTCTGATAATTTGGTTTGAACTAGTTTGTGAACATTCTCCATGATTTGTTTGTGCTTATTAACATATTCCTGATAAAACTCTTTTGGGAAGTGTAGCTCTAAAGGATTTCTGCTATTCGTATGTCCGAACAGGAGTTCGAACGGCGTGAAACCCGTTGCTGAATGTATAGTATTATTGTATGCGATTATTGCGTATTTCATTAAGTTTGCCGGTTCATTTTTATCGGTAATTCTCTGGATTCTGATCATTTCGGCTAATGTTGAATGCAACCTTTCCACTGGTGAATTAGAGTTGGGGTTGTAAGGTGTGGTGAAGTGTATATGTATATTGTGTATCGCACAAATTTCGTTTATGACATCATTATCGAATTTGGGATCGGAGTCGGTGGTTATTTTGTTTGGGACTCCTGTCACTGAGAATATGCTTAGCAGCGCTTCTGCAATGTGTATGCTGGTTGATGATGTGAGCGGTATGGCTTGTGCGTATTTGGAAAAATTGTCTATTGTTGTCAAGAAAGTAACGCCTCCACTGGTGTATAAGTCCATAAACATATGCTCCATGGGTTTATGAGGTGTCTCTGTTAATGATAACGGTAGTCTTAGTGGATTGCGTTCGTATTTACATCTGAGGCACCTATCGCATTGATTGATGAATTTCTGTATTGTTAACAACATATTTGGCCAATGATAATTTCTGTGTAACTGTTTATACGTCTCCTGTATGCCTCTGTGTATTGTTTTACCCTCATGATATTTTTTTATGAGTTCTGTTTGTTGATTTCTATCCTCCACTAGTGTAACTCTAGAAGTACAACGTATTAATTTCGGACCGCGATCACTGAAAACTGTTCTTACTACTTTACAAAACACTGGATAAAAGTCTTCGTAATGAAAGTAACAGTAGAAGGTTCTATCAGGGATGGTGTGTTCTTTAAGAAATTTAATAACTTGTTCTTCAGTGTTATTTATGGGGATAAAAACATCTTTTATTACTATTTTACCTTTAGATCTATCGTCTACTCTATATTCTTTACCAGGGGACTTTCTAATATGGAATTGTTTCAATTGTCGATCTATCGCGTTTGCTGTTTCCGGTATCTTTGGCAAAATGGCTGACTGGTCGTCTGTATTTAGGTCAAGTGGTTCGTTGTCTGGTTCAAGTGGGTTGTCTAGTCCCGCGACAGCTTCCGCAATAAGAGAATCAATAGAAATTCCTGTTGTGTCTACTAGTGTGCTGATATCGATGGCATCTAAATCTGTCACTATGTCATGTGTGTCTTGTGAAGTGCCTGGTGGAGGGTTGTCACTGTCTAAAATCATATCTAAAATTTGATCATGTTGTGTCGCTTCGGGTTCTACTTCGTTGGCATAAACTATTTGAACACGTGATAAAGCGTCTGCGTTGGTATTGGTTTTACCTTTCTTATATTCTACAACGTAATCGTATTCTGCTAACTTTAAACGCCATCTAGTTAGTTTAGAGTTTGGGTCCTTAAGGGACATGATCCACGTTAGTGGTCGATGGTCGGTGTAAATAGTAAATTTCTTTCCGTATAAATATGGACGAAAATATTTAGTGGCCCAGACTATACTCAGAAGTTCTTTTTCTATTGTTGAGTATTTCTGTTCCGTTTCTGATAGTGTTCGAGATGCGTATGCAATTGGCTTGTCCGATCCTACTACACCTTGCGATAATACCGCACCTACTGCAACGTCCGAAGCGTCTGTTGTCAGAATGAAGGGTTTATCGAAGTCAGGGTACTGTAGTATAGGCGCACTTGTCAATACTTCTTTACATTTTTCGAACGCTTCTGTGTAATCCGGGGTGATATCTACTCTCTTATTTTTTTTTAAACACTTTGTCATTGGTTTTGTTAGTTTAGCAAAATCTTTTATGAACTTCCTATAGTACCCTACTAGTCCTAAGAATGATTTAATTTCCTTTTGTGTTTTGGGTATTGGAAATCGTCGGATTGCATCTACCTTATCAGCGTTAGGTTTAAGACCTTCGTCTGTAAGGGTGTGTCCTAAAAACTGCACTTGCTTTTGTAAAAATTCAGATTTATTTAATTGTATTTTTAGATTGTGTAGTTGGAATCGTTCGAAAACTTGTTTACATTTTTCTAGGTGTTCTTGTAATGACGTTGAGAATATTATTACGTCATCAAGATACGTCAATACATTGTCGAGACCGCGCAGAACTGAATCCATCAGTCTTTGAAATGTGCTCGGAGCATTTTTCAATCCAAAGGGCATTCTCAAAAATTCGTAATGCCCCCTGTCCGTACTAAAAGCAGTTTTTTCTATGTCTGTTGGATCCATTTCCACTTGGTGGTAGCCTGAGGCGAGGTCTAATGTTGTGAAATATTGAGCACGCCCGAGTCTATCTAAGATGTCATTAATGTTGGGCAAAGGATATTTATCTTCCACAGTTTTTTCATTAAGTTTTCTGTAGTCGATAACTAATCTCCACTTGGTTTGACCAGTCGCGTCTACCTTTTTGGGCACAATATGGACCGGGCACGACCATGGTGAAGCACTTTCCTGAATGATGTTTTGTTGCAAAAGGTTTTCTATTTGTTTTTGAATTTCTTGTTTTTGTTGAGGGGCTTGCCTATAATTTCTAACAAATATTGGGGTGTCATCTGTCAGTCTTAGTTTATGTTTTACATTGTGTGTGAAAGTAAGAGGTATGTTGTCACAATAGAATAAGTCTCGATAATTATAACACAATTTTTCTATTTCGCGTTTTTCTTCTGTGTTCATGTGCGCTGTCCTAAGCCTCTCTAAGTTGGTTTTAAGTAAGCTATCAAGGTTTTCACTGGAAAATAAGGTATTAACAGACGTTGGTATCAAAGAGTGTTCTAATTCCGTTAATGTTTCTGTTGGCATGAGTTTTAGCTGTACCTGATAACATTTCCTTATTTTAATTATTTTATCTGAGGTGTTAATTACTGTTGTTGTTAACGTTCCATTTCTAACTACCACGAACGATGCTGGAAATAACAATCCCTCGTCATTTGACTGTTCCGCTAACTCGTAATCTCCTTCACTGTAATTACACAATAAAGTTATCAGTTGTTCACACCGAGGATTAATTATAGTGTATGTTTTCAAGTCATCTCTTATGGGAATTGTTGTCGTCTCCGTTTTTAATAGCATGTTCTTCATGTCTATCTTACATCCTAATGGTCCGAGTAAATCAACACCTAATAACCCTCTGAAGTCTGGGTCAAATTCAAATAACAAGAACTTATGCGTTATATTACACTTGAACATTTCTGGGAGTGGTATATAAATGACTTGAGTGTGTTTTGTTATGCCATGTGCGGTTTTAATATAGTGTGTCTCTTGTTTCACTTGGGCCTGAGAATAATGTTCAATTGCATCTGGGCTGATAAGAGATTGCGATGCGCCTGTGTCTAGTAAAAATCGGCCACCTAACTCACTAATATAAATGTACGGTAAACGATTACTACTATAAGAGTTAATATACACTATTCGTCTGTGTATGTTTCGGGGTATTGATAAAAATTTTCCTTTTCCCCTTCAGGAATGTCCTGATGTTCCTCGACTACTACTAGCTGCTGATCCTCAACCGGTGTATTTTCTGAGTCCACTTGATAGTTGACTTTATTTTGCACTGGTTTAGGTTGTCTATTTATGTTAGACGGGCCGAAACCCGGGCGATAAAGATTCTGTCTTGGTGCCGAGTTGTTTTGAGGGTACTGCGCATTTGGATACCTTTGTCCCTGATTTTGAGGTCCTTGATACTGTGGTCCTTGATATTGTGGTCCTTGATACTGTGGTCCCTGATACTGTGGTCCCTGATATCTATAAGCTACGTAACCTGTATTATTTGGTCGAGGCACAACCTGCTGCCTCGACCTAGCCTCTATCGCTTTCCTATTTTTAAATTTAACATCTTCCTGCTTTGCCAGAACGATAGCCTTTTCTAAATCTTCGACCTTTTGTACCTTTACAGTAAGTGCTGTGAATGGGTCCAATTGGTCCAAGAATACGCCTACGGCCATCTTTTCGTAGTATTCCCTCTTTGTTATGTCGATGCTAATTAAGCTTGATGTTATCTCGCGAACCCTATCCGCGAAAGCTTCTATATCTAACCTATCTTTCGTCAGGTGCATTAATTCCTGCACTAACTGCACCTCTTCCCTAAATTCTCCAAACCTACGTTTGAGGATTGCCTTAATCTCATCCCACGTTCTAATATCGGTAGCCTCCGACAAGGCTTCAACTGCTTTACCAGTTAACTTATTTCTAATTAAGCACGCTACACTAGCATCCTGGTGATTCGACACCAGGTCCAATGCATTTTCCACACATTTAATATAGTAATTTAATGTCTTCTTGTTGCCATCATACGAAGGTAACAGAAGAGACATATCCCGATAGTCGATTGTGACGTTTTGTTTGATTTCTCGTTCTTCTGTCATTTTACCAGCAGTACGACAAACAGTAAACAATATATATGACTATAGGGTAATTAGTAGGATTATGCAATAAAGGAATCTCGGAGGTAGTAGAGTTTGATGCTTACCACACGAGCATATTTCGATTTTAGGTGTGAGTCTAGTATCTCCAGCGGCTGCGGTGGTGATCTTCAAGCGCCCACGGTAGGTTCTTTAATTCGTCGAGCAGTGGCGAAACGATGCTAATTTACACGCACTACTACTGTTTTTCGAATTCTTTGCGACTGCGCCAGTTAGGTTGCGGCGTTGAAGAAAAGTCTTTTTTAAAAATTATTTTAATTTCTAATCGGACAACCGTCCTCGACACTGGTAAATCTTAGACTAACTTATTCCTATCTTAAAGATTAACAATCGTATATAAAACTAATGGGACGTCGGTTACATGATCTCCTGGTCTACGTCATTACCCTGACGTAACTCATCTTTGAAATTATTTCCATAATATGTCATCAAACATTATTTATTATTTATGTTTTAATATACCTACAAAATGAAAACCGTGGGAGCTAAAGGCCCACCAGAAGAGAAGGGGTAGTTTGACCGTTTATAGGTTTAGGATAAGGAAGGAATCTCTGATCACACATCTGACATTGGTAAATACTACATAACGCAATTACAGTCCCGTAGCTTTTTCTCACCGACGATACAGCTCCATCAAGCACGTATTCCGCCGGTTGGCAAAGCAAAGGTTGGCTCGTAATCCACCTCTGTTGGTATACGCGTTTAGCAGCTGATGATGGTATGACGTCATCGTCACCGCTTAACATCCCATTACACACTGATGAGTAATGATCGTAATTACATTATGTACACATTTTTTAGCTGTTGTGACTATTAGCGGCTGCTTAATTTTGATGGTACATTTTTTTTATATACGCTTTGTGGGAAGCTATAAAATTGTCTTTTTGCGGTAATTTGTTAAATTTTTATAGTATTTTTTGGTAAGTAGAGTAGCAAATGATGTAATAGTGTGATTAACCTATTTGTTTTCTCCATAGACGTGTAAAAAAGTTTTCAAAATTAGCTCGGGACATATGTTCTATCAAATAGTTAAGAGTATATCAAAATAAACGAACGAATGTAGATTCACTTTTTTTTTCTGATCTATCATGTTTGGGCTTCTTAATATTGCACTTAAAATAGAGGTTCGAGCTGCAGAACGAAATTGATGGTTGCACAGGCGGAGCCACGGGGAAAAGCTAGTACAAGTGTATAATTGTTACAGAGTTCGGAGAGTCCCGTCGAAGAGAAGCCGAGCAGCGACGCCGGGTACGTGGTGGCCTCGTGGCCCGCGGCCACTCCGGGACACACCGGGTACCTCACAGTGGCCACATTGCCGCCGCTCCATGCACGAGGTAGGTACACTCGCACTCTACAGGTTGAATTCGAAATCATTGGTAATATTTTAAAATATAAATCTACATATACATGATTCCGATTATTTTAGGGTCATTAAAAACAAATCGATTAAAAACATTTATATTCAATATAAGCCTGAAATAACTCAGGTGAGCAATATATTTACTATTGGTATAATGGAAACCCTATTTACTTAATTTTAAAATAATATTCTACTACGATTTATAAAAAGTCAGTTTATTTCAAATTCATTTTCAATCTAATAATTTCTTTTTGCTGGTCCTAAAATAATCTGAATCGTGTATATCGAGTTATAGTTTAAAATATTGTCAATGAATATGATTTCACCCTAAGAGTTCCGTTTTATACATAATTATATTGTTTTCTGTTGGATGTGGGAATAAATGAAATAGGCTTATTGGCCGTCGCTGCCTCCAATTCCAATCCAAAAGCGATATTATTACTATTAAATTAATATACTAAAATTGGTTTTTATTACAGGCAAATCGAAAAAGGCTAAATTAGAGTTCATCGAAGAAAAGGAGTCTTCAGAAAACGGTGAAAAAATGCTTATCGATAAAAATGTATGATGTCTTATCACAGTATAATAAAGTACAGTATTTCACAGCATTGTATTACTGCGCGTAACTGTTCGCGTATCACCAGGCCCTTAGTATGAGTTTAACGAATAAAAAAACCTATCGTGTGACCGCTAGGGGCACTGCTGACCCGTGTATGACAAGATTGGATCACTTGATCGGTATTATATGTCAGAACTCTAACTTAACCCTCAATATATCCTTAATAATAATAATGAAAATACTCTGTCGTTAATAAGTATACTTTATTAAATCAAAACAATAATGTAGTTCACAAATTATTGGCAACTTATGATTAAATAAATTATATATCCTTAGTTATAACAAGGTAAAAGCAAATTTGGGGAAAAAAATGCAATTAGGCAAAGCAAAACAAATATCAAAAATGTATGTTGTACTAAATAAATAACCTTTATGTAATATTTGGCAAACGGGACATTTATGATTTACATATAAAAAATCATTGTTTATAGTTATCGAGAGAATATTATCACAGAATTATTTATTCCCATATAATTTCTTTTATTTTTAAAAACAATTTATTATATTTTTGTTATTATATTTTCTCTACAGACTATATCATTGTTTTAGGAATATTGGTTAATTATGACGACAAAACCGTTTAGCACTGGGTTTAATCAAATAGACATACTTTATATTATAACTACAACAAATTGATATTGCTACGGATACTTAACTACAATAATGCTTACTAGTTACTGTAGGTTAAGTAGCTAAGGCTATAGGAGAGTTATGTGTGCAAATATGGTTTTTAAAGAGTTATTAAACTATTGATTGGAATGGTTAATAATTTACATAATACATTTACTTTAGCCGCTATGCTTCAAAGTCTACATTCATTCAACGTTTCGCACGTGCTCGCACCATTGGAAGAAATATTCGAATTAATGTTAATCTCTGACTTGCAACTAGTTTAAAACATAAGGTTTCGGATTATTTTTATTTCACATTTTTTCTATGTTTAGGTTAGGTATCATGTATACATATGAGGGTATTTTCAATATCTCTACTACAACATTATTTTGGGAAAAAAATCATAAATACTACTCTTCTAAAACGTTATAATTTAACAAATTACATTGGTTCTTAAATTAAAAACCTTACCTTCTTTTTTCAACATTTGTTTTGTGGTCATAAACGTAATTGAGAGTTGGTAAACATTCAGTTATAATATTCAAAATATAACCCATCATTTACAATTGGGCGAAGACGTATACAAGGTGCTCTGAGGGCAAAGGCCTGCTATCTCAAAACAAGATAGATCAATACCATAATACTTCACTTTACGAGCTAGCCAATCCAAATCTAGTAAGTCTCAATAGACGATCAGACTGGCCAAAATAGGGGCGGCTGCCTTTTTTGTCTGCGAAGATAATTTTCATACTAGTCCCTATATCTACCGAACTTCTATATTTTTTAACAAGATTGCATATATATATTTTTTTAACTTTTGTTTTCGGCTGTTTGATTGGCAAGGCAATTTTCCCCACACTATTTCGACACTGGAAATGTACTACGTATATTGTTTTTGTTTATTTTATCATTATATACCATTTCTTATGATAATGGTGATGTTAATCAATATTTTTCTATTTACAAAAAATATATATTTTCTTTACATTTTTTTATAATATTGATAAACATGTATAAGAATTTATGAAATTCCCTGCCATAATTATGGTTCGTTGAAAAGTTAATTCACATAAAATTCTAAAGAATCTAGAGCGTCCTGTCTTTGTTTATTTAGGTGTTACATAAGATAATACGCGCCGTCTTATTTACCGGACTTTATGTTTGAATCTGCAATAAACATTATGAGAAATTATGATTTTCGCTCAAAATTATGTGAAACAAAAATAATATGGTACGATAGTTTATCTGAAGTCGCTGAAGTCTGTCTTCAGTTGTATGGTGGGGCGGGCCGGCTTGGCGTCGAACACGGGCCGCGGCTGCGCCTGGCGGCCGGCGCGCGCGCTCGCCTGGTTCGCCTTCAGTGCACTCTCCAGTTTGTTACGGAGCTCCGACGATTGTTGCATCATTGTTTTGAATTCCTGATAAACAGATTCATCTTAATAACGTAACGTGCCTGAGATACATGCTATATGTAATATTCCATAGGTAAAATATTAAAGTCGATGGAAATAAACTGAGAATTATTCCGATTATATCAACAAAACAGCACAATAATAATTCGCAACTATATTCTATAACAGAACGTTTAAATTGTAAGTGTACACTTGAGCGGGACACTCTCGACTAGGGCTATTCGTCAGCGTTCGGTAATGATAAAATTCAAAAAAAAATACGCTCGTGCAGAATATGCCAATTCCGAGTATAATCTGTATTGTTCACCTGCGGGTGCTTGGGGCCGATCCTGGTGAGCCAGTGCAGCGCGAACTCGTGCAGCGCGCGCACGTGCGGCGCCGCGCGCGCCAGCTCCGCGCCCGGCACCAGGTACGAGATCACGATCGGCACCAGCAGCCACAGCATTTGGATACCTGCGCCGAACAACCGATTCGGGTTACAAAATCATATAAACAAGCGAATTAATGGCTTTTTAATGTTTCCACTCCTACCTTTAGGTCCATCTTCTAAGGCGGCATAAATAATGAATGATAATTAGTTTATTTCATAACTTGACCTGATTTAAAACAAATGACTATGATATTTGTATAAATTTTGAGAACCCAATTGTATAGATTATTCGATTCAGTGATTGGCAGCAGTGCGTTTGCCATATATCATTACTTCCTAGAACTGGATTCTTATTAGCTACTTAATCGGATGGCGTAATAATAAGTTTTTTTTTTTTCAAAATCATCACTTCAATTCTTGGTTAGGAAATTATTTATTCAAAAATCTAATAATGCAATTTAAGTTTTCATCACACTTTTCTCCATTCCATATAGTTTCGAATTTGACCATCGACGCATATTTGAAAAATTCACTCTGTAAAGGGAGCTCCTGTACAAACTGTTATGCTTCTACGTCCATCAGTTTAGGCTGTGAGTTGTCAGTGGTTGAGTGTATATAATAGTGTGCAGTGGCTACTGACGCGAGTGGTCGGGCGCGGCGTCGACGAGGTCGTCGAGCGCGGTGAGCGCGGCGACGGCGGCGCGCGCGTGCGGCATGTCGCGCGGCCGCCGCGCCGCCGCCGCGCGCGCCACCAGCGCCGCCGCCAGCCCGCGCGCCCACCACGACGCGCACGCGCCGCCCCCACCGCCCCCGCCGGACCACACGCCGCGCAGCACCGAGCAGCACGTGGCGAACACCTGCACCACGCACACATGAGCACAGGGGAAAATAAAAAAAAACACTTAACTGTGAGTCACTTAACACGAAAACAAAATTAAAAATACCTTGCACTCCATGTGCACTAATTCTCGCATTAAAAATGTATTATCATATTCTTTTTTTTTTTTTTTCTTTTTTTTTATTACATTATAGGCAAGTATTTGATCTCGATCTTACCTGATGGTAAGTAACGATGAGATCTACGATGGAGCATACTTGCCTAGGTAGGAAGGCGGCAGTAGATAAGAGACGCTACATTCACTAGGAACATGCAGCGCAACTGATCTGACCCGCCATCCATGGTTTAAGTAGATGCGAAGATTTTAATTACTAAAGGGTAGCGGACAAGAATCGTGTTATATGTTTTGCAGGTACATTTTAGTATCTGCACGTTTACAGAACGGCCAACCGCTTTATAAAACAACTCAGTTCTGTAAAACGACTGGTTACCGTCAGGCGGAAATATCGAACATTACGTTTTTAGACGCATCTTCCAGCCAAGCGGGTATTATGCCTAGCGAATGGTCGGGATCTTGTATATATGTTACGTGTTCCGAAAACTCTCATAGCGCGTTTCAAGATTGTTATGGAACCTTGTTGTAACTTGTAACGAGGTTGAAGAGGTCGCTACAAATTCAACAAAACAGCTGCCAACATTTAACCATATTATAAATAGATGTTAACCCTTAGTAGCCTGATTTACGAAAGTGATTTATTTTTAATATTACTGTGTTTAATGTTACTGTGTTTAATAATAATGACATTTGATTTTTTTTTTAATTTCGTTGGAAAGAATATTATACAACAGTAAAATACGTACAGCCAACCTATAAAAAAAAACTAATAGTAATGTGAACATTCGGTTTAAAAGATTGGTATCAAAATTGAAACTCTAGGCTATTAAGGGTTAATGCAAATAATTTTATAACCTTCATGACTAATTAATTAATATCAGGTTTCCTTCGCTTGTGCGCGTTTACGGACACGCAACGAGTCACATGGGAGTGTAAGCGATAGATATTGATATAAGAGTCATACGTCATTGTCGTTGGTCTCGAGGCACTGGCGGAAGTGGTTGATGCAGGGGTAGTGCAGCGCGGGCGCGGGCGCGGCGCGGCTGAGCACGGCGGCCATGCCGCGCGCGCCCACGATCGGGTCGATGCGCTGCTCCGGCTCGTCTGCACAATATCATTACTGATAATACACATTCACAAATTCGATGCCCACAAACGAAAGTAATATTCGAGACTCTCGCTTGGAGAGGTATTCTCATATCATGAATGTGTTATGTGACTATGTTATGAAATGAATGTTTAAATTACTTTATCGTCTATAAATATGACGACTTCCTTTCTGAACGATAGATTAATAAAAAATAAAAAAGCGACGAAAAATTTTCATAATTTCCAACTCTATAGAACCCCTAAGAATACATCCCATCCCTTTACTAGTTGACATAATAAAAACATTTTAATCACTCGTACAATATTTATATAGGTACCTTCTAGGCAAGTTTGCTACATCGTAGATCTCATCGTCACTTACCATCAGGTGAGATCGAGATCAAATACTTGCCTATACTGCAATAAAAAAAAATATATTATAGGTAGTTGAAAATCATGTTCATTTCGGTTCGTCTCATAATCTCGGTCGTGAGTTCGATCCTCACTCGGGGCATACCTTTTTACCATTTTCCCCATACTTCTCATCACTGTAACGTACTGTTTGGGTTCTGTTCGAAAAATAGACAACTCGACTCGAAAATATCTTCAGAAGCTGCATAAATAGGACTTTGGAATAAAGGAGCGTTCAAGTATTACGTAACGCAATTTTTGGAGATTTTTGAGCCCCTCCCCCCCATTTAACGCGCCATAACGTTTTTATTTACCACCCCTAGTCAAACGTAAAATCGCTACGCGACCGTTCTGAGGAGTTAAAGTAGTTCACACCCCTCCCCCGACCCTGTAACGCATCGTAGCGTTTCAGAAGACCCCCCCCCCCCCCTCCTCCTCCAAAATTCGTTACGTAATACTTGAATGCTCCCTAAGAATACACAATCAATTCTGACCACTCTTGACCCTCTCGACGAGGCTGGCGAGCGCGCTCTGCAGCAGGCGCGCGTGCTGCAGGCGCGTGTGGTCCAGCACGCGCACGCGCCGGCACTCGGCCGCGCGCCGCAGCAGCAGCACGCCCGCCTCCGCCGCCGCGCCCGCGCCGCCCAGCCGCAGCACCTCCGTCGCCAGGTACAGCAGCGTGGGCAGGATCGACAGGGCACCTATTTCAAAACGAGACACCTTTGATAGGAAGGTGAAGGTTGAAATTGTCGATCGATCTATTTTCCAAAAAAAAAAATTGTAGAATTTTCATGCTCTCCCGCTAAAAATATCCAGTAAATTTTCAGTATAGTATACCCCCATTTTTTGGCAATTTACATCTGAAATATAGTATTGGACGTAATGTTTAAATGATTAAAAAATATATAACAATGCCCACACATGGTACCAATTTATGTCACACTCCAAGACCAAAATATGTATTTTAATGAATAAATTGTACATAGGGACGATGTTTGTGTGTTTAATATTGCATCAATGACTGTTAAAATCTACCAGAACTCAGATCAAACACAACTATCTGGGTGTTTTCAAGTCGAGAGTGAACAGGTACCTTCTATGCAAGTATGCTACATCGTAGATCTCATCGTCACTTACCATCAGGTGAGATCGAGATCAAATACTTGCCTATATAGTAATAAAAAAAACAATACTAAATAGTAATCAATCCTAAGTGACCAGCAAGTGATCACAGAATTGTATGTAATGGTATGGAGTTACCTTGCGGACTGGTGAGCGAGGGTAGGTCGGCCATGGCGGCCAGGCTCTTGACGAGCAGCGTGTCGCCGTGCACGCCGAGGCCGCGCGGCACGCCGATGACGCCGACCGCGCGGGCCGCGGAGCCGGGCGCGCCGCGCGGCGCCAGGCCGGGCACGCGCCGCACCGCCAGGCACACGCCGGCCTCCAGGCACGCGAACACCACGGACTTGCCCGGCGCCAGGTCGCCCGTGGGGCCGCCCTCGCCCAGCGTGTGCACCGCCTCCACCACCGGCGCCGGCGGCGACCCGTCTGCAGACTCCGCCGGCGAGAGCTCTGCGATACCAGACCATGTCATCACAGACGTACACCATCTTATATACCCTCCTCTAATTAAATTAGAAAAAAATACTTTGGTTTTGCTCTTACAGGCATAAAAAAACAATCTAATCTGAGAAATAATATAAAGATAGTGCGTCTGAACAACATCGAGTGGTGAAAGTCTGGTCAGATAACACAGATTTTTGGATGGTATTTTATGTTAAACGTAAACCCTTGGCGATATAACTGATGAAGCTGTTTCCACCTGTCGTATCTAGATCAGTCGTTTTGAACTCCTTATACGACGTGACATCGACCTTTTATTTAACTGACCCATGTAACTTATTGTTGGTCTTCCACGTCCACGCTTTCCTTCTATCTTTATCTCTATGATATTCTTTAAGATTTTTTTTTGTAAAAATTTGATAAATTCATCTCGATATTAATATCCCCAATCGCCGTATTTTTTGTGTAAATGGTCACCATCATATACGCGGTCGAAAGCTTACGAAATGTGTTCCCAATACATTTGTTTATTTTTCCTAGCAATAAGTTGTCTGTTTTTTATGTAAATTTCTTTGTATATACGTATTGCACCAATAAATGAACTGCTATTTTAAAATAACGTTTTAACAGCTTATTTGGAGCGACATCGACACCAAAAAGTCTTCGAAGATCCTGTGTTCTGACACCAATTTCGAATAATTTTAAAATAAACCACAGAACAGAAATTGTAGTCGTATGGTATATGATGGTACCTTTCATCTTGGCCTGCATGTTAGCATGCAGCTGCTCCTTCGTTCCGTCTATGACCAGTTGGAGCACGTCGGCCGCCAGCAGAAGCGCTTCGATGCTCTCCTGTGTCAGCCCCGTACGGTGGATGATCTGGCATAGCTCTATTGCCAATGACCTAGCCAAAACAATTCACAATTCAGTATTCAGTAACCTTGCTGTGGTACTGAGGGTATCGGATTTGATATGGATCGGATCGGATTTCCTACATTGTTCTCACATACCTATAACAATGTATTGCTCAAAAATGTAAAAGATCAATTTTCAAAAAGAGCAACCACGGAGTTTCTTGCTCATTCTTCTCCATAGGAACGGCATTCCGAACGGGTGGTAAAGCAGTAGCATAATATTTTTGTAACTTTTGACGATTCATAAGTACTGCTCATAATGGTCTATGTGAATAAAAAATATTCTGTTTCTGATACGCGATAGGGACTAACTTTGTGTGATGAATGTTTGTAACCGAGTCATGGTCGTTTAATATCTATATAATTAATTATACACCCGCAATACAAGCGTTGTTTAATGTGTGACCGGATAGTTGGTGTGTTCGTCTGGCGATATTTATTATTTATTATGCTGCTTATATTAGATAACGTACCTGTCTTTGAGCAACCTAGCTCTGTTCTCAGGAGTATCCAGCAAGGTGACCAGCGACAATAGTACAGTAATCGTGTTCTCGACGCTCATGTCTCGCTGTGCACACAGTGCCTCCATACAGATACCTGAAACAAACTCTGTTAATACCGTTGAAATAAAACATTTTTTTGGGATTTTATGGCGTTTATTTTGTTTTTACGCTCCCGACGTTTCGGCTGCTTTACAGCAACCATGGTCACGGGAGGACTGCGATAAAATCCGAAAAATTACGTTTTATAAATATAAGAAATCACGAATATGTTCCGTTTGTAATATCAAGGAAAGCTTGCAAGATGTTACTCAGGAACTAGAACCGCAATGGTCATAGTATGATGGAATTTACTTTTTATATCGGGTCTCAACATAGCCTGTCTAATACTCAAAACCCTGTTAAAATTCGTCTAGTAGTTTTTCCGTGATGAGCGAACAATTACACACATACAAGAAATACTAGTACTAGTTTTAGTTTCAGAGACGTCTAAAAGATCATAGATCAATTTAAATCAGCATTCTAAGGGGTCAAAAAGTTAAATACTTTTTTAACTAGCATTTTTAGTTTCTATTTCCATGCTGGGTGTAAATTATTCTTGAATTACATTATTGTAATTTCAAAATTAAAAACATATTTTCAATTTACTGACAGATAGCTTAGTAAGTAATAGTATAGATTTAAAAAATCACCGATTATCATAACTTCTTACCAAACAGTAAATGGAATCTTTCGTCGACGGGTTCGAAAAACTCGAAATTTCCATTTTCCGTTTTTGTTGTCCTATTGTCCAAGTTCCCTTCAGAATTGTCTGAAAAATAATAAGAGGTGATTATATTTTAAACATTGGGCCGGTAACAGACATTAGTTCAGGTGGTATTTATTTATTATCATTTTTATTTAATTTGGGACTGTAAAGATGGTGTTTTATTATACTAGTTATCCCGACAAACGTTGTTTTACCATATACATTATTTCTAGGAAATATTTTTATAGTTAAATATTTTCGATTATAAATTGAGACATAAACTATCCTATCTTTCAAGTTGGATAAAACTGCACACTGTGTGCAAAAGTTTATTAACATCGGTTCAGTAATTTATATATCTCTTCTTCTTAGTCGGGCACTCTTGTCAGAGTGGTCGTGGTAATGGGTTGCACTGTTCGGACATGGACGCTGCTCTTGCTATTTTTCTCCACGTATCTCGATGTAGGGCATTTCGGGAACATTCTGCTAACCTACTACTAATTTATATATATTAAGATTTATTTATTACTATTTGGCACATTGTCGATATTGGCGTTGAAGCGCAGCGCGGCGGCGTACAACAGTGACGGCCACGCGTGCGCGTAGTGCTGACGCGACGCCTCGGCCGTCTCGGCCGAGTAGAACGCACCGCCGCCGTGCGGCAGTTGCGAAGCAAACTCTGTAACAAAGGGTGATTAAGGTTGTTTATTGAATACTGAAAAGCATAATAGATAAGAGGTTGACGGCACAAAAAGGCATCAACAAATGTATGACTGTTTAATCGATTTATAAAAGCACTAGCTGCGCCCCATGGTGTTACCCGCGATTAAAAAGTATGTACTTTTCCTCTATGTCCTTTTCTGTAAACCATGTCTATCCTCTGCTCTATGAAAAATTAAAACAAATCTATCCCACGGGAACCATACATTTTACCGGGATAAAAGGTAGCCTATGTGCTATTCTAGACTATAATCTCTCACTGTGCCAAATTTCATTCAAATCCGTTCTGCCATTCTGGCGTGATTGAGTAGCAAACATCCATCCATCCAAACTTTCACATGTACAATATTAGTGGGATTACACGGTGGGTTATTGATTTAACTGAAATAGATAAAATTATAATAAAATTAAACTCACTCTCTAATGTATCAACCGCCCGACCGTATGAACGCTATTTAATGTCGTTTGAGATTAGATGGTGAGTGGCGACTAGAACAACTCGACCATAGAGTGCAAAAAAATAAATAAGGACAACCATGAGCAAAAAAATAAAAAACAAACTCAAATACATGCGATAGATATTGCAAGGTTGCAAGTTGCAATTGCAAGATATTGCAAGGTTTTATTGTTGTAAGGTACCTGGCGGCAAACTCAATAGCGCATGATCCTTCAAAGCCGATATCCAATTCTCCCCCAAGCTGTCCAACTCCGGCTCCACTAGCTTCAGGAGACTCTCGCCCTTCGACTCAAACTCGCCGTACTCGTCATCGCCCGCTTCGGGACTCGCGTTGTCGATCTGATTGTCGTTCGGCAGCGATTGGTTGCGCCATTTAGCGAGTTCCGCTTGATTGTTGACCGGCTTCGAGTCGAGTTGTTTGACGTAGCTGCCGGGGGCGCTGCCGTTGCTAACCATTGCTACTATATACACCTGCGAGAGAGAAATGGAGGTATTGGCGAGAGGGAGATAGCGATTTGCGCTGGTTGCGTCAGCTGGCATATAAGGATATTTGTCTATTATGGAAGTAACTCTTATAATCGAAAAATATTTTTTTTAAATGTGTTACTTTGTTAGATGTGACTCGCGAGGATTAAATCTCAGCATCTTCGTTGGTCAATGATGTAGATACTGGCTTATAGGAACAACAGTGGTGCGAGTACATGACGGGCCAGGACCCATAACAAAAAATATTAGCTAATTTGAAAGACCTTGTTCCTAGCAATTATGATCATTTCTTATATGGATTAAAGTCGACTTCCAGTAATCGTTGCAAACTGTAGCTACTTTCATAAGGGGAAATTATTTTGACAACCAAAAAAAATAAACTTTGAAACAAAATTGGTATGATATATACTCACTTCAGCCCATGCTTTCAAGATAGACAACTTTTCTAGCGTCGCCATACTCTCGTTATAAATGAGTGTGGTGTTGCCTTTAGTGTTCAATTTATCTAAACTGGATACGAGCAACTGGTGGACTCTGAAATAAACAAAACATTGCAGCAACAGATACATCTTCAGATACAGTAAAAATTTCCTTGCATGTGTCTTCTTTATTAATTTTTATGGACAACTTAGGTACGCTTGACCAAAAAATTTATGTTAACCCTTTAGGAAGTAAAATAGGTCAGTTTTTATAAAAAAAAATTAAAGGTAAAGATCGGTGAAATGGCTTGTTATTTGTTACAATTTATATTAATATACTAGCTGTTACCCGCGACTTCGTGCGCGTGGTATTTAACAAAAACACAACCGTTAGCAATAGCCCGCTTGCGCGTTCTTAGCACGCCTTTGTGATATTAAGTCTATGGCGGGGGTTGGAGAGGGGGGGGGGGGGGCTAAAATAAAAATATGTGTTGTATATGTTCATCGTGCGAACTGCCAAGGAATGGAACACACTACCGGCCGTCTTTGTTCCCCGTTGACTATAATCTGGGTGTTATCAGGTCGAGAGTGAACAGGTGCCTTC
Source organism: Pheosia tremula (assembly GCA_905333125.1). NCBI lineage: Eukaryota > Metazoa > Arthropoda > Insecta > Lepidoptera > Notodontidae > Pheosia > Pheosia tremula. The sequence goes on along the minus strand of HG995416.1, from coordinate 5,207,286 downwards.
TAGGCAAGTATGCAACATCGTAGATCTCATCGTCACTTACCACCAGGTGAGATCGAGATCAAATACTTGCCTATATTGCAATAAAAAAAAATACCGACCGGCGCAGATCGTTGATGTCGCGCGCGACGCCGCAGCCAATCCACGCGGAGCACACGTCGCAGGCGGCGGCCGTCACGTGCGACGCGGTGTCGCCCGCGAACGCCGGCCGCACCGCCGCGCCCACCTGCACACACGACACGGTTTAAACCACCCGCGCGATTCCGATCACAGTCATAATCAGAACTAAAATATTTTTTATTCATATACTTCATTAAGTACAGTAAAATAATACATTTTTGGATTGTATCGCGTTTATTTTTTTTTTACGTTCCCAAAATTTCGGCTGCTTTACAACAACCGTGGTCACGGGAGGACCAGGGTTGCATGGTTGCATAATGGTGGTTTCTGTTAAGCAGCCGAAACGTGGGGAACGTAGTAACATAAAATAAGACAATACAAGCATTGCTTAGTTTGGGACCGTGCAGTTGGTGTATTCGTCTAACGATATTATTGATGGATGAGTACAGTAATGGCAAAAGTAAGAACTACGATGCCATTATGTTTCGATGATGAGTCGATTGTGTGTACAAATGCATGTGTATGTATGGAAGCGTTCAAGTATTACGTAACGAAATTGGAGGGAGGGGCGGGAGGGTCTTCTGAAAGGTTACGATGCGTTACAGGGGCGGGAGGGGGGGGGGGGTTTGAACTACGCGTTACGTAACATTGCCTTCACTAGACTAGCTAGCTTTCAGTAGACTCTACGTTTCACTAGGGAGAGGGGGGGGGGGGGGGGCTGGGGTAAAGAAAAACGTTACGGCATGTTACGTGGCAGGGAGGGGGGGGGGGGGGGGGGGTAAAAAATTGCGTTACGTAATACTTGAACGCTCCCTATGTAGTGTTAGGGTGTGGCTCGCCTGCGCCTGGTACTGCTCCAGCAGCAGGTGTCCGGGGAAGCCGGGCTCGGGCGCGCGCGCGAACTGGCGCACCAGCAGCTGCAGGCCGCGCAGCCCGCGCAGGCGCAGCGCGTCCGACTCGCCCGTCGCGCCCACGAACGCCATGCGCACCAGCTCCGACAGGTGCAGCGACAGGTAGTCCGCTGCGCGCCAGACGCGACACATTACTAACTAGCCGTTGCCCGCGACTTCGTCCGCGTGGTATTTAACAAAACGCGGACGATATGGCGGGTAACAGCTAGTCTAAAATAAAAGTAGCCTAAGTTGCTCCTTTCATCAGCTAACTACCAGTGAAAGTCCTGACAAAATCGGTCTAGCCATTTCAGAGATTAGCCGGAACAGACAGACAGACAGACGGACAAAAATTGTAAAAATGTTGTTTTGGTATATGTACCGGATATACATCCAAATGCACTTAGTAAAAAGTGGATATTTTAATATTACAAACAGACACTCCAATTTTATTTATTTGTATAGATGATATAAATTGATCCATATATATATATTTTTATCGATATAGTTTTCGAAGATATCTAATGCTATATTACGTACCGTTGGGATCATTCTGCAGTTTCTCTTTGGCTTTGACGAGATCGAAATGGGCACCGTCACCGGTGGCTTCGCATGCGCTCATTATTTTCTGTATACACTCCATTGCGAAAACCTAAAAACAGTCAATTTAATAGTATGACCTTTTCTAGTATTCTAATCCATAGATAAGTTATCAATGTGTAGCAATTAATACCACCGCAAATAGAACGACATAACACGCTGTAGTGCAAACTAAACGAATATAATCTTGTTCATAAAATTATATGAATCTCATGTAGAGGCATGTGTGATTGGACCTATTTTTAGGCTTACTTTATTTTTAATATTTTTTAAATTGTATTTTTTTTGTTTTATTTGTCATTATTGAGTTGTGTGTTTTGGTTCTGTCTAGCTATTCTTATGTTCCTTGAATAATATCGTCTTCCTTTCTTTAAAAATCCCTTTTCTTCACCCTATCTGCTAAGCTATCCATCTATCACTAACAGCATGTTTTCAAAATTCGAACTCTTTCCTTGCAATTTATAGACGTTATAACTTTATTAAGCTCTGTATAGTACTGCGCACCAGAGACTTGTTTGGCCCAGTACTATATGACGTTTGATGTTTTACATAACCGTATCCTCTTTAGGGTCCCCTCTAATCTAGACTAGACTGACGTATGCAGGTGAGGTATCTATCTATTTGGAGCAACACCAGCCCGCAAATTAGGTAAGTCGAAGTACCTATTTAATTTTAAGCAGAAACTTTTGGGGTTTGTGTCGTCGGGCGACCGATCCCGTTGGGTATACGACACAACATCAATAAATACCCGGGTTTATAGATATACGGCTATATATAAAAAAGTGGTGTATGCGAAGCAATCAAAACCGTTGAAAATAGGACAAGTTGTGGTACAGCCAAATCTAATTCAAAGTGGTAATGAGGTCACACGTTCGTCGCAAGTACATAATGAAGCAACAGTTGTCATACCCGCGTCGGCCACCGCGACTGCACCGCGGGGTGCGTGGACTGTTCCGACTCCGCGTGGAACTCCGCTTGGTCGTCGTCGCCCTCCGCATCCAAGTCCATTTCGGGATTGTTGCTATCCTCTAAAATATTATTGGTTCAATTAACTTTTAACACTAAACATAGCCAATGATAGATATACTATATGGTAGTTTGTGGGAAAGACCTTTGCCTAGGAGTGGGATAGTAAAACAAAAAGGACTTTCACATATTCATGCGAATTGGATCAGAGCTTAACGTGCGAACACAAGTGTCCATACAACCTGTCATTTGAGACTTTTCAACTAAGAAGATACGTTGTCTTTGTTTTAGCGTATTTTGCCATATATATAATTTCAGTTTCACAGTAAAAGTTGGTAAAGTCGCAGGTTCAAACCCCGGCTCGCACCTATGTGATTTCTGGATTTCATGTGCGAATCTCTTTACCATGATTATCACTAGCTAAGCGGTGAAGGAAAACACCACGAGGAAACCTGCATATCCGAGAGAACCCCTCGAAAGACGTGAGAAGTCCAGCAAACCGCACTGGGCCAGCGTGGCGGACTATGGCCTAATCTCCCACGCATTGAGGGTAGGCCCGTGTCCAACAGTGTGACATTAAAAAGGGCTGGTATTATTTTTTTTTTTTTTAGAAAATTGTAGAATTTATTGTTAACGCTTTATTACATTCACCTTTCATTAGTTAGTAACAGTGTTCCGAGTCGCAACGTATAAAACTATTAATCTACGTTTAAGCATCGCTGAGATTGGTGTGCCTGCATGCACGGCCACCGCAGATACCAACCCTAGACATTAATAAACCTTCATGAAACATTAATTTAGCCGTGTTCCGGCATGATGTTCGGTGTTGCCATTCATGGACGGCGGGTCAGATCAGTTGCGCTGCATGTGCCTAGTGAATGTAGCGTCTCTTATCTACTGCCGCCTTCCTACCTAGGCAAGTATGCTCCATCGTAGATCTCATCATCACTTACCATCTGGTGAGATCGAGATCAAATACTTGCCTATAATGTAATAAAAAAAAAAAAAAAAAAAAATACCAACCCTAGACATTGATAAACCTTCATGAAACATTAACTTATCAGGCTGAATCGAGTTTATATACTTGAATGAATTGAATTATATTTATTTATTGAACACAAAACAGGTTACAATCAAGTATGCGTTAAATGGTGACATGGACATTATATATATATTATACTTGAAGTTACCGAGTCTGACGGTGAGCACGCGCTTGGCGAGCGCCAGCCAGTCCTTGATGGCCTGCGCGGCGGCGGCGGCCAGCAGGCAGCACGTGAGCGTGTCGCGCGCGTACGACAGCGCCGTCGCGTCGCGCTCCATGTCCAGGAACGCGAACAGCGCGCCGGGCAGACCGCTCTCCGTGATCACCACGCCTGCGTGCGCGCAAGCTCTATCACTATATTGTTACTTACTACCCGTTACCTAGTTACTACTTATAATAAAATAAAAGTAGCCTAAGTTACTCCTTGTTACATCAGCTATCTGCCAGTGAAGGTCCCGGCAAAATCGGTCCAGCCATTTCAGAGATTAGTCGAAACAGACAGACAGACAGACAAAAATTGAAAAAAAATGTTTTTGTGGTATATGTACCGTGTATACATCCAAATGTACTCAGTAAAATGCGGTTATTTTAATATTACCAACGGACACTCCAATTTTATTTATTCGTATAAATATACTTAGATTAATCATCAAAATGATACAAAATGGTCTGCTAAAGCCGGCGACTGACCAACTCCTTTTAACATAGCGTATCACGTTACGTTGTGAGCATTTTCCTGTTCGGGACAAGCTTTGAGTGATGAGCACGTATATTTGTACCCAAGTAATGGATGTTTAATATCTACATAAGGAATTCGGCCCTCAGTCCAGTTGTACGGTACCCATAATTATTACAAGCATTGCTTAGTGTTGAACCGTATAGTTGGTGTTTTAAGACTACAAGTCGGTCTATGGTCGGGTAACAAACTTACCACAATAAGGTTTGGCGGGTACGTGGTCTCTAGCCAACATGGCGTGTCGGCATACTTCGGTCGCCTCCTTCTGCGACAGCTGGCGGAGACAACACAGCGCGGCGCGCCGGACCGTCAGCTCGGGACTCGATAAGTCACGCTACAAGGCAAAAAGAAACGTAAGTAGACAAATCCTTGGTTCATTTTTCACTGCAAATAAAAAATATATCTTCTATGTAATTATTTGATTGATGTTACTATTTTAGACATACTTATACGATAGGATTATAAAGAGACTGGTTGACTGTTAACACGCTACAAGGCACGCATCTCCTCAATAAGCTCAATGTGGTTTGGTGAGATGCATACGACTTTCGACAGACGTGTAAGTTTCCTCACGATGTTTGTCTTCACCGTACATCAAGTGATAACAATTTCCTAAGATACAGGTGATTCAGAAAAGTTGTAGTAACCTTTGAACTTGTGCTTCTTTAGCACATCATTATATGAAGTCGTTTTAATATTTAATATATTTTAAATTTTAATATGTTTTTTTTAAGTCAGAATAATGATAAGTAACTTTTTTTTAATTGTTCGCATACAATTACAGTTATCATTTTGTCAGAGACAAACTATTTTTTTTAAACGACACATGAAAATCGTTGCTTGACATAGTGATTACGGAAACCCTAAAGAAGCGCAGGTCCATAGTTCAGCATAGTCTATCAGAATGAGCGTGCAGATGTGTTAATCTATACATATAAATAAAATTGGAGTGTCTGTTTGTAATATTAAAATAACCGCTTTTTACTAAGTACATTTGGATGTATACACGTTACCTATACCGAAACCACATTTTTTGCAATTTTTGTCTGTCTGTCCGTCTGTCTGTCTGTCTGTTTGTTCCGGCTAATCTCTGAAATGGCTGGACCGATTTTGTCGGGACTTTCAGTGGCAGATAGCTGATGTAACAAGGAGTAACTTAGGCTACTTTTATTTTAGAAAAAAAATGGGATCTCACGAAAAAAAATTAAAACCAATGTTGCAGCGCAGCGCCTGATTGAGTTTGATAGCAACAACCTGCAATGCGTCCCGCGGGCTCAGAATGGGCGAGCAGGCTGTTGTCAACGGTTGTCTTTGTTAAATACCACGCGGACGAAGTCGCGGGCAACAGCTAGTCGTTCCTATAAATGGAGGATAGAATGTTCTTGCGACTGACACATAGGTGCGGCACGAGGTGGTGCAGGCTGATGTGGCGCGGCGCGAACATCTGCAGCTGCTGCACGCAGCCCGCGCTCTCGGCGCGCGCGCCGCCGCCCGCGCACTCGCGCAGCGCCGCGCACGCGCACACGAACCGCCCCACCGCCACCACTGAGCGCACGCACACACACACAACTATTATAATAGCACCACTGATTAGCTTGGTTGGTAGCGACCTTGCTCTCTGTTGACCGCGTGTACCAGAAATGTTTAATGTCTATATATACATATAAGTGTACACATACAGGGATATTTTCAAGTGTTCGTGCTAGAACAAATCCGAAACTATAGGGGAGAATACTTGAAGGACTCTCGAGATAGATTTTTATGAAAACTAAAACTTAGTTAGATTTAAAAAAAATCTCTAACCACAAATTACCCCGTCGATGATAAATAATTCAGCATAAATGCTGGATTATTGCAACATCCGATAATCTCGCTAAAAGGACCAAGTTCTACGAAGAACATAACTGACGACAAACTATTATTTTTTTAAAGAAAATACGTTTTTATTTAACCACTTTGTTATATATATCATATTGTTTTGGGCATTGATCTATCTTACAACTTTTTTAATTAATTACCATGCTTAAAGAATACTTCCTGCGTAACATTTTCTATTTACAGTCTCTAGCCACGTTTGAAGTATCATATCAAACATGCGTTTTAAATAAATGTCGTTACCGCCCTGTATACAAAACATATATATAATAATATACCTAAATACCCATAGTACAAACATTAATTAGTGTATACCGTAGAGTCGGCATGATACTATTATTATTACCTTGCAACTCCGGGCCGACTACGGTGATCAAAGCGGACAGCAGTCTCCCGATACTGCGGTGCAGGTCTTCTTGGAAGGGCGGCGCGCTGAACAGCAGCTTCAGAGCCAGGTTGAGGGTGGAGTCCACGTGGCTGCGGAACATGGGGCCCGACGCGTCGGCCAGCACCGACAGCGCGTGGATGGACCACACCTGGGGAGGTCGCGGTAGTGACGTCATCAACCTCGTGTTGGAGAGGGTCATTGACCAAGAAATACTATCGCACTGCGCACGCGCATGGCAGTCGACTCGTGAGACTTCCAGCGGTTTGAACCAGTAGGGTCATTTTAATCATTCGAAATATATACCTTAAGCAACTTATTAAGATAAGATAAGATACGATAAGATATTCTTTATTGCACACACACACATAAGAAATACAACATACAAATAAAAAACATTCAAAGTGTGCACATAGGCGGCCTTATCGCTATAAAACATACTGTAGCGACTACTTCAACTGCACCACAAGCTACGCAGATGGCACTACAGACGCATTCAGAACAATAGACAAGTGACGTCACAATCCTGAATCGCGCTATCAGAGTTTTCGGAGCAAGTAACATATATACAATATCCCGACAATAACCGTTGGGGCATAGCGGCCGCCCCGCCAGGCACACCACCCGCCTGGCTGGAAGATCTTCCCTTTTCCGCTAAAATTCTCTTCCAGGCAACCTTTGGCAGGAAGGAAAGGAAAGATGACAGACAGGCAGTAAAATTATGCGCACTACATATACATGATACTAAAAACGAATAAACTATATAATTAAAAATATACAAGTTAAAAAAATATATATAAAATAAAATAAAAATAAACTACACAGATAAATATATACACACACATACATAGACTACACAAAATTAATACTATGATTGAGAAAGAGAAAGATAGTGTATTTTTACTCTGTTCTTAAATGACTGCAGTGACTCAGATTGAACTGACTAAAGCTATTATATCGTTCCTCTCATTACACTCACTTGCAACTCCACAGACGCAGTATCCTGCGCTAAAGCTCTAAGCACTGGCAGCGCTGCAGCGCTGGACGTGGCGCCGCGCGCGCGCTGTACAGCGCCGACAGCGGCTGCAGCGGCCGCGCGCACGGACCTGTTGACTGCGGTGCGGGCTAAAGCGATGACTTTCTCGCTGAGCGCTTGGCTCTCGGCTTCAGTGATGCACCCGCACAGCCGGCCGGCGCAGGACGCGGCCGCGGCGCGGACTGTCGCACTGTTCGCTGATAGCCCGTTCTAGAACCACTTGACCGTTAAATTTGACACTGGCAAAACGACACAAGTGTGTGATGTCAATAAAAAAAAAACTAATCGAACGTGTCAGATCAGTGTGCATAGAGGGAACTTCTACTGTAGAAGATTCGAGGAAGCGTGCCATGGATATGTAAGATGTATTGTTAATTGATTTAAAATGTATATTACACATACCCCTATATATATAGGAAAGTGGTGCGGTAGACAATATGCATGTCGCAGAATCCAAAACAACTTCTGGTTTGGTTTCAATATTTCAGTTTTCACTATTAGATAGCTAATGGTTTCTATATAAATAATAACCACTAATAATTAGGGGTCGATATTTGCGCGGTTGGAGCCGCGGGTCACAGATAGTAATAATTAAAATGAAACTAAATCAAGATCATATTAATTTCTGATATTTACGCGAATACTACACTTTGAAATAAAACTATTTTATCGCGTTTATATATTATTATTACTTTCCAGACTTTTCGGCTGCTTTACAGCAACCGTGGTCACGGAAAGAGTTCCGTAAAATCCGAAAAAATAGTTTTCTTTCATTAAAGTAAGATCACTTACAATAATAAGGTCAGTGGTGATATTCTTGACAGCCTCCTGTCCTAATGAGCTCTTCAGTTCAGCCAATGTTCGTAGCGCGAGCAGCATCGCGGTGTAAACGTTCACTTGTATCGCCTCTTGGCGAGCGCCTTTTGACATCTTCTCTGATCTCTTGATGCACTCCGCGAAATGCTCTAACATTTGTTGCCTGTGGACAGATGAGTAGACATGAAAAGCAGCTGAATAATCCACTCCGTGTAGAAATGGAATCAGATGTTCGAGACACTTATCTGTTTACTATCTGTGTCATGGATATCGCGAAAAAAAAACATGTACAATGACCAAGTATATTTGCTATTACCATGCAATGTGCCAGTGAAATCCGTCTCGTGGTTTTCGAGATGGTTTTTACTATCCAGAGGTACCCTTTCATTTTCCGGGATATTTTTTTTCGTTGTTATAATGTTTCTACATCTACTTAATTTCGCGAGTAATATTTGTGTTGTTGTTGTTTGAGTTTTATTATACTCTATAAATCTATACATACATATAAATAAAATTGGAGTGTCTGTTTGTAATATTAAAATAACCGCTTTTTACTAAGTGCATTTGGATGTATACACGTTACCTATACCTAAACAACATTTTTTACAATTTTTGTCTGTGTGTCTGTCTGTCTGTCTGTCTGTTTGTTCCGGCTAATCTCTGAAATAGCTGGACCGATTTTGACGGTACTTTCACTGGCAGATAGCTGATGTAACAAGGAGTAACATAGGCTACTTTTATTTTAGAAAAAAAAAAATAGGATCTCACGAAAAAAATTTAAACCAATGTTGCAGCGCAGCGCCTGATTAAGTTTGATAGCAACAACCTGCAATGCGTCCCGCGGGCTCAGAATGGGCTAGCAGGCTGTTGTCAACGGTTGTCTTTGTTAAATACAACGCGGACGAAGTCACCGGCAACAGCTAGTAGATATAATAAGACTGTTATGTCGGTCGTGTTTGGTCATTGAATATTTTGGGGTAAAAACATCGAATTTTATTTCAGAGTAGCCCGTGAAATGAAGGGTATAGATGTATACTCGTATAAGTAGTTGTGTATGATGCGGGCGTACCTGTGCTTGTTGGGTGCGCGCGCGAACACGAGCGGGAAGAGCGCGACGGCGGCGTCGATGACGGCCACGCCCAGCGGCGGCGCGGCGCCCCCCGCACCGCCCGCACCCCCCGCGGCGCCCCCCGCGAACACGCGGCACGCGTCGTGCTCCAGCGCGCCCGACCCGCGCGCGCTCAGCGGCGCCACCAGCTGCGCACACGCACATTGACTCACACCGACCACCGCATCTCGAATCGGTACTGGCCAACACTGCGCGCTTCCGACCCACAAGCTCCAGACAAGTTTGTCGCTCGAAAACGGCCATTCAATCAGCGTTCGCTACGTTTATTTCGTAGACCCCCCCTCCCCCGCGTCTCGCGGCCAGTCTTGCCGCAAGCACCGCACTTGTTCTTATTAATTTCTCATATCAATACGAGTAGCCACTTTGCGTTAATACCATACAAAATATACATGAAAATTCATCCACAACTTGTTGTTACCACTGGTGGCTTTCAGATATGATCATTTGTAGTGTATCCTATGATCGACCCCAAGTCCAAAAATTTACACATTTAATTAATAAACAAGATCGATAATACCTTCTTGTTAGGGCCTGTTTCAAAATGTGCTACTCCTGTCCACAACTTATTAGACAGATGGCCCATAGAAATTCCGTCAAATAAATTATCAATAGTGTTCTTTGAAAGACGGATCCTTCTTATAAAAATATTTTATACTGTTTTCGTTAAGACTTAAATAATAAAGTCGGTGTATATGTACCTGTTCCTCTATTTCAGCGTGATCAGTGTCGTATATCCAGCCTTCCTCGCCCAGGAGTATGGTGTCCCGCGGATGCATTGCACTTCGCAACATGCCTTCCAACAAGGCAATGAGTACTATTAGATATAGAGCACCATTTGCGTGTACTACACAAATCAGTAAGGTTACTGTCGCTTCAATGCTTTGTTGGCGACATTCGGTCTTATTAATTAGGATATTTAAGTTTGAAAAAAAATATTCAAAAATCTTATCATTTTGTTGGGAACAAAATATTTAAATTCTGACTTTACTTAGTGTTTACAAATACGCTAAAGAATCCCAGTTTCCCGAGTTTTGTATACCCTTTCTCAATCACTTGTATATTCATCAAATATAACAATATTATATTAGTGCATACCAGTGGCGACATTGGCGCCGCTAGGGTCGGCCGAGCCCGCCAGCTCGGCGGCCAGCAGGCGCAGCAGCGGCGCGGCAGCTGCGCACGCGCCGCCGCCCAGCGCCGCGCAGGCCTGGTACAGCCGCAGCCGCAGCAGCGCCGCGGGGGCTTTCAGTGCACCGCCGTAGCTTTGGACTACGCTGCTCACACTATAGAAAGATACAAGAAATAAATAAGTAGTAGTAGTAAGTAAGAGAAGTAAGTATAGAGAAGCGACCTCCTACAACATCGCTACAAGAAACATATTCAATACACCAATACACAGATGGCGCTGCATACGACGTCCAGAACAAATTATGATTCTCCATACAATCCTGAAACGCACTATGAGTTTTCGCAGAACGTAAACATTTAATCCCCACCAGGTATAACACTCAGGTGGCTGGAAGTTCTTCCCTTTTTCCTGCTAAAATATTAAAAAAAAATGTATCATTCGCTTTAGAAGCATGGTTTGCAGGTTCAAGCTACTGCGCTTGCACTTCTGGGATTATCAATTTCATGTGTCTAATTTTCATTATAAATTTCTATGGTGAAGGCAAACAAAAGCAAAGGTTAATAATCAATCAAGTATATACTTACTTGGTGAGGACAGCAATGGCTCCATCGATGGGCTGCGACAACCGCTTCGCGGTGTCGTCATTGTTGACCAGCGATGGACAGTGGACTAGTAGGCTATGCAACGCTGACAGAGCGCCCGCACGACCTTCCAACGTCACCTTATAATAAAATGTATACTTAATATCAAAGGTTTATTGCATAATTTCGAGGGCATTATGACACATTTTTTTTTTGGTGTTATACAGTGAATGTTTCATGTGAGCGTGGATGGCCAAAACTGAAACAATGGACATAGCGAAAAATGCTCAAAGGACTGTCGAGACCGATATTCCCAGATATATTTTATTTTGATCCAATCATGAATACAAATATAAGAATCGCACTCTGCAATAGGGTATTTGATACTAAGTCGGCATACCTGCCAGGTAAAAGCGTCTCCTCTGGATTTCTCAGACTCTAGCTCCTTGACGGAGCGCGGGAAGCTGTTTCGCCATAGGAGCAGCATACGCGGCAGGAGACCGCGCACGACCGGGACACCTATAACAAAACTACATATGAGTATAACTATAAAGTCAAAGTCGAAGTCAAATCATTTATTTCGTACAGGCTAACAGGGGCACATACAAATTGTCATTAATATTCTTTTTGTTAACTCTACAACCGGATCGGAACGCGACCTTAACTGAGAAGATCCGGCGAGAAACTCAGCGGGCTTGTCATTTTCTAATTTATACAGATATTAAGTATGGCCTGTTATATTGTACGACCGCGTTAATGAGCGTCCAACGTTAATATAGCGTCGGCAATTAACTATACTGCGTACGACGCAGCCTGCTGCTTTATTCGGTGGATCGTAGGACATGATGAGTCGCGTTGACGTGCGTTGATTACTTGACAATGAGCCTTCCATCGTGGTTCTAGCGGCAGTTTGCCTACTGCTGTATCCGGCGAATGACAGCAGTTGTTCGGCTGTGTTGACGTGCGTTGTTAACTTGCCTAGCGTGCATATAGCGCCAACAATGAGCCACCCAGCGTTGGTTCTGGCGCCGGTGAGCCGGCTGCTTTGTCCGGCGGACCGCAGCAGTTGTTCGGCCGCGTTGAAGGCCACTTTGCCGCGGCCGTGCGGAATGCCGAGCGGGGAGAGACGAACGGCGCCCAGTATCGCGGCTAGGGCTGCCGAGTAACCTAATAAAATAACGAGAAGTTATTACTGAACAGGTGATAAACAAACATATTTAGAATTTATGATATAGAATTGGCTGATGTTATAGTCCCACTAAGTTTGGGAATTAAAGTATAGTTGAGGGTCATTAGGCGTACTCCGTGGACAAAACATGTAGACACTGTTGATTTATTATATTTACACTAATACTACACATTGAAATAAAACTTACTTTACACGGGAGGACAAACGGGAGGACAGCCGAAACTTCGAGAATGTAAAAACATAAAATAAACGCGATAAACCCTATAAAAAACGTTTTATTTCAGTATGCAGACACTGTTATAATCTGATTGGTCTACTGCGCACGATTAGTTTGTGCTTTGTTATGGTGGGAGCTGAGGTGGGCTTTAAGTCTGCTAATACGATCGATTAATAATCGAACAGCAACGGCATAGTAACTGCCACTTTTGACAGATATCGATGTTGCGAACTCTTTTCTAACTATTTATTCCTTTTTATTATCATATTCTTTTATATATTTATGAAGTGTTGTCAGATACCTGGTAGTTAGTTGAAAGAGAGGTTCGTTTTTCACAAATTATATTATTATTATTCATTGTTAACATCATCGTTTTATTATATACAGTCCACACACATTCGCTTAAATTTTACGATATCTGTCAAAAGTGAGAGTTACTATGCGGTTGCTGTTCGATTGTGAATCGATTGTGTTAGGCGACTTGGGGCACTGGGGGGGGGGGGGTATGGGTACCGGAGATGTGGTGGGGCGTGGGGCGCGCGGCGTCCAGCGCGTCCACGCACTTGTCGACGAGCGGCGTGATCTGCGACGGCAGCGCCACGCACACGCAGCGCACGCACCACGCGGCCGCCAGGCGCGCCGCCACGCACGGGTGCTCCAGCACCTTTATGGGATTTTATCATAAAATATACAGTGTTTTATTTTGGATGGGTGCGAGTGGCGGAGGACCGTGATGTGTGGAAATCATTGGGGGAGGCCTATGTCCGGCAGTGGACGTCTATCGGCTGATGGTTAGATTGATAGATTTTACTGATACGGTATGGGGAAATTCCAATTTATTGGGGATACCGGGAAATTGCCTTAGGGATTGTTGGCATAGTATTAATATAAATAGTTAGATTGATAGATTTTACTAATACTGTATGGGGAAATTCCAATTTATAGGGGATACGGAGAAATTGCCTTAGGGATTGTTGGCATAGTATTTTTTTGGTCAAGCGTGGTTTTTCTATAGATTTTTTTTTATTATTATTATTATCGATCGACCTCGTTTCATATAAGGATAATTTAATTGTATGGAAATAAAAGATTGTGACAGCTAAAGTAAGTTAAATTTATGAAAATATTGTTTCAAGGTTGTAGCCTAGTGGTTTGTTAGTAAAAACAGACGATAAATCGGCGCGTGACCTGCTCTAACCGAACAAATCCGACTGGGGGAATGTTTTACGATCATGCTAATTTCTTTATGAAGGATACAAATTGATGCTTTTCATAAAATGTTCTATATTCATACAACAAATACAGGATTTAAAGTTGTTAAATTTACGTTTGATAATTAACTTACCGTGCAAATAGCGTCTATCATGTTCAGTGAGGTGTCAGACACGAGGTTCTGCACTGACGTCCCAAGCTGCAGGGCCAGTTCGCCGGCTTCCATCAAAGCACACACCAATAAGTGCTGGCTGAATAACGTCTCCTATTGACATAGAAATAAAGCACTGTATTCAATGCGCTTTCAACGGTTGATGTCAGATTCTTGCCGCACAGGAGCAGTGCTAATGTTACTATTCATTATTTTTTATGTTTTAACAGGCTTTACTATAATTACTTACCTGTTTAAAACAAATTCTGTAATCACTATTTGAGGGAAAAAAAGTGCGTCGAGTACTTTCTTTTGCCGTGTCTTTAGATACGAGTGAAATGGGTCGCCAAACCATTATTGTTAGTACGCATAGCTACTCATACATAGCAATATTAGTAGTTTGTTTACCTGATTGCAATCCTTAGCGTTCTCCGGGTTGAAGTCGATGCTGTTCATCTGCTTGATAACGATCTGTATGATCTCGCGACAGGCGGACGCTTGCGCCTTCTCGCCCAGCATCTTGCCCAGCGTGTTGCGCAGAATGTAGTTTATGCATTTCCTATCAGATATAAAATAAAAGAAAATAAATTGCACTCTGTAAGAGTATAGATATACACGGAAATATTAAGTATGAAGTATTACGGCTACTTCCACTTTGGCTACTGCGGAGCTTGGAACCAAGTTACGACCTACACACATAAGTAACTTTAAACGCATACCAAGGCAAACTGACACTCAACCGCAAAACACACACAAGCTAACTAGTTTTTGAGAATATATGTCTGAGAACTTTGAAATGATATTTTTTAAAGTTCATTATTGCAGTTTCAGTTTTGATAAAATCAGTCTCTAGCGCCCTTGAAGCATTTTTCGTTATTCCCTATAGTTTACGATCGGGCATCCAAGCACACTTGAAAAATTCACCTGCACGTCAAGTGCGATCTAACTGTACACTTCATAGTCTACCATATTCAGACATTTTGTACGGAGAATTGAAAAGCGCCTCCAGCGGACGGTATTTAAAACGTATATTCTCCATAAAAAATGTCTAAATACGGTAGACTATAAAGTATACAGTTAGCTTACGAATAATCTCGCACTTGACGTACTGTATATCTGGAAGTAAACGAAAAGTATGTAACAATGACTATACGATATATCAAGGCATTTACCGGGAGTAAACCGCGTCGACATGGGAACTGGCCGCCTTCGGATTGGCCACCAGGTCCAGTACATGGTTCAAGAACGTTGACAGGTTCCGCTCCAACCATACGCCGCCCATGTTTTGAACAAACACCACGTATGCCTACAAAATATACATAATACACCATATAAAAAATCGTTTTCATTTACGTGGGCCAACAATACACTATGAACAGTCAGAAGTGAGCCAGCAAGAAACCAATGGCTACTCGTATTGTTTTTTTTTTTTATATTTACGCGAATAGTACATATTTAAATAAAATCCGTAAGAGTAAGAATAAACGTCGAATAAACGCGATAAAATCCGTAAGAGTAGTTTTATGTCAATTGATGGCTACTCTTTAAAAACAAGAAGTTGTTGTAGGTACATTTAAAGGAAAACTTATTGCAACCACCTACCAAGATCTTACCTGTAAACATCGAGGCGGTAGGCAGAGGTGTACTGCAGTGCACCCACATTTCACCCATGGTATTTGTTTCCAATGTAATAGAGGGAAAGCCATTTTAGTGGGCAAAATCATTCTCAATATTATTCTCCTCAATATATAGGCCATAGTCCACCATCTGACTCAGTATGATTTGGTAGACTTCAGATGCAACTTTAGATGCATTGCAAGCGATGCTAAGTTTGGGGCCATACAGTTAGTGTGTACGTCCGGCGATATTAACCTCTGCTACTGAATTTATGTAGTTATTAGTGTGAACATATAGAATGCCCTTTCACCAAATAGGGGGATGTATAACATCATTACGTAAAGGGCAGCCTGTGACATTTCATAAATCACTTTTAGAGGTCATTATATAATAAAGAGAATAGTAATACAGCCAAATAAGTTGTCGCAAAACTGAATCGTTATCATTGTGTTAGGATCTATTTAATAAAATTTCTTAACACTGACTGACAGACTATGCGCAGCCTAAACCAGTGAACCGAGAGACTCGAAATTTGGAGGATATATTCCATGATTTCCAATCCCCCCCCCCCCCCCCATTATTGAGGAATAGTGTGTGCCAGATAATGGCAATATCTCGCCCTCTATTACTTTGGGACCAAATACCATCAGTGATGAAGGTGCTCTGAAGTACACCTTCGCCTACTTCTACAGGGAATACTGGTGATTATTATACACATAATCAGTCAAAGACAATAAAACTTACATGTGTCACACAAACTCGTACTTCCCTATTGACCCCCGAGCCGGACTTGATGATATCACCCTTCAAGAACGACGTACCACCTCGCAGGAAAGCGCCCATCAACAGATTGAGCGCTTCGTCTAACGACACTACGTTTTTGGATGGGTCTTTCTTATTCTGTTGAACTGGAAACATAAAGGCTCATATTTGGCCCGTATTTGGGTTGGTACTAGGCCCACCACTGTTAATCCTATAACCCAGGATCTACAGCGGTGACCATCCAAAATGCGGAGTTCTGACCCTCGGCGAATCCCGGGGAAAAGCTAAGGGGCCTTCCATAAATTACGTCACACGTCAAGGGAAAGGGAGGGGGTCGACGAAGTGTGACATTGTGGGACAAGGGGCGGGAAGGGGTCCCAAATTTTGTGACATCACATTTTTTTAAAATATAATATTTTATATATAAGTATTACAACTGTTGATTTTATTGTAAAATAATTTAAATGGAAATAAAAACAATTTCGGAACACTGCTTTTAACTTCATAAATTTCTAAATGTAAAATTGCAAAATATGTGACATCACACTAGGTAGGGGGGGTCTCACAAATGTGACCAGCTGTGACAAGGACGGGGGAGGGGTCAAAAATTCATGAAATTCGTGTGACGTAATTTATGGAAAGCCCATATAACTGCCTTGGAACCCGCAACGATAATAATCGAAAGGGTAAATAAGAGTTGGACGGAAAAAAATACACATGTATGCCATTATTGGTCCCTAGCCATCCAGACAATCGACATTGGCAGAATCGCGTTGAGACTGACTCAATGGAAAAAGGCTATTAGGGGAGAGAAAAAATCTAGACAATAGACTAATAATTGAAAGGCAATGGTATCTAAGTAATTACGTTATTATTATTGATTGTGGAGGAGACCCATTCACCTGCAATGCACGCTAAACCAAACGCATTTGGGTCTTCTAGAGGCGGATATTAAAGGGTCTTCTTCTCCTTAATTCAGGGTAGGACTCTTGTCAGTAGCTGTAGCTGATGAAGGTCTTTCCATATGTCTCTATCTAGCCCTTTTTGGTGAAAAGGACTGCCCTAGATAGAGACAAATGGAATTTTCTTTCATCTGACTCATGTATCTTTTTCGTGGTCTTCTTCTTCCACACTGACCTTCTATCTCCCTCTATGATGTTTTTATAAATGTATCAAGTCGTACGACACTCATCATCATCTTCTCTCTTCTATTTCGTATGGGTTTGATATACGACCTTTACTTTTACTACGTTATTTTACTATACCTACTCAAAAACAAATGGTGAAAGAGGAACCCACCTCTGACCCTCGGCTTGTCAACTTCTCCGAACAAATTTGATCGATAATTAAAGAAGTCAGCAACACCGATCTCCTCTAGTATGTTTGTCGAGAAATTAACTATCACGAGTGACGGGACCCCAAAAAAAATGCAATTCTCCGCGAAACGAAGCGAATCCTAAAAAGTATTCGACACGTGTTTCGCCTCTAAACAAGGCATCCTCAGGACGGCTGGGCTTCGAATGAGCTATCTATTAATTATAATTCTATCAATTATATACCTACTCTATTAAAAGGGACATGTTACATAAAATATTGCCATTATCCATACCTGACTGGGCTCCAACTTTTAGTTTTGTGGTCAAATTGTTAACCTCGCCAGCCTGCGTGGTCGCTATCAGAGCTCCCATAAGCTCCGCGATCGCGCATCTGTTAAAATAAGCAGCTGTTATTCACACGTGATCATTTAATGTGGAAAACATCCATGTATTCATTTTTGAATTTATGTCTGTCTGTCCACACATCACAGGAAAACTAGTGAGTATTTATGAAACTTGGTACGGTGATAGTTGAACCGGGTTCAACATTTAGGATACTATTTATTCCGGGAAATTAATGAGTTACCACGAGAACGTGGAACATGGGCGCATTAATGTAACAAGATCAATGTCTTAAAAATTATCCCCGGAAAATGCAAAAAACTAACCTACACGCGTACAAATCCCGGGTACTTATTTATATTGGTAAGCCTACGTACTTGAAAAGTAATTTGAATTCAGAACCCAGTTTAACATCTGTCCATTTGACAAATAGGAAGCAGGTGCTCTTAAAATAAAGCAAAACTGCGTGCAGACAGGTGGGCTCATTGTGTATTCGTATGGATCTGTTACTTTTTATTTTATTTCGTGCATTTAATACTCGATGTCGAAACGCTGGACCTATTAGCCGATTTCACACGAAAGGTTCCTTCGCGATACGAGTGTGCGGGATTGAACACACGAAAGCTCGCAAGCGCAACCGCGACTGCTTTTCAATTCGGTTTTTTGATAGTTCATTATGGCACGCACGATTGCTCTGAATGGAAAGAACGTCTATAAGGCAAATCACGCGCGAATCTTTGCTTTAGAAGATTTACACCTCCAGTGGCGCGGCCGATGCGTTTTCTCTTTCTTCTTGTTTATAGGGATTTAAACTGCTATGCGCGCTCTATATCGCACGAAAATGAATTTACGCAATTTACGTAAAGAGCTTACGTGGTAAGGCTGTTATGAAGGTGAAACTCACCTGAGGTTGTAGTCACTGGGATGCGCGGCCCGGATGCAGGCCGCGGCGATAGCGTCCAAGTCGCCGGGCGCGAGGCGCATGAGCGGCAGCAGGTGGCGCAGCGTGTGCGCGGCCGCGGCCCGCACGGCCGCCGACCGCTCCGACAGGAGCGCGGCGCGGGCCGCGCGGGACACGTCGCGGACGGCCGCGGGCGCTGCAGTGCCCATCCCCACGCATATCTAGTACCGGAATGGGGAGTGTACGATTTTTTTTAAAGTCTTTATATAAAGACTAGCTGACCCGGCCAACGTTGTTTTGTCGTATACATTTTTTCGTGGAAATGTTTTTCTAGTTAAATATTTGCGATTATAAATTGAGATATGAGCTATCCTATCTTTCAAGTTGGATAAAACTGCACACAGTGTGCAAATTTTTATTTAAATAGGTTCAGAAGTTTAGGAGTCCATAGCCATATATTAAGATTAAAAAATTATACTTATTACATCTTTAATTCTAGAAGCTTTTTTATGATTAGTTTGTATTCGGCCAGTATTATCTAAGTTTATAATTTATTTTGTAAGGTTAGACATAAGCACCGTAACATAATTATAATTTTTCAATAATTGTTTATGTGTGAAGGTACACTTTCCGAATCATCCTGTTTAATTAATTCACGTATTCAACGACGCGCTATTATTGTAATTTATGCAGGCTGCAACACAAAATGTGTTTTAACTCTATCTACGAACTTACCTTTTCAAGGGTGTTCATAATTTCCAAGCGTGTCTGTGACTCGGCGCTCTTCAAGGACCTAACGAGTGTTGTCACAGTCTCTTCGTAGGATCTACCCATCATCCTGCCCAGTTTCTCGTACATGCTGCCTAAGCAACATATGGCAGCCCTGAGAAGCGAATCATTAAGTTACATGATTGAAGGACTTCCTGATTGCAGTGGAAGAAATCGCATTTTATCTTGTTACGACGCAATAAAGTCTAAAACACGAATTGTTTATCCAATTAGGATAAACAAAAATCTAACCCATTTATAGATTTTATTGGAACATCTTTGTGGCCATTGGTATATTTAGTAACTTTCTTGTAGTTTTTCAAATGGACCGCAGATAGAATTAACAGTTAATTTGATACAAACAACGAATTTCATTTCTGTGGACGAATAAATAATACGGAGTGTCGCGAATAACATATTGAATCACAAAAAAACAAGCTGATTTATGTAGTACCATAAAAAATATGATACTTATAATGCGTCATAACTATAACATATAACATAATCGTATATCTGTACATCGTCTTAACCGATAGCAGTTGCTCCTAGTTCCGTCAGTCAAAATAGGACCCATATGGTATACGAATGCTGTACGATATTGAACCTTAAATTGGTCCCAAATTAAGTTCTGCGACTGTACCTACTATGTAACCAGCTCTGATATATTAGGCAACATTTAGCACAAACAATTTTGCAAAAACATTATCGCATTGTATTACCTAACTTGGTTAATCGTCAAAAACACATGTGCCTTTAAGGTAAAACTAAAATGTCTCGTATAGGTACATAATAGGAGTGACCTAATTCGACTCATAGAGCAGTAATAGCCATGTCGGTCGCACGTGCGCCGTTGCAAAAAGGAGACACATATTGCCAGATGAAATTAATGTGAAACTTGCATTAGACAACAGATATCGTAACAAAATCTACATGTTTGAGGTAACCTAACCACTTAGCCAAAGGCGTGTGACGTCTGTGGCCTAGTGTACAATAGCGGAGTGTGCTGGAGTATGACCTGCCCCGTGATAACGTAACTTGCTATAGCCTAGCGATAGCAATAATCACGCAATATTTGCTTTTTATTCATTAATTCGTATTACGTAGCGCTCCGACCTCATACAAATTTGCGATTTGAAAGTGAATACTGCACAATTATTGCCGTCGCTTGGCTACGCTAGGCAATATACGTAATCATGGGACTGAATCCCATTCATAGCTTCATGTAAATACGGTAAATTAGCCGTCGTCCAGTCCTGAGCCCAGCATTGGGATCTTTTTAAATTACATGAGCACTGAGTAAACATGGAATCAAGTAGAACACTTACAATCTAGTTGGCAAATAAGACGGCGAGTCATCTTTCACTTTGATAATGTCATTGCACTTGTTGACAGTATCAAACAACAGGAAAGTATCTCCGACAGAGAAGAGCGTGGCTAAGTTTCTGGCGAGCAGCCTTCTGGCTGGTGCTCCGAGGTTCTCTCGCAATAGGTTCACTAGCTGTGCTACCAGTTTCTGCTGGCAACTCTTGATGTCAGACTGTTGGGAAAAAATTGATTATTTTCACACAGTTTTCTATAAAGCGGGTCTCCTGCAAGTTTTTCTTCACTACAGCGTGCTAGACGTGTAGGCTCGCTACTAACACAATACAACGGCAACTCTTCACTTCAAAATCAAGGTGCAATTCCTGGCTAGGGAAATATTATTCTCAATATAGTAATGATGTACATTTAGTTTTTGATTCTCCTTGAAGCATTCCTCGCTACTCCCTATAGTTTTGGATTTCGCAATCCACACCCACTTGAATATTTCATCATGTATAGTTCAAAGGCTAGTGTTGGAGGTCAAATCTATAAAGGTTAGCACAAATGTTAATACAAAATCTATACATATAAATAAAATTGGAATGTCTGTTTGTAATATTAAAATTACCGCTTTTTACTAAATGCATTTGGATGTATACACGGTGCATATACCAAAACAACCTTGTTAAAAATTTTGTCTGTCTGTCTGTCTGTCCGTTTGTTCCGGGTAATCTCTGAAATGGCTGGACCGATTTTGACGGGACTTTCACTGGCAGATAGCTGATGTAACAAGGAGTAAGATAGGCCACTTTTATTTTAGAAAAAAACATAGGATCTCACGAAAAAAAATTAAAACCAATGTTGCAGCGTTGCGCCTGATTAAGTTTGATAGCAACAACCTGAAATGCGTCCCGCGGGCTCAGAATCCGCGAGCAGGCTGTTGCCAACGGTTGTGTCTTTGTTAAATACCACGCGAACGAAGTCGCGGGTAACAGCTAGTCTATAATATATATGTAAGCAGTAATAGCCAGGTTGGTAGAATACTAACCATGAAAACAAATAGCACCCTTCTTCACACAACCAGAATTTCTAGATTTCATGTGAGAGACTTATTTTCAACCATGATTATCTCTTGCTAAGTGGCGGAAAATATTGTAATGAATCCTGCATATCTAAGAGAACTTGACTAGATCCTAAATCATGTGTAAATCTGCCAACCAAGGCCAGGCCAGGGTAGTGGGCTAAGGCCTGATTCCCCCTCGCATTGAGTGGAGGCCCATTCCCAGCAGTGACACATTAAAGGGTTAATATAGTCTTAATGAGTATGTACTTACTTTATGTGCTGCAACTAACACTTTATCAAGGAATCGAAGCCACTCAAATATGAAATGTGGTTTCTTGTCATCAGGCAGTTGCTGAAGAGCAGTCTCATTCAGCGTGAGAGAATGAGACACCTCCATGATTGCTGTAACAAGAAAACTAGATAATGGTTGTCTATCACATTGTTCAACTATATTTGCAATAATTATTGTGTAAATTTCTAGTATAATTACAATTCCTGAACAGGCACTTAGTAAATGAGATTACAACATATGGAAATTATTTTATTGGATATTGTGGTGTGGTAAGATAGTATACCTGCAAAAATAGTTATTAATCTCAGCATGTTTGACCCTGTCAGGCACTGCGTAATGATTCTATCCTAACTTCTTTGGGTAGTTTATTTTAGATTAGTGTATATTTTCCATAAAACAATTATTTAGTTTGTGCTTATTACGAGTGTCTACAGCATAGTAGGTAGCAATAGTATTGTGAATTTGTAAATATACATCAAAAGGTTCTAAAATAAGTTTATGAGACATATCTATAAAACCAATACATCATAATTATTCATAGACTCTGGGTTGTAATATCTGATGATACAGAACCAAGCTAAACTAGCCCATCCCAGATAAATAGGTGCAAGTTGTAAAACACGTATTTGTTTATAGTTATTTAGTTACCACGAATGGCGTCAACATATGATGAATCAACAGGAGATTGATAATATACGTCGAGAATTTAGTTCATGGACATTAACCAACGTTATGCAGCAATCATAATTGTGTTTCATATTATATTAACACGCAAAGCAATAAAAATTAAACTAACAAACCTGTACCTGTGTATGTGGGTTGGATATTTGAAACCTCTCGAAACACCACTTTCACATATTATAGCAACAAGTAATACGCTGGTATACTGTACCGCGAATATAGTAAGAATGAGAAATAACTGAACAACTGTTTTCACAAATTTATAGATGAAAATTATGAATGTTGAAAATTAAAACTAATCCAAATTGCGCGAACGGCAAACCCACACAGAAACTAGAGATGTGTAAATCCTGAGTGAATTGAAAAAAAGATTTACTTTTTTCAATAATACATCATGCATCACTAAATCAGAAGTTTTTGGAATACATCTTTAAATCACTTTAGATAAGATTCAAATTGATTCAATTGAGACCATTACGATGTGGAGTGAGAAGACTATAGGCTGGTATTATGATTCAGAAAGAGATAGAGAAGGATGTGTAAGTTCGCGCGTGCGTACTGCATACGACGCCTCGCCGGATAATGTAGAATGCAGAGAAAACTATTCTTTCTGCGCCTTATAATTAAGTGCAATGTATTTTTTTAAAAATAGGAAATCGAGTGACGGTTTGTTATGTTTTAGTTTTGATTGAATGTTCGAAACATGTTTCGATGCTTTTTATTGCGTATGCGAAGTTATTTTGAGAGTGTAAATAGTGAATTGAACAAAAAACTATAAATAATAAATGTAAATAATTAAAAACTTTAATAAATGTAAATAATTAGGTAGTGATCAAGTGTCTTGGTACAAAAATAAGTACGTTCTTATACCTCATTTGTACTAAGTAGGTATTTAATAACGCCAACCTGGCCCTTGTATGTCTGTTTAGTTAATTATGAAAGCTAGGTTGACAGTCCTAAGCCTGATAAGAATGAAGGGAAATCAGTAGTATATGTATCTTTTTCTCCTTCCGAATCTCTTCGAATCATTTACGATGTGTCGTATGAATGACTCTTTAAATCTTTTAATTCCGACACACACACGGAATTAAAAGATTTAAAGATTTAAAAGAGTGATTTAAATCTTTTGAGTGAAAAGATTTATAAATCTGTAATCAAGTAAAAGATGTAGTTTGCGCATCTCTAACAGAAACCTGTGACAGAAACTAAACTAATCATAATCAATTGACACTTCGTTTAGGCAGTTCGCTCGTTCTCTCCACAGAGAACACAGACGAAGGATTTGACGCAAAACACTGACCTCTATGTATATATCGCGTACTTGTATCATGGACGTCAGTGACGCAAAATCACGTCGACGACGGTCGGTCGACAAATGCCAGTAGTGACGTCAATACAATCATTACAAAAGGTAATTTTTAATCGATGAAACTATGTTCAATAATTATTTTCTGCAGCGTAAGCATATAGTTAGCCGATATTTACTGCGTAATAATTTATTTAGATACTGCGTAATAGTTTTGTAGTTGAAAACGTTTAATTCTATCAGAAATGTATAAAGTAACTTGACCAAGTCAGTTTTGGAAAAAAATATTCGCAATGGAAATTTTTTGTTACCGACAAAATAGAATAATATCTTGTCAATGGTCCATAGTCCAAAAATGGAAGACCAGTCAGATTGTCTTTTATTTCTGTCAAACGAACGTCAATTCAACATAACGTCACGCACGTTAAATAAATTGTCGTCAATTTCCCGATTCAGACCTGACGCCTAGTGTTTTGTGAACTAGCGTCTATATTACCGAGTTTTAATTCTATCTACAAATCTAAGAAGTTTTTATTAAGTTTGCACATTCATTACGTATATGATCATGCAAAAAAATCACGCTATTACAAATATACAATGCTATTAACCTCACACGTAGCCTACGTGTATTGTAAGAAGCAAGTGCCAAAGGTTTAGACAACAAGATCAATGATTACTAATATGAGCGCTCAGCAGAGCCCGGCGAATATGCAATCCGTCGTCGATAGAGAAAAGATATACACGTGGATATTAGAGTTGTGCAATCCTGAGACGCGGGAAAATGCCTTGTTGGAGCTGAGTAAGAAGCGTGAAGTAGTGCCGGACCTAGCGCCCATGTTGTGGCACAGCTTCGGCACTATAGCTGCGCTGCTGCAAGAGATTACCAACATCTACGTGGCAATGATCCCGCCGACCCTGACAGCTCACCAGAGTAACCGCGTCTGCAACGCTCTAGCGCTTATGCAGTGCGTCGCCTCGCACCCTGAAACCCGATCTGCCTTCTTACAAGCACACGTACCTCTATTCCTTTATCCCTTCCTCCACACTGTTTCCAAAACACGTCCTTTCGAATACTTACGTCTCACCAGCCTCGGAGTCATTGGAGCTTTGGTAAAAACTGATGAACAAGAAGTTATCACATTTTTGTTGACAACGGAAATAATACCACTGTGCCTACGTATAATGGAAAATGGATCTGAACTATCAAAGACTGTTGCCACTTTCATATTACAAAAGATTTTGCTTGATGACAGCGGTCTCTGTTATATTTGCCAAACATACGACAGATTCTCTCATGTGGCTATGATATTGGGTAAAATGGTATTATCTCTAGCCAAAGACCCATCTGCAAGATTGTTGAAACATGTTGTTAGATGTTATTTACGCCTTTCGGATAATCCAAGGGCTCGGGAGGCATTGAGACAATGTTTGCCAGATCAATTGAGAGACTCGACATTTGCAGCATGTCTTCAGGAAGATAACTCTACTAAACACTGGTTGGCACAGCTGATAAAGAATTTGGAAGCTCAGGCACCCCCAGCCAGCCCGGCGCAGCAGAACATGTGAGCTTTGACTTTCTGAGACATGCCCACTATGGACAATATACAATGAGTAGTGCAGTTTTTTTACAATAATGTATAGCTATAGTTTTGCCACTTATATCTTCAGAGATGTATAATTTAGCATCAGTAGATCATAAAATTAAAATTTCAGTGTAACTGTTATAAGCCCACTGCACATAATAGTTTGTTAGGGGGAGGGCTGGAAAATGAGTTATGCACAGTATATTTTAAAATAAATTTGCTCTTGCAATTTTTACAAGGATTGGTAGAATTATATTTTGTTTTTACAGTATTGTGAGGAATTACTATACTACTTTTTGTTATTGTTTTTTAGTGGGCCTGCGAGCCTTACCTGACCTGACACAATAAATCTGTGTTCATAATTCATATACAGACATTCTACAGATTACTGTAATAACATGTTTGATAACATATCGATTGATATTAAGTGATTAAATTCATTAATGTACTGACATTTGCCTTTTTAGTAATAATTATTATGTATTGGACTCTTATGCATTATTGTATTCTTTTTTTTAGGTACAAAACAAGATGAAAGCTCTAATTTTGTATGCAGTCGTAGTGGACTAGGAATAAAGACCTTTTTATTATTCGAAAAAATACTGTTTTCATTTACACACCCATATTGTTATGCACAAAGGCTTCAGAATGCTTCAAAAGCGTAGATCAGCGACGAACATACAAAGCTATCGGGAACTTTATGCCTTTCTGCATACTTAAGAAATATGCTAGAGGTACAGTCGAGTTCATAAATATATTAAATTCCACAGGCTAAGAGAAATAAACTCCATAAATATCTGAACAATGTATTCATTAAGGAGAGTTTTACATAAGCCTATCACACTCAATGTTTCAAAATAATTTTCGAAGCCATGTTTGTGGGTACCTACCTACCTGCAGGATAAAAAGAACCCCTTTTGTCTCAGGAGTTTAAAAATCTTTAATTTAATTTCTGTTTTATGTTTTTAAACTTGTATACTGGTTGCAGCATTATTAAATCTACCATCCATCTGTCAAGTGGATCGGATGAGTGAAATTAGAATAAATAACCAGTGTGAAAAATCCCTACACCGACTAGGAAAAGAGTTGATGATTATGAAACAACCACAGATTTTCACCTAACATAAACCATCCCCGGTTAAGCCAGCTTTCGAATAAAAAATCCGCAGTGAAATCGGTCCGGTGTTTGGAAAATACGATGCCACGGAACGACGAAACACACAGACCATAAATAATATATACAGACATAGGCTTAAAACTTATACCAACCCTCTTTTTCGTTCGTTCTAGCAATGCTAGAACGATTTTACCACTCGTGGGCTATACTTACAGACTAAAACATGTAAGTACGTTTCAGTCGGTATGGCAAGTGTTCGCTGCGTACCGACAAAGTTCTGATGATGATGGTTGAGGGTCAACGCACACCGACGCAACATAGTGGCGATTTTGTCGACGCAACCAATTCGATAGCAACTGAAAGTCAACTTTACTCCCTTTCAATACGGCTGCCGTGCCACCCTAAATCGCGCTTCAAGCAGCCCGGTGTTTTTTTCCTAAATGTTAAATAGGTATTGTTTTTATGACAGGCGTCGTTATTCAAATAAGTATCTACTTTTTAAAAGGTACTGTACTGTGCTCCAGTGAATCCTTCGCACTAGATTGGTTGTGAACAAACCTTTTGTACTGCAGGTATTCCTATACTAGACTATATAATGTGATACCGCTCAACCGATCCATGAAAAAGTAGAAAGAATCATATTATAAAAGCAATAAGCTATAAAAAAGCTGGTTTGATATCGGTCCATTCTTTTGTTAATGTCACCGCGATCAATGAACGAGTAGGTACGAGACTAGAGCTGATCATTGCTCGGGGAACACCTGCTCCTCGGTCACGTAGAGGTGCTGGGGATCCATCGGTTTAAGATCTACAATGCCAAAACTTGGCAGACCTACAAAGGCTTTAAACTCATAAGACCCATTATTGCGACAGGGGTTAAAAACATCGTCTCAGTGGAATAGTTTAATAGTTATATCAAAAGTCAGGTCCACGCACTGGATACTGAGAAAGAGCCCATCTTCTAGCGGTAAAATGACTTAAATCCGATGACTTATTTAATTTGCTCAATGTTCCGTATTGAATTTTAGTAGAATTATTTGTGGCAATGGTTTCTTTAAGCATATTACGTAATTTCGAATCTTTATTAATATCACGGGCGCTAGGACGGTTAAATCGTTCAAAGAATTGCGTGCCACAACTGACTGTTTCAACACATTGTGCGCAAGCTTTATCTTTGAAAACATTTTTTTGTTCAAAAGTTTGAATCTGCTTTGCGCTGGCCTTATTGTTGATCTTCTTTTGCGATTTACAAGCGCAAGTACCGCGGTTATCGCGTTTATGTACCATTGTCAGGCAATTGTTATCACATCTTAAAGGTCCAGATATGAGTGTGTTGTTTGCCATATCAACTAAAGTCTTGCTCAATAACGTTTCCTTTGATTTAAATTTATTTACAACAGCTCGACTGCCACTTTTATCACGTGGTGTTAAGTTGTTAATAACTTTCTTTTTTTCGATAACCACTGAACGCGTTGCTCTGCCACTGTGTCTGCTTGTGCCTTGGTTTACTAATTTATTACCAGATAGTGGTTTCGCTTCTGAGGAAGGTATTATGGCCGGGTCGACGATCTCATCACACAGTTGCTGAGCTATAGACATTGATAACGATGGTGGGAGTCTGGAACTATTATTATTATAAACTCATTCTTCCTTTGCGCATGATGGTTCTGTGTTATTTTAATTTATTCTGTGGATCCTTCATATTATTAAATGTGGGTAACCGGTGGTCAACATAATTTAACCCAACCAAAAATATTTTTTGAATGCAACTGTCAGTCATACAATTATTGCTGTCAGTACTCAGTCATCGCAGAAGTTCCCTTTTGATGAAGGGCTGTGCAAAGAGTATTATAAAAAAGGGCTGCGTTTACGGTACTCCCTCACCCAAAGTCAAGTTTACACTGAGTAAACGCCAAATATCCCATCAGAGACTCCGCGAGGGTAAAAATGACACCGGGAAAAATTTACGCTGCCCCGTTTACGGGTTTTCCTATGACAAGTGTAACCTCAATAAAGCTAGGTATCTTTATGTCACGTCCATTATTTTATTTATAATGTGTTATTGATATTAATTACTTGACATTGGCAAAATACCCACCAAGTAGTGAGTGAGAACATATTGATATTTATTTTATATCTACGCATTTCATTTCGTAAATAAAGAAAAAGTTATAAAGCTATGACACTGATCAGCGAACCCCCGTTGGTGTAATTTTACGGCTTACATAAACGCACCCCAGTGTGATATTGCTTGGATAATATCACATGTTTATATTATAAACAACGAGCTCAAATTAAATATAACTTTGATCAAAGTTCGTAATAATTTGGTTTCTAATCGTATATGTCATTATGTTTATGACAACAATTAAATTATGACGTTTGATTATTTTCTCTGTGGTGCTATGGAAATTTATTTATTATATTGCCTTTTTTATATAATTTAAATATATAAATTATTAGCAAAATTAAACGTAGTGATTACTTTCTCTGTGAGCAAAATGTGGGTTTTTGGCTACGGTTCCTTAGTGTGGAAAGTAGATTTTACGTATGAGTATAAAATTGTAGGTTACATTAAGGGTTATCTCAGACGATTCTACCAGCACAGTCTTGACCATCGAGGGATTCCTGACAAGGTCTCAATTTTATTACTTACTATTTTGCGCCCGCGCTCCGCCCAATTGGGTAACCATCAAAAGTCCTCTGCTGCTATACTAGTGATTATACTAAATACCCATGGGCTACATATAGTAAAATCCTTATTGAAATTGGTCCAGTAATTTTAAAGTGATCTGACAAGTATTCAAAAAACACAAATTGTATTCAGAGATGTTAAAATATTGAAGATTATAGATTTATATTACATGCCCTTGCTAGGTACACAGTTGATTGGACATTGAATATATAACCCTTGCACCTGCAACCTAAGAATGAGATCAATTAAGTGCACTTTTGGTATATAGTCACTGGTTTGGTTTGTCATTAATAGGGTATATTTTATATAATTAGTTGTAGTAGTAGCTCCTAAACTAAGATTTTTTTATCTTGTAAATGAATACACATATAAGTATTTTAAATTTAATTATTTTATTTCCAGCCAGGTCGAGTAGTGACACTATTACCAAGTAGTGACTCAAACAGCAAAGTATGGGGAGTGGCATATAAAATAAGGACAGAAGACATAAAACATGTCACAGAACACTTAGACTTCAGAGAGAAGAATGGGTACATTAAGAAGACAGTCACCTTTTACCCTAATAATGGAAATGATGACCCCTTTGCGTTGACACTATATGTGGCTACTGAGGAAAATGAATCTTATGCAGGTATTATACCTTCCATTTTCAAAAGTATACAATTGCTTTTTTCTACCATATTAAAGTGCCATAACAATATTTAAAACAAAGTAGGTAGCCTTTCTGCACCCATTAGATATTGCTAATATATTGTGAATATATTAAGGTTCTCAGGCCATGGTCCACCACACTGGCCCATTGAGGGTTAACAATTTGATGTCTTCAACTCTAATTGTCTTCACCTTGCAAACTGGTAATCTTGTGAAAAATTAGATTGATACATAAAATCGAAAAATCCCATCGGTGTAGGCCGAGGTTTGAACCTGCAGACCTTATTTCCGAAACAATTGCTTGACCAACCTGCTATCACTGGCTTTAATAACACTTCACTATAATTTTCCAGGTCATGCACCTTTACAAGACATAGCAAAACAAGTTGTATCATGCAAAGGTCCTAGTGGCACCAACAAAGAGTATGTTTATAACTTAGCAAAAGCTATGAGGCAGTTAGCACCAGGAGTTCATGATGAACATCTCTTCGCTTTGGAGGCAGCGGTACAAAGATTAGACCCAGACTTTAAGGACAGCTAAAATGTTCCAATGAAAATAGCTATAAATTGGAAATTGGACCTATGTAGTCCACATGCAGCCATCCATCACATTGAATCTTGAATATTTTAAGGATGTTTGACTGTTTAACAAATCGGCGGTGCATTTGGTGTGGCAAGGTGTGTGAAGTTGCAGAGGATTTAATACAAAGAATCTAAAATTCGGCCGTTATGGTGTAGTTATCTATATATATCGGTAATATAGGATGTCCTAGATCTTGTCGTAGATTATACAATATGGGGATCTAATATTCATACACATAAAAGGGTAGTATACCTAGGACATCTAAATGCATTTTTTTTGGTATTCCAGATAGATTTTTTTTTTAATTTATGATTCTGCTAGAGGCACTGTATCTAATTTATGAAATAATACTGAATATTGACTGGAGTCATGCATGATAATTATGAGCATGAAGTATGTACATAATCAACTAATTTTATCCTTTAGTAAATTTTATGCATATATTATACCTCACCTCCAAGTAAGTTGTTTTTAACTATTCACAATGGCATTACAATGCAGTTTTCAAAATAAAAGTACAATGTTATGTCAGTGTAGATAGACGAAAACTATTATGTACTTTACAGGTAATTTAGAAAGTATATATTAAGCCTTGAAACTGCGCTTCTTTAGCGCATTTGTAGTCATGGGAAGTGAGAATTTTTATTCAAATAAAAAAAAATGAAAGAAGAAAAAAACATGTACCAAAAATCTTTATTTTTTATTTGACATGACGTTCCAAAGTGTGACACATGCGCTGAAGAAGCCCAGCTTAGTATATAGTATACCCTTTCTGAATCACCTGTATAATTTCATTATTTTATGAACATAGGTACCTATAAGTAGTGTTTTATTTAATTCACACATTCCAATTTTACTATTACTGTTACACTTATGTTGTTTCGTCACATCAATTACGTCGTAAAGGCACAAAAGCTACTTAAGACAATGGGTCGATTATGCAATTAAAACCTTATTATGCAATTCTATTGAACACAAAATTCAGCCATAATTTATAGTAATTTTGTATTGTTATCGCTTAACCTATTGACTATTTGCTGAGGACAAATTTCGACAAAAACGTGTCATTGCATTCGTTTCACTGACACGGATAATAATGTTACAAAAGAAAACTGTACATTGAATAATAACAGATGATTGTATGTAACGGTTCACACGAATTTAATTTGTTTTCAATTCGTAATGCATATTGTGTAACCCTTAAGAATCTTGAATTAAGTAGGTAGATACCTATATAATGTTTTTGGGAGAGCAATTTTTCATATTTTGTATCTATAGGTGCAATGTTAGAATTACATACAGGTGAATCAATAAAAAAATACGAACACAAAACCTAGTAATTTTCGGATGCTTATAGAATATTTTTACATCTCACTAGCTCGGAAAGGCGACCTTTATTGTTCGATCGAAGTCTAGTATATCACCATAAGTGGAAATGGTTTTGGAATTTCGAACGTCACTAACCAGAACTAATTAGTTAATCTGTGGTAATGGTGCTTCGGATGTAGCTAACTTTAAAAAAAATTAAATGTTACGTTCCGAACATTCGGCGGGAAGAGTAAAGTTAATAATTTTGTTTTATTTTGCAATAAATGTGATTCATTGATAAATAATGTGTAATACTAGTGAGATACTAACCAAATAATAGTAGTTTGCAGGGTAAGCTTAATACTATGCTATGAATAATGGAATATTTGAATTGTTTATCATATAGCATTTTCCTCGCTGTTATGAGATGTGTGTTTTGCACGGCTGCAGAATTGTTTGAGTCTCGTGCCTTTGAATCCCTTGGTACACTGAGGAATCTATTTCTGAACCGCGATCCTTCGCTTGCTTGGTATTCAATACATGGACTCGCATCAAACAACAACTTTGCAACCGTGCATAAGCAATAACTATTAGGTATCAAATTATGTACAATATATTTTTTATTGTAGATAGGTAATCAATATTAAACGTACAAACAGACTTGGATACAAACAGTCGTGCTAATCACACAGTTGTGCCACCAGCCAGATTCGATCCAGAGACTTGGTACAGAAAGCAGATATCTTTTCTTTCTTATCTAATTAAAAGTTCTGCAATTACAAATTCTAGGCCTAGGCGACCAAGATATGTTGCCCCCCTCCTACAACCCCCCCTCCACCCCTTAATGAAATCCTGTTTATATTGATTGATATGTTTTTAAATTGACTACGATATTAGGACAGTATCAGTATACTATAAATACCAACGTGTATGTATTACACTTGATACATGTTACTTTGTATATTTATATTGTACTTAGTATATAGTAATCATTTTATGCACTATCAAGGACACCTTTCAAGGTAATTTTAGCATGTCAATACCTACTGACCCGCCCGCTATAGCTCGATAAGGCCCACATTACTGTTTAAGCAAAAAATAGGAATGATTCCCAAGATAGTACCTACCTAATTTATAATTATTATTTTGTTGTTGTTTCATGTTTATTGTTTTCGTTAATAAATTATACTTTCAGTTACCTACCTACGTCACGTGTTTCATTGAGCGCACCAAAATGAAAGAATAAGGTTTTAAAAAAATTTTTTTTATTTGGTTGCAAGGTCCACTAGCTTTAATAATATCTGCACTGTTGAAATAAACAGGAAATACTTGTACGTAGGTATGTATGCATGTACCTATTAATATTATTTATCGTGATAATGACATCATGGAATTGTTTTCATAGCCACACTTGAGTTTGTCAAGGAAAATGTACAGGATATAGTTAATTAAATTAATATAAACCAGGTAAAAAAAATGTTGGTACAATTTGATCTAAAGTTACGCTTATTGTAACAGTCTATACAAAAATATAATAACGGAATTTGGCAGATAGGGAGTGCCACTCGGCACTTAACTTTATCAGCAAGTGATAACCCAACCAATACATTAAGATAAAAAAAACAGAGGAAGACTGGCCTTAATTATTTCAATATAAATAAATCTATCGCTTTATTCCATTTCGTTATAAACTATCTACGGATCAAAAGATTACAGAAACGACGTCATGCTTCAACAACCTTGATATAATCTTTGGCTGGCCCGCAGTAATGCAGGTAACTTGCAATATGACCGCAATGTCATCATCTATCGCTACCTACTTAGTTTCCTTCTTACGCCCCAACAGCTTGTCCAAGAAACTGCGTTTCCTTTTCACTTTCGTCTGTTTCTGCTTATTGTTTTCAAGTTCGCCCTCGACAGTCATTTTCTCGATGAGAGCCGGAATGCTTAAGTCTACGATTTTGTCTAAGGGCGGCCTCTTAGCTGACTCTCTACTCGTCTGTCTCTGAAGATAGTTTGAGAGCTCCGGCACTTCATCATTCTTCTCGTCTAACTCTGATTGTGATACTCTCGCATCGTTCTCTTTCTTAACGTCATTGAATTGACCGGTCTCTGCTCGCAGCAATGCATCGGGACCGTTTTGTACGATTTCTGTATTTGGCTTAATTTCTTCGTGAGGATTCGTGAGTACTTTCACATTTTCGACTGTTTCAATCTTCTCAAACACATCATCGTCACCGGTTTTGTCAGCTTTCTCATCATTTAATTTCTTATCGCCACTGTCAATACTGTCGGCAACACTCGAATTGGATTTAGGCACGGACGCAATAATTCTAGGCTTGGTCGGTGGCAACTGCCAGTCAACAGGTTTGCGTTGCGGAGAATACCTCTTCACTAATTCTTCAAACAAATTTTGATGATCTACTTTTGACGGCGAATCGTCACTTTGTAAACTTTGATGCCGACGCTTTTCAGGATCTTTATTCTCCTTACCGTCAATTTCAGAGGGTCCTAAATCCACTAGCACTTTGCGCACTGGCGTCGGTGTCGTATACGGCTCGGCGAATGGGAATTTATACAAATTGGGACTCTCAATCTTATATCTTATGGGAGAACTGTTTACCGGCAGCGAAGCCCGCGTCCCGGAGCGGGTGAAGGAGGTGTTGCTGCCCGGCTCGTGCAGGTTCGACGTCATGAAATCCCGGCGTAGTTTGGACAGGCGCCGGGTCCGGTCCGTCATCGTATGCCTGTATTCCACATCGTCGCTCTGATTCAGTTCCGATGTAAAATTATCGGAGTACTTTCTCGGTCGGAAATCGTAAACTCGTTCGTCCGTCCTTGTCTCCCGCATGCTGGAATATCCAGGGGTGTTGCGTTTAAAATTGGACGTCGTCTTGCCGTGGTTGGACGTTATAATCGGCTCCACTTCTCTGTAGGCCGACGGCGAGCTCGGGGGCGACGGCGGCATGAACACAGTGTCGTGTTTATCGAACACTTCGCGCCGCTGACTGAACTGCTCCACGCCGATTATTTCCCGCGACTTCACACTCGACGTAGGCGATTTAGCCGCCATTTTCGTTCAATTACAAACCGCAGCACTTTGTTATTGATACTATTTTCCTGTAAACACTGTGTTTCTATTTTGGTCCGACGCACATTATGATTTCACCGGTAACATCGCGCCTATAACAGTACACTGGCGCACGTTAAATTGGAGAATAAGGTGGTCCGGTCGTCCGTGTATAAGCCCGTCCGCGATATGTGTCGAGTGATCAATAGAGTGGAAGCGATAAGATACGAGCGTCGCGGGGCGCGCCACTTTAGCTATTTCTTTATCTTTCAGCAGTCGAAACAGTTGAGTAAATATAACCGACTGAACACAATTCGTCTGCACAATTAAAAGCGTAGCGAGAGAAAGCGCGGCGCGGCCGCGGTCGCTCGTCGGCCGACCGCCTCATTATATAATGAATATTAAAACAAAACGTCCTAAATTCGTTGGAACGACTTAACACTTCATTGTTTCGTATTAATGGAACGGCAATTTGTGACCGGGGACGCGTTATCTAATGATGTGTCAATATTTACTTTAGAATCAGTCTTTATCAATATAAATTCAATCATTAAATAATTGGCAACTGTATGGAAACGCGCTTCTCACAAACACCGAGATGACTGTTGCTACAATATCTTGCAACAGATAAATAGATTATACCTATACCGGGTTTTGAGAGTATTCGGCACATTGAGTCGTATGTGTTTGTAAATAAAATCTAAAATTGAGTATAGGTACAGTAATATCAACATGTTCACCTCCACATGCGGCTTCACGCGAGTTTCGAGGAACCGTTAGGTCGAAAATTGTTCGTGTCGTTAGCGCTTGCGGTGAGAAATACCTATCTATGATATTCAATAGATTCTGAACAGTTTTAAAGACGCTAATTTATAGAAGCAATTTAGTCTTGAATTTAATGCAATTCAGCTTTTGACCACAAATTATTATAAGTATTACCTACACTCTTAGTCGAGAGGGCATGAATTGTACTTCATTCAGAAAATAAAATATAAGCGTATGAAGAGGACTCCAAGTTTTTTTTTGTTTACTTGAAAAATTGTATGCAATGCGCACATTATTTCCAATTTAAATTGTCTGTCCTCGTAAGTAAGGCAGATTTCACTTTAGCAGCGATCGGTATCTAAATATAACTACGAGTACCTACATGCAGATAGGTATCAGTGTGCAATACAAATTTGACGTCAATCCTCATTGTATCGTTATCATACGTAAGTAAGTCTTATATATTATTGTTAATGTTTGGTTTTACCTACAAGTAGAGATCTACCTGAGTGTCTTCCCTTAGCCGAGTCATGTAAGTAGGTAACTAGAAGACATAAGTACCATTTTCCTGCCTGCTGGGTACATACGCTTCTAGGTATACTAATTATTTCTGCATTTTACAAAATTCTCTATTGAGTACGTATCTCTAGATAATAGAAGATGACAAGATAGGTATTTCCATTAGAATAAAATTGTTGTACCATCACGAAGGAGTTGAACATAGCACCTTGCATTGTAAAGTAGCCACCAGTCGGTAGCATACCATGACATTGTAAGTAGGTTGATATTTAAATAAAGACAACAACAAACTTAGATACACGACAAAAATAATACCTAGGTAGGTACTTATCTACTTTAATATAAATATACCTAATTAAATATGTGAGTGGGTATCCACGTTAAGGGTAGTGAAAACACATGCAGGAAAATTGTTGGTAGCGATATGGTCATACCTTGTTAGTACCTAATTATTAGCAATGGTAAAGGCAACCTGCTTGTCCAACAAGTAATATTACAAAATCAGGCTATTAAAGTGGGTATTGCTTAACATCGAAAACACTAATAGATATATAATACAGGTGCTTAAGAGCCTACATTCTTACTGACATTTTAACAATATCTTGAAACAAGGTTTGTCAGTCCTCCCGTGACCATGATTGCTGTAAAGCAGCCGAAACGTTGGGAACGTAAAAACATAATATACCTACACGCGAGAAAATCTGTAAAGTTAGTTTTATTTCAAGGCTTGTTTTAAAAACAGGTAATAAAGCTATAAGAATAACAGTTAAAGGCAGGCACGCAGGTTCCCGAGCTACCAAAGATAGACGCTATCACTTGACGCAAGTAAACCACCTAAGCACGTATCCACTCGCCTTACCGGCGATGTTGACTCATTATCAACTCCTTTTTCGTTGGCTACAATCCCTAACTGGATTCCACCAGATGTGTGGGCTAGATACCGAGTTTCTAGTTCATATACGCACTTGCCAAGGGGCTTAGTTTAATTCTATGGATTTTTTACACAGACCGGTCTCCGACGGCAGCTAATCTATTGCGCCTTTCCAGAGTTCACATAATAATTAACTGGAGTTTTTCTGCAACAACAACGTCGGAAACGTAAAAAACATAAAATAAACGCGAAAAAATCCTTAAAATTATTATTATTTTAATGTGTAGTATTCGCGTAAATATAACAAATCAATATGGGTAGATATATTGAAGGATATACTAGTCCAAAACGGACCACACACTAATGTAAGAAACTACCTACTTATACACACGAACCATCAATTTTCTGCTCATTAAAATTTGTACAACACTAATACGGCAGCTGTGCATCTATAAGAATCTGGGTGAACAGGTTAACGGTTGACCTTATAAAAGGTAATTAATTGACGTCGCGGCCACCCCACCCACGTGCTTGCGTTGAATTACTCAATCTATCTACCTACTGGGTCGTCCCTAGCTTAACTAGCGCCAGGGCCCCAAGTCTGCTAACACAATCGATTCATAATCGAACAGCAACCGCATAGTAACTGTCACTTTTGACAGATATCCCATACAATATCTGTCAAAAGTGACAGTTACTATGCGGTTGCTGTTCGATTATGAATCAATTGCAGACTTGCGGCCCAGGTTGTGTATCCAGTTCAGGCGCCCCCCCTCAATGGTGTAGGTTTGGTAATGGCTCCTACGTCTCCCACACCGAATTGTCTGTAATACCTCAGCGCCCAGAACCCCTGGGTAGAAGCGACCCTGCTAATTAAACCTATTGGGCCCTTTACTGTAACCTAGTTTGAAATAACGATTATTCTCTTTGGAAATAACTGAGTTGATAATGGAAGTGTGGATTAGAATCCTGACTGATCCCAACCCTGATTTACAATGCAAGGAAGAGTTTATTTATAGGGCAAGCGAATGGCAATCGTTTTATTTTTACGTGTGCTTGATGAGTGTGCAATCTACAGGAAGTAATGTACGGTAGTACAGAATACCTAATGAGCATTGGCACGTGTACTATTGATATGCGATACTCACACAATGTTAGAAGGTTTACAGGAGCATTGACCGATCAAAAGGATATCTTGCTTGGTCTTCGCGAGACAGGATTTACGCATTGTATTTGTGTCGTTATTACGTTAAAATGTCCAATTAACATGAATAAATTGATTCAGTATAATATTTTAATTGGAACACATATTCTACGTACTTAATTATGTTAGTCCTATTTAGTTTTAAATTTGGTAAACCAGGCCCAAAAAAAAAAAATCTGACGTTAATGTTTAACTTACTGCCTATGTGTATTTCGTGTATGTATGCCACATTGTAAGTGAGGGTTAAGCTACTTGTAAGTAACTTGTATGAGTAGATACTTACCAAGAAACCGTTTCGTATAATATCGTTTTAAAAAACCTGAAAATCTGGTCTAGATTGACAAAAGTCAGGACAAAATAAACTTGAACTCATTACGTGTACAGATGGTATGAAAATTGTTTTCCTTTTTTCTTCAATAAAATAATAGGAAAATTAATTAACATTTCGACGGGTTATATGCGGATGCCTTCCATATTGGTGCCATTACTTACACGACATAAGCGCGAGCGTAGGCGAGGCATTGATATAATATTAAGGAAAATATTAACATTGTAAAATTCCATGTCTCTTATCTATCAGTCCTATTGTTCCATATAGGCTATGACTGTAATGTAACCGCGGAATTGACAAAAAAATTGCGGTTCTAGTAGTTGCCATAAATTATAACATATACATTGTTTTAAAAGTAAGTAGGTACCTATATCTAGTATTTGAGGGATACACAATTAGTAGATAATTCTGTGGACAAATCACAGTTCAGCGTCACCCTTGGAGTGTGTGTGCAACTTACGTTTACCGATGTCAAAAGAAGGGTGACATGTACCTACCTACGTAGAAAAGTCTCTCTCATCGTCACTTACCATCAGGTGAGATCGAGATCAAATACTTGCCTATAATGTAATAAAAAAAAAATAAAAAAAAAGTAAAGCAGAGAAGATACTAGGTAAATACCTAGGTACCTCACCTCTACCTCAGACGTGGGCTATACAGACAGATGTCGTAATAATTGGATAGAAACTTTTGTGGTGGCTTGTCCATTATTCTACCAAAATGCGAAGGTCAAAAACTGCTCCGTCAACAATGTGGGTGATCTCATTCGCGGCCAATTTGCATTCAGATTTGGGGTTTGGCCTCCGCATGCGGCCATGGCTGGTCGAGTTGTCTGTCGATCACGCCTACATCGGATATTTCGGTGCAATCTGTATGGGGCATTATGATTTCATGGCGTACGTAATGCACTTGATTATTGCCTTTTTAGGGTTCAGCGGGTTTGAATTGAAGAACGGGTTTTGTCTGTTACATGCAGACCTCGAACTCGTTTCATTTCCCACATACGCTCCGATTTGGTGAGGGCACACCTTCCGACAAAGAGGCGGCAATGTTCGCAAGATGACAAGTTGGATAGTTTTTTTATAATTGAGTCTGTGGCGTAGCATAGGTCATTAGCACCCGGTGCGGATTTCAAATTTGCCGCCCTCTTATTTTTGCTATTCATTATAAAAAAATTGGGGCATGGTAACGACAAAAAACACGGAATGAAATTGTATATTTCTTTTTACTAATTTTTTTGTCATCTTTTTTTTTTTTCTCTAACCGCCACCGAGTGTAGCTTTCGGTGGGACGCTCGCCTTGGTTGAGAGAGACCAAGGCGAGCGTTCAAATCCCGCTGCGCACCGCTAGGATTTTTACAAGTGCAAGAAAATGGCAATCAGTGTTATCTGACTACCCTTTGTATACATAACACGGTAAAAGGTACTATGTATAGGTACTTAGATGTCCTCATGCAATACGAGAATTAATCAAACATCCCGGATCTATCGCAACTTGATCGCAACCGATTAGACACACTTTCTGTTAGACTTCCATTTCGATTTGCGGTCTTATGATTGGGTCACACCTAATCAACTTCACCTCTCTATAGGAACAATTGAGAAATTAATAATGAAATGAGAAATAAAAGCACGTCGGAACATTTAGTTGGTAGCCGGTTGATTACGAAATGTAACAGACATTAGTTAGATAATCACGCAACACGTTAGGTCCGAAAGAAAAACTCAATTTAATTTGCCAATTGAGTGAACAATGCGAGGAGCGTAATGACTCGTACCTGATGAAGGTCGTAACAAGATGAGATAACAGTTTTTTGGCCGGTATAGTCACTGCCGAAAGAAGGTATGAGTTATCGTAGCCAGCACTTACTCAAATAAGCAACTTGCTGGAATACGCGCGACCCAGCGTGCTCTAAGCGTGCGCGTTCTAATCTATCATTATAGGAATATATATAGATAATAACACTATAACTAGGTAAGTCTGTACATAGAAGAAGTAAATAAAACGGTACTTTAAATCCCAAAACAAGTAATTTTAGAATTCTTGTCTGTGATTTTGTTCGTTCAAGCACCACTGAAAACTGTGGATAATTTTCAACAGGGTTTTCACTATTTGGACATACATAATAGGGTTGTATTATTACGCTGTGACCATTCGGGGTCGAGCAGCGGAGTAAAATCGATAGTTGGACAATACTAGTACCTGCTTAATATTCTTTCAACTCAGTATAGATCAAGGCCATCAAAGTACCAACCAGATAAAACTTATGTCAACTCCGGAAAAGTCATATCGCCATATACTTTGCGGCAGGAACAACCTTATTGCCCTGATAATACACTATGAAATATTTAAATCAACAACGCTATCTATCGCAAGCCCTTGGATTTATCATCGAAACAATATGAATTAGTTTCCTGTGCCGAATAAATTATATACAACAGCACATAGTGCGGGCATAGTGTTTCATGAAATCTATATGTAATTATCGATAAGCGAAATTATCGCGATAATATACGATTATTCTCTTCGATAAAGTGTTATCATGGTTATGCAATTAGAACAATGATAAACAATTTAATAGAAACATTATCGTCACGTATACATATTGATTTCTTATTATTCACGCGAATACTACACATTGAAATAAAACTTCCTGCATAGATCAGACCGCAAACAACAACTGAAAATGAGGGTACCCCAGTTGAAAGTTTGACACTAGGGTCTAGGACGTCACACACCTCAGTCCTCCCGTGACCATAGTTGCTGTAAAGCAGCTGAAACGTCGGGAACGTAAAACCAGAAAATAAACGCGATAACATCCTTTGAATATGTTTTATTTCAATGTCACCTATACATTTTATAATAGAATGGTAGCAAAGAACATTATTATATGGAGTTGTAAAGTACGTAGTTATATAAGTTTTCATTCCGTTCACCAGCTGTCCGCACCGTATTTGTTTTTTTTTTTGCAATCCTATCTAAATGCCAAATTAAAAAAAAAATGTCGAAAAAAGAACCATTAATTCGCTTTTAGCGAACTGTCAGTCTGTTGCAGGGTGTTGATCGACCGTTATATTCGGAATTTATTTTAGGAATATCATTAGTTAAGTAATGCCTAAGCCCCTACTATTAATGAAGGATTCATAGGAACTGGATATTTAGTTTAAAAACAATTTGTTTTTGTATCATGTTGTATTTTTCATTTAATGTAAGTTTAATATTAGCAGAGCTATGACAAATTTAATATATAAGGTGTCACAAAAATAGTGTACAATATTTTTACAGATGAAACAGTCAGTTATATGGATCACGTTAATGTATAAAATATTTGTGTAAATGTCTTTTTTTATACAAGTCGATCTAGTAGCCTTTGCCTGTGCGCTCAGTACGAGGTGTAATTTTTTAAATTTCAATCAATTTGATTTTTTTCTTTGGGAATGTTATCTGAATAACCTACCACTAATAATGTTATGTCTTGTATTAGATGTCACAATAATAGTGTAAAATATTTTAAAAGTTCTAGCGGTAGGCTATAAAGATCAAATTCCCAAAAATAATACCAAATTATTTAAAAATAACACTACGTACTAAGTGCGCAGTGAAACAGTACTGGCTCGCTTTCTTAAAGACAAATAAAACACTGATTACACATATATTGAATAGATAATCGTGATTTTTATTTCTTACGTGTTAACCCCTTAAAATATTGAACACTACTTTTGTTACGCCTTGTATATTTACATAGCAACAATGCCTAATCTTCAGTTCTGTATAGACGTAACAAAATATACCAAACGAAAGTAAGATTTTCAATCACATAGATAAGACTCGGTAGATAGATATTAGGTATTATATTATTTTCCATTAAACTTCTAATCAAATTACAAGATCGTAACAACATTTGGTCATTATCCCTACCAAACAAATATGTACAGTCCGGTAGACAGTATAATTGCATGCAATACATTTGAATTGAATACATTCATAAATAATTATTTTACTTATATTTGAGACATAACAATATAATATAGTCTAACCGCCACACATTTCATAAGTTTCTATAATTTTATACAATGGCATTGATCGCACTCCAAAGTCCTTTATATTGCATTTGTAAAACACGAAATCATTCTATAAATTTCCGGATATATCAATAACAAGTAGAAACACGAACGTAATAATCACCGAAGAATAATCCCAGACATTTGAATAGATTTAACGTCTTATGCAAAAGAAAATAACTGCATATGAGAGGCGATTCTCTAGTAAAAAAATGTTCAAGTCAAACAAGGAGTTCTTTAGTGACTGCAATACTTTAAATCCGTTTCAATAAGCCATAAGCTGGATGTGTGAGTCAGTGAGGGGGGGGGGGGGGGGCTGGATATATGCCTCTTAAATGAATCCCACATAATATGCCGGTCCTCGGCCACTCACATCCACCGCGACCTTGCGACGCGTGTGATATCATCGGTCTACCTCGCGGGTCCTCCACTATAACTTCTAGCTCGTGGTTGCTATCAGGAACCGTTCTGCGCGTATTCTTCGTCTAGGATTTAGACAATATTTCTTTCATAGCTAGTTCAATCTTCAATTGTATACACGCTACTCTCTCTTGGAAGATCTGATTTATCAGATTCAGTCTTTTCTGCTCTAACAACGCGTTCTCCTTCAACAACATTTGTTTTAAATCTTGTTCTTCCTGCGAATTGTTTTCTTTACAGTCTTTGGTAGCGTTTGTGCCCTCTTGTTTAGTCTTGAGTGCAACGTGACTCCTCAATTTGACGATTTCAAACTGTTCCGAGTTGATTTTTGCTTGTAATAACGACTTCAATTGTAGATATTCGGCGTTTTCTAATTCTAGTCTTAGTACTTTTAATTCTTTCCCTGTTAGTTTGGGTTTTTCTGTGATAGTGTCTGCTGGGGGTAAGTCTTGTTCGGGTGTTTCTTTCGATTGGGGTTTAAAGTCGAAGTTGTCTTCGAACTCTGCGTCGAATGTGGGGTCGTCGGGGGTGTCTTTGTCTTGGAATGGCTCGTTGGGTGTTTTTGCCTTTGGTTCTATGCTCGCTTGGGAGGTTGCGTCATTCGGTTGGGAGTTTCGTCTTGTAGGTTCTTCCTCTGTTGGTTTCTCGTCGATGGACGCTTGTGTCG
This sequence comes from Pheosia tremula, assembly GCA_905333125.1. Classification (NCBI taxonomy): domain Eukaryota; kingdom Metazoa; phylum Arthropoda; class Insecta; order Lepidoptera; family Notodontidae; genus Pheosia; species Pheosia tremula. Next base: position 5,163,020 of record HG995416.1, on the reverse strand, counting down.
GAACAGAGTTCGGTTCTACGGATTTTTGTAGTGACCGAAGTTTTCTCTGAAAATATAAATATTATTTTGTTATATATAAACAAGCAGTGTAGCACATCAAAAAAATTAATGAAGAATGTGACAACAATACTTATGTTTCGAGGGGAAGAAATTACCTAGCAAGGTTGATTACATAAACATACATATAAGTATAACTTGGATCGCCATAAAACAGTTTTTTTCACTAAAGCCTGCACTTCATATTTAATCCCTAGACGTCCGTACCCGCAACATAAAGTCAATATTGCGCATGCATCGATTGGCAAAACATATTGTTGTAGCCACCGAGAACCTGTGTATTGCAAATTCGTATTTCTCTAGTAAGTATTAGTCATAATTCAGGTTCTAATAATACATTATCCACGCTATCTAAGCACCACTAGACGGGAAATTGTCGATATTTATCTAATTTGTCTATGCAAGCTTGTCATTAGCCACGCGATGTTTTGCTGGCTGTTGTTTGAGGTCGTTCTTTCGACTGTTTTTTTTTGGCACAGACATTCCTGTTGTCGTATGGTTGTTACCCCGCAGCAATATCTAAAAAGATATAACTGGTATTCAAATACAATTCCTAGCTTTTTGTCACGTTTTCTTGTTTTTTTTAAAAACCCAAGAAATTTAGAAATTTAATAATGTATAATATTTATAATATCATATTATAATTATAATACTATAGATACTCTGATCTGGAAATAAACAATCAAATAAAAAACTACACCTTTAGAAAGTCCTCTTATGCGTTTGTGCGCTACTTACTACCGTGAAGCAACCTGCACGTGTAAAGTCTGCCAATCCGATCCGAGGGACATACCCCTCGCTTAGAGGGGTAGTGTGACCGGTATAATGGCAATAGGCCCCTATTATATTTGGACGCAACACTAAGTAAAATGTTTGTGCACTGCAGTAGTACACCTCAGCCTAACCCTGCCGCGCCATTACCGTCGCGCCTATATTAATTTACTAGCAATTACTCCGATCGTAACATTAAAAAATCTTTCTTCATGCAAATGTTGACCCTGCATTTGATTCCCTTAGTGGTATTTACAAAAATCCTTTACGTGCATCACTACGGAACTTGAAGAATATATCTGTTGACCATGCGTTATCTTTCAGCGTTAGGATACTTTTTTAACTAGACTAGGCATGTAAATAACATTAAAAAAAGAATCTTCATACAAACATTTGACCCCCTCAGCCCCTAGTCCTTCATTAATGCTCACCTACGTCATATCTATAGTCAGAGTCCAGACATATGGTCTAGATGAGATATCTACAGTCTCTAATGAACTATTGTAACAAATTTTCATGCTTCTAGGTCCACCGGTTAGGACTATGCGTTGTCTGTCAGGCACGTTTAGTGACGTTATTAAATAGAACATTTATAGTGGCGTGTTGTGTGACCTTGAGTTGCGTGACGATCCGCTGCGCCTCCCACAGCTGGTGGTCGCGCGCGGGCGTGATGAAGCCGGCGTGCATCTCGGCGTGGATCTGCGCCAGCAGCGACTCCTGCTTGCGCAGCTCGCGGCTGATCTCGCGCGCAGCCTCCGGGAACTCCGCCGGGATCGACGCCAGCGGGGGCACGTACCTGACAGATAATGGGGCCTTTATACAAGGTGTAAGTGGCTTCGTACCCGAAAACTGACACCGCGGATGCGGCTTACGAAAAAAAAAATAGAATATACGCATTTCTATTGCAGTATTTTGAAACTCATTTTAACATATAATCATAACAGAAGTTTATCTTAACGTGGTCTCTTATAAAAAAAAATACTAATTTAGACCTACAACTGCAATGTAAATAAAAACGACTACTGCACGCAGCGGGTATTGCGCGAAGCGTTGCGTTGTGATAGGGTTAGGGTTTCCGATACATTGCGCACACAAAAATAACAACATGGGTTACCGATGATAGTCGAAAAAACATATTTTTATTATAGGCAGTAAATGTAACCTTCGTCATCTCGACACCAAACACAGTCCGTAGAGGACTGTGTTTGGTGTCGAGATTATCGGGTTTGAATCATGGTAAAGCAAACATTATCATACAACATACATATATACAACAGATAATTAAAACCTTTTCATTTAGTATTTGTCAAAAAAAATACTAACTTTGTCAACTCCACATCAGGGAACAGTTTGTCAGCTTTAGTGATGAAGTATGTGAGGAGATTGAGCGACATGTTCAGCGCGGGGCCCATCGCCGTCGCTATTGTTTGAATGTTCGCGTGGTTCACCTGAAATATTTTCAAAATCTTATTATTTAATATATTTGATAGAACTAGGCGATACTTGGCGGAAATCCATTGTTAAACAAATGGGGGAAGAGGAACCCACCACTGACCCTCGGCTTGTCAACTTTTCCAATTATAAACCAAACATTTAATCGATAATTAAAAAAGCCAGCAACACCAAACTCCTCTAAGATGTTAATCGAGAAACTATCTATCACGAGTGACGGGACCTCAAATAAAATGCACCATACATGTAATGTTTGCGACTTCTCCCGCAAAACCTCGCTGAAAGGCGCTATGCAGGCTGAATAGCACTTTATTGCGTCGTAGCAAGAGTCGCTATTTAATTAAATGACTTTGGAATGAACCTCCTGTACCTGTTCTATTAAGTTTCTGTGCTATCGTTTGAGAATAATAGTTGTTAGGTACCTGTTCATTGGCTACTACACACTCAAAGTGTCGCATGAGCCACGCCAGCAAGCTGTGGTTCGTCTGCGGCAACTTGGCAACCAGCGCCAGCATGGTCGCTTCCCGCTGCGGCTCGGCCATTGCGGTCGCTTGCTCGAACTGCCCGTGCAACTCTTGCGTGAGGATAGAGTCGGGGAGTTCACTGGAAAGGTAGAAAAAAAAATTAAAGACCTCCCCCAACTGCTGTGAGCAACAGGGCCCCAAGTCTGCTAACACAATCGATTCATAATCGAACAGCAACCGCATAGTAACCGCATAAAAAATGTCTTTAAAATCTTCTCCATCCAAAGATTGGCTGGTAGCGATCTATTAGTGATAAGGCCGCCCATTGTGACACTCTCTGTATAAGTTAAGTAGGTTTTGTAACTTTGTATTCATTTTATGTGGTGGAACAGTAAAGTGTTATCTATCTATCTAATTGTCACTCTTGACAGATATCCCATACAATATCTGTCAAAAGTGACAGTTCCTATGCGGTTGCTGCTCTGTTATGTATCGATTGTGTTAGCAGACTTGGGGCCCTGGTCGTATGAAGTCTATGGTATCTACATGATGGGGTCATTATGATGCATAACATGACAATGTAGTTGATTATTGTATGTATGGTATGAGTATAGTAGATGTTTATAACACGCGAAATGGCGCTTTCGGCGCAAGCTAAAGATATTTTTTTTAATGATTTATTGTATAAATATTGATCAGAGAATAAAATTAAGTAGTTTGTTATATAGATTATTTATAATAATTTTATTCCTGAAAAAAAAACAGTCAAATGATTCAAACGATTCTATTGAGTGAATAATTCCATACATGCGCTGCTACTTCACATATATAAATATTCGGCTATTAGATCGGTTTTTCAAACTCAACATGACTGGTTTATTTTTTCCGCTAACACCAACTTAAAGTTATACCCTCAAATTTATAGAAAGTTATAATGAATTATAAAGATAATAGCTTTACACACACACTTTTTCCTCTGAAAAGTTCGATATAATGCTGTTATGATCCATTATAACAATCTATAAATTTGGGGGGATAGAATATAGGTCTCTTACCTGATGAACGCTTTGAGCATAGCACAAGCGATTGGAACGTCCCAGTGGTAGGGGAACGTCGGACCGCGATCAGTGTAAAGTTTCTTCAACTGTTGCAGTTTTATCTTGTCCGGCTCCGAGCGGTAAATCTGAGTGGACTTTATGCCGAACACCTGAAATATATAGAGTAGATATAATTTAAAAAAGGGATGTTAGATGCAGTAGGGGTAAGTGATTATGGGCAGATTGTTGAGTTACTAGGTGTGGTGTCTACTAAGAATGCGCCGAATATTCAATGAATATTATTCGGCATAGTTTTAAATGTTCGGAATTCGGATTCAAATAAAAAAAATACTATTGTCATTTAGTTCGAAACAAAATTGGTTCTAAATTAAATTTCTTTAGTATTATCTTTCTGTACCAGATTGAATGTCTAATGTATTTCGTCTGCATGTAAATTAGGTACTCCGCCGTCTTTTGTTTCATTATAATAACAAATATCATCTTTTGTTCAAGAGCGCTTTACAAAAACCAGCTTACCACGGTACTCAGATAAGAAGGCATTTTAATTTATTACCATAATTTAACATCGCAAATGTTTTTCCGTATTATAGAAAAATTGACTTTGTTAAGACCGGGACAACTCTCCGGTTCCGTTTTTTCTTTTCGAAGTACATGAAATTAAAAAGGACGATAACTGGGTACGTATTGGGAGCGTTCAAGTATTACGTAACGCAATTTTTGGAGATATTTTACCCCCCCCCCCCCCTGGAAGGCATCGTAACGTTTTAAAAGCCCCCCCCCCCCCCCCAAATTCGTTACGTAATACTTGAACGCTTCCTTACCTGTAAGTAATCGATGCTCTCCCTCACGATAAGAGGCAGGCCGGTGTCGTCGTGACATCGCGAACGCTCCACAGATTGCTGCAATGGAACACCAAATATCGGCAGCGCCACTGCGGAAGATACGAAAGTATTTTTACGGCACACACACATTCAAGTAAGCTTCAGGGCTGCAGTCATGGTAAGGTATTAAACAATTGTGAAATCGCAAACATATCTCACTAATCTCACTAATATTATAAATGTGAAAGTTTGGATGGATGGATGTTTGTTACTCAATCACGCCAGATCGGCTGAACAGATCTAGATGAAATATGGCACAGTTATTGATTATAGTCTGGAATAGCACATAGGCTACTTTTTAACCCGGTAAAATGTATGGTTCCCGTGGGATAGATTTGTTTTAATTTTTCATAGAGCAAAGGATCGACATGTTTTTTGCATAGGTAGTGGTAGTTTAGGGGTGAGAAAATCACATGGGATAAATAATTTTAATCGCGGGTAACACCGCGGGGCGCTGCTAGTATCATATAAAACTTCAGTTGTTCAGTAGTTATTTTTTTTTATGATCTTTCCTCTTTTTTCTTTGCTTTGATACGAGATAACCTATTGTTTTCAGTCCTTGTAGCACCTCTTGCTACATTCAAGGAAAGACAGTGAGGCGCTAATCTATATATTTTTCAAAGCACAACCCCCAAACTATCTCATTCACATGTCACGATATCTCTAAAACTATGCAACCTGCAAAAATGAAATTTGCCACGCGTGTTTCTGTCGGAGTCTAGGTGCTGTAACTTCGGTGGCCAGATATAGCTTCAGAAGGAGAAGGAAATAAAATGTAAGGCATTTGTTAGACAGACAGACATACCCTTAGAGGAGGGTAAGTGATCCTTTGTACAAATACACACATGTCAGAAATCCTAGAACTACGCAATACAGCATTTCACTTTTAAATGCGCCATTGTCAGATTCGCACTTCGCAGAACGACCACGAATACAAATACAAAACAAACACTGCAATTTCACCGCCTCTCGTAAATCCTTCTAGAAAGGGGTTCATTACTGAAATGTTACAATTAAATTAAGGGGGAAGCTCAGGGTCAGGGCGCGAAATTGCTTAAAAAAATACCAAAAGCTATACAACACCATGAAGTTAGTAAAAGTAGCGGTTTTTACAAACCTTATGGTATTGTATCGGATTAGGTACTTTTTTAAGCAAACTTAATACATTGAAACATCCAATGCAGAATGTTAATATCGCACAACACTAAATTACATCGTAAAAATGTCCAATTTTTTCGTAAAAAAATAAAAACCATTGACATTTTGAATTTCGCGCCCTGACCCTGAGCTTCCACCTTAAGTGATGCGTGCTTTAAAATCGAGTTTGTAATAGTCTCGTGTCGTGCGAAACAACAACACTGCGAAGGAAAATTGTGTTTACACCGTGTTATCACTCACCTTGAATATATAATGCTTTATTTAAGGATTTGGTCAGATAATGATGTATGTATTGGGATTAACATGCTTATGCTAATTGGATCCAAGATTAATAAAATCCGTACAACGGTTTTTCAGCCATCTTCAGACAAATTTACAAACAAACACTATCGCGTTCCTTCTAAAGGAATTGTCGCCGCTACACTTACCGCCCAATGTAAATATCTCCTCGAATGGTATCCCCGAAGTCACTGAAGATGGCGCTTTAGTCAATTTCTTATCTTTTTTATCTTTCTCCTTTTCCTTGACTTTCTCTTTGTCCTTATCTTTTACTTTTTCTTTGTCTTTATCTTTTACCTTGTCTTTCTTCTCATCTTTCAATTTCTCTCTTGATTCCAATTTGAATTTTGCTTTTTCTTCTTTTTCCTGGAGGAACGAAATTATTTTTTTAAATAGCTAGTAGATATTAGAGGGGCATTGTTCTTGTTAAGTTATTTACGTTTCACGAATGGCATTGTCGTGTTTTCCTCAGCCGCCAATGACCTACAGACCATAATTGAGGAACAAGACATGGCAGGCCGCCTGGTCGGTCTGAGGATAAAAATGTAACGAACAAAATGATGACGAACTGCATCAAGCATAGGATGATAATAACTGAATGATAATGTTCACGAGTACAAATATTTGGGCGAAATACGGAGAGTATTCCAGGCAAGACAAGACAAAGCACGCCGTATAGAAATGCCTGGAGGATCTATTGATCTATCGTGTGAAGGGAAATCTCTCTCTGACCCTAACGAGAACGAACACATCCACAGTTCACAGGTTTGGCCTTTTACAGCGGTACAAAAGCGCGGTCTGTCAACGCACAATAGAGCGCTGAATCCTGAGAGTCGAGATCACAGAGCAAATCAGAAATAGCACTGCGCTTGAGGACAGAAAATAGTCAAAAATCCGCTGGGCTATCTAGTCTGGACATATCTAGCGCATGCTAGAAGAGCAATAATGCAGGCAAAAATAAGTACTTAATAGATCCCGGAATATGCTAGACGACACAGGCCTGCCAGGCGTAGGAGTTGTCGGGACTAAATAGCCTCGCACGTAAAGGAGTAGCGTATCATTTCCTACGATTTAAAGGAGTGGAGAAAGGAGGGAGGAGGAAGGCCTTTGCCCAGCAGAGAGCTATAACAGGGTCATAATAGTAATAAAACGTTGGTTCAAGTTAGGGTCAGTGGGCCAATCAGTCATGTGTCTTTATTAACGATTCGATATAGGAACAACAAAAAATATTCTCTGGAAAATTACTGAAACACGCAGCCATTTTATTTTCATGCAAACTGTTTTCAATTTATCCAGGCTTAATAGATCGGCAATCGCAATAAGGTAAAATGCAATTAAAATTAAACACAAATCTATTGAGTCATTGAAGATCAAAAGGAAGGTAAGATATCGTTAAATAAGGTATCGTAAAATAATGGATGTGAAACTCATAAAACAAATGCCAGGAGCTGTGAAACAGATAGGTCATAAAGATGCTATATTAGGTACTTTAAAACGGCAGATTAGAAAAATAAACACTGAACTCTAAAGGCTAACTATCGATATTTTATCTTGACCTATTGGTATTTCACACCAACACTGAAACTTATCTACTAATCGATATATCACTGTTCAGATACATCTAAATACTGATAGATAAAAAATAAAATAAACACGTAAAATGCCGAGCACCTTAGCGAAAACACTGCGTAGGTGATGCATGACGCGATTTCAAGTGGCAACTGAATAAACCATGGTCGCTCGCCGGCGATGTTTACCCAAGGCCGCGGATACACTCGCTAAGCAGCGAAATTATGCAAAACATATCAACTGCAAAAAGGACAACGCTATTTTGCCTTATGCATCAATATCAACATATTACCTTATGCATCAAGATATGTTGATCTTGATAACATTTCTTTATGTTTTTTTTACATTTATTCGAAAATATAAAAGAGGTTTAGTAAAAGGAATTTAATTTAGAGGGTCAATTAGCGCCCCGCTCCTTTGTAACGTATTCGTACTACTACATCATTATGCCTTGTTTATTAGAATATGTTTATTTTTATGTCAACAACTGTATGCAGAAAAATGGCAGAACTCGCAACTCGGGCATTTTTTGGAAGTAGAAGATAGTGTTTGAAAAAACACATCGAGAGATATAAGGCCAGTAATATATATAAAAAAACAAGTTAATAGTGCAACTAGGTAAGCCTATAGCTCCGTGAGCATTGTCCTGTGGCACAGAATGTATTTACGCGAGTAAGTAGTAGGATTAATCCCATTTTGTATTGTAATAGCATTACTCTTATATGTTTAAGACTATGTGCCTACTGTGAGAATTACAAGTAAACTTTGGGACACTTTAATATTATTTGTAGGTGGGTAGTTTAATAAGGTTGGTCCACCTTGACATCACATTCATTGCAAGAAGCCCATAGATCAATTTAGGCAGCCAACTATGCGAGTGACCGACATAGATCGAATGAGGACTGTGATGTGTGGAAGTCACTGCGGGAGGCCTATGACCAGCAGTGGACATCTTAAGAATAATACATAGCATTGGGATAGACGATGGCATACGGCATATTTTACGAGATGATGAGGCGATAATTTCTAATCATGATTGATGAAAACAATCATGAGGTAATTTTGATGTCTAGGAGAGCCAAACCAAACCAGTTCTTTTAGACGTGTGAAGTACGGCACTTTGCACTGGAAAAGCGTGGCGGACTGTGGCCTAAATCCTCGTCGTATGAAGGCTCGGCCTAATTTAATGTTATGGGATAAGCATCAATTTAATGTTTAATAATAATGATTACTAAAATTACTTTTTAGTGGTTAAAACGTACTGCATGCGTCATTTCTTCACAAATCCATTGTTTAGTGATTTATTTGAACTATATAATAGAAGTGTGTTGACTGCAAGGTTACTGTGACAATGGACAATCTAGATCTCGTGACTCATAGTTCACTTATAGCCTTTATTGCGATGAGCTAAGAATCATTTTGAAGGTAAGATAGTTACAAGGTTGAGAAATGTCCATGCACCGCCAATATTTAGTAATAAGTACACACAATAATTGGAATGGTGTCTGCACCGTCGGGTGTTTGATCAACTGCCCAACAAAGACGAATCGATAATCAAAAGAGACACAGTTACCGTGCGTATTTTTGTTTGTTATAGCTGTCTCTCTCTGTTGGACGATTGATCCCACCATGTAAAAGAGCTTTAAGAAAAATATTGTATGACCATATTCTATTGAAACTTGTGACCAGTGCCTATAGCAAAAGTTATGTTTAGTTATAAGATAAGTTAATAATGTATTATGGATAAAATAGTATGAGTATTGCATTAATTTATTAATAAAAAGTGTAATATATATTTCTGTCTGGTACTAGAAAGGGAACATCCTACACCAAAGCTAGAAATTCTTATCTACATTGAAATACAGTTTACATAACAATGCCTGACAAATTGTTGCAGTCTTGTTTTGCTCACTGTACAAGTATCTTAAGTACAGATAGACTTCTTATAACAAACAAACCCGAGAGGAATTATAAGAAATCTATGACTTCTTTAAAAAAGCAAAGTGACCAAGTAAGTAACTGTCACTTCCTATTTTTATATTTACCTTATCCTTTTCTTTCAATTTTTCACGTGATTCCTTCTTTTTCTTTTCTCTTTCTCTTTCCTTCTCCCTTTCTTTCTCCTTTTTCTTTTCCTTTTCATTTAACTCCTTATGCTTTGCAGTATCTTCGAGAACTTTCTCTTTATCACGGGACTTCTCTCGTTTTTCTTTGCTCTTGGTGGGGAACTTGAATGATTTTGTCTTCTTTGATTTTGAAGGACTTCTGACAAATACTTACAATAAGAAACAAGAAGATTGATGCAGTAAGTACTAGTGGCAGCATTGCTTGGATATTTTAAAACGTTAGGAGTGTATTATAATAATAATAATTCCAGGCCTTTTTAATGTCCCAGTGCTGGGCACAGGCCTCCCCTCGATGCGAGGGGTATTGCAATATTAGTAGTGAGAAACTGTTGCATATGTACTCCCGCGAGGCTTAATCTCGGTCATAACTTAGGGAAAACTTCTTTAATGGTTAGACTATAGTAACTATTTCATAGTACCCTGTAGAAGTCATCCTATCATGCTCCTACATTTTGTACATAATATTACGCCCCTATGTACGTAATAGGGGATGAGTTTTTTAATGTTGTTGATACTAATTATAAAAAAAAAAAACTTGAAACGCTTGCAGTGATGTTACTGGGATTACCAGCAATCCATTGTGAAGTACTATATTGCTGCATGTGTTTCTCAGGAAATATTTATAAAATGAATGTTTATTAAAAATCAGATAGTGGAGTCTATAATAATATAATGATTCCAGCCAGTTTTTAATGTCCCACTGCTGGGCACAGGCCTCCCCTCAATGCGAGGGGGGATTAGGCCATAGTCCACCACGCTGGCCCAGTGCGGGTTGGTGGACTTCACATGTCTTTCGAGGGGTTCTCTCAGACATGCAGGTTTCCTCACGATGTTTCCCTTCACTGTTGTGGAGTCTAAACTATGCTTATGCATATGCTTTACTATAGCATACAAAAAGCTTTAATACGCTCATGAGTTTGACAAAGGGCCAAATTGGCAATGATCTTTGCCATAATGTGACCTTCTTTGGGTTTGGCTGGGATAGCTCAGTCCATAAAATTGTGTGGTGGCCATATAACATAGTTGAGGACTATACTTTGGTTTGTCTGGCGATATTTTGTATATCAAAATTCATGAATTACTGACTTAGTATCTGTGTCCTCTTCAGGCGAACTCTCCCCTTCAAGTGCAGCATAACCTCTGTCTTTCTTGGACTCCTTTTTGTCCTTACGACGTCCTAGAAGATCTTTCTTACTAATCTTCTCGTGATCACCACCATCACTGACTGAATAAGGGGATAGAAAACAATAATGATGCTTCTGTTAAGAATATATTCTTTATGAACTAGTCCATACTAATACTAATATTTTGAATGGCGAGATATAGCTAATTTGGATTGTAAAGCACGTTTATAATCACTAAGGTTATATAAATTGAAAACAAAATATGAATTTGAGAAATAGAGCAAATATTATCGTGAAAACTTACAATCGCTTTCGTTACTTTTCCTGCCACTTTCGGAGGCGTAAAGCCCCGGGAAATCTTTCTCAACATCCGGACTTTCAAAATCCATGGTGTTTAATAAATTTTGTCACTCAATTACATTGATTTCTCCATCCATTTCTTTAATTACATTTCGTTATACAAACATCTCTTCTTCTTTCTTTACGAAATGAAATGCGATGAAATGTTTTGGCAAAGCAAAACAAGTCAATCAATCAACCATACCACAGAGAAAAAAAGTCCAGGTTATCAATCAATCAATAATTAACCATAGACACATTTATGTCTATGGATTTTATTATAATTATATTTGTAGACAATACTGTTTGGTGTAGACACTCGTCTCGTACTCGTTTCGTAGATATAGGGTGTAATATGTTGTTATAGAAAGAGACATCCATTATGGGCACTGTAGCTTTCTGACAGCTTGCATTTTGAGCTCAAGTCAGCGTTCCGGTTACTATTACTAATTCCAACAAAACTTGGCCAAAGTTAATATTGCAAATAAAAAAAACTGCAGTCTACAAAGCGTTTTTGTCTATGATTTGGAGCAAACAGCAAAATTTAATTGCTTCCTTATGACAAAACTATTAAAAACATAGATTGATTGATTGTGTTAGTCTTTGATTCGATTGATTTTTATTCTCTGTGGGTTGATTGATGAATGTTTACGTGTCATGACGATGTTTTGATTCAATCCAAAAGTAATTTGAATAAATTTTTAATAAAATTTTGGTATACATTCTCCTAATGACGGGTATGTGTTTACGTCTTTGTGTAAAATTTTGTTTAGAAGATTTATGTTACAACGCCCCCAGAAAGTGTTTAAAGCTGGAATTGATGTATGCATATTTTGTTTGTAGATAAAAGCAATAGGTAGCTACAATGTCGTGGTTCGCGGACCTCGCCGGAAAGGCGGAGAGCCTCCTTACTAATCTGGATGAGCAGACCGGCGTGGCTCTGCGGAACCATAGCGTGAAATCAAAAAAATACGAAAGGAATGAGTATCTTCTTCGAGCGGACTCCAATGTTGTCCCCAAGAAGAAAACACCGCGCAGTTTGAAAAAAGTAGCACCAGTGTCTGAAACAAAGTCTAATTATTCGCCTAGCAGGAAGACTTCACCTACATCACACCACCTGTCCCGTTCCCAAGTAAAAGATACTCAAGCTAAAGAAACAAACTGTTCAACAATAAGGAGGTCTCCCTCAAAGAAGCCAATTCCACAGTACACTTTGCACAACAGTCCAATGACTATGGTTGGTGCAGATTATGGAAGTTGTCAGGATCAGTTTGGTTTGAAACATAGAAGTAAGTGTAAACCCAGGGTTTGTCTTAGTCAACATTAATTTCCCTAATTTTACTGTTGATGACTTTGTCCTTATTCAATAAACACCATCAGATCTGTAATTGTAATGCACCCACATTCTGTTCATAGTATTCTGTCACGATGTAATAGGGACAAGCCTATTGTTATTATACCTACTCCTCTCTCACACAGCTTAGAATTTTATTCTAAGGTGTTTTTTCTGTACAGAAGACTGGAAAACTCCATATGTACTTTTTAAAAGAGGTTGTAGTTTTTTCAACATTTTATTTATATCCTCTTTGTTTTAGGATTAAGTCTGCCAGCGGACTTGGAAATGATGGATGACGAAGATTGGTCATACAAAATGCAAAATCTTGAAGTTGAGAATGCAATGCTGAAGAATGAACTGAACGTCATGAACAGGGAAGTGGCGGAGCTGCTGGACAGACTCTGTAAAACTGAAGATGGTAATGATGTAGATAGTCAAGGTAGTTATTGTTTTTAGTTGTAACAGTATCTGATTGGTAATGTGCATGTTATTTATTTTATTACTTTTAGTTTTATAGTATTGTATTACATATCTTATGCAGCCTTTCCCAAAATGGGCGATAAAACCCCCTTGTGGGCGCTGCAGGACTAAAAGGGCTAAAAGGGTGGTAAGAGACCCAGAAAAAAAATGGTGGCATTGTGTAGAGGCTTACAATAATTAATTTAATTTGAAGTTATAGTGGATTTTAAGTAGGTAAAAAATGGTGCCCTAAAAAGAATTCATTCTCAAATTGGGCAGTAGACAAAATAAGTTTGGGAACCTCTGCCTTATACCCTTAACCAACCAGGCTATCATTGGCTAAGGCTAGGCTGCTTGCCTTAAAAACAGTCATTGCAAGTTTAAATCAGAATGAGAATTATAATATCATCATCACTTGCTGAACAGTCAAGGTAAATGTCTTGACGAAGCCTACTGTCCACAGAATTTGGAGGTTTCTGTCCTAGCAACACATCTTGAACGCATCTTAGCTCATTCCCAGATTAGATTTAAAACATATTTTAAAGTATACTGCTCTACCTTTTCATCTGGGTATAGTGAAGTCATATTAAAAACTAATTCATCCATAGTCAAAGTCATCAGACCATATTTCCTTACTGATTTTAGAACTTCGCAAATCACAATTCCGGTTAGAAAATACAGAGCTTTTAAATCGACGCGTGAATATGGACAAGGACTCGTTGACATCACAGATGGAACAGCTCAAGACCAAGGTTAACGAACTGACAGACGGGGTGGTCGCAAAGACTAAAAAGCAAAACGAAGCTTTGGAATCCGAAATTGCAGTCCTGAAAGATAAGAACAAAGAATTAGAAGAATCGTATGTATTATGGTTTTTGTCAAATATTTCCTGCTTTTGTTTCGCTATACTGCTAGTAACGTCGCTATGGCATCTCAGTGGATAAGATTACTATGCATGGAAAGTCTAAGCTGAATAGGCCCACCTGGTTCAGTTTAGCCGGAACAGATCATACAACATTCTCATTAGTTATTTTCGACTGTGGTATGCACAGCTCCGCTAAGGTCATCTTGAATGAATCTCTTCAGTCACTCCAGCCGCCCTTATGTCCATAGATCGTGTCGGGATAGATCTTATCCAAATGAACTATGACGAGCTACTTAATCTGGCCTCAAGCCTTCTAATTTTAAATACATTTTAAAAAAGCATATTTGAGAATAAAATAGCTTCGTAATATAATTTTAAATGGATTTAGGCGACACTTGTTCAGTCCGGGTTGGTGGACTTCACACACCCATCGAAAACTAAACTTGCAGGTTTTCTCACGATGTTTGCCTTCACCATTCAAAATTATAATCATTGTTTAATATGACCTAAACATAGAACCTACCTCCCTATTACTAAAGCAAGTTTTTCAACTAACATAGCCATCATAACTTAGTAACATATAGTTGCATTAATTGTAATAATTATTTTCCCTCACGACCCAACCTTTTTAGTGGCTACAAAAATTCAATTAACTCTCCACAGATGTAAAGAACTAACGGAGAAAACAAACGAACGGGAAACCGCTCAAACGAAACTGGAAACGGAACTGCGTCACGCACAGTCCACCGTCAGCGATCTCCAAATCAACCTGGAGAAGTCGAATGAAGAATGCAAGCGGTTGGAGAAGGACTGGGAAGCTTACAAGCACAGAGTGAAGAGCATGTTGCATGCGAAAGACAATGAGATAAGGGCGCTGCAGGAGGGTGCAAATGTTTCTGAAGATACTAAAGTGTTGATGGAGAATATTGACAGATTGAAGTGAGTTTGTAGATCAAGTGCGGGTGCGTCCCGGGTTCTATTCCTGCTAGGGATAGTCCATGTGTGATTAGCACGATGTTGAAACCAAGTAGATGAATTTTTTGAATGGGCGGCGAAGGCCATATCCGACTCTATAGGGAACATCGAAAAATGCTTAAAGTAGTTCCTAGGCCGATTTAGATGAAAACAAAAACTGCATCATTAGATATTTGAAAATTAACAACGTTTAGGTGCATCAATGAAACCGCTGATTAAAGAATAAACAACACTTATTATAAGTACCATGCGATAAAGTTGCTAATTACGATAAAATTCTGGGATGTAATGGCATACGACAAACTAAATGAAATTGCACTACTTACGATTTATAATTAACGATCGTTAATATTTATTTATATATTTAGGATTGCCAACAGAGTTTACAATGTTACATTTGTGGTATAGTAAAACTAAACATATTATGAGTGATATTAGGTAATTGTAACTCTAATAACAGGCAACCACATCATGTGCCACAGATACAGTGTAAGTAATAATAATAATAAAAAAAAATAGATTAAATGTAGAGTATACTAGAAGGTAGCACTTAAACAGAGACTATTTTTTTTGTATACTAGATATGAGCGCGACGATCTATCGGAGGGTATATCGCGCGTGCGCAACGAGTGCAGCGACATGAAGCAGTACATGGAGCAGCTGGAGACCCGCCACGGCTCCGCCGAGCGCGTCATCTTCGCGCTGCGGGACGCGCTGCGGGAGGAACGCGCCGCCAGGAACAGGTTCGACTCGCAATGCGCCACACTTAACAAGGTACAATAATTCATAATAATAATTCCAGCCCTTTTTTTTAATGTTCCACTGCTGGGCACGGGCCTCCCCTCAATGCGGGGGATTAGGCCATAGTCCACCACGCTGGCTCAGTGCGAGTTGGCGGACTTCACACATCTTTCGAGGAGTTCTCTCAGACATGCAGGTTTCCTCACGATGTTTTCCTTCACCGTTCTTAACAAGGTAATTCACATATTATATTTTAGCGGAAAAGGGAACATCTTCCAGCCAGAGCCCCAAGTCTGCTAACACAATCGATTCATAATCGAACAGCAACATCGAACTGTCACTTTTGACAGATATCCCATACAGTATCTGTCAAAAGTGACAGCTACTATGCGGTTGCTGTTCGATTATGAATCGATTGTGTTAGCAGATTTAGGGCCCAGGCGGGTCGTATGCCTGACGGGGCGGCCGCTATGCCCCGACGGTTATTGTCGGGATCTTGTATTTACGTGCTCAGACCCAGAAAAAATATGGGGGCGTTGTGTAGAGGCTTACAATGATTAATTTAATTTGAAGTTATAGTGGTTTTTAAGCAGGTGAAAAAAAGTGGCGCTGAAAAATAATTCATTCTCAAAGTGGGCAGTAGACAAAATAAGTTTGGGAACCCCCGTCCTAAAGTCTCCGAATAAAACAGTAATGTGTAGGCATTCGTGTCTGCAACCGTATTATCATAATATTTTTATGCTCTACAGGAACTAAAAACCACACAAATGGAGACTGGTCAAACGATAGCAAGCTTAAGAACGGCATTACGCGACAAAGAGAACGAACTGAGTCAACTCCGAGAGTCCTCGTCTACCGTCCGCACCACAGACACGAGCGCGCTAAACGTGGCCGATTACGATATGCAAGACACCATAGACAATGATAAAATAAATTTTCTAACGCAGAAGCTCGTCCAAAGACAAGGGAAAATTGATAATTTGCTCGCTCAAAACAATATGCTTAGGATACAGTTGGAGAAGTTGGAGGTGAGATTTTATAATTTTGGTTTCTAAGTAACCCTTACAAAGTGTTTATTTTTTAACAGCAAAAATAGACAGAAACACTTTTATGTGAATAGTCATATAACCTTTTAATCGCAACATGGATACTCGCAAGCCCTGAATAAGATAATCAGGTTATTTTGGACTATGCTATGGTCCGCCCCCTGCCAGGGGAGGGGCACGGGAACGCTTTCGATATCGACTCCTCTTCACGTAAGCGGACGCTTCCTCACTTCAGTGGAGTCCTCACTTGAGTGGGCTCCTGACTTGAGTGGACTTCTCACTTGAGTGGTCTCCTCTCTTCAGCGGAGTCCTCACTTGAGCGGACTCCTCACGTGAGTGGACTTCTCCCCATTTGTGCAGACTCCTCACTTAAGCGGACTTCTCCTCACTTGCGCGGACTTCTCCTCACTTGAGCGGACTCCTCACTTGAGCGACCTCTTCCTCACATAAGCGGACTCCTCACTTGAGCAGCCGCCTGAAACCGGCCGGGGTTAAGTGACTCAACTGCCATTATCGTCCATCACGTCTCTTCCAGTCTAAATACAAATCAGAAGTGACCACAGTACGAACAAACTACACGCACAGCGTGGTGCACCTACAAGACAACGATTGCCGCTCGCGATCGCGCGGCACCGCGCACCTGTCGGACTCATCCCTGGCCGCCCTCTCCATCCGTTTAGGGGTGATGATAAAGAGATACCCAATCATCTGGATATGCTTCATCATTTATATTGTAAGTAACGTTTATTTAAAGCTTAATTTAGGGGCTAACAAGAATACTATAACGTAATTTATTATTTGGCGATTTGATAAAAAGTATTTTTATATTAAATTGAAAAAAAATTGCGCCAGTGTTTTTCTTTTATAATGTTGTACATGATTATTACACCCGTTGGTCTGTGATACGAATTTATTTAATTTGTTGGAACGAACTGCCGTCATTATAGAGCTTTTAATGCGCAAACCAAAATGTATCTATATTTGTATATTGTTTTATACGTATTTTTTTTTCAGATCTGCCTCCACTTTTGGGTCTCCACAGTTTTATTCACGAATACGCCACAAGATTACATGTCGAGGCCAGCAAAGTCATGAAAATTTAAAAAAATATCCAATACCTTGATGTAAACATTCCCAACGTTAGGGGCGGCACAGATACAACAAAACAAGTCGGGCAAGAGCGTGTGCTACTTTGCAAATTAAAAAATATTGTCCGGAAACCCTAGTGATATTAAAAATTATATCAAATTTAAGCGAAATTATCTGCTTATTTATTTGAAGAAGCAATATTGTTAAGCTTTAAATAAATTGTTAAAAACATATTCAAATTAAGGTATACTTATTTAAAAATAAATTGTTAGCGAAAAAAAAACTGTCTATTGTTTTAGTATTTTTATGTATAAATTATAGTTATTATCGGTGCTAAATATTAGGATATGAATTGTGAATGTATTAAATTATATGATAGTCGTGTAAATGAGAGGAATCTCGACTTTCTCACTTGCCATATTATAAAGTACCTTACCTCTTTTCCTCGTTACAAACGTGCTGTTCGTTGTTGATATTGAGTAGTATTTGAAATTATTTTGTGAAGTCTAATGTACCTTTTGAATGGGAGTAAGGGTTCATTCAATTAAAGTTTTTATAATAACTAACATTTTGTATTTTTTTTCATCCTACCGTTTTCTACCTACCCCTCGAAAGACGTGTGAAGTCTGCCAAACCGCACTGGGTCGGCGTGGTGGACTATGGCCTAATCCCCCTCGCATTGAGGGGAGGCCCGTGCCCAACAGTGGGACATTAAAAAGGGCTGGTATTATTATTATTATATACTGTATCCTTCCTTATTGAAATATTTAATACCCTCCCTCGCCCTTAACTTTAGTTTTTTAGCTATCCCGCGGCAACTCATCGATTTCCAGAGATATAAATTGGCCTTGTGTTAACCTGAGTCACAAGCTAGCACAATGCTAAGTTACATCGATATAAGTTGAGAGTGAACAGGTACCTTCTAGGCAAGAATGCTCCATCGTAGATCACATCGTCACTTACCATCAGGTGAGATCGAGATCAAATACTTGCCTATAATGTAATAAAAAAAGCTAAATCCGTTAAGTAGTTTTTTCGCTATTGCGGTCCAGACAGATAGGGAAACATTTAAGAAAATGGTGGAATTGCCTTCTGCATCGAAAATTTTCCACCACGATTATTTATTTACACTGTTGCTCAATGTCCCTACTCACGGACACAAACAAAAAACCAAACATGTAGTACAACGAAATGTACCACGTTATCTAAGTTCTCTGAAATGTACTATTGCGATCAGATTAGGTTACGAAATTATTCACGACTTGCTCACATGGATTCATCAGAATAGTTTAAAAAAATCTCACAGGTAAGTACTGAAAATAATATAAATCCTGGAATAATGTTGTTTCTTATTTTCCCTGTATCTATTGGGTGACAAGAAAATAACAGAGTTCGAGCGATAAGGCATTGACATTTTTTAGGAAAGATGACGTTCTTATGCGTGATACGAAATGATGCCAAGTAACCGCAACATGTATCTGCCTACACTTTCCAACCGTGACCTGGAGAAATAAAAAAAAACAGGAAAAAAACGAGGAGAAACCTATTTCTTTGGATATCAAAAAAAGATAGCGGCGAATTTTTATTTCATGTCATGTCATGGAGGTTCCTACGTGACTCGCTTTTACTGCAGTATAGGGTGCATGTTGGTAGAACGCTCGCCTGCGAAACGATAGTCGCCGGTTCAAACCCTGGCTCGCGTATCTCTGGGATTTCTAAACAAAATAAATCGATTTAATAAAATCCACACTAGTAGCTAGGTAGTTTGACAGATTACGATCACGTTCTGTGGTTTATAATAAGCACGTAAGCTCCACGATAATAATGTTATTCTTAGAACTATCTGCTATGGAAATAGCAATGCCTCGATGCTCGTCGTTGTATAGCATGATTATATAGTTAAATTATGAGAAACGTCTGTTTGTTTGTTATCTTATTGTTATTATTTACTACATATATGCTTAGCGCGATGGTAAAAAAAAAAAAGTTTTGATACCGACCGTTGGTAGCACAAAGGCCAATGGCGGTCCTATATAATATTCTAGGTGGTGCGAATTAAATGTTGCCAGGTTGCGCCCGATCGCCATAAAGAATCAAAATCAAAATATTTTCTATCTATGTAAATCAGTATAGTAGTTAAATTAAGTTACAAAATGCTAAGCTACAACATTACCACCCGTCCAAAATGCCATTCCTATGGAGATGAACGGGCAAGAAACTCCATGTTTGCTCTTTTTAAAAAGATTTTTTAATTTATATTCATTTAAATTTACTTTTAAATTTCGTCTTCTACGTTAACGTTCCGAATGTACATTTTACTAATATTTGGAAAGTATAACTGCAGATTTCGGAAATGAACCACAGCTATTAAGCTCAATGTGGTTGTTGTCGATACTGGAAAATCCAGCTTGAAGTAGGACGCTCGCTGCATCGAAATGTACCATTCAAATTCAATAAAAAAAATAACATTCGTTTCGCCTTAACTGCAGCAGAAAAAAGCAGTTCCCATTAAATATTCTGCTCGTATCTTGGTTCCGTCTACTAAACACACACAAACAAACACCCAGACTATTCTTTTCCATTAGCCACTCTAGGCAAATGCCTGTGGCGTAGCGTGGATTTCCCGGGGCGAACCATGAATTTGCCCCTATATGGTGTCTCATGCCCTAGGAGCGTGTTATAGACCATATCGTTCTTAATTATCATGTCAAGGATCCCTAAATTGAATGTTTTATAAAGTGGAAGCCCTTACTAAATTAAAAAGTTAAAAACAAACAACTGTATAAATCGCCGCACGACCACACGGGACATTATTTAAACCGCGACCTCAGTCGCTGATAAACCGGTCGGAATCCGCGGAGAACCTTCCTCATTGTGTCGTGTCGTGTGGTCAATGTTTAGTCGCGAATCGAACTCTGAGCTGTGACCACGCGTACTTAAATTATATACAAAAAAAAAACTCGTTTAGTGTGAACAGTGATCAATTCTCAATGCTTTTAACAATCGTCTGTATATAAATTTTTCTTGGTTCTCAATTTAAAAAAAAAATTGTGGTGATATCTCGTGGTCAAGATGACTCCTTTTTTTGGTTTTGTGTTTTTTACTGGTGAGCATCAAGTTCTATAATAGGTCTACGTGGTCAGAATTCAATTAACGACTTGACAAATTGTCTTGCATTTGAGACTTAATATCCTTATAGTTAGAGGTCATTGTTACTGTCAGTGCATACTTAGGTTATCATGTTATTATATACATCGGTTGTGTCTGTGTTTTCATCATTCAATTATATTACCTCCTATCTTACAAATTGCTTTACCTAGCTCGCCACAGAGCTATAATTAAAAAAAGCTTCAACATTGTTGGATCTAGACCCAAACAGAGAGATGAAAAAATAATACGGTGTTCATGCACCTCAATATTTCTATAGTATAAAGAGACTCCGAACTTGTAGAAGTCCTCTAACTCAGTCGGTCGGGTTGTGGAGTTCATGGAAACTTAAGATAATAAGCATAGGTACAAATGTTCTTTGACTTACATTCGCGCCTCGTAATACCTACGTTAGTAGGTACATTGCACCTACATTTCACGTAAGGCGTAGGTAGGCGCGTAAGAACACCATTTTTTTATTACTTCGGAAAATGCGCATCGCCTCTCGTCGGGGGGGGGGGGGGGGGGGGAGATTTGCTTCTGATCCCTGTGCCGTGGAGCACGGGAACGCGGTTAAGGCGTATGAACATTGAACACCTACCTTTAGGAGATACAGGAGTGATGGTGTTTTGTTTTTGTAAATCAATGTTGCGATTTAAAAAAACGTGTTGTTTCTGGTTTATCAGGTTTGTTTTTTCGATGTGAATGATATCGTATTTTTTGCCACTAACGTTTAAAATAATTACGTTGATACGGACCTCGCTCTAGAGGTCCAATCCTTAGGCCTTGGGGCTCTTTGTCTTCTTATACAATCAATTCATAATCGAATGGTAATGGCATTGCAGTTCTCACTTTTGACAGATAGATTACCCATCCATCGATACCTAACAAAACTACTATTCAATTGCAATTAGATTGTAAATGGAGTGTGAGTTGTGTTATCAGATGGTTTCGAGTAATTTGTAAACAAACGCTTATAAAAACTAGCATCCTGTTTGAAAAGCGAGTTCGTTAACATAATGAATCTATTTTGAGCGCGAAGTTTTTCGTAAGCGAATCGTGTAGGTACTATATAGTCTGCGTATTTGAATTGTTTTGCAAAATTAGCTAACCATCACTTTTAATACTTCATTCAAGGTGAATAAATAAGCCTACAGTAAACATATGCATGAACTTGCACTACTGTAGTAAGACCTACTGTAGTAAGTGAATCATAAAAAAATACATCCAAATTTCCTATTTTTTACATGAATTTATCATATTGTTCTATACATTATTATAATACTATTATTTAGACATTGCTTTAGTTTGTTGGGAGTGTACTAACATTTTTAAGTTCTAAGGCAGCAAAAGAAAATATACATAAAGTGCAACTCAGAAATTATATGTATTATATACAATCTGTAAACACTGATCATTTACAAATAGCAAACCAATTAGTACCTAAAACATTATTAGGGCATTAGACGACAAAGTAGAAGGCATGTCGTAGAATATTAATACAGCAACTTTGAGCGATAGACGAGTGGAGAAAAGTCGCAAGCGCAGATAGATAGGTAGATATATATTGTAACAGTACATTGACCCTTGTGAATACGAAACTTCAAAAGATCCAAGTACGTCAAGTGCGAGATTATTGGTAAGCTAACCGTATACTTTATAGTCGACCGTATTTAGACATTTTGTATGGAGAATTGAAAGTTTTGAATACCATCTAGAAGCGCTATTCAATTCTCTATACTAAATGTTTAAATACAGTAGACTATTATCTATACAGTTCTTACGAATGATCTCGAACTTGACGTACAGTTTATATCTGCCAGCGAATCAATAAGACTCAATTAGTGGGCAAAACCCGTGAGCTAATCAAAGTAATTTCGTTTAAGACGAATGCCGATAGATATATTTGAATATGGTATAGGTAGATAATATTAAAATAACTAAGGCCTCGACCACTATATGAGATATATCATGATCTGTGGCCTTGACCCTATGAACCCTATATTATTAACAAAAAAAATCACAGTAATTGTATTGACCATCTGTCAGAGGGAATTTAATTTTGAAACACGCCCTTAGTATAAATATTAAACTTGGAACAGAACCTGTATCCTGATCGCTCTGGTGCTTCACCATGCTTCAAATTTGCGGCTTGTCACTCGACAGCCTTACTGCCAACTCCTCTTATTTTGTGTTTTGATTCAAGTCGATGTCTGCCCGGGACGGACTCTTCGAGAGACAAAGCTTGACGTCAGATTTGGACACTACTGTAAATCCTTATAGGTGTAACAAGTGGTTGTCTGCAGCGAGTGAAGAGCTATAAAAAAGTCTTAAACCAGATATTTTGTTACCTAATTCAGGTTCAGCCGAATAAACAAAAATGTAACGGCTCTTTTTAAAAACAGCTACCATGGAGTTTTTTTACACGTTCTTCTTCATAGGAAAGGCCGTACGGGTAGTAAAGTTGTGGCGTAGCATTTTGTAACTATTTTGACGATCAATAAGTATAATAAAATTATTCTGATTCTGATAATAAACATTTATAAATCTTCTATCTAAATCGTTATAAGTTATCATCTTCATTGAATATATTCACGGCCTTGAGAGTTTTATAATACGCTATAGCCGGTATTTACTATTGGCGGCCGAAGACTATTTTATTTATACGTCATTTATCAAATAGTACAATGTATTTTCCTTATTACTGAATTAGGGACTTTACTCGAGATTATCGCGCGTTTTCGTAAAAATAAACTTGAGCTCTATCCTGTTATTAATAAAGTAGTTCAATAGACTTCAAAATCTATTATAATAATAACAATATTGCAGTAGTTCTTGCACCTGCATTTCACTGCTTAAGTCCATCCGTTGCAGCAGTTGACTCGTACAAGTGTTTCTGAAAATAATTAAATTATCTCACCGGACCTCTACGTATACACAGGCTCAGTATACCCTTCTACATCATACTGTATATATATACAGCTTGATTCAGAATGGGTATACTAATCCTAAAAACTGCGCTTCTTTATTTAAAGTCTGAATTTCTTTATGGTAAAAAAATGCTGTCATAAAATCACTGCCACAAAACTGGCATTTTGTTGGGAGAAAATTTATTTTTTAAAATGGGCATGTTGATATTTTGACTTCACATAATGATTACAAATCCACTAAGAAGCGCAGGTTTGAAGGTCAATGTACCCTTTCTTAGTCACGCTGCATACAAAAATCGTACGGTCCCAAACTAAGCAACGCCTGTATTATGCACATCGTGCTATGGATTGGGGGCGATCCCATCATAATTATGACTCATATAGATACTAAACATCAATCAAGCGAGTACCTATAAACTTTGCCTCTCCCAGGATTCGAGCCCGGGACCCTTAGTACAGAACGCAGGGTTTGGTGTTATTATTGTTATTACCTACTGAAGCCCAGCGATACATTGACCGATGGGCACCGGAACCTTGTTCACATGGAATCTATACAAATAAATAAAATTGGAGTGTCTGTTTGTAATATATTAAAATAACCGCATTTTACTAAGTGCATTTGAATGTATACACGGTACATATACCAAAACATTTTTTACAACTTTTGTCTGTATGTTTGTTTCTAGCTAATCTCTGAAATGGCTGGAGCCATTTTGACGGGACTTTCACTGGCAAGTAGCTGATGTAACAAGGAGTAACTTAGGCTACTTTTGGTTTAGAAAATCTTTTTTGTCAAATACCACGCGGACGAAGTCGCGGGCAACAGCTAGTATATATTAAGGTATCTAGTAAGTAAGGTACACGGTATATTTTAACTGCAAAGGTTAAAATGCGACTAGTATGTCAGGTTATCGTCGGGTCACTGCGGTTAACGCCTGACAGATAGTAAGACTTTATTAGCGTCTTGTTGATAGTGTGAAACACAATCGTCATTGACACTTTTTTTACCCGACTGCGACAGAAAAAGGGTAATGATGCTGTAGTGGATATAGCCCAAAGTGTTGGTCGCGATCTTGCATTTTCGCAATAGTCTCGAGTCGCGCAAAGTGTTTTTAACCCTTAGTAGCCTGATTTAGGAAAGTGATTTATTTTTAATATTACTGTGTTTAATAATAATGACATTTGATTTTTTTTTTTAATTTCGTTGGAAAGAATATTATACAACAGTAAAATACGTACAGCCAACCTATAAAAAAAACTAATAGTAATGTGAACATTCGGTTTAAAAGATTGGTATCAAAATTGAAACTCTAGGCTATTAAGGGTTAAATATTACAAGCGTGGTTTAGTGTGGGACTGTATAGTTGGTGTGTTCGTTTGGCGGTACTATTATTAGACTTTTTTTCTCTTTTTGTTTTTTTTTTAATTATAATGAATTTTATTTGTCCTCAGCGTGTTTCACACTCGGCGTGTCAGCGAGTCCGCGGGCAATAGACTCGCAAACCCTTAGCGAAGTGTTCGGTTACGCCCCACCGTACAAGCCGTCGGACTCCGTGAATGTCCAGTCCGACGTCCAGGCCGCCGCAGTCACCCCAGTGCCGCACAATGGGACTCTAGTTGACCTGGACTACTGGGACTTGCTCGATGATTTCAGTCCGGCTTTGTCAGATTATGACAAATTCGACTGGACCCTTACTAAGGTATGTTAAGTAATTTATATTATTATAAGCTGCGCCCTGCGGTGTTACCCGCGATTCAAAAGTACCCACGGGAACCATACATTTTACCGGGATGAAAAGCCTAGCCTATGTGCTATTCCAGACTAAGTATAATCTATCTCTGTGCCAAATTTCACCCAGATCCATTCAGCCGTTCTGGCGTGATTGAGTAACAAACATCTATCCATCCAAACTTTCACATTTATAATATTAGTGGGATTAGATTAATGTGCCATAAACACGGTTAAGACTAGTCCCGTTAAATCCTCCAACTAAGGCAAAGATTGTGCTAGGAGTGGGCTCTAGGATCTAACCTGGAATCTCCCAGCTACGAGAGCAGCCCGTCTAACCTCTGGACTATGAACGCCACATTGTGAATGTTTATGGTAAAAGCACTGTAAGTAATGATTAGTATTTCGTAAAGGAAATTCGAAAATCCCAGAGGAGCGAACATCGACGAGATGTGGGAAATAGTTTCTACGATCACTTGTATGATCCAATAATACTTCCACCAATAATTGAAATGATAACAGTAACTATAATTAACACGATCTTCGTCATTTCCAGCGAGTAGCGGCTTCAACAGATGAGAACTTCCTGCTCTCCCCGCTTGGCCTGAAGCTGGCCTTAGCCATTCTAACAGAGGCGGCGACAGGGGTCACGCAGGCCGAATTGGCCTCAGTTTTGGGCTTTGACTTAGATCGGAATATAGTCAGAAGAAAATTCTCCACGATTATTGAATCACTGCAGGTACGATATTTTTTTTTATGACGATTAATTGGTCAATGGCTGTTTATTTTGATCATAATTAAGGGGGATGCTCAGGGTCAGGGTGCGAA
This sequence comes from Pheosia tremula, assembly GCA_905333125.1. Classification (NCBI taxonomy): domain Eukaryota; kingdom Metazoa; phylum Arthropoda; class Insecta; order Lepidoptera; family Notodontidae; genus Pheosia; species Pheosia tremula. Next base: position 5,136,597 of record HG995416.1, on the reverse strand, counting down.
ATTCAAAATGTCAATGGTTTTTATTTTTTTACGAAAAATTTGGACATCTTCACGATGAAATTTAGTGTTTTGCGATATTAACATTCTGCATTGGATGTCTCGATGTATTAAGTTTGCTTAAAAAAATACCTAAAGCGATAAAACACCATAAAGTTAAACACCATAAAAGTAGCGGTTTTTACAAACCTTATGGTATTGTATCGGATTAGGTACTTTTTTAAGCAAACTTATCGTAATGTCCAAATTTTTCGTAAAAAAATAAAAACCATTGACATTTTGAATTTCGCGCCCTGACCCTGAGCTTCCACCTTAAGTGATATGAGGCCTTTTATATATCTATCGGTGATCCATCGTAACTCAGTAGAGTGGTTTATTCAACGGAGCTTTAAAATAAGACAGAGGTATTTACCGTGCGTATATTTTTTTATCGTATAGGTCTGTCTTTTACGATTGAATGATCCAGACAACCGTGGCATTAGACTGGGTATATAAAAGTCATGGCCAATTCGATTATAACAGGCAATATATCTTTAAAGCGCTCCGTTGGAACTTTAAGATTATCTTAACGTTAGAATACGTCCCTTTTAACTCTTAAGTTACCGCATAAATGTTAGTTAGGCTTTAACTTATTAAGTACCTTAGAATTGCACGATATAACTTGTATATTCATAACTATTTTTAGGTTTCAAAATCGTTTCATAAGTAAATAGAATACAATCATATTTGATAACGACGGTTAGAATGATTGCTACAAACTCGACTACATATTTTTACGTATACATATGTACAGTGTATGTATATGTACTTGTACATATGTATGTTTAGTGTATGTATATATACCACTGACGTGATAGACACAATCGCGCCAAGGCAATCAGCTAATTGAATAGATCTAAGAACTTACAAACATAGACATTCGACTTAATATACTTTACACTAGTCACACACTACTTTTGCTTTGTTTTTAATTTACCAATCGGCTACAATATAGCGCCATGTTTGCCAGTGTCGAGTAAAACATCTTCCCCGTTGTTCCCCTGATGATAATGATAATGTCGATAAATGAATACTCTACCCCTTTCAGTAAATATTTGGGTACTTTACTGAAAATTTATTGATCATCTTGGGAGAACATGAAAAGTCAAGTTGTACTATTTTATTTTAATCTTCTTCACTTTTAAGTTTATGAGCACACAATGGTTAATATCAAATATATTTTACTTGAAAATAAAAATTTGAACTTGACGGTTCAACTTCTTGCCAAAAAGTCTTAGTACACCTCGTTAGTAAAAATAACACAAATGCTTAGGCACCCTAATTTTATTTATACGAAACTAGCTGTGGTTTCTGAGTCTGCGTGCGCGCAGATTAGACTCCTATCTTAGTGACCGAAAGGGACCCGAGTTCCGCATTTCAAGCCCTTTATGTTAACGTTAGTCCCCTTAATTAGGTCCCAAGCGGCAGATAATAATAATAATATTAGCCCTTTTCAAGTCCCTCTGATTGACACGGGTTTGCCTACAATCCGAGGGGGATTAGGCCGAAGTCCAGTTCACGGACCGAGTACGGGTTAGCGGAGTTCACACGTCTTTCGCGGCGTTCTCTCAAACTTTCCTCGCCATTTTTTACTTCACCGTTTAGTTAGCAACTGATATCATCATGGTTGAAAATTAATTTCCCCCTTGAAATCAAGAAATCCCTAAAGTGCGAGTCAGGGTTTGAACATGCAAAACTCGTTACCAAGGGGCGTTCTACTTGGCTACCGCGACGAGGGTAGATAGCGACCCTGTAGATATCTGTAATCAGTCAGGCTACACTGGAATCTTGACTTATTACTTAATCTGTGGCCTGACCCTGATACTATAAAAAGAAAAATAAAAGGCAAAAAGCTAGGGAGAAGGACCCTTTATATGAAGCTAATTACGCACATGGCAGTGATAGCCAAGTTGGTAGAACGCTTGCCTCGGTAACGAGGATTGCAGGTTCAAACGCCGGCTCGCACCTCTGGCATTTCATGTGCGAATCTCATTTTCAACCATGATTATCACTTGCTAAACAGTGAAGGAAAACATCGTGAGGAAATCTGCATATCTGAGAGAACCCCTTGAAAGATGTGTGAAGTCCGCCAACCCGCACTGGGCCAGCGTGGGTGGACTATGGCCTAATCCCCTTCGCTTTGAGGGGAGGCCCGTGCCCAGCAGTGGGACATTAAACAGGGCTGAAATTATTACGCACAGTCACCTACCAACACTTACTAACCAAGTAGTTATAAAATAAATGTGTATTATTAAACATCAGGATATGCCAATGAATTGGTTAACGGCACGTCTGTCCGTTTGACGTCATAAGAATTCCCACTTAGTAATATAGGTACCTACCGGGTATAAAGGTATTGATAAGTATAGCTGAGTAATATTAATTTGGATTTAATAAGATTTTTTTTTATAAATATTTTACTGAGGAATTAACGTAAAATTGCCTGTCATAATTAAAATTGACCTTCTATGTAATAAGATAGTAGACACTCGATTAAAACAAATACATGTCATGGATTTTTCGGTATTTCATGGTACGCTACCCTACGATTTTCAGTGTACATAACATCGTATCGTCAAATGGTAGTAGAATCTAATTAATATTATAAAAACTAAAGTTAATGTTGAATGAATAAATGCATCTTAAATTCATAGTTGTTATATTTTAACCGTACACCCTTAAATCAGATAGTGACTTCACTGCCAACGATTTTAACATATAGTAAAATGTATGCTGTCCTCAAACAATTTACATCTTTTTTATGTGCATTATTCATTTTTTATACATAATGTATTAATTGTTTTTTATCGCTATTAAATTCTTAAACCTGGTATAATATCCACTTATTTGTTGGCGAAGCTGTATTTCATGTTGTTTTATCGCATTTCATTTCGTAAATATAAGAATATAGCTAGCTCGTGATGTATACTCTTACATTGGAGTTTTTATCGTTATGATAGTGAAGGAAAAACTTCCTTCACGTTCTGAAAAATTTAGCTAGAACTCACAGAATATATTTCAAAATGAATTACTTACATTGGGTAACATTTAATTCGACGCGTGATACAATAAGGTGACATCAATTCTGGCATACATTCTATGGGAAAAAAAAACTAAAATCTACGGGGAGAATATATCTTTGGGAAGTCATTGCCGAATGAGTGGCAGCGAGGCGACAAATGTGTAAATAAACCATACGAGTCGAGAAGGCCAATGCCCTATAGTAGGTGTTCAGGCGTATTAATGCATCGATCTGTTTGGATGATGGTAATCGATATCTTACCACGGATTAGGCGATTTATTTAAGTTGCCTCCCTGCCTTGCTAAGTTGGCAACATTGAGTCGCCATTTTTTCTCTCTTCGGTTTTGAATGGCGCGGCGGTGAACGTGTTTTAGCGCGTGCGAGGACATATTTAAGTTTATTGGTGTTAACTATGATGAAAAAAGGACAATTGGTGCCTGTGAAGTGTATCTCTGGACTCTGTATTAGTGGTTGCGTCCCACCTTGACGACCCTGTGCACAGGAGGACTGCGGCGGCAGCGGCTTCTTACGGACGCGAGCGACAGGGCGTATTTCCCGGTAAGTTCGGTTTCTGTCAACCAAACGGCGATCGTTATACGGCTGAACAGGGGTGTGAGAATAAGGAAAGGCCCGACCAGCATTTAGAAGTATACAGTCCATTAAAACATCCACCGGTCTCGAAGGCACGAACGCGTGAACATTTCGTGGTCCTTCGAGCCGGATAGGGCTTTTGCTTTAAATTCAATATTGCATCCTTGATCAACGGTATTGTTTCGGTGTAATCCTTTTTACAAAATTAATTTTCGTTATTCGGTTCGGTTTTTACGTTTTTTCTCGATACGTAGGTCGACGCGCAATACATAGGAGGTAGGTACCTTCGCGCGCGGACGGTCGCTCGAGCGGCGGCGGTTGAGTCGCGACACGACACTACGTTCTTATTATTAATTTATCGGTTTGTGTTTATTTTATCAGTTCATTCGGTTATTTAGTTATTCGGTATCAATAACTAATAACACGGCGGTCGGTTATATATATATTACATTTAATTCGGTTGTCGGTTACATTATCAAATAAAAGCAGGTATCTAAGTAGGTACATTGTTTACATCGCATCGGCTGAAACTTAAGTCCATTTATACCTACGTTGTGTTCGGTACAGGTATATTTATTGTATAACGTAAAAATGTCTAAGTCACATACTATTAAGTTTAAAACGCACTATGAGTGGTTTATTAATACATTGGAGATGGTAAATAGCAAGAAACATAATTCGGGCGTCATCTCGGCGCGATTACGTAAATTAGAAGAGAAGTATGGCCTGTTATATGATAGTTACGAGACATTGCTGAACGGGATAGATGAGACAGATTTAGAGTCGATTCAATCATATGACAAAAAGTACAAGGAGGCTGAAGAAATTTATAATCAGCTGGAGGCGGTATCGACGGCTTACCCTAATCTCGATGGTACTCACAGGCCTACGGAAAGCGCGCCTACTGCACGCTTACCTACGATTAATTTAACGGTTTTTGACGGGGATTTATATTCTTGGACAAGTTTTATATCTTTGTTTACATCATTGGTCTTGGCTAGAAAAGATATTTCCAAAACGGAAAAATTTCATTATCTCTTTTCTCATGTGGAGAAGGAGCCTCGGTCATTAATACAACATTTACCCATGATCGATGAATCATTGGATACGGCATTGGATATTCTACGGAGTCGGTATGAAAATAAAAGATTATTAGCGGATAGTCATATCTCTCGTATTTTGCATTTGCCTATTATGACTAAGTCGGTGGGACTACGGAGTCAAATTTTGAACCCACTATTAGAATCTTCCCGGGCTTTAGAAAACTTGATGTTTCCCGTATCGGAGTGGAGTTATTTGTTACTCCATATAAGCTTAAATAAGCTCCCTTCCGATTTAAAATCGCGGTTTGAACATAAATACGGCGGCAATAACATTGCAGTTCCCACTTTCAGTGAATTATTAGAATTTTTACAAAATGAATGTAGATTCATAGATACGGCATCTTCGGAGATCACTGTTCCACACGGTTACCCGGATTCTAATAATACTAGAAATTATCGCCATGATAGGGATAGGCGTAATAATGTCGGACGGGCTATTCATGTTACAAATCATAACGGTACATCCCATAAACATTGCAGTTACTGTGACATGACCAATCACTTTATTTCGGAGTGTTACAAGTTCGCTAAGTTAGATAGTAATCAGCGACGTGAATTTGTTTTAAACGGCGGATTATGTTTTAAGTGTTTTGGTAAACACACAGCGGGTTCATGTTCGAAGCATGTACCATGCGATAAATGCGGACACGTCGGTCATCATCGATTGCTTTGTTCAAGAGACAAACATACACCGCCCACTCGCCACGCAATGAACATCGTTGCGAGCGATAGTACAGGTGTAAACGGCATCTATCGGAATAGATCTATTGATAACGGCGGTGCTCGCGGCGGCGGGCGATCAGCTGATAGGCAGATGGCTCCTGCGCATAATAGCGGGCGTCAATCTATCCACCGACAGGATAAACGTAGCGGCAGTAATGAGTTAGTGTCACATCGCACCCAGCAAGAACCCACGCGCTCACGAGGCCGTCAGCAGTCGGCGAGCCCAGTTAATACTCGACGGCGGAATAATAAATTAGAATAGCAATTAATGAATGATAACCAAGTCGTCTCATTCTCACATAACTCGGGCAATGCGGATAATTTTAATATTTCGGACGGATCGGTACCAAAATTAACGGATAATGTTGTTTTACCCACAGTTATTGTAGAGGTAAAAACATTAAATAATTGTTTTATTAATGCTCGGGCTTTGTTAGATCTCGGTTCACAAATAACAATAATAAGAGGCGACTTAGTTACTCGGTTAGGTTTAAAGCGGTATTATTCGAAGATACCTTTAGTAGGTGTCGGCGGTTTAAAGACTAATGATTGTCAATCGGTTGTTTTGATTAATTTTAAACCTATAAATTCGGACAACTTGTTATCGGTTACGGCGGTGGTTTTGAAGAAACCTACAACTTATTTGGCCCATAGATTAAGTTCACATTATGACAATAACTTTAGTTATTCGGATACGGATTTTTCTCACATGCAAGAGATAGATATAATTTTCGGTTGCGATATATTAGGTAGAATTTTAAACGGTAACAAAATTATTTTAGGTAAGAACGGTCCTTACGCGTTAGGTACCATTTTTGATTTTGCAGTTTTCGGTCCGGTACAATCGGCATGTAATACAAATATTTTCGTGGGAAATAGTTTGTTGGATACGGTTGAGAAATTTTGGCGTTGTGAAGAATCGCCTCAGAATAAAATTAAGGACCCGTTGGATATTGAGTGTGAACATTTGTTTACAAGTACTACGACACGCGATGCGGACGGAAAATATATTGTTCGTCTTCCACTCTTGCCGGAGTGTGATAGACAACTGTTAGGTGATTCTCGGAATAAGGCGTTAAAACAGTTCTTCTCATTAGAACGCAGAATGGAACGGAACCCGGAATTTCGTGAAAAATATGTTCAGTTTATGTCGGAATATTTGGAACTCGGGCACATGCAAGTTTCAAGTTTTAATTTTGATTCGGGTCGTGAACATTATTTTATTCCTCACCACGGGGTATTTAAGAAATCGGGGGACTTAAATAAAATACGCGTCGTGTTTAACGGAAGTGAGAAAACTAGTTCGGGTGTTTCGTTAAACGATTGCTTGTATTGCGGTGAACGGCTTCAAAACGATATCACGGATATTATTTTGAATTTTCGGTTGCCTCGTGTAGTTTTTACGACTGATGTAAAAATGATGTTTAGGCAAACATGGATACATCCTGGAGATCGCAGATATCAGTTGATTTTCTGGCGGTCATCTCCATCGGAGCCCTTGTTGATTTATGAATTGTGTACCAACACCTACGGGTTGAAGTCAAGTCCGTTCGTTTCGATCCGCTGTTTGCATCAGGTTGCGTACGATGCGTCCACTGCGGATGGCTCGACTTCATGTGGTGTTTCGGATGATTGTCACTCGTCGGTACGGATCGAGGACATGCCACGCGCGGCTCGGCTTCTAATTAAAAATAGTTACGTAGATGATTTAAATGGCGGCGAAGATACGTTGGAGGACGCTCTTAAGCTAAGAGATGAGTTGATATCACTCATGCGGTCGGCGGGTTATGAGTTGAGAAAGTGGTCAAGTAACGTACCACAGTTGTTGAGCGGTTTACCGACGGATCATTTAGAAACCCCTCGACAATTTAACGATTTTGATACTTGCGGTTTAATTAAGGTTTTAGGTATTGAGTGGGATCCGGTATCTGATAGTTTTACTTATACGGTTAATTTACCCCCGGACGGTAAAGTTACGCGACGTAATATCCTATCTTCGGTAGCTCGCTTGTATGATCCACTCGGTTGGATTTGCCCGGTCGTATTTAAAATGAAACTGTTACTACAGTCGTTACTAAGTGGTAGTGATGACTCACGGAAGGTGGATTGGGATTCTCCCGCCCCTGCGGTTATAACTGAGCAGTGGCAAGAATTGATTACGGATTTGCCTAGATTACAGCAGGTTTCTCTGCCTCGCTGTTTAAAATCGGATTATAGTGCGGCTCGGTATAGTCTACACGGATTCTCGGACGGTTCCTCTTTAGGATTCTCGGCGGCGGTATACCTACGCGCAGAAGGTTCGGACGGCGTTGGTCTCGTGTGACTACTCATAGCGAAGTCACGAGTAGCCCCACTGAAGACGAAACTCACCATTCCCAAATTGGAGTTGAATGGAGCGAAATTGCTTACGACCCTCCTCAATCATGTTGCTTCCTCTATTGAAGAAAACATTCGATTAGATGAAGTGGTTGCTTGGTGTGATAGCACGATTGTGCTCGCTTGGTTACGGACGCCGGCCCACAAATTGCAAGTTTTTGAAGGCAACCGAGTTTCACAAATTATTAGTTCTAAATTAAACATCGCTTGGCGACATGTTCCTAGTGAAATGAATTGCGCGGATGTCGCATCTCGCGGTTGCACGGCGGCGGCGTTGTTGACGCATGAGCTGTGGTGGAATCCACAGTGGTTATGTCAACCCTCAGATACTTGGCCCAAGAACTATTTAGAATTTCCCTCGGATTTATTGCCAGGTTTACGTATAAAGGCTAAAGTAGTTAACATCGGAATTTTAAACTCTGATTTTAATCTTTTAGAACGTTTTAGTTCATTTGACAAGTTAGTTAACGTTACGGCGTATTTATTGCGTTTTGCAAGTAATTGCAAACTTAAAAATTCTCGGAAATACGGTAATATATCGGTGTCGGAAAGACGAAACGCTATTTTGTGTTTAATTCGGCAAGTTCAATCGGCGTACTTCGGTGACGAAATTTTAAAATTAAAATCTGATAAAAATATTCAAAATCATTTACGTAGGTTAAGTTTATTTATAGATAACGATAATCTCTTACGAGTCGGCGGTAGAATCGGAGCTTCAGATTTGTCCTACGGTGCTAGGCACCCTATATTGTTACCAGGCCAAGGTAAATTTACTGAATTGTTAGTTACACATTACCATCAAGCTTATTGTCATGTCGGCGCTAATACTTTAGCGGCTACATTGTCCAGGAATTATTGGATAGTCTCAGCTCGGCGTGTCACAAGACACATTACGTTTAGATGCATTCAATGCTATCGGTCTCGGGCTAAGCCAACGCAGCCTTATATGGCTGATTTGCCACCTGATCGTATTAAGGGTGTGCGTCCATTTCTCGGCGTCGGAACGGATTTCGCGGGACCTTTCTTTATTAAAACTAGTAACCTACGGAATTCTAAAATTTTAAAATGTTATTTGTGCGTTTTTGTATGTTTATCGAGTAAAGCTGTTCATTTAGAGATAGTGGCAGATCTTTCGGTTCAAGCTTTTGTAGCGGCATTTACTCGGTTTGTTTCTAGAAGAGGACTTCCATCCTTGATTCGGTCAGATTGCGGTACTAATTTTACGGGTACCGATAAATATCTCAAGGAGTTGTACATCTTTTTACGGAATAATCATTCGGATTTAGAGCGGAAATTTACTAAGGATAATATAACGTGGCTTTTCAACGCCCCGGCAAGTCCCAATCACGGCGGTCTCTTTGAAGCGGCGGTTAAGTCAGCCAAGACGCACGCTCGACGCGTGCTCGGTGAAGCTAAGCTCACGTTTGAGGAGCTCACCACCTTTTTTACTAAAGTGGAAGCTATAATGAATTCAAGGCCATTATGCCCCCTAAGTACGGATCCAACGGATTTGGAAGTGTTAACCCCAGGTCACTTCTTGATAGGTCAGCCTCTGATAGCGCTTCCAGAGTATGCCTTTGCGGAAGTTAATATGTCTCGACTATCTCGGTATCAACAAATTCAAAAGATGTCTCAACATTTTTGGTCACGGTGGAGAAATGAGTATCTACATACTCTACAACAACGGTTTAAGTGGACTTCGGTTACGGAACCTCCTAAATTAGATGATTTAGTTTTGATCAAGGATGAAAATTTACCTTCTCTTAATTGGAAACGCGCTCGTATAGTTAAATTGTTGCCTGGAAAAGACGGTATCGTACGGGTAGCGGAAGTTAGGACTCAGAACGGGATCTTGGTTAGACCTGTTTCAAAATTATGTCGGTTACCTTCGGTTAGTTCGATGTAAGCAAGGCGGCCTTGCTTAGGCGGCGGGATGTTCAGGCGTATTAATGCATCGATCTGTTTGGATGATGGTAATCGATATCTTACCACGGATTAGGCGATTTATTTAAGTTGCCTCCCTGCCTTGCTAAGTTGGCAACATTGAGTCGCCATTTTTTCTCTCTTCGGTTTTGAATGGCGCGGCGGTGAACGTGTTTTAGCGCGTGCGAGGACATATTTAAGTTTATTGGTGTTAACTATGATGAAAAAAGGACAATTGGTGCCTGTGAAGTGTATCTCTGGACTCTGTATTAGTGGTTGCGTCCCACCTTGACGACCCTGTGCACAGGAGGACTGCGGCGGCAGCGGCTTCTTACGGACGCGAGCGACAGGGCGTATTTCCCGGTAAGTTCGGTTTCTGTCAACCAAACGGCGATCGTTATACGGCTGAACAGGGGTGTGAGAATAAGGAAAGGCCCGACCAGCATTTAGAAGTATACAGTCCATTAAAACATCCACCGGTCTCGAAGGCACGAACGCGTGAACAGTAGGGGTTACGCTGATTTTGTTTTTATTCTTTTACCGAGCCCACATTCACCTTAACATACATGTTAACCTTGACAAGGTCACGGAGAATCCTCGTATTAGTACTAGATAATTATCATATTCACAATAGGCATCACACATATATATATTATAACTTAATATATGCTGTGCCTTCACACGTAATGACATCACCCAAATATACCTTGTGCGAATGACATGTCAAACTGGTATTGTCAGAAGTGGCCCCGGTTGTTTAGCATGTGTTTACTTTAGATAAATACCGAAGATATGGATAATGGCGCTTCTAAGAAAATATGGCTATTAGAAAGAGTTTTATGTTTATGTCCTCTATGTTTAGAGTTTTAGGTCAAAGAATAAAAAAATACAGAAGTGACATTTAAGTATGATACTACATAATCGCTAAATTTGAGTTCGACCCAATATAGATACCTAGTACCTATTTAACGCTAACGTTAACCAGATTATACCTATTAAATGTATTTAACATTATTACAATCGACAAGATGAGTAACATATTGAAATAAAACATTTTTTTCGAATTTATCGCGTTTATTTTATGTGTTTACGTTCCCGACGTTTCGGCTGCTTTACAGCAGCTATGGTCACGGGAACACCATGGTTGCATTATTTATTTCAATATGTAGTATTCGCGTAAATATAAGAAATCAATATGAGTTTAACATCACGATCTCTGCTTGTTTCCAGAAAGAATCACCTCAATACATCTTGAACCTAGGTAGCAGGATCTACGTGGTAGACAGTGCGCAGACGCGGCAGCGCTTCGCCGCTATAGCCCAACAGTTCTACAAGACCGAGCTGAAGACCGTCGACTTCCACAATCCACTTGTCGCTTCCAAGGAGATCAACTCTTGGGTCTCCAATATAACTCAGGGAAGGATACCCAATTTGGTCGACGAAGGTGAGTAGGATTAAATATAACAGAAATAAAATGTACTAAGTGAACAAGCAATGTTACTGCAATACAAATTAGGTAGGTAGTGTGCTACTCGGTTCAAATAAGTAACTCAAATGTAAGTAGGATGTAAGTAGGTAATATAAAAAGGGTAATAATTAATATGAAAGTGCCGCAATTGTATGCAATTCTATATGGCTAGCAATTCTCGCAATATTCCCCGTGAAGATAGTTATTAGAGCGAAAGGGACTAATTAAATATTTCTTCGATTCTCGTTTATTCTTTTCACTACAAAAATCCAACATAACTAGTATCAATGCTTTACAATCTTTTTTATATTTGTTAAATATTATCGAGACAGTAGCAGTTAGTGTTGTGTGCAGACAGTGGGGTTGCGTTTCTGAGTCATTATAATCTCTATAAAAATGCTAAGTACAATGTGTTTACGGCTCCTACAAAACATATCGAAAAGGTTAGTAAAACAGAAATATCCACAGTAACTGCTTCAATAATATAGTTACAAGTCTATTTAAAAGTGCACAATGAGTCAGGCAGGTTGTTCCGGTGATACTCGCGAGTGAGTCAACTGTTACACTCTATTATTTTTATTTAATGACTATGAGAACAAATGGCATCCTGTGGTTAGCCACATACTTAATTGCCTGTGCTGTGTATGAAAAGAGCTTACAGCTAAAAATGCTGTTAGCATTGATAATAAATACCCACAGCCTGGAGTGAATTACGCTCTTGCTATTTCTTTGACGCCTGTGGCTATTCCGAATAAATATTGGGATTACGAACCGCGCTATGAGTCTATACTGTCTATATACTGACAGGCTTGATACTCGGTTCGCTATATTGTCATCATACTATAGTCTAAAGTATAGACTCTATACTGTTGTTTGATGACAGTGTAGGCTAAATAGAGCAAAATTCACAATCCTATTCTTTATTCGGATTGGTTAACATGTAATTTCGTTTAATATGCACATCATATAAACATAACAAATTAATTGGTTCCAGATGACGTCACGGGTTTAGTGGTGCTCGTCTTAAACACCCTGTACTTTAAGGGCAGCTGGCGGCACCAGTTCGCGCCGAATGAGACCAAGTCTGGCACCTTCTACGTGTCCCCAACCGTACAGAAAACCATCCCATTTATGTCCGTCAGCAATAAGTTCTACTACAGCGAGTCCGCGAAGTTCGATGCTAAGCTTGTGAGGATGACGTACTTGGTAAGAACAACTTTTATTGGATGAAAAATTAAGAATTCTGATTTGATGCGTTCCGCCTATAAACAGCAGGACTCGTGGGATTGTTTGCACCCTAATTAGCCCCGTGCAAGGAATAGGACAAAATGTCGTATCTATACATACAAATAAATAAAATTGGAGTGTCTGTTTGTAATATTAAAATACCCGCTTTTTACTAAGTGCATTTGGATGTATACACGGTATATATACAAAAACAACATTTTTTACATTTTTTGTCTGTCTGTCTGTCTAGCTGTCTTTTTGTTTCGGCTAATCTCTGAAATGGCTGGACCGATTTTGACGGGACTTTCACTGGCAGATAGCTGATGTAACAAGGAGTAACTTAGGCTGCTTTTAATTTAGAAAAAAACTTTTTTGTCAACTAACACTACCAATATTTGTAAGAAGAAAATATTAAAATGAAGCTTATTATCAGGGTAACAAGTTCGCGATGTACATCATAGTTCCTAACTCGCTGAATGGGCTGCCTCGCATCCTCAACGGTCTCAGCGATCTCCGAGCCGAGATGAACAATCTGCAGGAGCATATTGTCGACGTCACTCTGCCCAAGTTCAAATTCGATTATACATCACAACTGGATGGGATTTTGAAAGATGTAAGTAACACATCTAGTAAAATATAAATTCCTTGACAACAAAGACATAGTTGGACTTATAGAAGCTTTAGTTGTAAATATATCACTAGAAAAGAAATTGATTTCTTATATTTACGCGAATACTACACATTGAAGTAAAACTATTTTTAAGGATTCTATCGCGTTTAAAACGTCGGGAACGTAAAAATAAAAAATAAACGCGATAGAATCCTTAAAAATAGTTTTATTTCAATAGAAAATAAATTCTTCATACATAAATAAAGTAACTTAAAAAGTATATTTGCATTGAGCCTATAGTCCATTTATGTCGATGAGAGCTTCGTTTGATGCTCACGTAAGCCCACTTATCTGTAAAGGTTTTACCGAGAAAGGGGCTTACATACAACTAGTATTGTTTATAAAAATGTAAACGCTTGCTTTGTCTTACTTAGTCTCTTCAAATTTTGATAATGCCTTGTACGTGACATGGAATCTATACCAATGAAATGTGTAAATTTTGATTTAAAATTATATTCATATAAAACGGTATTTTGTTCGCAGTTGGGTATAAGGCACGCCTTCCAGAACACGGCTTCGTTCCCCGGCATCGCCCGCGGTCAGCAGTCGCCTGAGCAGCTCATGATATCTAAAGTGCTGCAGCGATCTGGTATCGAAGTGAATGAGCTTGGAAGTGTGGCATATTCTGCTACAGGTAATTCATTACAGTACCTTTGTACAGGATAGATAGAGAAGAATAGATCTGGTCTTACATGCCGTACCTTCCACTCACGCACATCCAAGGACTCGGCGTTGCGCGTGGTGAGCTGCAGGAAAGTGCTGTCCAATAGAAATACAGCAAAACAGCTTCCAAACAAGACAAAATACATAGAAAAAAAATAACTTCTTAAATTGTGTAGTCACTATTACATGAATATTCCATAATGTGGTACGGAACAACCTTGCGTCTGTATATAATTAGCCAGGCTAGTGTGGTCAATAGTTTTAACATTTAAAAGATCCATCTACTTGTAATATTAATTTCTTGTCTCTGCATTCTTCCCTCTTCCGTGATTTCATATGGGGTTTGACCAGTATTATTCTTAATAATACTGTGGATGACATAATACTTCTTCTATCTTTACGAAATGAGATGCGATGAAATAAAATGGATATAAATATGGCCTCACCCAAAACTTAGCGGGTATTTTGCCAATGTCAAGTAATTAATAGCAATAACACATTCAATAAATAGGTACACATTATAAATAAAAGAATGGATGTGACATGATGATATGAAAATGGCGTATCCGACATAATACTTGTCGTTAGGGTTACTGCAATTAACACCATTGACAATTTTTTTTTTATAATCTGAAATTACTGTAGCGTTCAGTCGATGATGTGTTTATATTAGTTTTATTGAAATTCAATTGTTTCCAACAGAAATATCATTAGTGAACAAGTTCGGTGAGGACACCGATAGTCCTATGGAAGTGGTCGCCAACAAGCCGTTCCTCTTCTTCATCCAGGACGAAGCCACGCGACAACTGCTGTTCACCGGCAGGGTGTCCGACCCCTCGCTCAGTGACGGAGCTTACAAGCTGTAATAAAGCGGAATCAAATATATTTTAATGAAAATTACAAATAGTTTTGTAAAGAAACAGTTTTGTAAAGGTCTCATTTCCTAGAGTTTATTTAATTTCATACGAATTCATGTCATTCAATTGTTCCTTGTGTAGTAATAGTAAGACCAATGTTTGAAAAGAAAGGTGTTAATTACGTGACTTCGTCCGTATTGGTGCTTATTGACTGTTCGAATGAAATGATAACAACATATCTATGAAATGAGTTAAATAAGTAATTAAGATTTGAAATGAATGTAACTTAGTACTCTTAATTTGCAAACAAAATACGCTGCAAATTCATTTTTGCAATTACCTAATTAAAAAGTATAAGCAATAGAATTGAAGCTAATACTTGTAGCTAAGATGTAGATACTTGGATGTTATTTATATAACATCCAAGTTACACACACACATTAGACATTAATACATTTAACATATAATGTGTATATTATTATACACATTATATGTTAAATGTGCAATGTATATCAAAATGAAAACAATTTTAAATATATTTATAATGTATACGAGTGAATTGTTGTTTTAAGGATTTGCAATGATTGGACACAATTTTGTATTTAGGAAGTGCCATTTGTAACAAGATTTTGTACACGAGTAAACTATATTTTAATATTTAAGGTAGTTTATTTGAAAATACCCCTTATAGCTAAGAATCATCTTAACCACATATCATCATCATCCCGAATATTAGCCAAAAAGGAGAAAACTGTTTTCATTGTTCATATGATTCATTAATAATTTGTGGTGTTTGACCTTTCTCATCGGCCTGTAAGCCCTTGGCCTTTTGGCGGATAGGACATCCTCATACTCTGAACCTCTTTAAGGTCATATTCATGTGCACTTTTGGGTTTCGGGATGTGTTTACCGCAGATATTATTGCAAGAGGGTTTTAAATTCGAAAGCGACTTCAAAAAGAAGGAGGTTCTTCACGGTAAACTCTTTTTTTCCATAAAAATTTAATTACTTTCTGCTTCTACTTTTACAATTAAGTCATTTTTTTTTTTTATAACACAATTAATATATGTTTTTTTCTGAAAAGTTACTTTAATTACCTTTGAAATGATACCACTTACAGTAATATAGTACTTGCCTTCTTCAACTATAGTAGGAATCAGCCCTTTAATCTCTAAATTTGCCCAATTATTGATGAACTTGATGGCTGCATTCGAGTCCGTAAAGTTCAGGCTGTTAACATTGGCAGTTTTTATTCACCTTCATCCTCTAGCTATTGATATCATGTTACATTTTTTTAATAAACGTCCTAAAACGACATTTTTTGATATAAATTACAAAAAAGAAAGCTCAATTAAACTCAATAAATATACCACCCTTACCACATCTTATACTTAGTGTTAAAATTGATATTGTATTTACGATGATCATATTCAATTATAATGATAATAAAAAAATAATGCTCGTAAGATTTTCCTTGTTCGACGCATAATCGTTCTAAGACATAAGAATGAAGACTGCTATTTTTTTGCGAAAAATTAAATTGGCATGATTATACGTCTTATTGCTACGTGATACAGGTTCCTTGCGCGTTAATATAAATCAGTGTGTTTATCACCGTCCTTACTGATGGTCGTCGGGTTTAATTCGCCTTTAGACTTTTTCGTATACAGCTCCAGTAGTGACTTTATTATGTATACTTGAATTGGAAAAACTTTCAAAATGCATATTGTTTCCGTTATTGGTGAGTCATTTTTGATTTCTTTATACGGAATACTTAAAGTGGCAGCTTTTTTTGGGTATGAAGATTGTCCCAAGGCACGCTTTTGCAAAGATTCAGTTCTTATAGTATGTGTGTGTTTTAACTTGAATTTAGATGTTTGGTTTTGAGTCCATCGATTTTGTATTTTAAATCCTATCGAAGCTAGGTTGCTAAAATATACCAGAGTCGAGGTTAGCACATGTTTCTGGTTAACTGAGGGTTTAAAGAAACCTGTTGTTGGAAATAAATCAACCGAATTCATCTTAGTAGGACCTGTTACCGAAGGCCCTATAATTAAATAAGCCTTCAATATTTGTAGGCTATGATGAGTACAGTGGATCTTAGCAAAATTGGGTGGTATTATGGCATAGTATATGTCAGCTAATATCTTCCAGAATTTGTTTTTGTCTAACGTCATTTTCAACAGGTCATGACATCATTTTTAAATTATTTAATAGGATTCAAAAAAGTAACGATTTGATGCACTTTTTATATGACCTTTACAATAAAATTTTCCTGTATTTGGATAATAAATATACCTATATAGTTGTTAGTGTGTTTTATTTTTGCATTTCAGACAGCGAGTCTTTATTGGTGCGATAAATATTAAGCTACTCAAGTCCTTAATCAAACCACAGTGCCCACAGTGGTTATATCTATACATATAAATAAAATTGGAGTGTCTGTTTGTAATATTAGAATAACCGCTTTTTCCTAAGTGCATTTGGATGTATACACGTTACCTATACCGAAACAACTTTTTTTACAATTTTTGTCTGTCTGTCTGTCTGTCTGTCTGTCTGTCCGTCTGTCTGTCTGTCTGTCTGTCTGTCTGTCTGTCTGTCTGTCTGTTTGTTCCGGGTAATCTCTGAAATGCCTGAACCGATTTTGACGTGAATTTCACTGGCAGATAGCTGATGTAACAAGGAGTAACATAGGCTACTTTTATTTTAGAAAAAAAAAATTGGATCTGATTAAAGTTTGATAGCAACAATCTGCAATGCGTCCCGCGGGATCAGAACGCGAGCAGGCTGTTGCCAACGGCTGAGTCTTTGTTAAATACCACGAGGACGAAGTCGCGGGCAACAGCTAGTACTATATATAAGTGACATTATCTGCAGCTAATTCGGTTTCTTAATCATCTTAAATGGTAAAAATATTAACAAAAATGTCTTATGGACTTAAAATTATAAATGTGTCTTTTTCTTAACAGCAATCATCTTCACCACCTTTCAAAACCTTCAATGTTTGGAAACAGCCTTATACTCTCGCCTAACGTTCTTCGACATCGATCTCCTTCGATATGCAGCTGAGAATAAGCCTGGAAATGTAATATTATCTCCAGCCAGCATCAAGTCTACATTGGCTATGCTACTAGAAGGAGCCAAGGGTGCCACTGCTGCTGAGATCAAGAGTACCCTGAGATTGTCACCCATAAACGATGATTTTAGGAAAGAGTTAAGCGTCTATTTGATGGCTTTGGAGGTAAACAATGGCACTTTAATTTACCTTAATCAATGTTTTGTGTAGAAAGGTTCTAGAATGGCGACCACGAACCGGAAGACGTAGTGTAGGACGGCCCCCCATAAGGTGGACCGATGATGTCACATACGTAGCAGGAAGCCGATGGGTGCAAGTGGCGGAGGACTGTGATGTGTGGAAGTCATTGGGGAAGGCCTATGTCCAGCAGTGGACGTCATTCGGCTGATTGATTGATTGATTGAATGAATGTTTAATAAATATAATTGTCGGTTTTTGTAAGTGTTATAAAAAAAAAAACATTTTAGGACGTTTCTTACAAAATTGTTACATGATATCAATAGGTAGGCGATGAAGGAAAATAAAAACTGGTTTGCTTCTGACTTGCATAAAAAGACTTAAGTTCAGTTATAAAGAGGAAAATATATAATGTTTGAACGTATTAAGATTATAATAGTCATCATAGCTTTACAGAAATGCATTATAACCATTACAGGTGAACACAACTGGTGCCATAATGCACACCGCTAATGGCCTATTTGCGTCCAAAAAGCTTAAACTGAGGAAAGAGTACGAGACGATTTTGAAGCAAGTATATTCAGCCAATGTAAACAGCCTGAACTTTACGGACTCGAGTGCAGCCATCAAGTTCATCAATAATTGGTCGAATTTGGAGACTAAAGGGCTGATTCCTACTATACTTGAAGAAGGCAAGTACTATATTACCGTCCTAGGAGGACTTTACACCTAGGACTATAAAATGTACAACGTATTTATAAATGACACGCTTATTATGTTGCCATTTGTGCAAGGAAATAAACGTATAAAATTAAAACAACTTATAATTGTTGCGCTCCTAAATTGAAGATATATTTTATGGTTGTTAACCTTGAAAACATAAAATATTTAATTAAATTTTGGAAACATATTACATCAGTAGGTCAAGATTACACATTGTTGCCTCTTGTAAACAGCCAGTAAGTTAGCAAGTTGCCATGACCAGTTGCTCGCATGAGGTGGGTCCATCAAGTTGATTCGCTTTGTTGGTAGTTGGTCAGCATGGTTTGTGTAAACCAACGAAATCCGGTATTTCTTTTTTACAGTATAGGTAAACTATAGGGATATAAAGAAATATCTCTTTAGTAACAGTAACTATATTATCAAAATGAAACTAATTTTGCGGAGTTTATCCCGTGACCATGGTTGCTGTAAAGCATCCTAAACGTCGGGAACCTAAAAACATAAAATAAACCCGATAAATTTCGCAAAATTAATATTATTTCAATGTGTAGTATTCGCGTAACGATAAGAAATCAATAAGTTACTATAGTATTTTTCATCAAACACCTACCTAAGATCCTTCTCGTTGAGATATCCATACTAATATGCTTTAAAAATCATGAGCCTTTCTTATTGCACTCTTTATCTACTCATAGCTATAATTGATAGAACTAGGCGATACTTGGCGGATATCCATTGTTAACCTAATGGGGATGGATGGCTCATTTGTAGCCCAGCAGTCCTGAGGATGCTTTGTTTAGAGGCGAAATACGTGCCGAATATTTTTTTTTTAATTCTCTTAGTGTCGCGGAGAATTGCATTTTATTTGAGGTCCCGTCACTCGTGATAGATAGTTTCTCGATTAACATCTTAGAGGAGTTCGGTGTTCCTGGCTTCTTTTATTATCGATCAAAATTGTTTGGGTTATAATCGAAAACGTTGACAAGCCGAGGGTCAGTGGTGGGTCCTCTTTCCCCATTAGGTTTACTCATAGCTCCAAGACTATTGATCCTATTCGTCACAACTCTGTTATTGCCAGACCATTACTGGACTACTTAACACTGTGACAATATTGAACTCTCGCTTACCTTTTGATTGCAGTTCACGTGGACCCTTCGTCAGAGATGATAGTGGCCAACGCGCTCTACTTCAAGAGCTCCTGGGTCCACGGCTTCGACGAAAAGCTGACGCACGGATCTTGCTTCTACATCGACGGTGTCTGCAATACCGTCGCTATGATGGAGCTGCAAGCTGAACTGAAGTATGCCTATATGGACGGTTTGAGGGCACACGCTTTGGAATTGCCGTATGAGGTGAGGTTATTCGAAATTTTCCAAAGTCAATCTACCTACTCCCACTAATAAAAAGTTGTTTGTAAAGTGAAAGTTTGCATGGATGTTTGTTACTCAATCACGCCAGAACGGCTGAACGGATTTGGATGAAATTTGGCACGGAGATAGATTATAGTCTGGAATGGCACATATGTTACTTTTTATCCCGGTAAAATGTATGGTTCCCGAGGGATAGATTGGTTTTTTATTTTAATAGACACAGACTACAGCATTTATTGCAGCTAAATAATTTTACTTTTAATTGACACATCGAAAGTCTGACGTCACGTAATTATTATAAATGCGCTATAGAAAGCGTTCAAGCAATAGTATACCATTCCTCAATTAACATCTATAAATCAATTTCTAGGGTGGCCGATATTCTATGATATTGCTGGTGCCGCAAGACCGAGCCGCAGAATCAGCTCTTATCCGGGACCTGCCGTACGTTGGACTACCTAGAATATCTGAAGTACTGGAGCCCACAGACGTTATCATATCATTGCCCAAATTCAAAATTGACTATAACGAGGATCTGGTGGAGATTTTACAAAAGGTAAAGTGTTACGAAAATTGTGTACAATATTTAAGGGTTCAACGGGTAAACTGGGATACGGGTTGGGAGGACGAATGGGTAGGGATTACGTCATATGTTAAATATCAGTTTAAATTAGTAACCACTACACCATTGACGACCTGAATAGCACAGTAGGCAGTAGCCCTGCTTTTTGTACCAAGGGTCCCGAGTTCAAATTTTGATAGGGGCAAGCTTTGTATGATGAGCACGAATGTTTGTAACCAAGTACCTACGACATCGAAGATTAATATTTATATAAGTATTAAAATATACTGGAATCGCCCCCCCCCCAATCAATCGTAAGGTACTCATAATACAAGCGTCGCTTAGTATGACACCGTACAGTTGGTGTATTCGTCTGGCGATATAATAATGTTGTTAATTATAAAAGTGTAATTTCAGACGGGTATCCATTCTTTATTCTCATCGAAGTCCAATCTTTCGGGAATTTTCGAGGCTGCATCTCCCAGCCTCAACAGCTTCCATCACTGCGTCCACTTGGAAGTGAACGAGGGGGGGACCGTCGCGGCGTCCGCCACAGCAGCCCTGGTGATCCCGCTGATCAACAACCAGGTGCAGCTAAGAGTGGACCGGCCATTCTTGTTCTTCATCAGGGACAATAAGCTAGGTTTGATGGTCTTTGAAGGAAAGATTGATGAGCCGATGGAGTATGTTGAAGAAAACGTTCTGAAAGGTAAGTTGTTGATTAGGAATAATTGATTTATACAAATGGCTCGATGATCGTCTCATTGAAAAAAAATGGCAGTAAAATTAGGATTTACAATCCTGAAGTAATTGATAGAACTTGGCCATACTTGGCGGAAATCCATTGTTAAGCAAATGGGGAAAGAGGACGATGATTTGTTTTCAAATTCGCATTGTTTCGAGTAATTAGAGTCCTCAACACTCGTAACAGACAGTTTCTCGACTAACATCTAAGGAGATCGGTGTTCTTGGCTTCTTTAATTATCAATCAACTTGTTTGGTTTATATGTATTGGAAAAGTTGAAAAATAGAGGGTCAGTGGTGGGTTCCTCTTCCCTCATTTATTTAATCCTGAAGTATGAATTTTAAATTAGTGAACGGTGTTTTTACTAGGTAAATACACCGTTCACCGTACCGTACCGTAGGTATGGTAGGTGCATACTTACCTACCATATCATTTACGTTGTAATCATTATGACCTCAGTAGTTAATAAATAAAATAATAGAAAAAGACTAAACTAAACGGAACGCGTGAGGTTTACTTGTTTGGCTACCTTGGATAATCAATCCATGGAAGGCATGAAATTATCTAAGATGTTGATCATATTATAAGCTATCACCTCGCTAAGTTTGATTGAATTGCCCCAATAGACATTGAGCAAAATTGTTTTGGCTATCTTGCATAAAATTCCTAAATTATAAAGTATTTTTACAAACTATTTACATTTTTTTTTTTACAAGCTACATCAAAATATTTTCGGTACGATTCCCGTGGTGCGCAAACAAACAGATGGACTGTCAAAAAAATTATAAAAAAAACATCAAAGTAGGAGTATCAAAAACATTACCGTCCTTAGGGCGCAGTCGGGTAAAAATAATCTCTACTTCGATTGTTTTTTCTCCAAAAAGCGTCAATGTTTACAGTCTCATCAATACCCGTATATATTGTTAGCACTAATTCAACTTTTATATATTTTCAGATGAAAAAAAGCATCAAATTTCAATGGAAGCTCCCAAGAAGAAAATAGATAGCTCTATATAATTTATTCTTAAATTACATTGTATTACTTAACAATTGATTAAATCAATTAACATTGAGGGTTCGTTTTAATGTATTAACACCAACCGAAGCCCTATAACACAATTATTGAATAGTGTGACGTTTGGTTGAGTTTAACATTATTAACCGACTTCTAAAAGGAGGAGGTTCTAAATCCTGTTGTATTTTTTTTTATAATAATAATGGTCGGTAAAAAATGTATTCTTTATTGAATCACATTGGAAAATCAGTGGGAGAGAATATATATACAATTAAGGTACGAGGGCTGGCACTTTCCTCGCTCAAAAAATGTATATGATTATACAGCGAGGAAATGCAGCCAGCATTCTAGCCACCATTCCACGTGGACAAGGTCTATTTGATACATAGTTTGTTTTCATACTATTTTTCTGTTTGTAAATATTTAGTGCGATGTAAAACTTTCAAAATTAGTTGGCAATAAACTCTTAATAAATTTAAACAACCTAAAAAAAAATTAAGGTACTACGGTTAATATACGTACGTAGGATACTACGTATCTTCTCGTGGCTAGAAAGGAGCGACCATTGAACGCCCATGACCTTAAAGCGATTTGCTTATTCCGTAGCAGTTGGGTACCATTCATATGGCCAAAATACCAGAACAAATAATACTGGACAAAGTGATAACGATCAGAAAATTGGGAAAATGATATCGGATAAGGGATTGGATATTGAGTAATGATGACAATTACAATGGCATTGTGACAATCTTGTTTATTCGGCCGTATGTGGTAATCCAGGTCTTTATTGTGACAGTTGTTTCATTGTGTACCTGCACTAGATTGTACATGTTAATAGACGAGGCGATAGATTTGGTAACGTGTAAATATTAACCTACCTATTAAGTTAAGAAATACAGAAGGAAAATATTTAAAAAACAACTTCACCCGTCACACACTCCCTACAATGTTCGTCCTATAAGCCACGATCTACAGCGGTAACCAATCAAAACGCCGAGGCACGACCCGCGGCTAGTCCCAAGGAAAAGCTAATTATCTTGAAAGCCGCAATGAAAATAATTGAAAAAATAAATGGAGGTATAGCACCATATACGTCATGATAAATACCCCACTATAATAAATTAAGATTAAAAATTGGTAGGTTTCAAAATGTACTCAGCATATGCATTTTGCTGAGTGTATTTTGAAACCTACCAACTGCTGACCAGATGCTGACCAGCATCGGCCAGCAGGGTGCCCAGAACGCTGGCAGCATTGCCACGGTCAATGGCAATGCTGATGTGTTGGACAAAATATGTGCCAGCGTTCTAGTCACCTGATGTCTCTACCAGACGTTTTGAGAGTTCTCCACCCGACGTTAAGGGACCACTTGATGGTTCCAAACCAAGAAACAAGTAACGTTACTATACTAGAAATTAGTACCGTACGGACATTAAACCAGCTATCTGGCCCTGCCATAAGACCAAGCACTCATCAATTGAGGGTGGTATTATGTACACTATTATCCAAGACTAAGCTAATTACATTGCAAAGAGAGGTCACCTCTCAGGGGAATTTGCTCGCATTATATAACTTGGCTTTCAATCTAATGTCATTAAAAATTAAACGTTGGTACGACAAGACATGTTAATATTAGCCATTCTTCAAAAACAAGAAAGTTAATTTCGGTGAAAGGTTGTTTTTGCTGATAAATTAAATTCGTTTTCTTGATTTTAGATATTCGACATTAAATCAATTAGGAGAAAGCAGGAGATGTTCCGTATACAAGGACATATTTGCAAAGATCGATTATTAGTATAATAACCATGCCGAAGATCAGTAAAGAAAGGTCTTCTTTTCGTTTCTTTATTACCATGTTAAAAAAGATCTGTACACTGCGCGCACACAATTTGATGATGTAAGGTATTTTCTGAAGCGAGTACCGCAAATAAAACAAAAGCCGAGTATCTATAAACACATAATATTTACTGATTTTATCTATGAAACCTAAGACTATCTACACACAAACATTTGCAATGCCAGACGAAAAGGACCAACAAAAAAGACCGACACAAAATAAGCAACTAAGATACT
Organism: Pheosia tremula; assembly: GCA_905333125.1. Classification (NCBI taxonomy): domain Eukaryota; kingdom Metazoa; phylum Arthropoda; class Insecta; order Lepidoptera; family Notodontidae; genus Pheosia; species Pheosia tremula. The sequence goes on along the minus strand of HG995416.1, from coordinate 5,112,194 downwards.
AATATTATTTTGGTAACAAACAAACGTTTCTGAGAAGGCCATGGAAGCTACGGAATGCGTCCGCAGGTAACCGCCTATTTAGTTCATTTTATCTCTTTCTCACATCTCTCATCAACTGTGTAGTCCTATACTAAGCAACGCTTCTCTTATGGGTACCGTACAATGCACTGGGTTACAGGAAATTAAGTTATATATATATTTGTTTATATTGGACACGGGCCTCCCCTCAATGCAAGGAGGGATTAAGCCATAGTCCACCACGCTGGCCCAGTGCGGGTTGGCGGACTTCACACCTCTTACGAGGGGTTCTCTCAGACATGCAGGTTTCCTCACGATGTTTTCCTTCACCAAGTGATAATCATGGATGAAAATGAGATTCGCACATGAAAAATCCCAGAGGTGCGAGCAGGGGTTTGAACCTGCAATCCTCGCTACCGAGGCAAGCGTTGTACCAACTTGGCTATCACTGCATATATTTGGTTAATACCTGATTAAAGTGTTCTCTCTTCCAACGGCACGATTACGATGCACCGTTAAAAAGTAAGTATCGCTTGGTATTAAGAGCAATCATAAATTAGAATTTTAAAGCTAAACACCACGCATTCAGTACCCACTTTAGCTACTTAGCAGTATTTTAAAGTCTATGCCAAGATGTGTATTTATTGGTTATAATATATGTACAGAGATATTTCCATAAAAAAACAAGCAACTTAAATATACATATTGATAGGAGAAATAAACAAATAAAAAAGGCGATTATAAAACTATGCTACGATTAAAATGATCTGCTAGATATTCTAAAAAGTTTGGTGTCATAGGTCAAACTCCATCGGCCCCAATAGATACATCGTAGATACATTATCCATCATCGTCCATCAGTATTCTAGTGTTCATTAATGGTTCGGAGCTAAAAAAATAAACTCGCAAACTTTTTTCATCTGATTCTAAAAAAAGGCGATTTTAGCGAGCGATAATTCTGAAAAGTAGTCCTTTTGAATTATTTCTGAATTAGTAGCATGTCGTTGATACCTGAGCATTTTAAAATATACCTAAAGGCATTAAAGACAAATTTAGTATTCGCTTGTAGATTTTTATTCAGGACGTGTATGTAAAACAGAAACCTCAATATTAAGATCAACTCTCCACGATGGATGCGGGTAAGTGGGTCAGTTTCATTGCCGCGGACATTTGCTATATGTACTAAGTAATATGTTTGTATGTCCGCTTTCTTATCAAGCGATCGTCAGTTGAATAAGGTTAATGCCGTCATAATGTCCTATCACTGATCTTTTCATTGATTCGATAGACTACATAATATATAGAAAGGATTTTCTTTAAATTAATACTAGTTTTTTTACTGAATTAGAAAATAAGCATAATTAAAATTTACAATTACAGTTAAACTAAATGGGAAAATAAAAAAGTTTTTATTGACGGTTCTCAAATATCTTAAGGCACGGTATTAAATAATGTCGGGCACCGAGGAACCCTTCTTGGCTATTATTATCGACTACAACTATTCACCTAGTTACGTTGTATGTATATGCATGTATTACACTTGCGGGCAAATAAACAGACCCCATTCTGTCTCTTTGATTGCTATCATTAGTATCATTACGAGCGAGCTCCGTTATCGTCGTATTAAAATATTTCAGTACAGCTAGCACAAGTAAAACGTCATCAGAGCCTTATAAATTAAATAAATGCAGCATTTATCTATTTAAAAATGTTCTAATAGAATTAAAATATTAGCGTAAGCCACTACTGTCGCCTTCCTACCTAGGCAAGTATGCTCCATCGTAGATCTCATCATCACTTACCATCAGGTGAGATTGAGATCAAATACTTGCCTATAATGTAATAAAAAAAAAATAAGTATGCATTGTATTTTTTTTCATGAGACTAATTTAAAAGTCGCTTTAAAAGCTTTCTCCCGAATTTATAGACGTACTATAATTTTATCGAACGTCATATAGTACTGCGGGAAGTAGAACTATTGTGCGCAGTACTATATGAAGTTGGATGAAGTTATAAGACGTCTATAGATTCGAGGGTTTGAGTATTGTGAGTGCGGTTTGATAAATACAACAAACTGAGAGGTATCCTGTTTAATATTTTTTGATCATCAATGTTGGTATTATTATTTAAGATTAATGCTATTTCTATGAGAGTATAAGCACACTGTAACTTGAGCGTTGGTAGGATTTGCTTCAGGGTGAGGTAAAGAGAAATTATTTTTTTATCATACTTATAAATAAAAGCACGTTTTTTTTTAATTGTTATATGATCACAATGATTCCTGACAATTTCATTTGTGTTTTGTTTGACTAGATGATGCAGGAAGGTAGGCACTTGCCCAACTTTGGCTACAGCCAAGCTAGGCTGGCAATAAAGGGTGGTGGTGTTGGGCATTTCGACTATTGGCCCTATCCTAAAACAACCATTATAGATAATATAATTGATAGAACTATGCAATATTTGGCGGAAATCCATTGTTGAACAAATGGGGGAAGAGAAATCCACCACTGACCCTCGCCTTGTCAACTTTTCCAATTATAAACCAAACATGGTTTATCGATAATTAAAGAAGCTAGCAACACCGAACTCCTCTAAGATGTAAGTCGATCTTCTTAGAGGATGATGATGAGGAGATCTGATGAGGAGGAGAGGATCATCGAAGATCTATCACGAGTGACGGTACCCCAAATAAAATGCAATTCTCCGAGAAACGACCTGTATATTTTTTATAGATCTGTGCTGTTATAGATAATAGCACAATCTATAAAAAAAACAAACAAACTATAATTAGCGAATTTTATTCTCGCTAATAAATCAGCTCATCCAGTACCAAGATGTTGTTATCACAAGATATTAAAGTGAATCAATCAGCGGAGCTTACCTTTCTTCCATTCGCGATTTCTTTTGTTCAGTATACATAGGTATTGGTTTCGCGTGCTCGATATACGACGATACGATGTAGACATCGGAATTTTTAGATTTGACACTATATATTTTTTTAAATGGGACCGAAGTTTTTTACTTTAATTAAACCTAGATCTTTTCTATAGATGCTTAGTGTACGCATTGTGATATGTACTCTAACTAACGTGCATATTGGTCCTATTTTGCATTCCATTTAACCACCCAAAGATCCCTCTTTATTATAATCAAGAAACAAATTTGAACTATACATAAATTCATATCAACCAATCAACAAAGTGATAGTTCTTCTGAAAGTTCCTATTTCGTCTCGAAATCGCCAGAGTTTAGGCCTTTGTGTATTTTTTTTTGAAGAACTATAAGATTTATTATTGCCTACATGGTTTTTACTTTTATAACAGGAATAAATGCAAATATTATGACATAAAAAATGGAATGTGTGGTCTTTACCTAAACCAAAAATAAATTACTATAGACTTCGCCACGATGCCTATTCTACGCCTGCCGTGTCTCCCACAAACATAACTGTTTAATGTCTAGATATAAACGCGTCGAACCAACTTCCGCGCACGTCATTCTCTATCGAGCGAGGCGCAAGCGCGGCCGCTCGGACCTCGCGTTATTTTGACGTTTTACTAACAAAGTTTTTTTTTAAATATCTAGTGCCTGTGTTGCAAGCCTTTGTTGAAGTAAGTATAAGTCGCTCAATGGTATTTCATGTTAATGTAGGTCAGTTGCGTTTTGTCGTGAGTTGTTTTACGGACCGCGCCGTTAATGTTGAGCTATATTGATTCGAATTTCGAAGCCTATTTAATCTCCCGGTAGGTTATTAGGTTCTGGCGATTTCGGATTTATTTGTTTCGGCTTTATTAAAGTCACTGTATTTTTAATCCAATGCATGATTGGATGTAAATATTTCTATCTCTATGACCTACTTCTACGAATACCGGAATGAATAATAGTATCACTGCAAAGTTTTGTTAAAACTGCGATAGTATTCGAAAATTTGACGCAAAAACAGCCGAATGCTTTAAAAAAAAAAAAACATTCAAACTGATAAAAGAAAAAATCTAATGTATACCTAATTGGCATCACAAAGCACTTTTCACTTGATATGTGCTTTGTGATACTTTTGTAAATATTCGAATGATTTCTATGAATATGGGATATTCTATAGAATAGCATAATCTATCCAAAAGTCACTACTTTTTATCATATAATTTGGATTAGGATTTTTGGGTTACGTAGGTATATTCAATATGGTGAATGCCTTATAGCCGTTCTTTATGGACGCGCACCTTAGCTTCTAGTTGAGAGGTATCATCATGACATCAAATAAAAAGTACATTAAAATCTAAATAATTCCCTCATTTTAATACTATGTCTCTATTTTCCTTTTATCTTTTATCGTTTATCTTATGCTATGTATTATGTTCTGCATGCCCTCCATACGCAGGGTTATTTGATGAGATGTGGAGATGTTAGGTATAATATATCCTCTGATCTCGACCGATGTTCGTAGCTTTTTATTTTGTCTCTCAAAACAAAACGTACGCGAAGTTTGATGCTCCTCAGTTTGGTATGTGGGCAGAATATTAATAAGAATGAAGAAGAATGTTTGTTGATCGATTGGTAAATAAATAATATGTTGGCCAAATGTTTGCGATTCGTCTCATTTCACGGTTAGAGGGAGTAAGAATATATAGATGTACAATTTTTTTATAAATTGAAAGGTCATATTTAAATAATGACATTGTATGTGAGTAATTAACGCGGATATCAATAAGTCTGCCGATAGCGGTTGCAATTCAGAACCTTAATGTTTAGATGGTACGTTTTAAATTTTAATAAAAGATAAGCCACTAATAACGAGTTTTAGGTAATTTAAATATTTTGTACGAAAACACATGGCGTGATATTTTTTTAAGAATAAATAATATATTATTTTGTTGTTTACCTAGATTTAAGACCGTTAAAAGATTATTATGATATAAAACAATTGATTGGTAATTTTTAGAGGGGTTTTTAATAAACACATAGTTTCATAAGCCCCTCCATCCAAAGCTAGTTCCAGGAGTGGGCTTACGTCAAAAATTGAATAGCCAGGGTGGGTTTCGAATTCAGTACCTATTGTTTACTAGGGAAGCCCTTCTAACAACTGCGCTCGTGTCGCTTTTAAATCGAACTTCTGCAATGCAATATGTTGGTGCGACGACTAGGTAGTAGGAATGCCGTATCTATGTAGATATAAGTTAAATTTCTATGTATTACACATGTATATGGCCATCTGCTTACTACAATCGCTCTCATTTGTATCTTCTTCATCATGTGATTTAAGAATAAATAGAGGTGTCCCCAAAAGTATGGCTCAATCTAAACAAGGCGATAGAGGTGGTCAACGTTACTATTTATTTTGGTATAAAACCATTTTTAAGGATTCTATCGCGTTTATTTTTTGTTTTTACGTTCCCATAGTTTTATTTCAATGTGTAGTATTCGCGTAAATATAAGAAATCAATATTTATTTTGGTTTAATTTTTCAGATAAAAGCAAGGACAACACAGAAATGCGGCAGATATTATTGGGTAAGTTGATTGTTTTTAACTTGATAGATTTAACACAAAAGCTGTGTGTGTACCCAATTTCATTGACTAGGGTTTGTGGTTTCCAAAAATGTAATATCCCGCCGGTACTTGCTTGTGATAAATTCAATGTATGGACATGAAAACAATTGGCGTAACAGCTCTCTGACGAAGCGACCTCAACCCGTTCTATCGGTTTGAGACCTAGATTACAATAATCCTTCTCTCTCAATTTAGTTCGATAATATTTAACTACTGCATTCTTCTATATACTTATCCAGAAGTAATAAAGAATAAAAAAAATGGAAATAAAAATGTTAATATAGCACGATGGTGCTTGTTTTTTATAAGACGACCCAATTTAGTACCAGCTGTCTGTACCAAAGTGTCCCGGTTTGGAATCTTGCTCGCGAAAAGCTTTGTGTGTTATGTATTTTTTTTTGTATCCGAGTCATGGATGTTTTAAATCTAGATATATATAAGACATTATTTCGATTACCCCCCCCCCCCCCCCGAGTCCACTCCACTGTACGGTACTTATAATTCAAGTGTTGCTTAGTTAGGCACTATATAATTGCTGTGCTCGACTGGGCCCCAAGTCTGCTAACACAATCGATTCATAATCGAAAAGCAACCGCATAGTAACTGTCACTTTTGACAGATATCCCATACAATATCCGTCAAGTGTGCGTTACTATGCGGTTGCTGTTCGATTATGAATCGATTGTGTTAGCAGACTTGGGGCCCTGGACGAATACAAACTCGTACACCTTTCTATAAAATCCTTCGTACACCCTTCAAACAACAACAAAACACACAAGATCAATGATCGTTCGTTTGATAAATAAAAAGATCTCGCGAAGATACTTGTGGTATGTCGCGATATCTATTTACGTGTATTATGTAAGCCATGAGCTCACCACTCGGATTGGAATAGGTACCTATTGATTTTAATCATCTTGTATTTGTACTGTCCTTGGTATAAAATGACCTACCCGTTTAATTGTCTTAAATGGTCCTGCAACTTATCAAATAATAAAAAATACCTTAAACACAAACATACGAGCAAAACCCATCACAATAGTGATTCCTAAACCAGCTTATCTAATTAAAACACCGAATTAAAATCGCCCTATCTGTTCAGGATCTACGAAGCAACAGACGTACCCACACATATATAAGCTTCAAATACACGTATTACACCCCTACCACCCACCCCTATTTTGCCGTCGGAGTTAAAAAGAAAATAAGGTCCATGAAAAAATTAACATCAAAATTATATTAGTAATTTCCATTTCTTGATTTCTTATATTTACGCGAATACTACACATTGAAATAAAACTATTTTTAAGGATTCTATCGCGTTTATTTTTTGTTTTTACGTTCCCGACGTTTCGGCTGCTTTATAGCAACCATGGTCACGGGAGGACTGAGGTGGTTGACGTCCTTGTGTCATAGTTTGACGGGGGTACTCTCATATTTAGTTGTTACTTGCGGTCCGATCTACGCAGAATGAGCTCACTTCCATTTCATTAGTATTGTATTGATAAACGAGACTGCAGATTCTGAGAAATTGATTTGAATATCAACGATGATGGTCAACATCCGTCCTCGCTGTGAGGCGCGGGCGCGGCGCGGGCGCAGCGGTGGACACACTCGGCTCTTGAATAACTACGTGACTGTATTTAATATTTATCATGCTTTTTGTCGATATCCAAGACAAAAAAACATATCACCTATAATAATATTATAATTTTTTAACTTATATGATATTGGAGGTAGGGGATAATCTTCGGAACTATTGATCCGATTATATAAAAAAAAACACGAATAAAAAGCTACACTATTGCTGAGAGTTCAACGAGGTACCACGGCGTATATTTTCCAAACAAGCCTTTTTAGAAAAAAAAAAGTCGTCCGAAAATTCCGGGAAATAGGACGTCTGTTAGTTCTACTCTAGAAACCATAAATCTAAGCAACGTTACGTACAGGACGTCTATAATATTATATATTTTTTAATATTGCCAGCCCTTTTTTATGTCCTACTGCTGGGCACGGGCCTCCCCTCAATGCGAGGGGGATTAGGCCATAGTCCACCACGCTGGCCCAGTGCGGATTTGCGGACTCATCTTTCGAGGGGTTCTCTCAGACATGCAGGTTTCCTCACGATGTTTTCCTTCACCGTTGACAGGACGTCTAGTGCGAGATTATTCGTAGGCTAACCATATACTTCATAGTCTACGTATTTAGACACATTGTAAGGAGAATTGAAAGTTTTTAATACTGGGACTGATCGCTTAAATATCAATATATTTAATGTTAAGGTGTAGCGTGTGTGCGCCTCGCATGGCAACACACTGGAGCTTACTTTTATAATTTTTTTTGTAAAATAATGAATTAAAAAAAAAAGACAGGCCCGCTGAGTTTCTTGCCGGATCTTCTCAGTTGAGGTCGCGTTCCGTGCCGGTTGTAGATTTAAGAAAAAAAATGTAATGACAATTTGTAAGTGCCCCCGTAGGCCTATACGAAATAAATGATTTGACTTTGACTTTGACTGTCCACTAGAACCACTGTTTAATTTGCCATTCAATATTTATAAATACGTAAACAATAAACTATACAGTTAAGTTACGAATAATTTCGCAATTGAAGTTCTGGACAGGCATCGATATTTGCTCCTTAAATGTAGGTAAATAGTCGACTATAGTGCATTATTGTTGCATCAAGATTATAATTTTACAGTGTACCCGCCAGTGATTGCTTTCCCGCCAGGCATGCACTGAGAGAGCTCGGTACAGATAGCAACGAAACGCATTAAAAAACAGATTGAGCTTATCTTCTTTTATCGCGCTATTACTCGTTACAATGTACGTGTGAATCTGCCGTAATTAGATCAACGGCGAATTTAACAGTGATGGCGTTAAATATGACTGTAATGACCAAATACTTACACATGTCATGCGACGTTATTCAATACACTTCTGAGGCGATAAAAACACACCGTGTTTAAGTATAGTGTGCTCTATAAAAAACACACCTCTGACATAAAATTATAGGATTTTATTTAGATCATCATTGTTTGTATTGCATTCCATATTGGTATTAAAATAGAAAAAAAACCACCCACTCGGATCGTACAACAGTGGAAAAATTGTTTTCTTATGTAGGTTTAAACGTAAAGCATAGAGAAAAAAACATAGAGCACTTTGTTTGCTATCGGTACATGCCTACAAGAGTACAATAGAGTAGGGTCAGCGCAGTGCATTCACCGCGCTTTGCGCCGTGGTTTACTTGTAGCACCGCTTATGCCATTACATTTCTCATGGGTTTTTATGTTTGTTTGTGTCGCTATCCCTATAAAAAGGAACATTTATTTAGGTACGTATTCGCCCCGTTCCCGCCAAGTTGAAAATGCCTTCAATTTGTGTTAATCGCGGTTTTAAACATTGAGAAATATCTTGGAGATAAATAGAATTTCGAATAAAGTAACTTTTTAATTTAGTTCCGCACGATCAATGGTGTACTCACATACTTAAATTGGCTTAATCCCGAATGGTAAGTATCCCTATTCGTCAACCTTATTTTATTCCTGTAAAAAAGTTGCGTTTCGTAAACTTTTTAAACTCTTATAAAACAACACTGTTTGGTACTTAGGATTCTCTTTATAATTATTGACAGTGTTTTCGTAGCGACATATTATACTCGTAGATACCTATTAGAATAAGTAAGAAAATAAAGAAAAAAATGTTTTTTTGGCGATAATTAGTTGTCGATGTATGTGTGTGTATACAGCCATAGCACACCTCCGCCACATGAATCGTTGCAACGGTTGCAACGCATGCGCGCGCATCCCGACCGTGACTGCTGCGCCCGCGCCATGCAGATAATCGGCGAGTAATCAGATTCACTCGCGTAGTGCAATTAGCGTAACTGCCCTCGGTACGCGGACAGTAATCATGTTTGTTTAATGGCTAATTAGTTTTTTCTCGGGGCTTCGTTTGCGAGATTATGATAATAGCAGAGGCGAATATTTGTAAGAGTAAGTATAATTTTGTAGTGGAGTAAGAAGATGGCAAGCAGTATCTATAGATACAAATGTGGTTAGTTAGTATTTAGTGTATTTATTTTCCCATAGACATACCCAAAACCCATATAAATTAAAAAATGGCATTAAAAATGCTTTGTAAATGGAAGTAATCTTTCTATAAATGTTGGGTTTATTCCGATTCGTATTGTAATTGATATCATCACAACTATGCAGGTGTTGCTTCGTGGTTTAGCGTGTTTATAGAAGGTTTTAAAATATTTTATGCAGCAGGATTATAGCCAAAAGCCTATAAGTTATCCGCCACTGATGTTGCTATCTAAAAACCTTCATGAATATAGAAACTAGAGTTTACGACTTCCTCGCTTTCGCTCATAAAATAACCGGTACGATCACCTTGTTTGAACAACATTTTATGATTTGCTAAAACTTTCTGCACATACAGGCACCATCTTTTATTGGAAACTTTCGTAAAGCCTAACATTGTAAACTGGATTTTTGGTCAAATCACGCATCTACTAATAGCTTTATCATGAGATTATGCAAAGCTGCACAGAATATTTTTGGTAGGTAAGTTAATGTTCACGTCTGCCTACCCCTTCCAGGCTCCAGGCGTGTGTGTAGCTATTTAAATTTCAGCATGTATTCTAAAATTAGGCTTGCTTCCAAGTGCCAAAAAATATGCACGAAAATAAAAGTAACATAGTACACGCAATGACAGTAGATCAAGGAGTTTAAAATATCACCTTTTTTATGATCAATTATACTACTGTCCTGTTGCACACAGTTACATGTGTAAACATGCATCGATACCGCTACGTGAGCCGACCCACATCCCGGGCCGAGACGTATCGAGAACGTGCTTAATTGATACCAGTTCGGAACAGTTATATCGATAATTCGAATCAATAGTAACGAGTATATTATCTTGTTTGTAAGCTGCGCTGATAAGTGTTGTAAATAGCGTACCGATGTTAATGTTGGTATCGAGATATTGATGCTACTGGTTCAAATTGATGGATATGAACTGGTCTCCGCATTTGATCGATGAGCTAGTTCTGTTAATAGGTATGAAGGGCCCAACTTGCATGTGCAACTCAATATGTAGGAATAATTTGTTGGGTGTCTACCAATTGACATATAAATGACTAGCGAACTTGTAGGGAGCCTACAAATCGGGACAACCGATTGAGTGGTAACTTGGGTCGTTCATAGAGGCATATAGATTTACACATAAAATCCGGTTTGAACTTGCGTCCCTTGTTTTTCGAAGACGAGGTTTTGGAGATTTTTGCTGACTTATTTGATAGCACCGATATCGAGGAGTGGTAATTTAAATTCATCAATATCTTCTTCCAGTGCTACTGTTGGTCGCGGCGAGCAGCGCGAGGTGGGTGCGCAATGGTCGCTCCAATCAGCCTAAAGAGACCAGTTTCGTTGGCGAGGCCACCAACGAGCTATCCACGGCATTCTTCCAGGTAATTGCTAGTGTATAACTGACCTTATTGACGGCTCTGACATGTGTATAGTATTTACAGTTAGGAACGCCTAGTGGCACAACGTATGGCTGTGTTGGAAATAAGGTAGATACTGCAGGTATTGTCGACCCATTCTAGACTTCAAAAGCCGTGTACTGACTCACCGGCGAGCAGTTTCGCGTGACTCGTCTGCTCACTTAATCAGTACGTAGCTCGTCGTTATTAGTCACTCGACTCGCTGTTAGCTTGACTGTATCAATGTCAAGTTTGTTTGAACTGATTGTTTGGATCAAAACTGAGGCTACCACGCGAGGCATGTGCAGTTATAGTGACCGCTCGTTAAATATATCATTGCGAGATACAATGAAAAACATTTACAAGTATTGTTATTTTTAACATCGCACTATAAACAACCACAAAAACACTCTTCGATTATATTTGCTTCAAGCTTAACTTTCTTTGCCATTTAAATTTTTATAATAAATTCGAATACACGGCACTTTCGAAGCCTCTATAAATAATATAACTTTCTCCAACTTATATTTTATCACTTTCCAGGGCTACATTGATGATAACAGGAATATCGCGTTTTCACCACTCGGATACTCCGCGATCCTCGCTATCCTCGCTGAAGGTGCTAGCGGCGAGACGAGAAATCAGCTAGTCTCTGCTCTACACCTGCCAGAAGACCCGATGCTAACCAGGAGAACCTACCGCTACATTATGGAAAGACTGAAAAACACACACGAGTACAAATACAACCAACCAGAGCTGAAAAACTACTTCTACATCTACAAAAACTATACCATCAATGAGGATTACAAGAAGATCTTGGAAGACTACTACTTAACTGACGTCAGATCTGTTGAGAGATACAACCCAGACACCCAGATTCAGATCGATGACGACGAAGATGACCAGAAAAGTGATTTCACAATTGAGATCACTGATAAACCACAAGACAGCAAGAACGAAGAAATTCCCGAGCTGATGCCTCCCAAAGAGACTGAGGAAAAACTAATTTCTTTCGCAGTTGAAGACACCCCTGAAAAAGTAGATATTTCCACGATTGAGTACAAACCAGCGAAGAACATTAAGGAAAAGATCAAGCTTGTGAAGACTTACCCTAAGAAAGTTGAGTCTGAGGACGAAGAGGAGACTATGGTGGCAGTTGAAGCAAGGAACCATGCTAGGAGTCTATTGAAAGACAAATACGACGTATCCTCGAGTCTGTCTGTGAACAGCGTCGGAAAAAAATCAAACCCACGTGAGTAAAACATACATTTGTTTGTATAAAATCTACTACTTGAATTGAGCTTCCCCTTGCACAGGGACAGGTAAAATGATTCACATTACAGCTATCTAGTAATAATGAAATATTTTTCTTTTATTTCAGCTTCGGTGTCCGACTCCCTGATGATCATCTTTAACGGCATGTATTTCCGTGGATCGTGGAAGAAGTCCTTCGAAATCGTGGAGCCCGGCGTGTTTTACAAGTCCAGCACTGAAAAGAAGCAAGTCACCATGATGAAGACCAAGGGCGTTTTCAAAACTGGTGTATTGCCCGAGTTGGACAGTGAGGTCATCAAACTGCCTTATGATGTAAGTTAATATAATTTCAATATTTAAAAAAAAAACCTGACTAGGTATATGCGACTACCGTAAAAGTCGATTACGCGAATTACTCAGATTGTACCTACTACTTAATTGCAAAAATGTTAAAACAATCTCAGCTATTTCAATGATGAAGAAAGTAAACGATAAAGTACTAGGCTACATAAGTTATCAATATTAACAATGAACACATTTAAAAAAAACTACACTTACGGTACTGAAAGATGGTCATTTTCACAGCTAATAATTATTCGGATTTTCTTTTAATTAGATCATAAATACGTAGTTGTAACGAAACGTATTTTATAGTTTTTATGGTAGGTACTTTATAATTGCAGGCGATGAAATAATGTGGAAATCGACACGAGTTTAACGGAGTATTCCGTTGTTGTTTCAGGGAGGTCGCTATGCTCTTCTATTAGTGGTGCCTCGTTCTCGCGATGGCCTCACACGCCTGACTGCTGACCTGCCCGTAGCTCCTCTGTCAGATATCCAAGAGAGCTTGCATGAAGAAGAAATGCATGTTTCAATACCGTCATTCTGCGTTGAGACTACTACTAAGCCAGTTTCTGCTTTAGCTAAGGTATGTGATAAATTCTAAAATTTTATTGTCATATATACCATGCATCCTCATTTCTTAGAGGGGGCTTGTTTTCCTTAAATATACTAGGGAGGAATTTAAAATAAAATTTAGAAGTCTGCTATTTCGTATAAAGACATTGAAAAAAACAACAGAAGGTTAACTAATACGAGAACCCCGATTCTAGCCCTCCAATATATACGTATCGTTCCTGCTGTATTATTCTGCAAGGTACGATGTCATTTCTTCGAAGAAATTATCTCTACAGATTGACGAAACTTTTCTATAAATTTAGGGTCTATACCAGTGTCCTAGGTTACTTTAAATGGTAATTACCCCTAAGTATATAATATACTTGCTGTCGCGGCGAACCTCGTACCACTTCAGAATCAAATGTATGACAAAATGAATCCTTATTACTCGTATACATTTATTTTATTAATTTTTCACATTTTTAATAGTTATCTGCTCTTCGGGGCGGAGTCAAAATAAAAAATCAAAGATCATAAAAACATATTTTGTTTTATATATACAGTATATATATATATATATATATATATACTGTTTATGCTGACATTAGACTCATCATATTTCAGTTTGGTGTGAGCAGCATCTTCAGCCGTGAAGCGGACCTGAGCGGCGTGTCCACAGATGAGGGTCTCTTCGTTCAGGAGCTGGTGCAACACGTCTCTGTCCGCGTCGATAATGCTGGAAGCTCTGCAACTGAATTGATAGGTAATTATAACAGTTATTTTTGTACTAATAACTACAATAATTATGTTTGAAAATTTGCCCCTACTGGGATACGAACCCGGGACTCTACGATTGGAAAACAGGGTCATTTATTACCAACTGTAACAAAAAAATTATATATAAAGAGGTACCACTAAAGTAGTAGGCGTCAATATGAAAAATGTGTAGACGTCTTTAATATCTACCCAATGACCGGATCCAAACTAACCGCTTAGTCTTGTGAGATTGGATCGGGGATACGCCCTGCAAGCGCAAAAAGCGAGTCAGATGAAATCGCTCGCTGGATCCAAGCTCGATCAAAACACACCTGAAACCAATGCTAATGGTTACTAACGACTAGCATGCAATAGCTAGCAGTGTGTTCACGATAAACAAACTTGGGAATAGTCTTTGTTGCCCAGATACAGCTCTTATTGAATTAAGGAAGGCTTGCTAATATTTTTTTCCAATTCACAGCCGCCAATCCTGTCATGGAGTTATCTAAGAACGTGCCGCTGTTCCCATCGAAATCAATGCGTCGCTTCAACGTCGAGCATCCGTTCTTATTTTACATTATTGATAGTTTGGACAACCTGGTCGTTGTGGCCGGCAAGATCACCGACCCGGAGGTACCGTTCGACACAGAAGTGCCGTTCACACAGTAAAAGGGTTTCATCTCGGTACCTTCCTATGTTTAAAAATATCGATTTTCAAAGCACTTTTGTAGTGCTGCTGTTGCAGCTGATGCTGTTTGTTCTCGTATATTCCGTACCCCACCCGTTTAATTCGTAATAATTTATTGTATGTTCTGTACTTTTATTCTTTGCTGTGAGATGTGTGTACATGATCTATCTATATATCTATCGACGGACCAGACGCATTTGATAATGAACAAGTACATTGCGTAGTTATTAAGATAGTATTAAGTTATTATTTATTTTGAGTGTTGTGATATGGTTAAGATTAAATAATTTATTTTCATTGGCAATTTTTTGTTTTATTATAACCGAACCAAAAATAATTGCGGGTAGTTCGATTTTTTTAAACAAGTTGATTGTTGATGGCGTTAAAGGCAAATTATATTAACGGTCACGCTGGTCGTGGTCGGATGTATTGCTAACAGATTGTTTTTTTAATATTTTTAAAATATGGAGACCGACAAAGAAAATGTGTACAAAACCAAAATACCGTTGCCTTTGGAGCCACTCCCAGCGTTGCCGAAGCATTTGTTAAAAGACAATAAGATCGTTAATCTGGTAAAGCAGCAAAGATACCCATTGAAAACCATCAATTCACATACAGCGTCAAAGGCAGGTCCTAGTAAAACGAAAGTGCTCTTGAATAAATCCAAAAGTTTAAAAATTGACACTAAACACGTCACTGTGAGACAGAGAAGTGAAGACTTAGACTGGGACTATAAAGTTTTTAATGATAATGAAGAAGTCCAAGATGCAAGTATTATTACTATAAGTGACGATGAAACATATGTCGAAGAGAATAAACGTAATTTCATTGAGAAGAAAAGGAATTTATTGGGTTCAGTATCAACAAGTGTCACACCATTGAAAGCGTGTTTGGAGTCAAATCGTGTTAGAAATATAAAGAGGAGTTTGAAAAGGCCTCACAGTAGGGAGCTGCAGGGTCTGTCACCGGAGGCGAAGCAGGACAGACCTGACGACAAAGTTAAACGTCGTTTGCAGTTTTCTGAACGAGATAATGACTTGGGAACGCCTGATTATTGTAAGTACAAATTACCTAACCTACAACCAAGGTCGAAGGATGCTATTAATTTACCTCCAGAAACAAAGAAGACGTCTAAGAAGAAAATGGAGCAATTAATATGTTCTTACAACGTCACCAACCGCAGGAAATAATGATTGGCTTCTGATTCATATTTTATTATACATCAAAAAATCTGTTAAGCCGGATATTAGCTCAGATGACCCCAATTAACCAGTAGATATACAAATTTGTTGAATATTTACCAATTATACAACGCCGCCTCAATAGTTGTGCAAATTTAATTTTGGACTCGGTTTGTGCGGATTTTTCTCGTATAAAATGGATAGAATTCGTAATATTGGTAATAAATAATACATTTTTAGGGAACAACTCGTACGTGAAGTGTCTGAATCGTGATTACACAAGTGATGTGTTCAATTACTTATTGGCGGTTGAAGCTAAGCCCCTAGCTGTGCCCAGAACCACGAGCGTCACTCGAGCTTGCGTTATTAACTGGCTTATGAAAGTAAACGTAAGTATTCGTTATTCAATTGTTTACGGGATTTTTTGAAATAATTTTATAATGTATAATTGTTTGGTAAAAGGTCATTAGCGTGAAATCTTTTATTGTCATCATAGGTGATATCAAAGTCCAAATATGAGAAATACCTTTCAACAGCTAGTAGTTTAATGTATATAGTGATTAGTATGAATATATCATTGCAATGATATGATTTATATGCCTTAGCTTTACGTCATTGGCTGTTTGAAATCGTAGGTATTACCTTTGTATAAATTTATTGTTCTACGAAATATGCAAATGACAAGAGGTGTTTCATAGATTTGGAAGACTGTAACTACTCCATAATTAGGGTTTGTACAGGGCCATTCGAACAGTTCAACGGAAAAATTACGTTTCACAAACATTTACATAAGAGAACCGCATACGTGACAGAGGTCAGGTAAGCCCATCGCCGCAAACATGCAGTTTACATTGGATGATCAATAGTGATTCCATGATATAAAGCATGATTGATTAACAAAATCCAAGCTTGTATATATGGTATGTGTAAAGAGAAACAAATAAAAAAATGCACTCATCTTCATTTAGAAGTTCTAAACATAATTATTTACCGTCACAGGGTCCCAATGGAAATCCAGCTACCATTCAATCAGCCTGCTGGTACTTAGATTCCATATTAGGCACGGGCCACGTGCAGCTTGATAAGCTGCAGCTCGTAGCAGCAGCTTGTTACTGGATAGCACAGAAGCTGCAGGGGCCTGTCGCGCCTGCGTTAAGGCTTGTGAAGTGTGCGAATCGAGCGTTTACGGCCGAAGGCCTGTTGGCGGCTGAAAAAGCTATTGTGTTAAGATTGGTAAGTTAGTGCTGTTGCCATATAAGTATTCGATGTAACAGTAATGTTTATTTGTACAACTAAGGGGGCTTACTATCAGCAGGAACTTTGACTTAAATATCATAGATCCTCAATTTACCTACTCCGCAAATTCGTAGGTAGTAATAACGATTTCGGATTCGACGACTCGATATGGCGATAACCAAAAAAAACAAAGTTAGATAATATAATCAGGTAAGATTTTAGATGTCACTAGATACCTACTTAATGAGGACTCAAACGTTTTATAGCAATTCCCGCGTCAGCCAGTAGTTGCTCAAGAGTTCATAACATACCTCTCCTGGTGGTGCGACAACTCTCGCCCTGGTGATATCGAGACGGCCGCCACATTCCTCTGCATGTCCGGCCTGATGGTGGACAAAGTGCTATGTGAGGAGTATCCGTCAGTTATCGCCGCCGCTGCAGTCAAGAACGCCTTGGTGCTCTTGGACAAAAAGGATTTGGTTGGACGTCTTCAGATGTGCCCTGTGTAAGTTTGATTTGCTTGTTTACTTCTAAAGCTTAAGTTAAAGGGTCGGCCGTCTCGCTCACATCATATTTCCATTAATAATGATGACAGAGACAGCATTCCCTCTCGATGACGAGATGATTATGTTAGTTCCTGCTAGGCACATAGAAGCGTAGCGTTTGTTTATTTGTTTTTGTTTGTATTGCAAGTTGATTGTGTGCGTTAGTAGAAACACGATTGCTTTTATGTGTGTGTACGTTTTATAGTGTGTTGTACTACGTAGGTCAAGACAAAATCTATGTCACGGATTATGTCGGTCTCTTCCTTTCGTAATTCTTACGAGAGAAAGAGACAAAATCGACTCGAATCTCATATTTTGTCTTGTCACCGGCTGTGCTATTAGTGCTGCATATGTTTATTTTATATAATCGGTATAGTTCGTAGATAAAAACGTCATGAGACCAATTACGTGGACATTAATTAATAGATTCTAACGGCATTACGAACGTAGCGCAGTATATTATTTGAACATCATAACAAAAAATGCTTGTCGCCTCGTGTATTTGAATTGTATAAACCGGACTTGAGTGTACGTTATTCTTCATTACCAGGTTTAAATTAGCAGCTCAAAAGGCCATCAACCTATCATACACATGTTCCATTCTCCGTCGAGCGGTGCGCACCGTGGCTGCTCCAATTTACGAGTACAAAGTGCCTCTTGAGCACTACGGAGTACCACCAGAATGTGTGGCGCAGAGGATCATCGACACAGCCAATCACCTTTCACTAATTGACGTCAGGAATACCGACAGAAGCCACTTTAGTCTACAACTGTAAATCATAAGTCATTTGAACTTAGAATGTCATTTAATTTTCAATTGTTTAAAACTTAAATTGAACGATGGTTAACTACAATCTCTAAAACACGTTTTTCAGAAACTTTACAAGTCCAATTCAATTTTTGTCAATATGTTTATGAAAAAAAAAAATGTGCTACGAACCTTGTAGGTACTGACTGACCGAGTAGCCTTGTGGAGCTGCATTTTTGCGAGGTTCTTCTATAGCACATGTGTGTGTGTCTTATAACAGAAGCTTATAGCCCCTTCTGACTAGGCGAGTATCTGTTTCGCAGGGCTGATCAGCCAGTACACGGCTAAAAACCTACTTGCTAGTATAAATGAGGATTATTAAAAAAAGGAATTAAAGAAAGCTATACAAACTTACAAAAAAAAAAAGAAAATCCTTTGAATGTATCAAAGGATTTTCTTTTATTTTTTGGGTAAAGATGTAATTACTGGCTGGTAAGCCAATTTTAAACCAAAAAATAATATTACATACCAGACCATAAGTTTTAACTACAACCCATAAATAGCCTATGACCAATTTTTTTTTATTGAAGAATTTTGTAAATAACTCTTTTATTTTATACTTACTTTTCAATCGCTTCGAAGCATTGACATCAATTTTGACTATTCTTGTGACAGGTTATCGACTAGCCCTCAAATTTATAGATTTTATTCATCAATTTATAATTATCTTACATATACCATTTCCAGAAGCGAAGTGCTTTGTAAATTGTTATGCTATTGTCAATGGACAAAACGATCTTTGAATATGAGGGCTATTGTATTGATTGTGACTTGTGGTTGACTTTTGATGCATCCTCGGACGAAGAAACAAAACAGACGGCATTTTGCGAACAACAATATATGGTTATTAAAGCACATACAAAAAATCCAATGTGTGTAGTACAAGCGAATTACGCACACATAAACATCATATGTATGTGTTAATTTATTAACGCTAAGACTCTACCTACCAACAAATTGTTCTTGATTGTTTCTTCTAAACTTGGACGAATTAATAAAATATGTCCTTTATTCGCGCGTTTTACATATATAAGCTTTGTTTTTTGTATTCTTAATATGTTGTTCGCGACACTCCCGTTATTTTTTTGGTCTGAGGTTGAACCTAAATACTTTGCTTAAGTTTGTATGTGGTCAGACGAAAGATAATGATTTTAATGTGTTCATTGTAACAATAAGTGTACCTAAATATTTTTTTTGATCAATAATTAAATATAAATGCGCTAAAAATGATTTTAATCATCGTCTAGTTTAATAACAAGAACATGCTTTTTAGCGCATGCATAATCATATATGTATGACATGAATACAGAAAAGAATTGATCCTAACAAAATTACAATCGTGGTTTTATGACATTTTATTTTAATCGAACTATTTATCGGACTTGTAACTTCACATAACGATTACAACTGCGCATGCGCCGAAGATGCGCACTTTCAACCGGCAGTACACTCTTTCTGATTCACGCTGTACAACGAGGTAAATATTAAAGACTATGTACTATTGAAAACGTTGCTGCCTGGATACCTTAAGGTGATTTTTGCTTGACATCACCTCTTTGCTGCTCCGATATCCTATGGCCCGACCTTTAGCTTTCATAGGAGAGTCAAGATCAATGATGCGAAAAACGCTCATTAGGTACATAGTCCCAAAAACTATTAACTAAAATACTTTGAACTAACAATTATTCATTACATTTTACGTATACTGACCAATGTTGTTGTTGAGTTGCAGGTAAAATGCTTTTGACGTTCAGATATAAATTAGTGACTCATTGAAAATACATAACAAATAACATAGGCTACATGATCGTGCCCGGAACAACCGTGCAGCCTTGCTAGATGGTCTCGGGCGCATGTGGCGCGAAAGCTGTGAGCGAGGCACATGATACATGTCGGGAGAGGCGAGTGCTTTCCTCAGGTAGTGTCCTTAACGCCTTGTTGCGCAAATCTCGCAAAGGTTTATAGCGAAAACTCTGCGACATCTTGGTCTGACTAAAATCGAAGACTACAACCAAGACTTTAGGCGACATTATCTTCAGGTGAGCATTGACATCTATCATTCGCCCCGCTATCAGCCCCTGCGCACAACATCGAGGCAGCCACGCAACGCTGCGCGGTCGGTCTGGATGCAGTTAATTAAGTATTCTCGAGCTCGATTAACAAGGAAAACCCTTTACGGCTCATGAACACAACATAGGTATTTAATAAATAACGTTAAAAAAGTGTAACCTTTGTAATAAAATAAAATTATATACTTATTGGTATGTGCGTCTACTTTTATTTAACGCTTATAACCACGTCGACTTACTATTTATATAAAGCGCGAATAAAATTATTTTAATCCCGAGAAATTCCGGTCGGACTACTTCATCCACATTATCTCAATCAGTCGCCACTCGGTAGATAATGGTAAGCTTATGTTATTGACTATGGGTTTACTATAAAAAAAAATACAACCGGATTGAGAACCTCCTCCTTTTTGAAGTCTGTTAAAAATATATTTCATTCGGCGCGTCAATCTAAGCGCACAAACAAATGATAATCCTATTTGTAATTCTCTAAGGCTGCGATGCACAGGTGGGGTCTTAACATCGCAAGAATCTTCAGATTTTCCTAGGTCCATTCTCATACAATGCTACTCAGGAGAAACGTTGTGTATGTTACGAGTAGTATGGAGGAGATACTATTTGAAAGAATTTGTTGGATTGGCAATTAGTGAACAAGGAAATACGGTGCAATTAAACTTGATTAGGCACAGTACGCAATAAAATGTAATATTACACATTTTGTTGATATAACAATACGGAACCGGTATTTTTAAATCTATTCTTATAATGATGTATGTAGTTTTATTACTTAAAGCGGTGGCCGTGACTTGTGGAATTTAGTTTTTGATCTAACCATCCCAGGAGATCCTTTTATGTCTGAGATGAAAAATATACGGTAAGTATACATTATTATTATTCCAGCCCTTTTTTATGTCCCACTGCTGGGCACGGGCCTCCCCTCAATGTGAGGGGGGGATTAGGCCATAGTCCACCACGCTGGCCCAGTGCGGGTTGGCAGACTTCACACATCTTTCGAGGGGTTCTCTCAGACATGCAGGTTTCCTCACGATGTTTTCCTTCACCGTTTAGCAAGTGATAATCTTGGTTGAAAATGAGATTCGCACGTGAAAAATCCCAGAGGTGCGAGTCGGGGTTTGGACGTGCAATCCTCGTTACCGAGGCAAGCGTTCTACCAACTTGGCTATCACTGCTTGACTTGGCTATCACTGCTTGTGATATACATTAACCGATATTTAATCAATATGCTGAGTTCCAGTTAAATCCATATAGTTGATTTTAAGATAGCTTTTTGTGTATCCAGCTTCAATTTCCTCGGGATCAAATACCCTATCATGACAGCGTATCATGAGTACAGCTGTCACCGTGCCTAGATTGATCAAAGTCCGTTCAGTAGTTTTCCCGTGGTGTGCAAACAGACACAGAGAAGATAGAAACATTGTGGTTTGGGCCGCAATATGGAAATGTTGTCCACGACAATAATTATTTTATATTAAATATACACTACTAAGATACAGTCTTATTATATGTCTAGATGCTCATTAAAATATCAAGGAAAATCATAAACCGGCTGGTCATGGGAAAACCAATACATGTAGACCGGACTTCTCCTACTACTAAAGTTTGAAATCTTACGTCAATGTAAATAGAACCTAGGTCGAAGTTTATAAAGTTAAAACTTGAATAACAGCCTGTTTTACAAATTCCATCTCACTGTTATAGTCGGAAATAACAGACTGATATAAATGTTGCTTTATTCTGATGAGGTTAAAGGTTAAAATGGAATGAGTATGAAGAATTATTACTTTCAATGGGAATTTCTTGTTTACGGTCATTCGACCGGCAGTGTTAGTGGTAAGTGCATGTCCGCGAAACGCCCGCGCATGCACACCTTGAAAAAGTGATCCATAATAGGAATATAAACACGTGAGTGAGATCTTATGTGGACAAAAACAAACTGATAAACCATTTCCTTGTTTGTAAAGTGAAACGCTGTAAACAACGAAGTAACTATGTTACTTATAAGTAAGTACCTAAAGAGTTATTTTACAACGACAGTAGGTGCACGCTCAGAAATACATTTCTGCATTGGAAAACACAAAAGTTGTTTTGTAGTGGTCGGTTGATTTTGAAAAAAAAACTCAAACCAGTTTTTTTAAACGAGTACTATATTTACACAAAGCTATTATAGTTATATCTACTTACTGACGTCACTACGGTACTTAATGATTTGTAATTTGTTGGAAGTTTATATATTTGTTACTTCCTTACAAAAGTTTGTATTTAACCTTTATATTATTACATCTTTCTATATCAGATCTTGTCAGACGCACTAATCCACTGTATTAGCCAATCTTCATCGTGAGCACAATCGTCTTCATCATCTTTAATTAGCGATACACGTGTCCCTCTTACACTACGGATTTTATAAATAAGAATGACAGTGACAACATGCTTTTGTGATGAAGTCCTACTGCGTTAGTTAGTTTGTGTTACGGATACTTTTCGTGTACGATATTAATACTTTATCATACCTTTATGATAGGTTCATTTAGCTTTCCACTTGCTAGCTATACCTTATAACCTTAATTATCAGCTTTACTGAGCTGCTGGACCATTTGCTGAAAGTTTTGATGAAGCTTGGCATTATGATAGCTAAAGCCTCTGGGACAATACGAAGGATACATTCGTTCCCAGGATAGGTTTCCAAAGGATAGTGAAAGAAGCTCATGTGTACGATTTCGCAATGCTAGTGCAAAATACGTAAACATTACTGATTTTTTATTTCATTCCAGGTATAGCAGTATGCACCCTAATATTCAGCGTACAAACACAAAACAATCCATTTCAAAATTCATACTACCTGTCCGATCAGATATATTTTAGCGACAATAGGCCACCTTTTCTACAAGACAATACACGATTACAGCAAGCTTTACCAGTACAACCATTAAGTAGAAATGAACCTGCAATTGAAAAGAGTAATGAAGTTTCGGTGACCACTAGATTTGGGCTAGAGCAGCAAACACCTACTGGGCAAGTCGCGAAGGGAAATGGACGGGTTGTGCCAACGGGCAATGAAAAAATACCGCTAAAAACTAATGCACAGATCCCGCAGAGTTCTGGACAAAACCCGCAAGTGCCTGGTGAACAAACCGCCCAAGGACTGTCGTTTGCACCAAACCGAGTGGGTTATAACAACCTTTTATATGCGATGACCAATTTTGGGTTGAATTTGATGAAAGTAAGTTTTAGCAATGTTTTATCTCCCTCTTAAATTATGCTATCGAAACCTTTAAAACACTAGTACAAATGTTAATCTGCAAATAACCAGTTCTAACGCTAATGGACATGAGTCCAAAAATGTTTAATAAGATATAAGAAATCCGGAATGAAAGCTGAATGTTTTGATGGCATGAAGACAAACAATCCTTAAAGTGGTTTTACCATTTATAAGTTGACCTGTTGGTTTACTTTTAAAGGCAAAACAGACAACTCAGAATGGGAACATGGCTTTATTGTCTGGGTCTGCATTGCTGGAAGTGAACTAAGACAATTCGAATCGTTCACTGTTCGCAAATTAGGAAAATGATTATCGTTATCCAGAATACGAAAAAAAACTATTGTGGTAAGCTTGCCAGAATAAGAAACAAAACTGATGAGTACTTCTTGAAAAAAAAACAAATGCTAACTTATTTTTTTTTATTAACAGAGCAGCTGATTAAATCTCCTATCGACTTTGCTTATTACAGGACAATCACCAGGCGGGTAATGTGGTAGTATCCCCGTACTCCATCACGTCAGCCCTAGCTCTGCTGCAGCAGGGATCGCTGGGGGCCACGCAGGAGCAGATATCGACAGCAATACAGATCACACCGAACGATTCCGCGGCATCGTTCGCAGAAATATCTGCAGACATTGAAGTAAATAGTTATACAATACTATTAATGACCGAGTAGAAGTAATATCCATAGAACATTTTGATACAGCCAAAACTTGAATAAATAATACTAATGACAAAAAGCCCTTTTTATGTCCCGATGCTGGACGGGCCTTCCTTCAATGCGAGGAGGATTAGCCCCCCACTGGCTAAGTGTGGGTTGGCGAACTTCACTTGTTTTGATAAATAATTATTCATTTCTGATGTCTGTATCAGTAGTTGTTGCTCTAAGACTATTTTGTAACTTTTTGTAGCCGTTGATTTTGGCATAGGTATTCTATGTTTTTATATTTTCTTTTCCAGAAACGGAGCTCTCGTAATATTCTCAGAACGGCATGCAATGTGTTCGTAGATGACACCTTCATCCTCAGGCCTGAATTCAAGAAGGTTGCTCAACGAAGCTTCTACAGTGACATCACGCCGGTAAGCTTTGGGAGTCCTGAGCGCGCAGCGCGTCAAATCAACAACTGGATCGCTTCTCGCACGAACAACAAGATTGAGAAGCTTGTTACTCCAGGTTTGTGCTGACTCAAAATAAATTTCGCCAGACGATCTCACCAGCGCTTGTATTATGGGTACCGTTTAATGGACTGGGGGCAAACCCAGAATATATTACTTAATATAAATATTAAACATCCACGACTTGGGTACAAACATTCAGAATCAGAATCAGAATATTTTTTATTCACGTAGACCATTATGTACAGTACTTATGAATCGTCAAAAGTTAAAAATGATGCTACAACTTTACCACCCTGTCGTGCTCATCATACAAAGATTGTCCCTACCAGGATTAGGACCTGGGACCCTCGGCACAGAAAGCAGGGTCACTACCAACTGCGCTTAACATCAATGTACACTTATGTCTGGTACTGTTAGTTATTAAACAGTCGATTGGAGGCAAATTTGGTTGCAGCCTAGACAAGGCAATTAAAGAGGTTAATCTTACCTATACCGTTAGTATCTGTTCATTTATATCCAGTAACATTTTTAATTTTAATTACGACGTAGTTATCATTTGTTATAGAAGATTTGAGAATACAGGATATGATGAGTGGTAAGATAGTAGTTGTAGGAAGCACACATAATTCTGAAAGAAAATCCACAGTATCTATAGATACTAAATTTCCACAGTATCTATAGATACTGTGGAAACCCAGATGAATCAGTGAACAAAAGCTATACTAGTTTTTGTTACCGTACTAGTATGTAAGGTAGTTGTATAGAACGTATTATTATTCCAAAAAAAATGGAAGGGACGGTCATTTGAGAAAATCGCAAACCACTTATTTAATAATTTTTTTCACAGACATTTAAGTTAATCAGCCTACAGAATAAAACGTTTCGTACAAACTTTAAATACTTTAGGCGTGGAATTTTCAATGAACCCATCTCAGTTGGTGCTTGAACTATAAAAGGATCTTAATGTCTGGACGTTCTATGTCTCTACGGCTCTACGTCCCTACGTCCAGCTATAAGGCCTCAGCCTCAAAATTAGCGGGCAGCGGAGCGGCGGCGGTGCGGGAGCGGCGGGCGCTGACGCGCCGCTGTTTTCGAGAACGGTCCATTTAATTTTACGCATAAGATCCTGCCGCTCCCGCGCCGCCGCTGCCGCCGCCCCGCTGCCCGCTAAATTCGAGGCTGAGACCTAAAGGCTGCGTTGATCGTCAGTCACGATCTCGCGTTCAATATATTACTATACATAATTACACTATACAGTATTAAGTTAAATCCTTAAACATAACTTGATAGTCATAATGATTGTAATAATTTAACTATGACATACGTCCGTTTAAATCACGGGTTTAATTAAGTTAATGACATAAGATAAATGTTGTGTTACATGTAATTTTTTTTAAATACTTGTTATAATGAAAACCTCACAATGTTACAAACCTCATATTCGTGGCTGGATTCAGATTCCGGGGCCCCATGTGTGCTAACACAATCGATTCATAATCGAACAGCGACCGCATAGTATCTGTCACTTTTGACAGATTGTATGGGATATCTGTCAAAAGTGCCAGTTACTATGCAGTCGCTGTTCGATTATGAATCGATTGTGTTAGCAGACTTGGGGCCCAGATCGATTGCGTGGTGTAATATTTGTTTTATTAATGGGTAGCCTATGGCTAACATCAAAAGAGTTTATTCTTATTTTGTACGTTAAATAAAATAAAATAAAATAAATGCCTATTTGGTAATATTCTTTCACAGACTCCCTGGACACAACTACTCAAGTAGTCATAGTGAGTGCTGTATACTTCAAGGGACTATGGGAGGTCCCATTCCGCGTGGAGTCAACTAAGCCGCGGCCATTCTACCTTAGCAATGGAGCAAAGAAAAATGTACCATTTATGAATACACGTCGCTATATGAAGACCGGTTTTGACACGACCACTAATGCGAAGATCGCGATCCTGCCATTTGAGGTAAGTCGCATGATTGCGAGTTAATATAGATTCCAATTAAATATAGTGACGGTACAATAGTTATACTGATATTCGTTGAGATTTTATTCTTATCTTAAAATTGATAAAACATTTTGTCCATTTACATTGAAATTACATAACACTTTTTTATAGTATCTATCACATATTTAAAAAAGTGATATTCATACACGATGTTATCCTTTCTATTTGTGACTTGACTTGACTTGATTTAGTGTTTTTATTGGAAATAGAACAACCTAACAAAATGTCATTCCAATTTCTTATTTGTTTGTATATAAGGTTGAGTATTAAACAGTATAATCACCTACTTGTTAACCCCTTAAAATATTTTACACTGTTATTGTTAAACCCCTACATACCTACTTAATGTCTGCTTTTGTCGTATCCAGGGTGATCAGTACTCCTTGATGATGATACTGCCATCGACGCTGTTAGGAATCGACGGTACCCTAGCTCAGATGACGGATGCAAGATTGCTCAGCTATCTCAGCTTCACGGCCGTGGAGACTGCATTGCACATCCCCAAGTTTACAGTGAGAGCTGATACTGACTTGGTACCGGTTTTGAGAAAGGTTAGTTATATCGACACCATGATTCTAATCTGTTACCATATTGAGATCCTATTTAATCCGTTCCTTGCATTCTGTCAATATGGTCCTTGTCCTAACAGATGAGTAGTCTAACGTCTGGTGACTAGAACGATGGACTGATGGATGGATGGATGGATGGATGGATGGATGGAACGATGGATGGGAACTTATTTAGGCCAACACATAAGCATTGCCATTCAACGTGGCAATGCTGCCAGCGTTTTGGGCCTGCCGGCCGATGGTGGTGGGACTTTGCTGGGTGCATTCTAATACCTGTTTAACTTTAATTTTAATTTATTATATCTTTAGATATATAACAGATTTGGATTAAGTTAGGTGATGAGGAGTGCTTTAGACTCAACTTACAGATTGTCTCCCAGATGTATATAGGTTTTAGTTAAATTAAGATTTTGATTAGTTTTTTGTTACTTTATTGACGATCTATTAATTATCTGAAGATATAATATAATCTTTAACCTTTCTGATGTCTGCATGTGAGTAACCTCAGGCTAAAAGAGATTCTTAACATAACTATATTTTTTTTCTTCTTAAATATTGATTTCTTAAATATCGATCGTATCAATAAAAAAAACATCGTTTGTTAGATCGAAATATTTTCAAATCTATCTATTGGATCCGTTCCATTTCATCATCAGGTTGAAGAAATTAGCCAATCAATAAAATTTTGGTTAGAGTTCGCTGGACGTGGAAACTTCATAAGTATTATTCGGCCACGTTAATAAGTACTCTCTATTTTCCAGATGGGCATCACGAACATGTTCGGCCCCAGCGCAGACCTCAGTGGTCTGGGCTCCTACCGAAACTTCTCCCCCCAGATCTCAACAGCCGTCCACTCAGCAATACTGTCTATAGACGAAGAAGGAGGCTCTGCAGCCGCTGCCACAGCTTTCGCGGCAGTTGCTCTATCAAACGATGAACCTTCAGTCGTATTCAAAGCTGATCGACCATTTATTGCCATATTATGGGATGAGAAAACATCTTTGCCGATATTCATGGCTAATATTGAAGATCCTAGTCAGTAGGTAGCCTTTAGGACTGATGTTGAAATACTCATTGAGGGTCTGTTGTTGTGTAAAAAAATGCACAGAGCATTGATATATGGCAGATAGAGGTTTCTATTATAACCATAGCCATACAATATTCGTTTTTGCATTAAGGCATTTGGTTATTCTCTACGCATTTCTATTTAGAGTACGGTTAATCACAGGAAAAACATTTTAATAAAGATACATTTAATCTAGTCTATTTTATTCTTAATATTAAATAACTACTATATACATAACTATCTTTTGGACTTTTTGAAGATGTTTATGAACCAATCGTCGGCGAACGTTCTGAATTTGCCTTCGTAATAAGTTTCAATTTCCTGAAGTGGTTTTCCTTCAGTTTCTGGCAACAAGAAGTATAAATAGACAGTGCCGATGTAGGCGAAGGCTGCGTAGGCTGCAAAGGCTCCGGTGAGCCTGAAGTGTATCTCCAAGTCGATGAGAGTCTTGGAGCCAATGAAGGTGACGATGTAGTTCCATGCTGCGGCTGTTCCTTGGGATGTGGCACGGCTCCTAATGAGATACAACTGTTTTATTATTGACTCTTATTATAAAGTAATTAAAGTCTAATCTCGAGACATCAACTTTGTGTAAAAAATTAAGTTTGACTTTTTTAGGTTTAATCATTGTGTTGCTCTTATAAAGAAAACGCATTAAGTAACTTTATCAAAAACACACATACCTAAAATGAAATATTTCTCCTAGAATGACCCAAGAGACATTAAGTCCAGTGAACAAGGTCAACCCGTAAAAGAACACCAATGGCACCACACTCTTCTCTGTCGGGAAAGTCTTCGGGTCATATGAGAATACCGACGAAGCCAGATAGAATTCAGCGTAGACGCTGAGGGCGGTGCAGCAAATGGCTGTGCCGAGCATCGATGAGATGCCGAGCTTTCTTTTCCCAAGGAATTTGATAAGGACGATGACTATGATACTCGCTATAAGCGTTATCACGCCTACCTTTACCTATAAAACACATTTATTTTAATTAATACCACATATAAAGTCATATTTATTAAATTAACATTTACAATTATAGTTAAACTAAATAGGAAAATAAAAAAACTTAAAAGTAGTATGACAACAAACTGTGTATCAAAAAGACCTTGTCCGCGTGGAATGGTGGCAAGAATGCTGGCTGCATTTCCTCGTTGTATAATCAAACAAATTTTTTGAGCGAGGAAAGAGCCAGCCCTCCTTCTGAGTTCTTTACTCTAACTTAGTAAAAAGCTCGACTTGGTAACGAGTAGCTGGTTCAAAACCCTCTGGGGATATCTGATTTTCATGTGCGAATCTCATTTTCAACCATGATTATCACCTGCTAAATGGAAGACATCGTGAGTAAATTAATTGTCTAAGAGAACCCCTCAAAACACGTGTGTAGTCCCATAGTCCGCACTGGCCCAGCGCGGTGGACTATGGCCTCAGCCCCCTCGCATTGGGAGGAGGCCCGTGCCCAACAGTGGGAGTTTGAAAAGTGCTGATGTTATTATATTGTTACGATGCGTATAAAAGAGGTATCGATAACTCGAGAAATAGTCATCGAAGCTTCTAGAAACAAAAACGCATTGTTGGGTCCAAGGTCCCCTGTCGATCTGTGAAGAAAGATCTAGAATCGTCAACAATGTTGCAACCGGCTTCCGGAATATACCTCATATTATTTTTATTAAAATTATTATTAGTAAACAAAAGGCGAGGACAATGCAATTCCTGGAACTACGAGTTCTCGGAATAATACCGATTAGACGAATACAGCTACGTACACTAGAACATTCTAGCGCCTCCTTATTACCGTGTACATAAGGTTCATTTTCCTTATGGAACATTTCTGTTTAGTGGGTTTTTATCGACACCTTTCTGGAAAGATCCACCCTCGCTATTTTCGGATTATAAATAGTGTGCAGGACCAGCGACGAGACAGTTTCTATTTGAAAGCGATAGTGAACACATCTCTCGGAAGCGAACTAAGAAGACTATACCGGCGACTCTAGCGAATACTGTGGACAACTGTGTTACAAAGTGATTTGGTGTATTGTTGTTTAAGTGTTAAATAGTTAGTGTACTGGTGTGTACTAATTTTGCCTTCTGTGTGGAGAGCGATTAAAGTAATTTTCACGTAATCGGCATTTAATTACCCCCGCACGTAACAATTGGTGTCAGAAGCGGAATGCCGTTACTACCACGTGAAGACGAAGTGCGTACCCCACGAACCAGACGGCAAGTGGAAATTGATGCTGCACGTCAACGTAGCCGTGAAGAGGAAGAGCCTCGGGCTAGTGCTGAGATTCCAGCTGAGACTGTGGCAGCACCAGGGGTTAGCTCGACAGACATGAACATGTCAGCACTGCTAGCTTATATGCAGGAAATGATGAGGGCCAATCAAGATAACCAGGAGACTACACGACGGGAGATAAAGAATGTTGTACAAGCTAATCAAAAAATGCTCCAAGACAACCAGGAAGCTGTTATGGGAAAAATCGACGCAGGCATCACTGCTCTTGGGGAAAAAGTAAAAATTCTAGAAAACCAGTTGCAAGTAGTTTCCCTTAAAAACGAAAACATCGAAGGCCGCTTACAAGAATTTTCTCTGAAGAATGAGACCCTCGAAGATCGTTTGCAAATACTGAATAAGGAGGTCATTCTGAATAAAGATACCATAGAAGACCGCATTCAAGCCCTTAATAAGGAGATGATGAAGCTCAGAACACATGGATCTATTGCAGTGGCTTCACCATCGTCTGCAAAAGTTGACCTACCACGCTTTGATGGGACTTCGTCGTGGTCAGCGTTCAAGTACCAGTTCGAGGTACTTGCAAGTGGTAATAGCTGGAGCAACGAGCAATCTTTTATGGCTCTTACGCTTGCTCTACGAGGGGATGCTTTAACAATTCTCGAGAACCTGCCGCTTGAAAGAAGGACGCTGGAGATACTTATGGAAGCATTAGACACGCGCTACAGTGATAAGCACCTGGAACATGTCTACCGAGTGCAACTCCGTGAGCGATCACAGAAGGCTGGTGAAAGCCTCCAGCAGTGGGCCCAAGAAATTGAAAGGCTGGTTCGTCGGGCTTACTCATCGGCACCGGAAGTTATCGAGGTGAACCTGCTGCAGGCATTTATCGATGGCATAAGAAACTCCGAAGTTCGAGGCGCTGTGAAATTGGGTCATCACCAGTCCTTGAAAAACGCACTCGCACATGCTCTTGAGGTGGAAGCTGTGCAACAAGACACGAGGCTACATAAAGTCAGAGCGATGATTCCAGAAGAGAAAAAGTCTCGGTTTGTCCCCACGTGCTATGAGTGTGGAGAGAAAGGGCACATTCGGCTTGAATGCCCTAAGAAAAGGAGAAGGGTCAAGGACTCCGAGACCCAGGACAATCAAGATAGTCCGTTAAACTAAAGGTCGCCAGGGCCGCGGGGCGGGCGCTGGCTGGTCATCATAAAGCCCCAACAGTGACCATAACTCAAGTCTTTAATGGGAATAGTCTGATCCTCGAGGGCACCGTAGATAATAAATCATGTAGTTTAACAGTGGACACCGGAGCATCACGTACCATTGTGAGACCAGAGCTACTGAGACGCACCATAATGTGGAATAGACGATCTCCAAAATGTCATCTTCAGACAGCCACGGGCCAGCCAGTTTCCGTCCTCGGCGAAACAGACGTAAAATTTAGAATTGGTGACCGAGTATATCTCCAATCAGTTTTGATTGCTAATATAACCGACGATTGCATTTTGGGACTGGATTTCTTGAAGAATCAACAGTGTGTTTTGGATATTGTGAAAGGAGTGTTAAGGTTTCCTGACCAAGAAGTTTGTTTGCAAGGATCACGCCCGTGCAATATTTATTGCCTAAAGGACACTACACTGGCGCCGAGATCAGAAAACTTGGTAATAGTGAAATTTCCTCGTAATATTAAACAAAGAAGATGTCTCATTGTGGAAGACACTGGAAATTACCCACATTTAATTACAGCAAGGACTTTACTAATGTCGAACGGAATTACTAAGGTGAGAATCCTTAACCTTGGTAATGAAGAAGTTCACCTGAAGAAGAATAGTGTGGTTGGAAGATGTGAGGAAGTAAAGTACCTGAGACGATTGAATAATGATACAGTTACACAGAATGTTACCCACGTGAAGGAGGATCACATCCAGCAACTACTGGAATCTTCTAAGGAGAATTTATCGGTAACAGAACTGCAGCAAGCCAAAGAGCTCTTGCTGAAATTCAACGACATCTTTGCTACTGGAAATGACTGTGGAAGGACGGGGCTCGTAAAACATCGGATCGACACAGGCGACGCAAGGCCTATAAAACAAAGACCACGACGCATACCATGGGCAAGAGAAAAGGAGGTGACAGATATGATTAAGGATATGGCTGATAACAGAATAATTGAACCTTCTACAAGTCCATGGTCATCACCTGTGGTGCTGGTGAAGAAGAAGGATGGTAGTACAAGGTTTTGTGTGGATTACCGCATGTTGAATAACGTCACAAAGAAAGACAGCTATCCCTTACCTCGGATTGACGACACACTGGACATGCTCAGTGGTATGAAATGGTTCTCAACTATTGACTTAAAAAGTGGCTATTGGCAGGTAGAATTAAGCCCAGAAGACAAAGAGAAGACAGCCTTCAGCACTGGAATCGGAAACGGATTGTGGCAGTTTAATGTTATGCCTTTTGGGTTATGTAATGCTCCAGCCACATTCGAGCGCCTTATGGAAAGAGTGATGGTGGGTTTACTCGGAGACGTATGCCTGGTCTACCTTGATGACGTAATTGTTATGGGTCGTAGTTTCAAGGAGAACCTGAAGAATCTAGAACGAGTGTTCACCCGGATCCGTGAGGCTAATCTAAAACTTAGCCCAAAGAAGTGCGCTCTATTTAAAAAGGAAGTCAGTTACCTTGGACACGTCATCTCAACGGAAGGAGTCCAAACCGACTCTGAGAAGATAAAAGCTGTTCAAGAATGGCCTGTTCCAAGAAATAAAACAGATGTGCGCGCCTTTCTGGGATTATGCGCATATTACAGACGGTTCATTAAGAGCTTCTCGGACATTGCAAAACCGTTGCATCGGCTTACAGAAGAGAAACGCGATTTTGTTTGGGACCTGACTTGTGAAGAAGCCTTCAGTGAGCTCAAGCAGCGGTTATGTGAAGCCCCTATTTTGGGTTACCCAAATAGAGAAGGAAGATTCATCGTGGACACAGACGCCAGTAACACAGGAATAGGTGGTGTTTTATCTCAGATGCAGGGAGATCGTCAAGTTGTTATCGCCTATTTCAGTAAGTCACTTTCCAAACCAGAAAGAAATTACTGTGTTACTCGCCGTGAACTACTTGCTGTGGTGAAGACCCTACAACATTTTCAGAAGTATCTTATAGGAAGGGAGTTTACTATAAGAACAGATCATGCTGCGTTAAAATGGTTGTTACAATTCAAGAACCCAGAAGGTCAAGTAGCTAGATGGCTCGAGCAACTACAGGAATTTCACTTTGTAATAGAACACCGAAGTGGAAAAGGACATAGCAACGCCGATGCTTTGTCACGAAGACCGTGTGCTGAAGACTGCAAGCACTGTCAGAAGAATGAAATACGAGAAGAGGTCAAAGTCATCAGAACGCACGGACTTGATGACGAATGGACTGGAACTAACATGAAGAAGGCCCAAGAAGAGGACGATGACCTTCGACCTATACTGGACTGGAAACGTCTTGGGAACAAACCCCAATGGTGTGATGTGTCTGCTCACAGTTCGACCACCAAAAGTTATTGGGCTCAGTGGGACAGCTTGACTCTGGAAGACAATGTACTATGTAGAAAATGGGAATCCAATGATGGAACAGAAGTAACCATGCAAGTCGTAGTACCTCGGAGTAAGGTGGCCCCTCTTTTACGGTACATTCACGATGGTGTTTCTGGTGGGCATCTTGGCGTCAAGAAGACCCTAGTTAAAGTGAGACAACGGTTCTACTGGGTCCGTTGTCGGGAAGATGTCGAGGATTGGTGCCGTAAGTGCACTGCTTGTGCGTCAGTGAAAGGCCCGCAGACAAGAAGCAGGGGAAAATTAAAGACGTACAACGTTGGAGCGCCATGGGAGCGCATCGCTATTGATGTTGCTGGACCTTTTCCGATGACGGATGATGGGAACAAATACATCATAGTAGTGCAAGATTACTTCACTAAGTGGCCCGAAGTCTTTGCGACACCCAATCAAGAAGCTATAACTGTGGCAAGGAAACTGGTCCAGGAAGTGGTCTGTCGATATGGCGTACCCATGGAGCTTCACTCAGACCAAGGGCGGAATTTTGAGTCCGCCCTATTTCAGGAAATGTGCAAACTGCTGGGAATCAATAAGACCCGTACGACGCCAGCGCATCCGCAGTCAGATGGAATGGTCGAGAGGTTTAACCAGACCTTAGAGAACCACTTGGCTAAAGTCGTGGACGATCACCAAAGAGATTGGGACCAATACATTCCGCTGTTTCTGATGTCCTATCGATCTGCGGTGCATGATAGTACGGGACATACTCCGGCCAAGGTAAACTTCGGTCGAGAAATAAGGCTCCCAGTTGATGCAATAACAGGCACGCCACCCGATAGTCCTAAGCCTGTTACGGACTATGTGAGTGAACTTCAAAACCAGCTGGATGAAGTGCACAGAAGAGTACGGGAGAATAATCTCAAAACCAGTATAAGGATGAAGACCCGGTACGATCGGAATGCGAACACCAACGGGTTTGAAGAAGGAACACTAGTGTGGCTTCATAATCCGCTTCGTAAAAAGGGAAAGTCCCCAAAACTTCAAGCTCGCTGGGAAGGACCGTACACCATCATTACAAGAATCAATGATGTAACCTTCCGAATCAAGAAGGGACTTAGAGGAAAACCAAAGGTAGTCCATGTGGACAGGTTAGCGCAATATCATGGGTCGAATAATGCTCGGGACGAGCATGACTAAGAGGGGGGTAATGTTACGATGCGTATAAAAGAGGTATCGATAACTCGAGAAATAGTCATCGAAGCTTCTAGAAACAAAAACGCATTGTTGGGTCCAAGGTCCCCTGTCGATCTGTGAAGAAAGATCTAGAATCGTCAACAATGTTGCAACCGGCTTCCGGAATATACCTCATATTATTTTTATTAAAATTATTATTAGTAAACAAAAGGCGAGGACAATGCAATTCCTGGAACTACGAGTTCTCGGAATAATACCGATTAGACGAATACAGCTACGTACACTAGAACATTCTAGCGCCTCCTTATTACCGTGTACATAAGGTTCATTTTCCTTATGGAACATTTCTGTTTAGTGGGTTTTTATCGACACCTTTCTGGAAAGATCCACCCTCGCTATTTTCGGATTATAAATAGTGTGCAGGACCAGCGACGAGACAGTTTCTATTTGAAAGCGATAGTGAACACATCTCTCGGAAGCGAACTAAGAAGACTATACCGGCGACTCTAGCGAATACTGTGGACAACTGTGTTACAAAGTGATTTGGTGTATTGTTGTTTAAGTGTTAAATAGTTAGTGTACTGGTGTGTACTAATTTTGCCTTCTGTGTGGAGAGCGATTAAAGTAATTTTCACGTAATCGGCATTTAATTACCCCCGCACGTAACAATATTATTTGTGAATTGCCCTCAGGTTCTAATATTATTTACTTAGGAAAATCCCTAGATTTTCCTAAGTAAATAATACCTATAAAGTCAACAAGTTTAGCGGAAAAGGGAAGATCTCCTAGCCAGGGGGATGGTATGCCTGGCGGGGCAGCCGCTAAGCCCCGCCGGATGGTTACTATCCTGATCTTGTATATATGTTACTTGCTCCGAAAACTCTTATAGTGCGATTCAGGATTGTGATGAGAATTTTCTATTGTTCTGAATCTGTCTGCAGCGCCATCTGTGTAGCTTGTGGTGCGGTTGAAGTGGTCGCTACACAAGTATTTTGACGTACTTGAGTTTAAAAAAACCTACTGCGTTGATTGACTGAGATATTGTCGTGTTTGACAGATTAACTGAATAAGTGTATCTCCAATATTATATCAACCCTGACATCAATTGGGATGACCAAAAAATTTAACACCTATTGTAAAGATAAAAATATATACTCAAAGTAATTTAAACAGAGCTTAAACAGGTCAATGCCTTTGTAAATTATTAGCTTCAAGTTTTTTTTCCCTCTATATAAGTATTTTAATGTTTTGTTTGTTCACTGATAATGTTTATTGTAGCTATCGACATCGACATCGACAGCTAGTGTTGTGCCAACTATAGTAAGTAACTTTTAGTGGTGGTAGGCTTTGGCCGTGGCTAGTCACCACCCACTGAACAAAGCCATGTCGCCAAGCGGCCTAGCCGTGTTCCGGCATGATGTTCGGTGTTGCCATTCATGGATGGCGGGTCAGATCAGTTGCGCTGCATGTGCCTAGTGAATGTAGCGTCTCGATCTACTGCCGCCTTCCTACCTAGGCAAGTATGCTCCATCGTAGATCTCATCGTCACTTACCAACCGGTGCGATCGAGGTCAAATACTTGCCTATAATGTAATAATAAAAAAAAGTAAGTATATTATAAAAGTATTTTTTTTAAGGAGTATACTAACCACAATATTCTTTCCCTCGTCAGCCATACCGAATGCTTCGCACACATTCACCATATTTGGCCTGATGGGTGTGAGGCCGCTCATAACGTAAAACGTAAAATATAACATGCCAAGCGACAATGGCCTCAGTGTCTCCTTGCTCAGCATTATTATGTTGAACTTGGTAAAGAACCTGCAAGTGAAACTGAACGTGTAGAAATCAAACACATGGGATAATCTGATATACATCCCACTTATATTATAAATGTGAATGTTTGGATTGATGGATAGATGGATGTTTGTTACAATGAACGGATTTGGATGACATTTGGCGCAGAGATTGATTATAGTCTGGAATAGCACATAGGCTACTTTTTTCCCGGTAAAATGTACAGGTTCCGTGGGATAGATTTGTTTTAGGTTTTCATAGAGCAGCAGGTAGTGGTAATTTAGGGATCAAAAAATGACATAAGCATCGACAAACTTTTTAATCGCGGGTAACACCGACGTCTCAGATAGTTCAGAAATATATATTTAATATACATACTCGTACTATCAATTGTGCGTTACAAAACTAAGCAGCTCTTGTATTTGCGTACCGTACTATGGACTGCAAGTGATCCCAGTATGCCCATACTCATAAAGATAATATTAAACATCCACGACTCGGGTAAAATCATTCGTGCTCATCACACAAAGTTTGCCCCTACCTAGAATCGAACCAAGACCCTCGCGGTACAGAACGCAGGGCCACTACCAACTGTGTCAATGGAGTTCTAAATTACTGATTTTACTTTCAATATAACTTGCCTCTTAATAAAATTCATCTTGTGATGCTCGCAGTCATCATCCATTTTATTCTCCTTGGAACATATCACGCAGCAGTGCAGTTTCTTAGAGTACACGACGAGGTCATCGAACTCCTCCCTAACGTTGTCTTCCGTAGTCCAACCACGGAGGAAACAGAGCGATTTTAGAGCATCCTTCTCACGGCCTTGAGATAACAACCACACTGGCGTATCGGGGACCTGTAAAGTTAATTACGCGGTTTTGTTGATAGACAAACGAGTTTCGAATAGCTAATTGTGTTTTTGGGTTAAATTAACATTGCGAATAAATAACTCAGAATCCATCCATCTATCCATGAGCCGAAATTCGTCCGCTGCTGTACATAGGTTGTACATATCCAATGACTTCCACATATCACGGTCTTCGCTACTCGCATCCACCGGCCTCCTGGGTCGCGTGCGGTATAATCGACTGTAGCCATCCTAGCACCTTTCTGCCCCAACGGCCATATGCTTATCAAGTTCTGTGCCTCATCCACTGCCACATCATCTTTGACATTTCAGAACTGTATTAATTACGCAAGTTCATCTACGGATTTCCCAGGTATAGCTCATGCCACTAATGCCACTGTGTGTTAAGCAATCTTGAACATTTGTACGAGGCCCATCGTAAGTGGCCACGTATCAGTGCCGTATATCATACCTATAGTTCAGCCCCCGAGAGAATGCTTTCCTGACAGGTCGTGTGTTCTATATTGTAGTATTTTTACCGTTTATATATATGTACCACGGACACATAATTGAATTTAAAAATAAATAATAATGTTAACTTATAAAAAACGATTTAGGCGATCAAATTGTATTAATGTTAGAAATGCATTCTCTCGGCGGCCGAAATGTGCTCAATGTTTACAATAAACGAATATTGCAATATACTTACGGCGCCGATCACAACGAGCAGCATCGAACTGAAAGGTATACACAGGCAAATAACTGCCGCCAGCCGCCAATCCACCACGGACCCCAAGAAGTACATAGCAAATACGCCGATTGATAAGAACAACTGTGTCACGGTACAGAGCGATCCACGCATTGAAGGCTCACTGAAATATTTAGTGATAACATAAAAGTGGGCCTAAAATTATTACATTAATACAGAAAACCCAAACACCGACCCGTTATTTTAGCTAAAATGGTTCTAGGCTCTTAGATCTGTGGTTATCAATAAGGATTAATGAGCCAATTTCAGCTAATGCTATATCAGTTAAACCCCACTTCTACTCTGATATATTTGGAGCTAATATATTATCGATGCCTGGTCCTATCAATTTTAATATAATACCAGCCCTTTTAATGTCCCTCTGTTGGGCACGTGCCTCCCCTCAATGCGAGCAATTAATAAATCTCTACTGAATCTCCACTAAATAGTGTCAAGGTAAATACATAAATTAAGTAATTTATTACCTGATTTCCCCTACATAAGCGTTAATCGGTGCCTCCATAATCCCAGTCCCAAGTCCCAAGAGTCCATTGGCTATGAACAGCGATGTAGAATTCCATGAGAAGTACGCTAGGATCCAGGCTATGACGTGGGGAATATTTACGAGGAATGTGGCCTTTTTCCTGCCAAAGTGGTCCACTATCGGTCCGGAGATGAGTGCCCCGAATGGTTGAGTTAGATATGAGAGGCTGCCTAAAAAAAAAGAGAATTAGATGCATATTTTCTCCTTGGAGTGTTCTTTTTTAAACAGATGATTATTTAATTAAAAAGAAAAGACTGAGTGGGTGTAACTTGTAACCGTGTTTCGAAGGGCAAGATAAGCTGGTGGTCGCGGTTGTCATTTCGAGATTTTGGAAGTCATTACGGGTAGTCAGAAAGAGGTTTAACTCTAAGTAATTAATTAATAGAACCAGGCGATACTTGGCGGAAAGAAATCCATTGTTAAACAAATGGGGGAAGAGGAACCCACCACTGACCCTCGGCTTGTCAACTTTTCCAATTATAAACCAAATAAGTTGATCGATAATTAAAGAAACCAGTAACACCGAACTCCTCTAAGATTTTAGTCGAGAAACTATCTATCACGAGTGTCGGGTGCCCAAGTAAAATGCGATTCTCCTCGAAATGAAGCGTATCTAAGAAATTCGACACGTGTTTCGCCTCTAAACGAGGCATCATTAGGAAAGCTGGGCTACGAATGAGCCTAAGTAATTGGTAGGCTCAGTAGTTGAGTTACGGCAGATAGCAATAGGTCTGAGTAAATATTTGTATTGGATCAAATCGGGGAAGACTGGAAGCCTAACC
Organism: Pheosia tremula; assembly: GCA_905333125.1. Classification (NCBI taxonomy): domain Eukaryota; kingdom Metazoa; phylum Arthropoda; class Insecta; order Lepidoptera; family Notodontidae; genus Pheosia; species Pheosia tremula. Next base: position 5,071,957 of record HG995416.1, on the reverse strand, counting down.
CAATACAAAGCAATAAATAGAAAAAGGTAAGGAAGAAGAAGCTTGGTAACTAATGTAAACATTTACAATGTTAAACATTTACCTGTTTATAATAGTAAATAGCAAAACTACGCCATGTTATCCAAACTCTTCATCATTTATTTATTATTTATTTATATATTATTTATTTTAATCCGTGTACAATGACCTACATAAATAACAAGTAAGTTCAGTGTGTATTTGGTTCGTTGTTAACATTTACGCATCAAACAGATTAAGATTTTATCTTTCCTTGTTTACAACTGAGTTTTATTTGAGAATAAAGCTTATATAGTAAAAGGGTATATCTTTATACTACGTTGGAAGGATTGACGCAAGTCCTGGGTCAGTCAGTGAACCTAGGTGTTTATTTTATAAATATCATGATCAGTGGTTGAATAATAAACTTCAAGTAAACGTTCATTTCCAACACTAGCAATCCATGTGTCTGGGGAATAGAATTCTAATATATAAGCTAATACATATAAAACGACAAACTTATAAAACTTAGCACTACATTTGGGAAGTCTGTTATGGATGTGCTTCCCTGTAACGTCTGTACGCAAATCCTGTCGTCCAAAAATCTATGCGGAAGAAAACTTTCTCATGCATCGCGGGAATCTGGAGGTGGTAGGGCTTAAAACTCGTAGTCCTGCTCGACTCTAGTCACGACAGCTTAAGTAACGGCCATCCCTCTGCACTCTTTTGTGACCTTGGCTCCTCTTGATGATATATTGGGGGAGCCTATCTCCCGAGGTCGGTTCGTCTAACCCGGAGATGTACAGGGGCAGTGTGGGCACTGCATCTCGAGCATCCTCACTTGCAGGCGCGGTACCGCCTTTGTAGCGGTTGCGTCGAGATGTCGATTGAAAAGATCTTACATTTTCCTTATCCCTTTTATTTCTTATACCCTTATTTTTAGCTAAAGGTTGTTTAAACTAATGCTGTTTAAAGAATGATTCAAAATTATATACTTTAATCTGCGCTTCGTTAATTTATTGTGAATTTATGAGTAATCATTATAAGAAGTCAGGATTTAAATATGTTGAAGTATTTTTTGTCCCAACACAAAATAGGTATGCTTAACCGGCGTTAAGCATACCTATTCAATAATAGCTTCATGCAGAAAAGAATAAAACCTTTACTGATATACTGATAATAAAAACAAATCGGTTAAGAAAAAACAAGACACTTGGTTCTTTTCATACGTGTGTGCGAACGTCGGCATATATTGAATTATGAATGATGATGATGTAGATGAATACTTACCAAACCATGATGCTTGTGTATCATCAAAAGAGATTCCTTCAGTTGCATGCAACACGTCGGGTACCACAATTGTGGCAAAGCTTATTGCCATGCCCAGGTCCAGTAGCAGTAGGTTTGGTGCAGTACTAGCTAAGAGCTGAAAACAAAAATCCTTGCAACATGAGGGTTTTCAAAGACACCAAGTATAGTTTTTACTTTAACTCTTGTATTAGATATATAGATCTGAATGTTATGTCTGTCTGTCTCTGTCTGTTAGGTACGTTTTGATGGCTAAAAGACTGAACTGATCATGATAAAATAAATAAAATGGGAGGGTCATGAAGTGAAGCTATTATTAAAAAAATATTGGCTTCACGGATAAACAGACAATCGATTGACTATTGCAAAAACCAATTATCTAAATTAATCGTAAACAACATTACAAATGTTGGCAACATCGCCGATAATAGATATTTATTTTCATTTATGCTTGGCAACACTGATCTGGCCTTCTCGTTGTCTGGACGACCCACCGTGGTGAGGACCACGGTATGACCTGATGTACTGCCATTAATTTAATAATACAAATACATCTTATATAAAGAAAGTGATTTTAATTTATACAAGGCCCTCCCTCATGAAAGGAGTAGATGCCAACAAACTCCTTATATTACATTACACGTAAAAGATTAACTTATTTTGTATAATTTATTCTTAGTTGATTTAAATCCTCGATGACCTGGACTGTGAACCATGTGTTGGGACATGTTACTTTGTACGCAGGTACTGTGCATTTATCCTTGTATATGTTGAAGACGAATTGTGGAATCTGCTCTTTTACAAAACGCCTAGCTAGCAGAATTACAAAACTACTCAGTTCTGCAAGTTTAGGTAGAATTTCGAATCTGTGTTCATCAAAAAAGCTGTCAATGTTTAGGTGCTTCGTAAATAGATTTAGATGTAAATTGTTGTTGAAATCTACTGCTGAATTATAATGATGAAACTATGACACTATCTCTACCTGACATATTTCAAAAGTAATCTAGTGAAATGGCTATTTATGGGTCATCAGGGATTTCGCGAGCTAGCTTCACTCACTCACGCACGGCGTTAAGCAGTCCAAACCCTGTGACTAGTTAGGAAGCCATATTACTGTTCGGCTGAATTTAAAAAAAACCCTGGCTAACCAGCAGCATTCGAGAACGACTCTCGTCATTACAATATGGCCAATCAACGTTCAGTTGTATGGCAATCCTTCTAATCGTTAACCAGCTGTTTTGTAGAACTAAGCTGTTTTCTAAAGCGGCTAGCCGTTTTATATTGCAACTCATTTTACAGTCCGGTTGCGCCATATGCATTTGGTCTTTATAAGTATCAACCTTTCCTGTTGCCCGCTATAACATAAACTTGATATTTTATTTAACGAAAACCTTGAAACGATACAAGGGGTTTTGAGATGCAAATTTCAATTCGTCATACAGCCACAAGTCGCACATTGCGATGTGTTGTAAGGATTATTACTAATTACGAAAATGTTTTGTTATTATTATCGTATACAAAAATCGAAATCAAGCGCCAATGCTTCTGGTAGTCAGAGCCATAAAACGTTAGAGTTATAATGATCACATTGTGCTTTTTTTGCACTTACGACGTCTGTGTCGTGATAAATATTAGCAACTTGAAAAAAAATCATTAGGTTGAACCTCTCTCAAAATATTGATTTCTTATATTTACGCGAATACTACACATTGAAATAAAACTAATTTGAAGGATGTTATCGCATTTATTTTTATGTTTTTACGTTACAGGCGTTTAGGCTGCTTAACTCAAAATCTTTGAACCTAAGTAATCTGTAGCAATTTTTTGGAGACTTTATATTAATAAAGTTAATATTTTGGTTGCGATAGTATGTGTCAGTAGTCACAGTGGAACGATTTAAACTATGTAACGTTGGTTAACTCGGACTGCGGTCCCAGAAGGTTCTCATGGGACAGCGGTCTGCTACGATTAAAGAGCATGTTGTACGAATGAGCCTATTCAATTCGACTGGATGTACAGTTGTGTTCTACCGACAGCTTGTATTACTTTCGTTGTACATCATGTAGTGACACATTTCTAAAAATAGATCGCTATCTCATGTAATTTCAAGACACTCGCTAAACTTATATCCACCGGGTGAACAACAAAAACAAAAATACTACTCTCATAAGGTTCACGTTATTTTTCCTCTTGAGGTGCGAAACCATATAACATGGAAGTGCTTTTGATTTTTTTTGGGCTGTAAGAGTGGGCTGAAAGAAGTGGCTCAACAACTTTGTCAAGATGGCAGTGAAGATTTCGAAGAGTGTAATGATATGGGAAGCGACCTGCACTAAACATTGTAGGTGACTGCAGGTTGAATAAGAAAAGTATGATGTGTTGATCAATGAAGACAAAATTTACATTCGTTCTACATAAGCGTATCATTCAGGAATTTTATAGAAAATATTATATATAATAATATATAATATATTTGAAGTGACGGTGAAGGAAAACATCGTGAGGAAAACTGCATGTCTGAGAGAACCCCTCGACAGACGTGTGAAGTCCGCCAACCCGTACTGGGCCAGCGTGGTGCATTATGGCCGAATCCCCCTCGCATTAAGGAAAGGCCTCTGCCCAGCAGTGGCACAATAAAAAGGGCTGGTATTATTATTAAATTTATTTATTATGGGTCCCGTAAAATGGACTGGGGCGATCTTAGAATAAAACTTGCATATATTTATATATTGTTGGGGACCCGTGACCAAGAGCGAAATATTAAAGAGGCTAATATTATTATTATTTTATTTAGATAGATATTAAATATGCTTATCACATAAATTTTGCCCTTACCCGGATTCAAACCCGGGATCCTCGGCACATAGCTCAGCACATACCTCGGCGCTAGCAATAATTCTAAGAAAGGTAATTTATTTAGGTACTTACTTGAGATGCAACAGATCGTACCCTGCTGACTGGCACATTTGACTGTTGCAACTGAGTTATTTTATAAACCATCTTGTCTACTATTTTAATTCGTAAATAATATAAATAAATGTAATCAATTAACTAAAACCATTCTTTAAAACATTTGAAAAAGACAGATACTGCAAACTAATTACTTTCGACGCGTAAAACAATTGAATTCCTTCGCGCCAATATATATTTTTTTTCGTAAGGCAAAGACGCGTATCTTGTTCAGTCAAGACGAGCGAAATGAGCGCAGATAAAATAACTGTATAGCTACATTGTATGTCTTATTTTCAAGACTTAAGAAACACTTTAGCAGATATTTAAAGACATTTTCCATGATGATTTTTCATTGAGTCTAACCGGTCTCAGTAAGAATTGTCTTTGCACTTATTTTGTTGCACAAAACGTGACCTTGCTATTATATTATGTTTTGTTAAATAACACAGAAAGAAGTAATTGCCAATTGGTGTGCGGGTTCAAAATTGAGATTTTATCTGCGAATCCAATTTTTAATTTTAAATATTTATCACTTATAATAATACCAGCCCTTTTAATGTCCCACTGTAGGGCACGGGCTCGCCTCAATGCTAGGGGGATTAGGCCATAGTCCACCACGCTGGCCCAGTGCGGGTTGGCGGACTTCACACGTCTTTCAAGGGGTTCTCTCAGCCATGCAGGTTTCCTCACGATGTTTTCCTTCACCGTTTAGCACGTGATAATCATGGTCGAAAATGAGATTCGCACATGAAATCCAGAAATCCCAGAGGTGCGAGCCGGGGTTTGATCCTGCAATCCTAGTTACCGAGCCAAGCGTTCTACCAACTTCGCTATCACTGCTCGATCGATTTATCAATTGCTGTACAGTAAAAGCATACATTGTGAAGAACCCTACACGTCCTTTGAAAGCCGTGTGAAGTTTGCGAACTGGGCTACTGTAGTGGGCTATGGTCTAAATAGACCGTGCCTAGTATAATACTAATGAGTTCGCCCCCTATTACACTCAGACTAAACACATTAATGAAATTTGGACACCTGTGGTACACCTCTATCTATACCTTAAATTATATTTCATTGTTAATCAATTTTAAACTGTGTTCACAGTACCGTGAACTGTATTCACAACTGTGAAAAAAGTTTTTTAAGGGACACGGTCCACCACACACTCCCACGAATGAAAACGCTGAGGTTTGACCCTCCCTCGGAACTGGGGACAGGTATTATCTGGAAATCAACACAGGGTTTGTCGTAAGGGTTTTCTAACCTCGGAGTTCTATGTCATTTGTATCCAGCAGTCAACGTCTACCTGATAGGTCGATAGATGGGGACATAAATTCTATCTAGTCAGTAATAGAGACCTCATTTGTGAAGCATAGGTATATCGGCTAAACGTCCCTTCTAAATCTCGTCTTTGATCTCTATAGTTTTAAACATCGAATAACTGAACGCATCATAGCTAGCGTATGATAGGTGGCACAGGTTCGGTACATAATATGTATTTGTTGTTATTTAGCAGTAAAAGCCAATTTATTTTATGGCTTTAAAAAATAAAGTGGTTTATGTTTTATTGCCAAGTCTTCGATAAAGTGCACTACAACACTCGTCGTAACTCTGTTAAGAAATATTAAAACAAAACCCGCGAAGAAAATGTAGATTTTGATAAAATGTTCATATTATTTTTATTAGGTGAGATTATGCTATTTGATAATATAATATAAATAATATCGCCAGACGAACACACCAACTATACGGTCCCACACTAAGTATCGCTTTTATTATGGACGTTCAAGCATCTATAATACATTTACAGTGATTCAACCGGGGTTTTTGACATGGAAATAGGTTAGTATCATCAGTGACCATTGTGTGGGTACGCGGGTGGAGTCTCAGACCAAGGCTAGTTAATATAATCAGATTGATTTGTTGCAGTGCTATCGTCAGTGGATAGGACGCATCAGCATTTGACATACGTAAGTATTAACTAACTTTTTGTATCCTCCTTCAACTAAGTTAAAAGTCGCGATATAAGTGGATTCTCGTCAATGGTTAAGTCAAACGAACACAGAATCTGTGTGTAGGCCGGCCCGTCTAACCACTACATTGGCATTTTTTAATTAAGTAGATACCTGCAATAGTACTATGATTATATTTGAATAAAACGAATGTTTCTCTTATCTCTCTAGCTCACTTCTAACTACTATTTTATTCTGTATATCATAATTTATACTTACTTTGTCTTAATAATGTACTACCTTCTGTCTATAGCATTCGGGGATAAAGTAGTATTGAAGATCTCCACCTACAGCCAAACTCTAAAACGAACTAACTTTATTTATAACTAGCTGTTACCCGCGACTTCGACCGCGTGGTATTCAACAAAAATTTTCTTAAAAAATTAGCCTGAGTTGCTCCTTCTTACATCAGCTATCTTCCAGTGAAAGTCCCGTCAAAATCGGTCCAGCCATTTCAGAGATTAGCCGGAACAAACAAACAGACATACAGGCAGACAGACAAAAATGGTAAAACATATTGTTTTGGTATAGGTACTGTGTATACATCCAAATGCGCTTAGTAAAAAGCGGTTATTTTAATATTACAAACAGACACTCCAATTTCATTTATTTGTATGTATAGATATTATTAGTAATATTAGTATCAAGCGAATTCACTTGGGGGGCATCAAACTCTGACACGAGACGACCAGAGACAAGACATTCCCTGGGCGGCGGCGGCTGCAACCCCCCAACCCCCCTCCCCCCGCCCCCCGCCTACGGTCTTCATTAGTATAGACGACTTTTATTGAGTCTGGCACGTGTATGTTTTATTTTCAAGTAGAGTCACACAGATAAGTAGTTTTAACACGTTGAGTGCGGTGCCATTTTCAGAAGACTTTCAGCCAGTGCGGTAGAGACCTATTCGACCTCATAACCGAGCTTCACTGTAGTGCGTATGAGACCTAATCCATCTCCTAAAATAAGGTATTTTAAAAAAACTCATATCTTTATCAAAAAATAAGATACAATCTATGTTCTTTCTGTAAATAATAGAGAATTAACTGTTCTATCTCAAGTTTGCTACGCATGGGGATATGAAAAGTGGGTTATGAGATATAACGAAAAAAAAATTAGGTATCCATTGAATCTCGCATCGCAACTAAAGATAGATCCGTTTGGGTTGTGACTAGTAATGGGATTAAAATAAAACCCCAGTTATCGATAACTAAACTTTTTATGAAGTAATCATTTAAACATAGTAATATTGATTTCTTATATTTACGCGAATACTACACATTGAAATAAAACTAATCTTATGGATTTTATTGTGTTTATTATTTGTTTTTTACGTTCCCGTCGTTTCGGCTGTTTTACAGCAACCATGGTCACGGGAGGACTGACCATGGTGACTGTCCTTCCGTGAATGATGAATTATGATAATCCATAAAATTAGTTTTATTTCAATAAACATAGTGACCTAAAATATATTTAAGAAAAAATTTCCTCATTGAAGCATGGTAAACACATTTTTTGATCGCATTGCACACATAGTGTATTTATTCATTTGGCTGTTTTGGATGCATCTGTGCTACTAAATGTAAGCCGTAATTTACTGTGACAGCCCGTGCAACGACTTTTTTTGCTACCACGCTGACAAAATATAAGAGCGTATTTTTTTTACATGGAGTGCGCAGGTACACATTATCGACATTTGAACAACACTGAGCGCGAGCTAACGGCGCCCGCACCGCCCGCGCTCCGCTCCTTGCGTCTATGACGCCTGTGTTTTAGGAGGTCCGAAAGATCTCTTCACGCAACAGATGTATATTATTACAACTCAGTGCGTTAGAGTCCTCATTCATCTCCTATTTTTTTTATTACATTATTGAATCAAACTCGCAGCGGGAAGTAGGTATGTATATTTGTCTCTGTCAAACACATAGAAATAAAGAAGTTACGACCTCCCGCACAGAGGTGGAGAACACGATTTTCGGCGCCGCACCAGCTGAAAGTCACGTTAGAGTTCTTTTAGACCTCCTAACGCAGTCAACGTGTTAATGTGTAAAATCATTTAAAGTAGCGACCTTTTGTAACTTTTGTTTGTTCTCATTATCACAACAATGATACTCGACATGTGCGTTCATATTAATGTCAGAACCTCGAACGTACGAGTTATTTGTTGAAAAATTTCGTTGCTCACATAGTTTTACCTAATTATTTCCCGGGTTTACTGTATGTGGCGATATCCTAATTGGCAAACGATCGCGCGAATATGATTTATTGTACTTAACTTATTTTTTTTTATATGCGATATTTATATTCCAGCCAGTTAACTTCTGCAACTTAGCATCAGCGTGCGTCCACGATAACCGCATGGTGTGCGCGTCAACTCCCGACGGCTGCAGCCGGAGGAGCTTCCTAGACCAGTGCGATATGTACGAGTACAATTGCGACTTCAATTCGCGTAAGTATCGCGATTTCACAGGTTGACTTAGGTAGAACGACTTGGATGATAATCAACCGTGTGATTAATTTCGACCAAGTCGTTCGACTTTAGTTTTGATTCGACTTACGAAGAAAGGCTTCGTCCATTAGGACGTAGTAGTAGCCAATTATGGCTAACGATCGTAGGAGTAAACGATGCGATTTCTTCACACGACGAGATTAAAGACACAAATCTCTTTAGAGTGTCCTAATTAAAGCTTGCACGTAATCGCGCGAGCACAGGAATAATCTTCATCACGCGACGAAATCGGATGCTTTATTCGTACGATCGTTAGCCAAATAGGACAACGCCTAAGACCGTCTGAATCTTGCTTTTAACAACGCGTGTCTCTTTTGTTTGACGAAGATATACATTTTATGTTTTTGTATATTTTACGTGGTAGAAATTTTAGCACTGTGTTGCAGTCGTATACAGATTTTTGCAGTGACATTGTCGAAACGTGTAACCAAGTTCTGTAGACCGAATTACGACAAACTTCCAAGTCGTTTTACTTAGGTCGACCCGTAAAAACGCGCCTGAACCAACCTAGAATCGTTTAGTAAGACTGGTGGCCCTGGTTCGTTTTTCCTACGTGCTTGGTAGAATCGGTTTGCTTTTCGTGTAAGTACAATATATCCGCTACTTTTGTTTTCTATTTTTTAGTGGCTTTTAAGTGTGCGATAATATTTATAACGATTTTGAGTGTCTTAGACTGTGGCATCTAAAAGGTAATAAAGTTTATGATTACTACCGATGTGTGGTGGGCCCATTGTATACCCGAGTAATGACCTGGATAACTAAGTGTAAATAAATACATCTTTTGGGCATACTGCGTGCGACCTCTGGTCGTACTAAATGCGTCCGAGTTCACGTAACATAATGATGTACCTACTTACACTAGATAATAAAAACCAAGGACAAAAAATCACAGAGTTAGTTGACGTTCATAAAAAAACCTTTTATGTTATTTTTTCGACTTCAATAATTAACCTGATGTCCGCAGCGTGACTGTGTTAAGCATATTATTATGTTTCGTTTTCCTAGTTCGTCGGTAGTCACATAGATTAGCCACAGTCACGCAATTAGGATATAGCAGAACCAAATGTAAACATTCACAGTAATTCGGTCGTATTGTTGCAAGTTCTAATTTACATTTTTCAATGTGGCGATATATTTAGACAAGCTGTGGCCGCGCGCTACTTCGAACACGTATCTAATTTTCAAATTCCCGGATTTTTTTTAGTTTCCCGGGCTAAAATTATTGCTTGCATTGCCCAGGTGTATAAACTATAAATCTGAAAAATGGATATTGGGATGTAGTTTTTTAGCTTTCTAGGACAATAATTAATAAGCGCCGTGCCATTATTATGCGCTTTTATCTCCCGCGGGCACCCAGACCGAATTTTAAAAATATTATGTTAAGGTTATGTATCGAAAAGAATGTTCACTGCAATTATTTTTCCCAAAAAAAAATTAAGTACAGAATCACGATCGCATTTCTTATTGCCCTTTCTATTAAAAACAAAACAAATTCCGAATACTAGTGTGCTATTGGAGTAAAACCAAAACGCAGATAAAATTTTAAAAAGAAATAACTATGTACCTAAAATTAATTATGTTTATCTGTGACATTTCAGAATACAGCACAAAAGTGACGAGCCCATGCATGGGTGGTCAAGCAGATTACAATTGTTGAATGGATAATTAATAATTCAAGATAACCCATATTATAAATAAATATATTTCAAAATATTATGTTGGTTTTACTCTAACTGTTTACCCATATTATTTTACATTTGAACCATTAATTTTTAATCCCAAAATAACATGGTGTACATTTATTATTAAGAATTGCTTCAAAATACAGGTGAGCTCTCGTCGGTATGGGTGAAGTCTCACTACAGGGATTTATCTATAAAAGATACAAAATCTCTATACTGATTGACCCATCTCGATGCCGTACACTATTACGATACGACTCGGTAATAATGGTATCTCTAGGACCTACTAGGTAGATAAAGCAACCACGGAATCCAATTGATACCGTGGTTGCCTGTGATGGGTTAGTGTGGAAATACCATCAATTCGACCAATATCAATTATATTATGTCAATTCTAATTGTGACCAGTTTTATTTACTTTTAAGTTGGTTTATAGTTGATATTCTACCATTTGTAGTTATAGTCTAAAAATATAATAGTGTTTGTTTACTATCGACGCTCTTTCAAATAATTTATTTATGCAATTTCAGAGTATCGAGAAACCTATACCCTGTATTGTCTAAGCTCAAATTTGGACGTGTTATATACTGAATACAATCCAACTACAAGTAGAACAACGTTTACATATATAATGTGTAACACTCATGTTACATCAATTTTCACAACGATTCCAGCGAGAACTACAAGAATAACGCTACCTCCTACAACAACGCTCTCGACAACCCTAACACAACCAACAACAGCTACTGAAACATTGACTACCTCTGGTTGTTGTGATAGACCTAAGACTTGGGAAATTACTAGTGAAAAAATAATAGTATTTGATTGGCCTACCATGCCAAAACGAAAAAAAACTACGACGATTACCAGAGTGCCTACATCTTCGTTAACAATGACTACTTCTACAACTTCTAAATCTTCAAAAACGATGCCTAAATCTAATACCACTACTCTTAGCGCAGCCACTACTCCTAGCACGACTACTACTCCTATCACCACTCCTAGACCTATGACTAAAATACCTAGTACTACGTCTACTACTCCTACTACTAATAGACCCAGTACAACTACTATTTTAACTACTACAGAATATTCCACACCCTGCTGTCACAGACCAAAAACTTGGGAAACAACATTAGAATCAACAATTAATACATTTTTAATAAGTGACACTCCAGAAAATATTATTTCTACGACAATGGATTTCCCAACAACAATAGACATTTTCGAAACAATGAATCCCGTTACTGCAATCTCTGGCACTACTAAATCATCAAATACAGTGCAAACATCGATAACAACAACTAAATTACCCACAACTACTAAAGCATCAGCAGCTTTTCCTACATCGGCAGCAACTAAATTATCAACTACAGTAAAACCAACTCCACCTATACTATTGACTACTATAGCATTCAATTCTACTACGCAATTAACTACTAAAAAATCAACTTCTCTAAAAACAATACCTATTATAAAATCAACTTCCACTAAGCCAATATCTACTATAATATCAACTTTTACTAAATTGAGGAGTTCTACTATAACTCAACCTTCTGCTATTACAAAAATTACAACACTAAAAACTTCGACTGCATTTCCAACTACTACGTTATTGACCACAACTAAATCGACTACGACTAACACACCTACTACTTCCAAAACAAGCGCCAAAGAAACATCTACTATTTGTTCAACTACTAAAAAAATCATCCCATCAGGGACTACTCAAGTGCATATACCAACAAACAACAAAAAAATATATTCAGATCGCGTTGAGAAATTAAATCATAGCAGGTGGTTCTACCCAACACTGTGTAGATCCAATAAATGTGAGACACCTGTAACTTGGCTCACTACTAGAAAGATGAAGAAACAAAATAAGCACTATAGATACCATTTTTAATATATGTACTTAATGTAAGTTTTCTTGAATACAGTTATTATTTTCATATTTTGTTTAAATTTTGACATACTTGCATACAAGCTTTTGATTAAATGCAGATAATCTAGCCCTTATAATATCTTGCTGTTATACAATACATATATGAGAGATTAAATGTTAATTTGTGTTTGTATTATCTTTACAGAGTACATTATAAAGTCTTGCGATGGTATAATAATAACGTCAAGAGAACCCTTAGTTAAACAATATGCAATACGACCTGATAGCCGAGAGTCAGATTTCCTTCAATACGAAAGTGCAACTCCAGCGCAATTCACCGGTTTTAAATATTACCATGGACAATATTTCAAACCGCTATGTGATAGACCGAGTACGTGGTTTGCGACAAAACGAGAGAATATTGTGATGAAGGGTCCTGAACCAAAAAAAAGTCATTCACGGTCAGAAGGAACCAGATTAACAACTGAATATGAAATTCCTGATTTTGCAACTTCAACTATATTACATTCTACTACCATACTTCATACTGCTACCACTTCTACTACTCCTACTATAAAACTAACTACTTCGGTAATACCGTCCTATGAAAAAGTATATAGCTCCAGTATACTACCAACACCAATTGAAACAATAATTATTGAACCTAGTAAAATTGTCAAGATATCGTCGTCAACTTTAACATCATCAACAATTTTTAAATCAAATGATAAAACAAGGAGACGATACAAGCCCTCAGATATTACAACGAATAAACACATTTCGGCTGAAGAAACAATTACAACTATAACTAAGATTAGAACAACAAATTCAATCAGAGCAATTCAAAGTACAAACTCATCGACCAAGAAACCTTGGTCCCCAGGTATTGTAAAGATAAAGAAGGAAGAAGTAAAATGGTGGTATCCAACGGTATGTAAATCCAATTGTCAGATGCCCGTCACTTGGATCACAACTTCGAAGCAGAGAAAACAGCGGAGGTATAAAGGATATCGTTATTGATGTAAATCCTACTTTTGAATATATTCATACGCTAATTATTTTTTTCTATCATCACCTTCCAGTGCTGTGCAAAGTTGAGTTTTAGGACAACCAAAATACAGCTTAATCATAAAGAACTTTAGGTTATAATATATAATTTAATATTATAATATCCTGCACAATTTTGTTTCAGTATATGACGCAGTAGCTTGCGAGGAAAGTGTAAAAACAGTGAGTTTAGAAAACTCAGCACCACAAGTTATCGTTGAATATTACGATGACTATATATCAGAGAGTATGGTAGAAAAACCCGAACATTATGCCTTATATCCTTTCAAAGATGATAAAGATTGTGGGAGACCCAACGCATGGTTTACAACTAGGAAAGGGGAAACAAGAGATTTTTTTAGAATTCTGAAGAATTCTAAATCAGCAGATATATAAGATGTAACAAAAATAATGAGAAATATTTGAATGAGTAGGTCATACCAATCACGTTGCTGTATAAAATAAATTGAAGTTAGATTTGTTTATAAAGGCGTTGCACCGCGCACTGGTGGTGGTATTTTTAAATTTTGTGAAAATATAAAATTGTGTGAAACTTGTAGTGTAGCTTATGCAATCGAGGTTGCTTTTTGAATGTGGTCTCTGGATAATAAAAGAATATGTGGTCATTTTATTATAACATTATAATCTCATAAAAAGTAACACGCTGAAGTTAAGATTGACAGACAAATTAGATAAGAGTTTGTACCGAGGGTCCAGTCAGTATCTTTTTGGATTAAGGATAAAAGCTGAATCAATCTTAGCTCCAAAAGTCTAGCGTGTTTCAACACAACAACAATTTATAAACTTAAAATAAATGCTAAAACTATTTACATAGAGTATTTTACAAGGAACACATTTCAATTCCTCCATTTCATCTTCCTATACATTAATAATTCCTCCCACGATTGTTCTGTAACCATTGGCAAGCTTAGATCTTATCCGTCTATCAACATATTTTATATTGCCTTTACCCGCACCATTACTATGTCATAGATTGGTGATATATAGCCTATTTCTTTAGATTGTCCAGTAGTGAAAATCTCTTTGAAATTGGAGCTCCGTGGAGATCCGTGGACCCGAACAAACAGGTGCAGAGGCAGAAATTCTAGTCAGTAATATCTTTATTGTACAGCATGTCACAGTAGGTCTAGCATTGCCGGCAGTGACAAGAAAAAAAAAATATTTGACAAGAAAAAAAATGATTTTGTCACATTAACTCCGATGAGCTAATGAAGCTCTTTCCATCTGTCTCTATCTAGAAAGAAGCTGCTCTACATAGAGACAGATGGAAAGAGCTTCATCAGCTACACCGACAAGAGTCTAACCCTTAAATTAGAAGAAGAGAAGAAGAACTCTGATGAATTATGAAAGACACGACAGCGACATAATCGATAAAACTTGTCTCAGCGCGCGTGCTGGCCTGCAATTAAAGTATTTCCCCCAAATTTATAGACGGTTTATAAATTTATCAAACGTCATGTAGTACTGCGCACAAGGGTTTTGCCTTGAGCAGTACCATATGACGTTTGATAAATTTATAAAACGTCTATAAATTTGAGGGTTAATATATACCTACCGGCAAAGTCTTACCAGTATAATGTATAAGCTTTTAGCTAACAAGCATTCTAATTAAGCTTCATTACGGTGTATAATTATTACGATTCTCTCATTACCTCTACCTACTAAAAATAAATCTGTAACCAGATGTTATTTGACTAGCATCAATTTATTCGCCTCGCTACCTTTGCTCTGTTTCTTTCTAAAGGCGTTTATTAAGAAATCATCGGCGAATATTTGCTTATCACTTTTGTAATATGCTTCTATCTCGACGAGGGTTTTGTTTTCTGTTTCTGGAAGGAAGAAGTAAAGGTAAACCGTGCCGATTAAACCGATACCGGCGTATAAGCCGAAGGCGCCGCTGAGATGAAAACCAGCCTCGATATTGTAATTAGACTTGCTTGCTATGAAGAATATGACGTAGGTCAATGCGGCTGATATGCCTGTGGCCACCCCACGACTCCTGAAATTAAAAATGAATTCTAAATAAATAAATAAATATCGCCACACTAACACACCAACTATACGGTCCCACAATAAGCAACGCTTGTATTACGGGTACCGTACAATGGACTGGGGGCGAACCAGTATATATTAGTTATATAGATATTAAACATCCATGACACGTGTACAATTTTTGACGTTTGTCACTACCAGGATTTGAACCCGGGTACCTTAGGCACAGAAAGCAGGGTGACTACCAACTGCGCTAATCAGGCCGTCGGCTAGTCAGGCCGCCGTGTATTTGAAAGTATTTTGGCATAATATATCAATGTTTACTATTTTCTTTAATTTTAACGCGTTTATTTTATGTTTTTACGTTCCCGACTTTTCAGTTGCTTTACAGAAACCGCGTTTATTTTTTTTAAACGTCGGGAACGTAAAAACAAAAAATAAACGCTATAGAATCCTTAAAAATAGTTTTATTTCGACGATAGTATAATGTGTTTACCTGAATGGAAAAACCTCAGATAATATAACCCAAGGTATTCCCAAGCTGTTGAAGCAAACAAGCATCATGAATAACACAACAGGTAAGACATCCTTCTTATCAGAAAACGTCTGGACCTCGTACGAGAAGACTCCAGGTTCTAGGCTGGTGCGAGCGTAGATGCTTAACATGAGGCTGCATCCAGCCGTACCAAGCAACGATCCGAGGATAAGCTTTCTTTTGCCAATATTCTTCACAATTATGGCCGATAGTAAACTCATTACTATGAATACTGCCCCCACTGAGACCTGGAATGGAAGATTGAATGTTACAATAGGCGCTATAAAACCACAGATCAAATAATTGAATATTAGAATGGAACGATTTGTATAGAGGGAGGCGCATTTTGAAATGTAACATTTTTTTAATTGTTAAATTATTTTGTACATAATATTTTGAATTCTTGGAGACGCTTTTCTTTAAATAGATTTCATTTTGCAAAATATGGACATTAGGGTCTGCCCATCTATAATTTGGATGGTCGCGACTCCCTTGGGAACTATTTAAGGAGAATCAACATTATGACAGCAACATGCCAATATATTAATGGGAACATGCATATCTTCAGGAAATGGGTGATGTGCATCATTGTTGTAATACCTTGAATAGAAACCAAATTAGCTCAAACAAACTTTTGATTAAAGATTCAAACAAATATCATTTAAATTCGTTCAGTTTTTACGCGATCTTCAGTTAAACTAACAAACACGCTTTTGCCTTTGAAGTAGGATTATGGTGATGCGTACTTAACTAGATTCTAATGGTTATTTTATTCTGTTCTATTAACGATTCAATGATTTGTACATAGACGACTGGCTATGTCCTCACT
The DNA here is from genome assembly GCA_905333125.1 of Pheosia tremula. Lineage (NCBI taxonomy): Eukaryota > Metazoa > Arthropoda > Insecta > Lepidoptera > Notodontidae > Pheosia > Pheosia tremula. The sequence continues at coordinate 5,055,191 of HG995416.1, read as the reverse complement.
ACAAAAAAAAAACCAATGAAATTTCCATTTAAGTGACTGTTTGAAGCCGAATTACTTAAATTCTTGAATATATTTTAATAATTTTAACAAAGTTAACACTATAACCTCCAACCTCTTATCATTCATTCAGATTCATGACGGGATCCATGATGGTTCTTATCTAATCTAATCATTTTCTAATTGACAGATCTCCGCGTATATGCATATGAAGCTCGCATGATTTCGATTTTCAATATCAAACTACACAGTATTTAAATGTAGTATTTTTAATAATTTATATAAGTTAGGACATGGTCCGCCACATACAACGCACAATTTAAATACGCCAGGATAAGCCAGGATCCGCAGCAGATACCAAAAAAAATCTGTAGAGGTTTGACCATCGGTGAGGACCCCGGGGATATGCTACTTGTCTTGAAACCCGGGAGCACATTAATCGTAAGGAAATAGAAGAAGTTGGTAAGAAAATTATCTCTTTCCTCCATTGCAAAGCGGGAGAAAAATGTAAAGTATAAAACGGCTGACTGCCTCAAAAATCAAGAACTTCCAACTCGACGAGGCCCAGTTGTTTTGGATGATGCCCAAGATTATATTTAAGCTGAACGTTGGATTTTTAAATAAATTTAAACCTAATTACTGAACTGAATTACACACACACATACACCCGAATTTATAGACGTTCCATAACTTTATCAATCGTCATATAGTACCTACTGCGCAAGGGAAAAATCTTGTGCATAGTATTATATGAAGTTTGTTTAACATATGGAACGTTTATAAATTCGGGCGTTGGTCTTTTATTTGTTGATTTTTTTTATTATATAACACCATCGATATACTAAACGCTAGACTAGCACATTTTTATCTCTCTCTCCCTTCTCTAAGATTTTGTTTTGGCATGATGTTCATTTGATTGTATAGGTATTTCTTGCTACATCTAAAGACAATTGAAACAAATATGTTTCATCATTATTTACATTTATTAACAGTCGTATGATTCGGGTGTTCTATTCCATAAATATGACCGGTTTTTCTCTAAGGTCAGCTACATTTGTCCCCCGATGTTTCAAATATTTTATTTCATCTGTCATTCTTCCGGCTATTCATCCAGGGTCAATATATAGAAGGAATATCTTTTCACAGTTCTGATATTTAATTACGTTTTTACAGCATATTGTGTGTGCCACTGCTGGGCAAAGTGCTCCCCTTTCCTTCTCCACAACTGTCTTGGGCTTATTGTGGCCATGATAAATTACGATTTATCAAGACAAAAATTGCAGCGCCTTTTGACTCGAATTTGTGGAGGAACTGCCGCACCTCTAAAGTGTCTACTACTTACTCTTCTTTCTACAGGTTTAATAATAATATCAACCTTGATTTGGCTGTTTATCGATATTCAAACGAAACTATCCGTATTCATTCTCAGCACTATATGAAAGGAATAGAGCGATCAAGAAATTTATTTGCTACTAGCTGTTGCCCGCGACTTCGTCCGCGAGGTATTTAACAAAGACAACCGTTGACAACAGCCTGCTCGCCCATTCTGAGCCCACGGGACGCATTGCAAGTTGTTGCTATCAAACTTAATCAGGCGCTGCGCTGCAACATTGGTTTTAATTTTTTTTCGTGAGATCCTATTTTTTTTTTCTAAAATAAACGTAGCCTAAGTTACTCCTTGTTACATCAGCTATCTGCCAGTGAAAGTCCCGTCAAAATCGGTCTAGCCATTTCAGAGATTAGCCGGAACAAACAGACAGACAGACAGACAGACAGACAGACAGACAGACGGACAGACAGACAGACAAAAATTGTAAAAAATGTTGTTTCGGTATAGGTAACGTGTATACATCCAAATGCACTTAGTAAAAAGTGGTTATTTTAATATTACAAACAGACACTCCAAATCTCTGCAATGGCTGGACCGATTTTGACGGAAATTTCACTGGCAGATAGCTGATGTAACAAGGAGTAACTTAGGCTACTTTTATTTTAGAAAAAAAAAATAGGATCTCTCGAAAAAAAATTAAAACCAATGTTGCAGCGCTGCGCCTGATTAAAGTTTGATAGCAACAATCTGCAATGCGTCCCGCGGGATCAGAACGCGAGCAGGCTGTTACCAACGGCTGAGTCTTTGTTAAATACCACGCGGACGAAGTCGCGGGCAAAAGCTAGTTTATTTATATGTATAGATGTATGGATTAATTTAGTCAATGGTATTCAACTATTATCAAATAAAGATAGTAAAAGATTTTGTAAGAATGATAAGCATCAAAGGCAACAAGATAAAATGCAACGTTTCCGTTTAGTATTTGCATAGGTCGATGACTAAACGTTTAATAATGTTTTGTAGTGAAAACACTGAATGAAAACAAAAAAATGTCGTACGACCAAGAAAAAGAAGGCGTGCTTGAAGGGAATCGATTGTCGACTAATAACACTAATGTAATGGCGCCAATTCAAATAGACTCGTATACGATTTCTATATATCTATCTATCAGCCGAAAGACGTCCACTGCTGGACAAGGGCCTCCACCAATGATTTCCACAAATCACGGTCCTCCGCCACTCGCATCCACCGGCTTCGTGCTACGCGTGTGATATTAGAGTCCCACCTTGTGGGGGGTCGTCCTACACTACGGCTTCCGGTTGGTGGTCGCCATTCTAGAACCTTTCTGCCCCAACGGCCATCGATTCTGCGAGCTATGGGCCCCGTCCACTGCCACTTCAATTTCGAAATTCTTTGAGCTAAGTCGGTTACTCCAGTTCGTCTGCGGATCTCCTCCTTTCTGATTCGATCGCGTCGCAAATGTATACGTTATAACCTAATCTAAATTAAATAATAAAAGAATACATACAACGATTGTCTTCGCTTCATACTTCATTCCCATTGCTTTGCAAACGTTCACCATATTCGGCCTAATCGGCGCTATACCGCTCATTGTGTGGAAGAAAAAATACGCCATCACTAGAAGGAACGGCCTCATGGTCTCCTTCACGAAGAACACGTGTTTGAACGTCATTAAAATCTTCTTTAATGAATTAGCACTTTTGTGCTTACAAGGTTCCATGAAGATTCCATCTTTAGCGCATAGAACGCACTGCTGTATTGTTTCATTGTATTCTAGCAACTGTTCGAATTCGACTTTGACGTCTTCTGGATTGGCCCAGCCTCGGAGGCGGCAGAGCGAGTGGAGCGCTTCTTTTTGCCGGCCTTTTGATAGCAGCCAAATTGGAGTTTCTGGTACCTGAAAGTTTGTGTGAGGTTAAAAAAACAGTCATAGGTACATTCAAACATTTAAATGCTATTATATTGTGGATCAGTGGGCTTGTGAAATGTACTTTCATTAAAAATAAGTCTTTAACAAATAATATTATTGATATATTATATCCGATATTATTCATATTATGTAAATAATTAACAAGTTTCCATATATGTAACCTTTCGTAACAACTATCGTTGCTAAAAAATTAAGCCTGTTTTTTTATCATTGCTCAAAGCCGTAGCAATAGCAAAAAATCAAATGTGTACACATTGCGATCAAAATAGTCGAGACATGAATATGGATTAAGTAGGTGTTGCACAATGTTTTGTTATTTCGCATTTTGTTTTGTAACTGTTGAGGATTAAAATATGATAGGTAATAACGTGACAAACACTAGTCGTAATAACTGGTTGTATACGCTTTACACGTGATTACTTAGAAGTTATTTTTGCAAAGCAATGTTGTAATGTATAAAAGTGTACTCATACTTATTAACTATTTTCATAAGACTCTCCCAATGACTTCCACACACAGGCCTTCAACACCTTCATGAACCGGCTTACTGGTGCCCGTGACGTCATCGTTCCACATTATGTGTGAGTGTGTGGGGGAATCGTCAGAGACTACATCTTCTGACTCGTGGTCGCCATTCTCGATATTATCTGCCCCATCGGCCGTGTCGGCTGCTCAAGTTCATACAGACCTCCCTATTTTGTCTAATCATAAGTGCTATTTTAACCTAAACAGTGCTACCTCGATCATAGATCGCTTCATTGATAGAAGTATCTTACCGTCGCACCTAGCGCGCTGAATGTTTACCACACTGGGTGTTAATTTATGTCATACTTAGTAGTCTTTAGACTAGATTGAAATATCTATGTTGATCTGTTGTGAACAAAATAATTTATTTTGGAAAACCTGACATACAGACCGCAGAAAGCTGATGACACGAACTAAATTATCTAGATATATCTGTCATCTAAGTTATTAAGATATGAATCTCGAAACAAATTAAAATGTAAATATCTATACAGTATTTGATACAAACAGTCCGATAAGATCAATATTGTATGTCAGTAAATAGCTATTTGTATGAGCGGCAAATAAATTAATTACAGTCATTGGTGCTAAGTTGCATGTTGATATTTATAATAAAATATGTTTTTTATAACGTTTCTAAATATGGACCTTAGGTATAATAAAATTTTGGCTATTTTTGGATGCATAAATATTCAGTAGATCGTTACTTCACACACAAGGTTCAGTACTCCCATTGTCAGACAATTTGAATGTATACAAGGCGTAATAATACTCAATGCGAAGGGGATTAGGTAATAGTTCAACACGTGGCCCACTGCGGGATGGCGAACTTCACACGTCTTTCGAGGAGTTCTCTTACGCATGCAGGTTTGTTTACTCATAATATTTTCGTTCATCGTTTAGCAAGTTATAACCATGGTTGAAAATAAGATTGGCACTTGAAATCCAGATATCCCATAGGTGCGAGACGGGTTTGAACCTGTGATCTTAGTTACCTAAGCAAGCGACCTATCAACTTAGGTATCACTGCTGTTACCTACGAATAAATATTTAAATATTACTACTTTAAATTATAGATTAATATAGCCATTATCATAGAATTTGCAAGGATAAGCCATAGTGTATACTTAGTAATATTATGTCATTAGTATTTTATGAATATTATACACCCAAAATTCTTGCATACGTAAGCTGGCGATTTGATATTTAAATTTATAATTAACATAGTATGAGGTTCATAGAATTTAAAATGAACTCAGTATATGTTCATAGAACGTAATGGTGCATAGGAAATAATATTTTAACCTAGTCTGTAGAACCTAACGCACAATACGCTATTTACGTTACACGTAAGGCGTCGTCCCAACTGGCTAACGATCGAGATTTAATACAAAAAAATCTGTAGTGTATTGATTTCTTATAAATAAACGCGATAAAATCCTTAAAAAATAGTTTTATTTCAATCTGTAGTGTCCTTATTGAAGCTCGCAAGCTACCGCACGAGCACTCCTTTTCATCACGCGACGAAATTCCATCGTTTACTCGTACGACCGTTAACCAAATAGGACCGATCCGTCACGGCGAGACATGATTATCTGGTGATTCCGTCTAGCTTTGTTTTAAACACTAGGACAGTGGGTACAGGCAGTTGTAAGCTTGAATTGTTCTGTAATCTATTCAAGCTATATGAGTATTACTAACAGTCAGTCAGTAGGTATACTTATATAGACCTAATGGCGGACTATATCCGCCATATTAATAATTTACTGTTGCTGTTTCACATTTTCGTTGCACTCTTTTTATCAGCAACTTACTGTGTTATATTCATATTTATAAAATTAAATGTTGAGTTGATACATTCATAATCTCTATAAAGTTTTTGATTTGAATTTTTACATACTAAGCCCTACTGACTACATTCCGAGTTTGAGGACATTTATACGTCAAAATATGTTATAGTACAATTTATCAAAGTTCGAATTCCAACAACCATCAACGTTTAACTCTACAACAAATATCCGACCAAATTATTTAAAAACAAAAAAATATTTGTGTCATCATCCACGGAATCCGGTTTCATATTTATATTTTTTTTTTTAATTTTAGTCCTTGGCAATGACACTGAGTTGCTTTCAGATATTACTGTTTCTATGCAAATTTATGTTAGTAACGACTGAATTAAGGTTATAAATATTAAAATGGATATTAAGAATACCTACCATAAGATGTAACACATAGGCATAAGTTCTACATAAGAATAATTAAATAGGATAGCTTCTATAGTAGCACAGTTTATGTAAATATATTTTGTGATATGCAGCGATGATTAGAATCATTTGTTAACCATGAAAACGTCATTAGCTATTACCTAAATCATAGATCTGAAACGCCGCCGAGAAATAAGTAATACGATTAAATAATAGTATAGATTAATATGATTAACATAGATTGGTGGATTAATTTTGCTATTTGACACGGTAAATAATATACGAAATAACAGTTAGATAAACAAGATACTTAATCTAAGCACCCGACTTATCAATTTTATGAGATAACAAAACTGATTCCCTAAACTGATTAAAAGGCGCTGCTTATAAAATCAAAGCATTTGATTCAACTTCATCATACACTTGCCGAAATAGTCCAGCGCTTTTAAGGATGGTTAAAAATATGGCGTTCCACAGGGGTTGAGTTTTGGTCCTTACTGTTTTGTACTTACTTATTGATACAATATATCTAAATTACAACATTAGGAAGGCATCTTGAAATATATTATACTGATTTGTACTTACAAATAGAACAAGTACCATAGTGGCGATTGGTACTATGAGAGCCATCAGCGCCGCTTGCCGCCAGGGAAGCACGGTACCCAGGAGGTAAGCGACAAATATCCCAGTTGCCGTGAAAGCGTTGGTGAGAGTGGTCAGGATACCACGGATAGATGGATCGCTGAAAATAAGACATTGATCAAGATTAGAAAGAATACTTTATTAGATATGCATATTAGTGGTTTTCATCTTCTTGTTTTTTAAGTTGGCAATCGGTTACAAAATAGAACCATTTTGGCCAGTATCGAGTAATTCTTGAAAATTGTTTTTTTTTTTTATAATTGTCCCCGATGATAATGATAATGTTGATGACGATGATTAAATAAATCCCTCTACAGCCTCCCATTCAATAAAGCTGTGAGTGCTTTACTGAAAAATACCGGACATCTTGGGAGAATATGAAATGTCAAGTTATACTGTTTTATTTAAATTTCCTTCACTCGTACATATTTCTTAATACACAATGGTTAATATCCCACTATTAATACACATTATTTATCAACAAACTCAATTTTTGAAAAATAAAACTTATTTGATAACATTGAAATAAAACTAATCTTACGGATTTTATTGCGTTTATTCTACCTATTTTTACGTTCCGACGTTTCGGCTGCTTTTCAGCAACCATAGACACCGGAGGAGGTCTACGTAAAAAACGTAGAATAAACGCAATAAAATCCGTAAGATTAATTTTATTTCAATGTGTAGTATTCGCGTAACTATAAGAAATCAATACAATTGATAACTTCACGGTTCAACTTCTCGCTGGAGTTGACATTTATGTGAACGTAAGTTCTTTCTAAAGTGTTAAGTTCTTTACGAAATGAAATGCGATGAAATAAAATGGATAATATGACTATGGCCTTACCCACAACATAGTGGATATTTCGCCAATGTCAATTAATTAATAGCAATAATACATTAAATAAAAATACATTATTTATAAAATAATGGATGTGAAAATGGCGTGCCCGTACATGAAGTTACAAACTTGTTTTTTTTATTTTGCGTCAGTGGTGACATTTTAAAAAAGAGATTATTGTTAATTGAACACCATATAGAACAAAATAAGAGTCATTGACGTCACACAAGAACAATTGATATGCAAACTGCGAAATAATATAGTGAACGCTAATTTTCTTATCTCGTGTTCTATTCTAAGTGGAATTTGTAATTATGAGATCGAAAACTATATCTATATCTGTAGCTCTGTCAGTTGCATCGCAGCTCCCAAACAGACAAACGGTTCTAATCTGGTTCTTTTTATTTTCAGGCTGTTTTAACCAGGATCGTTATATTTGATGGAAATCGTTTGAGCGGTTCCTAATATAGCTCATATAAAAGCACAGCTGGTGTAGGAATCTCAGCCATACAAAGGGTTGGTCTATTTCATACAATATACAATCCTATTTAAAATGCATAAAATTAAATATAAAAATGCGACAGCAATAAATTGTTTTTATTTAAAAACGCGTAGGGGACCGCAGGTAAAGTGTTTCAACGACTGTCGTGTGATTAATATCCTACGTCATTTTAACCAAACAAACATACTTTGCAGATTTTGATCTTTATCTCTCCAAGTCGTATTTTTTAATTCCGAAATTGTCACCAGTCTTATTTAAAATAAATCCCAAATTCACATGACGATTTAATCCATTACAATGGTACTATAAGTCGCTTTTCTATTTACAATGGTATTATAAAGAAGTTTTGTTTTAATGCAGAAGCGTAAATAAAACTATGGATTGAATACCATTTACTGGACCAGATTAAGAATTATTTTTATCCTAAAGTTTATCTGATTATAATAAAAGATTTCTAAGAAGTTCTTATCTAAGTCTGCAATCGCATTTTAAAATTAAATTAATTCAAATAAAGACGTATTTAAATATTGTCGAGCTATATCGTTAAATTATTTACCTCAGTTAAATTATATCATACATGTCAGTGACAAAATCTCTTAAGTATTCAAAAAAAACTACAACACGATCTTTAAAATAGGTAATCACATTGAATTACTAAATTTTTAATAATAAATACCACATTTTTAAAGTCCTTTACACGACAAATTAAGGGAAAATTAAAAAGCATGAATTCTAGAAATAACTTTCTATAGTATGTAGCACGTATTAATTCACATTTTCTAAAAAAGGTCATGTACTGTGAATGGAGGGAAGGACTACCCGCATAGTCGATCTAAATTGTCATCTTTACCATAACAATGCTTAGTACACTGTAAAATAATCTACAACAATCTTACATAAAAAGGAGTAAATGAACATTGTCCGTCTATCATTAAAAGAATAGCCTTCAAAACGGACAGTAAAAACTTAGCATCAATATGTGACATTTATGACAGTTTATAAGTACTGTAATTGGATTACATGAATATCTATACTAATATTATAAATGTGAAAGTTTGGATGGATGGATGGATGTTTGTTAATCTTTCACGCCAGAACGGCTGAACGGATCTGGATGAAATTTGGCACAGAGATAGATTATAATCTGGAATAGCACATAGGCTACTTTTTATCCCGGTAAAATGTATGGTTCCCGTGGTATAGATTTGTTGACATTTTTCATAGACTACCAATAAATTTATTTTCTCATACATTCGATTCTGAGGCGGTACGAAGTTCGCCGGGACAGCTAGTATTAAATATTCTGATTCTAGAATATATTGCTCTATAGTGGCACGAGTTGCCATACCCCTATTATTGAACGGTTGAAGCGAAAACTATGTTAAGTAGGCTGGAAGTAATGTGTGTAACACACACACACGAAGTGAGTGAACACTAATTTAATATTTTGACAATTTTGTACTGCTTTTCACCCGAATAGGAAAGGCCACAAGGACGAATTATGATTTCAGCAGTCTATGTATGTACCTGTGTATTTAACTTTAGTGCCGAAATAATCTTTAAAGTTAAATTTAAAAAAAAATATATATAGTTCAAGAATGCCTAATGTAGTGTTTGTTGGAAGTTACAACATAATGGTAAAATGTTGTTGCTGACGCTGACACTGAGACACCGCGTTTTCAACCAATGCAGATGTCAACTTTTTTGTGAAGCCAATAAAGTATATTTTATAATGTCTCAAATATTATTTACCTTATTTCCCCAACGTATGTCACCGACGGAGCCTCCATGATCCCTGTGCCGATGCCGAGCAGGGCATTTGCAATGAACAGTGAAGGCACATCCCATGCGTAGTACATCATAAGCCAAGCGATTAGGTGCGGTATGTTTACAAGAAATAGCGCCTTCTTTCGCCCGAACGTGTCGAGCAGGGGGCCTGAGAAAATGCTGCCGAGTGGTTGGCAGAGAAACGCCATGCTACCTGCAACGAGTAACATTTGAACTTTAGGTTTTAGGATTTCAATAAAAGTTTTTTTAAATCTTTGTCGGAGTCCGCTTTGCATCGCGTGGTTGAGGATTCAATTTAATTAAATACTCCTGTGCGCAAATTTTGAAGATGAGTTTTTCGTCATTTTCCCTGATGTGGGATCCCCGAGTCAATCAAAAGGCTTCGATTTTATGTTTTAAAATTTTATTTAAAGTCCACTTTATACGCAGTTGGGCATTTTTTTTTTTTTTTTTTTTTATTATAAAATTATCATCACTGATCATTCTTTTGGGAATTAAAAAAAAAATATTTTCGTGGATACATTTTTTCTCCACTGCTGTTAATTCGGTCCTAAGAGGTTACCTATGGTAATTTTGGAGATATCTATCGAAACGATCTCGGTATCTATGCGAGATAAGATCTATACTCCTATTTGCATTCACATTAAATCTAAACTCATAATCTTGAAACTAATAAGATGTAATCGGGATTATTAAAAAAAATCTAAATCACCTTGCTTGTCACATGTTTGCAATCATTATATTTTGACATAATTTTGGTTTCAATAGCTAGGCAATGATACAGTTCGGTTTTTGGTATTTATGCTATTTTACTTTATATAGCAATTTTATTGAAAGTGTGGTTTTACTTAGGTGATCTAGCACATTTATCTAAGCACTCTTTACTTAGCTGTTTATTATACGCGATAAGTAAATTAATAATGGTATCCCTTTCAAGCTACGATGCACAGGTGGCGTCTTAAAATTAATAAATAGCTTCGATACCGATTAGTAACTTCAATATGTTTACAATGTCAATGTCACCCTATGAAATGATAACTTTTCTATCTTCAAAAAAATACGTACAACATTTATTTATATATGAATGAGAAAATAAACTAATTTCATGTTTTTTTTTTATTTGGATGGACTGTCGTCCGCAACGCCAACAAAAGTATTTCCTTTCACTATGTTGTCCGCAAAATGCCACGCTAATGCTCGGTGCACACGAGGACAGCAGTAAAAAATCCAGAAGCCACTTAAGTGTCGTCGTATAAGCAACTCAGATAGTAAGAATTGAAAAGTGTCCGGAATAGATTTGTATACTTTTCATATCATCTAGTTAATACTTCGATATTTGTTACTTGCGAACAGGAATCTAGGGATCTATTAGGAAATTGAATATAAAAGTTATCAATTTTGTTTTATTAAAAAAAAGAAACGGTATTTATAATAGGTGTAGGTAATTAAAATGTTGGGGCTTGATATTTTAAGTTCTAATCTTAAGGATTTTATCGCGTTTATTATTTGTATTATTAAATCCAAGACTAAGCGTACTCATTGCAAGTCCTCAAGACACCGTGAGCACTTTCTGCGTAGATCGGACCACAAACAACACTTAAATATGAGGGTACCCCGTCTCAAACTATGACACCAGGACGTCAACCACCTCAGTCCTCCCGTGACCATGGTTGCTGTAAAGCAGCCGAAATGTCGGGAACGTAAAAATCAAATAATAAACGCGACAAAATCCTTAAGATTAGTTTTATTTCAATGTGTAGTATTCGCGTAAATATAAGAAATCAATATTTTAAGTTCTCTTATAATTGTATCAGTAATCTATCCACCGCTTTACATGATAGCGGTAGGCGATATATATATATTTGTCAAAATATTCTACATCATCAAAGGTAAAACCTACTGATCTCTAAGACGTTGACAATGGTAATGTGGATAAATTTTGTTGCCAACCAAAAAGAAATAAAAGTCAAATGAGATTTATTGTCATGATATTTTAATTGCGAGGAACGCAACCACCTACAAAAGTATCATACTATTTCATTCCATCTAAATTATTATAATTGATGAAGGAATAATATTCACCTGATTACCGACGAAATTTGACCTCATATAATGTAGGTGATAAACGCGAGAGCATAAAGTATGTAGACTAACTAAAACACGTTTTCAAAGCTGAGATTATGCATTCTAGATACGAAAAAATAAATAAAGAGTGACACTTCGCATTTCATCGTACCAATTAAAATGCTTACTATCAGTGTGGCTATACATATATGAATGCTTCAAAAGAAGGCTGCTCCTGGTAACCCTACATCCAGAGAATAGGAGGGAGGTCAAACTAAACACTTAAGGTGGAAGCGCTAGGTCAGCTGTTTTTACAAACCTTGGGGTATTGTATCGCTTTAGGTATTTTTTAAGCAAACTTTATACATCGAGACACCCAATGCAGGATGCCAATATCGCAAAAAACTAAATTAAATCGAAAAGATGTCCAAATTTTTCGTAAAAAAATAAAAACCATTGACATTTTGAATTTCGCGCCCTGACCTAGCGCTTCCACCTTAAATATGTAGATTAACACCGAGTCATAGATAATTATATGCCAAGCAAGACAGTTATGTTATATGAGACACTTTCGAATAACTAGCTCGGTATGTAATTATAATATTACTTGTGATATAATTCTATCACGGCTTTACATATCTCACTGCGATATAATATATGTAAAAATGTACACTTGAGTTAACGTTGGTATTCCCTAGCTGGGGTACGTTAGGTAACAATGTCACAGAATATCTACAAATATATATGAATAAATAAATATGGATGCTAGTTATTAACTCACTTGTTTCTATGACAAATTATTGTTGGGCTGCATCAGGTATACTTATATAAAATGTAACAATAATAGTGTAGAATAATTTAACAGTGGCAACAGTAGGTTATTAAGATATTATTCTCAAAGAAATAAATCAAATTGTTAGATATTTAAAAATCACATCCTGTACTGAGCGCATTGCCTAACGCTACTGGTTCGACTTGTTTAAAAAAATCAAACTACATTTTTTATTTAATCTCATATACAGGCTGATTCATTATATTAAGTTGTAATATCAATATGTCAAATTTGACATTTCGAATTTTAGACTTCGCATAATCATTACAAATTCGCTAAAGAAGCGCGTCTACTAACCTTATAAGGTTAGAATACACTTGCTGAATCAATTTAAAATCATTTGCTACATCCATCAGGATGATTTTGGATGACATTTGAATAATTATCATATAGCTTCTGGTGCTCCGATAAAAGATAATAAAACATAATAGAATAGTAAATTCATATCGCGTATTATCTTTATCAAACTATGTATTTACATGATGATAAGTTGGTCACATTCACCTGATAAAGTGTCATTGACACTGCTAAATGAAACTATCGATTTATAACATTTTCTATTATTATCCTGATGAAATTGAATCAGCGATATTGTAGAAAGCGAACTTTAAAATAAAATATTTAAAACTACTTATCCTTTTTCTACGCAACCACTTCAATACATTAGTAAGAAACACTGGTTAACATAATACCTTAATGTAACCGACGTGTGCAATTTCATGGAGGTCAAAGACTTATTTAAAAATAATTAAATTACAACAAGCAACTATATTTAACGTAATGACCATGATCATGAATTTAAATAAAAAAAACAATATCCCTCTATTCGCAGATTGAACAGCTAATTAAAAACAGAATATGATTTTATATTTTAGGAAATAAATAGGTATGGTAATTTAACAAAACTGATAAGTACTTTTTTTTTCTATTTTATATAAAAAAATACTTATAATTTATGTAAGTGGTAAGGATAGAAAAGACTGCTAGTAGGAACTATGATATACTCAAAAAGATAAAGTCACTTACCGAACCAGGAAGCCTGTTTCTTAGTAATAGAGAGCCCTTCTTTCGCGTCCAGCACCTCAGGTAGCACCATCGTGACGAAGCTGATGGACATCCCTAGCCCGATCAGCAGGAAGTTCAGCGCGATACATGCCAACACCTGGACAGATACATTGACGTTGACATTTAATCATTACTAACTTCGCTTCGTCTATGCATAACTACGGATTTCTTTTGCAGCCCGATTGTCCAGACCACGGATACGGCCATACCGTAATAATGTTCAACCTGATTTCAATGAATTCCGTTAACATCGTATCAGTAAATTTTGCATGGTGTTCGAACCAAGACACGAAACGGAAATACTACTAATACAAATAGCTCGAATTATTAAACGAGTTGGCGCGGAAGGCATTTTTCACGTCGTTGTCATAAGGATGAGGGGCGATAAAATAACTTATTTTAATGTCGTATAACAGTTTCCAATTGATGTTACCGAGTAAGAGTAAAGTCATGTTTACGATAAAGAATAGATATGTCGGCCTACACGTTTGGAAAGTTACATTCCGCCCTGAAAGTCCGTAGGCGATTTGATAGCCGAAGTCGAGTAATTAAATTGATAAAATTTAATGTACTCGGACTTTTACCTTGTTTAGATAATAACATGGAACATTACGTACTAGGTAATTCGACAGACGTTGTTCTATACGAATTCCATAAAAAATACAGTTTTTTTTAATTTTCCGGACATCTTTGTCAACTCTTCATTCCGTAACAACCTGACTGAGAGAACATTTAAGAACATTTTAAATGTCTGCCTAATGCTGTATGGATTTTAGAAACTACCTTCCAACCTTCCATGCTGTATGGATTTTAGAAACTACCTTCCAACCAACCAACCAACGCTTCTTCAGCGCATTTTTAATAATTATGTGATTTTATAATTTCAATATGCGAAGTTAAAAAAATATTTGCTCACAATAAATCATTATTGAAACTTGTTGGGAAGATTTTTTTTTTAAATCGTTATTTCGAAATTCTGACTTCATATGATTACAAATGCACTAAAATAGCGCTGGCTCAAGGTTTAGTATACTCTTTTTGGATCAGTTGTATAGTTCATCTAATGAGAAAAGCCATTGCATATAAGGTCAACATAGCTTATAATTGTTTTTTACCCGACTACAGCATTTCATATACGCACAGGTACCGTACAGATCGTGAATAAAGAGCATATAGTTTGAATATTTAAATTGCGCCCTAGTAACCATCAATGTAACAACTATCAATCAATAGTTTAGATTGAAGCAATTGCTGTATGAATGTCACCGACCTTAATCATGTGACGTCAGCTTGCCAACAAATAAAAAAGTATGGACTACGTAGAAGTGACTTTATAAATATACAGTACCACTATTTGTACATGGGGCTCCTACCCCTGCTGTAGTGGAATAAATGTAATTGGATATGTAGTTTAATTTTTTTTAACTATTCAACAATTAGTATTTTTATTAAATAACAATTAATTTGATTATTTTTCGTATTTATGCAGCATTATAGGTTGGGTGTTACACGCTCAGTCTGGCGTCCGTCTCGTCCATCAGTCTGGTTAAACTGATGTCAAACTGACCGTCTAACCTACCAAGACTGATAGACTGAAACCCCCAGGTCGTCATAATAAAAAAAAACAAATTCAATCAACACAATATTTGCAAGAATTGATTCTAATAAAGCTCTCAGTATCCCATAAACGATCCAGCCATCGTGAATCGATACTCAGGTTATTGTATTGAGGGATTTTAAAATATTTCGGCCAGTCTGGTAACGAACCAAGTGATGGACCGACTGACGCCAGATTGATCGTTTACACCTGATTATTACTGAAATTTAGAGACGAGTTCTGCGTGGCAATACGCAGATATGTTTGACACATTTATCTCTAATTTATATCACACTAGCTACGCCCGGCGGTGTTACCCGCGATAAAAAGTATGAAAAATTAAAACATTTATCCCACGGGAACCATACATTTTACCGGGATAAGAAGTAGCCTATGTGCTATTCCAGACTATAATCTATCTCTGTGCCAAATTTCATCCAGATCCGTTCAGCCGTTCGGGCGTGAAAGAGTAACAAACATCCATCCATCTATCCATCCATCTATCCATCCATCCATCCATCCAAACTTTCACATTTATAATATTAATATATAGTATAGCTAGTATAGATTAATATAGTATTTAAAAATAAATCCAACTGACGTAGGTATACATTATGCAGCTGCGAAACTAATTCATTATAATAAAATGGTCTAACGGCAAAGATATCGTAAAAAAATAATATCGATGTAGTTCGACATTTAAAAGCTGGACAATTTCAAAAAAATAAAAATGTTTTGGCCAGTCTTTTACATATTAAACTAGTATTAAGATGAAGCGCTACGTCATGGCGAGAAATTCGAAATTTCAATGATTTTTAATTTATTACGAAAAGTGTGGACATTTTTATGATGTGATTTAGTTTTTTACGTCATTGGCATTGTGAGTTAGATGCCTCGATGTATTCAGTTTGCTTGTAATGTACCTAAAGCGATCCAATACTCCAAAGTTCGTAATGACCGATATTTTTTCTAAATTTGGAGCGTTGTTTCATTTAAATTAATTTTGAAGCAAAATTAAAAACCGTCGAAATTTTGAATTTCGAATCCTGACCTAGAACACACTTTTGACATATTTTTTTTACACGAGCGAATTATGCCAAATGCCGCATTAGTTAATAAATACTAATAAATTAAGAAGCACCTACTTAATACATTTTAAGATCACCTTAAAACTTTGAATGGTCTTTGTTTATTTTCGGATCAATAAAGATATGTCTAGAAATTATATGAACTTTAAAAAACATATATAAGTACCTGAGAAAATATGACTCGGGCCCGGCTAACCGATTTCTTCTCTGTGCTCTTCGATTTTTCAGTTACCATTTTTGACAGATGCGTACGCTTGCTTTGTTTTCGCAAAATGAGAGAGCACAACACACTTGTTTTATGGATTTATTGACACTGCACTGCGATGTTGTTTATGAAGGATTTATTAATGCATCACTTTTACATGTTGATAACAATTTAATTATGCACTTCGCAATGAGATAATACCTGGGTGTTCTATAGAAAAATGTTCTTTGTTTTTGTCCTATTTTACGGTTATTGAACTAGATTCTTGTACATAATTGTCAATGACCTGTAAACAAAAAAAAACTTATCACACAAGTACACAAGGGAATAAAAATATTGTACTAATTTGGAATTCCATAACGTTCGAAATAAAAATAAAAATCAAACATTCTTAAAAAAATATTTTAAAAATAGCTGTATTAGCGAGAATTTAATTATAAAAGCTATTATTAATGTCAATATAAAATTGTTAATTAATTATGCATGCCTAATCATGCAACATTTACATGGATCATAGCCATTTTAGCACCAAATTGGAAGACGATTAGTTAATTCTGTATTTTCTAATGTCTCGTTTAATTATAATGCCATGTTGGTGGAATATTAACCTTTATGTGATCATAAACATGTACAAGTGTAGGTAATTGAAATAAAAGTGGCGAATCATGTAAGTATATTAGAGTAGGAGTATTAATATTAAACATCCCTAGTATCTCGGTTGCACTATGGATGGCCTCTCTTTGGACTATGGCCCAAAACTGTAGATAAAGAATGAACAGTGTTCATTCTCTATCTACGCCCAAAACTAATTTTATTTTTTAAATTATAGATTACGGCCCTGGTTGCTAGCCCTTTGGAGCGTATCCCATGACTACGCCATGATCAGTGTTGTCATGGATCTACATCTCACCATTACTGATGACGTAGTCGTGGGCCAATCACGTGACTCACCTGTCACGGAAGGAGAATACCTGGCGCAGCATACAATTATAACATTATTATTATTGTTGGGCTGACGATATTGAATATTTATAATCATAGTCAGATGATAATTGCAGTATATAGCGTACAGCCTACAACGTAATAAAACCTGTTTGCATATTGAAAGAACATGGCAGTTACGGATTATTATAGTGACATGACAAGTACGATATAGATTTGCAATAAAAAAATATCATTAAAAAAATTAGAATTAAACTAGTTTTGGCGGGAAGTTGAACAGTGAATTTGTTAATTTTATTTTATTTTCTAAAAATTGTGATTGTCTTTGATTTATAATGTGTACTATTATTGGGATATTAACCATTGTGTTTATACACGTGCACGAGTGAAGGAAATTCGAATAAAACAATATAGATTTTTCAAATTCTCCAAAGATGTCTGTTAAATTTTCAGTAAAGTATCAACTAGCTTTGCCGATAGGGGTAGGGGCTTAATTTCATCATCATCGTCACCAATAACATTATTATCATCGGGTATACAAATAACGAAGAAATATTTTACTTGACACTGGCAAAAAATGCACTATTTTGTAGCCGATTGCCAACTTAAAAAAAGAAGAAGAACGCCTTACTTGTACCCTACACACAAGAAACTGGCATGCAACGCAGTTTTTATAAGCGCAGAAGTCAGGAAATTCATAAAAAGCCATGTACAAAACTATGTCGATAAAGGATTTTTTTATTATAATTACTAATTAATTAATCTGTGATTCAAACGTACAAACCCAAGTATATTAGTGATTTAAAACTACCTTATCAAACGCTTTAAAATTAAATCTAATGAATTACTTTGTATCTCATTATTGATGAACTGTAAGTTTCTATGAGAAATACATTCTTTAAGCCCAACACAGTTTTAGATTTTTATACAAGTAAGAAATAAAGTAAATAATAATATATGTAAAATAAATTTTAATTCATCAGCGATTTTCAGTGTTATAATCTTATATAATCTCCGAATTTATAGTCGTTTTACAAAAGGTTATATGACGTTTGATAAAGTTAGAGAATAATGTCTATAAATTCGAAGGTAATTATCCAAAAATAATAATGTATATCTGTTTTGGTTTAATATCTACAACCTTATTCTAATAAGTAGTGTTCGGGTAACCTTTGAGAGTGGGTGTTGAAGTGGAGCCTGCCTATTGGTCAGATGATAAACATATTCATGTAGGCCGTACACTTATTTACAACATAGTTAGAGTGCTCGGTGATGTAGCCAGTTTTTATGATTCTGTTATCGTCGGATAAATGTGAAGTTGGCCAAGAACTTCACGGAAAAAATACTATCGTAATTTTAGATCGAAATTTAATTTGCATATCATAGGACGGCAAGAGCTATTTTCGTCAGGATGTTAGTAATTTAAAATGCCAAAAATTAATTTACATTAACAAGGATATGTTATCTAAAAAAAATCAACCACCTTCGTCGTGGGCAATTTTATATTTTTAGCAAATTGTTACCCTCGGTAACAAGAAAGTATTCTAATATACGGAAACTATTTTTATTTGCTACAGAGAGCCTCTTATGAGGCCTAAGGTATGATACCTACAAGCCCTCCATACATCCTAATAGTATTTACTCCTGAACGTCCACTAAAAATGACCGTTCAAGTACATGCTATATGTGTAAATCCCCACTGAATGTACCGGAATTTACCGGTGGTAGGCTTCGGCCGTGGCTAGTCACCACCCACTGAACAAAGCCATGTCGCCAAGCGGCATAGCCGTGTTCCGGCATGATGTTCGGTGCTGCCATTCATGGATGGCGGGTCAGCATGTGCCTAGTGAATGTAGCGTCTCGATCTACTGCCGCCTTCCTACCTAGGCAAGTATGCTCCATCGTAGATCTCATCGTCACTTACCATCAGGTGAGATTGAGATCAAATACTTGCCTATAATGTAATAAAAAAAGAAAAAATAAAAAAAAAAACCGGCCACGGTATTCTTTTGCAAAGATCATAAAAATAGATTCTATGATCCATCTATGGAACCAAATTTATAAACGCTATGACGTTTTGAGCTTAATTTGTCCGTGGATGAAGACAAAAAACTAAAACGAGTTAACGTTGTGCAATGCGAGGGTTCTAAAACCGGTTACACAACATGGAACGGAAGATTTTTTTTAGATGAAAAAAAAAATGTTGTTACTAGTTAGCCAACATTTTTATGCTCGTACATACCTATAGTTTTATAAGTACATACTAAAAAGTTTGGACCGATAGGCTAGCTATAAAAATTATATGCTTAAGATATCTACGGTTATAGGTAGAAAAAGGTACTCAAAGAGTACCTAAGGCTTTGACAAGCTAGTACTCGAACTTCATGAAATGGAACATGAAAATTTTAATCCTGATAACTTTGGACCATAGAGACAATAGTTAATAATTAAAATCAATAGTAAAAACAGATAATAAAGAGATGAGTCATGTGATGTAGTTGAGCTATAATCCGCTCCTTAGATCGTTTAGAACTTCGATCGGCTGATATTAATAATTCATCAAGATAAATACTTTAGTTACGATTAAAATATGATAGGTATGGACACTACAAAAAACACAATAGTAGATTGTTTCCAAGATACTATTTAGAATGACATATTTGGTACCAATGCCATGTTTAATTAAACTCCGCTCATTGAGTTTTGAGGTAGGCACTTACAGTGTTTTAGCTATCCTACAGGTACCCAACTATTTACGTGGATAAAAACTATCCTATTTTAAGCACTGGTTATATAAGCTTTCACAATGTCAGCCTCATTCAGTTAAACAATATGCATTTATACACATCAATAAATCTATCGAGTACTTTTCCTGTAATGCGCGAACCGAACAGACAAGACAAAAAATACAAAAATAGCGGATTCGAATCTAATGTCCACAGCCTTATTTTGTCAAAAATACATATTCTATGTGCGTACACTTAATATATCTACGTTTAGATTTGCGACAAATTTATTTATTTATTCCAATTAGCTTATCTTTTTGTTTTACATTTACATAGAACCGCGAGAATTCCCAATTTAATCACATTCTACGGTATCATTTACTTTACTGTATGTTCCCAGATGAGATTACAGATCAATGTCTCGAAAATACTTAGACATTTATCATGGATATTATAGTGTTGAAAGCATAGGAACCAGTTTATTTTAGGAACAGAATTTATTGAATTAAATCAATCTTAAAGAATTACGGTCATTTTCGTATTTAGTTTTACTCAAGAATGCAAGTTTTTTTAGAATAATTTAAATATACGCAAAGTAAAGACATTATTTTATATATTGCCAATGTTTTCAAATTCACATTGTGTAATAAAATAAAAGTATTCATTTATATATTTAAAAGTGATTCATAGTTATGGTCTTGAAAATCACATCGACTTATGTTAAGTGTATGTTAATTTAACCAAAAGATCCTTTAGTTGTTTTCTGCGGAACTCAGATAAATATCTAGGCTCTAGGGCTACATCTAGCAAAAAAATACTTATTTATCAAAAACTCTATTCAAATCGTTTATTTATTCATGTCCAATGTAATACTAATATCTAAGTAGTCAGATTGCACCGGTTTGAAACTTTAGCACTGTTTAGATATACATCTAGTTATTAATTAGAATAATTATATAATAATAAAAATGAGCTGAAATCTTATAGCTTATAGCTATAAATTTACGAGAAATTCGTATACCTATATGAATTAAAAGGAAATGCTATTTGTTGGTAAGCACAATACTTGAAAACGGTCGAACCGATTTGGCTGATTTCTTTTTTAAGATGTTTGTAATAGAGCGAATCAGGCTTGTGGGGAGAGAAAAAATAAAATTTTGGGGGGTAAATTGTAAGATTTGGGGAAAAGTGAACGTATTTTTTTGAGAAGACAACGTCTGCCGGCACAGCTAGTATTGATATAAATAGTCAGCAAATTGAGCTATACCACTTTATAAATAATAACTAAATAAATCTTATATCTTCACGTTAAGTAACTATTATTTTATCCCGGAAAATTAAAGCTAAAGAACGAAGTCGCTAGTACAAATACAAGTATCAACACCGCGCTTTGACAACCCTGCACAAGGCAAGCTGCTCATCAGATATCTCTTTGTTATCGACTTGTCCCTTTATTAATTCTAAAAGCGATACATTAATTAACTCTTTTTATAATATCTAACGCATTTGTTTTATAAATACTAGTTATGTAAATGCCATTTTTATGGTTGAACCTACCTACTTGTTTGTTTTTAGTGCTTATTTTGTAACTTGCCTAACCATAAACCATGTTGTTTGTTTAAAAAAAGGCGCAGTTTATGTATTTTTAGTGCTAACAATAACTCCATTATAATGATTTGATATTGAATACAATACTTGCAAACATGCGTCAATGTTTCTACTGGGAAAGTAGGTACACTAAGTACCATATAATAAGCAATACTATTTTTATGATAAGAATAATGCCTAGTATGATAAATACATAATAATTTTTTTAACATGCTAGGTACACACATTACCTAATGTCTATAATTGCGTAATGATAATGCCACTTCTATGTCGGTTTAAAAAAACGTTAAAAACTTTTTAAATGATCGTTAGCGATTATACGATTAGTGTTCTTAATGAAACCTTAATCGATTTTAAATATCATACGAAATTATTTCTAGTATTCTTTAAATATGAAATGTTAAAACACAATCGATAATGAGAAGTGATAACATAATTTATTACTAGCTCATACCATTAAAACTACGAGCATTTTTTTTAATATATGTATTTTATTGTGTAATATAACACCGTCTGTAGGAAGGAATAAACGAGGATCTCAAATTACATTTGCTATTTTTTCCACTTTTTATTTTTTCCAATAGGATATGATTGTTATCAACCTAGTACGCAAATGATCCATCAAATAAATTCAAACTCATTATCATATAAGCCAACATAAGAAAGTTGACGTTAATTAATTGGATTGATTTTAACAGGTTGAATACATTACCATCGTTGAGTGGCAAGGGCTCGATAATATCACTTAAGTTGTCTTGAGAATTTTATATTACCCATTATCGGAAAAACCTTCTATAGTTAGGTATCTTATTACCATAATATTACACAAGAGAATAAATCAATCTAAATTCCATTACGTCGGTATTTTTCCCACGTAAATGTATATATTGCCAGACGAACACACTAACTATACGGTCCCACACTAAGCAACGCTTGTATTGTAGGTACCGTACAATGGATTGGGGGTGGACTTAGTATTATATTACTAATATAAATATTAAACATCCATGACTTGTGTACAAACATTCATGCTTATCACACAAAATGTGTCCCTACCAGGATTCGAAACCAGGACCCTCGGCACAGAAATCAGGGTCACTACCAACTGCTCAGGTCGTCTAAAATAAGGGGATCCAAGTGGTAATTTTGCCCATTCACATTTCACCTTAGGTCCCTTAGACAAATTAGCCTGGACTGGGCTTCTCAAGGCGTACTCCGCTGCCTAAGTCTCAGGCCTCAGCCTCGAATTTAGCGGGCAGCGGGGCGGCGGCGGCGGCGGCGGCGCCGGAGCGGAGCCCGTTGGCCGACCCGCGCCGCTGCCGCGCCGCTGTTTTCGAGAACCAGTCCATTTGATTGTACGCATAAGATCCTGCCGCTCCCGCGCCGCGCTGCTACTGCCCCGCTGACCGCTAAATTCGAGGCTGAGGCCTAAGCATTGGCCATATATGCGTTAAATGAATGTAGTGAGTGTGTGTAGATTTTTCTTTCGTGTCCATATAAGTATCTATCTATGAACCGAAAGAAGTGCACCGATTGTGCGATTGATTTTATTTTTAACGTGTTTACCATATTTTAATATTTATTCCGCTATTCGTGGCGGAGACAGATTTAATAAATCAAAGATCATAAAATTCAGCCCACCCGTTCTTGAGTTATAAATGGCGTTCATAACACGATTTTTTTTTATTTATAGATGATTATTTACGCATATGTGTTGGACGTGTTTACCGACCTACCCTCAAGAATTAGCAGAAAAATATCAGAACCGAATCTTACGTTAACAACTAACTTGTTAGGTCCCAACGAGACGGAGGCCGAGAAAAATGCCATTGAAACCGGGCACAGTAACCGTGACCTCGAATTACTTATTTCGTATGAGAGGATAGATAAAAAATAATACTTATAAAAATCTGACAGTAATGTCCTAGTTTGAATAGAATGCCCATATATGTAAGGATTTGCAATGTTGCGGATTCGTATGAATGATGATTATGAGCTACTCCGGGCCACGAGTTGTTCACTAATTGATGAATAAGTAAATATTAATACCTATCTTATAATATAATTATATTTAAATACCCACCTGATGATATTCATATTATCTACTACCATTTATATATGTAAGTACGTAGGTAGGTGCTGGATTAATCTATTGTGAATCGACTTTAAAAAAAAACGAGGAGGTTCTCAATTCGATTGTTTTTATTTTTGCTAAATGTAGGTAACGAAATAATGATCTAAATAAATAGGTCTATCTTATGTCCATCTGAACCTCAATCCATAGTCCCAATTATATTTCCATATTCCAGCAATAGTTCCTCCACCAGCTAAGGTCAATTCGCTGTTTGTGCTATCATTTTCAGCAGTTGATCCCAGCAGGTGGCCAACCTAACATTAAAATACTCAAAAAAATACCATTACGTGTTGGACCTATGTCCCCACGCAAGCCTTCCAATGGTCCGGGTATAGCCCGTGTGGTGAGAGATTTAAATAATAAAATTAAATTCTGTAATAGGAATGTTCATAAATAGTTTTGTGTAAAATAAACAAGTTTGATACCAAACTTCTATTCGAATTATAAAATAACACGATAAATGAGAAAATATTATTCAGCTAGTAGGTTTCGCCCATCCAAGGCTTCGCCAAAAATGCCTAAACATTGTTCATAATAAAGCAATTTCAAACCGATTGGGGGCGTAACGTATGTAATTCTTGATAAAATGTAGAATCCGCGAAATTTGCAGTTCGCTGAATGTACAATACGAATCACGCAATGTGCGGCTCACAAATAGTGCGTTTGCAAAATGTACTTAGTTTAACAAAAATGCATTGCGAAATACCTATAATACATTACGACTCAGGTAGGTTTACTTAACTTTGGTCGCGGATATGCGAAAGCGTTCCCGTGGCCCCCTCAACCCAAGGCGGGAGAAGGACCACCGTGGGGTTTTAGTCGGTTGGAGTCCGACATAACCCGCTTGCATCCCCCGAGTCTTGTGGGTCTATATGAGGATTTCCCCACGATACAAAAAAAAAAGGTTAACCTAACACTGAAGCTAACATATGGTAACTAAAACGATCTTGTCTGACCACGCATTTTTGCAGCTTTCATTGGCTTGTTCGGGTTACCAAGTAAGACATTTCGGAGAATTTGTCACTAATCTATTCTAATATTACAAGGTGGTAATGTTATTAGTATGGGTTTGGATGCAGGGAGATCTCTAGATCCATACTGATCCAATTCTGAATATTCTTTCACTTATATGAAGCTGAATTATCTCTGGAAGCTATATGCTCTTTTTGAACGGCAGTAACACGGGTGGAGCCGCGGGGAAAAGCTAGTAATGAATATTTCTGGTAATCATGTACTTGACGTAGGTATATTGCTTCCGTTATCATATTTTTTTTAGATTTTATAAACATATTTCTTAGTGAGATTTAACCGAAAGCTACTTGTAAACTATAACTTGTGGACACTAACCAACAAATTTCATAAAGTTATATTCCATTTACACTGGTATTACAATGTAGGATATTATAGAAAGAGTGTTTTGTAATCATATTGTTAATGGATTAATCTTTAAATTTGGGGGATAGTTTTTAAGTCTAGTACAATACCAACATTAATTAATTGGATACATTAGGCATGTCAAACAGAAATGATTATGCAATTGTTTATAATAAGTGTACATAATTATAAACTTAATTAATCGTTGCTATAATAAGAATACGAAGTGAAATATTATGAATGTGTTTTATAGGTACCTATTTTCCCTATTTGATTATATGATTTTATTTTTATAGTTAAAAATGTACACAAATATTACTTTTCGGCTCAAGTATTGCATAACTTTTTGACATGATGAGGTACGTACAAACTTATATCGCTAAACTTGCGGGATGCAAAGTTATTTCTTAAAACGTTGTGGAATACCAAAAAAGCACAACTGTTGCAATCCTCAAACAACTTTAAGTACATAAAATACTATTAGCATAGAACTTACTTACTTTTTATAACTATCTGATAAAACTGTTAAACTACAACATTAATTAAACGATGAATCAATAATTTTTACCGGTTATTTCACGAGACATTGTCATTTAAAAAAAAAAAACTATTAGCGATTTCAAAAACTAAAAACGTCGTTCGTGAACTCGGATCCACGTCACTTGGTTCTATCAACGTGTGCGCGAGCGCACGGCGAACCTCACCGACGGATCGTTACTGATGTATCGCCACTACAACACTGTTCAGCATCCGTAATAGACTAAATGATAATTGACGCTTTTTTTAATATTACAATATAAGCAACTATTTGATCTCGATCTCACCTGATGGTAAGTCACGATGAGATCTACGCTGTAGCATACTTGCCTAGAAGGTACACTCTCGACTTGAAAACACCCAGATTTTTTTTTCGATCGGAATCTTACCGTCATTCACAAAAAAATAGGCGGGTTTAACAAACATGACAGATTATTATTTAACTGTAACTCGTTATATAGTTTCTGGTTTATATCTGGTTTGTATATAGGTAGGTATCGAACCGCGCAGAAACTTTTTTTTATTGAATATCGCCATCAAGTCAAGCCAAGACTATGTTATATTGAGTGGGTGCAGGGCGTAGTATTTATGCTGAAGCATGAAATGTTATGGCTGAATAGTGCCACCGCTACCACGTGGATAGCGGCGTGTTGCGATGAAACCAACCTATAGGGTTGCCAAATGCGCGCATTTAATTTCCTGTACATTTCGGCGGTTACGCTAAATAAAAAATATTTAAATAACTGACCAAGTTATTTAAATATTTTTTATTTAGCGTAACTCATAGACCATATGAGTTAAATCGCAAAACCTGTATAAATGTTACTCGAAAACAAAAAAAAATACAAATTAATATTAATATAATATATTCGTATTTGTGGTCAAATTAAAACTCACGCTTCTTACCAAATATATGAAAAATGCAAAATAACAATGTAATAACTGATTTCAATATCAGGTATTCTGTTGATTTTTACAAACAACTTGTTTTACATCGCACGCTTAATAATAGACTGACCTAACTCAAAAAAGCTGTTTGTTGGGAAATCGCAAAAACGTTTTGTCATTTACAACTTGTCTGACATTATTACTTATATCACAATGAAAATAGCGTAATCATAATAAATGTTGTATTGTAAGAATACTTGATTAATACTTAATTATTGATACTAAAATGTAATTTTGAAGAAATTTTATTATTATTTATAGCTTTTAAAATGTTGTCCCTGAGATACGTCTGTTTATTAATAAAATCAATTATATATTTCTGTACTAGTGATGACACTTTTTGTAATATGTCTGTATTTTATTAAACATTTCACTAAAACCCTTTCTCTTTTATCAATCAATCAATCAGCCGATAGACGTCCACTGCTGGACATAGGCCTCCCCCAACGACTTCCACACAACACGGTCCTCCGCCACTCGCATCCACCGGCTTCCTGCGACGCGTGTGATGTCATCAGTCCACCTTGTGGGGGGCCGTCCTACACTTCGTCTTCCGATTCGTGGCCGCCATCCTAGAACCTTTCTGCCCCAACGGCCATCGGTGCTGCGAGCTATGTGCCCTGCCATCTTCTCTTTTATGTTATATGTCTATACTTGATAAAATAATAACATATTATTTTTATGTTGTAAGTTTTTAAGTTCAGAAACATGAATGGGTCACTATAATATAAAAGCACCGCGAGTTGACTGTCGCAATCTCAGACGCATTGTGATTTATGTCACTTTCATGTTAAAAGTTTTGTCAAAATTTGTATAAGTAAAAAAGACAACAATATATTCGTTACTCAGTCTAGGAATAAGATATCGTAAAAATTCTGAGATTGGTAGATAGATAACGTTGGAATAAATCTATCTGTGTGCTTATCTCACTTTGGGCTTAAACCCTAATTGGTCAGTCTATTATTAAGCGTGCGATATTATTACTTCTAAATTACGTTATACGTAACGATATCTTTTAAGAAAGGCGTAGATCGGTTCCTAGCGCTCGGATATGGCACTACAAAACTAGGCTGCGTAGCGCACCTGTATCTCAGTCTATTAAATTAGTATCTAGTTACATCGAAACGAGGCAGTGCAATATATATCTGTTTTGCTTTTGCTCTTGCTAATTGTCATGCCGTCTCGTTTATACTGCCATTGTATCGTTTATATGTGTAACCAAAATACGTTATATTATAAGGTCCACGTGTGTGCGTCAGCTGGGACATTAATGAGAGCTTATTAGCCTGACATATCTACGGAATTGTTTATCAATGTTTCGGAGGCATTACATCTTACGCCTTCCGACCTTCCTTTTGCCAGGTGCTTTGCCCATCATAAAGGTTTGTAGGAGTTCGTATTGCCCATTGCGTAATCGTGTCCAAGGTAAGCGACCTTAGCCGAATAATTTTAAATGTTGCGATCTAATCAATTAAAAAACTTATCTTTACTTTACATCACTGTCAAATAAACCCATATTAAGGGAGAAACAAAATGTGAAATGCTTACCTAGTTTTATAGAATCCCTTTATTGATTTGCTACTTATATGAAATTATATTAAACTATACTTTAGTTATTTAAATAAATCAAGACCAAATATACTGGGCACCTATTTTCAAACTTAATTGTAAATTATCTCTATAACGGCTTATGAAATAGGTATACCTACATAAACCTCCCAGTTGAAGTATACTTAACCCTTAATAGCCTAGAGTTTCAATTTTGATACCAATCTTTTAAACCGAATGTTCACATTACTATTCGTTTTTTTATAGGTTGGCTGTACGTATTTTACTGTTGTATAATATTCTTTCCAACGAAATAAATAAAAAATTTAATGTCATTATTATTAAACACAGTAATATTAAAAACTAGCTGTTGCCCGCGACTTCGTCCGCGTGGTATTTAACAACGTCTCAACCGTTGGCAACAGCCTGCTCGCGTTCTGATCCCGCGGGACGCATTGCAGATTGTTGCTATCAAACTTTAAGCAGGCGCAGCGCTGCAACATTGGTTTTAATTTTTTTTCGAGAGATCCAATTTTTTTTTCTAAAATAAAAGTAGCCTAAGTTACTCCTTGTTACATCAGCTATCTGCCAGTGAAATTCCCGTTAAAATCGGTCCAGCCATTTCAGAGATTACCCGGAACAAACAGACAGACAGACAGACAGACAGACAGACGGACAGACAGACAGACGGACAGACAGACAGACAGACAGACAGACAGACAAAAATTGTAAAAAATGTTGTTTCGGTATAGGTAACGTGTATACATCCAAATGCACTTAGTAAAAAGCGGTTATTTTAATATTACAAACAGACACTCCAATTTTATTTATATGTATAGATAAATCACTTTCGTAAATCAGGCTACTAAGGGTTAAAACCGTTTTAACAACTTTAAATACCTATTTATACTGATCAATAAATTTATGAAATCTCTATGTAATCTTCTATACATATAAATAAAATTGGAGTGTCTGTTTGTAATATTAAAATACCCGCTTTTTACTAAGTGCATTTGGATGTATACACGTTACCTATACCGAAACAAAATTTTTTACAATTTTTGTCTGTCTGTCCGTCTGTCTGTCTGTCTGTTTGTTCCGGCTAATCTCTGAAATGGCTGGACCGATTTGACGGGACTTTCACTGGCAAATAGCTGATGTAACAAGGAGTAACTTAGGCTACTTTTATTTTAGAAAAAAAAATAAGATCTCACGAAAAAAATGAAAACCAATGTTGCAGCGCAGCGCCTGATTAAGTTTGAGAGCAACAACCTGCAATGCGTCCCGCGGGCTCAGAATGGGCGAGCAGGCTGTTGTCAACGGTTGTCTTTGATAAATACTACGCGGACGAAGTCGCGGGCAACAGCTAGTAATCTATATAATAGTAAACGCGCAGTGCGTAACGCGACTCGACAGTATATACATGGGAAATGCTTAATATATAGGTAACATTTTCATATGGTAATATTCATTAATATTACCTTTATGTGTATCGATCGACAACAGCACTCATAGCATAGTTTTTTCTATTATTACGGACTACAACTCTCAATTGAATGCCTAACTATTTTATTTATATTATCTTATTACTAGCTGTTGCCCGCGACTTCGTCCGCGTGGTATTTATCAAAGACAACCGTTGACAACAGCCTGCTCGCCCATTCTGAGCCCGCGGGACGCATTGCAGGTTGTTGCTCTCAAACTTAATCAGGCGCTGCGCTGCAACATTGGTTTTCATTTTTTTCGTGAGATCCTATTTTTTTTTCTAAAATAAAAGTAGCGTAAGTTACTCCTTGTTACATCAGTTATCTGCCAGTGAAAGTCCCGTCAAATCGGTCCAGCCATTTCAGAGATTAGCCGGAACAAACGGATAGACAGACAGACATACAGACAGACAGACCGACAGACAGACAAAAATTTTAAAAAATGTTGTTTCGGTATAGGTATCATGTATACATCCAAATGCCCTTAGTAAAAAGCGGGTATTTTAATATTACAAACAGACACTCCAATTTAATTTATACTAGCTGTTGCCCGCGACTTCGTCCGCGTGGTATTTAACAACGTCTCAACCGTTGGCAACAGCCTGCTCGCGTTCTGATCCCGCGGGACGCATTGCAGATTGTTGCTATCAAACTTTGAGCAGGCGCAGCGCTGCAACATTGGTTTTAATTTTTTTTCGAGAGATCCAATTTTTTTTTCTAAAATAAAAGTAGCCTAAGTTACTCCTTGTTACATCAGCTATCTGCTAGTGAAATTCCCGTCAAAATCGGTCCAGCCATTTCAGAGATTACCCGGAACAAACAGACAGACAGACAGACAGACAGACAGACAGACAGACGGACAGACAGACAGACAGACAGACAGACAAAAATTGTAAAAAATGTTGTTTCGGTATAGGTAACGTGTATACATCCAAATGCACTTAGTAAAAAGCGGTTATTTTAATATTACAAACAGACACTTCAATTTTATTTATATGTATAGATGTATAGATTTAACTACAAGCTTCTGCGGCTTCACCTCGAAGCACTGAGGGATAGTGCAGCTTTTTATCACTTAAAGAATTTTCAGATTCCGAGTACCTAGCTCCGGAGATTACACCCTACATGGAAACTCACAAACTTTAACTTTTTAGTTAATATCATTCTAGCTCTGACTAACTGACTGACAAACATCGCACAGCCCAAACCGGTGGACCTAGTAGCATGAAATTTAGCATAGCAGTTTCGTATGTAACGTAGGAGAGCACTAAGGAGGGATTTTTGGAAATTCGACTTCTAAGGGGGTCAAAGTTTATATGGAACAAATTCTCTGGGTTAATTATCTAGACTCTGTGTAAAAAGACTCTTTATAACAATTAACAAATAGGGCTTTCCCCATTTTCCCAAATGACCTCCTACGGGGTCGTAATGGGATCCTAAGGTTTGTATGGAAAAAAATATTGAATCGTGCTATTGTGTTCAAATTTGGTAAAATTATTCTGGAACATTAAAAAGTGGACATCGATTATTTTGTTTTTCAAAAATCCTTTTTTCGGGGGCCAATATTTTGTATCACAATCATTCGATGAAGCCGCGGTGTAGACCCAACGAGATTGGGTTCATTCGATTGGTATTACGATGACTATATTCGTCCATAGTGACCAGGGTCTTATGAACGAACGGAGATCATGAGAACAAAAACGTTTCGGCGCGTTACATGAGGGGGGGGGGAGGGGGGGGGGGGGGGAAAAATCTCCAAAAATTGCGTTACGTAATACTTAAACGTTCCCTAAGTAGGTAGGTATAGAAGCGTCGTTATTCATTTAGCTAATACCTAGGTAAGAATTACCTCTCTAAAATGTGCTGTGTCAATATATTTTTTGAATAAAACATTTAGATTTTCATAACTCCACATGTATATCTCTACGTAGGTACTTATCCTATTTGTTAAAAGCATTCTTATGTCTGTTTATCTAAATTATCATTTGGATTTATAGAAATAATTTTATTATGCACATAATAATGTTTTTTATCAGTTTCTTTCAAAAATACGCTCAAAAGTATGCATACAATATAATACGTAATACTTGTACAGTCTCAAACTAAGCAACGCATATACCAATTTAATCTATGTGAGGACATAAAACTAGCTAAATCGGTCCAGCCTTCTCAACTGATACGCTTACCAATCGAGCAGCATTTATAATAAGTAATATAATCAATTTATAATAAAATTTAAAGAGGATAAATAGCGCTATCTGTTACAAAAATCATTAAAACCGCATACTAAGCTAACACCAATTAGTTTTAATATTACTATTCACCGCTAGAGGACAGAATAATTGAATATGCTAAGAGTTTTATCTATCCACCGCTAGATGCCAGTCGTAGCAAATTACAAATAAGTTTTAATCCCTATTGATAGCTACCTGTATGGGAAGCAGGAATTCCTAATGTCATCGTAACGTTAGCGTGAAAACATACTTCCACTGTCATACTTATTTATAAAATCTGTGGTGTGAGAGGGATGGACGACGCTCACGTACCGAACCCGAATGTAAAAAGGGTTGTACTTGACGTACTGATAGCTAAGGCATTACTACGTACGCACCGACTACTTGCCTACATACACGCTGGTATTGACTCGTAAGCCAAAGCCTACCTATTCCTTATAGTAAAATCATATTTATAATTTACTCGAACATAATAACTTTGAAGGGCATCGCACTAGACGCGGTAGGTAGGTAGAACACAGCTGCGCTCGCGCCGCGTCGCAGCGAGGTCGGTCCCGGGGGCGTTGCGCCGAAGTAGGGTTGCCACCTGGATCGGCAGGTACATATAACTAAACATACTCAAGTAGGTGGGTAGGTACCTGCCTACTTGCGAGGGCACAGGGAGCGAACATCTGCTCCCCCGAGACGGGCCCCCGTAAGGGGCACCGGTGCGTTCCGTTTGGTGATCCCGGAGCCCCTCCGACATGTGTCGAAGGCGGCCACCGGGGGGGTTTTAGTGGGTAAGAATCCCACATAACCTGGCCGTGTCCCACACAGAGGCCGAGTATCTTTCGAAGATTCCCCCGTCAACAAAAAAAGGTACCTGCCTACTTAACTTACTAACGAGCTATTAAGATATTTGTACGTATAATAATGTAGATGTATTATTAACACTATTAATACTATTACAAATTACTAGCTGGCTATCCGCACGCAGCTTTATAGCCCACAGCGATAATGTAGCTTCCTATTTGTAAAAGAACTTTAAGAATCGCTCGATCGAATCATTATTTTGGAGATTACCCCCTACATCTAAGCCTACAAACTCTCAAACTATTATTACTTGTCAGAAGATGGCCAATGTAATTCAATAACAGCTAGAGTTTGATAGCGGCATACTTTCATGAGTAATTAAAAATAAAAAGCTGCAGCCCTACAGTGGGGTCAAGTGCGTTTGCGCAGCTCACGTGCACATACCACGTGCGTCGAGCCGTGGGCGAGCGTGACAGCCCGGCACCACGAAATACTTGTACCTACCAACTATATACGGTACCTTCCTACTACAATATTCTGTGCCTTAGATTCCATAAAAAACACCATGCCTCTTGGCGGGAAGATGAACCGTGAAGTTGTCAATTTTGTTTTATTCTCAAACTAGCTGTTGCCCGCGACTTCGTCCGCGTGGTATTTAACAAAGACAACCGTTGACAACAGCCTGCTCGCCAATTCTGGGCCCGCGGGACGCATTGCAGGTTATTGCTATCAAACTTAATCAGGCGCTGCGCTGCAACATTGGTTTTAATTTTTTTTCGTGAGATCCTATTTTTTTTTCTAAATAAAAGTAGCCTAACTTACTCCTTGTTACATCAGCTATCTGCCAGTGAAAGTCCCGTCAAAATCGGTCCGGCCATTTCAGAGATTAGCCGGAACAAACAGACAGACAGACAGACAGACAAAAATTGTAAAAAATGTGGTTTCGGTATAGGTAACGTGTATACATCCAAATGCAATTAGTAAAAAGCTGTTATTTTAAAATTACAAACAGACACTCCAATTTTATTTATATGTATAGACTAGCTGTTGCCCGCGACTTCGTCCGCGTGGTATTTAACAACGTCTCAACCGTTGGCAACAGCCTGCTCGCGTTCTGATCCCGCGGGACGCATTGCAGATTGTTGCTATCAAACTTTAAGCAGGCGCAGCGCTGCAACATTGGTTTTAATTTTTTTTCGAGAGATCCAATTTTTTTTTCTAAAATAAAAGTAGCCTAAGTTACTCCTTGTTACATCAGCTATCTGCCAGTGAAATTCCCGTCAAAATCGGTCCAGCCATTTCAGAGATTACCCGGAACAAACAGACAGACAGACAGACAGACAGACAGACGGACAGACAGACAGACGGACAGATAGACAGACAGACAGACAGACAGACAAAAATTGTAAAAAATGTTGTTTCGGTATAGGTAACGTGTATACATCCAAATGCACTTAGTAAAAAGCGGTTATTTTAATATTACAAACAGACACTCCAATTTTATTTATATGTATAGATGTA
Source organism: Pheosia tremula (assembly GCA_905333125.1). Lineage (NCBI taxonomy): Eukaryota > Metazoa > Arthropoda > Insecta > Lepidoptera > Notodontidae > Pheosia > Pheosia tremula. Next base: position 5,020,709 of record HG995416.1, on the reverse strand, counting down.
TAGATTGATAATTGATAAATAATGTGTCACATTAGTGTTCATAAATGTGCACGAGTTAGGGAAATTGAAATAAAACAATATAAGTAACTTCATTTTTCATGTTCTCCCAAGATGTCCGTTAAATTTTCAGTAAGGTATCCAGAACTTTACTGATAGGGGAAAGGGTTTAATTTCATCATCATTGTCGTTATCTACAATATCATTAGCATCAGGGGTACTTATAATTCAAAAACAGTTTTCAAGACATACTCGACATTGGCAAAATTGGCTCTATTTTGTAACCGACCAACCTAAAAAAATAACAAGAAAACACCTTTTTTACTTTTTTTCGTGGGGCAATACTTTAACGCCCACACAGCATACCCCGGGGAAGGCAAGTAGGTTATGTCGGACTCCAAGACTCCAACCCACTAAAACCCAATATTGTTTCACCTTCCACTATTCTTGGGGCGCTACGGGATCGTGACGCCCAAGACGATAGAAAGGTCGTCTACCAATCCGTTCAACCAACCCTGTAAAAAATAAAATTCCTTTCTAATCGCCCAGACATTTTGAATTTCAGTTGGGTCCCTATCTAAGTACCTACTATATTATGGGCATGTCACATATACGATGTACTGATAAAGCCTATTCACCTTATTTGACGGATACGGATACCGTATACACACACAACTAGCTTTTGCCCTCGAATGTACCAACATCAAAACCATAGATTTAGCTCTGTAGCTCGGAGCTCGAACCCCATTGGTTATAAAGAGATGACCATTGCCTCCCATTTTGAGGCCAAACGTAGACTATATGCTATAGTGAAAACCGTTTAAAATTGCTCAAGTTATTTTTGTGTGAGCAATTTCAGTAACGATTCTTCAAAAAACAGGAGTAAATGCTACAACCTTCAACAACAAACAACATTTTTTTTTCAACGACAGTTTTAATTGCGTAAAACTGACCTAACGCACCGTCTCCCATATCCACTCCGTTCTTACCAACATACCAACTCAGACGAGGAAATAATAAACACGCAGTGTCGCGAATAACATATGGAAGCCCAAAAAACCCAAGGCAATATGTGAAGTACTCGCGGATTCACGTGGGCATAAGGTTGTAACTCGCGTGTACAACACTCATGGCTTGGTTTTTCGGGCGTCAATAAAGTTGCAAGCTGCATTTTGCTTCGTAGCATACCAATAAATTATTCGACGACAGTTGGTCTAGTGTTTCGAGCGTATTATGTTCGATTTGCGTCTGGGCAAATATTGGAACGATCTATTCTTAATTTGCCCAGGTCGGGTTTACGTACTAGTGCGATGCTTAGTTTTGGATTACGCAATTCAAGTACGTATCTTATTTGGTGACACTGAAAATATGAGACATCTTTCTTTGATTTTTTTTAAATTATAACGTAGGCGAATGTAAGCCAAACGTAAAATAGCAAACTAATGACGTAAGTAGTATCTTCAGGGAATACTGCAGATATTTATGGATTACATCGTTAGGTATGATCAGTCTGTATAACTAGCTAGACTGACTATAATATCAGGCATGTCGTTATTTGAATAAATTTTGGTATAGACCTAGTTAATTAGTAGGCTATACTCAGTAGAGGCCTTCTCAATTCGATAATATTCCAAAATTTGGAATGAAGTAAGGTTCCTCTGCAGGAACCGCGCCGCCACCCGTCTAGGCGTCTGGCGATTGCGTAATGAAAATAAATTGTCACGTGTCCAACAATGAGTTCGACGTTCACGTACCTATACGGTGGTATGGCGTAATCAAATATTATCGAATGTTTTCTTACTTACATGAAAGTTTCTGAATTGTACAACGTGATTCAGAAATTATATAATTTGAACCTTCTTAAGCACATTTATAATCATTATGCAATCACAATTTGGGTATGACAACATTTTTTTTATTTGCTACCTAATAAATTATGACTGTGATTTCCTGTCGCTAATACGGAGCATTCTCCAGCGTGCACCAATTTAAATCACACTAAACCATTACGGTCTTAATACCAACGATATTTAAATGCGGTTTGGAAGACTTTCTTGCGCGAAGTTGAACCGTGAAGTGGTCAATTTTGTTTTATTTTCCAAAAAATGTGTTGTTTTAGATAAATAATCTGTAATATTAGTGGGATATTAACCATTATTGTGTTTGTCATCAACTAAGTATATCATTATCATCAGGGTGCATATAATTCATTAACAACAACAAAGTTACTATTTCGTAAATACGGTTGGAACTCGTGGTTAGCTAAACAGTGTCTAAGGCCTTAACCATGTTTGATCAGTATGGAGTTTACATCTTAAAAATGACTAATGGTTTTGTAGTAAAGATTTTTTTATGAACGCTTGCTCAACACCTTTTTTTAGTATTATTTTCTATTTCGCTTAATGTGTCCAAGAACTTTAGGAAGATATACACAAAAAGAAACTCAAAGATACTAGGAGACAATAATAATTTAAAAAAAAAACATTGTTTAATTGCTAATACAGTTCAGTTGCTGAAAAATTAAAATAATGCAATACCTATTCGCAGTATCAGCCAGTTGCATGACCATCTCCTTATATTTCATGTACTCCTCTAATATTCCTCTAGCAAGTTAATTGCGTTATCGATATCTATTGCCCATCTCTATTTACCTAAATTCCCGTGCGGTAATTGGAATAGTGTTAGTGCATTTCACGATAACAATAATTCTCATGCAGACCTTATTCATTAATTTAAAAAAAAATTGTCTGGAGTAAAATGGGCACATCGGTCGGCGCAAGCATGAACATACTAAACATGTTTGTTCGGAGAACGTCAACCGCCACGTGCTCCAGTGAGCTCGTGGTGGCAACGCGTCCTTATCAAAGCAACGTGACAAGCGAATTAACATTCGTTCTATGGTGCCGAAATGGCATTGAACGTAATTTGGGGCGGGCCACGAGATCATAGGGAGAACTGGGAATCGGTGGCTATGCTTGGTGCTTCATAGTAACTGTCACTTTCAACCGATATTGTATGGGATATCTGTCAAAAGTGACAGATACTATGCGTTTGCTCTTCGATTATAAATCGATTATGTTAGCAGACTTGGAGCCCAGGAAATAGTTACTTTTTGTCTACTGACGCAATTTTTGTGTCTTACGGTACTTGACCTACTATACTCGATCTATAAATAGTCGGTAACATATCGCCACGTTACATGGCAACGTGGGCAATACGGAAGTGTGATGCATCATGCAACTGACCTCAGACAACCAAGGCTCTTCCTACTCGTGCAATACATACAAACACACACACACACGGTTTTTCTAAAGGAACAGAATCATTATTTTAGTTTAAGTCTCTCACCACAAGCGCTGTAGAAGAGCCCAGGAGTGGAGCCCGGGTCTTTGGAAGGCTTGCGCGGGGATATGTGTCCAACACGTAGAGGCACCTTTCGAGAATTTCAATGTTATGTTAGCCACCTACTGGAGTCAACTGTTGAAAAATGATAGCGTAAACACTGAATTGACCTCAGCAGGCTGAGGAACTAAAGCAGGAATATGGAAAGATATTTGGAACTATGGATTGAGGCTTGCATGGACATGGGATGGGACTATTGGAAGGGTTGCGGTCACCTGCCATCATTTTTATCTATTTACTATTGACAGGTGGCGTCTCGCCGCTCTTAAGATGGGCTCCCTACAAAGGCCGTCATATAAGAAGATAAGGGACAACACTGGCGTGAGCGGCTCGTGGGTGTAGAGAGGTGCGCTGCTTAGTTTTAGTTATTATAGGTAACTATACCGATATGAAACATTCAATTTTATTATTTACAGTACGAGTTACTAGTTCTATGTGTATTCTATATAATATTATTTGGAATAATCGAATCACAAGTAATTCAATGTTTATATGTAGGTATATCATATTATCACAGCAGCGACTCTCGATAAAGATACTTGGTATGATTTCAGTGGCAAAGTTTCAGAACAAACTGAAGTGGAAGATTATATCCTGAATCAACATATTGGACCTAAGTACCTCCCGCTAGTAACTACCATTGTGTAATGTATTGATTGCGTAATTGTGCCTAAAGCCATGTGGAATTATTAATTAAGTATTATTTGAGAGCAGCCCAACAAATTAGTAGCATGTCGCGAATTTAATTACCCAACTTGAGTCCTTTGTTTAATCAAATTATGTTTTATTTTTTATTAGAGCACGGAGTATGTGGCCACCGTGTAGCGACCACTTTAACCACACCACAAGCCACGCAGATGGCACTGCAGACACGCATTCAGAACAATAGACAATGACGTCACAATCCTGAATCGCGCTATTAGAGTTCTCGGAGCAAGTAGCATATATAAAAGATCCCGACATTAACCGTCGGGGCATAGCGGCCGCCCCGCCAGGCATACCACCCGCCTCGCTGGAGGATCTTCCCTTTTCCGCTAAATTGGTGACCCCGACGTGATGTGAACACGCATTATATTATCACGTGTTTAATTAAAGTTAGTACTCGTTTAGCATTCGCAAAATAAATTAATAGGTTGGAACGCGGGTAAAATAATTAAGTGAAAACGTTATTTTTAAGATAAGCCTTATTTGTGGGTGTGTAGGTATTTCACCCAGGATAAGTATTATACCTATTGTAACAATCTATTAACTGATCCAACCATTGTAGTGATTTATTAATCTCCAGGGAAAACATATAGGACATTGTCTCTGGACAATAATCAATTACTATATTTACGAGCCTAGATATTAAAGGGTATCCATGGGATGATCAAAAAACGATTGTAGACACATACGAAGTCACAACTTCGTATGTGTCTACAATCGTTTGTCTAATCCAATCACGACGAACCCATTACACCTAAGTGGGTCAAGACCTTGTCCGCGCCTCGCTACTTATTCATTATCACCCTATTAATGTTCCTAGACGTTTTCTGTAAATAGAAGTCTATAGATATATTATTATATATAATATATCTACTATCACCAATAATTACTATCCTAAAAGTCCATAAAAATATTAAATATTAATAATTTTTGAATTTTGGCCTGTCTATTTGTTCGCACTTCATAAACAAACTGCCGGATCAATTTCAACGAGGGTTCGCCCCCAGTCTATTGTACGGTACCAATAATACAAGCTTTGCTTAGTGCGGGGCCGTATAGATGTGTGTTTGTCAGGCGATATTCTTATTAGTTAGCGTGCTAATATACGCGCAGTCGAATCTGTGTGACGCTTTTAACATTATCACCAGTTCGGCCAAAAACGTGACAGGCCGACGGCGCGGCGCCTGCGCACGTGGCGAAATCGCTGATAAATAAACTCATTCACACATACGAGTGTCGTCACTCATCCATTTAGTCGTTTGACTCCCACCCACACTACTTTTGTTGCCAGTAAAATAAAATAATGTTTTTTTAATTGACACTTCATAATTATGCCTTCACATGTGATTATAAATGAATTAAAAAAGCAGAGGTTCAAGGCAACAGATATAAATAAGTCAACATTTTTTAACCCTTATCACTGTCACTGTCTTTGCTGTCTTATGGTTTTGCCAATCCAATATATTATGACACTTCACTTAACTTATACTTTTTTTTAATCCTAATGGCCTATTTGCTGTCAAATGTATCGCGTTATGTAGACATACCAATGGAAATATCTCATCTATACATATAAATAAAATTGGAGTGTCTGTTTGTAATATTTAAATAACCGCTTTTTACTAAGTGCATTTGGATGTATACACGTTACCTAAACCGAAACAACATTTTTTACAATTTTTGTCTGTCTGTCTGTCTGTCTGTCCGTCTGTCTGTCTGTCCGTCTGTCTGTCTGTCTGTCTGTCTGTCTGTTTGTTCCGGGTAATCTCTGAAATGGCTGGACCGATTTTGACGGGAATTTCACTGGCAGATAGCTGATGTAACAAGGAGTAACTTAGGCTACTTTTATTTTAGAAAAAAAAATTGGATCTCTCGAAAAAAAATTAAAACCAATGTTGCAGCGCTGCGCCTGCTTAAAGTTTGATAGCAACAATCTGCAATGCGTCCCGCAGGATCAGAACGCGAGCAGGCTGTTGCCAACGGTTGAGACGTTGTTAAATACCACGCGGACGAAGTCGCGGGCAACAGCTAGTGATAAATAATAACCAATGCATATCAACAATTTCTTCATGCCAATCATACATTGTTCAAACAATAAAAGTACAATGAACTATTCCAGTTTGCCATGATGATAATGATGGCAAAATACCTACATTTGGGCGGTTTAGGCAATTTAAACAAAAAATGACGATGTTCATTTTTTTTGTAACTAAAACAAATGAACGAGAAATCCGTTGAAAAGCAAAATGTGTGAATGTTCCGTTTGAAGAGTCAATGATATAAAAGAACCAGGGTAACATTAATGGAACATTTTCTTTTTCCACGGATTTCTCGACGAAATCGATCGACTTCTAAGCCTCTTAAAGTCATCCATGAAAATTAATAAGTATGTTAAAGGCGCGTCCTCACTGCAAACATTAACAGCCAGTATTTACATTATTTTGCAAGCCATGAATTCGTTTGCGTACATATCATTAAGTTTTTTAAAGACTTCGACGCTCACTGAACTTCGTGCTCGCGAGAAAACTTACTAAGCTTGACTCAACATTCCCTAGGTACTAACTAATATACGCGATTATTTAACTTCGTATTTATTACGAGCCTTTGTTGATACTCAAAGTTACGAAGGAATGCTGGCGGTGGTGAGAACTCTCTCTTACCTAAGTACTTATCGTTTAATGTAATGTTGTTTTCGGTGCCACGTGGCCGTTATCTCATCATTCCCGACGAGCACGTGATTATAATTCCTGCGATCTGAATAAGGTACTTACTCGTAATTACCTATGTAGGTAGTTTGGTGAATCTCTTTGTTTATGCAAAGCCAGCGTAGAAATTCATTTATCACCAGCTCAAATATGATTTGCACGGTATTGGAAGACAAGGTCTATTTTCGATATTGATTTGAAATTAGAACACTTCAAATGTCAGCCTTAGTTATAGACAACATTCATAAGATTTTTCATGGCTGGTTGAACCTACAAATAGAAATAATTTGTGTTAATGGACACGTTTATATCTCGTATTGTTTTATTAAGATTGAAGAAGTTTTTACTATCACCCGTTGAGCTTTCCATGTCATTAAATTATGTAAAACAAAATGACAGAAAATATATATTGATAATAAGTATGTATATATATATGTTTTCCGAGGTTACTCCATGTTTATTAATAACATTGTAACTCCGATGTCAAACGTCGGTAACTATGGGAATAACAAATCCAAGTGTAGGTTCTGATAATGTTTGGAATAAGCGATTTTTATTAATAAGGTCGTAAGAATATTTCTAAATAAGTTCCTAATATTGAAAACGTGATACATAAGTTATGTAAATTATTCAAAATATAATAATTACCTATGCCATTAATAAACTGTAAACTTGTCTATATTGACGTCAATGGCAGAATTCTAAAACACTGTCTGTGTTCCATAAATCAAACCAAATGCTGCTATATTAGGTACCATTTTGGTTAAAATAATGATAAAAAAAATACTTTTCCTGTCAGAAGAAATGTTAGCAAAGTATATATTGGTCTCTTATTATAATAATTTGACTTAGAATAAAGAGCCTGCCAAGCTGGCTTGGTTGGTAGAGTTGAAATCACAGACTTATTAGAATATTCAGACAACACACGGCGTACCCTAAAAATTAAGCTTAAAAAAACTCTGGTCTACCATTTAAACAACATGCTAGACCAGAGTTTTTTAGGCTTTACATTAAAAGTAAATTTATTTATTATTATGGGTATTTTACTTACAGTTACCTAATGTATTCTGATTAAATCGGCGGCCTGATTAGCGCAGTTGGTAGAGATCCTACTTTCTGTGCCGAGGGTCCCGGGTTCGAATCCTGGGAGGGACAAACTTTGTGTTATGAGCACGAATGTTTGTACCCAAGTCATGGATGCATAACATCTATATAAGTAATTTATACATAATATAACCGTTGCTTAGTGTGGAACCGTTAGTGTTCGTCTTGCGATATATATTTAAAAAAAAGTACAATGTTTTCCTTGACTCTCGTGGGTGTATGCACTTTGAACCTATTAGATCAATTACTTATGTGTCATTTTATTTACTCAGTTCAGTTAAGAAAAAAATTAAAAAACGGCACCAGTTCAACATAAAAAGGCAAGCAGTACGATTGCAGTGTACGGATTTACAAGCGCGTGCGCACCCCGTAACAGTCACGTGCTCGGGTCCGGCTCGACCTGATTATGGTCACACACAATGCGAATGCGGCACGCACATGCGCAGAGTTTTTCGCCAACATGTGTGAATAACGTAGCCATAACACATATACGATACCTATAGCAGAATCATGATTGTTTACACAATGACGGCCTGATTAGCGCAGTGGTAGTGACTCTGCTTTCTGCGCCGAGAGTGCCGGGTTCGAATCCTGGTAGGGACAAGCTTTGTGTGATGAGCACGAATGTTCGTACCCAAGTCATGGATGTTTAATATGTATATAAGTATTATATACTGAGTTCGCTCTCAGTCCATTGTACGGTACCCATAACACAAGCGTTGCTTAATATGAGACCGTATAGTTGGTGTGTTCGTATGGCGATAAAAACAAAATGGTACGCAAATTATGAATTCCCCGATATTTATAAATAAGTTTTAGAATATACGACGGTGGTGTTGTAAATGTCTAATAATTTTGTTTGGAAGATTTTATACACTATGGTTTTGAAATTGAATTTAGTTTTCATATGCTGTCAAATCTCGTAAACACTTTCCCCTTGTAAGTTTTAACACAATTCTTACTAGATACCCACCAAAAGAGCTGTAGCGAGAAATTCACATCGAGTAGGGGGGAGGGGTCCAGCTCTCGAGCTCTCGACATCTCGAGACTAGAAGCAAGAACAAGAACAATCCTAAAAGAGTCGAAGATATTTGAGAGGGTAGCTATGTATAAAACGTTGGATAAGCTAAGGCATTTTGGGAAACCCTCGTCTCGTCGATTATCTTCAGAGCCGTTCTTTAAAAAGTACATTTTGGAGTTGTTCGATACCGGCTGGTTGTCATTATGGAGAGTCCTCGAATATTCCTATAGAAAATGCCTCGCGCGAATGGTAGAGGCAATTACCCCGCGTGAATATCGGTTGTCAGTCAAATCAGGGTTGACACAGAGCAGATCCCAACACAAAAGTAAAGTGCTAGGAAGCAGAACAAACTTTTGGGTATTTCAAGTTCATTGTCAAAACAAAAGCAAGTAATGTTTTCCTCGTTTCCTAGAGCAAGTCGCGGAAATCATCAAATCAGGTTAACAAGTAGGTGATAACGATTATGTTTATGTATAAAATATATAAATATGATTTTTCTGTGAGAAAGCAAGCCAGTAGAGTTTGACCGAGAGCTTGGTACGTAGTGTTGTTTTTTAAATTTATAATAATTTAATATTTTTATCGAGAATGTGACCTTTATAGCCAACCAATGGACCTTTTAAAATATTTTACACTATTATTGATAAGCCTTATTATATATCCTACTACAACCACGTTTCAGTTTGATGTAATTCAATTCTGTTAATTTTAAGGTGCTTACACTAGCAGAATTTTTAAAACTACTACTTCTACTACTAACTACTACTAAACTTAAACGTGTACGTTGGTGTCAACCCTAAATATCGCAGACACGTGCCTCACGTGTCTCGACATCGTCTTTTAAACTGTCAGCCCTGACACAGTTACCGCACAATCGATGAGGGCGCCACTATCTCGATGTCAACCAGGACGAGCTAAATATCAGACATTTCCATCTCTTGTTTTCCTTCTACAACCCATAGCTAGCAAGATTATGTTATATGCGATAATGTGGTGCAGCGTTTTGCCATACCTATTACTGGAATCAAGTTTAATCAGCTCACCGGTTTAGGACCAACTAGTATTTAAACTCTCCGTGGTGCCTTACACCTGAACTTTGTCCAGTTGTATGAGTCTTGCTTCTGTGGAGATTTGTCTACCAGATCTTTTTTGTCTCCCGCTTTGCAATGGAGGGAAGTGGATAATATTCTTCAAACTCCTCCTATTTTTATCTTTCGATTAAATTCGTGCGGGTTCCAAGACAATTAACTTTATCCCGGGACTCGCCGAGGGTCATACCTCGGTGTCTTCATTGGACACCACTGTAGATCCTGGCTTACAGGAGTAGCAGTGGTGGGAGTGTGTGGCGTGTCCTAACCCCAAAAAAAAATTAAGTGAGAAATGTTGAGTGTTTGAAGGTATTTGCATTCCTATATTTGCAGCCTCGTGCTCACACATCTAATTATTTTCGCCAATTGAATTGATATTATTAGATACAAAATTGTTATTAGACTGCGCACAACGATATTATTACGCGCGCACGTCACGAAGAACGAAGCGAAAGCCCACGTCAGACGCAACTAAATGGAGCTGCGACTGCAATACAATGAGTATGATATACTGGTCAATACATTGTTTGAGGGAATAAGACGTCGTGTGTAAAGGCCCTAAGATGCCCAAAAAGGGAAATATTATCTATTTAACTAAGTACTTACATATTTTAAAACGTCAAAACCACGTGTATTTTCATGTCTCACGTGTACACGTGAGAGACGGGGAAACCTTTTTTTATTCTCCCTATCCTTGTTGGGTGTTATTGAAGAGCTTTTAAATTGTAATTATTTCTAGCTGTTCCGGCGAACTTCATACCGCTTGACAATCAAATGTATGAGAAAATGAATTATCTTTATTATTGTTTTTTTTTTAAGATTTTTTCCCATGTTTTAATAGTTATTCTGCTATTTGGGGCGAAGAAAAATAAAATAGCAAGATCATCAAAATCGGCCCACCCTCTTGAGTTATTAATGATACTCGTTTAAATAAAACTATTAATTTTACATATATAGATTTTAAATTAAATTGTGCATTCTTTAAAACCTTAATGTGCAAATTCGACTTACACTTGGGGACTTATTGTATTTTTTATTATTACCGGCCATGACTGATTCATGTTGTTTATCTTATTATGTGTATGTTCATTAGGAACTCATTAACGTCTATGATAGTAGTATAAACTTAGAGGTAACACATATCATATTATCTTCAGGCAGGTTAATATACGAAAATGAATCAATCTTGCGAAACTAATAAAGCATTGTGTTATCATCCGTGTCTATTATTTTGAAATACCAAACTGCTCTCTGCTTCAACAAAGTTCGAATGATTTGTGACAAATACTGCCAAGATACTTACTACTCATTACATATAAAGAATATTTAAGATTTTACGGGGGTTGTGCTATTTTTACTCAATAGAATAGTTTGAATAAGTTGAATCAGAAAAAAATATGATAGGATGAAAATGGATCAACCCGTTTCTACTCGTAGTAGTAATCAGTAGAAAGATTTAACTGAAATTTACATGAAACATTAAGTATCCGGATATTAAGCAACATCGAATTTGTCGATGGAGCTATAGTATAACGTATTTACTTTACTTTTTTTCTTATGCATATTTATCTTCGAGCTTATCCCATGCATTCAACAAGTATCTAAGATAGGACAAAACGTCTCCTGGTTTATTACAAACTCTTATGTCCAGACAGGATATTTTATATTTTAACTCGATAGGACATCATCGCACTATTTTCATACCGCGACTTAGCTGCTTGCTTGAGTCCATAAATTGCTTTATTCAATTTATACATATATTTTATCCTCTTTACCTTTTATTTGAAGGCTAAGGCGTGGTATGAAAAAAAAATATATCCTTAAAAAAACTATATCTTTTTCCTAACATTGTCGGTTTATATAACTACACACTGAAACAAAATACTATCTAGCGGCAACTTATAGTGAACATTATACAGATGACAAGTTTAAGTGAACTGCCTCGAAATAAGAGATCATAATACGCCCCGAGGTCCTATTCTACAACTCCCCACCGGTCGTAGCCGCAGTGCAGTATGCACGAACAATTTGTGTGTCACGGACTAGCCCGCACGTGCTTATCGGTTGCCAGCACGTGCGTAGCGACCTACATCGGGTCGGGTCGCCGGCCGCACTCGCAAACTTCACTTGCGTTTCAAAATAGAAACTGAATTAAGATCCAAGAGATATCTTCATCGTTAGCTATGTATTTATATTCCATACGTGTAATGGTCTTATGAGAGTTGAACTAAAGTTTGTTTATGAAGCGCTTTATATACATGACACTGTTATAATATCTACCATAGTCGCGGTATAAATCACACTTTAAACCAGCTGAACAATAATCTGTACAAAATTATCTATTTATATAAGGTTGTCTGTGGTTTCTCTCTTCTCTATGGCGTCTCCCCAACATTGTTTATTTTTAAAAGTGTGCTTAGTATTATAATTAAAATATGCTGTACTATGCTGTGTGTGTGCTTAGTATATAATCCAAATTTGTTTATAATTTTGCCGCCAGGACCCTCACTATATTTACCACAATCGTCCAAATAATTAGGGACTACCGATAAAATTGGGCTGGTAAATATTTGATAGGAACTAAATATAGATCGTATAAGCGTTGTGTCTGGTCCACGTGACGAGGCTCATCAATAATGTAGTGTCTGTAGCCACCACGTGGGAGCACGTTTGCGACAAACTGGCGACTCGTCTAATACATTGTAGGCAGCTATATATATAATATATATGTAGGTAGATAGCACGCTATCTAGTATATTCGATAAGATAGTAAATATACGTTACTCTGACTCTACTAATAGATGTACATGGAGGGGGCCTTTATCAACGCAATAGAACTCAAAACAATGCTGTTAGAATTTTTGTCTGTTTGTTTGTGCTCGCTTATCTCAGAAACGGCTTAAACGATTTGAGTGTAGTTTTCACTAATTAATTGTAGTAAGCTGCACTTAAAATGTTGTTTATTTTATTCCAATCGGTTCATAAACAAAAAAGTTATATTCACGCTGAGGTGCTGATGATTTATATAACATATGTGACCATAACAAGTGGTCTTCAATAATGAATTGATGTTGAACACTGGTGGATACATAACAAAACATTTTGTCGCCGCAAGACAAACTAATGTTATATAACAATAGTATAACTTAGTTGTCCTTTAGCGTATTAGTGTGTGACGTAAATAAAATACTATTTTAAATCAAAACTTTTCATTACACTTTCATACTCGTAAAAACACATATCAACTGTTTATATACATGTTTCCAAAAATTGTTAGTGTAAATAAAAAAATCCAAACTATGTTTACACATGTGTCTAGACTTCTGAAACTATTGTTTCGTATAGGAAATATTGATTAAAGCTTGTTCGTATATGATTTGTAAAAAAAGTTGCTAAAATAACGTGCGCTCGCCGTGCGCAGCCATGTGCAGTTCCGAATCGTGGCCACAACGTGATCTAGGGCTGTCACGGTCCTTGTCATGAGTGGGAAACGTTGGGACGGAAAATTCACCAAACTTTATGCCTCCAAAAGGTGAAGCACTAGGTACGCACCCCGGATAATTAAGCTCTCCATTTAGTTTTTATATGGATTATTTTTATCATTGGCCTTCTACCTGATGCACGCTACCGGCGTCTTTGTTCTTTGTTCCCCGTTGGCTTCATTCTGGGTGTTTTCAAGTCGAGAGTGAACAGGTACCTTCAAGGTAAATATGCTCCATCGTAGATCTCATCGTCACTTACCATCAGGTGAGATCGAGATCAAATACTTGCCTATAATGTAATAAAATATTTTTTTAATAATAATCACGCTGAGATGATTTATATATACCAAAGTTATTTGTAAATGTGGGAAACATGTAGCCATTAACTTGTAATGATATAGTTAGAGTTAGTACTTTTTTGACCAGCTGCTAGTCTGTCTAGCCGTTCCTACATTGTTCTCATACCCATAACAATGTACTGGTCCAAAATGTAACGGATCTTTTTAAAAAAAGCAACCATGGAGTTCCTTGCCCGTTCTTCTCCATAGGAACGGCATTGCGAAGGGCTGGTAAAGTTGTAGCTTAGCATTTTGTAACTATTCTGATGATTCATAAGTACTCCTCTTATTGGTTTACATGAACAAAACATATTCTGATTCTGATTCTATATTTTGTTCGTACTCGAAACATCAAATAAAGGAATCATATTCCAAATTCTAATTCGACCAAACCCATTTATTTCAACATTTTATTTTGCAAGTAGATATGAATGAACCAACATGCATTTATTATGTTTTCGTTACCAATGTGTGTAACAGGATTATCAGTAGGTTATAAAGGCCAAACAATAGATATAAATTTAAAAATAACACATGAATCAAACAATATTAATATACGTTTATATTAATAAACGTGATCTCTTGAGATATTTTAAACTATTACTGTTACGTTTAAATAATACTAGCTGCGCCCGGCGGTGTTACCCGCGATAAAAGTATGAAAAATTAAAACATCTATCCCACGGGAACCATATATTTTACAATTTCATCCAGATCCGTTCAGCCGTTCGGGCGTGAAAGAGTAACAAACAACCATCCATCTATCCATCCATCCAAACTTTCACATTTATAATATTATAGTATAGTATAAAAGTATAGATTCAGCTTGTATGAAAGGATTGTATAACAACATCGCAAACAAACAGCACGTATCAACCCTAACTATGTACTTATTTGACCCTGTTTCATAATACATACGTGTGCAAGTTTTTCTATAAATGTTTACAATTGCATATTTTTTTATAAATAAACTAGCTGTTACCCGCGACTTTTTTTTTTTTATTATTACAGTATAGGCAAGTATTTGATCTCGGTCTCACTTGATGGTAAGTGACGATGAGATCTACGATGGAGCATACTTGCCTAGGTAGGAAGGCGGCAGTAGATCGCGACGCTACATTCACTAGGCACATGCAGCGCAACTAATCTGACCCGCCATCCATGAATGGCAACACCGAACATCATGCCGGAACACGGCTAGGCCGCTTGGTGACATGGCTTTGTTCAGTGCGTGGTGACTAACCACGGCCGAAGCCACCAGTAAAACTTCGTTCGCGTGGTATATAACAAAGACACAACCGTTGGCAACAGCCCGCTCGCGCGTTCTGAGCCCGCGGGACGCATTTCAGGTTGTTGCTATCAAACTTAATCACGTGCAACGCTGCAACATTGGTTTTAATTTTTTTTCGTGAGATCCTATGTTTTTTTCTAACATAAAAGTAGCCTAAGTTACTCCTTGTTACATCAGCTATCTGACAGTGAAAGTCCCGTCAAAATCGGTCCAGCCATTTCAGAGATTAGCCGGAACAAACAGACAGACAGACAGACAGACAGAAGGATAGACAGACAGACAAAAATTGTAAAAAATGTTGTTTTGGTATAGGTACCGTGTATACATCCAAATGCACTTAGTAAAAAGCGGTTATTTTAATATTACAAACAGACACTCCAATTTTATTTATATGTATAAATGTATAAATTTGCGTCATTTCGTTCCTACTTCCGCAAATATAACCAAATGTATGAAATAAATTCAGTATGAATAATAGACACTAGCTTAGCTCAATTCTACGGAGTAGGAATTTTCTGTCTGCATGCATGTATAAAAGATGGAATGTTTTTTTATCATTCAACATTCAGCATGTTTTTCTTTTGAATCCTTACTGTTCTCTTTACAGACCCATCATCGCGCCTGTAATTTCCGAAGGAGGGGGCAGAGGTGCACTGTAGTGCACCCATTTTTAACTTAACACCTTAGAATAATATAAGTACCTTTGTAATATGCCTATAAAAATAATACCTACTAATAACCACCAAAATATACCTACCCAGTAAATAATTCGGCTACTGATTCCGTTAGTGAGGTCAGAACACGATATACAAAGAAACTAATTTCTCTCCTGGTCCTCAAATAAGCAGAGGAAATTCCAAAAAAAATATAAAAACACCTAAGACTTATTTTATTTTTTTATTGACATTGGCTTTAAATATTGTAAAAAGAGCGTGTGCCTCAACGTGATTGGAATGTTTTGCCGCATGTAACCGCGTATGCCCATGCTATTGTTTATCGGCGCCAGATAGGAAGACCCGCGATGGATACGTGATTTATCTTTGAGTCATACGTTACTTGTGGTATGAGCACACAGATATCCCAATTATTATTATAAACTGGTTACTACGTTCTGTGCAATCTCTAACCTGAATCCGTCCGTCGAGATAATATAATATACCTAATACCGTGTGTATTTAAATAGACTTACTTGTTGATTTCTTATGTTTACGCGAATACTACATATTGAAATAAAACTTATTTTACAGATTTAACCGCGTTTATTTTAAGTTTTTACGTTCCCGACGTTGCGGCTGCTTTACAGCAACCTTACTTGCCTACCTTATTTGTTTTCATTTCGTTTGAATAGGTATGGTATGTCTTATTTTTTTCTACAGGTAATGGTCTAATGGTTGCTTAAGGCATAGGTAATAGGTGATCGGAATCGTTCACAAATTTCTAGAAATATCCGAATGTCTTATAAACCTTTTTTGTGGTAAATTTAAAAAATATGTTTGATAATATCATTTTAAAAACTTCACTAAAACGCCCTATACTTTCGTGGTGTTATAATAACATAACTTTCAATGTCATGTAATAAATATAAATAATAATAAATATCGCCATACGAACACACCAACTATACGGTCCCACTTTAAGCAACGCTTGTGTTATGGGTACCGTACAAAACTCAGTATATAATACATATATACATATTAAACATCCATGACTCAGGTACAAACATTCGTGCTCATCACACAAAGCTTGTGTCCCTACCAGGATTCGGACCCGGGACCCTCGGCGCAGAAAGCCGAGTTACTACCACTGCGCTAATCAGGCCGTCAAATGTAATAACAATATAATATTATATTGCCTTGGCAACGGAAAATGTCTTCTCTCTTTACGAAATGAGATGCGATGAAATAAAATGGATATGCAAATGGCCTCATCCAGAACTTAGCGGGTATTTTGCCAATGTCAAGTAATTAATAGCGATAAAACATTCAATATTATATTATAAATATAATAATGGAAGTGACATGATGATATCGGAAAATGTCTTGGTAAGGGAATAAATAGAATGGAAAAGACTGAAGGTCAAACGTCGAAAATATGGCTTGGATATGACGTCGCGCTTCGTAAGTAATTATTAGCGTTTGCGGTCACGTGATTATGAATATTAATTTTAGATTTTCATGTACACTTGAAAAGTTATATTAATGATAATGATTTATAGACTTCTGCTAGAGCTGGCGGGGCTGCTTTCTCTTGCTAGCTGGCACTTATTTTGGCAAAAATATCAGCAATGCCATTCGAAATGGCAATGCTGCCAGCGTGTCGGGCACCCTGTATTGGGGATTTGCTGAATACTTTTTGCGAGTTTGGATGCCCCATACATTCAAACACACAAACTTTAACATATTCTCCGGAAAACATTCACTATTAGGCAGCTACTTTATCCCTGAGGAGTACTATAGGCTAGTTTTGATCGGGGTTCCACGGGTAGAACTGCAGGCAGCTACTATTGTATATAATAAATTGTCGGAAAGCAGTAATATATAAAATCAGCTAAATTTCTACAAGCGTATATTTAGGCCACAGTATCATTCAGAACGGATATGTATACCCTATCTTAAGTATCCAACAACTTCACAAAGATACACTGTTTACCTTCATACTTTAATTGCATAATAGTTTGTCCGGATAGCCAAAGAAGTGGAGACCTAAATAAACTGGTCTAGCCCACCTCGCAACATTGTAAGCCTTGGCTCGGGCACGTTGTGTCTGAAACATGGCGGTACACGTGACCATCTGTTTACGATTTGGAATACTGAACAGCGACTTTCGATTTATCATGTGGTGTTTTTTTTCAATAAATCTCGATAATGCTTGGCTCGGTTGGCAGTGACCCAGCCACGTCGCTGTATAAAATAAATACGTAAATGAAGTTTGATTTTTTATAAAGAAGGCGACCAAGTAGCGTTTCTCCGCGCACTTAGTTTGTGGTGGCATTTTAAGTTACTTATAATCTTATTTATTTATCTATGTTATCTTTATAACTTACTGATGTAATTGTTATAATATTTTACATTATTAAAGTTATAGCTTATATACCTGCGCGTAAAATTTATAACCTCCTCAGTTTTTTTTTTTCGTTGGTTAAAATCACAAGCCCATATGAATTCGCATCAGGAAATAATGACGCAGATAAGTCAAAAAATAAAAATATCTCTAAAGTCACTTTTTATTGATTTTCAGTCATCCGATTTTGTATGTTAATTATTTCAATCATTTACATATTCAACTAGTTAATAATAAATTAATACTACCTCATTGCGTCATGTAGTTACTGATATGGCCTGGGAATGACTGTGATCCATTACAGCACAATATCTATTAGCTTTATCGAAATAGAGCAGGTATAAAACAGGCACAGTTATTTTTGAAAAGGCGATTAATAATTCTAGGGCAGACCGGCTACCACCTACCCCCCCCCCCCCCCCTTCCCCCAGCTCGATCAAAGATCGTTCGTTAGCCACGTAAATATCAACGTGCGAAGCGCTTAATATAATATTAATGTATGGCAACGTGCCGGGTGCAACGTGCGCGCGCCGACCTATCCCAACCTCGAGCGTGGCTTATCGCTCGCTCCCATTGGCTATAAGTAAGACAAGGTGTTCTTCTATTAGCAAGACCGACTGCAATTGTAATTGCTAATGAATCAGGATGACTTTTGTGTGATAACGCCACGTGGAGTGGGCTTGTAGGAAATGACCATTATACTTTTATATTTTACGGAGAATAAATTTTCGAGGAGGGACCTATTTTCCCTACATATTTTCATTAAGATGGTTCTTGCTTTTTATTAACTCGGTTTTTAACTGGGTATAAAATTAGTTTTACCGCCTACTTCAGCCTTTGCGCTGATCGTTGTCCAAAGCCTAATTTATGATCAAATATCTCACCATATTTAGCTCGAATTAGGGCAAATTTGAAATGCGGTACAGTTCCAAAGACTACCTCTGCCACAACACACCCGCCACCTCCGCTGTGGTCACTATGGCCTTAATTTCCCACTTATGAGAGGCTGTGCCCAGCACAAGCCTCTCATTTTTGGGGTCGAGTCACCTTCGTCCGTAGGAGAATTAATTACCCTCGAGATACCCTACACTTGACCCTGGGTGGTGCCAACTAGGTGAAAACTCTACTGGTGGTAGGCTTCGGCCGTGGTTAGTCATCACCCACTGAACAAAGCCATGTCGCCAAGCGGCCTAGCCGTGTTCCGGCATGATGTTCGGTGTTGCCATTCATGGATGGCGGGTCAGATCAGCTGCGCTGCATGTGCCTAGTGAATGTAGCGTCTCGATCTACTGCCACCTTCCTACCTAGGCAAGTATATCGTCGTAGTATATCGTAGATCTCATCATCACTTACCATCAGGTGAGATCGAGATCAAATACTTGCCTATAATGTAATAAAAAAAAAATTGTAAATTAAAAAGGCTATAATTATTTACAAAAATACGTTGCGATACGGACACGATGCGCTTACATTTTACATGAATGTTTTCCATCGGACATGAGTCACATTGTTACGATCGCAAGTCACATTCCATCTCGTATACGTCATTGGCAACGTGCAAGTCTTCCATTTTAATACTGTCGTCTTACATTCGTATTTGCCTATTTTCTAAATCGATCGGCTCATCATAAGGTTACAGGCAGACTTGCTTTTTATATTGAGAATATCGATACTACTACGTCTACTCGTAATGTAGACTTTCTTGTAATTATTGACGATAATAGAGTATTTTTTTTATGAAACATTAACACGTCTATTTGGAGTCTATTAGCTATTTGTAGTCTGTACCTATATAATCCAAACGAATGAAAATAATACGCATACATTTTTCGTATGAAAATAATTAATTGAAATTGTTTTAAGTGTTTGAAACGTTCTGCATATAGGTAAGTATATATTGTCCCAGTAAACAAATAAACACTGTTAACGTCGACTTTACGCCTATTAATAGTGTCTTTTCGGAATTATCTCTTTTTTTTATTAGAATACCCGAACTAAGTTACAGTTTTGAGTTATTCCTTATTCAAATAAATGTATCGAAATTGGTTCAAAGCCTTTTATATTCTGGAGATTTCCTGCAACAAACATAGAAATTAAACACAATCAAAATTGATAACCTCATCCTACCTATTTGATAGTCGGTTTATAATGAAATATGATTATCCAAAACTCTCAAGCGAGCGTGTCGCATGATCATACAAGTTATTCATGTGCTTTGAATATTCCGCCCAATAGTGCGACATTCACTTCGTGCTAGCTATGACGACATTTCCAAAAATCATTTGCAAGTCAATCGGTTTCAATACAAAAAAAAATATAATGAGCTACTTAGTAGTAAGTCCGACCTGTATTTAGTATAAGCGTTGCGTGAGTCAGTCTGTCACAAGTACAGATAGGGTTGCCACCCGTACTTTATAATAAAGTATTGTACGTTATTTCAGGCAATTATACTCTATAATTTATGAGAACAATAAAGTACACGAAAATTCTTTATTTCGCCTGATTTGATTTCTTTGTGATTTTGAAAAGTTTTGTCGTAAGTATTTTATCGATTGGTGCTGAATCGATGTCGCCACTCACTAGCGCCACATCACTTAAGCACTTGTTTTTAACAATTTCTTAACATAACCAAACCTCAAATGTCAACAATGTCACAGTCATTGTCACAATTTCTTGTTTGTTTTGTGCAGTTTGAGTCCAATAACTACACTTGTTGTTGGCAGAATTTAAACATAATAATAAAGAAAAATGTATTGTACTTTATTTTGATAGTACTTATGTACTTTTTTTTCTTACCTATAATAACAAATGTACTTTAACTGCCAAAAAAAGGTGGCAACCCTAAGTACAGACCACGTTGCGCGCGCGCGTCGGCGACGTTCCTATAGGTCGACGGTACGTCACAGAAACGTGCGCTGCCGCGATATGCCGTCGCGTCGCGCATTCAATTGTTATCAGAATTCGTTCGATTTTTTTTTAATATTTATGATTAGAAGATTTTTATATGTAGTTGTTATTAACTTATATACCTAATTTAAATATTTGCTCAGAATAATTAATCTATTATCGATACTAATCTATACTAATTACTAATATTATAAATGTGAAAGTTTGGATGGATGGATAGATGGATGAATGGATGTTTGTTACTCTTTCACGCCAGAACGACGACGATCTGGATGAAATTTGGCACAGAAATAGATTATCGTCTGGAATAGTCCATAGGATTTTTATCCCGGTAAAATTATTGTTTCCCCGTCGGATAGATTTGTTTTAACTTTTTAATCGCAGGTAACACCGCGCGACACAGTTATCTTATATAAAGCTTATTGACAGAGAACATGCAATACATATCTATTGTTAGTTTCATATATCGATAACCTGCGAATAACGTCGACTCATAGAAGAAGCTATGTAAAGAAAACCATTGACAACTAGATTAATTTGCAGCCTGTAAAAGTTGAGAGAGAAAAGTTCTGTGGAATGTTCAAAGAGTTCGAATCTTTCGTCGTATTTTTCCTGCATTAAGAGTTGGTAGCTACTATTTCTGGCCCGTGTCCAATAATAAAACAAAGCAACAAGTTGCGAATTACAAATCAATTTTTGTGTTATCAAAACAAGTGATACATATACTATATCTACTATATATAAGCTATGAACCATTAATATTAGGTATATCAGTGAATACAGATCATTATAATTCTCGTTTCTATGGCCTTACAAGTAGTAGGTAGTAGGTACTGCAATGCAGGGCTCCAAGTCTGCTAACACAATCGATTCATAATCGAACAGCAATCGCATAGTAACTGTCACTTTTGACAGATATCCCATACAATACCTGTCAAAAGTGACATTAATTCATAGACCCATCGTCGGATTATCGTAATGCGGCGGCCCCATATGTGGCATAGTGCACGAATCAGTCCCTTAATAATGTCACTAAGCAGATGTGACCAACAGTTTAATATATTAAATAAAAAAACGTCATTATTAATGACGTTAGACATTAAGTTATACGAGCAAAAGTACATTAATTTAGCCAAGCGTTTAACATGGTAATTTTTAATGGCTTAATTAAGGCGTATATTAGCATTATCATTAACGTTATCCCAGATGTGGCTGAACCGTAATAATTTAAATTCTTCTTCTTACGGTGCGGACAAATATGGCATCACCAACAAATAAGCGGGTATCTTGCCAGTGTCAAGTATTTAATTGCGATAACAAAATCAATAAATACACAGACCAATTAAAAAGAGATTATGACATAAAAAGTTATTTTTTTCAAAACGTGACAGATATCTCAACGCTAGTCCACGTGTTTTCCCATGCGAGGTTCTCGCTATCAGGCTTGGCAGCACGCTCGGTAAAGGGTGGCTATAGGAGGAAAATGGGAAAATTACCAGAAAATGGGGTATAATTACGGGATTTAAACATTCTGGTATTATCGTCGATGCAGATGCAAACCCTCTTATGTGTATTTTAGGTTTTTCCTTTTTACATAATAGATCATTCCCTGATAACTAACGATTAAATTTAAAAAAGTAGTAAATTTTGAAAACGTATAAGAACGCATCTATTTATCCTTTTAACCCGTCTAAGCTTCATCATATTTTGTCCTGTGGTTGCCACCTGTTCTCCCACTTACTTTCATCATACACTACTTGAAGCAATACTAGAGTGACTCCAATACAAGACCTTCAATTTAATTCATGCTACATATGATCCGTCCCATATGAGGTCCTTGTAAAAGGTAGGTACAAAGAACATAGCCTTATATTTCGTCATCCATGCATTCTAAACACGAAGCGCAGCGAAACCTAATTTTATACGTGCTATATCAACTTTCTACGAATTTCTATGACAGGGGAAACGTGGGTTCGTAGCACTGCAACACATATCGCCGTCTCGCTCTAAGTGCCCGATGCTACGACGCGCTACGAAGACAACGCATTTCAATTTCAAACAAACCATTCTGTATTTGTTGTCGGTACGATACGCACGCCTGTTTCTTTCGCGTTCCTGTCATTGCATTCGTACTAAAACATCTTCGATTTAGAAGAATATTTTTGTGTTCACCCAGTGTTGCAAGCTGTGTTTATTCGGCATCATGTGTGAAAAGAGGACGAGGAAAATTAAAAAAGGTAGGTTTATTCATTTTTCATGTGTGGCTTTTATTATGGTTTTATTATGTCGTGCGTATATAACTTTAGCTTTCCTTCTATCACGCAAAAACCCATATTAAAAAAAAGAAAATCATGTCTATTATTTCATACAAGCGTGCTGCTTGCTTGTGCGAATATGTTCTGACTCATTTTGCTTTACTGATAGTAAGGTCATTGACTTCTGGTATGCACATGAAAGTACCTTCTTGAAGAAATTGTGGTAAGGTAGGTAGCGTGTTTGAATCTAGCTGATTAAGTTTTAAAGCATGTAAACTATTTTCAACACCGTATTACTTATTTTTATACCTATATAAGTCGTATTTCCTAAATTTTAATTAGGGCCTCTTTCACAATGTTCTCATAAGTTGACAGATGGCTCATAGAAATTCCTTCCAATAAGATTAGTGTTTTATGGTACCTCCGTGCAGTTGTGAAGTTTGTCTCGTGATATTATTATTATGAAATATAGGTGGATACTAGTAAAACTGCCTGTATGTGGATTGAAAGAACATATTCGAATGTTTTTTTTTTCTTTAATTATAATGGTCTATGTATCATTAAATGCGCTCGATATAATGTTAAGCTACATTAACATTCTTAAATCGAAAAAAACTTTGGAATTTAAATACGTTTTCAGCCCGATTGGCGCCTGCAGTCCACTTTTTTTCTTCCGAATTTCCGACACGGAACTCCGCCTAGTTTTGTCCGTAGCCTATTAGCTAGCTACTTTTTCTTCACTTACAAATCTTCATTGCACGTCCTAGAATACTGTGAATTATCGTGCTTGGTAACAAAGTTTTAATTCATAGTTGAGTAGTGGTAATGGATGTGTTTAATAGTCCTTTACTGACCTATCTCAACCCGGTGATTTCATAATAACGTGCATAAGAAACTAAGTGTATCGTGTACATAGTATAATTAATAGTCAGTTTATATCTGAGTATAATTGTAGGTCATTATGAATACAAGATGTTGAAAACTTAAAACAAATCTTGAAATGGTTAAAATTTACATAGGAATTATTTTTTGGGAAAATTATTTCCGTTGTTACGACACTTCAATTCTTGCTAAAATCAGCTAAAAAGGATTTTGCATCATTCAGTGCATTTCTTGAGTATGGCCAAAATTTATATTCGACCACAACAAAAAAATGTTCTAGTTTTCCTTATAGCGTTCTGTGATAGGTTAACTCATAATCACAACCATAGATTAGAGACTACAGTAATTACAATATTGCGTGTGGCTTGCCGAGAAAGTCGACGAAGTGTCTTTTTTCCATTCACTTCATTTTATCTCTTAGTAGCAGCTAGAACTTTGATACTCACACAGCCCAAGAAACCTGGAGTATTTTAGATTAATTTCGTTACGGGTTAGACAATAAGACTTTCCCAGAGATTCACCGAGGGTCAGAACTCGGTGCCTTCGTTGGTCACTTCTGGGTATACTGGCTAACAGGAATAATAGTGACGGGAGCGTGTGGCGCAGTGCCATTAAAAAAACCTATGCGATAATATTAACATGCAAAGGGCATACAGGTAGGAAACCCGACACAGGTTGGCGCGCTACGAATCGATTTATATTTTTAATGTTGACCTTCCCTTTCATTGTTGTTCCACGCTCGAACGGTTAACGAGGCCACTTCAAAATATGCGTGGTATCATTGAGGAGTAAACAACTAAGGCATCTCAGTTTGTTTTAGAGTTGTTTGTCTATGAACCCTTTCGTCTGCAATATGAAATGTATTACATTAAAGTTAGGACTGACCTCAAAAAAGTTAATTGATTAAAATGTGAATTGTTTAAATGTTTCTGAATTCTGTTAAAAACACCTTGACGTAAATTTTCTCCAGAATTCTATTCTTTTTTTTATACGTGAATACCTAAAGCGCAATCTATACATATAAATAAAATTGGAGTGTCTGTTTGTAATATTAAAATAACCGCTTTTTTCTAAGTGCATTTGGATGTATACACGTTACCTATACCGAAACAACATTTTTTACAATTTTTGTCTGTCTGTCTGTCTGTCTGTCCGTCTGTCTGTCTGTCCGTCTGTCTGTCTGTCTGTCTGTCTGTTTGTTCCGGGTAATCTCTGAAATGGCTGGACCGATTTTGACGGGAATTTCACTGGCAGATAGCTGATGTAACAAGGAGTAACTTAGGCTACTTTTATTTTAGAAAAAATATTGGATCTCTCGAAAAAAAATTAAAACCAATGTTGCAGCCTCTAATATATCTGTGGTTGCAGCGCTGCGCCTGCTTAAAGTTTGATAGCAACAATCTGCAATGCGTCCCGCGGGATCAGAACGCGAGCAGGCTGTTGCCAACGGTTGTCTTAGTTAAATACCACGCGGACGAAGTCGCGGGCAACAGCTAGTTATAAATAAAAGCACGTCGCACTGCTTTCTGTTCATATCTTCATGTTCATAATTGGGCTACGTACGTACTTATACAACGTTTGACCGATAAGTGTCCAAATTCTGACGTCTTCAGGTACTGCAATATTTTTAAACTTTTGAGTGTGTGCCCCAAGGCCCACGTATGTACGTGTAATATGTCCAGCCAAATTCTACTTCAGTCTTGCCAGCTCGCAGTCTCAGGTAATGGAGCGAAGAGCGATGTTTCTGACGCGGTCCGTCGAATAACTACCTTTTTACCTAGCTGAGCGTAACATATTTAACGAAGTTTCTAGAATCGGAATCAATCAGTATTTTTCGAGTAGGTCTGGTGCGACGCAATGGTGTATGTGATAGATTTACCTTATATTAAATATAGGTATAAAAACTCAGTTCCATAAATAATGACTTCATAAAATGTAATTGCAGTCACCTTAAATGTTATTTCTTTAATTATCACATTCCTGCAATCCTCACACCTTTATATGAGGGTCTAATTATCGCCTATATGCTATTTACGTGTGGCTTGCATGACATATACATATATCTACGCCACTTCATACATTACACACATATCATGGAACTTGGAAATAATTATTATACTGGGTATTTACCTGAAAAACAGACGCAACATTTTTCGAAGAGCACTAATTTGAATAGCACGAATGCCATTTCAATAAGCACACTCAATGTTTGGCTAACTAAAGATGATACCTATCTTATATAAAAAAATAAAATATCATTTAAAATGTGATTTAGATCTCCCGTTAACAATATTGTATTTTTTGAAAGTTTTTAGTCGTTTACTTCAAAACAAAAAAATGTTACCCAAATTTAAATTTCGAAATTGAAGCCGGTATCGTTTTATATCTATAGACTCTTCGCTACTACAGATATTCCTATTTACATGTATATATGCCATTGCAAACCAGACTTACCGTATAAATAGTACCTGGATTATTTATGCATTAGGTATTTATCCACGCGCATGCATAAGGATAAGAACCACGTGAACGAGATAAATGTATTCAATGTTCGTTGCGCCAAAATATATTATTGAAAAAGTGTTAACTATTAGTAACTGTTACAAGGACTCTGAAATATCTACCGTTGAAAGGAGATAAATGTCCAGTAATAATTACCTCGTACATATCTATGCGATACAATGTATTAAACATATTGCTAGTTTATGGTATAACATTATTTAATATTTTTACTTTATTTCCTCCTGGTAAGCTACTAAATACACTGTCAGACATTCCGGTAAAATTTCTCATTATTTTTTCCCTATTCGTTTGTGATATTCATTTATGAAATAATTAATGGATTAGGTATTAACGTGTATGTATTTACTGTTGTTCTTATAGTGTATTTAATTTAGAATGTTTTTTTGTTTGATTTTTAGGACTTATTATATTAAATTTGATCAGTATTTTTTATGCAGGTACAGATTTTTAGCACCCTATTCTAGTGCCTGTGTAGTTGAATAAATAGGGTTTCATGCTAAATGTGTAGAGAATTGTTCAACTATGTGTCATAACAGTATATCCGCACACGATTTCGCCATCCCTATGGTCGGGCTACGGGTGAAAGTTCATTAACCCACGCCTCACTGTGATATTCGCTTGTTTCCGTTCGCCACGTTCCGTTATGCATTATTATCATTATATATACATTAAGTAGCCATTATGTATGTCATTTTCTCGAGCACGTGTCTTCTATGATTTCGCTTCATGTGCATAAACTTACCAACAATATTATTGGTGTAACCTGAATGTTGTCGTTGTTGTATAAATATATATTTTTTATACTTAATAAGATTCAGCAATCTATAAGCATCAGCAATCATTTCAGCAGATTTCTACCCTTCACTTTATCTTATTTTAGGGCTATAAAGCTGCGAACATATAACATGGCTAAAAATCGCTTCTCTTTTATCAGAATGTTTTATAGGTACCTTCTGATAAATACCAATTATGTAAAGTACAACGTAGTGCGTGTCTTTACTATAAGTGAGTCTACGACCATTTTCACTGGGCTGATTAAACATGTGACTCGTAATCTGGTGTGGCGTGTATTATTTTTAGTTCAACACTATGTACTTAACTGATAACATTTGCACGCTATTGTAAGTAACAACAAAGCAAACATTATTTATATTGACATCTGTCTGCATGTTGTTGGAAGACCAAAAAATCGACTACACTCGACTAAAATGTTTGTTAGGTGATTCGAATTGATAAATCGATTATATTCTTTAAAAACTCAATACCCACTGCACCGTGATAGGTGGAGCGAAAAAACCTTTAGTAATCGAATTCCCCTCAGTCGACATCAGCCAAGTTCCAACAGTTGCAGTAACGTGACTTGTTGGTCCGCGCTGCGATTGAATAATCGAGGTTGCATAATCGAGAATCGCATCGAACATCGAGTTTATTTCACATGTTTTCTTAGTATTAAGTAAAAGGGGAAAGAAACAGAACATCAATGACGTATGTTTGTATGTAAGCAGGAAAAAAAGTATTTTAACAGACTTCAGACTAGCTCACTTAAATTTCACTATCGCTGTTTAAATTTTGTTTTTACCATACCTAAACATCGATAAACATCTGCATCGTTTGGAATCCTGCTCACGTTTTTTGTGAGCTGCATTGCCTCAAAAGTCTGCACTCTGCAATATAAACGGCCCCACGAGGCGCGATCACGTGGCCCGTACAGTCGGACGGTTCGCTGTTTTTATTGGATAGTTTTTGAACGCACGCTTTGAAATAACGTGACTTGGCAGTGTATTGTTCAAACAGACTTTTGTAGAACAAACAACGGAGTGTGTAGTCGTTGTCAGTGGGTGAAGTATCTTCTGAATGCTATGTAAAGACGATACACATTTGAAGGAATACACATTGAACAACTTATTATGTGGTTTTTGAAAAAAGAGACTTCCAGAGAGCATGCAAAAATGCAGTCTATTTTCTAACAACTGAACGACGCGTCGTCGCGACATCCGCATAATATTTGCAAATACATAAGAACAATACTAATGAATCATTGTATTCAAACAATCTATCCAGATTCCCATATTCTCGTTCAAGCCTTGTTGGTAGTCATTGTCTATATATAGCACTTTTGTTTTTCAGTACACTTCGAAAGTCGCTCACTAGGTCAATGCTGAATGTCCGGACGCAAAAACTTTCAAGTCATCACTTTGACACACAAACAAACAAACGTAGACTTAGCTCCGCTGCACACGACGTTATATTTGCTTGAGGTCTTGGTCTTTTGAGATTGAGCGTTTGATATTTCGATGTTATGTGTGAGCTATGCAGTAAATGCGTTAAAACAAACGGCATTCTGTTTCACGACACGAGCATTTTAGCGCTAAATGCTACCGCTACCCAGATATCTATAATATTATTATATATATTATGGTATAAGTAACGATAAAATAATTAAAGAGGTGCAAGTCGTTTGGCTATAAATATTATATTCCCAAAAAAATAAATTTTATGTACTATAAATATAGCAAAATAAAGCTATATAACACCTATTTTTATTGAAAATTCAAACTCCATTCACACATTTATCTTTTAGATAAACGTGATCGTTATGACTAATTTATCTCTTAAATTATATTACACTATAACACCTTATATGACGACCTCACGAATTACAAAGGTAAATCCAATGATTTACCTTTGTAATTCGTGCATGTGCATGTAATAAAAAAAAATTACCTAGACCAATGTCTAGGTAATTTTTTTTTATTACATTATAGGCAAGTATTTGATCTCGATCTCACCTGTTGGTAAGTGACGATGAGATCTACGATGGAGCATACTTGCCTAGGTAGGAAGGCGGCAGTAGATAAGAGACGCTATATTCACTAGGCACATGCAGCGCAACTGATCTGACCCGCCATCCATGAATGGCAACACCGAACATCATGCCGGAACACGGCTAGGCCGCTTGGCGACATAGCTTTGTTCAGTGGGTGGTGACTAGCCACGGCCGAAGCCTACCACCAGTAAAAAATAATATAATTTGTCTGTTTGTTGAATATCTAATATTGTTTAGAGCAGGGATTCTCAATGTGAAGTTGTCGATGTGAAGTCGGGAGTCTGAGGAATCAGTTCATTTTGGAAAAGAGATATCTTGCCCAAAATAGTTTGGGAATCCCTGCTTTAGACTATCTAGGGGTGGTATTCCACTGATCCAATATGGAACACCCCATAAAAGAAGTTTGGATTACTAATAGAAAGAGTTACGATAAAATCATCTTAACTTTATTGATTGTGTGTTCATTGTAAAAATAAATTTGTTGAGTGGAATACCGTTCTAATGTTTTCTTGATCTCTGGTTCATTGAACGCTGGATACGTATTATGCATGTGTCGGTTGAACGGTACCTAACTACGGAACGAATTATTACGCCTCATTAAAATTGCGTAACGTGCGTTTAAGGTACTTACGATTTACTTGCGATATAGGATACACACGGGTGCTTCCAGTAATTATGCAATCAGCACATTTGCACACAAATTAAACTTCACGTAAATATTTATACTTAGTCTAGACTAGTGACTTCTATACGTCACGGTCTAAATAGGACATTTTTATGGCAAACGTATATAAGTAGCTACATTAATGTTTCATGATAGTGAAAACAAAGAAAGTGAGCTACAGTCATGTGACGTCATCACAAGTTAGCGCGTGTGATTACGGTTCCGAGAGAGTGGTCTACCTATTGCAGTAGTACGTATTGTTGTTTTATCGGTCAACGTTATAAAACACAATAAAATAGAGCTCATTAAGCGAACATTACCATATGTCAATAGGGGTCACACTAGTTGTCCACATGTAACCGAATTCTTATAAACAATTTTACCGTATAATTATTGTGAGTTTTAACGAATGATACTCATACTATCTCTCTCTTTCTTTGCAGGATCTCACCTCACCCGTCTCCGTGAAGCGAGACGTCTACAAAGACTCCAGAGGGTCGTAACACCTACCACAAGCGATGACAACTCTAACATCACCTACACTCCTGTGGTCGATAAAAATGCCCAGAATCGAGTGATACTCGAACTGGCATGGAGAACAGTCGCACTGATGCACAGGAACAGATTAATCCAACAGAAGATCATCGATCTGCAAAAGGAAACGTCGGAATTTGTCGCATCAGTCATGAGCAACCCGGAAAATAGAAAACGGTATCAAGAACAAATGCGTGTATATGGATCACCACAGCTTCAGCCACTAAAAGAGAATATCCCAGAAATAACGTTAGATTCGAAAGTGTAATTTGAACTTTAAAATCAGCTGAGCAAGTGAAAAACCATTAAGAGAAGGGGAAAGTTAAGTGAAGAGATGGTCGTATCTATAGCTGTCTCACTCCCTGTTGTGTTTTCTTCCACCACATAGATGAGACAGTGAGCTCTATATGATGGCTTTAAACTTATTCATACAAAGATTGGGCACTCGACCATTATCCATCTTCTTGTTAGTGATTTTTTAAACAGTTTTTTGTTGCAAAAATGCTGTTTGAATGCATCGAAAATAATGTAATGATGTTAAGTATTTGTATTAATTAAAGACTTTATATTACTGCTTTGCAGACAAAATAATATGATGTGGAGCAATTTGATGGCGATCTCAAAATGAGAGATATGTTCGCTGTATGACTGCTGTATCCCAAGGTTGTTTATGATGCCGGGTACAGATTGAGTGAACGCTCATTACAGTACGAACACAATTTGTTTGTATGCCACCACCCTGTGAACACGACACTTTAAGGCCGAACACGAATTACCTACTTTTAAATTCGTTCGTTTGTTTTTGTTATGTCGTTCATCTCAGTCTGTGCCTTTTATAGTGCGAAGTGTGTATTTAAGTTATATAATATGTATTAATTTGATCTTTCTATTGTACTTGTTACTTAAATTGTTGTTGAGCTTTACTTGTAAGACAAGTGATCAAAATAATAATAAATGTGAACCATGATGACTTAAAAAGAAAACACAAATTTTCTTTTTAAATTATCAGACAAACTATAAAAAAAGAATACCTAAACACCGGTTTACACGAGGACTCCCTCGTACCTGTGCCAAGATCCAGGTAGAAATGTTTGTGCATTCACATTTGCATTGAATTTGTGGTTACATTTTTCCTTGCAGCAATAATAATAAAATATACAGTGTCTTAAGGAAAAATGTTGTGGCTAATTATCTTCTTGTTATTAGAAGTAAGCTAAAGAGGTTGTAAGCAAGAGGCTGTTAACGTTAGGTAGTAGGTATCTTCGTACCATTTTAGTTGCAAATTGTTACACTAAAAATAATAGAAGTTTTAAATACATTTAAAATGGCTTTACAAAACAGTTTTGAGAAACGTTATGAGCACCGTGGTAAAGATTGTAACTTCTTGTTCTTTTGATGATTTGTTCAAAAGTTATTTTGATTTTAGTGCCATGTTCTTTTGTAAATATCCAAAAATATATAATAAGTAGATGCAAATATTACATAAGTAATATTACCTAAGTAGACTACTAACCTATCTATTATTTAACTAAGGTACAATTCTCAAAAAATCATGCGAAATAAAAAATTGGACTAGGTATAATAAGAGGACATGGCATATAAAAAAATACTTTCAAAATTATTAATTCAATGGTACGAGGAATATGAATAGAAAGAAATGGTTATAGAATACTCTTAGCTCGTATATAAGTTAGATCATTATTTAAGATGTATATTAGCTTTTTTAATATTCGCTAAATGCGGAGTACACACGATTGTTGGACCAATTAGTGGACAAAGTCACGGCCACGTGTATTAACTTGGTATTAAAAGGCCCACCTACTCCTCAACAGCCTACAGATTGAACGTATAATAGGTAGCTATAAATAACTTGATAAAAGTTAGTACCTATATATTCAGCCAACCAGTGCTACTTTATTTTTATTTAATTTGTATTGCTTACATGTTTCATAACGAGACTCTCCCATTTATAATAAAACCAGCCTTTTTAATGTCCCACCAATGGGCACGGGCCTCCCATCAATGCGTTTAGGGGGATTAGGGGGGGTAGTCCACCACGCTAGCCCCATGCAGTATGACATGACAAATTGTTACCCCCCCCCCCCCATTTCGCATATTTTTTAATTTTATTGACACTCATCTTCCAATAAGTGGGCACGGTTTTCAGTACGAATATCTGTGTACTAGTGGATTTTCATTAGTTGGCCCCAACAGCCATCGTGTAGAACAAGCCTTAATATAGATTGCATTTAATAGAAATCAGCACAGATCTAATCTACCTATCACTGTGTTCATTTTGTATTGTATTTTGTTATAACGTATGATACTAAATTCAATAAGTACAGCGGTCGTCAAATAAAATAAGCAAATATGGCGCCTGTGCGCAGGATAATTCATAATATAATTAGGCATGCGCGGATCCGCCCTCTTTGTTAAGTTTATTTTATGCGCGTTGTACCAAAAAATCTTACGAAGTATACATATATTACACAAACTCTCAAATAATAGAAAATTCAATCAATTCACAATGGCATTACAGAACATTTAACTGGAAATTGCTTTGTAATGCCATTGGAAATAGACGAAAATTGTATATAAATTTGGGAGTCTTTTTATACTAAGGTATTTGTAATGCAGAGATGGGAGTTGTTATGTTTTGAATCTTACATTACGTTACGGACAATTCTAGCGGAAAAATTGCTGGGAATTCCTCTAAGTATCTGATTCTGTTGGTGGGAGAGGATTCCGCTGTGGCTGTCGCGAATATTTCGCCAGACTTGTCCAAGTTCTTGAACTAAAATTTAACGCTCCCTCTCTGTATGCTTATCGTTAATCTGTTGAAAATCTTGGCTTTTGTGGTTTATTTAGATTCTAAGATGATTTGAAAAATACACTAGTCTTTTTCAGAATTGTTGTCTGATTTATCCCTACTCTAGATTATTTGTGGAAGGTGTTAGGCATTTGAACGCAATGTCACTTGCGGCAATGTTATACCTACCTAAAATAATCCTACCGAATTAAGAGGGCTCTGATCTACTAGTACCCAACGTAAAGACGGAGCTGAAAAAAATAGATACACGGTAGCTTTTTATTGGGCAGTTGATTCGAATTTCGAACGTGTAGAAAGGCCAACCAGCCAGGCCCACCCTGGCAAAATACCTATAAGACGATATCAATACTGTTGTCAAGAAATTGTGTGGCCCTACAGTAGTTGTCGCGAAGGCGAAAATAATTCTGGCATAACGATAATTAGTTCGATTATGCATAGTGGGACGTCACTAATGTAGTGTAGTTGGCAGCTCCGTATTGTCATATTGTTTGGGTGGCTGCGAGAGGCCTCGCGGGGTGAGAACGCGGCGCAGCGGCGGCGAGACGGCCATTAGCGAGCGAGCGCTGTCAGGGTTGGTTGTGTGTTGCGCAGGGAGGCGAACAACGCACCGGCAGCCGACGCGAGATCAGTAAGTGAGCTTGTATTACTCAGTGCATGTGATCGATCCATGATAAATATGTGTTTCAGTGTAATGTACACCCAATGGTGTTGATTCAGTGTTGTGATTCAGAAACCGATGCGTTCGGACTGTCTGCGGGCAGTGGTTCAGTTACCAGTTCAGTCTGTCTGCGGGCAGAGTTCAGATTCAGTTCAGTTCAGTGACCAGTTTTGGTTGTGCGAGGCTCGGGGTGGCTATAGGGGAGGTTGGAGGCCACTAAGGGGAACAGCCCCCGGGTACTGCCCATGGGAACAGCCCATGAACCCTGGTAACCAGCCCAGGAGCCGGGGGAATAGCCCTCAGGTACCCGGGGACTGTCCTACAGACGATTCAGTATCAGAAATAGAGACGTGTTCAGAAGGTTATACATAACATACGTTCAGTCGTACATAACCTTATTTTATTAGTTTAGTATTTTACCCAGCATAAGTTCAGATATTCGTTATGTACCTAATGTTCAGGTACTTGGCGACATGGTGGAGGTGCTGGGATGTTGAAATAACTTATAAGATAAATAATATTTCGTAAATTAAGTTTGACAATAAAGTTATTTTTAAGTAGTGCGAAGCAACTCTCTAACAGACGTGGGTACCTACCTATGTGGTGATTCAGATTCAGTTCAGTAATTTACGTACCTATTTACGGGTTTTTAAAATAGATTTTTTCCACAATTTATATGCGACTAAAAACAAAAATCACATAACTGCATAATTTACATTTTTTCTAGGAAACAATGTACTTATACAGGGTGACTGAAATTATTTTATAGAAAAGTGAGAACGAAATGTTGAAATATTTGTTTTCAAATCATGTACGTAATTACCTAGTTATTTACGTGTTTGATGCATACCTACTTACGTATTTTGTCCATTACCATATTTTTACATATACAGGGTGACAAATTTTGTAGGTTAGAATCACGTATTGGTAGGTACACAAGTGGGTAGGTGAGTACTTATTGGGTGTTGAACACATAGAAACATATTAGTTGTTCGCAGTCACCAGTGACCGCGGATGTGTTCAAATACTTTAGTGACTTATCTGGAGATTATGATTAAATGTTTCTTTGCGAACAAGTTCAACCATGTTCACAAATAGTGATTACTGGTAGATGGTTATCTATCCATGAGAATTTATCTGATATTTTGATAGTGGTTTGGTAACATTTAGTACGTACCAAAGGTATGTAGGTACACACTTAATCGGGTCGATACCTACATGAGTACAGTTTAAGAGTTTTAAACCTTACATGAGATAACCTTTGTTTTAGATTTTATTTGGACGTTACGAAGAGAACGGTTACAGAATTTACTCTGGGTCACGTAGGTACTGTGTCTATTCAGAATGGAAGAACTTATCCGAACTCGTTTAAAGTTAATTTACGACTCAGTTCAGTCGTATATCAACTCTGCTCAGTGTGCCCTCAAGTCATTAGAAGGTAGTGATGCTAAGTTTGACGAGTTGGAATTGGCCGGGTCCAAACTGAAAAATGCTAACCAGCGATTTGTTGCGGACATTCACAATTACTGCAAGGTAACTACCGAACCGAATCTAGATGATATCAGTCTGTATACAGCTACTCAGATACAAGCTGAAGATTTATTAGCAGAAGTAGACGTTCGTATCAAGCGACATGATCGAAACCGAGTAACAGTTTCTGCTAGTAGTGAAAACATTAATATCACCAGCAAATTACCTAGAATGGAATTAGCAAAATTTGACGGCGATGTCCTCAAGTGGTACCAGTTCTGGGACCAGTTCTCATCAAATGTCGACAGGAGAAATATTAGTGACGTTGACAAATTACTGTACCTTCAGTCCGTTCTTGAAGGTGATGCAAAACAGGCTATAGAAGGATTAGACACCACAAATAAAAATTATCCTATAGCAGTCAATACATTGAAAGATAGATATGGCAAATCTAGTGCAATCATCGATGCTCATTATGTAGCACTGTATAGGATAAAAACAGCATCGACCAGTCATGTTAAGGATTGTAGACACGTTCTTAATGAAATTGAAAGACACCTTAGAGTATTGAGTTCTTTAGGAGAAGATGTCAATCACAATCATCTCAGGGTTATGATTATGGAAAAGTTTCCAGAAGATCTTATATACGAATTAAGAATGAAGATTACCGGCGAAGACGAATCCATTGATATTATCAGAAAATATTTAGAACACATTATATCAGCTAGAGAGACATCGAATAGATTGAAGAAAGAGACAGGAGATACAATGAACAAAGAAGCCACCACGAATGAAGGAAGACAGATCACAGACAATTTTACACTAGGTTCTTTACATGTCAGGTCCGACGAAATTAACAACAATAAAAGACGCAGGTTTCCAGTTATTAGAAAAGATAGAACTGATAATAGACCTTTCAATAAATCTAAACTCCCCAATCGGAAAAGATTCAATGATATGCCGGATAGGAACTGTGAGCCACCTAAAAAGAAGTTTAGCAGATGTATTTTCTGTAAGCAGGATCATTTTAATGATGAGTGTACCAAGTATAAAACTATACAAGACAGAAAATCTCAATTAGTGAACCGTTGCTTTAATTGTTTCAGTACGGGTCATAGGGTGGAGAATTGTCATGCCAAACGCAAGTGTAGGCACTGCAGTAAATTCGGCGATCATAATAGAGCATTATGTCCCGCTAAATTTGGACAACCGTTTAAGTCAATGCAAACAGATAACTTGCATGTTCATACTAAAATTAGTTCTACCTTACTACAAACTTGTCTGGTTGTAGTAGGTAATTCAGAAATAATTTCAAAACAATTGCAATGCAGGGTGTTACTAGATTGTGGTAGTCAGCGCTCATATATAACCGAGTCTACTGCCATTTCTTTAAATTTGCCGACGGCAGAGAAGATAAATTTGTCTATTTTTACTTTCGGTGCAAAATCTCCCCATCAGATAGAGAGCCCTGTAGTTAATTTTAGGCTCACTACTCGAACTGGAATTACACGGCTTATACACGCTAACATAGTACCTCATATAACAAACGGTATACGTACTTTAGTATTGGATGGTCCGACCAAAATATGTAGTGACATCAGATTTAAAAATCTTACATTTGCAGATGATGGTTCATGTGGTGATAGAATTGACATATTAATAGGTAATGATTATTATCACTCGTTTATGTCGCATGAAAAGATTTCAGTCACTAAAGATCTTTTCTTAGTCAATTCAGATTTTGGTTGGGTATGGTCCGGAAAATTCAATCATGATGTTGATAGTTCAGATCAGTTAACTGTACTGACATATTTTCAGTCAAATTCAGAATTTGATAATAAATTAAACGAACCTGACTTACCACTAAAGCTAGACGATGTTAAGCGATTATGGGACCTTGAATCGATAGGTATCACCGATTCCCCAAAATCCTCAAGAGATGAAGAGGCGATCAAGGATTTCAATGAGACCGTTCAGTACAAAGAAAATAGATATCATGTTCAGTGGCCATGGACTGAATTGTCTCCACAACTTCCTAATAATTTGGGCCTAGCGTGGGGCCGTCTTAATAGTTTGTTAAAACGTTTAAATAGCTCTGAAATTGAAGCGTATGATAAAGTTATTCGAGAACAATTGCAGAACGGAATCATTGAAATAGTATTAAATCCAACTATTCCACAGTCACATCCAGTTCATTATCTTCCTCACCACTGTGTTCATAGTCGGGATAAGCCCAACAAAGTTCGTATTGTCTATGATGCCTCATCTAAAACTGCGGATAACCGAAGCTTGAACGAATGCTTATATCGTGGACCATTAATGTTAGAGGATCTTACTGGTTTATTAATTAAATTTAGAGAACATCCTATAGGTATAGTAGCTGACGTTGAGAAGGCTTTTTTACAATTAGGCCTACAAGATTCAGATAAGGATGTGACACGTTTTCTTTGGATTAAAGACCGAGACTGTTCAGCTAGCCAAGATAATGTTTTACACTTTAGATTTTGTCGCGTGCCATTCGGCGTGATATCCAGTCCATTTTTATTGAATGCCACGATCAGATACCATTTGAAGAGGTCAAATAGTACCCTAATGAAACAAATAGCGGAAGATATATATGTTGACAATA
This sequence comes from Pheosia tremula, assembly GCA_905333125.1. Taxonomy (NCBI): domain Eukaryota; kingdom Metazoa; phylum Arthropoda; class Insecta; order Lepidoptera; family Notodontidae; genus Pheosia; species Pheosia tremula. Next base: position 4,982,337 of record HG995416.1, on the reverse strand, counting down.
TAGTGACAGGGGCACATTCGGTTTCAGATGCACTTAGGCTATATAGAGCATCCAAGCAATCATTTGACAACTTGTCCATGAACTTGCGTGAGTGGAACTCAAATTCAAGTAAAATGATTTCTTGTATACCAACCAAATTTCGAGAGGACTCTAGACATGTCAAAGTACTAGGTTTGATATGGGATACACGTAATGATCAACTTCATTTAAAAATAAGTAGGGACAATAACGGTTTAGAGACGGTACAGACAAAGAGAGGTGTATTAAAGACTATAGCTTCAGTGTATGATCCTTGTGGGTTCGCAGTTCCAGTGATACTTCCAGCAAAACTATTTTTTCAGAATTTATGGAAAGAGAAAGTGAAGTGGGATGTTAAATTAAGTGACAGCCTACTTACAGAATGGCAACAGATAGTATCGAAGTTTTCATATTTAGAAGAGGTATACATCAGCCGCTATTACGCAGAAAACTTAAAGAGAAATGATAACAGTAATGATATTTTATACGAGCTGCATTGTTTTACGGATTCATCTATGGAAGCATATGCAGCAGTTATTTATTTACGTAGCTCTTTGGACGATAATAACAGTGTTAGTTTTGTCATTGGTAAGTCTAGATTAGTACCATTAAAGGATCAAAATAATCTACAGATTCCACGATTAGAATTGCTGGGAGTATTGATTGGTTGCAGGTTAATAAATTATGTTTGTAAATTCTTGCGGCTAAAGATTAAAGCACAATTTCTTTAGACAGATAGTCAAATCGTTTTGAGTTGGTGTAAATCAGAAAAACTACTTCCACCTTTTGTTGCGCGGAGAATTAGTGAGATAAAGCAGAACAAGGCATTACAAATTAGATACGTACCGACTAAGCTTAATCCATCGGATGTAGGCACTCGGTCAGACAGAGTAGATTCTTATGATAGATGGCTCAAGGGTCCTGATTTTCTATTAAGTAATTCGGAAAAATGGCCTTTATTTTACAGTAATTCAGACGTAGATCAGAGCGAAACTTTGCTGGCCGGGGAGGATCTTTCGAATATAGCTTCTACAGATAGTTCATTGGATTTAGATAGAGTAGAACCGATTTTAGTTGACAACCAAGACGATACGGTCGATGAGGAAACCAAACAAATATTAGAGATTCAGCTTGAATATTTTCCACAAGAAGTTAAGGGTATCACAACTAATTTGTCAAGGAGTCTTCAATTATATAAAGACCAGGATGGTGTTTTGAGATGTAAAGGAAGATTTAAATACACGGATTTGACACATAATCAGAAAGAACCTATACTACTTCCAAAGAATTCAGAGTTTACACACAAGGTCATTACGGAGTTACACCAGAAAAACTACCATGTGGGTGTCTCACACACGTTAGCATTATTAAGACAGAAGTTTTGGGTCCCACATGGCAGATCAATGGTTCAAAGGGTCATCAGGAAGTGTCCTCAATGTGTGAAATATGGAGGAGGTCCATTCAAGCTACCAGCTATGCCTGATTTACCGGAGGAACGGGTTAAATTCAGTCTGCCTTTCGCTTGTACGGGCCTAGATTATTTTGGTCCTCTTTTTGTAGACGAGGCTAAGAAAGAGAAACGTTGGGTAGCTCTTTTTACCTGTTTGACAATCAGAGCCATACATATGGAAGTTGTCAAAGACTTATCGGCTGAAGAGTGTTTAATGGCCATTAGGAGATTTGTGGCAGTAAGAGGATTACCTCAATTGTTTGTGTCTGATAATGCCTTACAGTTTAAACTCACCGCAGATGTGTTAACTTCTGATTATTGCATAGAAAACAACGTGCGGTGGAAATTTATCCCAGAATTGGCTCCTTGGTTCGGTGGCTTTTATGAACGATTAATAGGTATCGTCAAGAACAGTATGAAAAGGACATTGGACAAACACTTGATAAATCACAACCAGTTGTGTACAGTTTTGAAGGAACTTGAAGCTGTCGTTAATACCAGACCTTTGACAACAGTGGGCGCTGAGATGGAACATATATTGAGCCCATCAGATTTTCTACGTGTTGGTGGTCCAGTGACTACTCAGGTTTCAGAACGTGATTATTTAGAACCAGCTACAGTCACCAAGACCAATCTTATTGATGGCTGGAAGCGCGGTCAGATAATTTTATCAGAATTTGCAAAGATGTTTAAGAATCAATACTTGACGAGTCTTCGTGAGAGAAGCGATAAACATCGACAACCGAGGGTTGTGGTTAACAGAGAACCGAAGCTTTTAGAGACAGTTCAGTTGAAATCCGATGCTAATAGGGCACACTGGAAGGTTGGCAAGATAGTAAAGTTAATAAGCGGTTCGGATGGACAGACAAGAGTTGCAAAAGTAAGAATACCAACCGGAGAAACATTTACCCGGTCAATAGGTCATCTTTATCCTATTGAAATAGACTATCAGGATACAGTACCAGAAGATCCAAGGCCCGGAGCCAGTGTAGTTCCTGAAGATGTAGTTGAGACACAAGTACCAGATCAGAGTGACCAACCGTTTAGTGTAGACCGGGAGTTTGAGGGAGCTCAGACTGGCCAGTCAGCGACTAGCAATGAACCAGAAGTCCCAGTTCAGACACCAGGTGATGCGACGAAACGACCAACCAGGGCGTCTGCAGTAAAGGCGCGCAAGCTAGTTAAAGAGTGGTCGGCACAGTTAATGATCAGATTGTTTGAAAATTAAAAAGCTAATTGATTTGTAAGATTTGTGTTTCAATAAGCCCAAATATTGTAATGGTGAAATTATAGAAGCCTTGTGAGGGGCGGGAGTGTCGCGAAGGCGAAAATAATTCTGGCATAACGATAATTAGTTCGATTATGCATAGTGGGACGTCACTAATGTAGTGTAGTTGGCAGCTCCGTATTGTCATATTGTTTGGGTGGCTGCGAGAGGCCTCGCGGGGTGAGAACGCGGCGCAGCGGCGGCGAGACGGCCATTAGCGAGCGAGCGCTGTCAGGGTTGGTTGTGTGTTGCGCAGGGAGGCGAACAACGCACCGGCAGCCGACGCGAGATCAGTAAGTGAGCTTGTATTACTCAGTGCATGTGATCGATCCATGATAAATATGTGTTTCAGTGTAATGTACACCCAATGGTGTTGATTCAGTGTTGTGATTCAGAAACCGATGCGTTCGGACTGTCTGCGGGCAGTGGTTCAGTTACCAGTTCAGTCTGTCTGCGGGCAGAGTTCAGATTCAGTTCAGTTCAGTGACCAGTTTTGGTTGTGCGAGGCTCGGGGTGGCTATAGGGGAGGTTGGAGGCCACTAAGGGGAACAGCCCCCGGGTACTGCCCATGGGAACAGCCCATGAACCCTGGTAACCAGCCCAGGAGCCGGGGGAATAGCCCTCAGGTACCCGGGGACTGTCCTACAGACGATTCAGTATCAGAAATAGAGACGTGTTCAGAAGGTTATACATAACATACGTTCAGTCGTACATAACCTTATTTTATTAGTTTAGTATTTTACCCAGCATAAGTTCAGATATTCGTTATGTACCTAATGTTCAGGTACTTGGCGACATGGTGGAGGTGCTGGGATGTTGAAATAACTTATAAGATAAATAATATTTCGTAAATTAAGTTTGACAATAAAGTTATTTTTAAGTAGTGCGAAGCAACTCTCTAACAGACGTGGGTACCTACCTATGTGGTGATTCAGATTCAGTTCAGTAATTTACGTACCTATTTACGGGTTTTTAAAATAGATTTTTTCCACAATTTATATGCGACTAAAAACAAAAATCACATAACTGCATAATTTACATTTTTTCTAGGAAACAATGTACTTATACAGGGTGACTGAAATTATTTTATAGAAAAGTGAGAACGAAATGTTGAAATATTTGTTTTCAAATCATGTACGTAATTACCTAGTTATTTACGTGTTTGATGCATACCTACTTACGTATTTTGTCCATTACCATATTTTTACATATACAGGGTGACAAATTTTGTAGGTTAGAATCACGTATTGGTAGGTACACAAGTGGGTAGGTGAGTACTTATTGGGTGTTGAACACATAGAAACATATTAGTTGTTCGCAGTCACCAGTGACCGCGGATGTGTTCAAATACTTTAGTGACTTATCTGGAGATTATGATTAAATGTTTCTTTGCGAACAAGTTCAACCATGTTCACAAATAGTGATTACTGGTAGATGGTTATCTATCCATGAGAATTTATCTGATATTTTGATAGTGGTTTGGTAACATTTAGTACGTACCAAAGGTATGTAGGTACACACTTAATCGGGTCGATACCTACATGAGTACAGTTTAAGAGTTTTAAACCTTACATGAGATAACCTTTGTTTTAGATTTTATTTGGACGTTACGAAGAGAACGGTTACAGAATTTACTCTGGGTCACGTAGGTACTGTGTCTATTCAGAATGGAAGAACTTATCCGAACTCGTTTAAAGTTAATTTACGACTCAGTTCAGTCGTATATCAACTCTGCTCAGTGTGCCCTCAAGTCATTAGAAGGTAGTGATGCTAAGTTTGACGAGTTGGAATTGGCCGGGTCCAAACTGAAAAATGCTAACCAGCGATTTGTTGCGGACATTCACAATTACTGCAAGGTAACTACCGAACCGAATCTAGATGATATCAGTCTGTATACAGCTACTCAGATACAAGCTGAAGATTTATTAGCAGAAGTAGACGTTCGTATCAAGCGACATGATCGAAACCGAGTAACAGTTTCTGCTAGTAGTGAAAACATTAATATCACCAGCAAATTACCTAGAATGGAATTAGCAAAATTTGACGGCGATGTCCTCAAGTGGTACCAGTTCTGGGACCAGTTCTCATCAAATGTCGACAGGAGAAATATTAGTGACGTTGACAAATTACTGTACCTTCAGTCCGTTCTTGAAGGTGATGCAAAACAGGCTATAGAAGGATTAGACACCACAAATAAAAATTATCCTATAGCAGTCAATACATTGAAAGATAGATATGGCAAATCTAGTGCAATCATCGATGCTCATTATGTAGCACTGTATAGGATAAAAACAGCATCGACCAGTCATGTTAAGGATTGTAGACACGTTCTTAATGAAATTGAAAGACACCTTAGAGTATTGAGTTCTTTAGGAGAAGATGTCAATCACAATCATCTCAGGGTTATGATTATGGAAAAGTTTCCAGAAGATCTTATATACGAATTAAGAATGAAGATTACCGGCGAAGACGAATCCATTGATATTATCAGAAAATATTTAGAACACATTATATCAGCTAGAGAGACATCGAATAGATTGAAGAAAGAGACAGGAGATACAATGAACAAAGAAGCCACCACGAATGAAGGAAGACAGATCACAGACAATTTTACACTAGGTTCTTTACATGTCAGGTCCGACGAAATTAACAACAATAAAAGACGCAGGTTTCCAGTTATTAGAAAAGATAGAACTGATAATAGACCTTTCAATAAATCTAAACTCCCCAATCGGAAAAGATTCAATGATATGCCGGATAGGAACTGTGAGCCACCTAAAAAGAAGTTTAGCAGATGTATTTTCTGTAAGCAGGATCATTTTAATGATGAGTGTACCAAGTATAAAACTATACAAGACAGAAAATCTCAATTAGTGAACCGTTGCTTTAATTGTTTCAGTACGGGTCATAGGGTGGAGAATTGTCATGCCAAACGCAAGTGTAGGCACTGCAGTAAATTCGGCGATCATAATAGAGCATTATGTCCCGCTAAATTTGGACAACCGTTTAAGTCAATGCAAACAGATAACTTGCATGTTCATACTAAAATTAGTTCTACCTTACTACAAACTTGTCTGGTTGTAGTAGGTAATTCAGAAATAATTTCAAAACAATTGCAATGCAGGGTGTTACTAGATTGTGGTAGTCAGCGCTCATATATAACCGAGTCTACTGCCATTTCTTTAAATTTGCCGACGGCAGAGAAGATAAATTTGTCTATTTTTACTTTCGGTGCAAAATCTCCCCATCAGATAGAGAGCCCTGTAGTTAATTTTAGGCTCACTACTCGAACTGGAATTACACGGCTTATACACGCTAACATAGTACCTCATATAACAAACGGTATACGTACTTTAGTATTGGATGGTCCGACCAAAATATGTAGTGACATCAGATTTAAAAATCTTACATTTGCAGATGATGGTTCATGTGGTGATAGAATTGACATATTAATAGGTAATGATTATTATCACTCGTTTATGTCGCATGAAAAGATTTCAGTCACTAAAGATCTTTTCTTAGTCAATTCAGATTTTGGTTGGGTATGGTCCGGAAAATTCAATCATGATGTTGATAGTTCAGATCAGTTAACTGTACTGACATATTTTCAGTCAAATTCAGAATTTGATAATAAATTAAACGAACCTGACTTACCACTAAAGCTAGACGATGTTAAGCGATTATGGGACCTTGAATCGATAGGTATCACCGATTCCCCAAAATCCTCAAGAGATGAAGAGGCGATCAAGGATTTCAATGAGACCGTTCAGTACAAAGAAAATAGATATCATGTTCAGTGGCCATGGACTGAATTGTCTCCACAACTTCCTAATAATTTGGGCCTAGCGTGGGGCCGTCTTAATAGTTTGTTAAAACGTTTAAATAGCTCTGAAATTGAAGCGTATGATAAAGTTATTCGAGAACAATTGCAGAACGGAATCATTGAAATAGTATTAAATCCAACTATTCCACAGTCACATCCAGTTCATTATCTTCCTCACCACTGTGTTCATAGTCGGGATAAGCCCAACAAAGTTCGTATTGTCTATGATGCCTCATCTAAAACTGCGGATAACCGAAGCTTGAACGAATGCTTATATCGTGGACCATTAATGTTAGAGGATCTTACTGGTTTATTAATTAAATTTAGAGAACATCCTATAGGTATAGTAGCTGACGTTGAGAAGGCTTTTTTACAATTAGGCCTACAAGATTCAGATAAGGATGTGACACGTTTTCTTTGGATTAAAGACCGAGACTGTTCAGCTAGCCAAGATAATGTTTTACACTTTAGATTTTGTCGCGTGCCATTCGGCGTGATATCCAGTCCATTTTTATTGAATGCCACGATCAGATACCATTTGAAGAGGTCAAATAGTACCCTAATGAAACAAATAGCGGAAGATATATATGTTGACAATATAGTGACAGGGGCACATTCGGTTTCAGATGCACTTAGGCTATATAGAGCATCCAAGCAATCATTTGACAACTTGTCCATGAACTTGCGTGAGTGGAACTCAAATTCAAGTAAAATGATTTCTTGTATACCAACCAAATTTCGAGAGGACTCTAGACATGTCAAAGTACTAGGTTTGATATGGGATACACGTAATGATCAACTTCATTTAAAAATAAGTAGGGACAATAACGGTTTAGAGACGGTACAGACAAAGAGAGGTGTATTAAAGACTATAGCTTCAGTGTATGATCCTTGTGGGTTCGCAGTTCCAGTGATACTTCCAGCAAAACTATTTTTTCAGAATTTATGGAAAGAGAAAGTGAAGTGGGATGTTAAATTAAGTGACAGCCTACTTACAGAATGGCAACAGATAGTATCGAAGTTTTCATATTTAGAAGAGGTATACATCAGCCGCTATTACGCAGAAAACTTAAAGAGAAATGATAACAGTAATGATATTTTATACGAGCTGCATTGTTTTACGGATTCATCTATGGAAGCATATGCAGCAGTTATTTATTTACGTAGCTCTTTGGACGATAATAACAGTGTTAGTTTTGTCATTGGTAAGTCTAGATTAGTACCATTAAAGGATCAAAATAATCTACAGATTCCACGATTAGAATTGCTGGGAGTATTGATTGGTTGCAGGTTAATAAATTATGTTTGTAAATTCTTGCGGCTAAAGATTAAAGCACAATTTCTTTAGACAGATAGTCAAATCGTTTTGAGTTGGTGTAAATCAGAAAAACTACTTCCACCTTTTGTTGCGCGGAGAATTAGTGAGATAAAGCAGAACAAGGCATTACAAATTAGATACGTACCGACTAAGCTTAATCCATCGGATGTAGGCACTCGGTCAGACAGAGTAGATTCTTATGATAGATGGCTCAAGGGTCCTGATTTTCTATTAAGTAATTCGGAAAAATGGCCTTTATTTTACAGTAATTCAGACGTAGATCAGAGCGAAACTTTGCTGGCCGGGGAGGATCTTTCGAATATAGCTTCTACAGATAGTTCATTGGATTTAGATAGAGTAGAACCGATTTTAGTTGACAACCAAGACGATACGGTCGATGAGGAAACCAAACAAATATTAGAGATTCAGCTTGAATATTTTCCACAAGAAGTTAAGGGTATCACAACTAATTTGTCAAGGAGTCTTCAATTATATAAAGACCAGGATGGTGTTTTGAGATGTAAAGGAAGATTTAAATACACGGATTTGACACATAATCAGAAAGAACCTATACTACTTCCAAAGAATTCAGAGTTTACACACAAGGTCATTACGGAGTTACACCAGAAAAACTACCATGTGGGTGTCTCACACACGTTAGCATTATTAAGACAGAAGTTTTGGGTCCCACATGGCAGATCAATGGTTCAAAGGGTCATCAGGAAGTGTCCTCAATGTGTGAAATATGGAGGAGGTCCATTCAAGCTACCAGCTATGCCTGATTTACCGGAGGAACGGGTTAAATTCAGTCTGCCTTTCGCTTGTACGGGCCTAGATTATTTTGGTCCTCTTTTTGTAGACGAGGCTAAGAAAGAGAAACGTTGGGTAGCTCTTTTTACCTGTTTGACAATCAGAGCCATACATATGGAAGTTGTCAAAGACTTATCGGCTGAAGAGTGTTTAATGGCCATTAGGAGATTTGTGGCAGTAAGAGGATTACCTCAATTGTTTGTGTCTGATAATGCCTTACAGTTTAAACTCACCGCAGATGTGTTAACTTCTGATTATTGCATAGAAAACAACGTGCGGTGGAAATTTATCCCAGAATTGGCTCCTTGGTTCGGTGGCTTTTATGAACGATTAATAGGTATCGTCAAGAACAGTATGAAAAGGACATTGGACAAACACTTGATAAATCACAACCAGTTGTGTACAGTTTTGAAGGAACTTGAAGCTGTCGTTAATACCAGACCTTTGACAACAGTGGGCGCTGAGATGGAACATATATTGAGCCCATCAGATTTTCTACGTGTTGGTGGTCCAGTGACTACTCAGGTTTCAGAACGTGATTATTTAGAACCAGCTACAGTCACCAAGACCAATCTTATTGATGGCTGGAAGCGCGGTCAGATAATTTTATCAGAATTTGCAAAGATGTTTAAGAATCAATACTTGACGAGTCTTCGTGAGAGAAGCGATAAACATCGACAACCGAGGGTTGTGGTTAACAGAGAACCGAAGCTTTTAGAGACAGTTCAGTTGAAATCCGATGCTAATAGGGCACACTGGAAGGTTGGCAAGATAGTAAAGTTAATAAGCGGTTCGGATGGACAGACAAGAGTTGCAAAAGTAAGAATACCAACCGGAGAAACATTTACCCGGTCAATAGGTCATCTTTATCCTATTGAAATAGACTATCAGGATACAGTACCAGAAGATCCAAGGCCCGGAGCCAGTGTAGTTCCTGAAGATGTAGTTGAGACACAAGTACCAGATCAGAGTGACCAACCGTTTAGTGTAGACCGGGAGTTTGAGGGAGCTCAGACTGGCCAGTCAGCGACTAGCAATGAACCAGAAGTCCCAGTTCAGACACCAGGTGATGCGACGAAACGACCAACCAGGGCGTCTGCAGTAAAGGCGCGCAAGCTAGTTAAAGAGTGGTCGGCACAGTTAATGATCAGATTGTTTGAAAATTAAAAAGCTAATTGATTTGTAAGATTTGTGTTTCAATAAGCCCAAATATTGTAATGGTGAAATTATAGAAGCCTTGTGAGGGGCGGGAGTGTCGCGAAGGCGAAAATAATTCTGGCATAACGATAATTAGTTCGATTATGCATAGTGGGACGTCACTAATGTAGTGTAGTTGGCAGCTCCGTATTGTCATATTGTTTGGGTGGCTGCGAGAGGCCTCGCGGGGTGAGAACGCGGCGCAGCGGCGGCGAGACGGCCATTAGCGAGCGAGCGCTGTCAGGGTTGGTTGTGTGTTGCGCAGGGAGGCGAACAACGCACCGGCAGCCGACGCGAGATCAGTAAGTGAGCTTGTATTACTCAGTGCATGTGATCGATCCATGATAAATATGTGTTTCAGTGTAATGTACACCCAATGGTGTTGATTCAGTGTTGTGATTCAGAAACCGATGCGTTCGGACTGTCTGCGGGCAGTGGTTCAGTTACCAGTTCAGTCTGTCTGCGGGCAGAGTTCAGATTCAGTTCAGTTCAGTGACCAGTTTTGGTTGTGCGAGGCTCGGGGTGGCTATAGGGGAGGTTGGAGGCCACTAAGGGGAACAGCCCCCGGGTACTGCCCATGGGAACAGCCCATGAACCCTGGTAACCAGCCCAGGAGCCGGGGGAATAGCCCTCAGGTACCCGGGGACTGTCCTACAGACGATTCAGTATCAGAAATAGAGACGTGTTCAGAAGGTTATACATAACATACGTTCAGTCGTACATAACCTTATTTTATTAGTTTAGTATTTTACCCAGCATAAGTTCAGATATTCGTTATGTACCTAATGTTCAGGTACTTGGCGACAGTAGTAAAAGCGACTTTCAATTGATTTTAGATTTTGACGACGAACTGATAATGGTTCAATTCCAGCTTAATTTGCCCCACCCTAAAGAAAACTGGCTACGCGCATGCGTTTGCACGTATAGGTGAGACACTCCAAAATAAAATACTGAATACACATACTAAGATAAACTCCACACACATATCACTAGTTTTATATATCGTTTATGGCCAATTGCCCATAAAGATTTGGCAGGGGACTCTTTGGAAAGCCAAGTCTAGGCTAGTTTAACCAGCACTGGATACCTAATATGACTAGGCTAGGCACCTACCATTGAGCATCACGGTTATTTTTATTCCAGTAAGTTCCTAATAGGTATACCAACATACCTAATCGTCATCTGAGTACAGGGAAATCCCGCAAAATGCGTAGGAAACCACTTCATTTAGAATAATCTAGCCACGTATTTAATACCATCTAGTATTGAATGGAAGTAACAAATACTAAAACTACTATGCCGAATATGGTATATAACGCTA